>CM070063.1:9935898-12335898 GCA_036320875.1 Cotoneaster glaucophyllus | reverse complement strand
TCTGAAAATCATCATCATCAAAATATATGCCAACGAATCAAATATATATGCCATGCCATGCCACTAAATCATCAGGTAAGTGCATCAGGTGAAATAAACTCATCATAGGTAATAACATGTCCACCATGTGATCAGCACGGCTGGAACTATAGCTCATAATCAATCTCAACATATCTCATCATAATGTATATCCTGCACACAAGTTGAACCCACTCGAGGTGGTCTATACGACAAGACTGGGTGTAATATAGTACGCTCTAGTGCTACAATCACGTGAAAACTGTGCGAAAGATCATGGGTCTGAGTCAAACCCACTTTTATGATCGCGGGTCACCTACGAGTTGAACCCACTGTAAGTGGTCTATACGACAGGACTATGCACCTAACTTGGATCCAAGATGAGCGTATGGTGCGGGAGGTGAACATCACGTGAAAGACTGGCCCCTAACTCTGGGCGGGAGCACTAACACCGGGGTGCAGGTTTATGAGCTCTCGATGCATCTCAACAATCTCAACAACTCAACTCTTATTTAAACACACAAGAGTCTTACCTGAACTTACCTGAGCGTCCTCGGCACCAACAATCATGCGCATACAATTCATAATGCAAACACATCTCATAATGCATAATTGAGATATATATATATAAATATGTGATGGCATGGCATTTCGTTTATGAAACATATTTTCCTTTAAAAAGCATTTCAAAGTATACTTAAACATAAGTATACTTAACATGGCATTTCTTCTCATCAATCATATAAAACAATTTCTGGGAAAACGCATGGTATATAGGTATATACGGAAAACAAAAGCCCACTCACTGGTAAGTAGAAGGATCGTAGCCCCCGTGCCTAGCCTGGCTACGCTCGTCCTCCAGATGGGTCTCGCCTATGTGAGAAACAACTATAAATACTTTATTTTAAAGCACATAGACAAAACTAGCTAATAACTTCTCATACAATGCTCAAATGAGGTGTGTGAATATACCAACGTGATCTACACAACCTCAGGATCATCCCCATATTTTTAAAATAATTTTTCGAAGCCCCACGCGCGGCCACGTGACAGGCACACTGACGGTGCCAGTCAACGCCGTCAGGAATATTCCAATTATATTCCGTTAGAAACTAACGGAATCTGTTAAACTTAACTAACGGCGTCAGAATATTCTGTCAGACTTGACGGAATATTCCTCCATCTCCTACCTCCAGCTCCGGCGACCGTCGCCGTCGCCGGAAAACTGGGAAATTTTCTTTTCTCTTATTCTCTCTCGTTTCTTAACCAAAACTCATGAACCCAAAGCCAAATTAAAGCTTAAAACCCCTAGAATCACGATACATAGGTTTTAAGCCTTGAAATGCACGAAATCACGTCGGAACTTACCTCGAACTCCGACCAAAACCTGCAACTCTCCGTTCCCGAGCTTCCCGTGCTCCAAATCCTACCAACGATGCACTTCGAGCATCGTGAGGACCTCCTTGAGCTCGCTGTGGTCCTAGAATTTAATAAAAATCAACCTATAAAAACTTGGTGAATAGTACCCAAATCGGAAGTCCACTTTCCGGGGTTTTCCGATGTCTAAAGTCGTTCCAATTTATGCCAAAATGAACAAGAGAGTTAGGAGATTACCTTTTGAGTCTTAGAATAGCTTGAAACCTCCACGAACTAGTTGGGTGTACTATACACCCACGGCTCACTTTCGAACTGGGGTTTCTCGAAGGTTTCCTTGTTGATAATGGGTATGGTTGTGCTCGTGACTCTTCAAGGATCACAATGGTGACCTTGGCATGCTCGATCTGCAATGTTTGGGGGTTCTGTGGGTGTGTTCCGTACAAGTTCGAAGAGAGAGAGAGAGTATCTGTGAGAGAGAGAGAGTCCGGGAAGGAGAGAGAGTGTGTGGTTCAAAAATGTGTGGGTGTGGTCCTCAACACCAATCATCACACACTACAATCTAATTTTAGTTCCTAATTGGTCCACAACTAACCAACTAACCAAATAAACCCTAAACTTCTCTACTTACAAAGTTAGGGTTCCCAAAACTTAGGGAATGAGAGGATTGGTCCACTTCCAAAAATAAAAACGCAACCCACTGCTCAAGGGTAAAAACGTACATTCACAAACTCGAGGATAAAAACATGTACGAATTTGGGACGGGTTGTCACAATTAAACTCCATTAAAGTCCATAAATTTATAAATCCATCAAAATCTCAATTGAACTTGGGTGTTGGCTAGTTGAAGAAAGTACATTAGGCCATGAGTTTTTTGGAGTGTGGGCTTGCTTCTGTTGGTCTTGGATTAGATAATATTAGGCCCTGACTCATTTGCAACTAGTTTTTTTATTGGGCCTTAGACCCCTAACAGAACCATGGTTTTAAATGGAAGACATTTTAGATATAAATTGTTATGCAAATGCTAGTTAGAGTTCGGCTGTAGGAAGCTAAACTTTGAATGCAAAATTTTTTCCACCCTCTTCTTGGGGGAGTTGGTGCTAAGTTATTTATGATAAGGTTACCTATTAAATTTTTTAAGAGAAACTTCGGTTTGGCTGGTGATAAGCTCATATTTATATATATTTTACATCAAATTCACTTGTCTTTCCTTAGTTAGTTTCTTATATTTTTGAGCTATTTACTTTGTTTTTGTGTTTTGTAGGATTTGTCAAGCAAATAAAAGAAAAATAGCACAAGTGGGATTTTAAGTAACAAATTCGTCAAAACTGCCTGTGCAGGCCAGCTGACTTTGGAAGCAATTTACGGACAGCTCAGAATGAATTAGAGAATGAGCCTTATATGCTTGGAAAGCTACGGATGTCTATTTTCTGGAACATTTCGCGGATCGAAAATATCATTTTTCTAGAAGAAGTTATGGCCGTTTTAACACTGAAAGGTTGACAAGAGGCTAAGCAGTTTGTAACTGAAATGAAAGCAATAAACCCAATCAATCTAGTAGCCAAAACTGATGCAGTAAAAAACAAGCCAGCTGACCACTATTCAAATATCAGAGGAAATGGAATTAAAGATGAGGGTTAAGTGGGAGTAATGGGCATAAAGGCTACCTAAAGAGTTACAATTGTTTTACCATTTCATCTCACTTATTGTCAACACTAAATGGCTATTAGTGGGTGAGTTAAGAAGAAGAAAATGGGGCAGCAAGTTTAAAAGGGAGAAGGCTGCAAGTTGCAGCGGAAGCAAAGAAAACAAATTAGAAAAAAAAGCAAAAGAAAAAGAAAAGAAAAAAATTAGAAAAAAAAGAAAAGAAAGCTGCAGTTGCAGCGGCACAAAGGAACAAAAAATGGAAAGGTGCAGCTGACGGAGAGGAAGGCAGCATTGACAAAGGAAGGAGAGAAGAGGAGACTCGATACTTTTGGTTCTATCTTCTCAAACTCATGTCTATCTTTTGGTTTAATTTAAGAATTATGTGTAACTAAATTTTTAGTAGTTAGGGGCTGTTTTGAAGCCCCGAATATGATTGCAAGTTTGTTATGACATTTTGTTTGAATTACTTTTATGAATGGATGAAAATTGGTTCACTACTTATCTCATTGATGAATTCTTTATGTGTTTTCTATGGATGCATACTTAGTGAGCATATCTAGGATTCTAATGCTATGAATATGTGTCTGCCTGCCCTTGTCGAATGAGGACCTACATATGTTCTATAGTAGTACTTGTTAATTGCGATTGACATGTGAACCAATTTCTAGGATAAGTAAGACAACACCAGTACTTACGATGCCTTGTGATGACTCAAACTCTTTTCGTCCTTAATGATTTCTACTTGTTAAATCTATGAACACGCCATTCTAGATTGCATGCTAGGGACTAAGTTAAGTTGAAAACGCCATTCTCTTAACATACCACATAAGAAAGAGTAATAGGTTGAGTTCTAACATTAAGCCAACTTGAGCATCTTCATCCGGAAATAAAAGGAATTTGAATGAAACATAACATGTTTGCATGATTATTTGGTGGTGGATAGCACTTCCCCTAACTCGTTTTCTTAACTTGTGAACTACAATCTATTTTTACTATTTAAAATTCGTTTCTGTCCTGTTTTTGTTCGATTTAATTTAAATACCAAATCAACTCCAAAAATCCCAAAAATTTGTGTGAGTGTAGTTCCGTGTGTCTAGTATCTGCATATAAAATTTCGTAGACTTTAGATAAGTGTAAGTTGGTCTAATAATTATTTTTCGGTGGCTGGTCAGTAGGGACAGCAACCCAGTTTTTGTGACATTTAAAGTAGTTAGATAAAACAATCTTCTGCGGGAAAGACTCTTATTTTCATATGCTACAATTGACAAATCTTAGTGTTAATAAGGAAAATCAATAGGATATTTGTGTGCTACTTTGTGGTGTGCTTTTAATCCTATCAGCTGGGGCATTATTCACTTTACTCTTAGATTTCAAAGAGGCATATACAAAACTCAGAATTAATGCAAATAACTCAGCAAAGGAACATAGTTACCAAGATAGCTACAATTAGATAATTTATGACAAACAATAGGATAATCTAAACTACAAATTTGTGGGATTGAAAATGGTAAAAGATAAATTATCCTTCCCACCGGGAAAGAAAATTCAAAATCAATAAAAAAAATATCATGTTTTGCCATAAAATATAGGGTAAATTACATAAAACTACCTCAACTATTGGGTCATTAACAATTTCATATCTCGTCTTTAAAAAGTTTCAATGTCATACCTTATCTTCGAATTTTGTTGCAATGTCATACCTTCCGTCAGTTGTCTGTCAATTTTTCTGTTAAATGCTGACGTGGCACATTTTATATTAAAAAAATAATAAAATATTGTTAAAAACTAAAAAAAAATCATTTAATATTTATTAAAATCTTTTTTTTTCTTTCTTTCTTCCTCGCAAGGGGTTGGGGGGGGGGGGGGGGGGGAAGGGAACGAACTTGGGGTTTTTTTCCTTCTTCTTCCTCTTCCTCTTCCTTTCTGGGTTGCAGGGAGTGGGGGGGAAATGAACTTGGTTTTTTTGTTCCTCTTCTTCTTCTTCTCCTTCTTCCTTTCTGGGTTGCACAGGTGTACGGGTGTTTTTTTTTTGTTGTTGTTCTTCTTCTTCTCCTTCTTCCTTTCTGGGTTGCACTGGTGTTTTTCTTTTTCTCCTTCTTCTTGTTCTTGTTCTTCTTCCTTTCAGGGTTGCATTTTTTTTTTCCTCTCTTGTTGTTGTTCTTTTCTGGGTTACACGGGTGTTTTTTTTTTCTTCTTCTTTTCTGGGTTGCATAGGTTTTTTTTTTTTTTTTTTTTTTTTTTTTTTTTTTCTTCTTCATCTTCTCTTCTCCTCCTTATTCTTCTTCTTCTTTTTCTTCCTTTCTGGGTTACACATTTTTTTCTTCTTCTTCTTCTTTCTCCTTTCTGGGTTGCACGAGTTTTTTTTTTCTTCTTCCTTTCTAGGTTGCACGGGTTTCTTCTTCTTCTTCTTCTCCTTCCTCCTCCTTTATGGGTTGCAGGGTTTTTTTTTTCCTCCTTTCTGGGTTGCAGGGGGTGGGTGGGAGGGGGGAAGATAAACGGGAAGGAGATATGAAGAAGGGGGAGAGACCGAGAGAGAAAGGCGCCGGGGAGGGGGGGGTTTCTGCAGTGGTTCTGGAGTGAAGGGAAGGGGGAGACGGGTGGTAGGGAAGAAGGTGGGTGGGTCCCACCTTTTTTGTTTTTAATAAAAATATTTAAATGATTTTTTTTAGTTTTTAATAATATTTTTTTTGTTTTTTTTAATATAAAGAGTACCATGTCAACATTTAACAGAGGAATTGACAGACAACTGACGAAAGGTATGACATTGCAACAAAATTCGAAGATAAGGTATGAAATTGAAACTTTTTAAAGACGAGGTATGAAACTGTTAATGACCCAATGATTGAGGTAGTTGTATGTAATTTACCCTAAAATGTATGTACTGTTGTAGTCATATTTAGAATAGGAATGTGATTGTGTAAATCCTAATGAATTTATGAATATCTGTTATATTCCAATTAGAAGTTAATTACGTATTAAGAGTTGTAATCCTAAAAGGGTAAGGATTTTACCTATCATACTACTATAAATAGAGGCACAATGGGGGTGATATAATACACACCTCACAATTAAATCTCTCTTCTCTCTCTCACTACCGCCGGCCTCCCTCTCTCTATTCCCTTAGAATAGCTCAGTTAAATAGGCCTACAATACGTTATCAATAGGCTATTGCCAGAAGCTGAGGAACTGACAGATCGTAGGAGGAGGCTATCTTCTACAAAATTCAAAGGCTCTTATTTGTTTTCTGCCAATCAGGTACATTTAAAATAAAGTAAGATATTTGAAACAACCTTGAAGCATGAAAACATTCCCCATGATGCATGAACCCCCTATATTTATATTTTCCTTCTGATATATATTGTATATGTTTCATATATTTGTCAATATATATATACGGTTCATGCATTATGCAATTAAATTGCTATGTGGAATTGTGAATCAAAACATATAAATAAATTAGAAGCACGTTAGGGTTTTTCAAACCCTAGAGAATTCGAAAAAAAAGAAAATTGGGAACTATGCGAGACTGCCGCATCACCATCGTGACACCATCAGACCACCACTGGCCTGAAGCCCAGTCGTGTGGTGCACATCATAACACAGTGTTGTTTTTGACACCTTTGGACTACACTGAAGAAGCTTTTGGGATTGCTGCGCTGACCTGGACACTCATGCTTTCGGCCTGATAAGCTCAATAGGGCTTGAAGTCCCTTAGCCCAACCAAGAAAGCCTGCAGCCTTCTTGGCCCGTTGTCCCATGATTTGGCCTGCTGTAGTAGCTCGTAGCTCACTGGACTGTGCCATGAGCCTCGGCCCGCTTCCCACAGACTTGTCTACTGGGCTTAGCTCGCCCTGACCTGAACCCAACTTTAACTGGGCTTCCTAGACCAAACACGTGTCCAGTTTTTAGCTAGGCCTGCACCCGTGTCCAATTCCCTGGGCCAAACACTGCTGGGCTCACCAGCTCGGCCCGAGGCCTACAACCCTTACCGAGGCCTAATAAGGCTGCAGCCGAACCTGCAGTGCTCTTCTCCTATATTATTTTGCTTCCAAGATCGACCCCGGTTGGTCTCGATTTATTAAATTAATTAAAAGTGACCTACAATCCATTAATCTGATAATGAATAAAAAATTATTGACCTAAGGATCACTTTTGGACATTAATGATTCAATAATTTATTTTTATACTTTGAACCGTTGACATACTTTCGTAGTCCCGAAGCTCTCACACTTGAGTTCCTGAAGCAACTCAAATCTACTATACTTAAATCAGCATATTGCATTCTGTGTTTCTTGCAAGAACTTCTCCTTTATGAACCAATCGTTCATAAAACTAAATTGAACCTGTAATTTCGTATTTAGTGCCTTTAAAACTCGAAGTTTTCATTCAAAACTTACCACATGAAACCTGTAGCTTTCATACATAAATTAAACTAATACATGTCTATAGAATCCGAATGTTCTACGATGTATGTCTATGGATTACCATATTACTGACCACGTTCTTGTTGTACCCTTCGTTTTAGCGATATGTTGAACTTAAACAAGCTCGATTTCACCGCTCTAGGAAGTATCTGGAAGAAACTACCTAAAGTGGGTTCAAGACGTGAAGCTCCATCTTACTGCAAAGGGTATTAGAGCCACCAGCGAGGTACCTACCGACGAAAAACCGTCGACGAAGCTCAGAAAACTAATGCAATGATCTTCATTCGAAGACATATCCATGATGCATTGCAGACCAAGTACCTTGTTGAGGAGGACCTACGCACCCTCTGGCTTGCTCTGGCCGATCGTTTCGATCACCAGAAAGACATATACTTGCCTGAAGTAAGACACAACTGGCAACATATTCATTTCCAAGACTTTAAGTCTGTGAATGAATACAACTCTGAAGTTTGTAGAATCCGATCACTGCTGAAGTTCTATAAAGTGGAACTAACCGAATCAGATCTCTGAGAGAAGACCTATTCGACCTTCCATGCCACCAATATTGTCTTGCAGCAACAATATAGGGCACATAAGTTCATCAAAATTTCGAATTTGATCTCTGTTTTACTTATCGTTGAAAAACAGAACCAGCTTTTGATGAAGAATCATCAAGCTCGACCGATTGGCTCAAACTCCGCTCCTGAAACGCGTGCGACCAATTCTAGCAGCCATAAACGACTTAAGAATCATTGTAGCCGTGGCAATGGGCGGCAAGCCCCACCACGAGCCCAAGGTCCATAAATTCAAGGTCCATAAAGTCAAGGCTCACCCAAGGGAGGAAATATGACCCAGCAGCGCCAACCCTTTGCCCCTAAGGCCTTAAACTTCAAGAATAAGGGAAAATCTCATGTTCAATCGGCTTCCAGCGAAATGGACATGTGCTATCGCTGTGGATCAAGGGATTATTGGTCATGCATATGCCGAGCTACTCCCAAGGCTATTGCCAAGTATCATTCCCGTCGTGAGTTTAACTTTGCACATGTGGATCATCCCGAAGATGCTATTACATCCATGGAGATATCAGATTTTCAGGAGGCATCAGCTCCTATGGACGAATAAATTTTAGACATGTTGTAGGATGTTTTACCCCTAATGGCTGAACCCACTAGGAGTGGGCGGACCCTCCCCCTTATTTTTCTAGGTTTATGGTTTAATTTTGAACAATTTTTCTAAGTATTTGGAATAATTTGTTTGGTTTTGGTTTGTTTTGAATTATGGATTGTTATGTTATGGATATTATTTCTCGAATTGATTAATTGAATGAATGGAATTATATTTATGCATGTGACAAATTCAATTAGTTTATTTCTAGATATATGTTTAGTGGGGAAGTTAGTTGTCTAGCTGATAGTGCTACCACGCACACCATATTGCGTGAGAGACACTATTTTACTTTGTACCTAAGAAAGCACCTCTGACAACTCTCTCAGGCCTATCCAACCTGATTGAAGAATACGGAAAGGCCCACATCATGTTGTCCAATGGTACCTTCTTAACCATTAAAGAGGTTCTATATTCTCCACGTTCCAGAAGAACATTGATGAGTTTTAGAGATATTCGAGATAATCAATATCATATTGAAACCACTGAAGATAATGGTTCTAAATTTCTTTGTATCACTTCGTACGAATATGGCCAGAAGTGTATTCACGAGAAGTTGTAACGTCTCTCGAAGTAGGTTGTACATCATAACCATTCGCGGCATAGAAGCCCACCATGTGGCCGGCCCTATGCCTAAGTTCCAAAGCACTTTGTTGCATTGGCATGACCGTTTGGGACATCCTATACATGATATGATGAGCCATATCCTCAAATCATCACATGGGCATCAGTTATCTCCATACGTTGGATTCCCGCCATGCAAAGTGTGTTCTTTAGGGAAGTTGAATACTCAACCCATGATTACATAGATTATTCACAACCCTTCTATGTTTCTTCAGAGGATTCAAGGGGATATTTGTGGACTTATCCAACCACCATGCATACCATTTAGATATTTTATGGTGTTGGTTGATGCATCGACATGATGGTCATATGTTTGCCTTTTATCCACACGTAATGCTGCATTTGTAAAATTCCGAGCACAAATTATTAAGCTAAGGGCTTACCACCCTGATTATCCGATTAAGTTGATTCGAATGGATAACATAGAGAGTTTACATTACAGACTTTTGACGATTATTGCATGTCAGTAGAAATTGAAGTGGAACATCCTATACCCCATGTTCACACCCAAAACGGCCTAGCAGAAGCTTTCATAAAGCGTTTTCAATTGATAGCTCAAACTTTGGTTATGCAAACCAAAATGCCGGTATCTACCTAGAGCTATGCAATATTGCACGAAGCTATGCTGGTCCGCCTGAAGCCCATTGCTATCTAACCTCATTCACCATTACATTTGGTTACTAGATACGAGCCTGACGTGTTACATTTACGTGTGTTTGGGTGCGCAATCTATGTGCCAATAGCGCCGTCACTACGTAACAAAATGGATCCTCAGAGAAAAATAGGAATATATGTCGGTTATGATTCACCATCAATTGTTATCTATTTAGAACACTTGACATGAGATCTCTTTACTCCACATTTTGATGAAACAGTTTTCCTGTCATTAGGGGAGATAAGCATACTAACGTTCCTGGAAAATGTTGTGAATTGTCGTGGTATGCTCCCACTATGTCTCATTTAGATCCCCGCACTGCTCAGTCTGAAACTGAGGTGTGCCGAATTATAGATCATCAGAGCATTGCTCATAGCATGCCATATACTTTTACTGATCTAGCAAAGTTGACAAGATCACATATACCCACTGCAAACGCACCTGCAAGGATAGATGTACCTCACGTGCGTCACCATCCCGATTGGAAAGGCCGGACCTTCCTCGAAGGTGGGGAGGCGCACCTTCCACGCGGCCTGGTATATTGGCGGTTAGCCAATCATCTGTTCCGACCCTGAAGAGTGGCAGACCCTTGGTTCAAAGGATTCATAACCTCGGAAGAGGAAATCGACACTAATTAGTGACCCTAGTTTGAATCCAACCATTACTCACTTATCCGTTCCAACGCATGAGGTTATTCTAGATTACCGTGATGTCTTAGAGACCAGCCTCCCGAGAATCGTGAGATTTTGGTCCATTACGCAGTATTGAATGAGGTTTGGAATCAAAATAAGATGATCATCGATGATGCATTTGCGTACACAGTAGCTACTGATATCATGCTTAGCGAGGAGATTGAACCAAGTTTTGTTGATGAATGCCAACGTAGAATAGATTGGTCAAACTGGAAACAAGTAATCCAGGTCGAACTCGATTTGCTTGCGAAACATAAGGTGTTTGGACCTATTGTTTCTACACCACCACGCGTGAAGCCCATTGGCTGTAAGTGAGTTTTCGTGAGGAAGCGTAATGAGAAGAATGAAATAGTGCAATACAAAGCACGCCTCGTAGCGCAAGGCTTTTCCCAGCGCCCTGAGATTGATTACGAGGAGACGTATTCCCCCGTAATGGACGTCATAACATTCTGCTACCTAATCAGTTTAGTAGTTTCTGAAAAACTGAATATGCAGTTTATGGACGTGGTAACTGTGTATCTCTATGGGGATCTAGATACAGAAATATATGTGAAAGTTCCAGAAGGACTTCCATTGATTGGTTCAAATAGTTCTAGACCATGGAACACTCTCTCTATTAGATTGAGGAGTTCACTCTATAGATTGAAACAATCCGGACAGATGAGGTATAACCGTGTGAGTGAATATTTGACAATTCAGGATTATGTGAACAATGAATTATGCCCATGTGTGTTCATTAAGAAGTCACATTCTGGATTTGCAATCGTTGCAGTTTATGTCGATGACATGAACCTCATTAGAACTCCTGCAGAGCTTGAGGAAATTGCCATGCTTTTGAAATTGAAATTTGAGATGAAAGATCTTGGGAAAACTTGATACTGTCTCGGCCTGGAGATCGAGCATCGTTAAGATGGAATCTTAGTACATAAATCGAACTACACCTAGAAGGTGTTGCGACATTTTAATAAGGATAAAGTGAAGCCTTCGAGTACACCTATAGTCATTTGGACTCTAGATGCTAAGCGAGATCCCTTACGTCCAAATAAGGATGAGGAAGAGATTTTGGAACCCGAAGTTCCATACCTAAGTGCAATTGGGGCTTTATTGTACTTGGCTCAATGCACTAGACCCGACATCTCCTTCGCTGTTAATCTTTTGGCTAGATACAGCAATGCGTCGACACGTAGGCACTGGAATAGTGTTAAAGAGATTTTCCACTACCTCAAGGGTCCAACTGATTTGAGCTTGTTTTATACCTGCGAATCTTCAAGTGTTATCGTCCCCCTTGGTTCTCGGATTGATTCTCCCCTTGTTAGTTGTGTAGATTTTGGATATCTGTCTGACCCACATAGGGCACGTTCTTAAACGGGTTATGTCTTTACCGTTGGAGACACCACTATATCTTGGAGGTCTACCAAGGAAACGATAGTTACGACTTATTTGAACCATGCTGAGATTCTAGCCCTGCATGAAGCATTGCGTGAATGTTTTTGGTTGCGAGCAGTCATGGAACATATTTGAAGCACTAATGATTTTACTTTTGTTGTTGACCTTCCTACGACGATCTTTGAAGACAATGCAGCATGTATCGAGCAGTTAAAGAATGGATACATCAAGGGAGACAACACCAAACACATAGCATCAAAGTTTTTTTTTATTCTTATCAGCAACAACAACATCAGAATATTGAAGTTAGGCAAATACGTTCCCAGGACGACCTAGCCGATCTCTTCACCAAGTCATTGCCCAAGTCTACTTTTTCAGAAGCTCGTCCAAGGAATCGGTATGCGTAAATTATCTGAGTTGAATTACTTGTAGTTCTCTTATTTGGAAGTTATGTCTAACTCAGGGGGAGTATCCTGAAGCATACTTACTTTATCTTAATGTACTCTTTTTGCTACAATTAGGAGCATTTTTTCCACTAGGTTTTTGGTACCTAACGAGGCTTTAACGAGGCACCCATCCTTGGATGATCGTACTCCATTGAGTTTACTACTTTCGTCATGTTTGATGTTTATTTTAGACATTATGCATACTTCTCACTTTTCTCCTTAGTTTATGGGTTTTTCTCCCACCTTGAGTTTTATCATTGCGAGGTTTTGTGAGCTTTATTACTAGTGCATACTTTCTTAAATTTGGGACTTGCATTCACCCGTTGTGCCGCTGACTTCATCAACTATTCTACCTTATTTGCTGAAGATCTGATGCAATGGTTTGTTGAGTATTTACACACTCAAGGAGGAGTGTTGCAGTCATATTTAGAATAGGAATGTGATTGTGTAAATCCTAGTCAATCTAGGAATATCTCTTAGATTCCTATTAGGAGTTGATTACCTATTAAGAGTTGTAATCCTAAAAGGGGAAAGATTTTACCCGTCCTGCTACTATAAATAAAGGCACAATGGGTGATAAAACACACATCTTACAATTATATATCTCTCTTCTCTATCTCACTATCGTGGGCCTCCTTTTCTCTATTCCCTTAGAATAGCTCAGTTAAATAGGTCTACAACATGTACATATATATAAAACATATTGTATACTATATATATAAACACGGGTACATTCATCAAAATTAATAAAAAAATAATAGTACCATAAAACGTGTGGTAGATTCTTCAGATCCAAAACATGGGTACATTTTTCAAAACCACAAAAAAAAAAAGAAAAAAAAGAAGAAGATATTAGTCTTAATAATAGTTGTAAATTTCTTTAAATAAACTTGACATAGTTACAATCTCAAATCAACGAAAAAGAATGTACTCATATAAATTTTAAGAAGTAGTACACTTCTTCTTCACTTGTAAGTGAGAGGTCTTAGGTTCAATTCTCGCCAAATGCGAATTTGAACCCCATTATTGCTAGCTCATTGTAAAGCTAAGCCCACCCTCCCCCCTTAGTATAGATAATATCGTTTGTTCAAAAAATAAAAAAGAATAAGAAAAGAAGAAGTCGTACACTTAAGGTTAAAAAAATTATACAAAAGTGCTCATTTAAGATTAAAGTTAAAAATATTTTTACATAAACTTAAGGGAGATTTACCTATAGAGAAATACACAAAATACATTTTATAGAACCCCACTAATTTTGAATTATTTTCAAGGAGAGACAAAAACTCAAACCCTAACAATTTGAGGCAAAAAAACAAGCAAACCAAGATTTTAAAATTCCAGCCATGCCCCCGATAGACAAAGACTTGTACTTAATTAACCCAAAACTACACACTAACACCTTATATAAAAACTTCAAACTGATTTGAGATCTGTAAACGTTAGTTTCTGCAAGATCAGTTTCACAATTCATGCATTTTTGCAAGATCAGTTTTAGAATTTTCTGCACTTCTGTAAGATCAAATTTCAGAATTCTAGTGCAAGATCAGTTTCAAAATTCTAGTGTAAGATCAGTTTTAAAACTCCAGGGCAAGATCAGTTTTAAAATCCTAGTGCAAGATCAATTTCAATATTTAAACATTTTCAAAATTTAAGCATTGTTGCAAAAATCAGTTTGAAACATTTTAGCTTATGCAAGATCAGTTTCAAAATTTCAGCACTTCTGCAAGATCTATTTCAAAATTCTAGCACTTATGCAATATTAGTTTAAATTTTTTAGCACTTTTGCAAAAATCAGTTTCAAAATTTCAGGATTTCTACAAGATTGGTTTCAAAATTTTTGTACTTTTGCAAGATCAGTTTCAAAATTCTTGCATTCGAATTAATCAAAACCTCTAAATCAAATACTTTTAAAAAATTATTGAAATAAAAAAACCTGTAATAAAAAATCTCAATCGTTCTTAGAAAAGAAAAGAAAACTCATAAATCTAGGAAACAATATGGAGACGAAGAGGAGGGAGAGAGAAGTATGAAGAAAAAATAGGAGAGAGAAGGACAAAAAAGAAGGATGAGAGAGATAAGAGCATTTCCACCCCTAAAAAGTCTCCTGTGCAATAAGCAATTCAATTCCCCCCAAGTGAATGGTACTCGACTTTAGTGAACAGTAACTACTCAAGTGCATCTCTACCTCTAAATTGAATAGCCAGACAATTCGTATTAAAATATTATTAAATTTTTTATTATAAAATAATAAAAGATAATTTTATTTTTAATTTTGGATGATAAAAAAAGATTGGTTGAAAGTATTTGAAAATATTGAAATGTGGTATAAGGTGAAAAACATGGTTAGGTATTTAAATAAAAAAAATATTATTATTATTATTTAATTTTTTATGATTTTTCTAATTTTTTTTATATTTTTAATTAATTTGTTATTAATTTTTTAATTGTTGCTGACGTCAACTTGCATCACATGGCCTAGAGGCTAGGCTAGTCGATTTTTGCCTAGGTGAGCAACTGGGCTTCCCCAAAGCCCAGTGGATTGAAATGGGGTCGAGGAGTTTTGGGGGGACGGAGGGGATTTAATTTACTATCCCCTAGGGAACTTGAGAGGGGTGGAAGTGCTCTAAGGTAGGAGGAGGGAGGGGAGAGAGAGACAAAGATAGAGACAGAAAGGAAGAGAGAAAAAAGGCAAAGAAGAAATAGGAGGAGAGAGATAGAAACAATACATAAAGACTCTTTTTTTTTTTCAATTACAGAGGGGTAAAATTACAAATGCAAAAGCAATTAAAAAACAACCATAACATCATTTACGTGCATATGGATAAGTTTTGTCACTCTCTGAAATATATCAAATCCTTGGTCTCTGTCCAAAATATAGTCTTATAATTTGGATAATGTAATTGTTTTTAAAATTAATGAGAACTGTTGTAGGCCTAATTTACTGACCTATAATAAGGACATGGAGGGAGGGGGCAGGTGGCAAAAAGATAGAAGAGAGATGTGTATTTGTGAGGTGTGTGTTATATCCCCATTGTGCCTTTATTTATAGTAGTAGGGAAGGTAAATTCCTTACCTTAATAGGATTACAACTCTAATAGTTTAATATCTAACCCTAGAGAATCTTCTAAAGATATCTCAAATACTTTATGATTTACACAATCACATTCCTAATCTGATATGCAACAAGCACAAACTTATTTTATTTTATAATTTTGGAAATGTTTTAAATCGAATATTAATTAGGAGATTAATGTATTTGTGAGTATTAAAACCCTAAATCAATTACCAATGTTTATTTTAAAAAATTATGTAATTGACATGTAAATTCATTAATACATTAGAGATTTCGATAAAAATTTGAAAACTAGTAAGACCTCAATTAAAGAAAATTAGTAGCTAAAGACTGAATGCTAACTTTTTCGTTTTTTTTTTCAGTCTAATATTTACATATATGCAAGACTATTCTGAAAACGGAGACTAGAAACATAATCCCCATAGAAATGAAAACCAAATTTACTCGTGACTATTCTGTGAAAAAAAGAACACATGATTTGAGAGGAAGAGAGCAAGATGAAGACGGACAAAAGCAGAGATTCACGAGGGACAAAACCAATCTGAAAGGTAAAGCGAAGAAGACGGAATCGAAACATAGAGATAAACGATGATCAATGCATGGCTATCAAGGGCAAAACCGACAATTCACTGTAGAAAGTAGGTAACAGTACAACTAACAAAGAAGAAATCGAGGGTATTTTTGTCTTTCACTGTTAATGAACAGTGCCAAAAAACAGAGATTTAGTATATCTATAATGTCCTTATACATATTGTGACAGCCCGTCCCGATTTATGTACAATTATTACCCATGAAAATGTGAAAGTACGAAATTACCCTTGAGCGTTGGGTTGTGGTTGTATTTTGGGCTTAAGTAAAGGCCCGAATGTTTGACTTTGGACCAATCACCTTTTTTTCTAGTTTGTGGGAACCAATTAGGGTTAGGATTTAGTTAGTTAGTTAGGTTGTAGTAAAATTGGTTGAGGACCAATTAGAACCTAGGTTTTAGAGTTTCGTTTGTGTTGATTGGCTGTGTGAGGACCACACAAACCCACACACCCATACTCTCTCTTCCGTTGACTCTCTCTCTCTCTCCTCCTTCTAGGATTTTCTTCCATTTCCATACAATCGTACGGACCAACCCCAAAACCATTCGAAACTTGGCAGATAGAAGGTTTTAAGACCTCCAGTGATTTCCTAAGGTTCACACGAGTCTAGTGGTGCCATTTTCAGGTAAGGAATCCTTTGAAAACTCGTGAAATCCGAACCTCCGAGTTGGGCACTATTCACCAAGTTTTAAATGTGTAGGTTTCTTTGAATTTCAAGCTCACAGGAAGCTTTAAGAGGTCCTCACGAAGCTCGGAGTACTTCGTTGGAAGAATTTGGACGTCGGAATAGCGAGAACGAAGAGTTTGAAATTTTGGCCGGATTATCGAGGCTTCTCCGGCGAGATTTCGTGGTTTTCAGGGCTTGAAATTGGTAAGGTTGTGTTCTAAATGTCGTATGCTTCATTTTGGTACTAGTTTCATGAATTTTGGTGCAAAAACGAAGAAGATATAAAGTTTTTTAAGATTTCCCAGTTTCCGGCGACGGCGACGGTAGCCGGTGTTCTGAGGTAAGGGACGACGTAATATTCCGTCAATTCAAACGGAATATTCTTGACGGCGTTAGTTAATTTGACGAAATATGCTTGATTTTTAACGGAATATTCGTGACGGCGTCAACTGTTGCCGTCAGTGTGCCAGGCACGTGCCGCGCGTGGGTGGCTCGTCTGGCCGTGCCTTGGCCGGCGCGTAAGGGTGCGTGAGGGGTCGAAAAATAATTCTAAAAATATGGGGATGTTCCTGAGGTTGTGTAGATCACTTTGGTAAAGTCAAACACCCCAATTGAGCATTGTATGAGAAGTTATTTCCTAGTTTCGTTTATGTGCTTTAAAATAATGTTATTATAGTTGTTTCTCACATAGGCGAGACCTATCCGGAGGACGAGTGTAGGCAGGCTAGGCACGGAGGCTACGATCCGTCTACTTACCAGTGAGTGGGCTTTTGGTTTTCGTATATACCTTTATGCTAAGTATATTTCCCAGAAATGCATTTTAAATGACTTTATCAATGAATTGCCATGCCAATATTTTTATTGTTTTGGATATCCATTTATGACTTGTATATACATGGTTGTTGACGCTACGGGCGCTCAGGTAAGTTTCAGGTAAGTTATGTGTGTTGTTGTTGAGGAGTTGTGTTATAATGATTTATGATGAGATGCATCGAGAGCTCATTAACCTGCACCCCGGTGTTAGTGCTCCCGCCCATGGTTAGGGGCGTAGTCTTTCACGTGATGTTCACCTCCCGCACCACACGCTCATCTTGGATCCAAGTTAGCTGCACAGTCCTGTCGTATAGACCACTTTCAGTGGGTTCGACTCGTAGGTGACCCGCGATCATTCGCATAGTCTTCACGTGATTGTAGCACTAGAGCGTATTGTTTTACACCAAGTCATGCCGTATAGACCACTATAAGTGGGTTCGACTCGTTTGCAGGCATGATTTTATGAGCTAGAGGTCAGATGATGAGTTATTGCGGTTATGATTGCATTTGGATTACTTACCTGATGATTTAGTTGGTATGGCATGGCATATTCATGATTTGTTTACATATTTTGACGTTGATGATTTCAGTGGAGATTTAGTATATGTATATACTATTCTCTGGGAAAGTATACAGGTTTTACGGCGAGGGGTTATAACTAGGGGTGGGCACGGGTCGGGTCGGGCCCATTTTTGAAAGGATTGGACCGGACTCGGAATCAAGGGAGACGGGTCGGGCCGGGCCGGGCCGGGCATTACAATTCTTAAAACAGGAACCAGACCTTACCCGGCCTGGTTAAAGTGGGTCGGTTCGGTCGGGGTCCATGGGTCTGTTTTTTTTTTTTTTTTTTTTTTTTTTTGCTGTTTAAAAAGAGTTACACAGTTTGAAAAAAAAAAATTGCACAGAACAGATTGTAGTTTGTTGCACAGATGCACAGATTGCAGTTTGCAATTTGCTACACAGATACACAGATTGCAGTTTGCTGCACAGATTGTGCATATTGCAATTTGCTGCACTGATTGCAGTTTGCAATTTGCACATAATTGCTGTTTGCACAGATTGCAGTTTGGCATTTTGCAGTGCACAAATTCAAAAAAAAAAAAGAAGCACAGATTGCAGTACTGCACAGATTGCAATTGCACAAATTTGCAATCTGTGCAAATTTGTGCAATTGCACAGATTCAATACATCCAAAATAACATTACATCGTCCAACATCTAAAGATCAAATGAACATACAAAATATCCGAAACCGAGAGTCCAAGACATCCAAATTCCGAAGTCCAAAAATTAAATAATTCAAAACAACATAAGCATGACATTTTCAATAAATTCCAAATTAACATACGAAACCACATCCAATTCCAACGTCCAAGTTCCAACATCATTCTTCATTGAATCTGTAAAGAAAAATAGAATATAAATTTGACATTTTTAACGTCCATCATCATATTATCCTCATTGAATCATTGAAATGTAAAGCTTATTCATTTGAGTTTAAAATATTACCATAAGTCCTTTTCCTTTATTCATTTGAGTTGTTTGAGGAGCTTCAATTTCATCAGCACTTGATGAGACGGTTGAGCTTGTAGATATAACATTAGCATTTGCTTTTCTTCTTTTATATTCTACAACAAAGAACAAAAGGACGTTAATTGTAAGCAAATTAATATAAAGTTATAAACCAAACTATACAAAATAAAATAATTACCTTCTTCACACTCTTGATAAAATTCAAGCTCCGCCGGACTTGCTTCATACTCAATGTTGCTAATTGATTCACTTCTTAACCAGTTTTGGAGGCATATCAATGACTCCACTATTTGAGGAAGGAGAGATGATCTAAAGGGGTCAATTACTCTCTTTCCTCCACTAAATGCACTCTCCTCCCTTTCAACTTCCACCATTTCAAAACGTCAAATGATGAACCATGTTGTACTTTCTCTAGAGTGTCGAGGAGATACCTATCCACCTCATGTGCAAGCGCAATATCCTCAGTGTCTTCTAGTTCCTTCTCCCAATCATCCATCATTTGACTAAATATCATTGGATTTTCTGTTAGCACACTAGAAGATGATGGTTTTACCCTTGAACAAGTAGTATCATCAACAACTAAATCTACTCTACCCTTTTGTTGTGTTTGTGAACCGAAAGCTTGGTAAGCATATTCATCACACATCGCCTTCAACAATGTCTTCACTTCATTACTTTTCTTTTGAATCTCTTCTTCAGGAATGTGTAATTGCTTTCTACACAAGTGCATGTAGTGCCTTAATTTGAACCTTGGGTCTAAGACAGGGGAAACTACAAATATTTGATTAAGGGACTCAATTGAACCAAAATACTTTCGATATGTGGCTCTCATGCTCATTGTCATGTCACGTAGCACCAACTCTACACTTCCTCCAGTTTGCATATATTCAGGCAAAAAAAGCTTTTCAATCTCGTTCTCAACAGCAATGATATCATGAACAGCTGTATTAGATGTTGGATAATTACTTGCACTAACTTTTAAAGTTATAAGATAGAAGACCTTCAAAAATTCCACAAATATTTCTGCACCATCCCAATCTTTGTTCTTCGGTGGTCCAACCCTCCCTTTACCCGCCACTTCTTTTCCTTGATCATTAAGCACATTTTCCCCGAAATAGGTGGAGTATATATTGGCTTCATCATCTTCGAACATCCTTTCAAATGCTTTTTTAAACTTCAAGCACCATTCTTGCATCATGTATGTGCTATTCCACCTAGTAGGCAAACAACTAGACCCCTACCATCCAACTTCTCATTCTCCGCACATTTCTTGAAATAACTAAACCTTCGAGGACTTGATCTTACAAACCGCACGACATTTCTAAGAGCATCAACACTTGTATCTAATCTTTTCAACCCATCTTTCACTACCAAGTTGATAATATGGGCTAAGCACCTCACATGCATAAACTTGCCATTCATAACAATTTTTCTATTAGGCCTTTTTTGCATTTTACGAATAATATACTCAATTGCCACCTTATTAGCCGATGCATTGTCAACTGAAATACACATCACCTTCTCAATCTCCCACTTAACCAAACATTGCTCAACCAGCTTCCCTATTTCTTTTCCTTCATGACTTGAAATCACACAAAAATTTAGAATCCTTTTGTGCATATTCCATTCGTCATCCACAAAATGAGCAGTTAGCACCATGTAGTTCAAATTTTGCACACTTGTCCATGTATCAGTAGTCAAGCTCACTCTATGATTGTGTATCTTCTTTTTTAACTGATCTTTCATGGTATCATACATATTGAATAAATCCCTCACAATAGTTCTCCGAGATGGAACATACAACCTAGGCTGAACTTTGTACATCATCCGCCTAAACCCCACAGTCTCCACAACACTAAAAGGTACCTCCTCCAAAACAATATACTCAACAATACCTTCCACTGCCTCTTCTTGGCTCCACCCTTTAGCAACAAGCATGTTTTTAATGTCCCCAGAAGGTCTAGAATTGCCTAGAACCTTTTGCAACTCATCAGTTGGTTTATATGACTTGCAATGTTTATTGATATGTTTAATGTAAGTACTAGTTCCACCCCCACTAGTATCACATGCAAAAAGGGCCACTACAATGGTTACACTTAGCCTTCAATAGTTGTACCTCCACCATCTCTTTCTTTCCATCCTTTTCTACCGCTTGTATTTCCGAGACGGTACACTTAGTGACATGATCCCAAACCCAAGATCTCTCAGAAGAAGATGTCTCTATTGAAGCTAATATAGTTGGTTGTTTTGTCTTTGGAATAGGTGGTGCTTTTCTTTTTCTAGAGGGGGCGGTTTTTGGGGAAGGCATTGATGATTTTTCCTGTGTGGGTTGTTATGGTTGTGTTGGTTGTGGAGGACATCGTGATGTAGCCGTAGATGATGCTACATTAGTACTAGGGCTACTTTGACTTTGAGATTGAGACATTATGTAAAAATTTGTAAAAATTAAATAATGAAAGTATAATCATTAATCAAATAATGATATTTCGAAATATGCACACCAATTTCATCAAATTACCACAAAATATTAATCATCTCAAGAATCCATTAAAACCAACTACTAAATCCATCCCCATTAAGAGAAAGACATGCTAAATGAAAACAAAGATAGAGTCGATATGAAACCAAATGAAAACAAGAGAAAGAAAGTAAGAAACTATATGCTAAAAAAAGGAAGACAACAATTTCGAATCATGCTAAATTTGTCTTACATAAACAATATTTTAAAGAAAAACTAGTTTAAAGAAAACGTGCAGACAAATCTTTTAACTATTATTAAGTACTTACATCTGTTGGTTTCCAAAGAAGAAGACTAGTACTGTCTTCCAATCAGCAGAGTAGCCCCACTTCTCTGGTTCACTTACCTGCAGAATGATTAGGAATAATTAGAAATAAGGAAAGATGCAAACTATACAAAACACACATTCCCGTATGCTACATAAACCATGCTAAATGAATAGCACACATAAATGCACAACACACAGAAATGCACAATACACAGAAGAAGCAAAAACTGCAGTTCTGCACAGATTCAAAAACTGCACAAAACTGCACAGATTCAAAAGTTGCATTTTTGCACAGATTCTAAAATTGAACAGATTCAAAACTGCACACATATATATATCCAACAACAGAATAAAGGAATTGACCTACTAACCACTCTTCAAGATAAATGAATAGCATTTCAAATGCATCAAACATAGATTCAAAAACTGCATTTTTACACAGATTCTAAAACTGCACAGAATCAAAACACACACAGCTAAGCTCATCACATCACACAACACATAAATGCACATCAGGGAGTTAAACACAACACATATTCAAAATTGCACACATTAATTAATATCCAACACTACATCCTAGGGTATACAACAAAACCGATAAAAAAAAAGTAAACAACCAACCTACCTCTCGACAATGGTAATTTGGACCAGGAAGCTGGGTGGAATAGAATGTGATAATCCGCAGAAATTGACAAGCCTGCAATAAACAGTGGAAACTGTCAGACCAAAAAGGAAGGGAATATATTTGTCACCAGCCCCGTGCCTAGACTACTACATGATTAAAACTATAAAACATGGGTTCACGGCACAAGTTAAATGAAGCATCAAATGAAGCACCAAAAAGGAACTCATGAAATGAAGCAAAATCAGTGGAAAAATATTGGAAATCTTATGGTCCGAAACATCAAATGAACCATAAGAACAAATTAACTGTCATAAGTTTCTTATGAGTTTGTCAGACAAGGTACAAGTTCATGTAAATAAAATAAAAAGTTCACATATCAAACCAAAATGAACCAATATTTCTCAGTTTTATCACATAACTAACTTCTCAAAACCTGTTATCACGACTTACTAATAAGAATAATAGAACCCTACACCAGAAGAGAACTGTGTAAATCTTTTTGCCCTTGAAAATGAAAGGATGGAAGGTCCACTGCAACAGAACATGCACCACATGAGGAAAAATATAAATAAAACTGAACTTTTCTGTAAAGCACACAAGCCTGACTGGTATTTTTAGAGAATAAACCATAATAATAGTGCGCAATAAGATGAAGACGTATTAATAAATCAAAGAAAAAGACACCTTAGAAAGTTCATAAGGGAATAAAATTAAAACCCTAAATGGACAACAGATAACATGTTAAAGAAATTGGGAAAAATTAATCAGGAAAATGCACACAGAAATGCACAACACAGAAACTGCACAAATTCAAAAACTGCACAGATTCAAAAAGAAGAGCTGATCAGAACAACAACTCATATGTTCCATTCCAAACTACCCAATATGCATACAACAACACACACACATAGTCATACACAGCAAGCGTCATACACACACAACACACACACACACATATACACACATACACACACAAGCGTCATACACACACAACACAATTAAGCATCGGGAAATCTGCTCCACACACATAGTCATACACATCAAGCGTCATACACACACATATAAACAACAAATGAAGTAATCCAAGACACTAAGATCATGCTCCACAACAATTTCATAGCTGCAAAATATAAGGAAGTATGACTATGCTAAATATGCAGTAAGACAATCAAGAAATGCAATTCAATTTTGACGAAATAAGAGAAAATACAAAATTAAACCTATTAGGCCTCAGTAAAGATCAGACAACTTGGGCAGCTTTAAGCCTTTGTTTGACATCAAGATAACTTGAAGGTTCGTCAAACATATATATCTCTACATGCTGTATGGCAACGAAAGATTATGGGCATCAAAATCAAATGGTACCTTCAAATTATCGTCCAGGTAAAAAAATTCTGCAACTGAGATCCTCGAAAGTAGGTCCAGATTTCCTGCCAATTTGGAGGATTCTGCAGAAATAAAAAATAAAAAACCATCAAGATAAGATAATCGAAGAATGCACCAAACATATTCGAAACATAATAAACTTGTCATTAACCTGCCAATCTAAAATTAACCCAACCCAACTCCAAACACTGGAAAAATTAAAGGATGCCACAATCAAATTAAATTCTAAATTGGGGGAAATTTTCTTGATAAACCCGAAAAACCAAAACCATTGAAGGTGGATTTCAGACAAAATCAAAGAAAACAAAATAATAATTGGGAGAAAGATAAACAGCTTAATTAGCGAGGGCGAGAGAGAGAGAGAGAAGCTAACCTGGCCTAGTTTAGTTGGTGTCAAGGAAAGGGACAATGAGAGAGTCGAGGGAGAGTCTGAGAGTTGAGGTTGTGAATCGTGATTCTGGAATTGGGGAGGCGTGGCAGTGGGATTGGCTAGGGTTGAAACTAACGGTTGAGATTGAATGATAGGTTATCATTCAATCTCGGTCGTTGATTAGAATTAAAAACGGGCCGGTCCGGGGCCCCGGGTTTTAAATTATATGGAACCGGCCCGCCCCGTAATTGACAGAGGCCCGGCCCGGACCATTTTCTCTCTACAATTTTTGGACCCGGCCCGAACCGACATTACCCACCTTGACCCGCGGTTCCTGTATCCGTTTGTCCACCCCTAGTTATAACTGTTGTTAATGAAATAATTTTCGAAAACCTTTTTTTTTGCCCACTCACGCTTTCTGTTTTGCGCCCCTCTAGGTTTTAGGTAGCATTTGTTGGTGACTCACGAGACTACAGCGGAGGTTCTGACAGACCATCACCTATGTAGGACCATCTTTGGGTGTTATTTAAATTAGTACTTCTTATGCTGATTGCACTTAGGCTATTTACGCTCTGATTGTGTATTCACACCTATTTCCGTTCTAGCACTCCTTGAAGTTTGGTTTTTATTCATTCGTAATTCTATCTTTATTATTGCTTCAGAACTGTGCATATGGCCACGTCACACTCACGTGACAGCCAACATGCCTCGATCTTGGTCGGGGTGTGTCAGTTTGGTATCAGAGCCTAGGTTTCGCAGTCCTGCATATTTTGTGAATAATCTAATCATTGTGATGTCTTCTGTCAGAATTATGCCGCCTCGTAGAGATCCACGTCCTTCAGTTGAGCCTAGTTTCCCTGATATTGCTTAGTTAGGGGAAGCTATAGCTAATGCCATTCAGGCTTCACTTCGCCCTTATGGTAGAGAGCATGCATCCTGGTAGGATCAGGAGACTTATGGGTGGTCACCTGAGGAAAAAGCAAACTGGGAGAATTTTAAACAGTCGTTCTATAAGAGATTCATTCCTCTAGCGTATCTTGATCAGAAGAAACAGGAGTTCACTAACCTGAAACAGGGGAAGCTAACCGCTAACAAGTATTACAAAAAGTTCACTGATTTGTCCCTCTATGATCAGGAAGTTGCTGCTAATCCAGTTGAGATGCTTCACCGATTTAAATTGGGTACTAAGAAGAAGTGGCGCTCTATGGCAACTATCCTACCCTGTGCTACTTATCAGGAGTTCTAGAGATTTTGTTGAGGATTGAGGATTCTGAAAACTTGCCTAGTGAAAGTGAAGAAGAGGAAGAAAAAGGTAGTAATTTGAAGAAGTATGATAAAGGCAAAGGGCAGTCGTCTCAGGGACCTCGACATGCTCAGAGTTTTCAAAAAAGTGGAACTAGTTCTAGTTCTTTTAGTGGGGGTTTTAGTGCCACGGGTCAGAGGAGAGGTGGTAGGCCCATTAGAGGATCTCGCTTTCAGAGGCCAAGAGAGTCGGGTGGTACAGGCGCTCCTTTATGCCGTAGGTGCAATAATCGACATTTTGGAGAGTTTCGTCGAGGTAGCAGCGGGTGTTATACATGTGGTCAGACAGAGCATCTGGCTAAGTATTGTCATCAGAATCCGCAGAGACCTCAGCAGCCACAATAGCCTTCCTTACCACCGCCAGTTCAGACCCAGTAGTTTTCAGGACCTAGTGGTTATGTTTCGACAGGTCCTGGTGGTGGGTACCATTACCAGGGAGATCCCATTCCTTATGCTTCAGGGTAGTATCAGTACTCTCAGGATCCTTATCAGCAGAGTGGTTATGACCAGTACTCAGGGGGATGCATGCCTTATCAGCAGAGTAGCTTGGGTCAGTATTCAGCGGGTGGGTCACAATGGCAGTCTGGAGGACAGCCCCAGCAGGTGGATGTTACTGCTAGTAGTGCTGGATCGTCGAGGCAGCACAGTCAGACTGGTCAGGGGCGTAATACGCAAGGCCGAGGTGTCCACGCTAATAGAGGTCAAGGAGAACGACAGCAGGCCCAGGGGCGTATCAACAACATTACTTTGCAGGACGCCCAGAATCATCCTGATTTAATAATGGGTACGTTAAATGTTCTTGGTCATTTTGCTAGAGTCTTAATTAACTGTGGAGCTACCCATTCTGTCATTTCTCATACATTTGCTCAGTTGACTCAACCTCAGTCTACACCTCTAGGTTATGAGTTAGAATTGTCTATGCCTAGAGGAGAAAAATGTTATGTTAGCTGTATCTACCTGGGTTGTCCTGTGTTGATAGAGGATGTAGTAATGCAGCTAACCTTCTCCCATTAGATCATGCGGACTTTGATGTGATTTTGGGAGCAGACTGGTTACAGTATAACTATGCCGACATTCACTGTCACGAGAAGACGGTGACTTTCCGTCGCCTAAGTTTACTTGGAGTTACGTTTGTAGGTGAATGTAGTGGAGTGAGACATGGTGTTATTTATGCCTTGAGGGCAAATAAGTTGTTGAATAAAGGGTGCCAGGGATACTTAGCTCACGTTATGCTGAATGATTCTACTTCCAGTAGTGTGGAGGAAGTTCTAGTGGTTAGGCATTTTCCGGATGTCTTTCCTGATGATATGCCTGGATTACCGCCTGATAGAGATGTGGAGTTTAACATCGATTTACTTCCAGGTACGGACCCTATATCTCTAACTCTATATAGAATGGCTCCTACTGAGTTAGGAGAATTGAAAACCCAGTTGTAGGAATTAGTGGATAAAGGTTTCATTCAGCCTAGTGTTTCACCCTAGGGAGCCCCAGTGTTGTTTGTTCGGAAGAAAGACGGGACCTTGAGGTTGTGTATCGATTATCGGCAATTGAATCGGGTAACGATTAAAAACTGTTATCCATTGCCACGCATAGATGATCTATTTGACCAACTTCGAGGTGCCTGTGTGTTCTCGAAGATTGATTTGAGGTCTGGGTATTATCAGCTGAAGATTAGGAGTGATAACGTCCCTAAAACGGCTTTTAGGACTCGTTATGGTCATTATGAGTTCCTTGTGATGCCGTTTGGATTAACAAATGCACCAGCAACTTTCATGGGCTTGATGAACAAAGTATTCCAGCATTATCTTGAAAGGTTCATCATTGTCTTTATCGATGATATACTGGTATACTCAAGAACTAAGGAAGAGCATGTGCGACATCTCTCTTTGGTGTTGAAGAAGTTGAGGGAACATCGCCTTTATGCCAAGTTCAGTAAATGCCAATTTTGGTTAAATAAAGTGGCATTCTTGGGTCATGTCATATCAGCTCAAGGAATTCAGGTGGACCCTCAGAAGATTGCAGCTGTGGAGAGTTGGGAACAGCCACGAACCGTCACCGAGGTACGGAGTTTCCTGGGCTTAGCAGGTTACTATCGACGTTTGTTAAGGATTTCTCAGTGATTGCCTTACCACTTACAAGGTTGACTAGGAAGGAAGTTAAGTTTGAGTGGGATAAGAATTGTGAGCAAAGTTTCCAGCAGCTTAAGTATTGTCTCACTCATGCACCTGTTTTGACACTTCCGGACGACAGTGGTAACTTTGAGATTTATAGCGACGCTTTTTTGAATGGCCTGGGATGTGTTTTGATGCAACATGGTAGGGTAATCGCTTATGCTACGAGACAGTTGAAGCCTCATGAAATGAATTATCCTACACATGATTTGGAATTAACAGCCATCATTTTCGCTTTGAAGATTTGGAGACATTATCTCTATGGTGAGAAGTGTAAGATTTTTACAGATAACAAAAGTCTTCAATATCTTTTCACTCAGGAAGATCTTAACCTTCGGCAGCGGAGGTGGATATAATTACTCAGTGATTATGATTACACGATTGAGTATCACCCTGGTAGTGCAATCATAGTGGCTGATGCACTGAGTAGGAAGTCCCAAGGTCGAGTTAATGCCTTGTACACATCTCGTGTTCCTTTTCTTGCAGATTTGAGGTCCACTGGAGTAAAATTGGGACTAGAAGAAAAAAAGGAAGCCTTGGTGGAAGCACGAGAGGAAGCCTTACTTGCTAGTTTCCAAGTTAGGCTCATTTTGATTGATTGTATACTTGAAGCTCAAGGAAATGATGAGGAAGTTCAGGAGTTAATTTTTACAATTTCTCAAGGGAAGAAAAAGATCTCAGAGTTCGTGAGACTGATGGCATGCTTATGCAAGATAAACGGATGTACGTGCCAAATATTGAGGAATTAAAGAAAGAAATTCTTGATGAGGCACACATTTCAGCATATGCCATGCATCTAGGAGGCACTAAAATGTATCATACCATCAGACCATTTTACTATTGGTCAGGTATGAAAAGAGAAATTGCAGAGTATGTTAGTAGGTGTGCAGTTTGTTAGCAGGTCAAAGCTGAAAGGAAGAAGCTGTTTGGTTTGATGCAACCACTTCCCGTTCCACAGTGGAAATGGGAAAATATCACTATGGATTTTGTGTACAAGCTTCCTCGTACACGGAATGGTTATGATGGCGTTTGGGTGATCGTAGATCGACTTACCAAGTCAGCGCACTTCATTCCAGTGAGGGAAAAGTATTCTTTGAATAAATTAGCTGAGTTGTTCTTGATCAAGATTGTGAAGTATCATGGCGTGCCAGTGAGTATTATCTCGGATCGGGATCCTAAGTTCACTTCTAAGTTCTAGGTGGCATTCCAGGAAGCTATTGGTGCAGAACTACTTTGCAGCACAGTGTATAATCCCCAGACAGATGGACAGTAGGAGAGGACGATTCAGACTTTGGAAGATATGCTTAGATCTTTAGTACTTCAGTTTGGTGATGATTGGCATGCAAAGTTAGATTTAATGGAGTTTGCCTATAATAACAGTTATCATTCTAGCATCGGGATGGCACCGTTTGAGGCACTATATGGCAGAGCTTGCCGTACACCGTTGTGTTGGTCGGAAGTTGGTGAAAGACCATTGGTGGGCCCTGAGATAGTAGAGGAGACTACTCATAATGTTCAGGTGATTAAAGCTAATTTAAAAGTGGCCCAGGATCGTCAGAAGAGTCTAGCTGATAGACATGCCACTGACATAGTGTATAAGGTCGGTGATTGGGTATTCTTGAAGTTATCACCTTGGAAAGGAGTTGTAAGGTTTGGGAATAAGGGTAAGTTGAGCCCTAGGTACATCGGACCGTACCAGATCACTGAGCGAGTTGGTGAAGTTTCTTACAGGCTTGAGTTGCCTCCAGAGTTGGCTAGAGTGCACAATGTGTTTCATGTCTCTATGCTTCGTCATTATGTTTCGGATCCTTTGTATGTTATACCTCCTTAACCGCTAGAGATTAGTCAGGACTTGACTTATGAAGAGGAGCCAGTGACGATTTTGGATTGGAAGGACAAAGGGTTGAGAAACAAGACAATTCGAATGGTAAAGGTCTTGTGGAAGAACCATTCAGTGGAAGAAGCTATGTGGGAGACAGAGGACCATATGAAAGATTTGTACCCACGTTTGTTTTATGGTTATTAGCAGTTGTTTTGTAATTATTGTTGTTTGAATTTCGAGGATGAAATTTTCTTAAGGGGGTAGACTGTGACAGCCCGTCCCGATTTATGTACAATTATTACCCTCGAAAATGTGAAAGTACGAAATTACCCTTGAGCGTTGGGTTGTGGTTGTATTTTGGGCTTAAGTAAAGGCCCAAATGTTTGACTTTGGACCAATCACCTTATTTCCTAGTTTGTGGGAACCAATTAGGGTTAGGATTTAGTTAGTTAGTTAGGTTGCAGTAAAATTGGTTGAGGGCCAATTAGAACCTAGGTTTTAGAGTTTGGTTTGTGTTGATTGGTTGTGTGAGGACCACACAAACCCACACACCCATACTCTCTCTTCCGTTGACTCTCTCTCTCTCTCTCTCCCTCTCTCCCTCCTCCCTCTCGGATTTTCTTCAATTTCCGTACAACCGTACATACCAACCCCAAAACCATTCGAAACTTGGCAGATCGAAGGTTTAAGCCCTCTAGTGATTTCCTAAGGTTCACACGAGTCTAGTGGTGCCATTTTCAGGTAAGGAATCCTTTGAAAACTCGTGAAATCTGAACCTCCGAGTTGGGCACTATTCACTAAGTTTTAAATGTGTAGGTTTCTTTGAATTTCAAGCTCACAGGGAGCTTTAGGAGGTCCTCACGAAGCTCGGAGTACTTCGTTGGAAGAATTTGGACGTTGGAATAGCGAGAACGAAGAGTTTGAAATTTTGGCCGGATTATTGAGGCTTCTCCGGCGAGGGTTTTCAGGGTTTGAAATTGGTAAGGTTGTGTTCTAAATGTCGTAAGCTTCATTTTGGTACTAGTTTCATGAATTTTGGTGCAAAAACGAAGAAGATATAAAGTTTTTTAAGATTTCCCAGTTTCCGGCGACGGCGACGGTCGCCGGAGTTCTGAGGTAGGGGACGACGGAATATTCCGTCAATTCAGACAGAATATTCCTGACGGCGTTAGTTAATTTGACGAAATATGCTTGATTTTTAATAGAATATTCCTGACGGCGTCAACTGTTGCCGTCAGTGTGCCAGGCACGTGCCGTGTCTGGCCGTGCCTTGGCCGGTGCGTGGGGGCGCGTGAGGGGTCGAAAAATAATTCTAAAAATATGGGGATGTTCCTGAGGTTGTGTAGATCACTTTGGTATATTCAAACACCCCAACTGAGCATTGTATGAGAAGCAAGGTTCTAAAAAACGCTAGGCGCTAGTCGGGCGGAAGGCTGGCGCCTAGCGCCTAGGCGGCTAGGCGGGGTCTAGGCGGGTGCCTAGGCAGCCTAGGCGGATTTAGGTAAATTTATTGTATATCTTGTAAATAAATGCATATTGACACTTACAAAAAAATTATACTTTGTATGAAATTCATGGATAAGATAATAAAAGAATGATAAAATGCAAAAAGAGTATCCAACAAGTCCAAAATTTAAAAACACATTAAGCATATATGTCATATAACCATGGTGATGAGTATTGTAGATGACACATATACAACAAGTTCATAATTTTAAACCACTTAGACTTAGATAGGAATTTTTTTTTTAATGTCAATAAAAAAAAAAAAAAAAAAAGGCCTAGCACCGCCTAGGCCCGCCTAGCCCGCCTCACCCGCCTAGCCGCCTAGCCCGCCTAGACCGCCTAGCGCCGCCTAGCCCGCCTAGGCGGCCGCCTAGAGCCCATCCGATTTTTTCAACCGATTTGCACAAAAACGCCTCGGACCACCACCGCCTAGCGCCTAGGCGCCGCCTAGGCCGTTTTTTAGAACAGTGATGAGAAGTTATTTCCTAGTTTCGTTTATGTGCTTTAAAATAATGTTATTATAGTTGTTTCTCACATAGGCGAGACCTATCCGGAGGACGAGCGTAGCCAGGCTAGGCACGGAAGCTACGATCCGTCTACTTACCAGTGAGTGGGCTTTTGGTTGTCAGTATATACCTTTATGGTAAGTATTTTTCCCAGAAATGCATTTTAAATGACTTTATCAATGAATTGCCATGCCAATATTTTTATACTTTTGGATATGCATTTATGACTTGTATATACATGGTTGTTGACGCTGCGGGCGCTCAGGTAGGTTTTAGGTAAGTTATGTGTGTTGTTGTTGAGGAGTTGTGTTATAATGATTTATGATGAGATGCATCGAGAGCTCATTAACCTGCACCCCGGTGTTAGTGCTCCCGCCCATGGGCATAGTCTTTCACGTGATGTTCACCTCCCGTACCACACGCTCATCTTGGATCCAAGTTAGGTGCACAGTCCTGTCGTATAGACCACTTTCAGTGGGTTCGACTCGTAGGTGACTCGCGATCATTCGCAGAGTCTTCACGTGATTGTAGCACTAGAGCGTATTGTTTTACACCCAGTCCTATCGTATAGACCACTATAAGTGGGTTTGACTCGTGTGCATGCATGATTTATGAGCTAGAGTTCAGATGATGAGTTATTGCAATTATGATTGCATTTGGATTACTTACTTGATGATTTAGTTGGTATGGCATGGCATATTCATGATTTGTTTACATATTTTGACGTTGATGATTTCAGTTGAGATTTAGTATATGTATATACTATTTTCTGGGAAAGTATACAGGTTTTACGGCAAGGGGTTATAACTGTTGTTAATGAAATGATTTTCGAAAAACTTTGTTTTTGCCCACTCACGCTTTCTGTTTTGCGCCCCTCCAGGTTTTAGGTAGCATTTGTTGGTGACTCACGAGGCTACATCGGAGGTTCTGACAGACCATCACCTTTGGGTGTTATTTAAATTAGTACTTCTTATGCTGACTGCACTTAGGCTATTTATGCTCTGATTGTGTATTCACACCTATTTCCGTTCTAGCACTCCTTGAAGTTTGGTTTTTATTCATTCGTAATTCTATCTTTATTATTGCTTCCGCACTGTGCACATGGCTCTGTCACACTCGCGTGACAACCAACATGCCTCGATCTCGGTCGGGGTGTGTCACATATACAATAATAGTTTACTACTTTCATGCTTATCAGCACCATGACTTTACAGAGATGAGATTGAGACAGGCAGGTACTGTAGCCAACGTTCCATAATCCATATATAGAGTCCATTATAGCTACAGATTAGCATGATCAACAGAAAATGTGGTCCATTCTCTCGACCCCCTCTGTGGAAATGCAAACATATATAGCAGAAACTCGATGAACCAACAACTAACACGTACGCATGAATGCTCGATACGACTCCCGACTCCCAACTTGAATGAATTACTAGCATTTCCATTTTGTCTTCTGCGAGTGTTCATCACGCAGTCTCGGCTCAGTTGAACTATTGAACTTTGAATTTGTGGATCAATTATGTCCAAACTGGTTCAGTTCGGGTGCGAGAGATCGTGGCCATTTCTTTGGTCAAAACGTTACCAAATCGACCATTTACGCCCAGTTTAGTTGGCTTTTTTTTTTTTTTGGAACAACTTATATGGCACCATTAAATCATTATTATGCACTCCTGTACTAATAATATAACAGTATCTGAATGAAAAATTACAAATATTTTTGTAGCATGGGATGCTACGGTGACAATGTATATGTTTCATGGAAATCATCCATTTCCAAGTATTCAGAAACCGATGTCAATGTTTTTCTACAATGTATTGTTACCGTTTCCGGTTTAATTCCCCAGTTCTAAATTTTGCAGAATCACATTATTAGGGCGTGGATAACAACAAATGACATGAATCACCCCTAATGCATGCAATTGCAAAATATTATAGGCTAATTAAGTCAAGGTTAGTGGAAGGACATTGAACTAGTTACTCTAGGCCGTGGCCATATTCATCAAAGTATCAATAACCAATCCCAAGAAAGGTTAGGGTTTAAATCATGACCTCAAGTTTTAGATGATATTGCCACCACCACAGCCCTTAAATATGCAATGCAGGGTTGACTCTGCCAATTCACCAAAACTGCATAAAAGAAGCAAATGTGGAAATTTGTACTTGTATTTGAAGTTGAATTTTTGAGAGGGCTTTTGCATTCACCGTGACCAAGATTCCTCTCTCTCACTGACTAAATTTCAACATATACGGAATTCAATCTCTTCTGTTACTTTCAAGTTTCATCAAGTATGAAAAAGGTTTCTTGAGCAATAATGTTAATGTGACAAGTTAAGGCAAGACAATCTGAAAGGAAGCACTTCTACAGTTGCTTTTTGGCTTGTGCGTTTGAGGTGCAAGTTTTATACTTTCTTTGTTATGTACAGGCAGCTAAGGATATCACAGAGGCAGAGAGAGTGATAGCTTCTTTAGCTTGTACAGAAGAATTGGGACCACTTTCTCAGCAATTTTTATTATCTTTGCTCAATATTCTTTGCAGTTGATAACATTTGATTTGATTTATACCATTCAAAATTGTTTAGTTAATTTCTACTTCTCAATGTTCAATCTTTTTCTTTACACTATTACCGTAGCAAATCGATTATCGTAATATACTTTATTTATGTCATACCAATATTATATGATACTAGTTACCGATATGTTGGATAATAGCAGCTTGGGATGATATCAACATAATGTGAATATTTGCTACAATAATAATGGTACATGAGAAATGTTAGACCAAAGGAAATTAATCCGTAATTATTATTGTGATTCTGTGTTTTATAACACTTGGCATTTCTTGCCTTACTACCGTACAACTTCTCACTTGGTATTTTAACTTAAGTGCATACACATATTAAACTAAGACTTATTCCTAATCAGCTATAGACTTACAATTCAACACTCCCTTTTAAGTCTAAAGCTGATTTTACTCCAAGTTTGCTTTTGAGAAGATTAAATTGATCCTTTGTCAGAGGCTTTGTGAAGATATCTTCCAATTGCTCTTCTGTGGGACAATAGATCAGATCAATGATGCCTTCCTGCAATGCATCTTTGATAAAATGATACCTCCTATCAATGTGCTTGGTCTTCTGATGAACCACATAATTCTTAGTAATTGCAATGGCAGAAGTGTTATCACAGTGAAGGGGAGTAGCTTAAGTTTGTAATTCTCCAAAATCTTCCAAAACAAACCTCAGCCATATTGCTTGGCTTCTGATGCACTTATGTATTCAACCTCTGTAGTTGAGAGTGCAACACAGTTTTGCTTGACTGAAGCCCACGATAACACACCACTGCCAAATGAGAATGCATATCCTGATGTGTTATTGCTGTCCTCTAATGAACCACCCCAATCACTATCACAGAAGCAAATTAAGCAATCTTTTCTTCCTTTCACATACTCCAGGCCATAATCCAGGGTCCCCTTGATATATATGAGTACCCTATTTGCAGTTCCATAGTGTCTATTAGTAGGACAATGCATAAATCTTGCCAATAGACTTGTTGCATACATTATATCTGGCCTTGTAGCAGTAAGATATAGAAGGCTTCCCACAATACTCCTATACATTTCCTCACTTGTAGATCCACTTCCATCATCTTTAGACAACTTCTCAGTAGCTAAAAGAGGAGTTGTGACAGTCTTTGCTTCATTTAATCCAAACTTACTCAGTAAAGAACTTGCATACTTCTTCTCATGAATGAAGATGAGTCAGTTTGAATGACGCCCATCCCAAGGAAGTGATGAAGAAGTCCCAAGTCTGTCATCTCATACTTCATTTTCATATCTTCCTTGAACTCTTCTAGCATTGAGTTGCAACTGCTGATGTGATAAAAGCTTAGCACACAAATTAAACCCTCTTGTTAACAATTGTAGTAAATATGTAAGTAGGGATCGTTCTAGGCCGGGGATTAGGAGGGATTGCTAATCTACTCAAAACTGACTCAAAAACACAAAACTATACTTAAAAACACTTAACTAGACTCTAAAGACTCAAAACAAACTAAAAAGACTCAAAACAACACAAAACAAGCAAATTGACTCAAACTACACACTAGGGATTACTTTGGACGAATTCTAACTTTAACTTGACTCAAAATACTAAAAAGAACAAGTTTAGACAGATTCTAACTAAGTGGACACAACAAAGTAAAGGGAGGGATTGGTTTTTGATGAACTTAAAGTAAAAACAAGCAGATTTAAAACACTAAACAACTTTGGACGAAATTGGATGAATGAATGGGTGATTGACTAGCTAGAGGGTCCTTCTCCACACATGACACATATGCATATGAATCGATTTCCAATTATTCTTCCGACAAACCATGAATGACAATGCCCCAGATTAACCGTGAACAACACTAATTAACCTTCAGATTTTACTAAATTCATTGAATTGGACATCGCATCGCAACCAAATTATTCTTCTCAAGTTCCCTACATAAACAACATAATAGAGATACATATCAAAGATCATTAAGCTTTGTGAAAATCATAAGCATTGACAAGGCATTCGTAACTATGAACAACATGATACTCATGCCAGGAATTTACTTAACTCGATCTGACTAGCGACCTCCACTACTTGCAAATATAAGTTCATAACGATTAGCTGAAATTCCCTTATATTTTAGCATCAAATTCATGCATGCAAACTAAGTAGGCCTCCTTAATCAACATACAATAATAAATTATCAATCAAGTAGTTAAGCAAATTGCATTCACGATTTATGAAACAATAACTGGAAGTAATAAACTCATATCACATATATGTTCATGGTTTTGAATTCTCCTCTAGCTAAAACGAGTTTAGCTCCTCATGTTCGCAATTAAACAAAGATAATTAAATTTAAACATTGAAAACAAAGATGGAATACACCTAGAAACGCTCCAACAATCCAATGTCTTGAATGGTAGGCACAGCTTAGGGCTACTCCTCTCCTTCCTTCTTTTTTGCGGCACAATGAGGTGTCTATGAATTTAAGTGTGTGGTGGATGGGTAATGGGTGAATTATGGTGAAGGATGGTATGAATTGTGCGGCAGAAATCCATATATTTATAGGGAGAGGGCTCGGCAAGGAATTAAATGTGGAGAAGGATTTTTGCACTCCGAATCCTTAAGGAAAAAGGGTAAGTAAATTCAGAATCCAAGAGGGAAAGGGAAACAAGGGTGCGGCTGGATCTTCGAAAAGGGGAATGTATTGCTTGCATCGCAAGGAAGGGTTTCCTAGAGTGAATTGGTGCGGCATCTTGTAGGAATAGATTTAGACCTTCTAGAATCAAGTATTTAAGTGTTCTAATATAATTAGGGATCCTCCTTGCAGCTGGAACTTAGGTGGAATATGATTAGGAAAGTTTTAGGACAAAATAAGGTAACTTGGCTAACATTCCTTCTTTTTTGATGGGCTTCCTTATCTTCTTTTTCTTGAATTGATTTCCTTCATCTCTTGAGCACATTCCTAGCCTCTTTTGGTCTTCAATTTCATCAATCCACCTTGCTCCATGCATGTGCTATCCATTCCAAGCCCAAAACTGCTCCAAAATGCACCAAAATGCACTTTCTTGCCAACTTAGCCCTTTGGACCTGAAAACACATAAATGCAAGAAAACAAGCTAACTAAGTCACATAAATATGCTCCTATCAACTGCCAGTGTAGACTATATCGTCCACATAGATAGAAACAATCAAGACATCTTATCCTCTTGCCTTTATATACAGAGTTGGTTCACTTAAGCTCTTCTCGAAACCATACTGTGAGAAATAGTTGTCAATCTCTCCATACCAAGCTCTTGGAGCTTGTTTTAGACCATAGAGAGCCTTATGAAGCTTGTACACCTTTTCCTCCTTGCCTTTGACTACAAAACCTTCAGGTTGCTCAACATAGACCTCTTCTTGTAATACTCCATTCAAGAAAGCCAATTTCACATCTAATTGATACAATTTCCAGCTCTTTTGTGCAGCCAAGGCTATTAAGGTTCTAGTAGTGTCCAACCTAGCAACTGGTGCATAGTTCTCATTGTAGTCCAAACCAGGTTTTTGTGTATAACCCTTTGCAACCAGCCTTGCTTTGTTTTTCAACATTGACCCATTAAGATTTAATTTGTTTTGTAGACCCATTTAACTCCTATAACAGGTTTCTCAGTTGGTCTGTCAACAAGCTTCCATGTACCATTCTTTTCTATCATGAACAGCTCATCCTCCATTGCTTATAACCAAGACTCATCTTGTTTAGCATCCTCATACTTCTCTGGGTCCATGATGCACATATTACATTGAGCCAACACTTCATTCAAATTCCTCCACTTTAGTGGTGTATGAACAAATGCTTGATTGTGCCTTTCACTTAAGTTTGACATGCTTGCAGATTCACCTGAGATAGGTGTCTTGGATTGAACTTCAGAGTCTTCAATACTAAGAACTGTCCTAGATGGAGATAATACAGATGTTGTAGGAGACAACACCATTCTGTCACTTCTTCCTGTGCTTATGTCACCATAAATAAAACTTCCAGTATTAAGAGAAATTGATTGAGTTCTCTTCCCAATTACAGGCAGCTTCTTCATCAAATACAATGTCTCTTGACAAGACTAGTTTCTTGGATAGTGGATCAAATATCCTATACCCCTTTTCACAAGTTGCATATCCCATAAATACTCCTTTGAAGCTTTTAGGCTCAAGCTTATGTCTGTGTTCTCTTAGGATATGAACATAGCATAATGAACCAAATACTCTCATGTGTGCTATTCCTGGTTTCCTCCCAGAATAAGCTTCAAAAGGTGTGATGTTGTTCAAAGCCCTTGTGGGACATCTGTTTAGAATATACACTGATGTATGAACTGTTTCTGCCCAGAGAAAGTATGGCATCCTTTTCTCATGCAACATGGATTTAGCTATTTCAATCACAGTTCTGTTTTTCCTCTCCATCACTCCATTTTGCTGTGGAGTATATACATGAGTGAATTGTCCTTGTATTCCTTATTATTCACAGAATAGGTCGAATTCAGATGACTTGAACTCCACTTCTCTATCACTTCTCAAGCACTTAACCTTGAATCCACTTTGTAACTCTACCATAGCTTTGAATTTTTTAAAACAATTGAATGCTTCATACTTGTATCTTAGAAAATAGACCTAAGTCATTCTGGTGAGATCATCTATTAACAACATGAAATACTTATTTTCAGCAATGGAATCATTCTTTCTAGGTTCACACAGATCAACATGAATTAGTTCAAGTAGGGCAGTTACTCTTTGCACTTGATTTCTTGGAAACTCTTCTCTGTGTTTTTTTCTTTCCAAATTGGCAACCTTCACAGACTCCATTGTAGTCTTTAAGCTGAGGCAAACCATGCACCATTTCCTTGTCTCTCAATTGTTTGAGACCACCAAAGTGTAAGTGCCCAAATCTCCTGTGCCAAGTCTCAGTAGAGTGAGTGACACTAGCTTTCAAAACCGCATGATTCTCAGATAATAAAGTCAATGGATAACACCTATTCACTTTCTTCTTCATTTTCATAACCAAGCATTCCAGTGATGGACCATCAAACACACTACACATTTCACCACCAAACATCAAGAAATATCCATGTTCATCCATTTGACCAACACTTAGCAAGTTTTCTTTTAAGCCAAGTAGGTACATTACTTCTCTAACATACTTTTTGCCTTTGTTTGTATCAATCACCAATGAACCCATTCCTGTAACATTCACAAGGTCTCCAGTTGGCATTTAAACTTTGCCAACTATGTTGGTTCTCACATCAACAAGCAATTCCACATTTCCCATCATGTGGTTGCTACAACCACTATGAATGTACCACTCTCCATTCACCTTTGGTTCTGTGACTGTGCTATTTGCATAAAAAAAATTCCTGTCATCTCCACTTGATTAACATTATTTGCCTTTTGCACTGTTTTAGCTGCAGTACATTCTCTAACCCAATGCCCAAATTTATCACAATTGAAGCATTTTGGTTTCCATTTGTATCTATACTCACCAAATGGTACTTAGAACACAACTTGCACTGAGGCTTTGCAACCTCTTGACTCATTAACTAAGATGCATTCATATTCTGATAAGTATTCACAGGGGATTTCTGCTGAAACTTGGGTTTTGATTCCCATTTCTTGCCTTTAGAATTCTAGTTTCTCTGAAATCTGGATGAACCAGAATGAGCACCACCTTGTTTTGTTCCTTTGGATTCACAGAGAGTGAAACAAAAGCTCTCTCAGTGGTATCAACACTGTGCAAATCGAAACGTTGCTCTTGGCTTTTCAAAATTGCCACAACCTCCTACAATTCTACAGTCTCCAAACACTTTGTATTCTCAATGACTAGACATATGGGATCATATGGTTTACTAAGGTTGATCAGAACTTTTTGTACAAGTCTTTCATTAGACAGAATTTCACCAAACATTTTCATCTGATTAATCAAGTCATTTAGCCTAGTAAGATACCCAGACAGATTTTCATCATCACACATTCTAGCATATTCGAATTCACGTCTCAGATTTTGTAATTTCACAGACCTTACCTGATCACCACCATGGTACTCTCCGTACAACAAATCCCATGCCATCTTTACTGATTCTGCATTGGCGATTCGTGGGAAGATTTGATCTGAAACTGCATTTTGTATAATTCCCAGAGCCTTTGCGTCTTTCAATAACATAGCAGCCATTTCTTCATCTCCATTATCCTCTGATGATCCTTTAACCTTCTTCTTCTTCTTCGAATCGGAAGTTTTAACTCCCTTCTCCACCAGATTCCACAACCCATGTGATTTGAAAATCGTCACCATCTTGATTTTTCAGAACTCGCAGTTCTCACCGGAGAAAATTGGAGTTCTCACTTCTGAGCCTCTAGATCCAGACATCTTTGGTCCGAATGGGTTGATTTCTCTTTTCAGATGATAATTGATCTCTGGCGACCTTCACTGAGCTTCGATTCAGCTCAGTGGATTCACAGATCTACGCCCAAGCTCAGATGATCGAACCTGGCTCTGATACCATGTTGTGATTCTGTGTTTTGTTCTGGTGGTTTGAAGAAGAATGGAAGATGAAAATTAAATGAGAAATTAACAATGGAGAGCTCTCAAAGGAATGTTGCTTCTCTCTACGAGTCACAAAGGAGCAATCAAATTCTCATTAACTTTTTCTCAGTCTATCACACCACACACAAAACGTGCAGATGGAATAATACCGTTATAATCCAAGTTGGATGCTTTTTGATTACAAACTAATCTTGACCCTTCATCTAGCTAGTTGCTAGGATTACAACACTTGGCATTTCTTGCCTTACTACCATACAACTTCTCACTTGGTATTTTTGTCACATCCCAGTTTCGGCCCCTCCGTAGCACGATATTGTCAGCTTTGGGCCCTGGCCACGGCCTCACGGTTTTGTTTCTGGGAACTCAAACGAGAACTTCCCAGTGGGTCACCCATCATGGGATTGCTCTCGCCCGAACTCACTTAATTTCGGAGTTCCGATGGAATCCAAAGCCAGTGAGCTCCCAAAAGGCCTCGTGCTATATGGAGGTGGTCATGTACATATAAGGCACACCACCCCTTCTCCGTTGGTCGATGTGGGATGTTATAATTTTAACTCAAGTGCCTACACAAACTAAGACTTATTCCTAATCAACTATAGACTTACAATTCAACAATTATTATATGGATTGTAGGGTATATATTTCCAATTGTAATTTGTGTATGATTCCTACATATTAACAAAACTCTTTTTATCAACAAAAAACAGGAGAAGAGACAATTTGGTCTTTTATCACAAAATAAAAACATAAGCAGTAATGTACTTTCGCATAAACCAAGATTTTGTTGATTTTATTTTTCTATTCTTCCTTCCATCTCCTAAACCCTTTTTTTTTCTTTTTAATCACACGCCCATATTGTGTAGGCTACATTCTAGTATATATTGTAATATGACTCCTTGTATTGTTGTGTGAAAATATTACCTCTTGTATTGATGGGTGAAAAATATTATAATATATAGAGTTATTTTAGTAGAAAACCTACACTATTACAATTGAAAAATATTATTATAATATACGAAATAATTTCAAATCACCTTTCTAACTCTAAAGGGTATCTGATTATATGAGGAGCGAGATTTTCTATTGATGTATATGATACATCGAAGTATAGTAGAATTTGTGTTTGAGAAACAGTTCAATAATATTATGTGATATTTGTTATGTAAAATTATTTTCTGATTTTTCAATTACAGAACGCAAAATTGTCTTTTTACTTTTTGGCTGATGTACTGTGCTGATTTTTTCAGTCAGGACTCTGGCATCTCGCCTAGCATTCCTTTTACGTCGACGTCAAATTTACTAATCTTAATTAGTTACCACGTCCATGGAAACTGAAAAGGGATCGCAGAGTTTAAAGTTTGTTACTATTAGTTAGCAAGGAAGACAGAGAAAAATGAAGAGTTGTTTTGTAGGGTAAAGAAGCAATCAGCATCACCTTTAGGTTTATAATCCACCTTGGAAAGCGTGCCAAGAAAGGCAGTGAGAGGAGAGTGAGAGAGAGACTACCAAACAGCAGTGCACACAGTTAACAAAAAAAAAAAACAGCAGTGCACACTGCACACCAGGATAAATACAATCTCCATGGATCATGAGCAAGCCACTGACGGTGACTCCACCCACCGGAGTATTTCCAACGCCGGGACTTATCCCGTGACAGTCACACTCGAATGGTTACGACGTTAAAACAGATATAGCTAAACTCTGTGTGCAGAGAGATTCTTTGAGTATTATCAGCTGTATATAATAGCTAACTTAACTTTATCTTCTTATGACATTAAAATTTGAAACTGTTATAACTAACATGTTTGAGAAAATAGGTTTTTGGGTATTATTGTATAGAATAGTATGTTTCTATCTCATCGTCTGGTTGCATACATAAAATTACTTAATCTTTGTTATAGGCGAATTATACTTGATATATATGTATAAACTTTTTTTTTTTTTTGTGCTCATAATCAGTCAATTATGTATTAACAATTAAAAATTGAACGAATAAGAGGCTCAAAAGTGTTCAATTGCGATTTCTAAAGTCGAACTCTAAGAAGATGGGTTATGCTATATGTTATTATCTGACACATTTCATGTGACTGTGGGTTCCTAATTGATCTTTTTGTTTTCCATAAAGTGAAATTTTTTAGGCAAAGCAAGTCAAAGAGATCATACAACAGTTCTAAGTTCATGCACCATTCTTCAACCTTCCCATCGAAAAAAGTCCCATCAACTTAGTGGAGATTAATGTCAAACTTTCAAAAACTCTAACCTTAATCTGACGAGAATACTACTACTCTTTGGATATTTGACCATTTGTTTTTGTTTAGAACCGGAAGTGATCGTTATTATGATATTTTAGTTTAATAATATATTGATGTGTAAATAAATTACACATTACAATGTATTATTAGATTGAAACTACACACGATAATGAATTTATTTTATATAAATCTTTCTCTTACATGATGTGCAGTCTCTATCAGATGCATAAATTCATTCATAATTTTTTTTTAGATTTTTCTATAGGTTTCCAGAGATGCTTAAAATAATGGTCACTTAGAACTTGCTATATAAAGTCCTTCCCCACTTACAATGAAGCCTGCTGGATTCTGTTAATTGGTTTTTTTCTCAGTATTTAAATCAATTCTCACTTCACTACTTTATTCACTTCCTTTCAACTTTTCTCCATCCTCCTTATCCCTGTCACAGCACCAATCTAACCCAAACAAAGTCCCTTCTTCCTCACTCATCACCTCCCCCCATACCTCTGCCTCCTCTGTTTCTCACATTATTTCATACCTGCTCTCTCTCTCTCTCTCTCTCTCTCTCTCGCGTCTGAGAAGCCATGGATGTTGACATGCTCAAATCATCATCATCGTCATCAGCAGCAGGAGGTGATCATCATCATCGTCACATGGACATGATGACAATGATGATGCAAATGCAAAAACAGCAGCACTCTCCTGATCACTTCTGCAATGACTCTTACCCTAACAACAATAATCCCACATTTCCAGAGATAGATTTTAATTGGGTTTCAAATCCAAACCCCAATAATCTTGAATCCATTTCTCCACTACCCATGTTCCATAACCCAAATCCAAATGCAGTTCCTCAACAACCCACATTGCTAAATCCTGCATTACCCTCCTCTGTTTCCTTCATGGGAAACCCAATCCAAGAAACCTTAACACCAAGACTAATTAAGCCTTCTGGTATTAGTCCTACTGGACTATCAGTCCCATCCAGTACTTGTCCATACGAGAAGAGAAACTCTATGGCTGCCATGAGGGAGATGATATTCAGGATAGCAGCAATGCAGCCCATTCAGATAGACCCGGAGGCGATGAAGCCGCCAAAGAGGAGGAACGTGAAGATTTCGAAAGACCCACAGAGCGTGGCGGCGAGGCACCGGAGGGAAAGGATAAGTGAGAAGATCAGAATCCTGCAAAGACTTGTTCCAGGTGGGACTAAAATGGACACTGCTTCTATGTTGGATGAGGCCATACATTATGTGAAGTTTTTGAAGAAGCAAGTGCAGACTTTGGAGAGAGCTGGGGCTGATAGATCGGACGGCGTTGGATTCCAAGGGAGTGGCAGTCAGTTGGGTAATGTGAATTACTCTAGTTTTCGGAGGCCTTCTCAGTTGGTGGGTTCTATGCAGATGCTTAGACGATCAGAGACTTGTTGAGATTTGAAATATCATGTACTAATCGTTGTGTACGTTTGAGAGATTGTTTCTGAGGGGGGAATGTAAAGTAGTCGTTGCTTGTTGATGATTCTTGATGTTATTTTTAATGGAAACTTTGATGTATGCATGCTTTTAGGGGTTGCTAATCCATGCAGAACAGTATTTACATGATCACCAAATGTCCCAGCAAGTTCAAGTGCAAAGATATGTTAATAAAATGAAAAAATAAAAATAATGTTGCTCCAAAAGTTAATCCATAACAAACAACCACAAACTAATCATCTCCAAGATCGTTTTTCAACCGAGGAATCAACCAAAACGAAGAAGCATCTTCCCAAATATTTCTTCCTTGTTCCCGAAACTCAAACCAAGTGCATGACGTTTTCCCTTGACTACATCGAAAGGAGACCTCCTCCATACCCATCTACACCGGTAAAATGTTTATATCACCAACATTCCCGGTGTTGCCCTAAACGTCCCCCCAACTCTTGAGGAGAGAGACCACCTCTTGCGAATCAGATTTAATAAGAACTCTTCGAAAGTCCGTTTCCTGCAGTAGTAGTAATTAGCTGCCAAAAGTTGAGTTGATTATCTTATACTCATTCATTCTCCTTTTGATTCTTTGCTTCTGTGACTCTGGGTAAGTAGTAAACATGAAAACATGCCATAAATTGAGTGTTATTAAAATTGCGCATGATCATGAATACAAGTATGTACTACACACACACACACACACACACACTAAGAACAGTAAATAAAAGACAATTGATAGATGATGATTAGTCTTTATTGCACTACCGATAATAATGTGGCAATGACATATGAGATGCATGTTTAACAAGCTTTTTGTATGTCCAAAGACTCCAAACTCCTACACCCAAAAAGTTGACAAGTGAAGTCTGGGTGGTGTAGTCAGTTATTACTACTCTCGCACGCTATAGTCCCCGGTTCAAGCCCGGGCTCAGACAAAATCTTGGCCAACTGATGCTGAATTATACCATTTTTGTTCCAACATTTGTTCACCAATAGAAGTTGACGGGTAGGGGAAGCCTGCCAAAGAAGTTGACGACTCATCGTTCCTCCCAAATTGCAAAATGACAAAGGAGAAAGCCTCTCAAGTCTTACTTTTTTATCGGGTGGTGCTATCAAGGTTCTAAAAGACGCTAAGCACTAGTCGGGCAGCGGAATGAGGCCTAGCGCCTAGGTGGCTAGACAGGGTTTAGGCGGGCACCTAGGCGGACTAGGTGAATTTATGTAAACCTGTTATATCTCGTGTAAGTAAGTGGCTATATATATATATATATATATATAATTTTATTATAGACTACAAAATAGAATGACATATATATTATGAAGTATTGGAACATAATGAAAACATGGAGAACAAACATATAATGTGTGTTCATTTAAGTATTCAACAAGTCTTTACAATTTATTGAAAAAATAAAATGCAAAATGAAAGTTATCTATTTTTTGTCTAAGTGAGTCGCAACCTAGGCGGGTCTAGGTGGGTTAGGCTGGTGCCTAGGCAATCTAAGCAGATGCCTTAGCAGGTCTAGGTGTCATTTCTTAATTTTCAAATGTCTAGGCATTAATCGGACGGTGACCAGCCCGCAAATAGCGGCACTAGGCGGGGATTTTATGAACAGTGGGTGCTATCCACACATTCATTTTTGCCTCTTATACACCCCTTTCAATTTTTGGTCGTTAGATCAAATGAATTCAAGAAGATAAATGAACAAAGTTAATAAGGGTATGTGAAAAGTAAAAAAATATGTGAAATAACACTATCCTTTTCATTTATCAATGAGCATGGGAGATTCGAGCTCGAATTTTTTTTTCTAATTTTTCCAAAATTCTGGTAAGAGACGTATTACTAGATAAAGAGTTAAATGGTTCTGTAGTTACTTCAAAATAATATTGTGCTAACAACCTGGACTCTTATAATCTAGCTAACATCTCATAATTTAAGGGATTGGCTACAAAACGTGTAACATACCCAATATGGAGAATTAGGCGCGTAAATACTTAGTGAAATTTGTTGGGGAAGAATGGATCATGTATGTACTTATAAGGAGTTGGACAACTATCCATTTTTGCCAATGTAAACCTAGAGAAAGAAACTGAGAAATAAAGAGGTTGCGTCATTAAACAAATTGGTAATATAATATAGAGAGTAGCCTAACTCCTTATAAACACATACAAGAGCTCTTGTAAGGGGTGGACTTAGCCTAACAATGGACTAGCAATAATGTGTTTCAAAATCGCATTTAACGAGAATCGAGCCTAAGACCTCTCACTTACAAGTGAAGAGGAATACCACTAGACCGTAGTACTAAGGGCACGTTTACTAATCCGTAATCAGATTGAGAGGAATTGGATCGAGGAGGAATTGAAATGAGATTGAATCAGAATCAGATTCCTGTTGAAATTGTTTACTAAAACTGTCTGGAACCAGAGTAGGAATGATGTTGAGTCCATATAAGTTGTTTACTTATTCAGTTGAATTGGAATGATACTAGATTGATTACTATATTGCCCTTACGTAAATAAATTATTTTCATATAAAGTTATTGGAATTGATTTATATTTCATATCATATTAATTCATAAAATAATTGAAGAAGCACTTCTTAAGGTAATATTTATATAAATAATAAAAAAAAACCTCATCCCCTTCCTCCCGATGTCCCAGCATCCTCATCTCCTCCCTTCCTTCAATCTTATCTTTCCCCAACCCCCACAGCCATCCCACGACCTCCCATATTCACAGGTCCTCCACTCCTCCTCCCTTCCATCCATATCCTCTTCTTCCCTAGCCCCCACAACCATCCCACCACCTCCAGAATTCGCAGATTCACATGCATCCTCATTTGTCTCTCTTGTTCTTAAATTCTACAAGCGACGAGGAGAACTGGGGTTCGAGTGTGGCCGGAGCCGACGCTCCTCTTAGGAAAATTGGTGAGACTGGAGAATAGAGTGATATAGGTATCTGTATTTATCTCTGTTGGATTTGGCGATGAGTTTGTAAGGCTGTTTTGAAATTAAGAAAACAAATTAGGGTAATTTTGGAACAAAACTTTGATTCCTGGAGGACTCCCCTTCAAGGAATCCAAATACCAAGTATTATTAGAGAATCTGACTCCGGGTAACACCGGAGTTTGATTCCAGAAATGAGCTGGGTCCCACCCGATTTTCCCCCTGATTTTCATTCCTCTGGTGGTAGTAAGCACTTGAATTCCTTGAGTTGTGTGCAATTCTCATTTCCAACGTCCCATTCCCCATTCGTAAACACGCCCTAAGTGGCTTAATTATTGCGGTCTTATGGGTTGGATGCAAATATTTTTCTAGAGGAAGCCATATTGATAACAATAAAGAAGTTATTGTTATCTAATAAGTCGATCCTTCACTTCGAAAATCCTCTAGCGAGCTAGGAGAAGACATAGAACTAGGAATGAACAGCTAATGTTTCTTCTAGCATCATTTTTGCCATTGTTTGCATCTGAGAATGGCTCATATAAACGTACTTAGAACAATGACCAAATCATCAGCTAACTCATAACTCTCGGTACGTGGTTCTTTTGTTCCAAACATTGAGAGAAATTCCAAAATTTGAATCTCCCATCCATGATTAATAGAAAAGAATAACGATTAAGGATTAGAATTAAGCTACGTCAGTAGTTTGATTTCCTTCCATTGTAACCCAGGGAAAAAAATAAAATAAAGTATTCATGGCCAATCATTAACTATAAACGCCCCCACCCCCATCCCTAAGATATATAAAATAAAACAAGCAGAAAACAAAAAACCAGAGAGAAGATTGATATCTAGCTTTTCTCCTGCAGTAGAGGTCGCTGGTAGGTTGCCTCCCATGGCAGGGTCGAATAATGGAAGCGTTCATGTCTCTACGATCATGCCTCACTTAAAGCCATTTATCTTGTCTAGCATAAAAGAACGAATGAACAATATAAAAAAGAAAATTGTAACAAAATAAAAATAAAAATGTGGTCAAACCGCATCTGTATTATACCAAATAGACCCCATGTGAGATACTAAACTTCCAACATCCAAAAGAAGCTTTCATTATTTGAGAGAGCAAAGTGCCAAGCCCCTTTTCTCATAAATCCATGAATTTAATTGACTCTTTCAGCCCCCGCAACAAGTGCATGCATTGTGTCATTTTCGTCAAATGTGATTTCGCACTAGAGATGTACCCTTAAAGTAAATATTCTCTTGTCATACAATTTGACATGTTATTTTACCAAAGGGTTTATATCACAAATGGTCCCTGAAATTGACCCCATCAATCATGATGGTCCCTGAAATTGAAAATCGATCAATGTAGTCCCTGAATTTTAACTCGCGAATCAATGTGGTCCTTCTGTTAGTGTTCCTTCCAAATTAACACTAAAAAAAGGTTAGAGAACCAATTTTTCATGGTAAAATGACCAAAAAAAGGTTAGAGAACCACTTTTTTTTGTTTTTATTTTAGTTTTAGCACCAAATCCATGAAAAAATGGAGAGAAAAGTGAAGATGGAAAAAATAAATGAGAGGTAGTAAGTAAAATTATAAGTAACAGGGTTATTTTTGATCATTTTACCATGAAAAATTGGTTCTCTAACCTTTTTTTTAAAGTTAATTTGGACGGAACACTAACAAAAGGACCACATTGATTCGCGAGTTAAAATTCAGGGACTACATTGATCGATTTTCAATTTCAGGGACCATCTTGATTGATGGGGTCAATTTCAGGGACCATTTGTGATATAAACCCTTTACCAAATTATATTTAAACTATTGGATTGTTGAATTCCACACCAGCCATAGAAAAAGAGAAGTAATAGTTTAAATACCGTAACCCCACTCTAACTAACACCGAGGCCTTTTGTGATAAACCTCCATACCTGACGTATTGTGTATGTGGTAATTACCAAGTTAGGGACATTATCATTGTTGTTGGAAGTGGGCCTTCGGCTCGTCTCTCTGATAATTCTACATGGTATCATAGCCAGGGAGCGGACCCGTACTGTACTGCCACGTGAGGGGTGGGCCCCCTTGGCCCCATGCGATGATGGTGGGTCCTGTGACCCTGCGTGTAGGGTGAGTCCTCTTGGCTCCACGTGGTTGTAGATGTGTGGATCTCCCATGCGTGACCCACTAGTGGTATTCCTCTTCATTTGTAAGTGAGAAGTCTCAGCTTCGATTCTCGCTAAAGGCGAATTTGAACTCCATTATTATGACTAGTCCATTGTGAGGCTTAGCTCATTTCCCCCACGTCCTTAGTGTATATACTATCGTTTATTCATAAATAAATAAAGAAAAGAAAAAAACAGTGATCACGATGAGGGTTCCTAGTACCACCATGCTCGTGACTTTGAGTTTCATCATGTTGTTTGTTTTCGTTGATGTTTCTTTGTTTTTCTCTTAGCGGGTTTTGGCTCCGTCCCCCCGCTTATATTGTTTTATTTTTACTTTTCTTTATTTAATAAATTCAGAGATAGGGGATGGGGAGGGTGGGGCTCGTTCTATCAGGGAGTTAGCTCTTTCTCATTGCTCTGAGCAGGAAGGAAGTAGCCTAATTGTAGTTGACGGCTAATCCTGGGGTTTGGTTCTTTCTTTCCGCATTGTGCAGGTTTAGAGAGTAAGGTTTCTACTATTGCAGTCCAACGACCAAGCCTTAAGAGTAGCTCGACTCGCCTAATCCATTATCATCCTTTCATTTAAAAAAAAAAAAGTAATTTTTAAATGGCTATTAAGCATTACGTGTGCAATTGCCAAGTTTTATTGTGTAGCAAAATAGTATTAGTTTATTTTGTTAGTACAAAACTCTTATTTGTCTTTGTTTAACGAGCATTGCAACAAAGTAACCGTCGAACAATTTTGGAGGTGCATTAAAGATGGGAAGAATCAAAGATACTATAAATGAAGATAAGGTGGTATTACCGTGTGAGCAACAATGGGATTTTTATATATCAAAGATGTGTTTATATGGCAATATAGTATAGATGAATGCAGACGATAAAATGGTTGGTTGGTTGGTTGGTTGGTTGGATTAGATTTTGGCAGAAGCAGGAGTAGCCAAATTAAAGGGGGCAGGTGGAGCACGCATATCTATTATATTTGAACCAAATTCTCTCTTTTTATTATGTTGGAACATGACAATTCATTCCCATGTCCCTTATGCAAGGTGAGATGTATTTAGGATGGCATACAGTGTATCTCATGCAAATCAAAGGGAAGAAAGAAAAGACATATCTTGACACAAATTTGATTGCAAGGTTGGTTGGCCAAGTCACAGTTCAATTCATATGCTTGTAATATGTTTGCTAACTTAAGTATCCACAAACTAATAGTGCTTTGAATACATGTTATGCCCTTTAGCTACCTAATCAAGGATTTGTGTGTTGTAGACTTAAAAGGTTTTTTTTACATTCAGACTTTCTGAGTTTAGATCCTCTATGTGGTAGGCAGATCACTTTCCGATGCCGAAGTCTATACTTACCTAAACGAGTAATGAGTACAAAGCTTGCAAGACGAGTTTAGTTACCTTGAAATAAAAGGCAGAAACTAGTGGGGTTCCTTTTTCTTCTTGTGTCTAGCCTAAGTGGAATTCTTTAGTGCATACTGGTGTGACGTCATGCAAGTGGTTAGATTTTAGCTATTTAAATTGTGACATTCAGCGTTATCTAACCCATTTTGGGAGATAAAACGTTGGACACATGCTCTTTGCTTAGCTAGTGCCCATTTTATTCTTATGATTCGGGAACGTGACTAAGTTGTGTTAATGCTTGCGATACCCCTCCTATCTATGTTCTGCTCAGTTAGTTTTAAGGACAACTATGGTTGTTCTTGAAGATAATATGTCGAGCCTTTGTTAGAGGCGATCCAGCATTTAGTGCTTGTTCGCCCCCTGTGACCGATCTCATCATTTGTTTGCTTATCAACTTTGTCACTTAATAATTGTTTCGAACTCTCCTCTCCTCTCCATCTCTCTAATAATAGTAAAAAAAAAAAAAAAAAAAAAAAAAAAAAAAAAAGAACTAGGTCACCTAATGACCATTTTCATGAGCCCTTGATCTGTTTATTCCTTTACCCATAAGGCCTTGGGCTAGGTTCTTTTGTTTTATTTTGCACTGGGCTTTTGATCCCACATTCAAGACCGGTCCTGAAATTTTTTAGGTCCAGGGCGACGCTAAAAAATGTGCACTTTATTTTCACATATAAGAATTCGATAAAATTATACTTAAAACCATTTCAAACTCAATAATTTAGAAATACAGAAAACTAATTTAATTTGTATCAAGAGAAAGGAAACAAAAAACCTTGGGATTACAAGTAGATAGATGATGAGTTTTGTTTGCTTTCTATCTGAACTTTTAAAGTGTTTATATATAAATCGTTATGTGTTTTTTCTTATTTACTAACCTTGTCCATATGGAACTAAAAAAATAATGATATTTTTGAGTCTTTAAGTGATATATATATATAAGCAATGAATGAGCACTAATTTAAACCTATTTGGTGACACATTGACACACCCCGACCAGAGTCGAGGCATCCTGGTTGACACCCGAATGTGACGTAGCCAAAGTGTAGGTGATGTGTAAAAATATGAATAAATTTAAACCGAAGCTAGAATTTATTTAAGTTAATAAGAGAGTGCGCAGTTGTGGGAAGAACCCATAATACATAAGTAGTCAGAGCATAGATGACAGTGCGACATAGGTAAAACAATCAAACCTAGTTAAGATAGTTATTACACAACCAGAAATAAACTTTTACATTTACTTGGATAGATGTCAGAATCGCCAAAGATCCCTCTTTCGCCAAGAACATTTAGCTAACTAAGTCCTGAAGGGGCGAAAAACAGAAAGTGTGAGTGGGCAAAAACAAAGTTTTAAGAAACACATTTCTTTTCATAACATACTAACCCCTTGCCGTAAAACAAGAATAGTTTTCTAGAAAATCATACTACGTATAAGTATGAAATCAAATGTAATTTATCAATAATTCAAAAAACACAACAAATCATAATATATCAACCATGACATATGAAAATCAGGTGCTCATCAATCTATGCTAACACATGAGTTTATGCAGAGAAATTCTGACATGAACAAGACTGTGTGTAATCATAATATACGCTCTAGTACTACAATCATGTGAAGATTGGCGCTAAGTGGATCATATACGAGTCCTAGTTGCCTTTTGCAACCTAGGACATGACAGTCACCTACAATGGATCCAAGGTGAGCACGTCGGTGTGATGTGAACATACACGTGAAGCCTAGCCATGACCTAGGGCGAGTACTACACCGGTGCAAGCATGCATGATGAGCAAATAAAATGTATATGAACATGCCATGACAATTTATAAATCTCAACAACATAATAGCATTTTTAAAATGAATAAAACATGGCATGATAGGCATACTATTAAATCCAAATGCATTTGTGGAAAACCATGGCATGATAGGCATACTATTAAATCCAAATGCATTTGTGGAAACTATAAAACTTTATATATAATATATATAAAAAAAGCCCACTCATTGATACGTAGTCGGATCGTAGCCTCCTAACCTTCCTTGACCTCGAAATTCTTTGGGATAATTCTCTCTTATATGTGAAACAATTATAGTAATTATTTAATTAAAACATACATGAAAAGGCTAGGAATTCCCCCATAGTTTGCTCAAACAGAGGGTTTAAATATATGAAAATATTCTACGCGACGTCACGGACCCACACACGTCGACCACGTGCCGTCACGAAGCAGCACGCGCTGCCAGTATGCGACCACACGCATGCCACACGCTTGAACATGGTGGCAGAGAGCTAGGGAATATTCTGTCAAATTGACAAAATATTATGTTAATTATAACGGAATATGCTGGAATATACCTAAACGGCATGATAATATTACGTCAACTACAACGGAATATTCTTGTTCTTCATCAATTCTCTGATCGCCGTCACCGTCGTCGCCACTGTCTAGTTAGTCGGAAACTAGAAAAGTAGGTTGGATTTTCATAAATTTTTTTAAACTTCATACCTTTCTCGTTTCTCAACCATTTTCTACATTCTTTATATGGAAAAGCTTGGGAGGAGAAGAATAAATTTACACCTCTTGGGAGTCCAAAAAGTGGACTGAAAATAGCTTGAAAGCCTTGACCTTATTTTCGACATCTCGAAACCGTGTGTTTTCGCGTTAGCTTGGCTTCAAACTTAGACTAGGGACCTCGGGGAGTTGTTTAATGGCTTCTAACACTTCTAAAACATCGTAACTTGGACGGAAAGTGGCCCGAGAAACTCAGTTCGAGTCGAAGCTCTGAGTTGGGAACTCAAAACTTGGTTGTTTTCGAATTGGCTTGTACGGATGGACTCGTGGTAATGAGAGGAGTACAATGGTGGTGGTTCGGGGTTTGATCTACAACGTTTTGATGGTGGTGTTTTGTGTTGCAGAGAGAAAGAGAGGTGTAGAGTGAGAGAGAAGAAGAAGAAGAAGAAGAAGAAAGAGAGAGAGAGAGAGAGAGAGAGAGAGAGAGAGAGAGAGAGAGAGAGAGAGTGAATTTGATTGGATGAAAGAGAGTAGGAAGGAATGTGATTGGTAGAAGAAGAAGAAGAAGAAGAAGAAGAAGAAGAAGAAGAAGAAGAAGAAGAAGAAGAAGAAGAAGAAGAAAGAGAGGGAGAAGAAGAAGAAGAAGAAGAAGAGAGAGAGGGAGAGAGAGAGAGAGAGAGAGAGAGAGAGAGTGAATTTGATTGGATGAAAGAGAGTAGGAAGGAATGTGATTGGTTGGTAACTATAGTTGTCATATAAGGAACTGGTTTTTAAAATGAGAATGGGTCCAAAATTGGACAATTCTAGAAGTAGAGAAATATCTAATTCACCCTATTTAAAACAATGTCCACCAACACTTAATAACACACACACGTGTACAATTTTACCCCTTATTAACAAACTTTAAGTAAGTGTAATTTCTTCGTTACAAATCTGATTCGGGTCTAATTCGCGCTCACGAGTTCGTAATAACGAGTACTAATTAATTACGATAATAGGAAAAACAACTTAAATACCGAGCAAATAACGTCCACGCCAAATTTCACTTTGCCAAAAAGGCATATTCGTCATTTTACAAACTCGGGAAGGAAATTACATGGAAAATTAGGGACGGGTTGTCACACACATCATATGATTTGCAAATTTGGTCTACGCATTACTCTTTGTTGAATGTTAGAGTTAAATTGGGATGAATGTTAACAAAAATCACCAGTTCTAGTTAAATTTTGTCATTTAACCAATTTTAAAAAAAAATTATATTCTTATGAAAACATATATGAATACACCACTCTAATAATTTTAACGACCCATATTTTTTTGGGCTCCAGATGGTCGCCCATCCTGCATTGGACCTGATCCGGCCTTGCCCACATTTCACCAAAAGAAGTCTGTAGAATTGTTATTAGGGCAACAATAGGTTGTTGTTAGGTAAACAATGATCAATGGAAGTAAGATATATTACAAACTACTAGAAAAAGAGAATTTTTAGCTGCTGTCGGTTGTATGCAACTATATACATGTTTATGATTACATGAGATATGCACATGGTTTTATACTACTCGTGAAATAGAAATATTTGTAATAGAAAAATCTAATTGGCATTCTAGGTATATCAAGACTAGTAGCAGACTTGAACATAGCCACATTGACTGTAACATGTGTTGTTCTTATGCATGTGAGTTTGAATCTTGTTTCTCATAATTTTGACTATTTTAATTGGAATATCATCATATTGTAAAAAAAATTATATCAAGACTAGTATGTTTCAAACGGACAATGTTATTATAAATTAATTTAAATCTATCCAGCTCAAAAAAAAAAATCATCCATCCTCTACTAATATCCATATATATGTCTTTTTTAGTTAAATAAAGTTGGCGTGTTTTCTAAAATAAATTAATAAATAATAATTTACTTACAATTTTTTGAACAACTATAAAACTTAGGTCTTGAATTTTGAGACTGCAGAGTTGAGGTAAAATTTATTTGCGTTCATGTGTATAAGTGAATAATTATATTTGGGTGGTGAAATTTTGGTTTTAGCGGATACGGTATTGAAGATAATCTAAGACTAAATAAGTGAAGAAGAAAAGAAAAGAAAGCATAGATTGTGAAAAAGAAAGTGTGAGAGACGAAGAACAACATCTAGGAGAAGTGTAAACTGTAAAAAACAAGAGTTAACTGCATTTTGTTGTGGCCTATTTTATTTGACAAAGGAAGAGGGGTGCGGCAAAGAGAAGAGAGAGAGATTGTAGAATAGGCTTGAGGAATTGTGTGTTATTTCCATAGTCCTTGTGCCTTTATTTATAGTAATAAGGAGGAGAGAAGATATTACTTCTTCCCCAAGTAATACAAGTTGTAATAGGAAAGGGTAACTAGAAAATCAAATCTAGGATTTACACAATCACACTTAAACTAGGAATGTTTACAACACTGCCCCTTGAGTGTGTAAATACTCAAGGTAGATTCAGCATCATGGAGAAGTTGAGGAAGTCGACTTGTCAGTGCTGATTCCAATGAACAATGCTTATTCTCAATAAGGTAGGAACTTGCATAAGTAGTAAGTCTCACTAAAAAACCCTAAGGCTATGGCAAAAACCCGAGTAGGGATAAAATCCATAGTCTAAGGAAAAATGTGTGAGAAATGCAAAGTCAAAAGAAACGTCTAGATGACGTCATCAGGGATATGAGCAGCCCAAGGTGGGTGCCTCGTTAAAACCTAGTTAGGTAGCAAAAACCCAGTGGAAAAAATGCTCCTAATCGTAGAGAAAAAGAGTACATTAAGATCAAGCAAGTATCTACAAGATACTCCCCCTGAGTGTGACATAATTCCAAAGAGAAATAGCAAAGTTACAACTCATAAAGTTTACGCATACCAATTCCATGAACAAGCTTCTGAAACGTCGTCTTCGGCAGTGATTTGGTGAAGAGATCGGCCAGATTGTCTTGTGAACGGATTTGCGTGACTTCAATCTTCTGATGCTCTTGTTGTTGATGTGAAAAGAAAAACTTCAGCGCAATGTGCTTGGTGTTGTCTCCTTTGATGTAACCCTTCTTGAGCTGTTCGATGCAAGCTGCGTTATCTTCAAAGATCGTCATCGGGACATCAACGACGGGATAAAGATCGCAGGAGCTTCGAATATGCCCCACTACTTCTCTCAACCAAAAAGCATTCCCGAGTTGCTTCATGTAAGGCGAGAATTTCAGCATGGTTAGACGAAGTGGCAACTAAGGTCTGTTTAGTTGACCTCCAAGTGATTGTGGTGCCTCCAATGGTAAAGACATAACCCGTTTGAGAGCGCCTTGTGCGGATCAGATAAGTATCTTGCGTCGGCATAACCAACAAGGCGAGAATCAACTCGAGGAGCACAGGGTGCGGCACCACTCGAGGATTCGTAGGGATAGAAAAAGCCAAAATCCGTAGTACCCTTAAGGTAACTGAAGATGTCTTTCACGCCAGTCCAGTGTCTGCGTGTAGGTGCATTACTATATCTTGCCAAAAGATTAACAGCGAAGAAGATGTCGGGTCTAATGCATTGAGCTAAGTACAATAAAGCGCCTATCGCACTTAGATAAGGAACTTCAGGCTCTAAAATCTCTTCTTCATCCTCCTTCGGACGGAAGGGATCTTGTTTTGCATCTAGCATACGAACGACCATAGGAGTACTCGAAGGCTTCGCTTTATCCTCATTAAAGCGGCGCAACACCTTCTGGGTGTAGTTCGATTGATGTACTAGGATTCCATCCGAATAATGCTCTATCTCGAGACCGAGACAGTAGCGAGTCTTGCCTAGATCTTTCATCTCAAATTCCGACTTCAGGTGCGTGGCAGTTCTCGCGAGCTCTTCAAGAGTTCCGATGAGATTCATGTCATCGACATATACTGCAACAATAGCAAATCCGGAATGTGACTTCTTAATGAACACATAAGGGCATAGTCGTTGTTCACATATCCATGTCTAGTCAAATACTCACTCAGAAGGTTATACCACATTCTTTCAGATTGTTTCAAACCGTAGAGTGAACGCCTCAGCCGAATTGAGAACGTGTTCCGGGGTTTGGAAATATTTGGACCAGTCAATGTAAGTCAGTCTGGAACTTTCATATAAATTTCTGTATCAAGATCCCTATAGAGATACACAGTTACTACATCCATCAGCTGCATATCCAGTTTTTCGGAAACTACTAAACTGATAAGGTAGTGAAAAGTAATCACATCCATAACGGGTGAATAAGTTTCGTCATAGTCAATCCCGGGGCATTGTGAGAAGCCTTGTGCCACAAGACGAGCTTTGTAACGCACAATTTCGTTCTTCTCATTACTCTTCCGAACGAAAACCCACTTGCATCCAACAGGCTTCACATGTGAAGGAGTAGGAACTACAGGTCCAAACACCTTACGTTTCGCAAACGAATCAAGTTCGACTTGGATTGCTTGTTTCCAGTTTCACCAATCAGTTCTACGTCGACATTCATCAATGGAACGCGGTTCAATGTCATCGCTCAACATGATCTCAGTAGCTACTGCAAATGTTAATGCATCGTCGACAATCATGTCATTTCTACGCCACACATCATCTAAGCTAGCATAATAGACCGAAATCTCACGATTCTCGGGATGAGGATTCGTCTCTTCAAGGACGCTTCCATAATCTAGAATTTCCTCATGAGTTGGGTAGAATGAGTAAGCGATAGTCGGATTCACGGGAGGCTCTTCAGGACCTTGTGCCGTGGATTTCCTCTTACGGGGGTGTGAATCCTTTGAACCAAGAGGTCTGCCATGATTTTGTGTAGGGGCAGATGATTGGCTAGCCGTTAATGTATGTGGATCACCAGAATTGGCGCCCCGAGCTTCCAAGAGGGCAGTCCGTCGTGCATTTGGTACATCTATCTTTGCAGGCGTATTTGCAGCTGGAATATGTGATCTTGTCACGCGCGCTAGATCGGTGAAAGCATCTGGCATGCTCTGAGCTATGCTCTGGAGATCTAATATGCGCTGCACTTCAGTTTCAAACTGAGCGGTGCGGGGATCTAAATGAGACAAAGTAGGAGTCTTCCATGATAATTCGCGTTGTTCTTCAGGAATGTTGACGTTCTTATCTCCCTTTAACGACGAGAAGACTGTCTCATAGAAGTGACAATCTGCGAAACGAGCGGTAAACAGATCGCCTGTCAAAGGTTCTAAGTAACGAATAATCGAAGGAGAATCATATCTGACATAGATTCTCATCCTTCGTTGAGGCCCAATTTTTGTACTTAAGGGCGGATAGATCGGCACACATACTGTACAACCAAAAACGCGCAGATGCGATATGTCGGGTTCGTATCCGGTAACCAACTGAAGGGCACTAAATGGTTATGTCGCAACAGGCCTTAGGCATACCAACTTTGCTGCGTGCAATATTGCATGGCCCCAAGCAGCGATCGGGAGCTTGGTATGTATGACCAACGATCGAGGAATCATTTGTAAGTTCTTAATGAAAGCCTCTGCCAGGCCGTTCTGGGTGTGAACATGGGGTACGGGATGTTTAACTTCAACCCCAACCGACATGCAATAGTCATCAAAAGTTTTAGATGTGAATTCTCCAGCATTATCCAATCGAATAGATTTGATCGGATAACCAGGGTGGTGAGCCTTGAGCTTGATAACCTGAGCCAACAGTTTGGAGAATGCAGCATTCCTTGTGGGCAACAAGCACACATGTGACCAACGTGTGGAAGCGTCAACCAAAACCATAAAGTATCTAAATGGTCCGCATGGAGGTTGAATCGGTCCACAAATGTCCCCCCTGAATCCGTTGTAGAAAAATGGGAGGATTTGAACAAATCTTGTTATAAGAAGGCTTAGTAATAAGCTTTCCCATCAAACATGTTTGACATGCGATTTATTGGATCGAACCTAAACTTCGGGTTAGTGGATGCCTATGCGATGATTTGAGGATACGGTGCATCGCTATTCGTCCAGGATGTCCCAACCGGTCATGCCAAAGTGTAATTTCGTGCGCGGTCCTAGTAGTAGGACCGGCCACATAGTGGCATTCTATGGGGTGTATGGTCGTAGTATACAGACCACTCGGGGTATGCTCCATCTTCTCCAGAATACGCTTCTGGCCATATTCGTAGGAAGTTATGCACATAAATTCAACTCCGTTTTCTACGTGGGTTTCAGCGTGGTAATTATTATCTCTAATATCCTTGAAACTTAGTAACGTTATTCCAAAACGTGGAGAATAGAGTGCCTCAGCAATGGTCAAAATTGTACCATTGGACAACATTATACGTGCCTTACCGTATCCTTCTATCAGGTTGGATGGGCCTGAGATGGTTGTTAGAGGTGCCTTAGGTATGAAGTTAGTGAAATAGATGCGTTCACGCAAAACTGTGTGCATGGTTGCACTATCTGCCAGACAACTAACTTTCCCACTAGTCATACCTAGAATGAAAAATTAATTTGAATCTGTCACATGCATAAAATTTTATAAAAAAACAATTATCAATTCAAAATAATTTCATTTATTCAAGGAAAAACTTAATATCCAAAACAAATCACCAACTAATAATCCAAAACATAAAGGAAAATTGTTCGAAAATCAACCAAAAACAAGGGGGGTTTGGCCACTAAGTCTATGTCTAAGATTCTAATCTTCCATAAGGGTGGTATCCTCCTGAAAATCAGAAACCTCCATCTTTGTAGTCTCCGGTTCGTCCACTTGCATGAAGTTTGATTCAAACTTCTTACGACGAGAATGTTATTCATCTACAACCTTCTTGGGAGCTCGGCAAACACGGAACCAATGGTCTTTTCAACCACATCGATAACACATGTCCGCATCCATGGTTTCACGTGCTTTGCCCTTATTCTTGAAGTTCGGGACCTTGGGAGCGAGGTTTGAGCGCTTCGGGGCTTTGTTTCATCCCTTGGATGGGCCTTGACTCTGTTGACCTTGGTGGGATGGCTTATGGCCGCCTCTACCACGCCTTTTTTGACGTTTTGGGCGTTGGTTGGTGCTATAATGTGCTTCAGGCACAACAGTAGCCCCAGTAGGTCGAGCTTGATGATTCTTCATCAATAGCTGGTTCTGCTCTTCAGCAATAAGTAGAACAGAGATCAAATCTGAGAACTTAGTGAACTTCTGAGCTCTATATTGTTGTTGTAGGACAATATTAGAAGCAGAGAAGGTCGAATAGGTCTTCTCCAGGATATCCTCTTCAGTTAAAGTTTCATTGCAAAACTTGAGAACTGATCGGATTCGATAAACTTCAGAATTATATTCATTCACAGACGTAAAGTCTTGGAAGCGCAAATGCTGCCAGTCGTGTCTTGCTTCAGGCAAGAATATGTCCTTTTGGTGATCAAAACGATCAGCCAAAGCGACCCATAATGCACGTGGATCCTCCTCAGCAAGATACTCAGTTTGCAGGGTGTCATGAATATGTCTTCAGATGAAGATCATAGCGGTGGCTTTTTCAGCTTCGCCAACAGGCTCGTTAGTTATTTCTTCAATAGCAGGACACAAGTTCTTTACAGTGAGGTGGAGCTTCACATCTTGAACCCACTTGAGGTAGTTCCTTCCAGAGACCTCCAAAGCAGTGAAGTCGAGTTTGTTCAAATTCGACATGTTCCTATCACAAAACAAATGGACAAGATGTTGTTAGTGTAATGGAGAAGAATCAATCCATTCACGTAGGAGTAGAACATACAGGTTCTAATAGACATGTATTAGTTGAATTTTGCATGAAAAACTTCGGATTTTCATAGGTGATGTTTTAAAATGAAAACTTCTGGTTTTCAAACAAGGCATGTTTATAAGAAACTTCAGGTTTCAAAATAATTATGAACTTTAGGTTCATATATTCCTGCAGGCAAACACAAATATATATGCAAGCAAATATGCAACAAGAATATGCAAAAATATAAATTTAGGTTGATAATTATAATTGAATTAATATATTTGGACTATGGGCCAAATTAAAGTGGGTGAGAAAAATATAAAAACCCATTGGGCCTAAAATAATTAGGCGAAATAAAAGTCGGGACCCCAAAAAAATATGAAGCCACGGGTGGCTAAAAAAAAATTGGTCCGTGAGACATAGGCCCAAAGGTTGGGCTGGGGAGGGTCTCGGGTAGGGGCTGCAGGCCCACAAGGAGAAGGTTAGGCTGCTGCAGGCAGACCCAAAGGAATTTTTATTTTATTTTATGCGGGTCGTGATAATGGGCTGCAATCTGGGAGCCCATATTTTATTTTATGCGGGTCGTGACAATGCGGGTCGTTATTTTATTTTATGGTGTTGGACCGAGTGCAGCAAAGCCCTAATGGGCTCGGGTCTGAGGTAAAAACTTCCCAGCCGAAGCTGGGTGTGTGTCGTTGGATAAGAACGCCGGTTTTGGTCGACGGCGCCATGTCAGACTGCTTTGCCAAGGTCGGGGCAAGCCATGGTTCGTGAGAAACCTCAAATAGGAACGAGGATTTGTTTTCAAATTCAATTGTTCTAAAAAAAAACCTAGAAATTCGAATCGAAAAATTTGTGAATTTTTTTTTCGATGAGATTCAAAAGAATCTCGGCCTAATTTCGAAGTGGGACGACTGTTGGTCGTCGGCAATATGAACCAAAGGTTCAAGGCAATGGCTGCAGGCCATGCCATGGTCGAGGACAAGGACACCATCGCTGGGTGTCGGGTTTTCTGGGTTTTGAGGCTCGGAGCTTCTAGCTCCGTGGGTTTTCTGGGAAGGAGGAGAGTTGCAGGCTCTCGGTTTGGCGTGGAGACCCCATCTGCAAGATGGGGGTTCGAAAGAACCCTAGGTTCCCAATTTTTTTTTTTCAATTCAATTTTATATGTATATATATTTCAATGAAGCACATATGTAATTTGATGCCTATGCAAAATAATATTTTCAATGCATGTACATATGTATGATTCAATTCATGGCAAATATCAAATTCACATAATTTCAATAATTATGGTTATGAGGCATACACAATTTATGTAGAATCTAAAATTCGTAACACGTAAAGTTGGGTCATGCATCATGGTGAATGTGCATGCTATCAGGACTGCAAAAATAGCGAGTTAAAAATTCTTTGAGCGTCAGATTCCTAAGCGCAGAGGCAAGAGCGTGCTGATAACGTGTTATGGCCTATTTTCTCTGAAAAAGGGAGAGGGGTGTGGCAAAGAGAAGAGAGAGAGATTGTAGAATGGGCTTGAGGAATTGTGTGTTATTTCCCCAGTCCTTGTGTTATTTATAGTAATAAGGAGAAGAGAAGATATTACTTATTCCCCAAGTAATACAAGTTGTAATAGGAAAGGGTAACTAGAATCAAATCTAATCTAGAATTTACACAATCACACTTAAACTAGGAATATTTACAACACATTTATTTTATTTTATTTGTTAAAAATCTCCATATTGTTGTACATTGCTTCATGGTTTTCGACCTTTATTTAAAGCAAGGCGAATCCATTAAGGATCGCTAGACCCTACGAAAGACGGGAAATTGTTCGAAAGGTCCTCCAAGGCCTTATGCCAGTCTGGTACAAGATCCAAAAGTGTCACCATGTGTTTAATGAAATGTTGTTTTGCAGATCTCGACGAGGCTCAAAATGCCTCGAAGGCATGGCCTAATTGATATCTTTGCGCCCAGAAAGTGCTCAATGTAATGTCAAATTAACATAACTCGGAATAAATCTCGGATGAACTTGGAAAAAAATTTGTGCGCCCCTCGCATTGTTTTTGTGTAAAAAATGCGTATTATTTAATTTCTAGATCCACCACAGTTTGAGGACCTTCTTTTTTTTTTTTTTTTTTTTTTTTGGTCAAAGGCTACTGCATTAGCACAAAAGAAACATACACATAGGCACACTTAAGGCCCAAACAAAACACAAAAAACAGCACAACAAACAGTTTGAGGACCTTCTTATAGAAAACCAAGTGGTGCACAAATTGTAATCACTACTTGTTATATGCTCATGCCTTTTATTTTATTTTTTTTATATGACAAATCTTGAAGAGTGGGGTGAGGTGCCAGCTCTTAGAGGCCAAACTAGTTTTTTTTCCTTTGGGCCAACTATGCATACTTTATGATTTCTTTATTTCCTCTAATTCAAAGAGGGGGTAACAATCAAACTTTTGTCAATGCATAGATAAATATTTTACAAGTTGATGTAGAAATCCCTACCATATGATCTTCATGATAAATCACAAAAAATGTGTTTATACTTTTATACACTCCTTTATCTCATCTCATAAATCTGGTCAATAGTCAATCATAGCTAGCGAAATGGTTCCAGGTTCCCATTCCACCCCTATCCAAAAGCTCTAATCCTTTGCAGTTTTTAACATTTTTTTTTGTTTTTGTTTTTTTACAGCTTCTAATTAACCTAATTAGAAAAAAAAATCCGAATTATTAAACCGTAGACCCCTCTCTCTTATTAAAAAAAAAAAAATCCTTGTTTCCATTTCACAATCCATTCGCCTAACTCATTCTCTAACAAAATCCGTTCACTGTCATATGGCATCATCAAACGACGATGACTTTGAAGAAGCAGAGTGGCAGGGCTTATGAGGAATATATTGAATGAGAGGTTTTGGGAAATTAGAAAAAGCAAAGATGTGGCTTAGATCATCGGCACTTGTGGATGTCAACTTCGAGAACTGGACAATAGCAGTCTCCCATAGGGACTTTATGCTCTCATTGCTCCACACCGTTTCTTTTGTCGGATGGAGGTGGCTTGGTGTCTCTAGTATGAAAATGCCTTCTTCAAATCAAGATTCGAAGAAAGCAAAGTACAAGTGTTTGGAGTTACATATTCAAAATTCCGAATGGTAAATCTGAATTAGAATCTTTAAGTATCCAACAAAACCATAAATTTAAAAGCAAAATCAAGATTCGGAGAAAACGAACAACAAATTGAAATACTTTATGGTTCAATACTTACCTCCAAAATCATGTGAAAAAAATGTAGTTAATTCAGTAGAGATATATTACCTTGTATTTAGGCTTACATGTCAAAATGATCCTTGTGTTATAGCCATATGGCCAATTTACTCTCCGTGTTTTCGGGTTGGCTAATTTAGTCCTCGTGTTTGTCTTTGTTAGCCAATTAAGGACATTTCATCCAATCTCTTTTAAAAAATTCATAAGAAAAATCATCACTATTACAAAATTGCCTATAACTGGTGGTCCTAAAACCGACAAGAAAACCTAATTTATGTCGGATATTAGGTAAAAATCCGACATAAACTCATTTAATGTCGGATAAAAGAACCGACACCATTGCTACCGTTGTGGATGCAAATTTCCGCCTTCTTCTTCTTGGACAAAATTGCACCTACAAAACAATTAACACCTTTGGTCAAGGCCAAGAGCCTCACGCGCCCACGATGAATTGGGGAGGGGGGCTTTGGCTGAAGAACCTTCGATGCCAAAGTTAGAATTTGAGGGAAAAGTGTTTAGAGAATTTGGAAAATTTTGCAAGAGTGTTGAACTTAGGTTTTGGAGAAAATGAGGGTGTTTATATAGAGTGTGGCCGGCCCCTTTGGGAGGATGGAGACCGGCCACTGGGATGGTTTTTTTTGGGAGATTCATGATTTTTTAGCTAATTAATAAATTAATTAATTAGCTAATTAATATAATTAGAAAGGAATGATTTGGGGGTTACCTTGTGGAGAAGTTTGATGAGGATGGATGAAATAGGTTTTGAATAAATACCTATTTTGGGCACTTTTGACTTGATTGAGGGATGATTGCCCACTGCTTGCGCGTAGAAATCCAGGTGTGTCTTGAGGGTAATCTTGTCTTTTTAACCCAAAAATCCACGTGTAGCCTCTATATTTTTCTTGATTATTTTTTGCTCCACAAATGCCCCCACACCTGTTGGGCTGCTCGAAGGAAAGGGTAGCAAGTCTAGAGATCTTCTTACTTTGATGCAGATTCTCACTTGGACTTGGAATTAGATTCTTCTAGGAAAGGGAAATAAATCGCCTCCAAAGCCTATTTAAGCCTACCTTAAGTAGGGGATTAAATCAACTTCGGAGGACAATTATTTGTCCCTACAAGAAAGAGAGAAAACTAGAGGATATTTATTCCCCCTCTCCTAGCACTCTTCTTTGCTTGCCCGTGCAAAGAACCATCTTTTGTTGATTTCTTTGTCTTCTCCGTGCTGCACCGATATAAGAAAAATTAATTCTCTTTGTCTACTTCTTGGGTACTGCCATCGGGCAGCCGTTGAGGTGATGCGGCACGTCAGTTGGTAGGGGCTAGGAGTCAGCTTGGCATAGGCTAAGGAGGTGGTGTGGCTGAAGGAAAATTTGTGAAAAACATGTTCATTTGAGCAACATCTATGGCATGCAATTAACAATTAAAGGCGGAATCATGCTTGTATGCACTCAAAACAAAACATTACCCATGAAATTCAAAGCCTAGTAGTTTTGGTGAACCAAGACTCAGCTCAAGAACAAAGTGAGTTGAGAAATCTTATACCTTTGTTGATTCCTCTTTCCATAAGCAAAGGCGAATCACCCAAGGAGAGGGCATTCATTCCTTACCTCTTAGCTCCATGGATGTCTTGGAGGAGGATGGTTGAAAGGATTCTCCAAGTTCCCAAAATAGAGAACCTCTAATTTTCCACACCAAGGAGAGCATTGATGAAGAGATGAGTGACCTAGAGGAAGTAAGATTGCTAGCTATTTTCCTCTAGGGTGGCCGGCCTCTTAGAGAGAAAATAGAGCTTTGTGTTCTCATCTTTTCTCCAAAAGAAACCCTAATGAAGAAAAGGCTATAAAGTCACATTTATACCTCTCTTCATTGGAGTGGCAAATTTATAATAAGTCCAAAACCCACTATTTTCTCTATATGGCCAGCCATTAAGGTTCATTGGGCTTTCAAGCCCTTTGTGTTTTCAAGTTGTCATACAACTTGAGTTATTGGGCTTGACATTCAAATCCCATTGGGCATTGAGGCCCAAAACTAACCCGATGTAATTTACGAACTTATTCGTTTGATTAATTAACATATTAATTAATCCTAGCCATAAATAATTAAACCATTTAATTATTCTTACTCAACTCCGTTGTTTTTTCAATCTCTACCTTACTCGGTGTACGATCCATTAGGTTCCTTTTAGCGAGGTAGTGGGCGATTAGAACTCTTCAAATCGATTGTGAATTGAAACTTACTTTCAATTCTCCCTTTAGTGATTATACACGTTTAGGGCTTCCACAAACCATGAGTGACACCTAGCAGTATGTCATGGTTACCCAAGCTAATCACAAGAGGTGGAGAACCTATTCAGTTTAGGATTACCATGCAATACGGTCTTTCTCTAATACAATACTCTTGACCACATTGTTTGGTTTGATAGTTTATTCATGTCTACTATCCAATGTGATGCTCTTACTTATATGATTACCTTGAATGTGATTTGGAACGACTTCCTAAATCTCATTCATACTCTGGCCAGAGATTCTTAATCATATCATAGAGTATTCTCCCTCAAATGGTTTGAAGGTTAGAAATCCCTTGTTGCGCATTCACCTGCCTCCATGGCTAAGTGGCTTAACCCCAACCATGTCGTGGACACCCTCTGACAGAGTGCGTTTGACATAGTCAAAGATCAATGACCTAACCACAAGACAACTATGATGCCTCAGGTCAAAGGACTACTTTGCATTATCCCAACCATGAGTTCTCATGTGACATGAGTATGAGAACTCTTTTCAGTGGACTCATTCTCTATTGAGCACCTACATGCTTGTCTTGGTGTCAGTCACACCAATGACTCGAGACCAGTCACTCTCCCTAAGAGAAGACATAGCACGTACTGATCTTAACGGACTGTCAATGCCCAATTGGCAATCCTATGATCATGAACGTTTAGGATATGTATACAGAGAGAATGGTCTCATGAATCTAACTTCTTTACATCACATTCTCCCAATTGCATATTCCTTGGACTTATTGTTTAAGCATATAACATTTATATGAGACGGCTTAAAACAATAATCTTTGCCTTTTATATTAAACTAGATTAGTTTAACATGTGAAATGTCCGTAAAGTATCATTATATGATTGGTTTAAGGGCACATTTCCAACAGTGGCAGGGGCCATTGCTTGTTCTGCTCAGCTTGACTAAGGCCAAGGACTGGCTCGGCATGGGCCAAGGAAGTGGCATGACATGGGCCATGGTTTGGGCTGCTTGCCAAAAATGAGGAAACTGCTTGAGTTTGTATTCTTAGCTGACATAGATGGATCAGTTAATGATGGAGCTGCTGAATATGAAGTGTCAGATTAGCGGATTGTTGAGTGCAAAGTGGCTACTGCCCCCTGACCATTCGTTGCCTAGTTGGTCTTCAAGCATTCGATTATTTGGGTTATGTGGCCTTCTCGCACTGGAGAGCTTACCCAGATGGGTGTCGGGAAATTAGTTTACTCTCTCGCACTGGAGAGCAATTAATTTACCCTCTTGCACTGGATAACAATTGGTTTACCCTCTCGCACTAGAGAGCTTACCCATATGGGTGTTGGGGAATTGGTTTACCCTCTCACTCTCGCACTAGAGAGCTTACCCATATGGGTGTTGGGGAATTGGTTTATCCTCTCACATTGGAGAGCAATTGGTTTACCCTCTCGCACTAGAGAGCTTACCCATATGGATGTTGGGGAATTGGTTTACCCTCTCACACTGGAGAACAATTAGTTTACGCCCTCGCACGGGAGAGCAATTAGTTTATCCTCTCGTACTGGAAAGTTTACCCATATGGGTGTCGGGGAATTGGTTTACCCTCTCGCGCTGGAGAGCAATTAGTTTATCCTTTCGCACTGGAGAGCAATTAGTTTATCCTCTCGCATTGGACAGCTTACCCATATGGGTGTCGGGGAATTGGTTTACCCTCTCGCACTAAAGAGCAATTAGTTTATCCTCTTGCACTGGAGAGCATACCCTTTTGGGTGTCGGAGAATTGGTTTACCCTCTCGCACTGGAGAGCAATTAGTTTATCCTCTCGCATTAGAGAGCTTACCCATATGGGTGTCGGGGGATTGGTTTACCCTCTCGCACTGGAGAGTAATTAGTTTATCATCTCTCACTGGAGAGCTTACCCAAATGGGTGTCGAGGGATTGGTTTACCTTATCGCACTGGAAAGCATAGAAGTCGTTATCGTGAGTGCAGCTGAAGAAAACTGGACTGCTGGACAACTGCAATAATCCTCAGCTTGCGTGGTCTTGTTTGCTGATCTGCTTAACACTTCGAACTGCTTGTGGAACACGCGTAAGGGTGTAAGTGGGAAGCATATCTAGCTGCTCCCAGACTTTCTTCAAGTATTGCATCATCGTTAGATGTTTCATCGTGTGCCATTTTGAGGCTTGGTTGGTGATCAGCTGAGAATCTGAATGGATTGCAAGCTTCTTCATAGCTAAGTCTTTCGTTAGCAAGGGCTGCTAATAAAGCCTTGTCCTCTACTCCACCATTGGATGCTTTGAAGTTTGGAGTGCCATGGGCTTGGTCGGTATGAGCCATAGGGCAAGATCAGCATAGCTGGGAGCCGTGGTGCAAGATTGGCAAATCAAAGGCTACAGGAAGCCGTGGAGTAGGTAGGCATTGCTGTGAGCATAGAGTTGGGGCTGGCTTAGGCCAGGTTGTGCGCAACAAGAGGAATTAGACCACTAGGTCTGTGATGCTCGGCGACTGGTGATATGCTGCTTCAGTATTGAATCGTCTAGAATGTTGAGAACAAAGCCTGCCCCCGGTTCTTGGTAGTTAGGCTGGTGTGTACTTTTGGTACTCGTCTACCCTCGGCGCTCCATTAGGCTGAGTTGCTGCGTTTGTTGGAACAGAAGACAACCTATGTGGTATAATTCCTTCTGCTCAATCATGTCAATGAAATGTGACTTATTTATATTGGTCATGTCTCGTCGGACTGCTTTGTCAGTAACTTTGTTGCGTTGGAAACCAAGCAATCACTCGGTCAGAAGCCTCTTTACTTCTTCATGAATTTGCCTTTGTTGAAGGTAGCGGAGCTCTCGGCTGCCCTCGGTCGTGACCTACTAGTCTAGGCTGGTATCCCATATGTTTGGCTTATCTATGCCGTAACTGCAGTGCATGTGGTACGTTATTAGGAAGCGAGCAAATTTCTCGCAGGCTACCGGCTGAACTTGAGCCAGATTGTGTGGCTGCTTCTCTCCGTTCTTCGTGCTACCTACTCCAATGTGAGGTGAAGAATGCTCCTTGTGGGCCTAGCTGTAAATGAACACTTCGCCTAGAAGGTTACTCATGTTGATTATCGAAGTGTGGCCCCAACATTGAGTGTATACTCGTCCATGGGCCTAACCAAGAGTGCACGCTCCTTCGCGCGCTAAGACAAGAGTATACGTTATCTTAGGGGCCCAGTAGGGAGTGTACACTGCTAGAACGTTCGGTTCGTGACTAGTCGAGTGGATGCTTGCTGGGATGCTGGTAGAGAGGTTCGTCATCTACCCTTGTCCTACTTCGGGACACCTCGTCTGGGACACGCTACAAGAGCTGATTCACCAAGGTAGTCTGCTGAGCGAGGGCACTCGTCAACTCTACGACTTATCGGGATAAGTGTTGTTCTCTATTTGGGTTGGAAAAGCTTAGACGGAATGCGTCTCCTTAAGTAGTGGAAGTGTGATAGACTCCGGGCGTGAGATTTGAGTTGGGAAATGTCGAATCAGCGGAGAAATATGGTGAAAGTACCCACGGTTCAATCATCAGCCCATAAATTTAGAGTTGGGATGGTTGAACCGGTCTTGGATCAATTTGGATTGCTTGGTAGGCCACGAGAGTGGGTTGGGCCTCGGATTGGAACAAGACAGATCGTCGGAACGGGTCGAGCATCTAGCGTGGATTGCCCCGTGTGGGCGCTGGGCTTGGGCTTGGGCTCTGCTCGAGAGCTCGTTGGGCTCACATTGGCCTTGTGCTCTCAAGCACTAGGCTGCTTCTCCTGCCGCAGCTGCTTGGGCTTACGCTGCTGAGGTAGTGGCTCGGGCCGACTAGCGTTGGGCTTGGCTCGGCTGCCTTGCAACGTGGGCTGCAGATTGGTCTGTGTGCCAAGTGGATGAGGCTTGGGCCTGCGCTGTTGGGGTAATGGCTCGGGCCAGCTCACGTTGAGCCTGGCTTGCCTGCCTTGCAGCGTGGGCTGCAGATTGGGCCGTGCGCCAAGTAGACAAGGCTTGGGCGCCTATGTTGCTAGAAAGTGGTGTGGGCCTGGGCTGGTGGTTGCCTTGCAGCCCCCTGCTCATCGTGGGCTTGCTATCATAGAGCTGGCCCACTCCCCACTGCCATGATTGTCCCCGTGGCTGCCGTGGTGGTGGTGCTCCTTGATGGCAAAGTTGCTCATCTTGCCATCATATTGAGCCTTGTGGATCGTCGTGGTGGGGCTCCGTCTCGTCCTCCAACATTCAATCCAGATCATTGAACGTAGGAAGTTTCGTTCGTTGTGGTTTCCGAATTTCTTGTCATTGTATTTTTCTTTTACTTTTATTCAAAGAATTTTATAAAAAAAATTTAAAAAAAAAATTCTAGGAAGTAGAACGTGCAAAAAATCTACAAATAAACGAGAAATTAGAAACGATGAATGCGAGAGTTTTCTTCGAGCATGTAAATCAAGCTCTCAATGAAAGCACCAATTTGTGAATGCAAATTTCCGCCTTCTTCTTCTTGGACAAAATTACAATCTTTTAATTTCCAACACCTATTATAGTAAAAACAAATTAAAATAACAACAAAAGGTTATCAAAATTATGCTCATCTAATCTTGATTGTTTGTTAAATTCAAGTTTTGTATATCCTCATAACAATTAGAGTGCAAAAATAAATAAATTTAACATAATATATTTCTATATTACTAAATATTATCGGTTTATGTTATATTTAATATTGTTAATTTAATATAAATGCTTATAAATATTATTTATTTGCATTTTCTCATAACAATTCAAGTGACAAAATCAATTAATTTGACTAAATATTTATTAATTTAACATAAATACTACAAATTTATCTAATTACTTAAATTAATTTTTTTAAATAAATAAACTTGTTTATTATACAATTTAAAAATTAAGGAATTTAGTGATAGAAACCTGAATTATGGAAGAATTATGTCGTTGACCAATTCTTTATGTACTCAACCAACTCAAATAAAATCCCTTTTGTAAACAAAAATTAAACATAAGAGGAGAAAATAAAAATAATAGAAGCATGACAAACTTACTGTGAAGAAGAAGGAATAAATGAAGATGAAGAAGAAGAAGAACAAATAAGAAAGACACGAGAGAGGAAGAAGAAGACACAGGGCAGGGTATATAAAGAACACCAACCTATCGGCTACAACCTCCAAAAAGTTTGAAAATATTTAAAAATAAAAATATACCATCAGGTAGAAGCGCAAGAAATGGTTCTTTAACTGACATTAACTATATGTCGATTGAAAGCGACACTATTATATTTTTATAGGACACCATCATTTAAAAAAATTAAAAACTATGTCGGTTCTAAACGACATTAACAGTCTAAGTCGGTTATAAGCGACATAGACAGTCTATGTCGGTTAAAAATTGTAAACTATGTCAGGTTTAATCCGACATTAACATTCTATGTTGGTTATAACCAACATTACATCCGACACTATGTCAAGATGCTGTTGGTATGTCTTATTTGCCAGTATATTATATAAAACCGACACCAGTCTTTGACACAACAAGCCACTTTTGTAGTAGTGCATATGAGATATTATTGCCTATTTATAGGCTTAGGGATTGCATAGAAAATGTCCTACAGTAATTACATATTGACCCAGAAGTCAACACCAACATAGTAAGTCTATTATTTACAGCACTCCTTGGATGTTCATCAATCAATGATAGTTGCCTTGATAAAACCTAGCTTGAAAAACCTGGTGGAACAAAACTAAAGCAAAAGAGAAAAATCAAGCACAATTTAAGAGAGAATAGAGAGGAGTGGAGAAGAAAATTCAAGTGTACATTCCTTCTCTTATAGTTCCTACTAGCAAAAGTGCCCGCGCGATGCTGCAGGTTTTAAAATTGTATAAAATATGTATAAAGTTATAATGTGTACATTTACTATTTACATACATGTGAAATCTATTTACAACCCTAAAAAAAGGTTTCAACTTCGACATAACAAAAACAGTTTGCACAAATCTTAGCAAGAATTAACTAATATATATGAAGGGATCCCCTACAAATGAATAGTTTGCACAACCCAAGATAATATAGCAAGAAATAAAGAACGAAAAACCTTTCTTTCCGTAAAAATGAAAGTAGTAATAGTAACATCAGTTCTAGACATATTTTAAATGTCGAATATAGGAGCATAGTTATTAGCTATTGGATTATATCTCGTCAATAACAAACAAACAATTTCCGCACCATTTTTCTATAGCTTCATAGTTGGCATAGTCTGAGCTAGTAAAAATTCTCTCCACTTCTTTGAGATAGTTTTGAGCAATCTGTGGTTCCCATGAGACACCTTTGCCTAACATCTCAATGCTAAATCATCAGGAAATCCAAGAATAAGACATTGGTGCAAAAATTCTATATATTCCATAAGATTGTTAAATAAAATCAACCAAATACCCGAGACCAAAAAAGAGAAAAACTACATGCGTATAGAGCTATAGATAAGATAAAGGTCAGTTCTTTGCGAAACCAACATTGCATTTTACCCAAAAAAAATGAAATAAAAATAAAACCCAACAAAATAAAGATGAGTATATGCAGTGGCAGTCATATAAGAGTTCATTCATCAGCTGAAATTTGGTACTTCAGATTGGCCCATTCATCATTTCTATAAAATTTATATTATAGCATTCCCAATTAGCAAAACTAATATGTTAGTATTAATAAACTGAAAAGCTATATCATTGTAACCCGAGTCAACTTATCCAATTAGAAAGTAGTGTAATATCTTTAGTAGAACATAACCCAGTCAATCCAGCAAGTTTTGTGCGAAACTCATTGAAATTCCTTATCATTGAGGTAAACTTGTAGCTCATTTTCTGCACATTGATGAAGCCGTTCCAACCCAGACTTAGCTTCACCTGCAGAAACAGAAATTAATTTGGACAAAGCAACATGATGCATTGTCTCTCTTCAAGCTTGAGAAAATGACATACCTTGCAAGTACTCAAAGAACTTGGCATGTTCATGCTCCGACAAATAATATCAATCAGCATATGTCCACGTTAGTACTCGCCTATATTCAACTATTTGAAAATAGAGAAAATTTAATAAGAAAAAGTAATAAACTCTTGGTAGAAAAGTGTGGTAATTTGTGATGTACCTCTGTAATGAACTTCAACTGTGACTCAAGTTGGCACTATATATCGCTCAGCTTCTCAGGCTATAACAACAACATCAATGGTATACATAACTCAAAAAAATGAAAAATAGTAGAAACTGAAGGAGAAAATTGTACATATAGAAAATACATTGCACTAAGCATAAACCGAGGAACACAAACCACACAATTGACATTCACATTCATCAGCTATACCAGAATTTCTAACCAAGAAAGACATGACAGTAAAATGTTCTACTTACGTGCATAGTGGATCTGCAAGTCTGCAACTGCTTTTCACCGGGAATGCCGTGTAGTGAAGGGAAAGGAAAAAAAATTACTCTAACATGAATTATTTTACAAACACGATAGATTGTCATGAAGAACATGTATTTTGAAATTATAGATATCATTTATACCCCAAAAAGTAGATAATAGAAACTGCTAAAGCATCAATTAAAAAAAATAAAAAGAAGATTCATGCACATCGAGCCTATGATAAATGTCAATTAATTGACATTAAGTCAAAGAATGCATCTGCTAAAGCATAATTAACCCAACCTACTTTAATCCATGAAATCAATTCAGTTATCCCTTCCTATTCTGATAACTGTCTGAACCATGAATGAGATATGTGAATGTAAATTTCCGCCTCCTTCTTCTTGGACAAAATTACACCTACAAAACAATTAACACCTTAGGGTCAAGACCAAGAGCCTCACGCGCCCACGATGAATGGGGGAGGGGGCTTTGGCCGAAGAACCTCTGATGCCAAAGTTAGAATTTAGAGAGAAAAGTGTTTAGAGAGCTTTTGGAGTTTTGCAAGAGTGTGGACTTAGGCTTTTAGAGAAAATGGGGTAGTATATATAGGGCATGGCCGGTCCCCTTTGGAGAAAAGGTGGCCGGCCCTTTGGGGTATTTTTGGTGTGTAATGGGTGATAGATTGGTATAATTGGTGATTAATGGATTAATTAGGAATTAATCCATTAATTAGCCAATTAATCTCCATTTATATGGAATAATTTATAGGTTATGAAGTATTTACCTAAGATGAGGACAGATGAGATAATTTTGAATTTGTTACCTACTTTGGGCACTTTTGACTTGGTTGAGGGATGATTGTCCGATGCTCGCGTATACGAATCCCAGTATGCCTCAAGGGTATTTTTGTCCTCTTTTATCCAAAAATCCAAGTGTCGCCTTGTGATTATTTTTGGCTGCACAAATGCCCCCACACCTGTTGGGTTGCTCGCAGGAAAGGGCAGCAGGTGTAGAGATTTCCTTGCTTTTAGGAAACTTAGGACTGCTTCCTATTTTGATGTAGATTCTCTCTTCAATAGGAAATTAGATCCTTCTAGGAAAAGGAAATAAATTTCTCTCAAAGCCTATTTAAGTCGACCTTAAGTGGGTTATTAAATCAACTTTGGAGCGATTTATTCTACCCTACAAGAGAGATATCTTAGAGGATATTTGTTTCCCCTCCTCTAGCAATCTTCTACATCTTGCCCGTGCAATGGACCGTCTTTCGTTGATTTCTTCGTCTTCTCCGTGCCACACCGATGTAAGAAAATTTTAATTTTTCTTTTCTTCTTGGGAGGTACTGCTGCAGAGCAGCCGTCGGGGCGGTGTGGTACGTCGGCTGGCAGGGGCCATTGCTTGTGCTGCTTGGCTTCACTGAAGCCAAGGAAGTGGTGTGGCATGGGCTATGGTTTGGGCTACCCCGTTTGGGTTGCTTTCCAAAAATAAGGAAATTATTTGAGTTTGATTTCTCAACTGCCATAGATGGAACAGTCAAGATGAAGCTGCCGAGATCGGAGCAGTGGCTGCTGCCCCCTGACCATTCGCTACCTAGTTGGTCTTCAAGCATTCGATCTTTTGAACTATATGGCCTTCTTGCACTGTAGAGCTTACCCAAATAAGTGTCGGAGAATTAGTTTACCCTCTCGCGCTGGAGAGCAATTAGTTTATCCTCTCGCATTGGAGAGTAAACCCATATGGGTGTCGAGGAATTGGTTTACCCTCTAGCACTGGAGAGCAATTAGTTTATCCTCTCGCATTGGAGAGCAGACCCATATGGGTGTTGGGGAATTGGTTTACCCTCTCGCGCTGGAGAGCAATTAGTTTATCCTCTCGCATTGGAGAGCAGACTCATATGGGTGTCGGGGAATTGGTTTACCCTCTAGCACTGGAGAGCAATTAGTTTATCATCTCGCACTGAAGAGCAAACCCAGAAAGGGTTTTGAGTAGTTGTGGACAGCAGTTGAGCCAGGCTTATGAATAACTTCTTGAATCTTCATTGAGAATAAAAAAATAAATCAACTATGGTGGAAAGTAGAAACTGCATAACAAACTAGATAATCTTCAACTTGTGAGGCCTTGTTCGTCGAGCTGCTAGAGACTTCGAACTTATTTGGAAAAGCTTAAACGGGGTTCAGGGGGTGATGGAGACTTCTCCTGCTTGTGTAGGCCGTTTCGTTGATCTGTCAAGATACTCGTCGCATCGGCCTTCATTTGTCAGCTTCTCAAGGTACTGCTTCCACTTTAGGCAGTCGTTGGTAGTGTGGCCTGGTCCTTGATGGAATGTGCAATACTTTGTATGATCCAGCTTGGTAAGATCGCCTTTCATGGGTGGCGGCAGTTCGAACCAAGGTTCATCTTTGAGCTTGCGGAGAATTTGGCCGATTGGAATTGTGAACTTGGTGAATGTTTCAGGTGCCGAGTCTTCTCTGGTCAGGAAACGTTCCATGTGCTTCATTTCCGACTCATTTTTGTTAGACTACTTACCTTCGTCCCACAGTGCATGCTTTTCTGCCAAAGCATACGAAGCTGCTAGGGTCAGTTCTTCTCCCACGATCAGTTTTCCGAATATAGGGTGTTCGGTGGAAAGCCCATTTCTGAACACTACCGTTGCTATATCCTCGTTACAGCCAACAATATTGGCATTATCTGCTTTGAATCTCTTGACATAGTCGCGAATTGTCTCCCAAGGGTCTTTTACAATGCTGAAGAGATGGTCAGATGTCTTTTTAATTGAGCGGTTAGACGAATACTCCTTAGTGAAAACAAAGGAAAGTTCGTTGAAACTTCGAATCGACTGCGGTGGTAGAGTGTGAAACCAGTCTTGCGCCTCGCCTTGCAAAGTTGTGGCAAAAATTCTGCACATAAGCGCGTCGTTGTTCCTGTAGAGGATCATGGTACTGTGGTAGTGCTTGAGATGTCAATCTGGATCTTCGTCTTCCTTGTACGGAGTGAAGTGAGGCATAGTGAACCCGTGAGGTAGATCTGTCCGCTCGATCTCATTCGTGAATGGCGACATGCTTATGTTGGTCATGTCTCGTCGAAGCGCATCGTCAGCAACCCCGTTACGTTGGAAATTATGCAATCGTTTGGTCAGGAGTCTCTCAACTTCTTCTTGAATTTGCCTCTGCTGGGCAGTGGAACTTTCGGCTGCCCCCAGTCGTGACTTATGGGTCTGGGTCTCTCTTCCCTATGCTCGACCCGTCTACGTCGTGGCTGCGGTGCATGTGGCATGTACCTAGCAGGCGAACGAGCTGCTCGCAGGCTGCCCGTTTAACTTGAGTTGAATTGAGTAACTGTCTCTCTCCTTCTGCTGTGCTGCCCACTCAGATATGAAGTGGAGAATACTCTTTGCGAGCCTAGTTGTGAATGAACACTTCGCTTGGAAGGTTGTCCATGTTGATAATCGAAGTGTGACCTCAACCGTGAACGTATGCTTGTTCGTGGGCTTGATCGGGAATGCACGCTCCTCTGCGCTATAAGACAAGAGTATATGTTATCCCAAGAACCCAGGCGGTAGCGTAAACTACCAGAATGCTCGGATCGTGGTTGGTTGACGTGCTGCTTGCCGGGGCGCTGGTGGAGAGGTTCGTCTGCCCTTATCCTACTTTGGGACACCTCTTCGGGACACCTCGTTCGGGGCTCGTTGGATTTCGGTGCGCTGCAAGAGTTGATTCACCAAGGTTGTCTGTTGTGCAAGAGCGCTCGTCAACTCTATGACTTGTCGAGACAAGTGTTGTTCGCCATTTGGATTGGAAGAGCTTGGAAGAAATATGCCTCCTTGAGCAGTGGAAGGGTGGTTGACTCCGGACGCAAGACTTGAGTTGGGAAATGTCAAATCCGCGAAGAAATGTGGTGAAAATGCCCCTGGCTTGATGGTTGGCCCGGATGGTTGAGATAGCCTTAGGCCGACTTGGGCTGCTTGAAATGCCACAGGAGCAGGATGGGTCGCAGGAGCAGGTTGCTCGGCGGCAGCAGGCTGGGCCATGTGAGTGGGCTGCTCGGCTGGAGCAGGTTGGGCCACGGGAGTGGGCTCCTCGGAGTGTGGCACACGTGGGTGCGAGGCTTCGGCTCGGCTCGGCAACACATTGGGCTCGCGTTGGGCTTGGAGTGACATGGCTTGGGTCGTAGCCTTGGTGCCATGGGCCTTGGATGGCACGGCTCGGGCCATGGTTATGGCGCCATGGGCCTCGCCGTGGGTAGCTACCGTGGTTGCCATGGTGGAGCCTCGTAGTGGTGGTGCGGCTCCACTTATTGTCATGTTTAGCCTTGTGGATCGACGCAATCCCATCTCTTGAATATTGAAATTTTCACTTATTGAATTTTCTAAATTTCTAGCCATTATATTTTTCTTTTTCGTTTTATCAAAGAATCTTTGCAAATAAAAATTCTAATAATAAGAACGTACAAAAAAATACAAGTGGACTAGAAAATAGAGAAAAATCTTTCTTTTTTTTATGCGAGAGTCTTCTACGAGTATGGATTTCAACTCTCAATGAAAGCACCAATTTGTGGATGCAAATTTCCGACTCCTTCTTAGACAAAATTGCACCTACAAAACAATTAACACCTTAGGGTCAAGGCCAAGAGCCTCACGCGCCCACGATGAATGGGGGGGCTTTGGCCGAAGAACCTCCGATGCCAAAGTTAGAATTTAGAGAGAAAAGTGTTTAGAGAGCTTTTGGAGTTTTGCAAGAGTGTGGACTTAGGTTTTTAGAGAAAATGGGGTAGTATATATAAGGTATGGCTGGTCCCCTTTGGAGAAAAGGTGGCCGGCCCTTTGGGGTATTTTTGGTGTGTAATGGGTGATTTAATTGGTGATTAATGGATTAATTAGGAGTTAATCCATTAATTAACCAATTAATCTCCATTTATATGGAATAATTTGTAGATTATGAAGTAATTACCTAAGATGAGGATGGATGAGATAATTTTGAATTTGTTACCTACTTTGGGCACTTTTGACTTGGTTGAGGGATGATTGTCCACTGCTCGCGTGTAGGAATCCAGTATGCCTCAAGGGTATTTTTGTCTTCTTTTACCCAAAAATCCACGCGTCGCCTTGTGATTAATTTTTGCTCCACAAGATACAATTGGATCATCATCCAAGAACCGATATAGGCGGTTCCCATCCTCAAATAGAATTTTCCTAGTGCAACATAAAAGCATTGTTGAAAACAACGGAAGAAAATATGTCAACAAGGGTATAATATATGTGACGCAAGTTGGTTTGACATGAAAACAAAAATTGTAATTGTCCACATATTTCACGCCTTCATTGTATAAGAAAAATGTCAGTCCAACCACTTGTAGATCAAATGTAATTTTGCTTGAGTATTTTTCTTTTAACTTCTTTCCACTCAGAATTTCCTATCAATAAAACAAAGTGAATGAGAATATAAAGACACTGCAAGGCAAACTTCAAGGACTCACTCAAGAACATTATGCAAAAAAGAGTTTGCATGTAAACTTTCTCCAAATTCAATAGCCTGCATCATAACAGAAATTGAAAGGTAAAAGGGAAGAGTTAATAAAAATAAGATTAGCTAGCAATCTGTTTTGCATACATAGTAGATACAACACACTTGATGAAATCATTTCTTGCATATGAGATACAACATCGTCATTTAATTGCATACACAGTGCTACAACCTCTCCATTTTCTTTTAAGACAGGCATCCTAAGAAGTTCAAGCAGTTCCTATAAAACCACCTTTAGTAAATAATTGATAAGTACTCATAATGCCTCACCAACAAACCAAAAGGTGTCTATGTTGAACACATGTTGCCAAAAAATGATTAAAGTATGTATAAGCATGGATACTCAGTCGACTACTAAATCATGAGCAAACGAAAGGTCTGCAATTAGGTACAAAAAAACCCATTGCACTAAAATGCCAAAATAATACTAAAAAAATACAAACCACATTTTTTAAATTGATAACAAAATCGTAACATCAAAAACAACCAACCATGCATTCTTGAATATACTTTGTAAATGTCTTGTTCCTCGCAACTGAAACACCATTTTCAGCCACATGCAAATTCGATGAATCAATACCAGAGAAACGAAAAAACCTTGCAATCCTCACCTGCGAATTCAGAGGCGATGGAGTTCCGTTAGCCACAAAGAACATAAATGCACCAAACAGAATAAACACTGAACAATAATTAAGCTTACTCTCAATTCAAAGCCTTAATCTTTATCTAAGCTGAGCAACAACACAAAGAACAAAAAAAAAAAAAAAAAAAAAAAAAAAAAAAAAAAAGCATTGAAAAAAACAATAGAAAAATTACTGAGAGTAACGTAATTTATAACAATAAACTACCATTCAATTTCAATTTTGAAGTAACCCCACCACATTCCCCGAAGACTAAACCAAAACAAAACAAACTTACCCCATATTTTCCATTTTATTCCCTATCTTTCAATCAATCAAACATACCCTTTTAAACTTTTGCATCAAAGATTATATAAACAAACAAAAATCCTAATTCCAAAACAAACCCCTGTTTTAAAAATTTCTCATCTTTCTTCATAAAGCAATCAAAAAATGCAAGCGCAAAAACAAATTACTGAACCTTGGGGAAGAGATTGATGGTACGGAAGACAAATAACCTGAGGTGGGGACTTTGTGCACGATCCTTGGCTGTTTCGTGTTGTACGATAAAAAAAGGAGAGCAAAACGGAAACCGAAAACGGAAGCTCACTTCGCATCAGCTTTTTAGGGAGCATCAGCTTTAGATTTCCCCATATTCAGCTAAACCGCAAAAACCTATGAGAATCGTTCAAAAACGAAAAAAAAAAACCCCTATATATATATAGAGAAAAAAGGAAGTCAGATTTGAGGAAAAATAGAGATGAAAAAAATACCAGGAGAAGGAGAGGATGAGACGCTGTATAATCGAGAAGGAGAAAGGAGAGAGGCGCTTGGAGGAGAAGATGCCATCCAACGGAGCAGCAAATTGAACGGAGCTAAAGTGGGTGCAGATTCTAATGAGGGATGTTTTGATGATGCAAGGATTTCGAGGACACTGGATTACCTTGGAATTTCTCCGTTTGTGACTAAGAACACTCGAGAACAACGTTTTAGTTTTTTGAGAAAGAAAACTCCAGAGAAGCAGGGGAAGAGCGCACACATGTCCACTTCCCTTCTACGATGGCTGACACGTGGATCGAAGAGGCAAATTAGTAAATTTACTGTGCCATCTAGGGAAAAGGCTGAAAATAGGTAACAATTGAAGGGGCAAATCTGTCAAACCACTATTAATGAACAGTAATTTCAAACTGAGTTTTAGTATATATAATAATTTAAAGTGTTACTAGACCCACCCCATTGTCCTATTTTCTCACCCCCTATAATTTCACCTACCATAGACAGTTAAAAATACTTAATACTCTTCTCCACCCACTTTTATTCCTGAAATATCTTGGATACAATTAACATCATCCGACTCAATTGGACAACAACCTCATCCGACTCAATTCGACAACAACCTCCTTCCCACTAGAAACAATTTTTTTCTCTCTGGAAATTTGGAGGGGAACGCCTTGACGTGACCCATTTTTTACCAGGAGGAGGAGGATGAGCGACATCCACGATTGAAGTTGAGTTTTATTATTTATGAGTTCGATTGAGATGGAGGAAGGAAAAGATTAGGTTGAAGTGTCAAGTCAGTGGAGGATGGCTGCCGTCAAATTGGATGGAGTGTAGCTCATGAATGTGGGGAGTTGGTTTCTGGGCTCTCCATTTTTCTTCTAAATTTTCAATTTTTCATATTTTTTCTTTCAATTATACCAAAGCAACAGCTAACAACAAAATGAAATTCAAAGAAATTGGATCTTTTTGAGTTTTGCAAAAACAAAAAGAAAAAACTGGGTTAGAATTATGGATAAGAAGATTCGTGGGATGCGAGTCATAGAGAGTGTAGCTGGACTGCGAGAGGTCTGAAAGAGGAAAGGAGATATAAGGGTTATAGATTATTTAGGTATTTACGTCATTTGACATAGGGGGTACACATATCATTAAAAATAAATTTAAAAAGGGTGGGGAAATAGGATTGGGGGGTGGGCTTAACAGCTCTTGTGGATGCAAATTTCTTCCTCCTTGATCGTGGACAATATTGCACCTACAAAACAATTAACACCTTTGGTCAAGGCCAAGAGCCTCACGCGCCCACGAGGAATGGGGGGGCTTTGGCCGAAGAACCTCTTATGCCAAAGTTAGAATTTAGAGAGAGAGAGTGTTTAGAGAGTTTTGGGATTTTTGCAAGAGTGTTAGAATGAGTCTTTTGTGAAAATGGGAGCATATATATAGGGATAGGTCAGTCCTCTTTGGAGAGAGAGTGGCCGGCCATTAGGTTGAATTTTTGGGTTGAATTTTGGTTTAATTAGCCAATTTATTATGATTAATTGGCTAATTAAACATAAAGTGAATATTTTGGTGGTTATGAAATTAATTGGCTAGCTAATTAGTGTAATTAAAAGGGAAAATGATAGAAAAGGTTGACAACATGGTGGACTCCTTTTTGGATGGGAAGTGGCCGGCCTTGGACATGATTTTGGGGTTAAATGGGTGATTTAATTGACAATTAGGCGATTAATTAGGCAATTAATCCCTTAATTAGTCAATTATTATGATTTTAAAGAAAGATTTTAGGAAATATGGAAGGAATATATTATTTAGCTAATTGATTAGCTAAATAATGAAATAGAAAATGACACACCCCGACCGAAATCGAGACATGCTGGCCATCACGTGAGGTGACGTAACCATGTGCACAGTGCGGAAGCATTCAAGTAGTAAGAAATACGAATAAATAAAAACCGAATTCAAGAGTGTTAACACACATTCAGAGCGTAAAGTCTAGGTGCAGTCGAACATAAAAAGTATTTATACATAACATCCCCGAAGGGTCCTACATGAGTGAAGGACTGTCAGAATTACTGCTGCTGCCTCAGATGCCACTGACAACGCTAGCTAATACCTGGAGGGGCGAAAAAACAAAAGCGTGAGTGGGCAAAAACAAATCTTTCAAAAACCTTTTCAAAACTAACTTTCTAACCCCTCGCCGTAAAACCTGTATACTTTCCCAGAAAAATAATAGTATATACATATACTCAGCTCATCTGATAAACAACATGCTAATATGATTCGAAACATAAAGATGCTAACAAGTCATTAATATGCCATCGAATCCAAATGTATGCCAAACCATACCAACGAATCAAGCACATGTCAAACTATGCCAATGAATCAAACATATGCTATATCACACCATCAAATCATGAGTATGCCAACCAAGCTAACGAATCAAGCATATGTCCTATCATAACATCAAATGAAGTAAACTCATCATCGATAATAACATGTCCACCGTGTGATCAGCACGACTGGAAATATGGCTCATAATCAATCTCATCATCTCAACCTATTATATATCCTGCACACATGTCGAACCCACTCGAGGTGGTCTATACGACAAGACTGGGTGTAATCTACTATGCTCTAGTGCTACAATCACGTGAAGACTGTGCGAATAAGTCGCGGGTCACCTACGAGTCGAACCCACTCAAGGTGGTCTATACGACAGGACTGTGCACCTAACTTGGATCCAAGGCGAGCGTGCGGTGCGAAGAGGTGAACAACACGTGAAAGACTGTGCCCTGGCCCTGGGCTGGAGCACTAACACCGGTGGTGCAGGTTTATGAGCTATCGATGCATCTCAACATCTCGTCAATCTCGTTAACTCAACATTTATTTAAACACTCAGAAGCTTACCTGAACTTACCTTAGCGTCCACAGCACCAACAATCATGCGCATACAATTTCATGATGCATAGGCACTCCATAATGCATAATACTATCGTGATGCACACTCAATTCATCATGCATACGCAAGAAATATAACAAAGGTATGATGGCATGGCATTTCATTTCATAAACCATTTCACACGTTTTCTGGGAAAACTCAATGTATAAGGTATATACGGAAAACAAAATCCCACTCACTGATAAGTAGATGGATCGTAGCCTCCTTGTCTAGCCTGGCTACGCTCGTCGTCCGGATAGGTTTCGCCTATGTGAGAAACAACTATAAGAACGTTAATTTAAAGCACATAAACGAAACTAGCTAGTAACTTCTCATACAATACTCAAATGTGGTGTGTGAATATACTAAAGTGATCTACACCACCTAAGGATCACTCTGAAATTTTTAGAAAAAATTTCCCGTGTCTCACACGCCCTCACGCGCTGAGGAGAGCACGGACCTACGCGCCCCCACGCGCGTCATCTTCAACCTCCAGACGCTGGAACAGTTCCACCGGCGCCGGATCCTGGGCAAACCTGCAAGTGTCATTTTCTCACTCGTTTCTACACTATTTTCCATGAAATTTTTACCAAAATGCTACAAATCTCAAGGGGAAGAAGTTTATACCTCTTTGGAGCATCAAATCTCTCTAAAACTCGTCGGAAAAAATTCAACCAAAATCGGCCATCTTCGAACCCCTTGATCCCGACGTCCAAAAGCTTCAAACGAGGCACTCCGAGCCTCCTTGGGACTTCACTAAGCTCACTGTGAGCTTAAAAATCGAAAAGAAAGCTTAGGTAAAAACTTGATGAACAGTACCTAAGTCGGAGATTTGAGTTTCTAGGGTTCCTTACGTTTAAACTCTTCGTTCTTTCTTCTCCGAGCCTCGTATGGAAGTTCTAAAGCCTTCAGTGATCTTCAAAACTCCTGAAACGCAGCATTTTACGTGTGCATGAACAGTGACAAAAACGGGGGTTTGAGTTTCCCACGATCCTTAGAGTTTCCTTACCTGGTTTTGGTGTCTGTGCGTTTGTTTCACTGTGAAGAACACAATGGAAGCTTTAAACCCCTCGATCCGTGCTTGGATGATCGAATGTTGGTGTGTCCGTACGAGAGAAAGAGAGAAATAAGGTGAGTTCGAGAGAGAGTGTGCGGGAGAGAGTCAAACCGAGAAGAATGGAAAGAGAGAGAGAGAGAGAGAGAGAGAGAGAGCCACGGGAGTGAGATGGTGAGAGTGTGGGATTTGTGTGGTCCTCACACATCCACATGTCCTCCTTAACCTAACCAAGGTAAGAAAATAACCAATAATTAACTAGGGTTAACCACACTAAACCCTAGTATAGTTTAATTTCCGAAACTCAACAAAACCAATAACGTACAAGGGCAATTTCGTCAATTCACAACCGTCGAAACATAAAGTTTTGGGACGGGCTGTGACAGAAAATATATGGAATAAATTAGATTTTGGGAATTATCTTTTAGAAAGGATTTGATGAAATAGGCTTTAAATTGTTACCTATTTCGGGCACTTTTGACTTACTTGAGGGATGATTGCCTGCTGCTCGTGCGTAGGAATCCATGTGTGCCTCAAGGGTAGTTTGGTCCTCTTTTGCCAAAAATCCACGTGTCGCCCTGTGACTATTTTTTGCTCCACAAATGCCCCCACACCTGTTGAGCTGCTCGTAGGAAAGGGCAGCAGGTGTAGAGATCTTCTTATGTTTCCTATTTTGATGTAGATTCCCTCTTTAATTGGAAATTAGGTCCTTCTAGGAAGCCTATTTAAGTCCACCTTAAGTGGGTTATTAAATCCACTTTGGAGAGCAATTTATTCTACCCTACAAGAGAGAGAAAGCTTAGAGGATATTTGTTCCCCCTCCTCTAGCAATCTTCTACATCTTGCCCGTGCAAATGACCGTCTTTCGTTGATTTCTTCTTCGTCTTCTCTGTGCCGCACCAATGTAAGAAAAAATTATTTTTTCTTATCTTCTTCTTGGATAATGCTGTCGCGGGGCAACAGTCGAGGTGGTGCGTCACGTCGGCTGGCAAGGGCCAGGAGTCGGCTCGGTATGGGCCGAGGAAGTGTTGTGGCAAGGGCCACTGCTTGGGTTGCTTGGCTTGAGCGGCTGGGGCCGCGAACTGAGGCGCTAAGGCGCAGTGCTAGCGTAGCCGCATGGCTTATATCCTTTAGGCTCTTGGACTTGACGCGGGCTAAGCTGGCGATTGAGATAAGTGACGAGGTCGCGGGCTTCATGGACTGCTGGAATGCTGGGCATGCAGGCCTCCTGCCTGCTAGAATACTAGGTTGAGCTCCTCTGCCGAGTATCGTGAATGGCTTTAGCTGCTTAGTCCTCTTTGTCTGGAGAAAAGTAGGCTGCTCCGAGAGAGGAGGTAAAGAAGATCAAGGCGGATGCATTGGGTTGTCTGAACGCTATCGTGTAGCCTATTATGAATGAAGGTGGACAAAAGAGATATTCCGGCCTGCTCAAGAAATGCCGGTTGGGAAAAACTGAAGACTTCATCCACTACTTGTGAGGGTCCGCCTGCTGCCGAGAGGTCTGTGATTGACATGACTTCTTCCAATGGGAAGAGAAGTGAGGCTGCTAGATCTGAGCATGTGGCGCTTGCCATGTCGAGAATGGCTTGTACGATTTGCTGATAGAATTGCTCAACGTAAAGGTCCTTTCATGCCCCTAGCGCCGAAGTCTGTATCAGGACGTCCGTTGAGAGCCAAGTCTGGTTCATCTTTGGAGAAACTTGCTATTATAAAGAGCAATAAGATGAACTCTATTGCTAAGATAGCGCCAAGGCCCACTTCCTCTACTACCGAGATAGATTAGCCTGCTGGGAAGGAAGAGACTGCTTGCGTGGGCAGCTGCTAGAAATCCACTAAGCCTGCTTCTAGGGAGGCTGATGAGATCTGTGTGCCTTTGAAACCAGATCTGCTTGAAGACATGGAGGCTTGTACCAAGTTTGTTGATTGCGTGAAAAAGGTTTGCTTGCCCAAGTTCCTTTGTGAAGCATACGACACAATATAGAATGACTCATCTGCTTGCTATGATGCAGATACAGCAAGATTGCCAAGGAGGTGGCGAAGACTATGGCAGCTGAAGCTTATTGCTCGACTGAGGAGATTAAAAGGTTGGATTCTGAGCTCGTTGCTTTGAAGGGGTCTAATATATCTGCCCCCACTTCTTTTCAGCTTGAGATCGCTCACCAAGAGATCGTTGACTTGAAGTCTAGGTTTGAAGCGATATAAGTTAAGTATGAAAGTGCAGAGAATGAGATCGGATGTTACATACCTCATATTCAAGATTTTGAGCGTGTCGTTTCTGAGCTTCGTTTCGCTGCTTATGCAAAGGATGAAGAGTTGATTGCTGCTTATAATCAAGTAATCCACTTCAAGAGAATCATCGATAGGCTTGAACCTCAAGTGTTGGAACTTCAAGGTGTACTGAAGATCAACGAAAGTCTGAAGAAGGAAGTGGATGATCTGCAGCGCATCCATGTTGGTCTGCTCGAGGAGAATGAGGAGCTGAAGGGTGAGAAGGATGGGCTCGAGGTTTTGAGACCTTTTCAATTTCTCCAGAATACTTGTTCACCTTTACTTTTGAGGCCTCCATTGGTGAATTAGTTAGAGATATTGGTGCTCAGGCTGGAGCAGCCGGGGGTGAAGCGCCGGATGGTGCCGCTGCTGAAGGTGTGGCGACCAAGTAGTCGTGGAGTATTCAAGCTTCTGAAGAGTAGTCTTATAGGTAGTCTTTAGGATTTTCTTTGTTTCCCTTGTTGCTTTTTGCTTTGCTTGAACTTCTTCGGTCTTTGCTAGTTGTTTATCAATTTTGCTAGAAAATTTAATCAACTTGCTTCCATCACTTTTCTTCATCTTGTTGGATGCTTCGACCTGCCCATTGCCATGAGGATATCTCGGCGTGGACATGTGCTACTTGATGCCATACTTTTGGAAGCACTTCGCCAAATCTTCGCCCACGAATTGCGAGCCGTTGTTGGTGATGATTACCTAAGGGATGCCAAATCAGCAAATGATGTTCCTCCATACGAAGCGCTCTATGTCTGTCTGAGTCGTTGTCGTCATGGGCTCTGCTTCTACCAATTTGGTGAAGTAGTCGGTTGCCATGATCATCATGCCTCTGCTCCCAGTGGTAGGCGGCATAGGTCCTACCAGGTCGATTGCCTACTGCATTAATGGTCAATGACTCGTTTGTGGATGTAGCTTGCTGGTAAGCAGTGCTGGTACCAGCTTGTAACGTTGGCAGTGGTCGTAGCGGTCGTACTTTTGTACTAACTCCTTAGCATCTTGGTGCATGGTAAGCTAGTAGTAGTCTGCGTTAAAAGCCTTCTGTGCTAAGGATCGACCTCCATAGTGGTTTCCACAAATGCCTTCGTGGATTGAGCTTAAAACCTTCAAGTCATCGGGATGCGTTAGGCAGCGAAGATATGGTCTGGTGTAGGATCTTCAGATGAGAATGCCATTCCACATGTAGTAGCGTGCTGCCTTTATTTAGAGCTTTCTAGACTCTATTCTTTCCATGGGGAATGTGTCATTAACCAGGTAGTCTATAGTGGAATCTTGCCAATTTGAAGTTAACCTGTGACACTTTGACTGCTTGTTTCGCTTCGATGCTCGGCATGTCTAGATACTCTACCAGAATAAAGCGTTTGAGTTGATGGTCGAAGGCAGAGCCTAAGCCGGCTAGCGCATTTGCATGGGCGTCGTCTGCCTGCGAAACTTGAGTGAAAGTGTAGGTCTGAAATGCCTCAAGTTGCTTGTGTACCTTCTCTAGGTATTGTGCCATCCTTAGATGTTTTACCGCGTACTCCGTAGTAGTTTGGCTGGTGATTAGCTGGGAAACGGAATGAATTGCAAGCTTCTTCACCGCCAAGTCTTTTGTCATTCGGAGGCTTGCTTGTAGGGCATTGTACTCTGCTTCAATGTTACATGATGTGAAGCCTAAGATGATCGCCTGCTTGAGCATTGAACCTTCTAGGGCGACAAAGACCACACCTGCTTCTAAGCCTTTATAGTTGGATGCGTCGTCAACATGAAAATGCTAGAAATTTCCATTGAGGGAGTAGGTGCGGCTAAGGTGTGCTCGGCTGCCTTCGGGGCATTGTTGGACTGCTTTGTTGTGTTGCCTAGGCTAGGCGTGAAGGCGCGGTAGGGAGTTGTGGAGCTGGTGCCATGTTACACGTAGCAGGAAATGCTCAACTGCGGGTATTGGGCCACTCTAGAGTTGAATTATGAAGCAAATGTCGGTTGGGGTCGTGTGACACATAGCAGGAGGTAGTGCTCAACTGCTGGTACATGTTGCTCATATGTAGAACCTTTTAGGGCGACAATGACAAAACTTGCTTCCGAGTGCGTCCTTCTAGTGTTCGTCTGCCCTTGGCGTGCCTTTTGAGTTGAGTTGTTGCGTTCGTCAAAAAACTTTGCACCGCCAGTGTCTGCGCCTTTATGAGGATGACTGCGTGCGTCTGAAGGTATAACTTGAGCTTCCGGGTTGCAACAATTATCACCAAAGTTAGCTTTTGAATTTCTAGTAGCATCGAGGAGAGCTTTTGAACTGTGGAATACAGGTAGTCGGCCCCCCAGCTCTTCTCGTATGATGGTAGAGCTTATTGCTGCTTCATATACCATTAAACATGCGAATAGGTCCTCCGTTGCTTCCGGTTTGGATAGTTGGGAGGTGATGTCAAGTATTCATTCCGGTCCTTGAATCTGGATCAGCAAGCCTCATCCCAAAGTGCATGCTTTTCTGCTAGAGCGAAAGAGTCTGCCAGAGTCAGATCTTCTTTCATGATCAATTTTTGGAACAGCGGGTGGTCTGCTGGAAGTCATTTTCGGAATGCTGCTCTAGCTATTGAGTCGTTGCATCCGATTATCTTTGCCTTCTCTACTTTGAACCTCTTCACATAGTCTCGAAGCGACTCCTTTGGGTTCTTCTTGACGTTGAACAAGTGGTCAGACTTCTTCTTGATCGAGTGGTAGGATGAATATTCTTTGTTGAAAACCAAAGAAAGTTCGTCGAAACTCTGGATAGATTGTGGCGGCAGGGTGTAGAACCAATCTTGCGCCTCGCCTTTAATTAATAAACAAATAATTTAATAATTATCTAACAGAAAGTTAAAGAAAGTGACTGGCATTGCAAACTTCGTAAAACAAAGTAATCAAAATGGCTAAATTAAAAACAGTAATGCTATTCTTACTACATTAATATACCACATTAGTATACTACATTATGTGGCATTTCATGTGGTTGTCCACATCATCTAAATTAATCATAATTTAATTTAAATTAAAAACCATTTAATAAACTAATAATAAATTAAAAATCTGAAATTAAATGGTAATTGTGGCATACAAGGAGTCTTCTCTCATTCCTTCCTTCCCCGTTGCTTCTTCTCCCGTTTCTTCTTCCTCACCATTTTTTCGTTTCAGCCGAAATTGTTCTCCTATATTTGCTCTCTCATGTTCTGATATTGCGATACAGCCTTCTCCAACCCAAATTTTCAGGTATTCACCTTAGTCTCTTTTTTATTTTGGAAAGTTGGGTTTGCAATAAGCTAGACTGGTTACTCAGGTCCTAGAGAAGAGAGAGACAGGAATATAAAAAGCATGCAACAATGAAAAGTTAAGACCAAGAGTCCAAGAGACTCGAATGGTGAAATATCACACTGGAAATATGGGTTTGCATTCTTACCTCAATCGTTTAAGAACTGAAACAAAAAGGAAAAGAAAAACATATTAATTGTAATTCCATGACTTCTGATAAAATTTTAACCCCGTGTGTTAGCATCTTCATCACAATGTATCCAACCACACATGGTTCAATGTCCTAACGCGCACAATTTAGCAACCAATTTAAAGCTTTAAACAAATATTAGTAGGATATGAACATGCCAACTGAAAGTGTGGATGCAAATTTCTTCCTCCTTGATCTTGGACAAAATTGCACCTACAAAACAATTAACACCTTTAGTCAAGGCCAAGAGCCTCACGTGCCCATGATGAATGGGGGGGGAGGGGGGCTTTGGCCGAAGAACCTCCGATGCCAAAATTAGAATTTAGAGAGAAAGAGTGTTTAGAGAATTTTGGGATTTTTGCAAGAGTGTTGGAATTGTGTTTTGGTGAAAATGTGAGGCCTTTTATAGTGGAGTGGCCGGCCTCTTTGGGTGAGAGAGGACCAGCCACTTAGCTTGGTTTGTGGGCTAGGTTCTTGATTTGTTTCAAATTGGGAGTTATGGGATAATTAGCCAATTAATCAAATCATTAACTTAGCTAATTATTATCATAATAAAGGGGAGGAAATGGTAGAAAAGGTAAAGAACTTGGTTGACTCTTTTTGGGATTGAGGGTGGCCGGCCTTCTAGTGATTTTTGGGTGAGAATTGGTGACTTAATTGATAATTAATGGATTAATTAGGGAATTAATTCATTAATTAGTCAATTAAGATAATAATTTTATTAAAAGAAAGGTTTTTGGAGGTTACCTTGTGGAGTAAATGTATTGAGGATGGAAGAAATTGATTTAAGAATAAATACCTATTTGGGCACCTTGGGTTTGATTGAAGGATGATTCTCCACTGCTTGCGCTTAGGAAATCCGGTGTGCCTCGAGGGTAGTTTTGTCCTCTTTTGCTACAAAAATCCATGTGTCACCTCTTGATTATTTTTGGCTCCACAAATGCCCCCACACCTGTTAGGCTGCTCGCAGGAAAGGGCAGCATGTGTAGAGATCTTCTTACTTTAGGAAACATAAGCTTGTTTCCTATTGTGATGTAGATTCCCTCTTTAATTGGAAATTAGGTCATTCTAGGAAAGGGAAATAAATTTCTCTTAAAGTCTATTTAAGTCCACCTTAAGTGGGTTATTAAATCAACTTTGGAGAGCAATTTATTCTACCCTACAAGAGAGAGAAAGCTTAGAGGATATTTGTTCCCCCTCCTCTAGCAATCTTCTACATCTTGCCCGTGCAAAGGACAGTCTTTCGTTGATTTCTTCGTCTTCTCCGTGCCGAACCGATGTAAGAAAAATTTAATTTTTCTTGTCTTCTTATTGGATAGTGTTGTCGCGGGGCAGCCGTCAGAGTGGTGCGGCACGTCGGCTGGCAGGGGCCAGGAGTCATCTCGGCATGAGCCGATGAGGTGTTGTGGCAGGGACCATTGCTTTAGGCTGCTCAACTTGGCTAGAGCCATGGACAGCCTGTGCGGCTGGAGCTGCGGATTGAAGCGCTGAGATGTAGTGCTAGGTGAGCCGCATGGCTCATTTCATTTGGACTCTTGGACCTGACGCGGGCCAGGGCCTGCGATTGAGAAAAATGAGGAGGTCGCCGGCCTTATGGACTGCTGGAATGCTGGGCATGCAGTCCTCCTGCCTGCTGGAATGCTGGTTTGAGCTCTTTTACTGAGTACCGTGAATGACGTTGGCTGCTTAGTCTTCTTCACCGGGAGAAAAATGGGCTGCTCCCGAGAGATGAGGTAAACAAGATCAAGGTGGATGCATTGGCTTATCTGAACGCTGTCGTGGAGCCTATTATGAATGAAGGTGGAAATAAGATATTTTCCCGCCTGCTCAAGAGATGTTGGTTAAGAAAAAACTGAAGACTTTCTCTGTTGCTTGTGAGGGTCCGTCTGCTGCCGAGATGTCTGTGATTGACTTGACTTCTTCCAATAGGAAGAAAAATGAGGCTGCTAGATCTGAGCATGTGGCGCCTGCCATGTCGAGAATGGCTTGTACGATTGCTGATAGAATTGCTTAGCGTACAGGTCATTTCATGCCCCCTGTGCCGAAGTCCATACCAAGACGTCCATTTGGAGCCAAGTCTGGTTCACTTTTGGAGAAGCTTGTTATTATAAAGAGCAATAAGGTGGACTCTGTTGCTAAGGTGGCGCTAAGGCCCACTTCCTCTGCTACTGAGACTGATTCGCCTGCTGGGAAGGAAGAGACTGCTCGCGTAGGCAGCTGTGAGAAATCCACTAAGCCTGCTTCTGGGGAGGTTGATGAGATCTGTGTGCTCTTGAAGTCTGATCTGCTTGAAGACATGGACGCTTGTGCCAAGTTTGTTGATGGCGTTAGAAAGGTTTGCTTACCCAAGTTCCTTTGCGAAGCATACGACACAATATAGAATGACTGATCTGCTTACTATGATGTAAATATAGCAAGGCTGCCAAGGAGGTGGCGAAGACTATGGCAGCTGAAGTTTATTCCTCGACCGAGAAGATTAAGAGGTTGGATTCTGAGCTCGTTGCTTTGAAGGTGTCTAATATTTCTGCCCCCATTTCTCTGCAGCTTTAGACCGCTCACCAAGAAATCGTTGACTTGAAGATTAGGCTTGATGCGATCCAAGTTAAGTATGAAAGTGCAGAGAAGGAGATTGGATGTTACATACCTCAGATTCAAGATCTTGAGTTTGCAGTTTCTGAGTTTCGTTTCACTGCTTATACAAAGGATGAAGAGTTGATTGCTACTTATAATCAAGTGATCCACCTCAAGAGAATCGTCGATAGGCTTGAACCCCAAGTGTTGGAACTTCAAGATGTACTAAAGATCAACGAAAGTCTGAAGAAGGAAGTGGATGAGCTGCAGCGCGTCCGTGTTGGTCTGCTCTAGGAGAAAGAGCAGCTGAAGGGTAAGAAGGATGGGCTCGAGGTTTCGAGACCTTCTCTATTTCTCCGGAAGACTTGTTCACCTTTACTTTTAAGGCCTTCATTGGTGAAGTAGTTGGAGGTGTTGGTGCCCAGGCTGGAGTAACCAGGCGTGAAGCGTCGGATAGAGCTGCTGCTGAAGGTGTGGCGACCAAGTAGTCGTGGAGTGTCTAAGCTGCTGAAGAGTAGTCTTCTAGGTAGTCTTTAGGATTTTCTTTATTTCCCTTGTTGCTTTTTGCTTTCCTTGAACTCCTTCGGTCTTTGCTAGTTGTTTATCAATTTTGCTAGAAAATTTAATAAACTTCTTTCATTCACTTTTCTCCATCTTCGTTTCTTTTGTTCATACCCTAACCTTTTGACTTTATAGACCAGTGGCAGGCGTACTACTTTTTTATAAGCAGACATGCCACGTAGCCTCTGTAGCCGTAGGTGTTGGTGTAGAACTTTGCAAAGTTGTTAGCCATAGGGTCAGTAGCCGAACGCCTTACTTACAGAAGCAAACAAATCCGCGTGACCCCTAGGCTGTTAACCTTGGCTTTCTCCAATTTCGTAGGTTGTGTAACAAGTATCACAACAATTTAGGACTTGGTGCAAGTCGTTCCGCGCTTGGCAGAGGTGAAGCTTATCGATTATGTAGCATGTCGGCAGTGGATAAAACTTTGTATATGCATGCTAGCTTGTTTAACCTTTCACAAGAATGTGCGATTGTATAAGTCTAGCGCGGCTTTACTGCTTGAAGGGCAAGCCGTAGGCAGTCTTCCAGAAACCGTAGGCTACCTTAGTGCACTTGGTAACAACTTTAGGGTTCTAGAGCAGCCGTCTATCGGATGTACTGCGTAATGTGCCCCCTCCGTCTCTAGGGCCCGGTTCCCCGCGGATTAGGCCAAGAGACCCAAAATCTTTCAATTAGCTAAGCCTTGAAAAAGGCCATTGTGGCTACTTCAAGGAATCCCGGCGCAAGCCATCGTGCATCTAGTTATACTAGGGCAGCCAGGCTCATCCAGGTCTGGATATTCTGAGTGTAGAGTTTATCCTCCCGCTTTGGAGAGTAGACCCATGTGGGTGTCGGGGAATTAGTTTACCCTCTCGTACTGGAGAGCATGGTTAGGTCCCTCCGGGGGTGCAATTCTCGCGGTGAGTCCCTAAGAATGGCGCGATCTTCTTTTGAAGTATAGAAGTGATCAGTTGTTGTAAACATGCAGCCAAGTCAAGTTGTGATTACTTTTGAATTCTTCATTGCAAAAACGAGTGAAACGAACGAGAACTTAGCTGTAAGGTAGAAACTGCATAACAACTGGATAGTCCTCGACTTGTGAGGTGGTGCCCATAGAGCTGCTTGAGTCTTCGGGCTTTTGATGTAGCAGGAGGTCACACATGGTAGTTCTTCAGATTGTAGGCGTTCCACTTCTTTTTGATTTTTTTGTCGTTTCATGGTGGCGAGGGTGTAATTACTCTTGCCGCCTACTCTGCTGATCTTGTACGGACCTTCCCCGATATGATCCATCTTTTTGGAGCCTTCTCTACAGGCAGTGATGAAGGCTTTTCTTAGGACTAGATCTTCGGGCTAGAATTGCAGGACCTTGGCCCTTTTGTTTTGGCTTGAGAGGAGATGCTGCTGGTAGGCTGCGATGCGGGTAATGGCCTGCTCGTGCTTCTCCTCTGCCAGATCTAAGCTTGTGGTCATTTCCTTTCTGTTCCACTCAATGCTTGGCAGTAGAGTGCTGATACTTGGCACGATGACATTGGGAGGAATGATTGCTTCTGAACCAAATGCCTAAGAGAAATGAGCTTCACCGGTTGCTTGTCCTTTGGTGGTGCGATTTGCCCATAAGCATCTGGGGAATTCGTCTGGCCATTTTCCCTTCTTGTTGGTGAAGGATTTCTTGAGGCAGTCAAGGATCATCTAGTTGGATGCTTCAACTCGCCTATTGCCTTGAGGATATCTTGGCATGAACATATGTTGCTTGATGCTATACTTTTGGAAGAACTTCGCCAAATCTTCGTTCGCGAATTGCGAGCTGTTGTTGGTGACGATGAACTGAGGGATGCCAAATCAGCAAATGATGTTCCCCCATACGAAGTACTCTATGTCTGTGTGAGTCGTGGTCGTCATGGGCTCTGCTTCTACCCATTTGGTGAAGTAGTCGGTTACCCATGCCTCTGCCCCCAATAGTAGTCGGCATAGGTCTTACCAGGTCGATTGCCCACTGCATGAATGGTCAATGACTCATCTGTGGGTGTAGCTCGCTGGTAAGCAGTGCTGGTGCTAGCTTATAGCGTTGGCAGTGGTCATAGCGGTCGCACTTTTGTACTAACTCCTTAGCATCTTGGTGCATGGTAGGCTAGTAGTAGCCTGCGTTAAGAGTCTTCTGTGCTAAGGATCGACCTCTGTGGTGGTTTCCACAAATGCCTTCGTGGATTGAGCTTAAAACCTTCAAGTCATCGGGAGACTTTAGGCAGCGGAGATGCGGTCCGGTGTAGGATCTTCGGATGAGAATGCCATTCCACATGTAGTAGCGTGCTGCCCTTATTTGGAGCTTTCTAGACTCTAATCTTTCCGTGGGGAATGTGCCATTGACCAGGTAGTCTATAGTGGAATTTTGCCAATTTAGAGTTGTGCTAACCTGTGACACTTCGACTGATGGCTCTGCTTCTATGCTCGCCTTGTCTAGATACTCTACCGGAATAGAGCGTTTGAGTTGATGGTCGAAGGCGGAGCCTAAGCCGGCTAGCGCATTTGTGTGGGCATTGTCTGCCCACGGAACTTGAGTGAGAGTGTAGGTATGGAATACCTCAAATTGCTTGCGTACCTTCTCCAGGTATTGTGCCTTCCTTGGATGTTTTACCGCGTACTCCCTAGTAGTTTGGCTGGTGATTAGCTGGGAATCGGAATGAATTGCAAGCTTCTTCACCGCCAAGTGTTTTGTCATTCGGAGGCTTGCTAGTAGGGTCGTGTACTCTGCTTCGATGTTAGATGCTTCGCCTGCTCGAGCATTGAACCGTCTAGGGCGACAAGGACCACACCTGCTTCCAAGCCTTTGTAGTTGGATGGTTCGTCGACATGCAAATACCAGAAATCCCCATTAAGGGAGCAGGTGCGGCAAAGGTGTGTTCGACTGCCTCTGGGGCGTCGTTGGGCCTCTCTATTGCATTGCCTAGGCTAGGCGTGAAGGCACGATACAGAGCCGTGGAGCTGGTGCCATGTTACACGTAGCATGAAATGCTCAACTGCTGGTATTAGATCACTCTAGAGTTGAATTATGGTACAGGGGTCGGCTAGGGCCGTGTGTCGCGCAGCAGGAGGTGGTGCTCAACTGCCGGTACATGTTTCTCTTATGTAGAATCTTTTGGGGCGACAAGGACAAAAATTGCTTCCGATTGTGTCCTTCTAGTGTTCGTCTGCCCTTGATGTACCTTTTGAGCTGAGTTGTTGCGTTCGTCAAAAAACTTTGCATCGCCAGTGTATGCGCCTTTATCGTCGCGCGTCTGGATTGGGCGAAATAGTACGTTATGATGATGACCGCTTGCGACTGAAGGTAAAACTTAAGCTTTCGAGTTGCAACAACTATCGCCAAAGTTAACTTTTGAATTTTTTGGTAGCATCGAGGAGAGCTTTTAAACTGTGGAATATAGGTAGTCAGGCCCCTAGCTCTTCTCGTCTGATGGTAAAGCTTATTGCTGCTTCGTATACCATCAAATATGTGAATAGGTCATCCGCTGCTTCCGGTTTGGATAGTTGGGAGTGATGTCAAGTACTCCTTCCAGTCCTTGAATATGGATCAGCATGCCTCGTCCCAAAGTGCGTGTTTTTCTGCTAGAGCGAAAGAGTCTACCAGAGTGTGATTTTCTTTCATGATTAATTTTTCGAACAGCGGGTGGTCTGTTAGAAGTCCTTTCTGGAAGGCTGCTCTAGCTATTGAGTCGTTGCATCCGACTATCTTTGCCTTCTCTGCTTTGAACCTCTTCACATAGTCGCGGAGCGACTCTTTTGGGTTCTTCTTGACTTTGAACAAGTGGTCGGACATCTTCTTGATCGAGTGATATGATGAATATTCTCTGGTGAAAACCAAAGAAAGTTCGTCAAAACTCCGGATAGATTGTGGCGATAGGGTGTAGAACCAATCTTGCGCCTCACCTTGTAGAGTTATGGTGAATATCTTGCACATGAGATCGTCATTGTTTCGATAGAGGATCATTGCGCTTCGGTAGTGCTTCAAGTGTCTCTCCGGGTCTCCATCTCCTTTGAAGGATGTGAAATATGGCATGCTAAACTCGAGTGGAGGCTCTGCCTGTTCGATCTCATCCGTGAAGGGTGACATGCTTATGTTGGTCATGTACCGTCGTAGTGCTTCATCGGCCACTTCGTTGCATTGGTAATCACGCGATCGCTTGTTTATGAGCCTCTCTACTTCTTCCTGAATTTGCCTTTGTTGGGGTAGCGGAGCTTTCGGCTGCCCCCAGTTTTGACCTGCTTATCTAGGCTGCTCTTCTATGTGCTCGGCTCTTCTATGCCGCGGCAGCGGTGCATGTGGTGGATTCCTAGCAGGCGAGGGATTTCACAGGCTGCTTGTTGAACTTGAGCCGGATTGAGTGACTGCTTCCCTCTGTCCTTCGTGCTGCCTACTCTGATGTGATGTGGAGGATGCTCCTTGCGGGCCTAGCCGCGAATGAACACTTCGCTTGGAAGGCTGCTCATGTTGATTATCGGAGTATGGCCCCAACCATGAGTGTATGCTCGTCCGTGAGTCTAGTCGAGAGTGCACGCTCCTCCGCTCGCTAAGACGGGAGTATACGTTATCTTGGGGACCCAATTGGGAGTGTACTCTGCCTAAACGCTCAGTTCGTGGCTGGTCGAGTGGCTGCTTGTCGGGATGCTGCTGGAGAGATTCTTCATCTGCCCTTGTCCTACTTCGGGACACCTCGTTTGGGGCACGTTGCATCTTGGTGCTCTGCAAGAGCTGGTTCACCAAGGTCGTCTGTTGTGCTAGGGCGCTGGTCAACTCTATGACTTGTCGAGACAAGTGTTGTTCGCCATTTGGATTGGTAAAGCTTGGAAGGAACGTGCCTCCTTGAGCAGTGGAAGGGTGGTAGACTCCGGGCGCGAGATTTGAGTTGGGAAATGCTAAATTCGTGGAGAAATATGGTGATAATGCTCCCGGCTCGATGGTAGGTCCAAATGGTTGAGATAGTCTTGGGCCGACTTGGGCTGCTTGAAAAGCCACGGGAGCAGGATGGGCTAGGAGAGCAGGCTGGGCCACGGGAGTGGGCTACTCGGCGGGAGCAGGCTGGGCCACGGGAGTAGGCTGTTTGGCGTGTGACACACGTGGGTGCGAGGCTTGGGCTCGGCCTGGCAACGCATTGGGCTCACGTTGGGCTTGGAGTAACATGGCTTGGGCTGTGGTCTTGGATGGCACGGCTCGGGCCGTGGTGATGGCGCCATGGACCTCGCCTTGGGTGGCTACCATGGTAGCCACCGCGGTGGTTCCTGTGGTGGAAACTCGTGGTGGTGGTGGTGCCGCCCCTCCTAGGATCACATTCAATCTTGTGGATTGTTGCGGTCCCATTTCTTGGACATTGGAATTTTCACTCGTGGAATTTTCTAAATTTCTAGCCATTGTATTTTTTTTCTTTTTTTTTTTTGTACGTTTTATCAAAGAACCTTTGCAAATAAAAAATTCTAATAATAAGAACGTATGAAAAAATATAAGTGGACTAGAAAATAGAGAAAAAACCTTTTTATGCGAGAGTCTTCTACGAGTGTGGGTTTCTTTCTCTCAATGAAAGCACCAATTTGTGGAAGCAAATTTCTTCCTCCTTGATCTTGGACAAAATTGCACCTACAAAACAATTAACACCTTTGGTCAAGGCCAAGAGCCTCACGCACCCACGATGAATGGGGGGGGCTTTGGCCGAAGAACCTCCGATGCCAAAGTTAGAATTTAGAGAGAAAGAGTGTTTAGAGAATTTTGGGATTTTTGCAAGAGTGTTGGAATTGTGTTTCGGAGAAAATGTGAGGCCTTTTATAGGGGAGTGGCTGGCCTCTTTGGGTGAGAGAGGACCGGCCACTTAGCTTGGTTTGTGGGCTAGGTTCTTGATTTGTTTCAAATTTGGAGTTATGGGATAATTAGCCAGTTAATCAAATCATTAACTTAGCTAATTATTAACATAATAAAGGGGAGGAAATGGTAGAAAAGGTAAAGAACTTGGTTGACTCTTTTTGGGATTGAGGGTGGTCGGCCTTCTACTGATTTTTGGGTGAGAATTGGTGACTTAATTGATAATTAATGGATTAATTAGGGAATTAATTCATTAATTAGTCAATTAAGATAATAATTTTATTAAAAGAAAGGTTTTTGGAGGTTACCTTGTGGAGTAAATGTATTGAGGATGGAAGAAATTGATTTAAGAATAAATACCTACGCCCTCAAACCCTTCATTGCCCTTGTACCAGAATCCATCCCTGTTATCTTGATTTGGGGCTAAGATTCCCTTTGTCGTAACTATGGAAAGAAATACTCATGCATTTCCAAGTCGGCCTTTGCAACCTCACTCCAACATCCGTACGCATCATCTCATTTTCGAACATCTGAATGAGTGGTATCACGTTGGGTAAGGTTTTTCTGAGTTCCTCGTCCTTTACAACTTTTGGAAGAGTGCCGAAACCCACTACTATTTTCAATCTCAGTCTGCGCTTCGGTGGTCCACTTAAATCATTGAGTTGTCTAGTCAGGATAAAGACTGGTACAAAGACATTATATTACTGGATAGGAATTGGGAAAGTGACATATATCGACCAAGAGCAAAATTAATTACAAAATTGACGTTCAGAATCCTGGCCCATGTCGTCCTGAGCTTATCGATATGGTTTTTCGCATCATCCTCACTCCACATCGGAGTTAGAAGTGGCTTAGTGCGCCAGATAAAGAGGGAGCGCTGGGATGGCTAATATCATTGACCTTTGTTCCAACTATCTTATCCCTAACCCGAGGGGGATGCAGCCAATGATGCTCTAAAGACACCAAAACGTACCAAATGTGCACCTGATTTTGAGTAAGAAAAGAAAATAAAGAAGTCGGAAAAAGTTGCTCAGAAAGAGATTCATGTCAAGGTTTCTAAAAAGAAGATCAGACTAGCAAGCAGCTTCGGAGTGGCCAAGATGTAGTGCCCAAGATCGTTGACCTCACTTCTTTGGCCGAGGAGAATTTACAGCAAGCTCCTGTAATTCTTGGAGGAGAAAGAGGTAAGTCCATCCTCGAATAGGCGCCAGCGTGGAAGCATGAGTCCTTGAAGAGGCAGCAGTAGCCTTCAATGTAATGACCCAAAATAAAATTTATTCGGAAGCTAAATCTGATGGTAGGCCAGTAAAAGCCATGTTTAATCACAACTATTAACCATAATAAAATTTCCTTATTTGCCACTTACTAAAAAAAATATTTTGTTTCTTTTTTGTTGCATCTAGCCTTGTTGTTAGACTGCCTACGTAATATTTTGTTTCTTTATGGTTGCATCTAACCTTCTTGTTAGACTGCCTACGTACCCTACGAATGGATCAAGCCAATTGTAGTTCGCAAATTATTTATTTCAAGTGACGGACAAATATGAAACTACATACACACAATTGAATCACATCAAATGAAAATGAAATATCAACTTAGAATATCAAAATTAGCTTAAAAAGACAAAATCGGCCATCTGGCCATGCGCCACCTCAGACGGCGGCTTCCGGCAAAATTCTGACTAACTCTCAAAACTACCAAATTTTCTAGACATGTAGAACTCAATAACGAAAATATTTTTCATACCTGGGCCGAAGTCCAATTCAGCCGGGAAGACGTTTGAAATCACCTCGATCCGTCGAAAACCCTAGAATAGGTGTTCTTCAATTTGATCTCCTTGCTGCGCCGAAGCCCCCAAACTTGTTTGCTGTTTGTTCCTAGGCTCAAAAGGAGTCTTTTGGTGGTGGTGGTCGAAGGAAAACTCTTCAGAATTGGTGGATCGCTGGCGAGGAACCATTGCACCCACACGTGTTGTTCCTCGTGAAACTAAGGTAAAAAAAACTCAAATTTTTGGCGGAAATGGGAGAGTTGAGGTCGAGTGGAGTGGGCAGGTGGTGGTTAGGTGGAATTCATCGCAAAACGGACGAAAATCTCCAGAATTTGCTACCCAGAACCGAGTCTGGTCTCGTGATGGGAACGAGTAAAAAATGGGATCTGATTCCCTCATTTCCTCCCATCCTGATTGGGTAGCCCCTCTTTCATTTCCCTAATTTCTCCTTTCTTTTCTCCATCCTAGCCACACATGTGGCACCCAAATCACTGTTTCAGCAAAACTGGAGCCTTCCAGATTAATGGTCAAATGACTATTTTACCCTTATCTTTGCTCATTTATAACTCCTTCATTATAACTTCGTTTGGCGAACAGTTTTCGCCTACGTGCTCGTAGGGTCAACCTCTATCCAAATATACCAAGAAATACTGCGAAATGTATAATGATAAAATATGTCCTCATATAATTATGTTTAGCCAACTAGGGACATTTTCTTTTTTTTCTATACGCCGTAAATATGAATGCGTCGTAACTCTGAATACGACTATAAAATACATAATTCATAATAAAGTCTAGGAACGGGATTTCACATTTTCCCCCATTTGAATTTCATACACATCAATTAATTTGAATTTCATAACTAAATCACATATTTAAAAATTATCAGGGTATTACATTCAGTGTCTCTAGCCTTTAACCCTACAGCTTCACCTCCATGCAAGGTTTAACTGATCAAGTGCCAGAAGATCCATCCATTCTCCCTAGTGCTAGTAGAGGAGTATTCGATGAGGCGTCATGCTTGGTGATCAAGCCTGTTGTTGGGTCGGCACCGCTTCTTTTGGATGAAAGCGATCTTCATGATGTGGGGCATGCCCAAGCATTGATTTGTTCTGCTATATCTCTGATTTTAGGGGGACTATGTCTGTGGAGACCTTCAAGAGAAGTGTTATTAGAGTAGATACACAATTAGCTCTCCTAACTTGCTTACCTCACATGTTGTTTGCTACTTGTTTATTTCTTTCTTATTTTTACCCATGTACATCTTTTTCAAGAAAACACTTGGACTGAAGCCTTGATCCCGTGCTCGAGTAGACGAAAATTCCAAGCTTGAAGTTGCTTAGAGTTGGGCAGCAGGATCAAGTCTGAGCGGGCTTTACAGGAAAAAGGTACTAGACTTGAGGTGTTTTTTTAGTGCAGAGCGGGCCTGAAGTGCTGAGAGGTAAACTCTGAAGGCACGCTTAGATGAGGTGGAAAGGTTGTTGGCGTCAGAGCGGAGTTTGTGGGATGCTGATAGATCTATTCTTCAGTCAAACTTTAGATGTAGCCCGAGAAGAAATGAGTTAAGCCGAGAAAATCCAAGAAGAATTTTCTCAGCAACACAAGGAGAAGATCCTGAAGCTACGGCGGCAATATTAAGAGGATATCGTGTAGGAGTACAACTAGGGATATCTTGACGGTTACACAGGCCAAGATCACCATGATAGATGAGACTCTGCTGGCTTACTGGAGGAGATACAAGAAGCTGATTTATCGGTGCCTTCTACTCTTGTGATTAATGCGTCAAAGCTCGCCTTGTCCGACTGGAGTGAGTCTTATTTCTACTCGAGGGGGGTAGCAAGAGGAGGGGGTGCCATCGTCATCAAAGCTGCCCTATCGGTTCTCCTCCGGCCAACTCTAAAGGAGCCACAAATGTCGACAATTCTGAAGAGTCATCTTTTGTTTCTTTGATGAGCCAGAATGGGGGCAATGTCCAATTCATAACTTAAAATTTTTACCCTGATCTGGGTTTTAAATATTTTTTCTTTGTCTGAAAACCTTTTTCTTGTTAGCGTACACCTTTACTGCTGCATCGGTCGCCCTAGTTTTATTCCATTGACCATGCCTTCAGTCTGGTCAATTCTCCAAAGTAAACTAACTTCGGAATGGTGAGGGAGTCTTAATCTGACACGGAGGGAGAGGGTAGCAATTGGAAGGGGTGCCCTCGCCGTCGAAGCTACCCCTGTCGATTCTCCTCCGGCCCACTCTAAAGGCACCACAAATGTCGACAATGCTTAATAGTCATCTTTTTTTTCTTTGTTGAGCCAAAATGGGGACATGTCTAATTTATAACTTGAACCGTTTACCCCAATCTGGGTTTTAAATCTTTTTTCTTTGTCTGAGAACCTTTTTCTTGTTAGCGCACACCTTTATTGCTGCATTTGTTACCCTGGTTTTATTCCATTCGCCGTGCCTTCGATCCGGTCAATTCTCCAAAGTAAACTAACTTCGGAATGGTAAGTGACAAATCGGAGCACGAGTAAGCTTGTGGGTCTGAGACAGAGCCTGGCAACTCCCCTTGATGATGTTGATTCGGAAGAACATCACCTCCCAAACTTAGTGTCCATAGAGGTACCCATCGGATATAAAATACTTGACTCTTAAGAAGGAGGACTATTTCGAATTTCACCAAGCGCTTAATGTTTATTTGTTAAACTGGAAAAGGCATTGTGTCATTATGGACCAAGTGGGAGAATGTAGAACTATTTTTAATATTCTAAGATGGTCCATATGGAACAGTCCATACAATGTGTAAGGTTTAACGGGTATCATTATTTGTAAATAATCCTATTAGTCAAATTATGAGAAATTGTTTCCTATCGTATTACCGTGATGAGTGGTAATTGATTATGGGCTTCAAAGAAAACGAGTCCTCGCTCTGCCTTACTTACATATATTGCACATATACATCTAATATGCACTTGACAGAAAAACACGATTAGAGTTTTCACGTGCAAATAGAGGCAAGAGAGAAAACACCTATTTCCTTCGCTGCTGACAAAACCGATTGGGATCTCATAGCGTTTTCCATCACGGATCAAGGTACACTTTGTTGTTTCTTGTATTTCTGCATCTAATGCATATGTGAAAATCATGAAGTTCAATGATCTTGACTTAATTTGATTTATATTTCACAGTTTCACCATTACAAATTAGTTGGGGTGGAGGCCCCTTCTTCAAAATGTTTAGGCTAATTGGTTTGGTACTGCCAGGACCACCAGCACATTGTCCCCATGATTATGTAAATGCCACCAGAATAGGATCCTCGCATGCGTTCCTCCCTCGCACGAATTCTATGAAACCAAAATCGATATAGTCCTGCCTACCGTTTCATTATTATTAATTTCAAATTCTCCATGAATTTGTAGTGTGTATGCAAGCATATACCGTTCACTAAGAAGGGTACTGAATTTAATTAAATCTTTAATTTTTTACATTTTTTTTTCACGGAAAACAAATGCATATTTATTTTTCTTAAAATGGGGACAATTGGTGGCAAGTCATGGTTATCCATCCCTTCTGGAGGCCAGGATGACTCATAAAGGCATTTCAACCTCCTCCTGGCCACAAGTCTGGCTTCCACACCAACAGCGGGTTTCGTACCCGAGACCTCCAATTTTTAGTTTGAAAGAAGCCTTTCAATCCACCCTTTACTACTGAGCCACCAGCTCGTGATTAATACATTTTTTTTATTTGGAAAACCCTTCTTGTATAACTGTTACAAGTACAATTAAATAAAAAGGCCTAACGGATTGCAACTACATTTAAATATAGAGGTGTGATATTCACACACTATTTTTTACTTTTCACATAACACTTATTAATTTGTGTCATTTGATCTTATTCAATTCATTTGATCCGACGGCAGGAAATTAAGAGGATGTGTGGGAAGTAAAAAAAGAGTATAGATAGCACATCCCTTAATTATAATATAGAGGGATGACATGATTGATATGTTTTCACTCTTAAAATATCTTATATACATATACAGTGAAATGATAATATTATATGACTGTTTTCATAATACACTAAAAAAAATCAAAATACAATATTCATGTTACCTGATGCATTAGGGCCCATCAAATGACAAAAGTCGTGTTAGCGTGTGAGTTGTCCTACTCATTTATTCCCACTCAAGGGTCAATTTTAACCCAAAGTGGTGGATCCACACAGTAATACGGGGTGTTTGTTGTTGTGGGTGGGGGCCTAATTTGAACAGGTCATATGCCATAATGCCACATACTGTTTTCATCATTAGATGCCTCGTGAAAATGTATTTACTTTCTAAATTGTTGGGCATTTTAAGCACCCCGCACCAAACCAAGTTTTCAAATAAGAAACGTGAGTTTATAAGATTGCGACAACCACATCATTGACATGAATAAAACCACACCTTGTGCGCACCAGCTAGGCTAATCTACCTTTGTTGTGATGTATGCATATTTAGAAGTTCAGATATTATAGGACAAATTTTGAGAAATATTTAGAAGTATATTATATATACAAAGTTTGTATTAAGCAAAATGTTTATTTCATTTGACATGGAGGGTATTAAGTTTTATGTGATTGATATTATAAAGATAGGTTTATCAACTATCTTTTGGTCATATTTGTTGGTCTAATAATTGTTTTTTTGGTTAAACAATAGATTTTGTTAGATTAGTCACCAACGGGATTCGAACTCAAGCCGTCACAAGAGCTCAACTATTTTCCACTACTGTGGTAAAAGACCACTTGCGTTAGCCTAATAATTGAGTAAGAAGAATCTGAATATTTAGAAGTTGAGATATTATATGAAAACTAAGGAAGAAAGGAGTGGTTAGTAAACTGCAAATGCACCAAGGATTTTTTTTAGATAACATAAAATTTCAGTAAGAACAGTCAAGAATTTACATAGATTAGGCATGTTAAACGTGTCACAAAGTGAACCTTACTTAGAAAGAACCACATTTGAAATTCCTATAGCAGGAACATGAGGGCACACATCCTAAAACACCACAAATCAATAATTACAAACTTATCACAAGTACAATACAATTCCTTAGCTACAAATAGCTCATATCCAACTAACATGAAAGATAACATTCACAAGGATTGAACCATGCAAGCTGAAGAACTATCGCACCACTCTATGATAATCTTGAAATTGTCGACAAAGAAGTCATGCTATGCGTCATCTCCAACAAAACGTTGAGTTTCATCCTCATAGTTCTTTATCAAGCACACGGACCACTAAAAACACAAAAGGCTCTTCTTGAAAAGTTAGAGAATGACCACAATCACGAAGACTCTTCTTGACAGAGCTACCACACCTAATAAATGAAGGTGGTTAAAAGATAGAGAGATGCAGAGAGGTAAAGATATGAAGGGACCAAGAAGGATTGTTGCCCCTCAAAGGCAAAAGTTGGCGACGGAGGATTGTTTATCTGTAGCGGTTAGGTTTATGCAAATGCACCAAAGCTAAAGCAAACTAGCTATGATTAGGGTATAATTATAACTTAATAAATTTGTAGCTGTCACATTTATTTTCAAAGGGATCATAATTTGTGAATGAAAACGACAAGATTCTAATTTAGTAAATTATTTCTTTCTTTCTTTCAAAATTTAGTAAAGATGAGAATAGAGTAGAGGTGGGTTGTGAAGAGAAGAGGTCTTCTCCGGATCTCTTTTACTAAAATCATTGGATCAAGTGATCCGGACCTTTGAAATTTCGTTCAACGGTAAAAAATTATTATAGTTTCTAAAAGGTCAAAACAGGTGGGTCATTAGATGAAATTTCAAATATCCGGATTATTTAATCCAGTAGTCTTGGTGAAAAAGATCTGAAGATGATCTCTTCTCTGTTGTGAAAGTGTTGTGAACGTATAGTATAAGTTTGGGAATGAAACAGAGAAACCCAAAATATCCGAAGGAACCTCGAAATGTCGATTCTTGAAGCAAAGCAAATGGGTCCCATTTTGCCCATTTTCACTCAAGGTCAAAATTTAGTAAGGATGAGAATCGAGCAGAGGTGGGTTGTGAAAGTATAAGTTTGGGAATGAAACAGGGAAACCCAAAATATCCGAAGGAACCTCGAAATTTCGATTCTTGAAGCAAAGCAAATGGGTCCCATTTTTCATCGAGGACTAAGAAATAGTAATTATATAACCTAAGCACACAAATATTACCTGAAGAGCCAGCTAGCCATTACCAATATCTCTACCTCATCTTTATGTAAAGTTGACCAAAAACAGGAACACATAGGTATCCTTAAAGCAGTACACACACACACACACACACACTATATCTTCCACCAACGCACCAACGCACCATGGCCTGCGACAAGGGATTTTCGAGTAGCTATTTTCTACTGAAGCCAGAAGAAGTTGGCTTCTTTGATCTGGTTCACATTCTGTTCTCCTCCAACGTTGAGGAAGGAAGGTATGCAGATTACTCTAAGAGTGAGGGCACAGTCACCGATGATACGATCAGCTTCAGACGCAGATGGCTTATGTTTATCTCCATCTTGGCTCAAAAGTTTCTGCAACTTGTGTCAAAGCCACTCTCAGTTTTAGGGTCGGGGATTGAAATATGTTTGAACCTTTTGTCAAGCAACCGCAATATTTTTGTGCTCGTACTCAATTCCTTCCGAGGTTCGCGTGCTAACTATTATTAATTTCCTTCCTTGTGTTTATCATATTTTGGATGGAAGTAATTATTCTTTGAAGTTTCTTCGAAGAATAATGCTAGATAAATAAATTTTTAAACTAAATTTGTAACCAAATGATATGTCACCAATAAAAAATAAGCACGTTAACCAACATTTACATAATAATTTAATCATTAATAACCACACCATTTGATTTACAAAATTTTGTTTAAACATTTAATGTCTCTAGCATTACTCTTTTTCGAATGGTTTGCTTTTAATATTAATTTTTTTTTTTTTTAACAAACGATAAGACAATCTTAAATTACACTGAGGATAGTTTGAACTTAGGTGTAGAGAAAACACACCTCTAGCCAACTTATATAATCTCATATCTGTTGCTTATAATACTAGAAGATCATGATTAACGAGTACCTCATTTCTTTTTTTTTTCTTTTTAAAATTAAATAGTTCTTTTGATTATATATGTTAGTATCTTGAGGGTATAAATCTCATATCAGGTAAAGAAGAAATTTTGTATATACTTATAAGTAGTTGAGTTATTTTCCATATTACCAATTGATTTTAAGGTGAAATCTTAACTTTAAACATATTATCTATTACTTAAAAGAGGAAACTGCATTCCAAGTCGTATAATCCATTTATGCTTTGCTCCTTTTGTTTGATAATTAATAATTTTTAGTTCATACACATGTATTTTGAATTGAAACATTGTTGTTCCAAAAAATAGTTTTGTTTGCAAATGTTGATTGAGATAAGTTAGTAAGGGTATTGTGTGCGTTTTGTGCACTCAAATTTAAATTTCTTTTTGCATCAATAGACTATATATTAATGTGTGTAAGTATTTTACATTGAAGCTATTGACATGTGGTAAAAAAAATTAATTCATCGTGTTCTGAATATATAATTTAATTAGCTATTGTTATGTCTTTAAAAATTAATTAAATATTTTTTGTTATGCAATTGATCAAGGCACCATAGTTTGATGAAATTATTCAGATCCAACACATCCAATCAATTGAACCAAGCGGTCACCCTCAATTATCGCTGTTGTGGGTGAACAATCATGAAATTTCCTTGCCCGGGCCCCAGACAGATTATAAAGTCCACAGCTCCGCTAATGTATGCAAAGCAGATATTTTCCTTGGACATCTGTCTCCAGATATTTTATATATATGTTTCAGGTCGTATAATTATTTCACCTGCATTTATAATATGAATACATAACAAAATTGATTATCCAAATTTAAAGGTACATAATAAAAAATAAGTGCACATCTTATAATTTAGTGAAATAATACTAGGTCATGGTATTTCGGATACACCTAAAAATTTCTTTATTAATTGTATCGGACTGCTTTTAAGACCATCTGGCTTATAGGGATCGATGCAAGTATTAGGCCTTTTTTGGTCATAATGGAGAAGATCAACGTTCACCGGTTTTCCTACTTATCCTCATTGCTTAGCTAACCCAATGGATCAAATAGGGTTCATGCCACTGAGGTTACCAAGGAAACAGACCGGACCAAGATAGTTATAAGTTTGTGATTCTTTTTCATGTAGTCTAAAATGGAGACGGGTTCATGTTGTTCAGGGAAGGTGGTAAAGCCAGATAAATCATCAGCAACATTTCTGTCATTTATAGGGAATATGGACAAGCGGGTGAAGTTAGACAGTAGCATCAAACATGAGGATGCCAATTACCATGCAGCACTCTCTATGATGGCTTCTAAAGCTTCTTATGAAAACAAGACCTACATTGAAACTACTGTGAATGATCACTGGAAGGTATATATAATATTTCCCTTAGCTGATATATAATATTTCCATTAGCAGTTTGATTGTATATAAATATACTTAGCAGTTAGGGTAATGTTCTCTTGCCAAAGTTCGTTGTCAAAGTTAAATAGTTTAACAGTAGACAGTCTGGTAAAAGAACATTATTTATATGCGTATATACATTTGTAGTGTTAAATATTGAACATATATACTTTTTACAGTATTAAGTATTGAGTTCTACTTTTATAACACCAAAATGCAATTGCTCTTGAGCAGATGGAGTTCTTGGGATTTTATGACTTCTGGAATGGTAAGAAGCTAGTAACCTATCACTTTGTAAGTACTTGCTGCATTCTTTTCAAATTGGCCACAAGTCTTTGTGCAATTCTTATGAAAATAATAGCATTTTGAACTACGATTAATGATGATTTCTTTTCAATGCAGATTATCAACAAAAAGCCACAACACAAGCCTTCTTGCTTCGTGATAAAACAGGTGACCGTGACACCATTGTTGTGGCCTTTAGGGGAACTGAACCTTTCGACGCCGATGCATGGTGCTCCGACTTCGACATCTCATGGTACGAGCTTTCAGCCGGGGTTGGAAAAATTCATGGTGGCTTTATGAAAGCTTTAGGCTTACAAAAGAATGTTGGTTGGCCTGAAGAAATCAAACAAGAAGATGGGCAGCCAGCCGTAGCTTACTATGCCATTAGAGAGATGCTAAAAGAACTTTTGAGCCAAAATGATCAAGCGAGATACATTGTGACAGGGCATAGTTTGGGTGGGGCTCTAGCAATTCTGTTTCCTACAGTTCTGGCTCTGCACAATGAGGCATGGTTATTGGAGAGGTTGCAAGGGGTGTATACATTTGGGCAGCCAAGGGTAGGAGATGAGAAATTTGGAGAGTTCATGACAGAAAAATTGAAAGAGCATGGTATTCGATATTTTAGATTTGTTTATGGTAATGATATGGTGCCTAGGTTGCCTTATGATGACAAGGACTTAATGTTCAAGCATTTTGGGACATGCCTCTACTATAATCGGCAGTATGAAGTGAAGGTAAAGCCCCTCAAAATTATTCCTTTCAGATAACAAAAAAACTTTTATACTATTAATTTTATTTTCAAAACTAATAAAAGTGCTTTTTAGAATGACTAAAAATGTTTCTAACAATAAAAATCTCTTCTCACTACATTTGCTAAAAACTCTTAAAGAACGTTTTTGGGTCCTAAAAACGTTTTTTGAAGATTTCATACAGCACATTTAAGTGTTTTTCTAAGAAGCACTTGAATTTTCTATAAAAAAATTCTACATGTTTCTAATTGAATATGTAATAAATACTTGAGTTTGTAATAAAGTCCTCTATAGTAGCACACTTTTGAAAGACCATTCTCTTTTCTGGTGCTTTTATATGGGCAGCTTGTTGCAGAAGAACCGAACAAGAATTACTTTTCACCATTGGGGGCAATACCAATGATGATAAATGCCTTCTGCGAGCTGATTAGAAGCTTCACTATTTCACGCACAAAGGGACCAGACTATAAAGAAGGATCTTTTCTAAGAATTTTTAGGGTCATTGGCTTGGTACTTCCAGGCGTTCCAGCTCATAGCACCCAAGATTATGTTAATGCTACCCGGTTGGGATCATCAAACGTATTCCTCTCACCCAGAAACATACCGCAAGAAGTTTAGGGTTTAAAATCCTCACCCTTGTAAAACCATAAAAGAAGATTAATAACGGCATATGTTTTGTGTGACAGTATTTCTCTTCTCAATGCTGATGACAAAACGGCAAATAAGCTGACAAGAGGAATCGCTAAATAGTACTATGATATAAAAGAATCTTATATAGATAGTATTGAGTGCAATATAAAGTAGAGTGACAAAGGAGAGATTAATTTCAGAATCTTATCCATAGATGTATATTAAGTAGCTAAAGATAGATCTTTAGAATATCTGGAGACTTCCTCCCTAGCTTACAAATAAAAGTGGAATCATGTAAGAAAGCAGGCTTGAGGGGAAATCAGTCCTTTATTCTAGAATCCTTTCTTTAAAAAAATCCCAGTTTTAGTAGTATCAGAGCCATCCTCTTCGGCGGCTCAAATTAAGTTTTCCTCCCTGTAAAATACAGTGTCGTCCTATACTACTCAGATTCTTAGTAAGCTCTTTTGTTGCAGCTAAAGTCTGATCTTTTGCATCAGAACTAAATCTCAGAGTTCTTTTCAGGAGTCTCTTATCCTTTAGCAAGGTTGGCGTTTTAAGTCTCAAAGAGTTGTTTCAGGTGTTCTTAATTAAGGTAGAATTAGTATAAACCCTATTGAGGTATCTAGTGTTGGCAGGAGGCATGGCAGAACCGAGTCAGTTGCTACAGTCCCAAGAATCTCAGTACCAAGTAGTACTTAATTTTTAGGAAAATTTAGGTTCTCATCTCTATTTTTCCTACTCCATTGATTAAAACTTTATTTCTTTACAATTTTTTTTATCAAGGTTCTTAGATTTTAATAAACGTCATTAATTATTTCAATAATATTTATTTATTTATTTTCAAGTATATTCAATGAGTTTTAGAAACGTTACATTTGATATATTTATAATTATGGCTAAATTTTATTTTCAAATATTTTTTATTTTTAATTTGTACCTATTTAATTTGCAATCCTTCTTTTAATTTGTACCAATTTTCTTTTCAGTTTTAATTTGTACTCATATATTAATTCTCTTTTGGGCCCATATTTTTTAAACTTTTATTGTATTTATACCCATATTTTTTAATTTATTTGTACCCATTTTTTATTTTGCTAAATGTACCCATGCTAATTGTGGATGCAAATTTCCGCTGTCTTCTCCTTTGACGAAAATGCACCTACAAAATAATAACACCTAAGATTAAGGCCAAGAGTCTCACGCGCTCATGATGAATGAGGGGTTTTGGCCGAAGAATTTCCGATGCCAAAGTTAGAATTTCAGAGAGAAAGTGTTTAGGGATTTTAGGGAGAGAATGAACTTAGCTTTTTGGAGAAAAATGAGACTATTTATAGGGGTGGCCGGCCTTATTTGGAGAATAGGGACCGGCCACTTATGGTGGTATTATAAATATAATTGCAAAATATTATGTGAAATAATATTTTACAATTAATTTGGTAATTAATCCTAAATTGAAAAGGAAAATTGGGAGTTACCTTTTGAGTGAGAATTTGTTAAGGAGTGATGAGAGAGATTTGAATAAATACCATTTTGATCATCTTTGACTCTTCCTTGATTGAGCCGTTAGTGTCTATTATATGCGCGTAGGAATCCCAGTGTGTATCGAGGGTAATTTTGTCATTTTAACCCAAAAGTACACGTGTTGCCTCCATAATTTTCTTGATTATTTTTAGCTTCACATTAATTATATGTATTTATTTTATGTTTTAAAATATATCAATAGTTATTTTTCAAAATATGTTAATAATTATGTGTGACACACCCCGACCCGAAATGCCTAATAGGACCCCGAATCGAGTTGTGTTGGCCGACACCTGGAAGGTGACGAAGCCATAAAGTGTAATGACGTGGAAAAATGAATAAATTTAAACCTAAAAGGCAGAAGTGCGCGGTGAGCGGGATTGAGCCCAATTCACAAGCGATGACAGAGCATAAGATTAGTGCAATAAGATAGGGTGAGAATTATACCATCAAAAGTATCATCTACACCCAGATTTGCCACGGCTCCTTGTCGATATGAAAGCTCAGCTACTAATACCTGGAGGGGCGCAAAACAGAAAATGTGAGTGGGCAAAAATAAAGATTTTCGAAAACATTTCTTTATCTCAAAAGTTATAACCCCTCGCTGTAAAACCTGTATAATTTCCAGAAAATAGGATATATATATATACATATCTCAAAATCATTGCCAAGAACTCAAGATCAATACATGTATGCCATGCAAAGTGTCACCAGAATAAGCAAGTCAACCAGGTGAAATCAAATAATGAATAAGAACATGTCAGCTGGATCCACCTAAGGTGGCTTGTACGGCTGAGTATATAGCTCATCTAATATGCCTGCACACAAGTCGGAACCACCTAATGTGGTCGGTACGACAAGGCTAGGTGTAATAAATACGCTCGAGTGCTACGATCACGTGAAGACTGTGCGATAACTCGCAGGTCACCTACATGTCGGAACCACCTATAGTGGTCTGTATGACAAGACTGTGCACCTAACTTGGATCCAAGGTGAGCGTATGGTGCGGGAGTTGAACATCACGTGAAGGACTGTGCCCTAGTCACGGGCGGGTGCACTAACATCGGGGTGCATGTTAATGAGCTATAAATGTCTCTATGTATAACCGTAACCATATCACTTACCATTAACCACATATAACCTTACCTGAACTTACCTGAGCATCTGCAGCGCCAACCATAATATATGCAACTAATAAATGCATATTCTAACTTATTAATATTTAACATAGTATTTCAATGCATATTCTAAGTATAGAACATTTGGCATGGCATTTCCAAAGCATAAAACTATTTAAATGAGCTTTCTGGGAAAAACGCAATGCATATATACATATATAGAAAACCAAAAGCCCACTCACCTGGAGTCCACGCTACGACTCCCTAACATAAACATCGAGGCGTCCCAAAATGATCGGCGCCTTAAACAATTATCAAACTACATCTTAGAACTCTTAACCATAGAATACGTAAATCACATAAAACATATCCTCAAGGATATTCTAGAATCATTTGAGACCCTTAATCAAAAGTCAACCGTCGACCAAAGATCGACGGTAGGGTCCACATCCCTACATACTCGATCCGGAAGATCCATAACTCAGATCTCTGATCCGTAACTTCTAGAGATGCACATTATGCTTCTAAAACAACATACTAAAATTTCGTTACGATCCAACGGTTGGATCTCCCCCAATTGCCAAAACCAAGTAGCGGTTAACATTTTATTTTATGAACTTACAAATTCAATTCGAGAAGATCCGTACGTCAGATTCTGGGTCCATAAGTTCCTACATTATTTAAATATTATGTACTATAACATACTAAAGTTTGGTGACGATCCAACGGTCGGATCGTCGATTCATATAAATATCTAACCACGTATCGTAAGGTTCAATTGCTCAATCTACATAATTCGATTATCAAAACTGACTTAAAGACGTCAAACATAGCCTAAAAATAACATTGACGGCCCACTGGCCAAGCGCTGCTGTGGGTGGCGGTCGGCCGCCTCGACTCGTTGGAAAATCCAACTATCTCCAAAAATTACCAAATTTTGCAGAAATGAAGATCTCAATAAGTAGAGTAACTTTCATACCTGTGACCAAGGCCACACCCACCGCCGCCCCCTAACTTGTTTGGGCTTTGTTCGGGGACCCTAGGTTTTGGGTGTGCTCGATCCGACTCCAAAACAACTCCACCGCCCCCTAACTTGTTTGGGCTTTGTTCTAGGCCTCAAGAGGATGCTATGGGTGGTGGTGATGGGTGTAGTTGGCTTCGAAATTGGGTGATTCGAACCCAAAATTGCCGCACCCACCGTGTGGGTTTTGGTGGAATCAACTCCAATTCCTTGATTTTTGGGGTGAAATAAGAAGAAGGATCGATAGGCCTCGAGCTAAGGATCATTTTGGCACCAACCTCACCATCAAAGGTGGTCGGAGATGGAAGTTAGAGTCGGGTCGGGTCACGGGTCGTGGGGACCCGGCCGAACCCTTCTCCTCTTCCTCTATCCTTTCTCTCATTTCTTCTCTTCCTCATTGGTCCATTCTTTCTCTCTCCTCTCCTCATTCCTCCATTTATCTTCTTTCTTTCTTCTTACCTTTACATCTCCACCAACCATTCTTCCCTTGATTCAATCGGAGCCACACATGTGGCACCCCAAATTAATTCCCAAAAATATGAAATTCTCCTACAATTAATTACATTACTAAAATGTCCCCAACTTCAAACGTCAATATCTTTCTCGTTATAGCTCCAAATCACGAACCGTCTGCACCCACGCATCTGTAGCAACGAGTACTACGAGGAAATGCCAAGAAAACAAATATTAGGTGACACATCACTGCAATTAACCTCAATCAACACACGTGCCTTGAAGGGCATTTTTGTAAAATCACTTATTAAAAATTTATAAAATTGTAAAATCAAGGACGGGCTGTCACAATGTGGGTACATTATTTTTTGCTATAATTTTTGTGAAGAAAACTATTACTCTAAAATTGATTTTTAAGCATTTATTCTATTTTAAAAATATTATTTAAATTTGATGCATGAGTTAAATCTCTTAAATGATTCTAAGGACCTTGATCAAAATATTTAAACAAACAAGGTTTCAGTCTATCAATTAGGTTGATTAGGGACCGGAACCAAAAATACCCTAATTTTTATTTTGAGTCCGAATAGACTGCAAAAACTTCCATTCAACTTATGCGCCTTTTAGAGCAAGTCCACCCCTCTACCCAAAAAATCCACTCCACCCCACAAAATAGGCCAGCCCAAAAATGGACTGAGTGAGGAATCGGCCTATTTGACATCATCCTGGCATCAGCATGACGTTAGTGAAGGCCTAATATTTTCTTTGCGCAAGGTGAGTGGGTGCGCGTTTCCGACAGCCAATAGAAGGCAGGCCCCACGCTGCAAGCGCACTAAAGGGGCGCGAGACATGGATCACGTGGCGCGTCTTCGGCCGTTGGATTTCCAACTGCTAGTTTTCTGAACTTTGAATTTCCAACGGTCAAAAAATTTTGAATTTCAAACCCAACGACTAGTGACATGGCAATATCTGGGCCATCCAATTCCTAGATCAACGGTCCAAGATTTTCGACCAAAAAAGATAAAAAAGAAAAAGAAAAAGTCAGAAATTAATAATATTTTTTTAATAAATAAAGTAAATGTGTTTGGGCCCAAAATATTATTTTAGGCCTAGCTTAGAGTCATTCTCGGCCCAGTAGCGTTCATCTAGAATCTTGTTATGTGCCGTCTAGTCAAGGTCGGCTGAATCCTGTTGTGAGAAGGATTAGTTTAGATAAAGGTGAAGAAGTCAAACCTTAGTGCAACAAGGAGTCTTAAAGCTGAAGATGCTTAGAATTAGGGGATGACTCTGTTTCGTTATGGAGCTTGGTTCAAAGTCCTATTGGAGCTAGGATTGGCCGAAACCTAATCAGATTGGGTTAAGAAATTCTTATCCGAGTATATTTCTAGTTCGGCCATAAGGGGGTTTGCTATTATAAATAGAGAAAGGAGTGCATCATTCAACCCCTTTCAAATCAACACACAAATTGCCCTGCGCAAAGCTTCTCAACAACCTTGAGATTTTATCCTCTTCCCCTTTCTTCTCACCAACACATCTTCAGTTTGGATAAATAACCGGTGACATCTTCAGTTTGGATAAACATCACTGGAGCCATAGAATCAGCTCATCGAGGAGCACCTTCAGTTTGGATAAACAACACTGCTTCGAGGTTGACTGGTTATTATCCAAGTCTCGATCGATAAGGATCTTCAAGTCTTTATTGGTAGAGGTCATCTCATCAGCCTTCTCGGCGAAGTGAGGTGTTACCAGGTTACTAAGTTCGGCACATTGAAAGCTGAGTTATTTTATGATTGGATATTCACAAGTACGTTTCAGAGTTCGGCATTCCGACGACTGAACTATATTTACCATCAAGACATTTATCTCATTCGAGTATTTGTGTCCATATAGGCTGGTGCCAGTTCAGCATGCTTATACTCTCACGAATATAATTACCGTGACCGAATTCGGGGCCGACGATCTGTGAACTTCGCATGACTAGCAGCCTTGTCTTCAGGCCTAGAACCCAAAAGCCGAGACGTGTTCCTTCCTCAGCCGCAATCGCAAGACGCAGAAGTCAGCAGCGCGCCCAACATGACATCAACACATTATACTCCCCGACTGAGCTCGGCTGACGAGTTGGCACGCCCCACACACAACCGAACGACATGGTTAGCTTATTAATTACTCGACCTGTGCACCACGTAAGCTTGATAGTTTTTAGGGTCAACAACATGTCAGAAATTAAAAAAAATTTAATAAAATGGATTAGGCTATTTAGTTTTAGGGGTGTAAATGCACTTGGCCAATTACTATTCATTGGAGTAAATTACTATTCATTTGGGTGGATTAAATGGACTTTAGGCCAGCTCATTTTTAGAGGTGGAGTTGCTCTTAAACTAAATCCCTTAAATCCTTTTCAATAATATAAAATATCTCAAGTGTCTAGAACAATAAAGAGTCTTGTACAGCTTGTGACAGCAACTTCAGCTGTACAAGCTGGACTCTAAGTATCAACAGCAGCAGTAGTTTTGGTTCCAATAAACATCGAGCTTCCTCCTTGTAGGCTTTTTCTTTCTGCACAAACAAAAAGAAACAAAACCAATTTTAATTCTGAACAATGGTCGTTTGCCAGATAGCTGTAAGCCATAGACAACACAATTACCAAAACTCTTCTTGTCCGAGCGAAAGAATGACAACAACCAAAAGATAATAACACGGAAGAAAAAAGAGAGAAAAGACTGAGAGAGATTACTGTCGACCCCGAAGCCAACGACCGAGGGATTTTTTTTTTCTCTGGAGTGTGCGTCAGACCAAAAACGTGAAGCGCAAACTTAATCAAAATAAAAAATAAATAAAATAAAAATAAAAAACGAAAAACAATCCCAAAAATTTCGTGGAACACGAGTGATGAAATAGTTTCTGATATTATTCATGCCATTGGTTCAAAGTAGCTTGTACAAAGGCAAAGTATGTTTTCTTTTTCAAAATGCTTTTGAAGTCATCTCTAGACTTTTAGGGGATAGCTCTCCCACCTCTAATTCTTGCTTTGAGTTCTTTATTCTTTTGTAACATCATCTTTGGTTTATTGAACCTAAAGTCTCACTATAATTATTCTCTAACCAAATGTCTCATAAGTGTATGCGTATAATACACATTCTCTGTTCATGGGCTATTGTTCACGACGTTTGCTTGATCGGTTTCTGTTTTTTTTTTCTTTCTTTAATACTCTTACCTACCATTGCCTAAAGGAGATTTAAATTAAGACTTTAAATGTACAGTGAATACTCTTTAAGTCTTAACTAAAAAAACTCACCAAAAGTAAAATTCTCCTTGGGTATTAACAAGGTATGTGTCACATAAATAGTTAGTGGTATGTGTGACATGGATATAACAACCATCCATTATCTGTGAAAGAGTGATGTTATCTGGATACAAAATTGACACACTTACTGTCACAATTTCTAATACATGTAAAGCTCACGCTAGTATGTTTCTACACTAATAGAGATTGTATCTGTCAATTTTGATTGTCCAAATAGCTTTATAGTTTGTGAAAAGCTCTTTTTAAGAGAACAATTATGTTAAAAGATTCTTTAGGTTTAATTTTTTTTTTTCAACCCAAATGGTTATTGAAGTTGACATAACTCCTCACTTTGGTTCTTGACATTGAAAGTCGAAAAACTGGTCCCTGAGTTGTCCACCGTCAATTATTTTGGTAAATGGAAAAGAAAGTGGAGGGGTTGATTAGAAAAAAATACTCTCAATTTAGCGGAGATTTTTCACGAAAGGATAAAAATGATTGACGGTCGACAAACTCAGAGACTAATTCAATCAATTTTAAATCTCAATAACTAGAGTAAGAACTTATCCCAATCTCAGGAACCATTTTAGCTAAAAAGCCTTTAAAAATAATGGATGAATTGGATTTTTTTTTTTTTTTTTTTTTTACTTTTTGTTGAGGATAGTGATCCAATGACTATAGAGTGTGCCACTTGTCAAAGATCAACCGAGTTAGTTAGAAACTGTGTTAGAGTTAGTTACTATGACTTACTGTGTAAGAAATGAATGTATAGTTGCAATATATAAGCATTGTACTACTGCCATATGATTACAATGAAATATACAAACTTCTCAGCTAAATTCTCTCTCTCTCTCTCTCTCTCTCTCTCTTCTCTTCTCTTCTCTTCTGTCTCTCTCTCTCTCTATCTAGTATTGGATACACAATGGTTTACATGGTATCTTCGCCTGCAAAGCTGATCACTTGACGTTCGATAGTGGCTGCTTCCGCTCACAGCAAACAATTACTGTTTCTCTTTCTGCATTTCTTGGAGCTTTGTGATTTCTCCATTTTCTTTCTTCTTCGACTGGTTCTTGATTGAACACGAAGTGCTCGATATAAGTCTTCGGCTTGTTTTTCTATACAAATTTCTTGGTTTCTTTCAACAATGGTGACTGCAGCACAGCTACAAATTGTTCAATCACCTAGTATACTTATCTGATTTCAACTGTATCAACGTCTATAACAGTGAAGCTTGATGATACGAACTATTTGACCTGGAATTTTCAGATGCAACTTCTTCTTGAAGGGCATGGTCTTATGGGATTTGTTGATGGTTCATCCCTTTGTCCTCCTCGATTTCTCACACCTACATCAAGCAATTCAAAAGTTAATTCATGTGATTCTTCTTCCTCGGTTGAAAGTGATGAATTCAAGATTTGGAAGATGCATGATCATGCATTAATGATTTTACTTACAACTATTCTTTCATCTCCTGCTGTTTCTTGTGTGATTGGGAGTATCAGTGCTTGTGATATGTGGACAAGGCTGAAGGAACATTTCTCTATGGTTACTCGTAAAAGTACTTTTTAACTCAAATCTGATCTTCAGACTATCAAGAAGGGTCTGATTCGATTACAGCATACCTACAACGAATTAAAGAGGCTCAGGATTACTTAGCTGCTGCTGGTGTGCTATTTGAAGATGATGACATTGTTATCCTTACTCTATTTGATCTACCCTTTGAGTTTAATACTATTAGGTTTATTATTCGAGGTAGGGACAATGTGATCTCAATCAAAGATTTAAGGGCTCAATTATTTGCTGAAGAAACAATGATTGAAAATGTTCAAGCTCCATTATTTCAAACTGCAATGGTGGCTGGTGCAAATGGGGGTCAATCAAAAGGATCTCAATCTCAAGGTTCATCTTCTAGAGTTCTTATAATCATCAAGGCTGTTCATCTGCATATAAGCCCTTCTTTAATAAGAATATGGGCAGAGGTAAGTTTCAGTATGGATCAAGATTTGGAAATAGGCCATTCTACAACAACACAGCTTCTGGCTTCTGGAATTCTTGGTACCTCACCACCAAAACAACAATTTTACAACAATTCCTCAATGCCACGTTGTCAGATTTGTGGTAAATTTGGTCATCTTGCAGATACTTGTAGGTTCAAGAATGTTGAAGCTTCAGTTCATGATGGCTGCCAAATCTATGGGAAAAAGAATCACAATGCTCAATTTTGTCACTTCAGAAATGCTAACATCCAAAATAACTCTTCTCCAATGACTGCAATGCATGTCACTACATCTACACCACCTATGAAGTCTCAATCACCACTAGTATGGCTCACAGACTCTGGAGCAACAAGTCACATGGTAACTGATTTGAACAATTTGTCCCTAGCTACTCTTTTTTCCATCAAATGAGATGATCCAAACAACAAGTAGAGAAGGTTTGCATGTATCTCACAAGGGTTCTTCCATATTGCAGACTCCATTTCATAATTTGAAACTTAACTCTATTCTATATGTTCCCAAAATATCGTAAAATTTGCTCTTAGTACATAAAATTTGCCTTGATAACAACTGTTGGCTGATATTTGATGCATTTTGCTTTTGGATTCAGGACAAAGCCACATGGTGAATTATGTTCAAAAGTCTCTACAATAATGGATTATATCCTATCCTATTTTCGTCTAGTCATTCAAAGCAAGCCTTACAACCTGCAGCATATGTTGGGAAACAAGTACACTTCAGTTTGTGGCATCATAGATTAGGTCACCTTTTTAATCTTGTTGTGTCTCAAATGCTTAAAAAGTCTAATGTTTTCATAGCTTCTGATCTATTACTTAGCCTGTGTTCAACCTGTTTGGGGGGTAAAATCACCAAATTACCATTTCAGAACAAAACAAATAGGTCTGTTACACCATTTGAAGTAGTGCATAGTGATGTATGAGGTCTTGCTCCTTGCTTGTCTATTGAAGGGTTTAAATTCTATGTAACCTTCATAGATGAATGTACTAGATTCTGTTGGATTTTTCCAATTGTTAATAAAGATGTTGTTTATGACACATTCGTTACGTTCTACCAGTTTGTGTTAAATCAATTTTTAGTTTTAATAAAGACATTGCAGAGTGATGGTGTGGGTGAATATATAGGGAAACAGGTTTCAAGCCTTTCTTGTAGCCAAGGGTATTAAGCACTAGTTATTATGTCCCTATACACTAGAACAAAATGGCCTAGCAGAATGGAAACATCACCATATTATTGAGACAACAATAACCCAATTGCAAACAGCTCATTTATTTGCAAATTTCTGGTCTTTTGCAGTTCAAACCTTAGTGTACCTTATAAATAGAATGCTTTCTCAAACCTTGAATAAAAAATCTCCATTCCAAGTATTATATGAATCTGTGCCTGATGTGCATCACTTAAAGATCTTTGGATGCTTCTGTTACCTCTTTTAAGACCTTTAAACACATGCATTTTTCTAGGATATGCATCAAAATACAAGGGGTATATATGTTATGATGTTGCTAAGAAGATGGTTCATATATCTAGGCATGTCATATTTGATGAACGAGAGTTTCAATTCCAAACACTTAGTTCTGCACATGATCGACATAGAGTTTCACCATCACTCCCAATGTCAAATACATCAGTTGTCACAACAAATTTGGAAAATGTCTTGGTTATACCCCACCAAAATATCTCTATCACCCCAACCTCTAGTGAGTCTAGTCCATTAAACATTGAGGGTTCATCTCCTACTTCATCTGTTGCTGTGTCATCTATCCCAATTTCATCACCCGTGTCAAGCCATCTCAATCCATTATTGCAAATGAACAAAATGTCTCAGATTCAAATCATGTGGTTCTTGTTTTCCAACCTGAGAGCCTTCAAGTTATCTTATCAATTCCTCCATTGAATCTGCATCCAATGCAAACTAGATCAAAGAGTGGTATCATCAAGAGAATGGCATTGTTATCCACTATTCATGAGAATGGAGGTATTAATTTGACTACTGTGGAACCTACAACTTATAAGTCTACACTGAAAAGTTCAGTTTGGGTTAAGGCAATGAAAGAAGAACTTTTTGCATTACACTCTCAAGGTACATGGAGCTTGGTGCCTTTACCACATCACAAGAATCTAGTTGGGTGCAAATGAGTGTTTAAGATCAAGAAAAATGCAGATGTCTTAGTTGGGAGATATAATGCTAGGCTTGTTGCAAAAGGGTTTAGTCAAGAAGAAGGAATTGATTATGGAGAAACCTTCAGTCCAATTGTTAAACCAACAATTGTCAGACTTGTATTAGCATTGGCAGCTCACTATGGATGGTTGTTAAGGCAGCTAGATGTGAAGAATGCTTTCTTGCATGGCATATTGCAAGAAGAAGTTTATATATCACAGCCTCCTGGTTTTGTTGATTCTCATCATCCATATTATGTTTGCAAGCTACACAAATCATTATATGGTTTAAAGCAAGCTCTAAGGGCTTAGAATGAGAAATTTACAAGTTTTCTCCCATCTCTTGGCTTCATCTCAACTTATGCGAACTCTTCACTATTTGTCAAACAAAATGGCAGCTCAATAGTCCTATTACTTCTCTATGTTGATGATATTATTATCACTGGTAGTACATCTTCAGTGATTAATGAAGTAATTAGTGCTTTGATAAAAGAGTTTGAACTTAAAGACTTGGGCCAGCTTCATTATTTTTTGGGAATACAGGTAATATCTCAACCAGATGGTTTGCTTATGTCTCAAGCAAAGTATGTAAGGGATCTTCTTGCCAACACAGAAATGGAAAACTCAAAATCATGTGCGACACCATGCTTGCCTTATAACATATTGGTTCTTGATGATGGGAAACCCTATAATAATCCAAGATTATATAGAAGCTTAGTTGGGGCATTGCAGTACCTAACATTTACTAGACCTGATATTGCATTTGCAGTGCATCAGGTATGTCAGTTCATGCAAAATCCAATGGAATCACATTTCATTGCAGTAAAAATGACACTTCGATATTTGAAAGGCACAGTTAACTTGGGAGTCAAGTATATCAAAGGTGACTTAGATGTAAGAGCATTTTCTGATGTAGATAGGGTTGGTGATCCCAACGATAGAAGGTCCAACAACATGATTTGTGGTGTTTCTAGGTTCCAATCTAATATCATAGTCATCTAAAAAGCAGCAAATAGTTTCAAGATCTTCAACAGAGGCTGAATATCGAGCATTGTCATCCATCACTGCTGAATTAGATTGGATCAAACAGTTGCTATCATTTATGCAAGTTTCGATTCCTTATTAACCTGTTCTCTATTGTGATAACATGTCAGCCATTGCCTTGACTTGTAATCCTGTATTGCACCAGATAACAAAGCATATTGAGGTTTACATTACTTTGTTAGAGAAAAAGTGAATAAAAAGCTGCTACAGGTTTAATTTGGTCATTCCTCATAATAATATATAGATATCTTGACAAAAGGATTGTCTGCACCTCTCTATCAAACTCAATGTCATAATCTTAGTCTTGGATTTCCTGCCAATGAGCTTGAGGGGGATGTTGAGGATAGTGATCCAATGGCTATAGAGTGTGCCACTTGTCAAAGATCAACTGTGTAAGAAATGAATGTATAGCTGCAGTATATATGCATTGTACTACTGCCATATGATTACAATGAAATATAGCTAAATTCTCTCTCTATCTCTCTCTCTCCTATTCTTTCTCTCTCCCTCCCTCCCTCCCTCCTCCTTCCTCCCTCTTTTCTTCTATCTCTCTCTAGTATTGGATACACAATGGTTTATACTTTCAAAGTTCATCACATTGTCAAATCAAAGTTAATTCTCGATTCTAGCTTGCATGCATGATATGAAGTTTATTGATGTTTTAGCAAGAGATATTGGCTATAATAGGTCTCTCTCTCTCTCTCTCTCTCTCTCTCTCTCTCTCTCTCTCTCTCTCTCTCTCTCTCTCCCTCCCTCCCTCCCTCCCTCCCTCCCTCCCTCCTCTTCTCTTCTATCTCTCTCTAGTATCGGATACACAATGGTTTACACTTTCAAAGTTCATCACATTGTCAAATCAAACTTAATTCTCAATTCTAGCTTGCATGCATGATATGAAGTTTATTGATGTTTTAGCAAGAGATATTGGCTATAATAGGCTATTTCTCAAAGATTAGGAAGAGTTCTTTCTCAAAATACTTATCGGCCGATTCACATAACTTAGTACTTATAATCAGAACCGTTTATATTATAAATTATTATGTAAAGATTATCTTTGTAAAGAAAAATCAGTTAAAACTAAGATCGTTTAGTTAATCAACTACAACAAATAGATAGACAATTTATAATGTTTCTACCAAATACGCAATCTGTTTTTCTACAGTTCAATGATAAACAATCTTAGTTGCATATAATTGTTTTTTTTTTGTTTTTTTGTAAATGATCTTTATAGAGTGATTTATAATATGAACGGTTCTGATCGTAAACAAAAATTCTATAAAAAATCACGAAGTATTTTAAGGAGAAGTTTCCTCTTGATCCTTGAAGAGCCAAATCTTTCTCTTAACTTAAAAGGTGATTACAAGTTAGTTGTATCTCATTTCTTGATAAGAACTTTTAATTGCTGGGGAAAATAAAAAGGATCTACAGTGGCAAAATATATATATATATATTAGTATCACCAAGCAGTGGCGAAGCCACGTGAGGGCGAGGAGTGGCGGTCGCCACTCCCCTCGCCGGAAAACACACCCCCAGCGCCGGTTCAGCCCCTCCCCTCCCCGCAGCTCCGCTCGTTCCATCTGTTCTTCTTTCTGCAGAAGTGTTCTGCTGCACAGCAGCAGATGGAACTTTTAATTTTTTTTTTTTAAATCCAGGCCAAAACGACATCGTTTTGGTCCTGGTAAAAATAATTTAAAAATCTATACGAAACGGCGTCGTTTCGTCGTCTGTTTGAAAAAATATATATATATGGTGGGGTAGGGGACCGCGTGTCCCCCGTTGGACCACTGCCTCTTTAACCTGCCTTTCTCAAAGCCAATTGCAGCACAGAGAGCAGCAAAGCTGCTCCCCAAATCCCAGCACACACAGCACGCAGGCAGGAAGAACAGAAGCTTAGCCAACCAAAGCCGTTTCCTCTCGGCTCTAGCCTAGCCGTTACTCTCACTCTCTCACAGACAGTGGCGACTCCTCCAGGCTCCAGCCACTGAGCCGCCCGCCAGCTAGCCTTCAAACTTTAATTCAAAGGTAAATTTTTCATCTCTACCTAACTCTATTGATATTATTTAATCGAATCATATTAATATGGTAATGCTAATGCACTAAGTTGGTTATTGGTTGTTGATTATTGATATGATATTATGAAATTAATTTTTAGGGTGAAAATTAAAATTAAAATTCTTGATTATTGATTAATTAATTGAATTATTACATAATGTATACAATTATTCATATGATTAGTTGAATTGAATTTTTATTTATTGAATGATTTGTATGCTAATTGGTATTGATTAATTGAATTGTTGGTTGGATTAGTTATTATGCATATTAGTATAGTTTACTCTAGGGTTAAGAGTCTAAGAATTTTTTTTTCTTTCCATTTTACAGTTACATAATGGAACGATACTATAAGAAACAATGCTTAAATCCTCCTTCAAACATTTCGGGTAGTCCTTCTCCTTCAAATATTCCGAGTAGTCCTCCTCCTCCTTCAAATATTCCAAGAAGTCCTATTTCAAATATTCCGAGTAGGTCACAACAAAGTGAGGCCACTGAGTTGGATGAAATATTGGCTAATCTTCCTGCAGACCCTGCACATAGATGTCGAATGCTTGATTATCCACCTAATTATCGTGAAGCAATTCGTAGACACTATCTCCAAAATGATCCTTGTCAACCTAGAGACCACATCATGTCAAGAAAAGTTAGCGACAATCGATGTTTTATCATCAGTTAGTTTGATAAGTTTAAGTGGTTGGAGTATAGTATATAAAAAAAATGCTGCATTTTTGTCGTTATTGTTATCTTTTCAAATGTGATTTTGATCAAATGGGTAGCACTGGAAGTGATGTCTTCAGTGAGATAGGGTTTACAAATTGGAAGAAAGGACCCGAAAATCTTTGAGTCCATGAGGGAGGTGTTGAAAGTCTTCATAATAAAGCTGTACAACAAGCTAGAGATTTGATGACACAAAAACAACATATTGAAACATTTGTGATTAAGCAAACAGATGAAGCTCGCATTAATTATCGTACTCTATTGAGTGCCTCACTTGAATGCACAAGATGGTTGTTGGGACAAGGTTTGCCTTTTCGTGGTCACGATGAATCGTTGAAATCAAGCAATAGGGGTAATTATTTGGAGCTTATGCAATTTCTTTCCAAGCATAATGAACAAGTTAGGAAGGTTGTGTTTGAGAATGCTCCCAAGAATCTTAAGTATACTTCTTCCGATATTCAAAAAGATCTTGTCAGTGCTTGTGTTATTGAAACTGTAGATGCATTCACTAAAGATATGGAAGGTGCATTTTTTTCTCTTTTGGTTGATGGAGCACGTGATTCTTCAACTGAAGAGCAAATGGCGGTGATATTGCGTTATGTGAACAAAAAAGGAGAAGCAATTGAAAAGTTTTTGGGTGTTCAACATGTCTCCTCTACAACTAGTAGCTCGCTTGAAGAGGCCATTGAGAGATTGTTTGCTACAACAAATTTGAGTATGTCCAAGTTACGAGGACAAGGCTATGATGGAGCTAGTAATATGAAAGGTGAGTTAAATGGTCTTAAAACAAAGATTTTGAACAAATACCCTCAAGCATTTTATATTCATTGTTTTGCACACCAACTCCAACTAGCTCTTGTATTCGTGGCAAAGGAAAATGAGGATGTTGCCAATTTCTTCATCAATGCTAGTAGTTTGGTAAATCTTATTGGATCATCGTGTAAGCGTCGTGATGCATTTAGAGAGAAACAACAAGAACAAATTCAAAAAGCTCTTGATCTTGGTAATCTTGAAACGGGTAGAGGGTTAAATCAAGAAAGTAGTCTCATGCGCCCATGTGATACACGGTGGAACTCGCATTATGATACTATAGTTAGTATTATTGTTATGTTTGAAGCCGTGGTGGTGGTGGTTGAATGGATTAAAAGTGATCGCAACCAAGATAATCTCGGTGAAGCAACTAGGTTATTCAAAGACATACAAACTTTTGATTTTGCATTTCACCTTTTCTTGATGAGACTTATATTGGGAATTACAAATGAGTTATCACAAGCATTGCAAAAGAAAGATCAAGATATTGTGAATGCGATGGTGTTAGTGGAAGTATGCAAGCAAAGACTACAATCCTTGAGAGATGATGACTTTGGGGACTTGCTTCATGATGTAGAAAAGTTTTGTGAGGAGCATGATATTATTGTTCCTAACATGGAGGATTTGCATTTCGTACCTGGAAAATCAAGGCGTAAAGCTCCAAAAATCACAAACTTCCATTACTATCGTGTGGACCTCTATTTTCAAGTCCTTGATATGCAACTAAAGGAATTGAATGATCGCTTCAATGAGGTAAACACCGAGTTACTTCTTTGTATGGCATGTTTGAGTCCGGTGAATAATTTTGCATCTTTTGACAAAGCAAAAATTGTTCGTTTAGCCCATCTTTATCCTCAAGATTTTGATCGTATGAACCTCATGAATCTTCCAATTCAACTTGACAATTACATTCATGATATGAAAATGCATTGTGAGTTTTCATCATTGAGAAGAATTAGTGATCTTGCAAAAGAGTTAGTGAAGACCGGGAGGTGTGAAAGCTATATGTTAGTGTATAAGCTTCTTACATTGGCTTTGGTGTTACCGGTTGCAACCGCTTCGGTGGAGAGAGCTTTTTTTGCTATGAAGATTGTGAAAACACCATTGCCTAACAAAATGGGAGATCAATGGTTGAGTGATAGCATGATTGTTTACATTGAGAGAGATGTATTTGCTTTTATTGATAATGAGCCTATTATACGACGTTTTCATGACATGAAACCTCGCCGGCAACAATTGTAATTTGTTTGTATTGATTAATTATGAAAGACATTACTATATAAAAAGATTTAGTTGTTGCCATTTTTCTTTAACCTTGCACTCTTTTAAGTTCGCCCCTCCCCCCGAGAAATCCTAGCTTCGCCACTGTCACCAAGCATCATAAGCCTTACCCACTTAAGACTAATTAAGGGCCTGGTTTCTTTTGCTTCCTGAGACGATGGCTTCTTGCGAGTTTTCCGACAACTTTTTGGTGTTGAGACCTAACAATGCCCCGTCAAGCTCTTACGTTTTTTATGGTCTGGCTACATAGCAGGAGGAGTAGATGCTACGATAGAGCGTCCAAAGGGAGAGAGGAGGAAAATCTCAAGCGTAAAGCGCTTATATTTCTGTCACTCCTAGTGCAAATGATTTTATTATGGATGGCCACACCCTTGAAACATATTGGTGCAGCGATCGTGTTGAGGCTGAACCTTCCCTTTATAACTAACCAAAATTGGCTTGTGCTCTTTTTAAATCTTCTGCAAGGTTAGTCCTCTCAAAGTCCCAAATCTAGTACTTCTGTCTGCAAGTTATTGCTTTGCATGCAAACTTTCTCTTCTTTTTTTCCTTCCTTTTTTTGTACTGGACTGAAATATTGCATGTACATCTATCACAAAAAGTACTTGCATTTTGATTCTTAATCTAGCTATGTCCCTTAATTAAAATTCAGTTTGATTAACTGAATCGGTTAACGAGGGCATAAATGGTGCTGCCAATATCAACATGATTTACCAGTCACTTAGCTGACCACCTCTCATCGGAGAGCGGAAGATTGTCCTCTAACTGAATGGTCTTGAAACATAAGACTCTTATGTTGCTCGGCTATGAATCTAGGGCACAGATTAGGTTGACTGTTTCTTGAACTTACGGTTTAGATTTAATTGGCAACTCAAACTACGTATTTTCTCAAAGAGAGAACCAAGTTAGCTTTTCTTTTAACACCACGGGTTTAATTTGTTAAATGGTGGAGTTCATGAAATGATAAATTATGAATGATTATCATTCTTCGGCCATACAGGTGGTGTAAAGCAAGATAGAGAATCCCCAACTTTCATGTCAGCTGTTGGACATACCGATAAGCGATGGAAGTTGGACAAGGCCATAAACCGGGAAGATAGCAGATATTATAGGGCACTCTCAGCAATGGCTGCTAAAATAGCTTACGAGAACAAAGCCTTCATTAAAACTACGGTAGAAAGCCTATGGCAGGTACAAATTATGTATAACGTACATGTGCATTGGTTACCCAAAGATAATAATCTTTACCAATCGATTTTATAAATTTACATATGCTATAATTTTGTAATTTGGTGCAGATGGAACTAATTGAGTTCTACGACGACTTCTGGAATGTTAAATTATTAAGATCATTACTCAAATCTAATTGTAATCATTTTACAAATATTTTTCTGGCTGCAGTTTTTCAAGAAAAAAATACCACACAAGCTTTCCTTTTTCATGATAAAAATACTCAATTGATCGTCGTAGCCTTCAGAGGCATTGAGATCTTTGATGCAGACGCACGGTGTGCTAACTTTGAGATTTTCCCTTCAACATAATTGAATCTTTTTCTAAATTGGATATACCTTGTTTTATATGAACTGAACAACAAAGAAACTAGTTTTTATATGATATATAAAATAGAAGGCTAATTATAAGGTTTATAGACCGTGTTATATATAAACTGAACAAAAACATAATTAATTTTTATATAGTAAAACAAAAAACGTTTTAGCATAAAAAACAAAAGGTTGTTGACAATCACGAATTTCAAACCCGTGGCCCTATGGAACTGTTAAACTCCACTTACCAATGCCCTACAAGTTATTTATTGTAAAGAGTAAACAGTCGAATTACCCCCTAAACTTTCACCTAACTTTCGATTTCCCCCCTGAACTTTTCTATTGGAAAATTAAGGGCTCAAACTAATTTTTTTAGCCGATTTGCTCCCTACCGTTAGTTTTTGATATATTCCATCCATATTTCTGTTAAGTGAGACCATGTGCACAACATGTGAGGGTAGTTAAGTCATTTCACTCTTAAAAATGATTAAAAAACTGAAAATAAAAATAAATAAATAAAAACTTTCCCTCCATTTTTTCCCTCTAATTTATATCCTCGATTTTATTTTTCCCTCTCATTCCTATGCATGAGAAATGACATGGTGTTATTGTCTTCATAAGTAGCTAAGTTAGTCTTTTTTCTTGAAGCATGTACTACCATTTTTATTTTCTCTAACAAATTAATAATTTGACAAATGCTCATGGTGTTATTGTCTCAAAAGCAGTGCATTAATATAAGAAACATGTTCATAATACTCATAAAAAATGATCGAGATAATTACATAGTTTTCATCAGTGGCGAAGCTACGTGAAAGCGAGGAGTGGCGGCCGCCACTCCCCTCGCCGGAAAACATGCCTAGGAGAGCTGGTTCAGCCCCTCCGCTCTCGTTGGAATTCATGGCACCTGTAAAAATTGGTTTTGGCCGGTGCACTGTCTTGGTCGAATTTGTAGATGAAGGGCGATAATTTGGTTGGATTTGCAGAGAGTGTGGCATCAGGATCTTGCTCGTTACCACAAAGATCACCAGGTTAAGATCAAATGGTGAGAGGGACTGTCCGGATTGATGATGACTGGTCGCAATCATCGCCGTCGTCCATATCGGAGGACAACGATCGCAGTCTGTGTAGAAAGGGATTGGTGGGTCGCAGGAAATAGGGATTGGGTCACCGGGAAGAGAGGGGTTGCGGGTGTGTCGCAGGAGATGAGAGGGGATTCGGTGTTCGATGAGGGAGAAGAAGAATGTTTGGTTTGTAGAATACCGGATGTTTGGTTGTATGGTTAGGGACTTGAAAATGGACATGTGTCTTCATTTTATTGGTCTATTAGGAGGTCAGTAAATGTTGGGCACTGAACAATCGGTACCAAGTATTATTCTTTTTTGTGGTTTATTAACCCATTTAGGCCATCTCCAACCGAAGGGTCCTGAGGGTCAAAGGGCCGAAAATAGCCCTAAAACCGTCTCCAACCAAGGGCTAGGCCAGAGGGCTCGGGAATCTGGGAGGGCCCCACGGAATTTCAAAGGGCCAAAGGGCCAAAGGACTGGCTATTTTTTTTTGTATTGTTCCTATAACCGACAGGATTAATTAATATTTTCTTAATATTGTCGGTTATAACCGACAGTAATAGTTATTCAAAGGCAAAAAAAAAAAAATTAATTACTATTAGTGTCGATTATAACCGACACTAATAATTTGAATACAACGGCTAGTAGCCGTTGTATTAATTTTTTTTTATATATGAATTTAAACTTTTTTTTTCCTTTTTTTTCCTTTTCATATGAATCAAATTTTGTTTCATATTTTTTTTTCAATTCTATTTTACAAAATTTGTTTCTATTTTTTTTTTAAATTCTATTTTTTTTCCTATAACTTCTATTTTACAAAATTTGTTTCATATTTTTTTTAAATTCCATTTTTTTCCTATAACTTCTATTTCACAAAATTTGTTTCAATTTTTTTTTAAATTCTATTTTTTTTCCTATAACTTCTATTTTACAAAATTTGATTCATATTTTTTTTTTCATATAACTTCTATTTTACAAAATTTGTTTCATATTTTTTTTAAATTCCATTTTTTTCCTATAACTTCTATTTCACAAAATTTGTTTCATATTTTTTTCAATTCTATTTTTTTCCTATAACTTCCTAGGCCATTATACAACATTAAATTAAATTAAGTAACATGAAACAACATTAAACAATATGAAACAACATTAAATAACATTAACCAACATAAAAATTATACAACATAAAAAAAAACATTTAACAACATGAAACTTAAACAACATTTTTAAAAACATTTAAAATAATAAATTATGTTTGGCCCTATGGCCCTTTGGCCCTCGGTTGGAGACGGTTTTTTGTGACAGGGCTAAAACGAGCCATCTGGCCCTCGGTTGGAGACGGAGGCAAATATGGCCCTGTACTATTCATTAAAATATTAATATCTTGGAGAATCTTGGAGGGCCAGAGGGCTCAAACGAGCCATCTGACCAGCCATCGGTTGGAAATGGCCTTATCTCCTCTCTTTTTTTTCTTTTTTTTTATTCTTGTATGTATTTTTATTTTCTCTTTTAAGACTCTCACCGTATTTATTTTAAACTCTCACATTATTTATAAATATTGTATTACTTTTTAAAATCAATGTAAATTGTTTAATGCTTATTTTATGATAATTTAAATCCATCTAGGCTCATGCCTAGATCTCGCCTAGACATCTAGCTGCTAGGTTCCAATCCGTTGTTTGACTAGCACCTAACATTTTTTAGGATCTAATCCTAGCCAATTTAAGCTTCTTACATTGGCTTGAAAATTATTGCTTACAACCGCGTTGGTGGAGGGACTATTTTCTGCTATGAATATTGACTCAAAACTTTGTACTCTCCAATGTGAAAGCAACTGCTTCGATTGAACCTTGCACTCTTTTGAATTTCGCCCCTCCCCTCGGCAAATCCTGGCTTCGCCACTGCTTTTCATAATGTCATAATAATCTCAATACAATTCCACAAATGATCCTTAAGAACCTAGGTACACGATTCCAACCAAACGAGGAAGGCCATGGAAAGTGTAGTTGATCTTCACGTGTCATGTGTGTTTCGAGCAGAATGTTTGTGCTCTTGTTTTGATAACTAAAACCTTATTTTGTTTGTGTTTGGTTAAGTAGAATGCCCATATTTTGTAATCGAGATTCTATGGGATATATACCTTATGGATGGTAAAATCTCTTATGTTTTCCAACTTCTTAAGGATCATTTTTTTGGAATTGTATTGGAATTATTATGACATTATGAAAAGTATGTAATTATCTTGAGCATTTTTTATGAGTATTATGAACATGTTTCTTATATTAATGCACTGCTTTGGAGACAATAACACCATGAGCATTTGTCAAATTATTAATTTGTTAGAGAAAATAAAAATGGTAGTTTTTTAATCATTTTTATGAGTGAAATTACTTAACTACCCTCATATGTTGTGCACATGGTCTCACTTAATAGAAATATGGATGGAATATATGAAAAACTAACGGTAGGGGGCAAATCGGCTAAAAAATTAGTTTGAGTCCTTAATTTTCCAATAGAAAAGTTTAGGGGGAAAATTGAAAGCTAGGTGAAAGTTCAGGGGGTAAATCGACAATTTACTCTGTTGTAAATGTTAGCAAACAACAATATATTCATCAAATTTCAGGATGGGCCTAGACCTAACCTGCCCTCTGTGTGGCCTAGGCTCTGCCGCTGCTTTACATGACGGCGTAACATACAAACGTCGTAATCCAAAGTGCTTATTCTTTTTCTCGTCATATAAAGATCATTTTTAGGAAATATAATTTAATTTGGAGCCTGTTTAGTCATCCATACTAATCAAACAAGTGATTACTTATTACCTTAACTATCAACTTGTTCGAACACATGGATCTCTAAATGGCCTTTAAATTAAATTAATTTTCCAAAAACAACCTTTGCAACAAAAATGATGTACAATTGAGAATATAATATCTATATAATAAAATGATTCACATCTTCGTATGAATAAGAAAGGATATGTACTATCATTTTTTAAAATGTTACTTATGTAGAATGATTAAGTAATAAATTTGGGAAAACACATTTTATTTCAAGTTCTATGCTTCAGAAAAACAAAATTTTAATAAATCTATAATCCATAACGGCTGAAACAGATCGTCTCATGTTATTTGATTAATATTTTAAGAGTTAATTTTTTCTTTTCAAGTTAGCTTAATATGTCGTATTCGTGTCACTAGTTACGAAAGCAGGTCATGTCCACCACAACACAAAAATGAAATATGTGGGTTGTTAAGTGCGTGTGTGGAGCATGTGATTCAATATGCTAGTGGATAGTGTTGAGTTTCCACTCATGTGTCTCGGGTTCGAAACTCTACCTCTATTAAATTATTTTAATAGTTTTGAATTGTCCTCCTTCTTTTAATAATAATAATAATAATAATTTTTTTCTTAAAAAAAGTCTGAGCGTGGAGAACAACTTATTAAATTGATATATCACCATCATGATTGACACACCCCGACCCGGAAAGTCCACTTGGACTCCGACCCGAGTTGTGCTGGCCGACACCTGGAGGGTGACGAAGCCAAAAGTGTAGTGTAGTAAAAAAAAAAAAAAGAATATGAATAAATTTAAACCTAAATGTGCCTAAACAAAAGAGTGCACGGGTAAGCGGGATTGCACCCATTTCACACGTGATGGGATTGGGTGGTGACTGAAATGAAAGGGCACGGGTGTGGAAAAATGGGGGAGTGCACGGGTTGCTTTAAAGGAAAGCAAGTATAGGTTTTTCTCTCCTTTTTGGATTTCCTACTGTAAAGGAAATCTACCCCTATCAGAAATAGTGATTTCCTTACTGATAAAAACTTTCGTGTACCTGTAACGACGTGTAAAAAAAAACAAAATACGAAGATGTGAACGAAGAAAACTAATATAAACGCATCCACGTCATTTGCCGTTAAGGGCATAATAGTTACTTCACTAATTCAAGGAGAAATTACATAGGAAAATTAGGGACGGGTCGTCACAATCTACCCCCCTTTATAAAAATTTCGTCCCCGAAATTTAAAATCATTTGTTACACAAACTCGAAGATAGGAACAGTAAAATATATGTACGTAACGAAGAAATTAAGTTAGGGCGGTTACATCAAAAGGGAAAATGCCACTCCGTCCATTAAGCATAAATGTGATATAGAATTGTGATAAATGCTGCTATATGGTTGGGATATATCTGTCATGACATTCATACATAGTTGTACATGCTCATCTTGCTGCACCCCGGTGTTAGTACTCCGCCCAGGGCCAGGGTCAGTCCTTCACGTGTATGTTCACATCCGCACCGTTCGCTCGCCTTGGATCCAAGTTAGGTGCCAGTCTTGTCGGGTAGATTGCATTAGGCAATCCGACTTGTATGTGACCGTGCTTTTGCACCAGTCTTCACATGATCGTAGTACTAGAGCGTATTGATTACACCCAATTCCTATCGGGTAGAATTGCCTTAGGCAGTTCCGACTTGTGTGCTAGCATAGATGGATGAGCAAATTGTTTATACTGTCGGGTAGAATTGCCTTATGCAGTTCCTGACTCGTGTGCTAGCTTAGATGATGAGCAAACTGTTTATAATTGATTATCACATGATTATATTATTGTGGCATTTGACATATCACATATTGGCATATTACTGATTATATTGATGTCATGCTTAATGGCTAATTACATACTTATTATGTTTTGAAGAAACTATACTTGTTTTTACGGCGAGGGGTTAGTACTTTTGAAAACAAAAGCTTTATTGTAAGCATTGTTTTGCTGACCCACTCAACTTTGTTTTTCGCCCCTCCAGGTTTAGTAGCTGGGCTTATGTGTAAACGAGAATTCTGGCAAATCTCAGGAGATGGTTATCTTCAGTGGTATAACCCTCATTCTGATTACTGTACTGTACTGTTCTTATGCTCTACCATCACGTGTGAAATGGGTGCAATCCCGCTTACCCGTGCACTCTTTTGTCTAGGCACATTTAGGTTTAAATTTATTCATATTCTTTTTTTTTCAGTACACTACACTTTTGGCTTCGTCACCCTCCAGGTGTCGGCCAGCACAACTCGGTTCGGAGTCCAAGTGGACTTTCTGGGTCGGGGTGTGTCAATGATATTCTATAACAATATATCATAACACATTGGATAAAAAAACTTATATTTATTTACATGTCACTTGAAACGGGGTTGTGAGTCATTCTTCCGTGCATGAAAAATGACGTGCAACTAACTTTAGAGTAGGGCTGGGCATTTACCAACAAAAAAAAAAAAAAAAACGGATGGAATTGCTCGAACCACACTAGCGGCTAGGTTTAGTTTTTTTTTTTTTTTTTTTAATTTTCGGTGGTTAAACCAAACCGCATCAACCTTAAAAAGCATAGAGAAATGAAATTATGAAAGGCATTTTGATGCCTTTTTATTATTATTAAATGCAAAGGAGATATTTGACCCCAAAAAAATGCAAATGAGAGAGATGAGAGCCACACTTTCAAGGGAGAGAATTTGGTTTTCCCATTTGGAAAAGAGAGCAATCGGCTCTCCTTTGGGAGATAGAAGCAGACACAGTGTGTGAGTAAAACAGGGGCACGAAGGTAGCAACTAGGCTTGGCAAACGGGTCGTGTTTGTCGTGTTTATGGAACACCTGTTATCTTAATGAGTCGTATCGTGTCACACCCATTATCTTAACGGGTTCTTAATAGGTTAGGTCATTTTACCCAACAAGTAAAATGACTCAACCCGTTAAGAAAAATATTTTTTTCTCTAAATTTTCACACACCACATTGCCAAACAAATATTGCTAATTAGGACTTATTTTGGGTTTAATTTTCTGATATTATTCTTCTCACCAAGGAGGGAAATATATATTGTACAAGATTGATTTACAAGGAAAGAAACACCAAATAAGATCTATCATGATTACATCCTGATTAAAAGGACCCAAACAGGTAATTAAGCTAATTACAAATGTCAACTCTCCAACACTCCCCCTCAAGTTGGTGCATAAATGTCGTTCATGCCCAACTTGACGATAAAGTTGTAGAACGCTTGACTGACAACAACTTTAGTTAAGATGTCCGCTAATTGATCCTCTGACTTTACGAACGGGAATTGAATAATATTCCCATCCAATTTCTCCTTAATGAAGTGTCTGTCAACTTCCACATGTTTCGTGCGATCATGTTGGATTGGGTTGTGTGAGATATCAATCGCTGCTTTATTATCCAAAAACAAATTCGAAGCCGACATTAAAGGACACCTGAGTTCTGCGATTAACCTCTGAAGCCATAATAATTCACATACTCCTTTTGCCAACCTCTGTATTCCGCCTCTGCACTTGATAAAGCAACCATTTTTTGTTTCTTACTCCGCCAAGTCACTAAATTTCCCCCCACAAATGTAAAGTAACCCGATGTGGACCGTCGATCAGTAATATTCCCTGCCCAATCTGCATAAGTATAACCTTCTATCCGGCAACCGCACCTATATGCGTATCACTCGGGGAATGCATAAATTGACTAACGATCTTAGTTAGTGGGAACTTGATCAGGGTGCATACCAAGATGGTGATTTTGGACTATAGGGGTATCAACCAATTTACAATCAAGCATTCCGATTTCTGCTAACAAGTCAAGAACATATTTTCTTTAAGATAGAAATATATCATGTTTAGATCGAGCTACTTCTATACCCAAGAAATATTTCAATCCACCAAGATCTTTCATCTCGAACTCAGTTGCTAAGTAATCTTTCAGCCTTGAGATTTCCTCTCTATCATCACCTATAACAATCATATCATCCACATAAATAATAAGTGCCGTCAATTTACCCATTCGACGTTTCAAGAAAAGTGTATGTTCAGAATTGCTCTGCATGAACCCATACTTCCAGAACCTACCAAACCATGCCCGAGGTGATTGTTTCAATCCATATAATGCCTTATTCAACTTACACACCATTCCGGGCTGTGAAACCGATGCATAACCAGGTGGAATATCCATATACACTTCTTCTTTAAGATTACCATGTAAGAAAGCATTTTTCACATCAAATTGCTGTAATGGCCAATCCAAGTTAGCCGCCAACGAAAGTAACACTCTTACCATATTAATCTTTGCTACTGGAGTAAATGTTTCTGTATAATCAACACCATACGTCTGAGTGTATCCCTTGGCCACTAGTCGTGCTTTGTATAGTTCAATCGACTCATCAGCTTTGTACTTGATGGTGTACACCCATCGACATCCCACTCTCTTCTTTTCTCAGGGTAGCGGAACTAAATCCCATGTTTGATTTTTCTGAAGTGCATCCATTTCTTCCTCCATCGCCTTGGTCCATTGATCATCAGATACTGCCTCATTCAATGAACTTGGTGTGCTATCATTGGATATTTGTTGTACAAAAGCTTTGCCGGGTTCTGATAATTTATGTGATGACACATAGTTGGCAATGGGATATTTAGAGCCCTTCGTTGTTTCCAGTGAATATCGATTGGGTGGCTTTCCCCGATTGTGCCTGAAAGGTAACTGATAATTCGGAACATCAGATATATCAATAGGGATAGAAGATCTTACCTCGGGAATATTCTCTGGAGTATAGTCATCTGGTGGTACTATATTTTGAGACGTGGGGGAGTAGTATTAGTAGAAATCTCAAGATCGGCAAGTGGCAGCACTGTTGCCTTGGGTGAAGACGGCACTGTCGTGCCTGCCATTAGTTTTGTGGGCAGCGATGCTACTTCTGTTGGCTGGGCTGGCAGCGCAGCCACTGCGGGCTCGGCTAATAGTGGCAACTGAAGATCAGTGGTAGCAGCCATGGTCCAAACCTGCTCATCATGCAGTGTCTCCCCCTGAAGAGGAGGGTTGGAAGAAGCCGGAGAGTAATACATCTCAGACTCGAACATCTATGGTAGTATACATCCGGCGTGAAGGAGGGTGGTAGCAACGGTACCCTTTCTGATGTAGTCCACACCCCATGAAAATGCAACGTAGATCACATGGGTCAAGTTTTGTCTGTTGATTTTTATGTAGATGAACAAAGGCAACACATCCAAAAACTTGCGATGGGAGCACCAAAACAGACGGTAGAGGCACGAATGTAGTAAGAACTTGCAAAGGTGTAAGAAAATTCAATACTTTGGGTGGCATGCGGTTGATAAGGTAAGTGGTAGTCTGAAAAGCAACATCCCAAGAGGATCGGGGAACATCCACCCCAATCAATAATGATCGAGCCGTTTCTAGTATATGGCGATTTTCGCGCTCAGCCACCCTATTCTGTTGAGGAGTCTAAGGACAAGTAGTCTCGTGAAGGATTCCGTGATTAGTTAAATAATATGTAAAATCATTATTAACATATTCACCACCATTATCAGAATGCAAAATCCAGATTTTAGTAGAAAACTGTGTCTGATCCATGGTGTGGAATGTCTTCAACGCTAGAAACACATCATTTTTATGCTTAATAAGGTATAACCATGTCATCCGTGTGCAATCATCTATGAACGTTACAAACCACCAAATACCAGATGAAGTAGTAATCGAAGATGGTCCCCAAACATCCAAATGAACAAGACCAAAAGGAATAGCACTTTTATTAGAATTCAACGGATAATAAACACGGTGACTCTTAGCAAGTACGCAAGTGTCACATTTAAAGTTTGAAACCGAACAACCAACAAATAAATCTGGAAACATATGTTGTAAATAACTGAAAGACGGATGACCCAAATGGTGATGCCATAACCATATCTGACGCCGTTTGTGATCAACCGTTCTTTAGGCGAGATTGACTCGTCTTGTACTGACATCGTCCACAAAATAGAGATCCCCCCTCTTAGTACCACGACAAATTATCTCATTCGTGAGAATATCCTGAATAAAACAAAACTTCGAATACAATAGTACACAGTAGTTCAATTGCTCAATAACTTGGCCAGGAGACATCAATTTATGCTTTAGTGAAGTACAAGTAGTGTATGCGGCAAAGAGAGGGTAGGCGTAAGGCGTACAGGGTCAGTGCCAGTTACCGGTGAGGTGACACCATTAGCATTAGTAATATTTCGCCGAAGTGGAACAGTATCACAAGCTAAATTAGTGGGGTCATAGGTCATATGGTCTATGGCACCGGAGTCAATGATCTAACCGGACTGAGTATCATAATTATTCATATTAAAAGCATAACCACAATTACATGAGGACTCTGAAGGCATGTCGGAATAACTCGAAACAGGAGAAGGATTCATGGTAGGGTTAGTTAGGGTAGTAGTGTTTAGTATAGGGGCATGATCTGTTAGGATGAAATTGTTTTCACCATGGAGTGGTGGTAGGTTCTCTATAGGAGGGTCGAGTTTGCTTGAGGGAATAGGCAGAGCAGAAATCCTTGGATCTCTGCTCTGATACCATGCTAATTAGGGCTTATTTTGGGGTTTAATTTTCTGATATTATTCTTCTTACCAAGGAGGAAAATATATATTGTATAAGATTGATTTACAAGGAAAGAAATACCAAATAATATCTATCCTAATTACATCCTGATTACAAGGATTCAAACAGGTAACTAAGCTAATTACAAAAGTCAACTCTCCAACAAATATTACACCGAAAACTAATTTGAAACCAAAAAACCCAATTTTCACAAACTCTAGAAACAAAAAAACCCAAATTGAAGAAACGAAATCAATCTTAATTTGAAAACTAATTCGAAGCAAAACCCTATATTTTGAAAGTAATTCGAAATAACAACTACCTCGATTAGGGCTCGAGATTCGCTAGATCCAGAAAGAGCGAATTGAAGATAAAAGTAGCAGATCGACTGGTGGTGGGTTACTAGGTTGTATGTGGTGACAGTGGTGTGGTGGAGGGAGATTGAAAAAGGTGGTCGTGGACTCGTGGCTAGCCAGAGTTGAGGTTCGAGACTGAGATTCAAGAGTTCAGTTTGAGAGAGAGAGAGAGAGAGAGAGAGAGAGAGAGAGAGTGAGTGAGTGAGTGAAAAAGAGAGAGATAGAGATAGTGGCTGCTTCTATTCGAGCATTTTCGAATGAAAATGTCTGATTTATGGCTGAGAAAAACATTGGACGCCCGAGGTTAAATCTCAGCCAGTCCAACAGTCATCAATTATATATATATATATATATATATATATATATATATATATATATATTTATCAACTTTTAGTTCAGTTTGGGATTAAATCCCACTGTTGTTAATTATAGTATTTCTTTTTAATGGTATAAAGTTATTAATTTTGATACAGATGTCTAGGTTTTAAAATTTTAAGATTAAACATTTATGCTTTTTAGAGTTTTGATTAAATGTCTTCCTACAATTTAGGTGCCGCATGGATTAGAAATAGCTTTTTTTTATAATTTAAATGACCCAACTTGCCATTATATAAATATACCTTTTAATTCCTAGATAATACATTAAAACTCCTAAACTCTTGTAGAAAAATATTGTAGAATTTAATTAAAAAAAAAAGTCTTTCAAAATACACATGAATGCGACTTGCCATTATATTTAATATACCTTTTAATTTTCTTAGATAATATCTCAAAACTCCTAAATTCTTGTAGATAAATACTGTAGTATTCAATTTTAATAAAAAGTCTTTCAAATTATACATGAAACGTAGATTTCTTCTTGGTACATATTTGATACGGTACTTAATATATCTTCTTGGTACATATTTGGTATGTTTATTTTATTTTTTTGTATGTATTTGGTACGTTTATACTTATTTAAAAAAAAACATATTTGGTACGTTACTTTGTATATCTTCTTGGTACGTTCATATTTCTTTTTTGTGTGTATTTGGTACATTTATATATATTATTTTGGTACGTTTATATTTATTTAAAAAAAATATTTGGTACGTTACTTTATATATCTTCTTGGTACGTTTAAATATATTATCTGAACGTACCAGCCTCAAGCCTCCGAAAATAGAGAATACGTCTAATTATCTCACATGAAATCAATATAAAATAGTGAAAACAACCACTAATTGAAATGGATAAGTCCATTCAAAATTCAAAAATGAGAATCACAGAATTCTAACGTGGGAGAAGAAACAGGCTTGCTAAAAAAAAGGCCACGTTCAGAAATATATCAACCTAAAAGGATATATATGGAATTTAATAATTAACATTTTAAATTAAAAAAAAACACAATAATTACATGTAATATAAATAAATATAAAAATGCTAACATGGTTATTGTTTAGGCATCCTAATCAAATTTCAAAATAGAGTCAATGTTTAATCTAAAGAGTATTAGAAAAGTGCAGGGGATTCTAATTTCCCCTTATATTAATATTTTGGGTAAATTACACAAAACTACCTCAACTATTGGTCTCACGACACTTTCATACCTCATCTTTTAAAATTGACAATGTCATACCTCATCTTTAAAATTTGGTCAATTTTATACCTTCCGTTAGTCTGACCGTTAATTTGTCAGTTAAATGCTGACATGGCTTGATCCAGACCCCACTTTTCATTAAAAAAATTAATAAAATATTAAAGAAAATCATTTAATATATATTAAATATTAAAATAACAAAAAAAAGTAAAAAAAATATATCAAAACCCGTCCGCACCCCACCCCCTCCCCTCTCCCTCCTCCTCCATCTTCTTCCCATCCTCCCCCATCTTCTTCCCTTGCTGCAACCCAGAAATGAAACGACAAAAAAAACAAAACCCAGTTCGTCCGCACCCCACCTCACCCCCTCTCCCTCCTCCCCCATTTTCTTCCCTGCTGCAACCCAGAAACGAAACGACAAAAAAAAAAAAAAAAAAAAAAAAAAATCAAAATCAAAATCAAAACCCAGTCCGCGCACCCATCTCTCCTCCCCATCTTCATCTTCGTCCCCTTTTCCCTCTACCTGCAACCCAAAAAAAAAAAATATATATATATATATATATTCGAACCCAGATTCGGCCCAAGAAGAAGGAACCTCTCTCTCTCCTCCCTATCTTCATCTTCGTCCCCTTTTCCCTCTACCTGCAACCAAGAAACCAAAAAAAAAAAAAAAAAAAAAAAAAATCAAACCCAGTTTCGGCCCAAGAAGAAGAAGAAGAAGAAGAAGAAGAAGAAAAAAAAAAATTTGACTAATCCAGTTGCCCAGAAGAAGAAAGAGAAGAAGAAAGAGAGGAGAGAGGAGAGAGGAGAGAGAAGAGAGAAGAAGAAAATGTGCAGGTGGGAGGAAAGGGGTGCCGCACCGCACCCCTAGGAAATTTTTTTTGTTTTTTTTGTTTTTATTCTTAATTTTTAATATTTAATTATTAAAAATATATTTTTTTATTTTTTTATCCAGCTGGATTAGTGAGTGGTCCCCGTCTTTAGCCACGTCAGCACTTAACAGAAAAACTAACAGAAAAATTGACGGAGGTATGACATTGTCACAAATTAGTAAGATGTGGTATGACATTGTCAATTTTAAAAAATGAGGTATGAAACTGTCGTGACCCCAATAGTTGAGGTAGTTTTGTGTAATTTACCCTAATATTTTTCTTATTGTGTAACGGATTACCCACGTGTATACCTGGACCGACCCATTATCTTAACATATGCTTATTGGGTTACCCGATGACGACCCAATTTGTTATAATGTCGACCCGAAAACCTGTTAATTTCGTGTAGTGTTGGATCGGGTTAACAGGTCGTGTCAGAAATTGTCAGGCCTAGTAGCAGCTGCTCTTTGGTGCTCTCCTTGGGCTGCATCATTTGTGTTTCCTTTAAGCAATCACTTACATTGGTGCTACGTTCGGTAGCTTTTAGGAAATGAATTTGTTATATATTTTTGTCTTCACATAAACTGAAAACCGATCCAAACCAACCCTCTATTGTCAGTTAACCAACTTGGTTTTAGACTCAACTTGATCGGTTTTGGTTTGCAATTTCAGCCCAACCCACTAGGTAAGTTTGGATTCGGTTTTAGCCCAAAACTGATCCAAACCAACCCACGCCCACCCTTACTTTAGAGTTTAGACTGCCATGGTGGTTCACCCTACCCTCTATCCTAGGGGTGGGCAAACGGGTAGAGAAACCGAGGGTCGCGGCGGGTAGTGTAGGTTCGGGGCGGGTACGGGCCGGGTCTTGTTTATTTTGGGAACAAACGGGGCGGGCCGGGTTGGGCCATTATTATTTACGGGGCGGGCCGGTTCCTAAACCTTAGAAAAAGGGGGCCCCGGACCAGCCCGTTTCTAATTATAATCAATGGTTGAGATTGAATGATAACCTATCATGCAATCTGAACCGTTAATTTCTAACCTAGGGTTCCACTTCCAGAGTCTGTTTCAGTTTCAGTCTTTCAGACTTTCACTCTCTCACTCCCACCATCCCTCGACTCGACTCGACTCCGACGACAGAGAATGCCCATCACCGCCGTTGCGACCAACACATCAGCACCACCATCACCCATCCAGCCATCCTCCGACCTCGACGACATCCTTTACTTCGCCGGCTACCGTAAGTCTACTTCTCCGAATTTTATTTTCATGGATGCGGAGGATCAGTAGCACTAGAAACTGTAGCATGCATAATAGGAATTTTATTAGAGACTAAATCTTTAGGTGGGAGGGAGTAATTTGATGAATGCATGAACATTTGGGTGAAGGATTGGATGAGAGTGGGATTTGGGATTTGGGATTTGAGATTTCAGATTTGTGTTGGTTATTGATTGGAATATGGGATTGGGATTGGGATCGGGGATTTCAATCTGTGTGTTTACTGCGTTTTTTAGATTTGTGTTTACGGTGTTTTTCAATCTGTGCGTTTTTGTTCTGTCAAACAGCCCTTTGCTACAACATATAAATTGGGTAAAGAAGAACCAAATCGATTATATGTATACAAAACGCAAGTGTATTTCGTGAAATCAACTATAAATACCTTCTCACTACAGCCAAACCAAAAGTATAAGACCGCACAAGAATACTCTAGAAATTAATTACAGTTGCAAGTGACCTGTGGTTGTAGAGTTGGCATGCTTGCACTCACAAGTGCAGATACTTCTTGACTCTTTCACCACTCGTTGAGATCTCCGAGTGTGAAGCTTTATGTTAACCAACTTACCAGCCTTCTGTTGCACAACAAAAAAACCTTAAATCAATACTTCTAAACCGGAGTTAGGCTTCTTATGTTTGTTTATGCAGCTGGATGTAATAAATAATATAGGTATATCGCCAAGATAATCATACCATTCTCCAAACCAAGTCTTCCGGACCCAATGGTTGGGCTGGATTGGAGTAGAGGAAATGTCTTGAGTACTGGGAAAGACAAAAATAGCATAAATCAGTCCCCATGAAGATTTATGTCTACTCCAACCTTTTGACAAGATAAAGAAACAGTATAGCATGGCACCTAAAAAGCATGTCTACTACAATGTTTTTACAAAATATACAAATACAGATAGCAGCAACAACAAAATAATAACATTCACTTCAATTTTTCACTCACATACCTTGGCAAGATTCTGACGCAGTTCCTCTATTTCAATCTGTGTGCAGCTACCCTGGAAGTACACCACTTCACTTAGCTGCTCGTGGTGGATCCTTAGATTGTGTCAGAGAGTTGCTTGCTTGGGGAGCGGATTGGCTTCAAAAAGACTCGTCTTCTGGGTAACTTTCTTTAATGGGTGGTGTAATGTTTTGTGTTTCTATTAAAAATGGCAATATGAAATGTAGGGTTTTATGTGTTTCTGTTAAAAATGGCAATCTGAAATGTAGGAGAAGTACTGGTAAACCAAGTTTTAATTAATAAATAAGGATTGTTCTAGCAGTGTAACTGTAATTACCTCGGTGATTCTATTTAAACCCCAAAGCTTGTTCCCTTATCCTGCCCTCTCATCACTAAATATGTTTTGTTTTCTGATTTTACTCCTTAATTATAAAAGAGAGAATTAAAATAATGCTTCAGCCCCCTGATTTTTCCATTGATTTAGGCAATTAAGTCTTGCATGGTTTTTGAGAAAGATTGTGTTCCTAGTAAGTTAAATGCAGTTTTTGGTTCTCTCGTTTATTGTGAGTTGGAGCACAAATAGTATTTTCTTAGGGAAGTGTATACACAGTACAACATTTAAACCCTTCGATTTTATATCAGCTTGTTTGTTTGGTTGCCTTTATATTTTTCCACTGCTTTATTTCCTATCAACCATTGATGGTTTAGTCCTTTGTGTGCATGTATGTTTCCCTATCTCTATGTGATTAAATTTCTTGTTTTGGATGCTAATGAGTCTAAATTTTGGATGAACTTGAATCTTTCAGTGTTACCGCTTTCTTTTGTGTTTAGGGATAACTTTTAAGGTTGTTTAACATTTGCTTCATTGACAGATTCTTCAAAGCTTTGAGGATATTCTGCAAAGGAACCAGTTTTATTTAGTGGACAAGGGCAAGCTCAAGACTGCTCTTGCCGGCTTGGAGCTATTGTGAAAAGGTATTTTTAAGTTTTCCTGAAATCCGGAAGATGACTGACTCGTTTGCATGTTTTCTTTCATTGTTTGTATCTTGCGGCTGCTTATTTTCTTGTACCTTCCATTTGTGTTCTTTCATTGCACATCACTGGTGAAACTTCTGCTGCTAATTTTGTTATTGTTGTTATTATAATAATCATTATCTTATTGGGGCCATAAAGTTCAAACTATATATAAGTTTTCAATCTACATGTGCAGATAAATTAGCTGGTTCAACTTTGGATCTTGTGTTCCTATTACTGTCATGTAGCAGGGTAAAGACATAGCACCAGGAACATGCGCATGAATTGACTAAATCTTAAATTATGCTTTAATTCTGCAATGCATATGGTTTGCTCTTGGGCTGAGCCTGCTGTAAAGAAAATGGGTTTATTTATAGTAATAGGAACGTATATTTGTAAATTTAGAATTAAAAGTTACATTCTCTGACACATGGAAATTCAAGTTTATATTCTATTTTTCCTTGCAGATTCAATGAGGAATGATGTTGGAACTTGGATGTTGGAACTTGGATGTTGGAACTTGGACGTTGTAATTGTATGTTGATTTGATCTTTAGATGTTGGACGATGTAATGTTATTTTGGATGTATTGAATATGTGCAATTGCAATCTGTGCAGTACTGCAATCTGATATATATATATATATTTTTTCAATCTCTGCAATCTGCTGTGCACTGCAAAATGCAAACTGCAATCTGTGCAATTTTTTTCAAACTGTAATCTGTGTAAACTGCAATCTGTGCAATTTTTTTCAAACTGCTGCAATCTGTGCAAATATTTTTAAACAGCAAAAAAAAAAAAAAAAAGGGACCCGTGGACCTGGACCGAACCGGCCCGTTTCAACCGGGCCGGGTAAGGTCTGGTTCCTATTCTAAGAATTGTAATGCCCAGCCCAGCGCGCCCCGTCTTCTTTGATTTCGGGTCCGGTCCGGTTCCTTCAAAAATGAGCCCGGCCCGGCCCGGCCCGTGCCCACCCCTACTCTATCCGCACCAGTAACACCACAACAAAAACACAAACTGATTTTAAAAAGACAAGGACCGGTGATCAAACTCGGCCCAATTGTGTATATTGTTTGCTTCAAGGTCCGGGCGGCGCGAGCGAGCGAGCGAGCGGGAGAACGCGCGCGGGAGAGAGAGGAGAGAGAGCGCGAGAGGTTGGTCAGGTCAGGTGTCTAGGGTTTTGAAAATCCCAGAAATTGATTGATGGATTGAGATTGCACAAGGTTAGTGAGCGCGTAAATGAACAGATTTCATGCCCTAAATTTCAGTTTTTCTCTAATTGAATCCCAATTTTCGTAAATTGAAGAAAACAGAAAGAAAAAAAAATGTCGAATTCGAAAATGGTGAGTTTGATTTGGTTTATGCCGATTGTGTGTGAGAAAGAGGTGTGCTTATCATGTGCAGGGAGCGAGTGTGAGAGATTTGTTAGAGAGAGAGTGCGTAGAAGAACAAAAAGCTCTCTTTTTTCAATTTTAGGGTTTCTTTGCCCCCTTTTGAGCTGCCTTCTCCAATTACCTCATGGACCGTAAGCTCGTGGTAAGTTGTTTTATTTATTTGATTTATTTATTTATTTCTTTGGCTTAGGTATTAAATTTTGCATTTTTATTAATGGGTTGATGGAATTTATTTGAATTGGGTTGTCTGTGATCGTAATTCAGGTTTTGGGCATTCCGTGGGATATCGATACGGAAGGGCTGAGAGAGTATATGGTCAAATTTGGGGAATTGGAGGATTGCATTGTCATGAAGGTTTGCCAATCACCCAACCCTTTTTGCTTCGCTAATGCTGTCGTTCCCTTTCGAAATTTATTTATCGGTGTTCCTCTTGTGCTTTACTACTTGAATTAATTTTGATAAGTTAGTTTTGTTGCCGCTTGGTTTGGAAGGTGAGTGGTGCGCAAATTTCGTGTAACATTTCGTTTCTCTCTAACCTGAAAAGCATTTGTTACTGTATTTGTTTCCATATTTATTAGGATCGGTCAACTGGTCGGTCTCGTGGATTTGGATATGCAACATTTGTATCTGCTGAAGATGCGAAGGTGAGTTGGATTAGAATTTTCTAAGGGTCCTGTTTGTACCGGCTAAATGTTTCAATGGTTGCAATATTGCATGATCACTTAGTTAGGAAACGTAAATGTCTTAAGAATCTTAAGAATTAAGATCAACAGTCAGTATCAAATTTCTACCTTACATCCTTTTTGCTATAGAATGCAGCATCAAGTGAGCACTTTCTTGGCAATCGAATGCTGGAAGTTAAAATAGCTACTCCAAAGGTGATATAAATTCATAACAAGCATTGCTTTAATACTGTTCTCGAATTTTAATTTTGGTTAATCATAATTGTCGTCCATGTGTATTGTGTTTCTTTAACATAACAAGTTTTGCGGGATGTATTGCCAACAATCTTTCATTTTTTTTAACAGGAGGAGATGAGAGCACCTGCAAGAAAAGTTACCAGGATATTTGTTGCAAGGATCCCACAATCTGTGACAGAAGCAAACTTTAGAAGGTACTTAAATGTATTGTTGTTGCAATATGTTAGCTATTGTTGTTGACTTTTTTGTATACTATTTTGTGAGTTATGATATAGAATTAACCTGATATTTCTTTGAATTTCTTTTGCAGTCATTTTGAGAAATATGGTGAAATAACGGATTTATACATGCCGAAGGTTCTCTATCCAGCTCTTCAAACTCACATTATATTAGATGTTGTAATTTTGTGTGTGTTGATGTTTCAGTACATATCCTTCCAAGTCTTGTAAATATGCATAGATATGTCTGTGCACGTACCCACCAAGTCACACATTTACCTTTCGAATTATTGCTGGGTTGGACCTAGTATCCTATGATTGTCACAAATGTGTTTTTTCAGGATCAAGGCTCAAAAGCACATCGTGGAATTGGGTTTATAACATTTGAAAATGCAGGTCAGACCATCTCATATATTCTCTTGTGTCTTGCATCATGCCTAATGTCAGTTTCCATTTTCCATTTGAATTTAAGTCCTCTGGTGGAAACATTAAGTTAGTAGTTTGCCTTTACTTGAGCTTGCAATGGACATAAATTTATTTGTGATGGTGTGGGAAACGCTTGTGGTGAGATGGGGGAGAATTAAAGGTCTGTGGCATTTTGTTGCATGGAACTATGGAAGAAAAGATGCTTTCCTCTAGCACATTTGATTACTTTATATGTTCTTTTCACCGGCATTTACATCTGAAATTCTTTACATGTTGATGTCATGTTTTGTTTTTCCATTAAGTCTTGTAAGAAGTGGTTAGTTTATCATTATCCAAAATAGGAATTGATTATAATGAGTTAGCTTCATTAGGATAGATGATCTGGGAGCTGATTGTATGATATATTCCTTTGTGGTTGATATCATTATTGTTTTGAGGAAAAGTACTGGACAAACAAATGTTCTTTGTTGTAGATTCCGTGGAAAATTTGATGGCTGATACTCATGAATTAGGCGGTTCCAATGTAGTTGTTGATCGAGCTACACCCAAGGCAAGTTACAGCTTTGACAATCTGTACTCCCTCATTTTTTGAATTTATAGTACTAATTCCTTTTGAAGGGTAAAGATTGGTTGTAAATGTATCGGTAATTCAAGAATAAAGATACATATTTTCTTGTTTTCAGGAAGATGACTTCAGACCAGTTGGAAGAATGGCGCAACAGGGTGGCTATGGTGCATATAATGCTTACATCTCAGCAGCAACTAGATATGCTGCCCTCGGGGCTCCTACCTTGTATGACCATCCTGTACCAGGACCAGCTTTTCCAAGTAAGTACTATTACAAGTTACAACACAATGCATTTCATGTGAAGAATATTAAATTGCACTTTATATGACTACTCGGAAGTTACAATTACAAAAAATCTTGTGTTGCATTAGGAGGGGAATCTTCTCGAGGACTGGGCAAAAAGATTTTTGTTGGTAGGCTTCCTCAGGAAGCAACCTCTGATGATCTCCGCCAGTATTTTGGGAGATTTGGTCGTATTGTAGATGTCTATGTTCCAAGGGTAAGATATCATATTTTAACAAACTGTATTCTTGATATTGGAACCTCAAAATGTGTGAATACTCAATTATGTAGGATCCCAAAAGAACTGGGCATAGAGGATTTGGTTTTGTAACTTTTGGGGAAGATGGTGTAGCCGAACGTGTATCACGAAGGTCTCATGAGATTTGTGGCCAGCAGGTAGTAGAAGGAAGCTAAGTCTCATTGTATCTGTTCGCTTATGTTTCATTAAGATGGAACTTAATATGTTGTTCTGTAGGTTGCAATAGATACAGCCACACCTCCTGAGGATGCTGGTATGAGTGGAAATTTTATGATGAATAATGTAGAGCCCTTTGCCGGCTATGGTGGTCCTATGCGCTCATATGGGAGGATGTTTGGAAGTCTGGATTTTGATGATGTGAGTATATTTTAGATGTTCAGTAAGATGTACACATGGCAGAGTAGAGTTCAAAAGATAATGATTATATGGGTGATAAATAGTGTCCTGCAATAGACCTTTACTAACATCATCTCTAAATTCTGCAGTGGGGTTACGGAATTGGCAGTGGGGTCGGTGTTGCGAGACCATCAAGAGCAAACTGGAGGTACAGGCCATACTAGGGAGATATGGCTCGGGGAATTTGGTACGAGATATTTGGAATGTCAACAAAATGCCATGCAGATCTTGTTTATTTTATATAAGACTAAGGATCGCATCCTTAGTTGACATCCCCAATAATGTTCTTGTCGGACTTTTGAAATAGTTTGGTTTCTATGATCCAGTGAAGATATAGGCGAGTAGGGTTGTCCAAATCTGTCATATTAGCCTGCTGGCGAGTCCAGGAACTGGGATCGTGGTTCCTTTGTGTAGTAATTTCTATGTTTGTTGACTCGTTACCCGGGTTATACATGGATAATTGCAAATTCGGGGTTTTTATTTTGTTCAGTGACATTTATCGTGTAGGTCGGTTTTCCATTTTCCTTCGTTTAGTTTGGTAATGTCGGTTTTGTTCGTTTGTATGAATTGGTGTTCAACCAGAGTCAGTTCGCCGGTGTTCAACCAGAGTCAAGTTGCCGATCTTTGGTCACTGAAACCCTGACTGTTTATTACTTGAAAACAGCTGAAAATTCGTAAAAGCGATTTGAGGATTAAGATTGTGTGTGAAGAGAGTGTTTGTTTTTGGTCGGTTTCGTGCTCCGCTGTCGCCGCCGCTGTGTATCCAAGCTCAAAAAATCATCTCGCCAGCTCGAGTTGCCACTGCTGAATTGCCCTTCCTTGCCGGCGTGTACCCTTCATTCACGGGGGTCTGCATATCCATTTTTTTTTTTCTTGGTGGTTTACATTGAATGAATTTGAGCCAATAACATTCATTACTCATGACTTGTCTGGCTACCTAATGGAGAGCGCACTGGTGATGTTGATGATTTATCATAAATCCTCAAGTACTTTCCACACTTCCTGAGTTGGAAGTCCTTTTTTGGTATTGGATCCGCTCTTCTGTTAGCATGAACATGAATTTCATTCTATTCGTCGTCTTTATTCTTAAGGGAACTTCCCACCCGAACCACTCTTAAGACCACCAAGCCCTCTCGAATGAGTTTTACTATAGAAGCTTTCAACGTACACCCAGGGACAAAGATAGACTGCTCATTGGGAATGCAATGCATTATGCACACAACCAAAATGACATGGTAAAAGGCCAACTAAGAGCACAAAAGAATTAGGAAGCATCACAGGTGAAGCAACTGCGTAGGGAACCCATCCGGACATGTCTACCGAAGGGACGAGCCTTCTCGGAAGTTTTGGGAGCTTGCTGGTTGTCTTTCGTTGGCACTGAGCTTCTCATTTTGTGAGCTTTAACTTGTGCGTTTCTCAACTTCTTCGCGATCCTATCCATCATCGACGATCTCTTCTTTTCCAATTTCATCTGCAATAAACCAACTTTGTAGTTACTAATGGCTACAACATACATAGACAACTATTTATGTTAAGCATTTTGCAAGAAAGAGAAACCTCAAGTTTTCTTAATGCTGCTTCAGCTTTTGCCTTGTGCAAGTTTTCCCATGCAGTGATCTTGGCTTCCTCTCTTTGCCACCTGCATACATGGTCAGAAAGATTTGGTTTCGTGATCCATGTTTCGTCAACAATTCAATGGTTACGATTACAATTTTCGGGGATTACCTTGAAATGTTCATAGCTGCATCTGCAACATCAAAACATGAAGCTTGATTTTCGATAGCAATTTTGTCGAAATCATAAACATCCGGGGGTCCTTTTGTGTTGCTTCCACGTCTTCTAGTTCTAGACCCCTTAGTAACATTGGTTCCATTGTCTACCTGCACTTCCCTGACCTCCAATTTGGCAAAATGGTCGTGCTGCTGTTCCACAATGGAAATGAGATTCGGAGAAGATGGAGCACATGATGACCTCCTTTTAGGAGGTGGTGGTGAGTGGAGGCGGCCCTTCGGGCTTATTTGGGTTGCCATGTCTCGTTGCGAAACAGCTCGAGGAATTCCCGGCTCCTCAGACTTTTTTGTATCCAGTTTCTCATCTGCATATTTTACATGTTGATTTTAGCTATGAATCGTTCTGTATTCGACGCAGCTCGAGAAAATTAAGAATGGAACTAGCAACAAAATTAGACACCAAAACCCCGAACCCCTCATGATTAATTGAGATTTCGATTAAATATCTGAATCGAAAATTGACAGTTTGACAACATAACAATAACACACACAGTATGGAACACGAAACATGATGCTATTGAAGATGGGAAAGAACTCACTATGCAATTCAGACAATCCAAGCACACTACTTGATCTTCCGATTCCTCCACTCCCACCATAGAGAAGAGAGACACTATCAGCAGCCAAAATTCCCGTTGAGAATGGCGAACCAATCATGAAATTTCTCACACTGCCACCATCAAATGCTGGATTTGCAGGCGAATAGTTCGAGTAGTGTACAACCCCAGAAGGAGGCACAATTGGACCACTCTTGGACTTAGGCCTCCTCTGCTGATCCTGAGAATGTGAGCTCTTGTTGCTCTCCCCATATCCGATCACGGGGCTGCAAATCCACCTCTCAGCATCCTCCCATTTTGAAGGCATAGTCCTCCCACCATTACTCAACCCCATCAAAGAAGTGTTCCCATTGACGATATGCCTCTGTCCACTGCTTGTCGGCAACGGCACACGCTCGGAGCTCCAACCCTTTTGGCCTCCAATTCCATTACCGCGATAATCGGATACTCCTAGGGTTGGAAATGAACCCAAATCATGAGAAACAGAACCTCTATTCATGTTACAAAATATGTTCTCAAGTTGTAAGCTTGATTAAGCATATGATGTTTGTTGCCAGACACTCGTAACTCGGTTGGCTAAAAGCATACGCACTCCCTACATTCGAGGCTTTGAGTTCGATTCCCCCCTTACTCAATATCGCTTGCATTAAAAGAAAAAATGCACATGAAGTTTTGCTCAATGTACTTTCTTCATTTGCAGTTGCAGCAAAGAACATGTTGGCACAGCTGTAGTTTTGGCATTTTTGGCGCGGTGGCTACTTCAATTTCATTGGATTTGGACCACTCAAAAATTCAAAGACTTGGACAGTAGGGAAGTAGACAACAGCATTAAAGGCATGGTATCGTTTGTCCCAACCAAGGGCATTGTTGCATTCTTTGATGGCTCGCTATTTCTTTGTAATCTCTGTCTCAACAGGTAGGTCATTTTAATCGTTTTTTTATATTTTAATTCTTTTCCACCGTCCCATATTTGAATGAGTGATTGAGATCTATCAAATTCCTACTGTTTGTACAAGCAGAGATATTAAGAAATATGTTCTTTTGCAAGGCTCTCAGAAAATGGTCTTGCTACGATGATACTTTTCATACAAATTTATCAGATTTCCTTATGTAAAAAAAATCTAAATTGTTGATTTTCTATACCACTTAGTAGTACGTACCATTAAAGAAAAATTGATCGTGAACATTAAATACTTTTGTCATAAGTAACAAAAATGATGTGTTTATGTATAAATTCCATATAAACGATATGATAAGAAAAATCTTTGAGAACAGTAATCACATATATATATATTCGGCGGTCGAAAATGAAAAATATTTCTCCAAGTCAGAAATATTTGGAGAAAATTCTTTATTCGGCCTAGAGCGAAATCAAGTTGAGAATTTTAAGATTAAAATATCTCGGCTTGGAATAAAGCATCGTTGGCCTCCCCCTGTTTATGATTCGGCCACTTTTCTTTTTCATTTGTCAAATCATTTTCTTAACCATTCGGTCTCTTGACCGATACTTAAAAAATAAGGGGGCAATGAGCATTGAACCCTCGTACAAAAAAAAAAAAAAAAAAAAAAAAAAGAGAACAAATTTTTTTTTTAATCATTCGGCTTCTTGGCCGATGCGTAAGAAAATAAAGGGGGGCGTAATAATCGGCAATCTTTATCAACTTGCCAATTGTTGACTTTGATTGGTGATAGGCCGAGCTGCCATTTTTTCTCGACCTCGGCCTCAAATTTTTCTCGACCTCCAATTGTTGACTTTGATTGGTGATAGGTCGAGCTGCCATTTTTCTCGACCAAGATTTTTCTCGGCCTCTTACCCAATTCTTAACCGATATCACATATGCCGAGCTCGGCGAGCTGGTGCTCTCCTACCCCGGTGGGCGAGAGTCTTCGAGACTTCGACCCCATTTGGTTTTCCTCGGCCCATTTGGTTTTCTCGGCCAGCTCGTCAAGGGTGTCAGGCTGTGGAGTGTATTCACTCGACCATACATTTCTTCGACTGCGCTAATTTCCTTTACCATTCGGCTTATGGGCCGAAGCTCGGCAATGTTTGGACCCAAAATGACATTTTGGGGGCCGAGCTCAGAAATATTCTCGGCCCAATGTTGTTTAGAATAGTGTCATGGGCCGGCCTTGTCAGGGTTGGCCGAGTCCTGATATGAGAAAGATTACTTTGGATAAAGACGAAGAAGTTGAATCCTGATACAACGGGGAGTCTCAAGGTTGGAAGTAAGAATGAATCTAGTTCATTATAAGGCTTGGTACAGAGGCCTATTGGAACTAGGATTGGCCGAATCATAATCAGATTGGGATAAAGAGTTCTAGTTTGAGTACATCTCTGATTCGGCCAAGAGTTTTTTAGCCACTATAAATACAAGAGGTCGCGCGACATTCTGAAGACCTCCAATTCAACACACAAATCTGCCCAGCGCAAACCCTCTCAACCTTGAGATTTTTTTATTTTCTTTTTCGCCAACACATCTTCAGTTTGGATAAACAGCACTGTGGAGGCAACCGGTAAACATCTTCAGTTTGGATAAACAGCATTGTTGCCGTAGAATCAGCCGACCGCGGAGCACCTTCAGTTTGGATAAACAGCACTGCGTCGAGGCCGACTGGTTATCTATCCAAGTCTCGGCCGAGAAGGGTTTTCGAATCCTTATTGGCAGAGGTCATCTCATTAGCCTTCTCGGCGAAGTGAGGTGTTACAGGTTACTACATTCGGCATATTGAAAGCCGAATTTGATATTGAACTTCGCAGAACTAGCAGCCTTGTCTTCAGGCTCTAGAACCCAAAGGCCGAGGCGTGTTCCTTCCTTAGCCGCAGTCGCAAGATCGAGAAGTCAGCCGCGCACACAACGCAACATCAACATTTTACTCACCGGTCGAGCTCGGCCGTCGAGTTGGCACGCCCCGCATTCAACCGAAGGACGTAGTTAGCTCATAGATTATTCGGCCTGCGCGCCACGTAGGCTTGGTAGTTTTTAGGGTCAACATTTTGGCACGCCCAGTGGTACCAAGTGCTAAAACTACGAAGTTCATATGATAGATCAAGATCTCAATCGAGTTCCATTGGATGAGATTTGGCGCCTATTCAAAGAAAGTTCCGAGAGGTATGCCAAATTCCTCGAGGAGCACATTAGAGTTATTGACAAAAGGCTAGAGGCCAGGGGGCAATTTTTCGCTCCGGCCACAATTAAAATTCGGCCTCAGAAGATTGACGAGACGGCCGAAGAAAAACCTAGGCCACCTGCTGGCTTGGTCGAGACTAAAAGTGTGGTGGGCCTAGAAGAAGGAGTTCAAATTTCTGAGTCAGAAATTGACTTGGAAAATGGTTCGTCAGAAGAATGTTCCAATGACGAACAAGACCAATTCATTGTTTTAGCCGAACAAACCACGCCAATCGATATGATTATTGGCGATAAAGCCGATATAAAGAAATCTCATTCTGCTAAGTTGTTCGAATTAAAAGCCGAAATTGGTGACATTATTATGCTAGGGGGGCATAATAATTGTTTAACACATTCGGCGGTCGAAAATGAAAAATATTTCTCCAAGTCAGAAATATTTGGAGAAAATTCTTTATTCGGCCTAGAGCGAAATCAAGTTGAGAATTTTAAGATTAAAATATCTCGGCTTGGAATAAAGCATCGTTGGCCTCCCCCTGTTTATGATTCGGCCACTTTTCTTTTTCATTTGTCAAATCATTTTCTTAACCATTCGGTCTTTTGACCGATACTTAAAAAATAAGGGGGCAATGAGCATTGAACCCTCGTACAAAAAAAAAAAAAAGAGAACAAATTTTTTTTTTAATCATTCGGCTTCTTGGCCGATGCGTAAGAAAATAAAGGGGGGCGTAATAATCGGCAATCTTTATCAACTTGCCAATTGTTGACTTTGATTGGTGATAGGCCGAGCTGCCATTTTTTCTCGACCTCGGCCTCAAATTTTTCTCGACCTCCAATTGTTGACTTTGATTGGTGATAGGTCGAGCTGCCATTTTTCTCGACCAAGATTTTTCTCGGCCTCTTACCCAATTCTTAACCGATATCACATATGCCGAGCTCGGCGAGCTGGTGCTCTCCTACCCCGGTGGGCGAGAGTCTTCGAGACTTCGACCCCATTTGGTTTTTCTCGGCCAGCTCGTCCAGGGTGTCAGGCTGTGGAGTGTATTCACTCGACCATACATTTCTTCGACTGCGCTAATTTCCTTAACCATTCGGCTTATGGGCCGAAGCTCAAGGAAACTGGGGGGGCAATGTTTGGACCCAAAATGACATTTTAGGGGCCGAGCTCAGAAATATTCTCGGCCCAATGTTGTTTAGAATAGTGTCATGGGCCGGCCTTGTCAGGGTTGGCCGAGTCCTGATATGAGAAAGATTACTTTGGATAAAGACGAAGAAGTTGAATCCTGATACAACGGGGAGTCTCAAGGTTGGAAGTAAGAATGAATCTAGTTCATTATAGGGCTTGGTACAGAGGCTTGTTGGAACTAGGATTGGCCGAATCATAATCAGATTGGGATAAAGAGTTCTAGTTTGAGTACATCTCTGATTCGGCCAAGAGTTTTTTAGCCACTATAAATACAAGAGGTCGCGCGACATTCTGAAGACCTCCAACTCAACACACAAATCTGCCTAGCGCAAACCCTCTCAACCTTGAGATTTTTTTATTTTCTTTTTCGCCAACACATCTTCAGTTTGGATAAACAGCACTGTGGAGGCAACCGGTAAACATCTTCAGTTTGGATAAACAGCACTGTTGCCGTAGAATCAGCCGACCGCGGAGCACCTTCAGTTTGGATAAACAGCACTGCGTCGAGGCCGACTGGTTATCTATCCAAGTCTCGGCCGAGAAGGGTTTTCGAATCCTTATTGGCAGAGGTCATCTCATTAGCCTTCTCGGCGAAGTGAGGTGTTACAGGTTACTACATTCGGCACATTGAAAGCCGAATTTGATATTGAACTTCGCAGAACTAGCAGCCTTGTCTTCAGGCTCTAGAACCCAAAGGCCGAGGCGTGTTCCTTCCTTGGCCGCAGTCGCAAGATCGAGAAGTCAGCCGCGCACACAACGCAACATCAACATTTTACTCACCGGTCGAGCTCGGCCGTCGAGTTGGCACGCCCCGCATTCAACCGAAGGACGTAGTTAGCTCATAGATTATTCGGCCTGCGCGCCACGTAGGCTTGGTAGGTTTTAGGGTCAACATTTTGGCATGCCCAGTGGGACCAAGTGCTAAAACTACGAAGTTCATATGATAGATCAAAATCTCAATCGAGTTCCATTGGATGAGATTTGGTGCCTATTCAAAGAAAGTTCCTAGAGGTATGCCAAATTCCTCGAGGAGCACATTAGAGTTATTGACAAAAGGCTAGAGGCCAGGGGGCAATTTTTCGCTTCGGCCACAATTAAAATTCGGCCTCAGAAGATTGACGAGACGGCCGAAGAAAAACCTAGGCCACCTGCTGGCTTGGTCGAGACTAAAAGTGTGGTGGGCCTAGAAGAAGGAGTTCAAATTTCTGAGTCAGAAATTGACTTGGAAAATGGTTCGTCAGAAGAATGTTCCAATGACGAACAAGACCAATTCATTGTTTTAGCCGAACAAACCACGCCAATCGATATGATTATTGGCGATAAAGCAGATATAAAGAAATCTCATTCTGCTAAGTTGTTCGAATTAAAAGCCGAAATTGGTGACATTATTATGCTAGGGGGGCATAATAATTGTTTAACACATTCGGCGGTCGAAAATGAAAAATATTTCTCCAAGTCAGAAATATTTGGAGAAAATTCTTTATTCGGCCTAGAGCGAAATCAAGTTGAGAATTTTAAGATTAAAATATCTCGGCTTGGAATAAAGCATCGTTGGCCTCCCCCTGTTTATGATTCGGCCACTTTTCTTTTTCATTTGTCAAATCATTTTCTTAACCATTCGGTCTCTTGACCGATACTTAAAAAATAAGGGGGCAATGAGCATTGAACCCTCGTACAAAAAAAAAAAAAAAAAAAAAGAGAACAAATTTTTTTTTTAATCATTCGCCTTCTTGGCCGATGCGTAAGAAAATAAAGGGGGGGGCGTAATAATCGGCAATCTTTATCAACTTGCCAATTGTTGACTTTGATTGGTGATAGGCCGAGCTGCCATTTTTTCTCGACCTCGGCCTCAAATTTTTCTCGACCTCCAATTGTTGACTTTGATTGGTGATAGGTCGAGCTGCCATTTTTCTCGACCAAGATTTTTCTCGGCCTCTTACCCAATTCTTAACCGATATCACATATGCCGAGCTCGGCGAGCTGGTGCTCTCCTACCCCGGTGGGCGAGAGTCTTCGAGACTTCGACCCCATTTGGTTTTTCTCGGCCCATTTGGTTTTTCTCGGCCAGCTCGTCCAGGGTGTCAGGCTGTGGAGTGTATTCACTCGACCATACATTTCTTCGACTGCGCTAATTTCCTTAACCATTCGGCTTATGGGCCGAAGCTCAAGGAAACTGAGGGGCAATGTTTGGACCCAAAATGACATTTTGGGGGCCGAGCTCAGAAATATTCTCGGCCCAATGTTGTTTAGAATAGTGTCATGGGCCGGCCTTGTCAGGGTTGGCCGAGTCCTGATATGAGAAAGATTACTTTGGATAAAGACGAAGAAGTTGAATCCTGATACAACAGGGAGTCTCAAGGTTGGAAGAAATAATGAATCTAGTTCATTATAGGGCTTGGTACAGAGGCCTGTTGGAACTAGGATTGGCCGAATCATAATCAGATTGGGATAAAGAGTTCTAGTTTGAGTACATCTCTGATTCGGCCAAGAGTTTTTTAGCCACTATAAATACAAGAGGTTGCGCGACATTCTTAAGACCTCCAACTCAACACACAAATCTGCCCAGCGCAAACCCTCTCAACCTTGAGATTTTTTTATTTTCTTTTTCGCCCACACATCTTCAGTTTGGATAAACAGCACTGTGGAGGCAACCGGTAAACATCTTCAGTTTGGATAAACAGCACTGTTGCCGTAGAATCAGCCGACCGCGGAGCACCTTCAGTTTGGATAAACAACACTGCGTCGAGGCCGACTGGTTATCTATCCAAGTCTCGGCCGAGAAGGGTTTTCGAATCCTTATTGGCAGAGGTCATCTCATTAGCCTTCTCGGCGAAGTGAGGTGTTACAGGTTACTACATTCGGAACATTGAAAGCCGAATTTGATATTGAACTTCGCAGAACTAGCAGCCTTGTCTTCAGGCTCTAGAACCCAAAGGCCGAGGTGTGTTCCTTCCTTGGCCGCAGTCGCAAGATCGAGAAGTCAGCCGCGCACACAATGCAACATCAACATTTTACTCACCGGCCGAGCTCGGCCGTCGAGTTGGCACGCCCCGCATTCAACCGAAGGACGTAGTTAGCTCATAAATTATTCGGCCTGCGCGCCACTTAGTCTTGGTAGTTTTTAGGGTCAACACTAACATATGAAGAACAAGAAATAAATCATATATGACAGAGAACTAACCTGCAGACATATTCATTGAAGTAGAAGCCATCTCTATACTCGCACAAAGCCTTCTCTTCTCTGCAAATCTCAATGTTCTCCCAAGAATAGGTTATTGGTTCAAAAGTGAGAGCGTTATTTGTGAGAACAGTGGCTTGTGTTTATATACTAAATACACAAATTGCCCTATTACAATCCTATAAGGAATACAACTTTATATTCTTCGTACCATAATGAGTTCTATATATATGCAAATACAAGAGTTCTCAATATCCCAACACAATTGGATTTACTCTTGCCGATATGATTAAGACTTCTTTATAACAATGTTAATTATCCCAAGACTTGTAATAATCATACTCATACTCTAACATTCTCTCACTTGAGTATGATTCATCACAATAGATAATTATCTCAAATTATTATAAAGGTGATCACATAAGTCCTTTATCAATGCACCAATGCACAGATACAACTAGCTTACACAAACCAAAGCAATGAATTTATAATTTTCTCTGTAATACAGAATATAAAATCAACTTACAAATCACAATGTCCAATTTATGCTTATAGCAATGCATCTCAATTCAAGAGTACACCAAAATGTATACTCCCACTCATATAGCCCAAAATCGATATAAAAAATATCTAACACTTTAACAGTAATTGTTAACTCAAAATTATTCACTATAATATGAATAACACATTTATGATTCATTCAACAAAAACGATTCACGAGCTTTTATTGAATTGAAAAATTATTCTTTAGAACAATTAACATAGAAATATCTAGAAAAATTTCACTGAACATAATCATAACTGCAAACAAACAAAAACTAGCTAAAATACTTAGCTTCCAGAAAACTTTTGCAGAACACTTCTTATGTAAAGTAATCCACTGCCATCTTCTAGTAGCTCTAATATACTTTTGACTATAACAGCAATTACTCCCACTTTTCAAAAGCTTCCAACACTCCCATCTGAGTAACATGAGACTTGAAAATACCATTAGGCAAGGCTTTTGTTAAAGGATTAGCAATCATCAAATTAGTAGTCAAATGCTCTACTATAATTGCATCATGTCTAACTTTTTCTCTAACCTTCAAGAATTTCACATCCATCAACCTTGAAGCTAAAGTTCTCTTATTGTTCTTCGAGAAAAACACTGTAGAGTTATTATCACAAAACATCTTAACTGGTTTCTGAATTGAATCTACAATTTTCAATTCATTGATGAAGTTCTTAAGCCAAACTGCATGTTTCATGCCTTCAAAGCATGCCACAAACTCTGCTTCCAAAGTAGATGTAGAAATCACAGTTTACTTGGTACTCTTCCATGAAATAGCTCTTCCATTAAGCATGAAAACATAACCATCAGTTGACTTTCTCTCATCCACATCACTAGCTAAATCTGAGTCAGCGTAACCAATAAGTTCTAATGCATTTTCTCTGCCATAGACTAGCATGAAGCTCTTTGTTCTTTGTAAATACCTTGATACCTTCTTTGCAGCTATCCAATGTGTTTCTCCTGGATTTGACTAAAACCCTCCCAGTAAACCAACAATGAATGTAAGATCAAGTCTTGTGCAAATGTTTGCATACATTAAACTGCCTACCAAAGAAGCATATGGCTTCATATTCATCTTTTTCCTCTCTAACTCATTATTTGGACACTGTTCTCGAGAAAACTTGTCCCCTTTATTGATAGGTACATCAGCTTTGTTACAATATTCCATGTTGAATCTTGCCAAAACTCTTTCAATATACCTTTTTTGTGACAGTCCCAAGAACTTCTTCTTTCTGTCCCTCACAAGTTCTATTCCCAGAACATAATGAGCCTACCCTAAATCCATCATTTCAAAATTTGAACTAATCATTGCCTTGGTTTCTTGCAATAATTGCAGGCTTGAACTGGTTATCAGAATGTCATCTACATATAGCACCAAGAAAATGAACTTGGACCCATTAAACTTGGAATATATGCAATCATCCAGTTTGTTTTTAGTAAAACCATGTGCTACAACAACTTTGTCGAATTTAATATACCATTGTCTGGAAGCTTGTTTAAATCCATAGATTGACTTATTCAACTTGCAGACCATATCATCATTCCCTCTTTCAACAAATCCAGGTGGTTGCTTCATGTAGATGTCTTCCTCCAAGTCTCAATTGAGGAAAGCAGTTTTGACATCCATCAGGTGCAACTCTAAGTCAAAATAGGCTGTTAAAGCCATGATTACTCTCATAGAGTCTTTTGAAGAAACTGGAGAAAATGTATCATTGAAGTCTATACCCTTTCTATGCGTATAACACTTTGCCACCAGCCGAGCTTTGTACCTTTGAATCCTTCCCTGAGCATCTCTTTTGGTTTTGTAAACATATTTTCAGCCTATAGGTTTATGTCCACCATCGGAGTCTACCAAAGTCCAGACATTGTTCTTTGACATGGACTGAAACTCTTCTTCCATTGCTTTCTTCCATAGATTTGCTTGAGCACTTGACATAGCTTGAAAGTATGATAGAGGATCATCTATATCTCCCAAATCAAATTCAGTTTCTTGCAGATACATATAGTCATTTGGGATTGCAGGTTTTTTCACTCTAGTTAATTGTCTCAAAGATTGCTGCACCATTTGATGATTTTGGTTTTGAGTATCTTCATTAACCATTGCTAAATGATCATCAACATGTGGCTATGTCACACTCCAAACCCAGAGTCGGTAATAAAAACTTGAACACGAATCTGAAACGTGAGTTAAAAGCTCAATAAATAAAAGGAAAATGAAACGGATTGGAAAATAAATTCCTCTTATAAAAATAATTCATGATTCGTAAATAAATCAAGAATTCCTTACAACCTACAGTAAATAAATGAATAGACATTATCTACTCCAATCTAATCTGATCTCATCATGTCTACCTTCTTGAATGTCTAATTCGTAAACCTGCATAACAATAGAGGGATGAGCTTCAACAGCTTAGTAGGGACATAACCTTGTCACAGTAAATTAACAATATTAAATTAAGTGTTATGAAATCATATAGCCAAACCTTAAATCATAAATTATAACAATGCATGTATGCAATCCAACCTCTTCAGCTACACTCGTTAATTTATATAATAAAACATGTAGACCTGTACGTCTCATACCATGCATTTTACCACTGCAGTGGTGATTCGAATGTTCTATTATAGAACCCCCATACGATATCCCAAGTTCATAAACCCCTTTTGCTTGTCATCTTATCTAATTCATTGATCTCCAGCCCAAATCACCCACATCGACAATTATCTCGCTGATATCCTATTCTAATGTGCACAACAGGCTCGCCTGGAACTGATTTCACAATGAATAGATTCAACCACAAAAAAGATCCTTTGCAATTACCCTCATTTCCTGAATTCAAATCTCAATACTGAAGTTCCAACCACATCAACATGAATGTTGCACAAATAATGTCATTCCATCTTTCACATGTATCACAATATATTCTCAACGAATAACATTTCATCATTAATTCCATAACCAATAACAAGAAAACACTTTACTGAAGCAATTAGCCAATTAAAATCCAACCACATTAATCAACCAAAAAGATCAAGAATATTATAATGCTTCACGAAATTTAATAAAATCAATTTCCATAAAGGTCTGCCGTATTTCCCCTACCTGGATTCCAAAGATAAAACAAAGATTCACATCACTACCGGAAATAGCTAAGCTCCACGTACCTATCCACATCACTACCGAAATATTTAAGCTCCATGTACGTACTTAAGCAAGTTCCTTGATTGCCATGTACTTCTTCCAATCTCTTTTATATTCTAATCTCTATAGAACTATATTTATATGTATGCATATAGACGTCAATCTCTACGTAAACTAATGCATGCATTGCATGCCATCCTATTCTCATTCAAGTGTTTATTTTGGTTTTGAATAGAAATGACGATGAGCTTCTCCTATTTATACTAGTAGGAGGCGGTTAGTGAACTTAATAGCCAAGTAAAAATACTAATAAAATATAAAAACTTAAGACCGGTTCTTATCCTAATGGAAATGAGGTGTCAATTGCATGGAAAAACCAAAAGACACGTCCACCTATGTAGCTTCACATAGTCAATATGTAGAGTGCTCACTAAGCACTTGTGTCTTCTCACAAAAGGCCACCTCCCACTTAAATTTCATGAGTCACATACACATGTCCTTTGTAAGCAAATCCAAAGCCATCTCCTCTTTGTCTTGTTCACTTGGCTAAGCTATAAAGCTTAGGCATGTAATTGTAAGCATGAAATCACCTAGCTTGCAACATAACGACTAACATGGTTGAAACGTAGTAAACATCTACTATTCACTCTGATATCTCCAAATAATAATATAAAAATATGGGATCTCACAAGCTAGGAAACAGTCTCAGCCATTTCTAAATCCTCATTGTCAATTGCAGATGGCACATGTGACAAAATTGGCATTTGCACATACTGATTTGCTGCAGGATCAACTTCCGCATGATTGATCTCTTCAAAAATAATGTAGTCATCAACTAAATCTGCAATATCTTGTTCTTCTATGAACACTGCATTGTGAGTCTCTTGAATCCTTGAGTGAGCTTGTGGGTAATAGAACTTGAAATATTTGGATTTCTCAGAGTATCCAATAAAATAGCATGTAGTTGTTCTAGCATCCAACTTTCTTTCACTAGGATTGTAGAATCGACCCTCAGATTTGCACCACCACACATGGAAATGCCCAAAACTTAGTTTTCTACCTGTCCAGACTTCAAATGGTGTCCCAATAACAGATTTGGTTGGAACTCTGTTCAAAATATAGGTTGCAGTCTTAAGTGCTTCTCCCCACAAGAAACTAGGCAATTTGGGTCTTGAGATCATGCTTCTGACCATCCCAATCAGTGTTCTATTTCTCCTTTCTGATACACCATTTTGTTGCGGTGTGCAAGGAGTTGTATATTGTGTCACAATTTCTTGTTGTTGAAGATAGAGTGCAAAGGGACCTTTCTGTTGTCCAACCTCAGTATACCTGCCAAAATACTCCCCCATCTATCTGATCTAACAATTTTAATCTCTTTATTTAATTTTTTCTCAACCTCAGTCTTAAAGATTTTGAAGCATTCAAGCACTGCTGATTTTTCACTAATGAGAAAGGTATAACAATATCTAGAGAATTCATGAATGAAATTCACAAAATAGCTATTTCCACATATAGTTTTGAAAGGGAAATGACCACAAATGTCTGTATGCACAATTTCTAAAAGATTTTGACTTCTCTTTACATCAAAGTTCCTGATATTAGTCAATTTACCTTTCATACACTCAACACATTCTTTTGCATTTTTGAAATCGAGTGCAGGTATCAAATTCTCTTTAGTTTGTTGCTTAACTCTTTCCTTTGAAATGTGTCCCAGCCTCTTATGCCATAAATCATATGAATTTTCTTTTTCATGCATTCTTTTGGTGTTGATATTCAAATCATGATATGATTTGTTTTCAATAACATGATCCAATTTCACAGTTCATCATCGAAAGTGGTTGTCCATAAGAGTGTATCACATTTATTTCTTTTAAAAAACTTAATGCAGTCATCATCACAGAGAAAACCAAAACCTTGTTTCACTAATTTAGATACAGAAATCAAGTTTCTTCTCATGGCTGGGACATATAAAACATCTTCAATTCAAGAGCAAAATCAGATTGCATTTTCTGTTTTACAATTCCAATAGCTTCAACTGCAACCCTTCTCCAACATAAACAATATAAGAGAATTTATCAGTTTGTTTCTGTCTTTCAAAATCATGCAGTGTGTTTGTTATATGCACTGAACATCCAGAATCAAACCACCATGAATTAGCAGGAATTTCAATCAAGTTTGACTCCACACAGACATAAACATCAGTTCTACCTTTACTTCTCAACCAATCCTTGAATTGCTCACAATCCTTTCTATAGTGACCTTGAAACTTACAATGGTGACATCTAATTTTAGTCACATCTTTTATTTTGACACTAAGATTGTTAGATTTAGAGGGTTTGGAATATTTAGCAGACTTACTAAACTTATCAGCATAATTTGAAGGTTTAGAGGCCTTGCCAGAAGTCACAATGGTCTTTTTATGGCCAGTTTGCAAGTTTACAGATTTTGTCTTCTTACCCTTCTCTTGCCTCTGTCGAGTTTCCTCTTGCACACATTGGGCAATCAACTCATCCACAGTCCAAGTCTTGTCTTGCGTGTTGTATGACACTTTTAGTTGGCTATATTTGGCTGGAAGAGCTTGAAGTATCATAAAGACCAGTTGTTTCTCACCAATATTAACCTCCATGAAATTGAGTTTCTCTGCAACATCTGTCATCTTCATTATATGATCTCTTATGGATGCATTCCCTTCAATCTTATAGGTTGTCAACATAGACATATATTGACTAATTTCAGCCTTCTCAGATTCCTTGAACTTGCTTTCAATGGCCTTGCGAGATCATGTTTTTTAATTCCCCCTCTCACCATGTCTGTCATCCCACTTTCAAGAATGGATAAAGCAATTTTGTTGGCCCTAGTCTACCTTTCATAATCAGCTTTCTCCGATTTGGTACCTTAATATGTTAATGGCGATGGCTTGGGCGTGTCTAATGCAATATCAAACTCATTAAGAGTCAGCAATAGACCAATTTCATGCCTCCATATCTTGTAATTGCTTCCACCAGTGAGAATTAGAACAACTGCCAGATTGAGGGTTTTAAGAGGAATTACAAACATACAAATGAAATCACAAAAGAGAACTTATAAGTTCTTGATTTCAATCTACACTCACTAAAGACATCACTGCAATGAACCAATTTAGTCATATACGTAAACTTTTCAATGTGACTTAAAAGCATATATAGATTAAACAATCCTTCAGTGATGAACAAATAGAATCCCCAGTCATAACTCATGGTTTTTCGGTTCGTGACAGATCAAAGCAACAACAAAACAAAATAGTTAATTTCTTTTAAAAGTATCAGGATGTTCATGCAAAATTCAAATTTCTCAATTTGGGATTCTAACAATTGAATCAAAGAACACCATTCCTTCATAGTAAAGAACTCAAAATTCAAAAAGGTTATAAATTAACAAGGATTACCTCAAGAATCACTATCTTTGAGGTCACACAACGGAATTTTAATTATTGAAACATGAATCCATGAGGGATGTGTTATTAAACTAAACATGGTAAGTACCAAAAATCCAAAGTGGAGTATATATAGGAGTTACAATTGGTATTACATATGTACTTCGTCAATGTGGGACAACAAACTACTATTTACACTTTAACTAATATATAACTTGCAACACTCCCCCTCAAGTTGGTGCAAAGATGTCACGCATGCCCAACTTGTCAAACGAGTTGGAAAACACACTATTAGACACAGCCTTAGTAAGTACATCAGCGAGTTGATCTTCAGATCCCACAAACGGAAACATAATAATTCCAACATCCAATTTTTCCTTGATGAAATGTCGATCAATTTCCACATGTTTTGTTCGATCATGTTGCACTGGATTACGAGCAATCTCAATAGCAGCCTTATCACAATGGAGTTTCATAGCACCCTTGGGTTTAAATCCAAGATCTCTCAACAATCTTTTCAACCACAACAACTCACATACACCATGAGACATACCACGAAACTCAGCTTCAGCACTTGACCTAGCCACCACTTTTTGTTTCTTGCTCCTCCAAGTAACTAGATTACCACCCACAAACGTAAAGTATCCAGATGTAGATCGCCGATCAGTGATAGAACCTGCCCAATCTGCATCTGTATACCCTTCGACATTCAAATGATCATTCTTGGAGAAAACCAAGTCTCCGCCATGAGCCATCTTCAAGTACCTCAAAATACGAATTACTGCATCCATATGAGCTTCACTAGGTGAGTGCATAAACTGACTTACCACACTAACTGCATAAGCAATGTCAGGGCGAGTGTGAGAAAAATAAATTAATCTCCCCACAAGCCTCTGATATCGTTCCTTATGAGTAGGAACTTAATCCGAAAATAAGCCCAGACGATGATTCTGCTCAATCGGAGTATCAATAAGTTTGCAATCTAACAAATTTGTTTCAGCTAACAAATCAAGAACATACTTCCGTTGAGACAAAAAAATACGATGCTTGGATCGTGCAACCTCGATTCCAAGAAAATACTTCAATTCACCCAATTCTTTCATCTCAAATTCAGTAGCTATGTACTTTTGAAGGCGTTGTATCTCCTTCTGATCATCACCAGTCACTATCATGTCATCAACATAAATAATCAATGCAGTTAGCCTACCATTTTGTCGCTTTAGAAACAAAGTATGATCTGAATGACTCTGGATATACCCAAACTTCTTCATTGAACTTGTAAACTCCCAAACCACACTCTAGGAGATTGTTTCAAACCATACAAAGCCTTTCGCAATTTGCATACAACACATTTTCCAGGAGATGTTCTGATACTAGGTGGGAGATCCATATAAACTTCCTCTTTGAGATCACCATGAAGGAAAGCATTCTTAACATCAAATTGCAACAGAGGCCGATCCTGGTTTGCTACTAAGGACAAAAGAACACGCACAATATTAAGTTTGGCAACAGGAGCAAAAGTCTCCTGATAGTCCACCCTATAGGTTTGAGTATAACCCTTAGCAACTAATCTGGCTTTATACCGGTCAATAGAACCATCTACTTTGTGCTTAATAGTGAACACCCATCTATATCCAACAACTTTCTTCCCGTTTAGTAAAGGAACCAAATTCCAAGTAGAATTCTTTTCCAACGCTTCCATCTCAACTCTCATGGCATTAACCCACTTAGGGTCAGACGAAGCATCGTGTAATTTTGTTGGAATTGATACACTAGATAACTGATATATGTAAGATGCATATGGTTTGGACAAACGATAAGTAGACATATAACTGTTGATAAGATATTTGGCTTTGGCACGCATATCAGGCTCATATTGTACTTTAGGTTTTCCACGATTAGCTCGTGGAGGCAACTGATAAGTAGAAGAATCGTCAGAATTTACCTTATGTATGCCACCATCTTGTACCAAACTATTAGAAGAATCATCACTGGACGAACCATCATCAGGCACCTCGTTAGACATACCAGCAGCAGGCAACCGATCATCAGAAGGTAATTTTTCAGACATACTAACAGGCAACTCATTGGGCACATCTAATTTGTCGTTAGTAGAAATAGTTTCAGGACTGACAGGTGACCGATCACTATCTTGAGCCAACTGATCAGTATCACGCAACATAATAGGTTATGTCCCCAACTCTGCCTGTAACACATCATCCATACCATCTTTTCGAATCTGCACTTCACTCTCTCTCCCCCTCTAAAGTGGATAGTCGGAAGATGGTTTCACAAAATACGCAACTTCCTTGTGAAAGGTGACATCCATGGTAATATAAGTTTTCTAAGTCAAATGATGATAACACTTATAGCCTTTCTGATTGTTAGCATACCTAATAAATACACATCGGAGAGCACATGCATCAAGTTTCCTCCGCTGATGAGAATAGACATGCACATACGCAATACACCCAAACACCTTCGGAGGAAGTTTTAATACAGAAACAAGAGAAACATGTTTCTGTAGCACATCAAGTGGTGTTTGAAAATCAAGAACCCTACTTGGAACACGATTTATCAAATAAACAGCAGCCAAAACAGCAACCCCACAAATGATTAGGAACACATTTATCCAACATCAAGGAGCGAGTAACCTCCATTATTTGATGATCCTTTCGTTCGGACACACCATTTTGTTGAGGTGTAAACGGAGTAGTCTCGTCTGACGAATAATACCCTGATCACGAAAAAAACTTGCCAAAGTGTGATTCACATATTCTCCTCCGTAATCAGACCTAAAGACCTTAACTTTGGTCTGAAACTGAGTAGACACCATAGCACAAAATTCTTGAAGAAGCAAAGGAACATCACTCTTATTCTTCATCAAGAACACCCAAGTTAATCGAGTACAATCATCAATAAAAGTAACAAACCAACGGAATCCATTAGAAGTAACTTTCGCCGGACCCCACACATTAGAATGTATTAAATCAAATGGCAAAGTAGCTTTAGAATCACTTATAGGAAAGGAAGCACGATGACTCTTAGCCATGACACATGTTTCACACTTGAATTCTGAATCACTACAAGTGCGAAACAAAGAAGGAAATAGATGCTTCATATAACTGAATGATGGATGTCCCAATTGTCGATGCCACAACCAAATTTGATGTCTGTCATCCACTTTAGCACTTAAAGCTTGATGATTATTTGAACCGGAAACAACAGTATCCTCCATAGTCAAGATGTACAAACCCCTATTCTTTTACCACGACCAATTATCCTCTAAGTTTGAATGTCTTGAAAATAACAATACGTAGGGTAGAAGTGAGTAGAACAATATAAGGTATCAAAAAGTTTTTCCAATGACAAAAGGTTGCACTTAACATTAGGAACAAGTAAAGCACGGACCAGTGATAAGGTCGGAGTAGGAGAGATAATGCCTTCACCCTTCACAGCGGAAGGTGCTCCATTTGCACATATGGATCACGAACATAGTCACTTAACTAATCAAACATTCTAGGGTCACTAGTCACATGATCAGTAGCCCCAATATCAATTTTCCATTTATTTGTTCCACCAAGGTGCATAACAACACTATGATTATATTGAGCCATTGAACTAAATCACGAACAATAAAGGCACAAAAGATACGCAGCGAAATGAAAACAATTTACCAGAACACTGTAGTAGATCACTATTCACGCACTGTAGCAGATCACTGTTCACACACTGTAGCTGATCAATGTTCACTAAAACGTAATGCAGCAAGGCGTTGTACTGTAGCGCGACACTATTCACCTTTTTTTTCAACGAAGGAAATCACGACAAAGGTGGGCACCAAATTAAAGCACACAGGTCACCAAGAGCGAACTGCTCTAATGCCATATTAAACTAAACATGGTAAGTACCAAAAATATATATGACAATATTTGGGAATTTCTTGTGTATTCATTAATCTCCAAAGTGGAGTATATATAGGAGTTACAATTGGTATTACATATGTACTTCGTTAATGTGGGACAACAGACTACTATTTACACTTTAACTAATATATAACTCGCAACATGTGTTTCCTAAAAAGTTGCTTGAATCTAAACTGAGGACTCGATGAGAAGAATGCAGAAACAGCATTCTGTAAAGGTTCCCTTTTCCCTTTAGACCAGTAACGGTCAAAAAATTTAAAGCTTTTAAGAAAACCCTAGTTTTTCCCTTTATATGCCAATGGTAACAAATTTCTTAAAAACTTATAAAAAATAATAAATAATAAATAAGGTCTGAAAACGACGTCATTTATTGGATGATTTATTTAGCACAAATTTGTTCTTCAATTCCTGTTCAAAAAATTTCATGACAAAAATGTTTTATCAATTGAACTTAATCACAAGATTTGGTAGGCTCTGATACCATATGTAAGAGTGAATTCAAGACAACTAGAACAACATAAGTCTCATCCCATGAACCAAAAGATTAAGCAATTAAATTACAGTATTGACTAACATATGAAGAACAAGAAATAAATCATATATGACAGTAAACTAACATGCAGACATATTCATTGAAATATAAGCCATCTCTATACTCGCACAAAGCCTTCTCTTCTCTACAAATCTCAATGCTCTTCCAAGAATAGTTTATTGGTTCAAAAGTGAGAGTGTTATTTGTGAGAACAATGGCTTATGTTTATATACTAAATACACAGATTGCCCTATTACAATCTTATAAGAAATACAACACTATATTCCTCATACCAGAATGAGTTTTATATATATGCAAATACAAGAGTTCGTAATATCCTAACACAATTGTGTGGATGCAAATTTCCGCCTTCTTCTTCTTGGACGAAAATGCATATGCAAAACAATGAACACCTAATATCAAGGCCAAGAGCCTCAAGCACCCACGATAAATGGGGGGGAGCTTTGGCCGAAGAATCTCTGATGCCAAAGTTAGAATTTGAGAGAGAAAGTGTTTAGAGAATTTTAGGAGAAGAATGGACTTAGGTTTTTGGAGAAAATGAGGGGCTATATATAGGGGTGTGGCCGGCCCTATTAGGAGAATTGGGACCGGCCATATTTGGTTGATTTGTGGGATTGATTGCAAGATATTAAAGTTTAATATCTTGCAATTAATTTGGGCAATTAATCAATTAATTAGATAATTAATCAATTAATTAGATAATTAATCAATTAATTTTGGTAACTAATCCCAATTTGAAAAGAATAATTGGAAGTTACCTTGTGGGTGAGGAGTTGATGAGGAGTGATGGGAAGGTTTAAAAGAATACCATTTTGATCACCTTTGACTTCAATTGAGCTGTTATTGTTTGTTGCATGCGCGTAGGAGTCCCGATGTGCCCTAAGGGTAATTTTGTCCTTTTCACCCCTAAAGTCCACGTGTCGCCTTCATAGTTTTCTTGATTATTTTTGCTCCACAAATTGGATTTACTCTTGCCGATATGATTAAGACTTCTTTATAACAATGTTAATTATCCCAAGACTTGTAAGAATCATACTAATACTCTATCAATTCTATCATGTTTGATAAATGTAATAAAAAAAATGCCGCCCCTGGCCTCTTCATATTATAGATATCTATTCTTTACGTGGAAGTGTTCGCAGTTGTGATGTTATTTCACATATTTGAGTAGACAACGTTATTGTTATTTCATGAACATTTAATATACCGTTAATAAATAGTTATATGTAGTATAACATGAGTCATCCTAATAGATACATGTAATGTTATTTGAAGCCATAACACCATGTGTCAAGATTATATACTCCCAAAAAAATTTGCTCATCTCATACGTAATGCGTGGAAAGACTTACCTAAAATAGGAACTCAATTGATGGTATTCTATATTGAGAAATGATTTTATTCATTTAATGATTAAGTTACAAAGAGTATTTATAGGAAAGCTAAGAATAACAAACCAAAACAGAAAGGGTAAATTACAAAGGTGACTTTCCTAACTAACTTTTGAAAGTTGGTCATTACTATTTACTTTGGTAACTTTCTCTTCACACCCGCTTAAGCTAAACGGAGAAGGTTGAAGTGAAAGCTTGGTACAAAGATGAAGAAATCGCTGTCTGGGAATAAATTTGGTGTGAATAGCAGCAATTTGACTTTGGCTGCACACAAACTGAACCGTGAGAAGTTTGGCAAGGACTAGCTCTCAGATGTAGTGATAGTCGATCTCGACATGCTTGGTATGAGCATGAAACACAGGATTGGAAGCCAATGCAATGGCTGAAATGTTGTCACACCAAATCAGAGGTAGAGAAAGCAACTGAAATCCAATATCCGTGAACAGTTTGCATATCCATGTCAATTCTGCAACAGTGTAAGCAAGGGACCTTTACTCAGCCTCTATGGATGAACGAGCAACAATATGTGTTGCTTTTAGGCACTCCAACTAATGATGGAGGAACCAAGGAATATGCATAAACCACCAATAGAACGTCGATCCCAAGAACATCTTGCCCAATCAGCATTCGAGAATGTTTTAAGTATGAGATGTAAAGCAGTTTTAGGAAACCATAAACCATGTCCAAGAGTGCCTTTAAGGTATCAAATGATACATTTAACTGCCTGAAAATGTGGTTCTTTAAGAGAGTGCATAAATTGGCACACTAAGTTGATTGCAAAGGAAAGATCAGGGCGAGTCCAAGTGAAGTACTGAAGTGCCTCAACTATTGATCGATATTCTTCAAGGTTGGTTAATGAAGAACCTGTGAGATCCAATTTTGCATAACCAAGAGGTGTAATGCAAGGTTTTGCTCCATCCATTTTAGTTCATTTGAGAAGATCCAAAATATATTTGGACTGATGAAGAAAGATTCCTGAAGCAGATCGAGTAACTTCCAAGCCAAGAAAATAGTGCAAATCCCCCAAGTCTTTGACTAGAATCTGAGCACTAAGTTCAGTAATCACATTAGCACAGGTAGTAGAAAAAGGGTCATGTGACTATTATATCAGATATATCGACTAAGACCAAGACCAAAATGGGTTGTTTAAGAACAAACAAGCTGTGATCAGATTGAGAAGCTTGAAAACCCATAGATAGTAATGCATATTGAAGCTTTTCAAACCATGCTTGAAGGGCTTGCTTTAAGCCATAGAGAGACTTTTGCAAATGACAAACATGATTGGGATGATCTTAATCAATGAAGCTAGGAGGTTGAGACATGTAGACATTTTCCTTCAAGAAGCCATGCAAGAATGCATTGCTTACATCTAGTTGATACATAAACCAGTGTGATTGAACTGCAAGAGTGAGAAGAATTCTAATAGTTACTGGTTTAGCCACTGGGCGAAAGGTGTCTTTGTAATCAATTCTCTCTTGCTGATTGTACCCTTTTGCAACAAGTCTAGCTTTGTACCTGTCCACATATCCATCAGGTTTTCTTTTGATCCAAAAAACCCACTTACAGCCAACAATATTGTAGGTAGAATCAGATGGTACAAGTTTCCATCTTCCAGTGTTTTGGAGGGCATTAAATTCATCCTACATTGCAGCTCTCCAATGTGAATACTTGGAGGCTTGGAGATATGTAGATGGGACAAATTTTATGTCAATGTGAGGAGGGAGTGGATGGTTAGTTGCTGTAAAGGCTTTAGGTTTAAAGATCCCTGATTTGGATCGAGTTTACATACGGTGGATGGAGACTGTGGATAATGAGGCTAGTGCAATGGTAGTTGCAGGTTCAGGTAGGGTAGGAGAACTTGGTGCAGGGTTTGGAATGGGTGAATCAAGTAGAATTTGGGGTGCAGGGTTTGAATTTGAAGGTGACGGAAAACTTGGTGCATTTGTATGAGGTTGAGAGAGTGAGGCAGATTGTGAAATGGGAAGATGCTTAAAGGGAGAGTAGAGTTTGGGAAAGATGAGAGAAAATGGGAAAGAATGAGGTGAGGAGGAACATGTGGTTTGTTGTTGTTGAAGAAGGTTGGAATTGTGAAAAGGAAATGTGGCTTCATCAAAATGGACATGTTGAGATACATAAACTCGATTTGTAGAGGGATCCAAGCATCTATAACCCTTATAAGAGATGTTGTAACCAATGAAGACACATGTCTTGCTTTTAGGGTCTAGTTTTGACTTAGTATAAGGTTTAAGCCAACAGAAACAGCTGCAACCAAAAATTCTAAGTTGAGAGTAATCTGGACACTTTTTGAAGAATTGTTCCCATGGTGAAGGTTTAGACGCTGGAGGTAGTATATTGATCAAGTAAACTACAGTGAGAAAAACTTCTACCCAGAAATGATGTGGAACCTTAGAAGCAATGAGAAGAGTCCTGACAGTTTCGACAACATGCATGTGCTTTCTTTCTGCACAACCATTATGTTAGGGTGTATGTGGACAACTTAATTGATGTTGAATGCCATGAACAGAAAGATGGTGCTTGAAATTATAACTGAGAAACTCACCCCCTAAATCAAATCACAAGGTTCCAATTTTATAGCCAGACAAGTTTTCAAAAAGTGCTTGAAATTCAATGAAAGTCTGAAATACATCTAATTTGTACTTAAGTGGATACAACCAAGTATATTTGGTAAAGTCATCAACAAAGATGATATAAAACCAATAGCCACTTACAAAAAACAATGGAGCTGGTCCCCAAACATCTGGATCAACCAACTCTAAAGGTCTAGATGTATTACAAATATAATTTTGAAATGGTAACTTGGCACATGTGCCTAAAACACAATTCGAATATAAAAATTGTTGAAGGGAACTAGAAATAGGCAAGGCAGACTTTGAGAGCACAGATCGCAAAATCTTGAACGTGGGATGCCCCAAACGTTGATGCCAAGTAATAGAAGAAGCCTTGATTGCAATATGAGTATGATATGGTGTTGAAGAGTGAGAAAATGCATAGAAAGGATAGAGACCATGTCGAACAGGAGCTCTAAAAACCATCATCCCTATAGTAAGATCCTTGACATTAAAGTCAAAAGGATTTAGAGTCAATGAACACCAATTGTCCCGAAGAAACATATTTTCAGAAAGTAAATCATGCTTTAATTGTGGAACATGCAACACATTGTTTAAATGAAAAGTTGCAGTAGGTGTATGAAGTGAAGTAGAACCAGAGTGAAGAATTGGCAAACTTTGGCCATCTCCAATATACACTTTGTCAGGACCATTGTATGGTTGTGGATTCTAGATATTGTTGAGATTATTGGTCATGTGAGAACTTGCGCCGAAGTCAAGTAGTCATGAAGGAGGAGAAGAAGTGTTGGTGTTTGCATATATGGCAAGTTTAGCTGGTGGAACTCGGCCTTGAAAATTAGGATTCATCCGATTTGAGCAGTCAATAGCAAGATGACCTAGATCTTCACAGATTTGGCAAGGATTGGCTTTGAAAGTATTTGTAGAATAACGAAAACCACCACGATTTCCTCCTCGATTGTAAGAATTATTGTTGTAGCGGTTGGATCGATAGCAATTGCCTCCACGATTGTAAGAATTGTTATGGTGTTGTGAATTACCTTTGGTGAAGTTAAAAAGGTTGGTGTTTTGAGCAGTGTATGCCTGAGGTGTAGGAAACAAGGGAGGGAGAGTTGAAGCTGCTTGAATGGAGTTAAGAGCTTGATAAGATTCAGCAATGGAAGATCATTGAGCTTGTTTCTTGCGAGGAAGTGCCATTTCTTTACTAACCAAGAAGCCATGAAGGTCATCAACTGAAGTATCAGCTAATCGAAACTGAACCAAGTCCACAAAAGAATCGTATTCATTAGGAAGTCCATTGAGAATAATAAGAAACAAATCATGATCATCAAAGGAAGCGCTAGCCGCAGCAAGAGCATCAGTAATCTCTTTGATGCGCTGCAAGTACTCAGAAATGGAGGAGGAACCTTTGGTAATAGATTGTAAGTTCGTGCACAGCTGATGAATGTACGAGCGAGAGACACCGCCAAAGCGTTTTTCAAGATTAAGCCAGAGGTCACGCGCAGATTGAACACCAACTGTGAATGGAATCAAATCTTCAAAGAGAGTGGAATTGATCCATATTACGATGTTTTGATCATTTTCGTACTAAATCTCAAACTCTGAATTCAGAATCGAAGTGAGATTTCCAGAATTATCAGCAAGAAATCGAGGCGATGGAGACTCAGATCCATCAACAATGCCGGTGAGTTTGTAGCGGCAGAAGCTTGGTTTAAATCATGTTGCCGATATTGTTGATTGTGATCGAGTTGATCTATGCCTGGATGGAAGAATTAGGGTTTGTGTTCATCGGAAAAGAGGTCAGATTGGCAGTTGTAGGGCAGGCAGTGTGCATTGGAGAAGGATGAAGAGGTTCAATCACTGGAGAAGAGGAGTGAGAGGAATTGGCCGCAATGGTTGAACACGAAAGAGAACGGAAGCGATCTGTTTGGTAGGTAAGAAAATGCAAGAAAATTTTCCCAAATGATCAGGAGTCGAAAGACAGAAGGCCTCGTGATACCATATTGATTTTATTTATTTTTTAATGATTAAGTTACAAAGAGTATTTATAGGAAAGTCATTTTTTTTAACGGGTCACCCGAACCCAACCCGTTAAACTAACGGGTCACCCGTTTCAACCCGTTTCACCCGTTAACTTTTTTTTTTTAAACACTGTAAGAAAGAAATCTTAGCATCCTACCTTCTTTCATCTTACAATTTTCATCTTAGCATTCTTTCACTGTAAGAAAGAATGTATTTCTTACAATTTTCAGTTCCCTCCCATAAGGATTCCTAGTGCTTGTGCTAGCCACCTCCTTCTTTCATTCGGTTTGTGTGCATATGCAAGTCATGGAGTGATTTGATGAACACATGGAGCTTTATTACGATTTACGAAGCACAAGATTAGGAATGTCACAAAACATGTTTATGCCTGTCTACTTTGCCTCAACAACTAAATGAAACAACTACAACCACGACCCATGGTTGCAACGAGCATTGCTGATCAATAAACCAGGGGGTTGTCTAGACAGGAATTTTTAGAACAGTGAGTAACTATATATGAGTCCCTTTGCTCTAAATTTTGTATATGCTATTCTTGTTGATTAATATATATATATATATATATATGCTAAATTTTGTATATGATATTCTTGTTTGATTTATATAATAATATATATATATATATAATAATAATAATATATAGCACTAACTCTGCGAATTAAAGACAGCCGATGGCATGGGGTGCTATATAATATATAGCACTGACTGTGCTAGGTTTGAATGTGAGTGAACAGAGAGAGCTAGGTTTTCTATTCCAACTATGAAATTACCAAAAAAATCTCTCTAATGGATGTTAACGGGTTTCGCGGGTTGACCCAAAATGACCCGTTATTTAACGGGTGACTAACGGGTTGACCCGTTAAGCACCCACCCAAATGCTAGTTTTAACGGGTCGGGTCGGGTTCAAAATGCCAGCCCTAGTCATTACTATTTACTTTGGTAACTTTCTCTTCATTCTAACCTAACCTAGCATTTGAATATGGTTTAGTTATGTTCATTCTACCATAGATCAAGGTCCTTGACAACAAAATGATAACTCCTTTTTAACTTGCAATGTAATATATGCCCATTCCTAATAAACCAAAAGTTTTCTTGGTCAATAAAGTTATTGATCGATTTGATATAAGGGTGTAAATATTTTTAATTCCAAAAATTAAGATCAAACTCAACGATGAGTGATTAGTGTTTTTAGTCACCAATTGACTAATAAAGTTTTAAACTTAGTCAATACCAAAATCCACTTCTGACACTTTTTTACTTTTTTCTTCAAAGGATGAGAGACTCGTGTTAGCTCGAGCACCTGACACCTGGTTCGTGGGAACACAGAGGTTCTTCTGTTAATGCCACGTATGCATGAGATGAGTCAGCTTGTTAGTGGACCCAACAACAACGAATGATACTGTCGTTTAATGAGTCGGTTGAAGCAACAGCAAACCAATCACAACACAAGAATGTTACATTCCACCACCGCACCGCCCTCAACAGTCAACACGCATTCCGTTTGTCCCAATTCCGATCATTTTGGATCTTGCTTTCTGGAGCACAATAATCACTTAATCGGAACCGCGTTCATGAGAGGGATCCGCTAATTTTTTTCAGATGTGTTAGCAAAGTGGATGATGAAAGTTGATTTCAAGTAAATGATTTAGATTACTCGATCTGTTAGCTCAAATTATAGAATTCGAAGAAGATCTCAATTTTGTTTGCCTTACTCAGATAATTATTTAATTAAGGTCACTTAATTATATTATCTCTTAAGAGAATTGCTATCATTCTGCTTTTGCAACCACACCGCCGCTTGAATATTTTTTATATTTTTTAGTCATGACCACCATAATGTTTCATCCTCATAAATTACGGTCTCTGTAGAAAAGGGCAATGGATGCAATGCATGTCCCAAGTCATGGTGTGACAAGTAAATTTTCCAGTTTTAATATGGTAGAAGAAATCCTTCACCTCATGCTTCACTTATCTAAGTAATCTAAAGTCGACATATACGAGAAAGAAAAGAAACATAATCTCCATCACACGAACCAATTACTCAATTCATAGTTTCACAAAATTAAATTAAGATAACGTAGAGAGAGAACTTTTGCAATTAGCTAAGAGTCGAATTTGAGTTGTTGCTACCACTTTCCAATTCTCGACTCAAATGAACCCTTTAAAATCTGCCTACATGCTTTATATTCGTTGCTACCACATAAGTTTACACATTTTTTTTCTTCTTTTTTCTTTGGTATACGCTTCTGTTTAACTATGTCTATTATTTTCATTTAATTTATTCAATTGATAGTAAAAATAAACTGAATGTATACGAGAAGAAAAATAATGTGCGGCTATAATTTCCTACGATCATATTGTAGACTGACAGATTAAATTACTAATCAGTTGGGTTTCTACTTTAATTTGTTATATTTATGAGAAATATTTCACATGTGGTTCAATATCTTAATGAATATAGTATTGAATTTTTATCTATGCGTCCGAGTTCGAAATCCTCATTTTACTAAATTATTACATCTTCCCTTCTTAATAATAATATATTGAAAAAAAGTAATAACGTCGACCCCCTTAATAGTAATATTTAAAAAACATAATCCTTTTGACATTTGCTGCTAAATATGTAATTCAAATTCACAATTTAAGAATTCGTGGTTCAGTTTCAAAGTTTGAGATTACTGCAACTTCTATCACACATCCAAAGTACAATTATAAGGAAAAAAAAGAGAGATAATGAAGATAAGTTGGTAAAGTCCATTTACTTCTAAGATATTTAGATCACAATGCCATAAGTCTCAAGTCCAACGATCACTTTCTTCTGCAGTTTCAGTTTTACAATCAAGACAAAGTACAGAAGAAATCGGAAGTTGAAATTCCAACCACAATATTCTTTTTTCCCAAATAATGAAAGCAAATAACAAACCGCACCACCACCACTTCCCCTCTTGAGAAAGTGGGATTTGTCTCGCCCAGAGACTGCCGCATGGCCTCAGGATCTCCATGATTGGTGGACAATTCAAGCCTTTAAAGGGAGTGGCTGCCAATCACCTATATGGTTGTATCTCCCTCACTCATTCTCTCTCTCTCTCTCTCCCCTCCATATTTTCTCCCTCCTCAAATCCTCAGACTCACAGTCGTTATCTTCCCCCACAGGGGAAGAGCCCAAAGCTTCCATTTTTTTCATTCCATTTTTTTTCTTTATTTCTTCCTTCTTCTCAGAGCGCAAAGATATGGCTTCCGCTGTGTTCTGCAACTCCATGAACCCATCAGCGGCAGTTTTCTCAAGAACCCACCTTTCAGTTCCCGCCAACAAAGACTTCCCACTTGAATTTTCCCCATATTTTCACTACAACTGCCATTTGAGAAGCAGAAGAAGAACTGGCAATAAGAAGTGTTTGACTGAGGTGAGAGCTGTGACGGCGGCGCCGCCACCCGCAGAGGCCCCCACCAGTGCACCCGCGCCGGCCCAGCAGAAGAAGAACCTGAGAATTCTGGTTGCCGGCGGTGGAATCGGAGGGTTGGTGTTTGCTCTCGCGGCGAAGAAGAAGGGGTTTGATGTGGTGGTGTTTGAGAAGGATTTGAGCGCTGTGAGAGGAGAGGGGCAGTACAGAGGTCCTATTCAGATACAGAGCAACGCGTTGGCGGCGTTGGAAGCCATTGATGTTGATGTTGCTGATGAGATTATGAGGGTTGGTTGTGTTACTGGGGACAGGATCAATGGCCTTGTTGATGGGGTTTCTGGTACTTGGTAAGTTGTTTTGGACTTTTTTCTAAATTGGGTTTTTGTTTTGAATTTTTATCTGTTTTGATTGAATGGAGGTCGCATTTGGTGCCTAGGATTGGATTGGACTTCATAACTGGATAGCGGTTGTCCTAAACTTTTAGCTTATATGGGTATTTGTTTTTGGGTTTTCTGTGTTTTTAAGTGATCAAATTTATATCGATTGCCATCTTTGTTTCCTTTTGATTGTGTTAGTCCAAAAATAATTTGGGAATTTACAAACTCGATAATGAGAAGTCAAAGAAAATAAAATTTCTTGTTTAATTGATGAAAACCAAGAAAAATACTGGATGAAGAAAATATATGTAAATAAAACCTTTTATAAAAAATTAGAAATTGTTCATTTCAATTTTCGACACAATTTGCACAATTCCATACAAGTAGTATTGTTATAAGATGAGATGTGTGCGAGTGGAAGCAATTATTGATCTGTATGCAGCAATTCATATGTATTGATGATTAGTTGATTATCAGGTATGTCAAGTTTGACACATTCACTCCTGCAGTGGAAAAAGGGCTTCCAGTTACAAGAGTTATAAGCCGAATGACCTTGCAACAAATCCTTGCTCGTGCTGTCGGGGACGATATTATTATAAATGGTAGCAATGTTGTTAACTTTGAGGATGTTGGAGATAAGGTAATGATCTCGACTACCTGCCGATTAGTTAAATCTTATATGGACCATTGTTTTCATCTTAGAAATGTGAAAAATTTTGGAACTTGTTTTGTACTTTTTGTTTGTTTCATATATAATGTGCAACTTCTTAGTGCTATTTTGATGTATTTGAACTGTATAGGCTGCGTAGTTCATCTGGTTTGGCATTTGATTCTTATGCCTCTGTCAATTTTGTAGGTTAATGTGATACTTGAGAATGGAGAACGTTTTGAAGGTGATATTCTGGTTGGAGCCGATGGTATATGGTCAAAGGTATTGCAATATTCCTAGGATAATTCTGGGCATACATATGAAATATTGTCTACTGATAGACCATAGTCTGCAGAGTATATTCATTGTCGAAATATCAAGTTGAAATCAAATTACATTTTTCTTCTGAATAGGTGAGGAAGAACTTGTTTGGATTATCGGATGCTGTCTACTCTGGTTATACTTGTTATACTGGTATCGCAGATTTTGTGCCTGCTGACATTAATTCTGTAGGGTATGTTTTATCTTTTGTTTTTTAAGTATTGCTGTTATACTAGCATACTAGCATGTTTACTTTGCATTTTCTTCTTATATGTAATGTTGTATCATGCGTGAAGACTTAAATTTAAACTTATCTTCTGAAGGTACCGAGTATTTTTGGGGCACAAGCAATACTTCGTTTCTTCAGATGTAGGTGCAGGAAAGATGCAGTGGTATGCATTTCACAAGGAAGCACCTGGTGGTGTTGATAGCCCCAATGGTATCGATTAAGATCCTCAACCTTTCTTACATAGTTGAAAACGTCAGATGGTGATATATGTGTGGTTTCGCTCTTTATGATAGTACAAGCATACAATTCATTTGTTCTTGTCTATTTTTTGGCAGGTAAAAAGGAAAGGCTGCTCAAAATATTTGAGGGTTGGTGTGATAATGTGATAGATTTGTTACTTTCCACAGAGGAAGATGCAATTCTACGACGTGACATATATGATAGGACGCCCATCCTAACTTGGGGAAAGGGTCATGTGACCTTGCTTGGCGATTCTGTTCATGCTATGCAGCCAAATATGGGTCAAGGGGGATGCATGGCCATTGAGGTATGCATTGATTATTGGCATGTTTGTTTTTCCGGTGAAATTTAGTCTATCATAGATTCTTTGACATCCCTGTGTTGATTATCCAAACTTCATAGCTTCTTATGGACTAACACAAGGCTATCAACCAAGAAGTGATCTATTCAAGAGTCATAAGACTCTTTGACACTATTATTTCATCATGACAGGATGGTTATCAACTTGCCATGGAGCTTGATAAAGCTTGGCAGAAAAGTAGCGAATCCGGAACTCCTATTGACATTAATTCTTCTTTAAGGAGGTAACCCTGTGCTATTACTTGCCCTTATAATCTGAAAGAAAATGGAGATAAAATGATGAAGTTGCCAATACATCTGAAATCATAGTGTTCTAGATACAAGATGTACATGGATGAAACCTAAGTAGTTTTTGTGTAGATTAAGGTGAGTTGACAAACTACTCATTGAGGACTCTTTTTAAATTTTTATGTTTCTTACTTTGTTCTTAAGCTATGAGAATTCTAGAAGACTGCGGGTCGCCATTATCCATGGAATGGCCAGAATGGCTGCTCTAATGGCCTCTACTTACAAGGCATATCTGGGTGTCGGACTTGGTCCCCTGTCGGTAAGACTTTTTATTAAGTACATACTGAACAGCAGTGAAATGAATTGGTGATGCAACGAAGGGTTTTGCGTACGTACTCATGTTGGCTTAATACGCTTGTAGTTTTTGACAAAATTTCGGATACCACATCCGGGAAGAGTTGGTGGGAGAGTTTTTATTGATAAGGCAATGCCCCTGATGCTAAGTTGGGTCTTAGGTGGTAACAGGTAAAATTTTGATCAACAACTTTGTAATTTTCTGTGTCTTTTGCTTATTTCAGTATCTTTTTTTGTTCTAATTATAAAAATATTATTACAATTTTAATCTCTCAAAGCGGTAGATCATAGATCTTCAAGAATTCAATCAATTTAACCCCATTGTTTATAATTTTTCTGTTAATTATAACTAACATAACATGAATAAATAAACACGAATAAACAAGTTATTATGTGTTCTAAAGAATCTGACGATGTTTCTTTGCAGCTCAAAACTTGAAGGAAGGTCCCCCAGTTGCAGGCTCTCAGATAAAGTATGTCATTCAAAGTATTATAAATCAGCACCGTGTTAGTCATGATATGGAAACTGTTATTTCTTTCCTTCAACATACGATCGGCCTGTTGGATTTTATTGTGAATTGACTGCTAATATGTGGACAAAATTTTATGAAGGCAAGTGACCAGTTGCGAACATGGTTTGAAGATGATGATGCACTGGAGCGTGCTATTGACGGAGAGTAAGTTTTTTATCCTAGTTTCTGTCCACGAAATATGTTCAGTCTTTAGTGATCCAGGGTAGTTGTGTTATATCCACTTTGTTCTTGTAGGTGGTATCTTATACCTTGTGGGCAAGACAATGATGCTTCACAACTTATTTGTTTGAAACGAGATGAGAAAACATCCTGCATAATTGGGTATGCATCCGTCATTCCCGTCCTCCCCTACAAGACACACTTGTCCATGAATTATGTTGTTGCATAGAACAGAACCATCAAAACCGTATATTTTCAAATGCACGACTGTTTTCAGTCAGATGTTCTAAAAAAGAGTATTCTTATGATGTTTTCTCCTAATTGTAGGAGCATACCGCATGGGGATGCTTCTGGGACATCAATAACAATACGCTCGCCCCAGGTGATTTGGCCGGTTTTGTTCACTTTACATTTATCACCAGAAACAAACCTATTTCCTCCTTTTATGGTGTTTTAGATTGAGTGCTGAGGTATTTCATTTCTCATCATAGGTCTCAGAGATGCATGCTCGTATCAGCTACAAGGACGGTGCCTTCTACGTGACTGATTTGCAAAGCGAACATGGTACCTGGATTGCCGAGTAAGTAGAAGAAAAAAAAAGAAAAAATATTCCGAAATAGTTGAAACGAAGTGATTTCCTCTTTTTTGCATGCAACTCAATTTGCTAAACTGTTTCCTGCATTCCCCCTATAATTTAATTTCTAACTGTGCAGTATTGAGGAGAAGCGATACCGAGTACCCCCAAATTTCCCTGCTCGTATCCATCCATCCGATGCTATTGAGATTGGTTCCCAGAAGGTAGTAAACAATCCTTACCCTATAGTTTTCTCCATATCTCATACTCAATACATGTGACATTTTTGTTAAAGTTGTGTTTGAATTGTGCATGTTTTCGGACTGACATATTCAATAAATAGCGAACAAAGTTCCAAATGAATTTTTGCAGAGCGACAGGAAAACAAAACTCTCTAGATAAAGCGGTGATAGTATTCATCTAAGCTCTCGTACTGACATGGTTTTGCTTAAATTTGTTTGGACAAGAAACCCGCATGAACATAGAAGGACGTTAACTTTGGGACCTAGGTAGAAAGCATAGATAACTTCCTACTGCCATAGTATTTTAAGAAAACAAACAAACAAATCGTATGTTAAGCGAATGGTGTCACATTTTTGTTCGGCGTTGTCATCTTCAGTGGTTCATTCGTTTAATTCCCTAAGCAGGTAGCTTTAATTTTCCGATCAGCGCACGGAACGTCATGCTTGATGTTGTATCTGTTTCCTTTGCTGGAATGAATTCTTAGCATCCAAGTAATATGATGCAGGTAGCATTCAGGGTTAAAGTTATGAAGTCTTCTCCGAAAGGTGCCGAGAAGGACGGAGTTCTTCAGGCCGCGTGACGATTGGTGGAAGTCGGTAACTTTATAGAATGAAATTTGTACAGCATTATTGAGATCATTGGAAATGCAAACTGTGAAAATGCTACGTTTTGCAGAGTAGATAGCTTTACACCATCAGATCCCACCCAAAAAAAAATTGTACGACATGTAGAACTTTATATACTTGATGATCAATGTGAATATATCAATTTTTACTAGTGTCATGAAGTTTGTGTTGTGGACCTCAATGTGACCAGGACATACCAGTTTAGCTTTTACTTTTGTAAAACAACCTGAATGCTAATTAAGATGTAATCCTTTGTTTAAAAAAAAAATTAAAGATTTAATCCTAATCGTTTTTGTTAAAAAGACAATCCTTGCCTCGATCTGAGCCCACAGCCCAGTCTACTCTTAATCCCAGATCATCTATCAGTAATCCTGATCAACCAATTTAGGGCCCATTTAGTGAGTTAGCTAGCTTTTGCTTGGGGAATGAGCCGAAAATTGTGACTTGTTCAAACCAGGTAAACTTGGTTACGTTACATGCATAACCTCTTTATTGACCAAACAAAAAAAGGTCATATATTACACTCTTTTTTGTTAAATATATTTCCGTTAGATGATGAATGTATTAAGTGAATTCATGTACAGTAGATATAGGCCATATATTTCCGTCACATGATGAATGTATTAAGTGAATTCACGTACAGTAGATATAGGGAGTTTCCTGAATACCTAAATATGAGCTATGTCATTTAAGGTGATTGTCCTCTCGCCAAATGGCCTGTAAAAAGTGTTGGTTTTAGGTTTTACCTAAGATAACAACAATCTTATTTCCAGCCAGCTTATTCCCATGATTTTGAAGCTTAAGAGCATCTCCAAATGAGATGTCAAAATGTCCAAATCAGCAATAACGGTAACAAAAGATAGCAGCAATAATTTCCAACCGAGAAGCCAAATCTGATATGGCATGATATGGAATGGCATCTCTCCCCCTTGCTGCCAAATTTGACAGCAACGTCAAATGCTTTTTAATTAAGGATTTATATATTAGCACCCCACAAAATATTGAATGCACCCCACATTAAAAATTAATATTAAATGACTTATTTACCCTACTATGCAATGACAATTTTGACCTTATTAGGTTTAAAAAAATAAAAAAATAAAAAATCTATATACACCCCAAATCACTTTTAACGTTTTATTTATCCTTTTCAACTATCAAAACCCCTCCGACCCTCCATTGTTGAACAAAACCCTAACCAATGAAACTACAAACATGTTGATTAAGAAAAATTATTTTTGACGAATGAAACAAGAAATCGATGTTTCGAAAGCTTCACATGAGGTAAGACTTCATATTTTTTTATTGTTTTAGTGATTTTCACGACATCGATAATTATTTAATCTTGCTTTTGATGCGTTGTTCAAGCTTCTATATTCGTATTCATCTTTTAGGGATCATAGAGATTACATGAAGAATTAAACACATAAAATTACCACCAAATATTAAAAACAGACAACATGGGTTTTAATGGGGGAATTGAAAACAACCCACATATGCTTTAAATCCCAGGCTACATCTTTTGTCAAAATTTCAGTGCATTTTTTTGTCCAAATTAAAAGCTTTATAAGATTCGAGAAATGTAGGGTGTATAGAAAGTATGGGGTGCATGTAGAAAATGTAAGGAGTATATTAAAAATGTGGGGTGTAAGGGTATTATGGGGAAGTATGTGGGGTGTATTAAGATAATTTTTAATCGAAAAAGCAAATGTGGGATGTATTAAGTATGTGGGGTTTATTCAACAATTTGTGGTGTGTTAATATAATAAGGCTTTAATTAATTTCTAAATATTTTTTTATTGTTTTCTTCTCTCCTCCATTTTCTCTTTCCTCTGTGTTTTCCATCTCTCAACAAATTTCGTCCCCTCTCTTATCCACCTCCTCAGTTCTCCTCGTCTCAGTCCCTTTTTTTCGTCGCCCACCTACTAACCTAGCATGTCCAACCCCAATTAGAACAACTCATCTTGTTTTCTAAGAGATTTGGATAATTATATCCAAGGCATTTTTCCCGGGCGGGGGGAATGATGATGCATATGCAGGTGATCAAACTGCTCGCTTTGACGACAAGCCATTGATGACGTTATTTGTGTACGGCATGGAGATGGAACTGGCAAGTTTAACTATTAGCACTAATGGACGATATTGAAGGAGCTCGAATCTGAGAGTAGTACTAGTCGTCCTATTATCAATTATTTATATATGTACAAATATAAAATATATAATAGCAATTATGGAAAGAAAATAGTGTAATAAAATAATAGTTTAATTTGACATATCGGGTGGAGAGCAAAACTTTAAAAGATGCCAAAATGCCACATAGGCTGTCAAATTCAAATTTTATGTTTAAAATTTGACATCTCCAAAGAAGATGGCCTAAGAGGACTTTTGACACACCCCGACCCGGAATGTCCACTTGGACCCCGAATCGAATTGTGCTGCCAGCACCTTTTGGTTTAAATTTATTCACATTGTTTTTCCACTACACTACACTTTGTGGCTCCATCACCTGGACACCGACTAATGGAGAGGGGGTGATGTGCCTTATATGTACATTATCCCCTCCATATAGCACAAGGCCTTTTGGGAACTCACTGGCTTCGGATTCCATCGGAACTCCGAAGTTAAGCGAGTTCGGGCAAGAGCATTCCTAGAATGGGTGACCCACTGGGAAGTTCTCATGTAAGCTCCCATAAACAAAACCGTGAGGGAATGGTAAGCTCAAAGTGGACAATATCGTGCTACGACGGAGTCGAGTCTAGGATGTGACAATTTGGTATCAAAGCTACTCTGCCGTTCGGTGCGAATGTTCCCACGAGGACGTCGGGCCCCTAAAGGGGGTGGATTGTTAGATCCCACACCGACCAACGGAGAGGGGGTGATGTGCCTCATATGTGCATGCTCCCCTCCATATAGCACGAGGCCTTTTGGGAACTCACTGGCTTCGGATTCCATCAAAACTCCGAAGTTAAGCGAGTAAATCTGAAGCCAAGCGAGTTCGGGAGAGAGCATTCCTAGGATGTGTGACCAACTGGGAAGTTCTCGTGTGAGTTCCCAAAAACAAAACCGTGAGGGAATAGTAAGCCCAAAGTGAACAATATCGTGCTACGGCGGAGTCGAGTCTGGGATATGACAATTTAGTTTGGTATCAGAGCCACTCTGCCGTTTGGTACGGATGTGCCGGCGAGGACGCTGGGTTCCCCTTAAGTGGGGTGGATTGTGAGATCTCACATCGATGAACGGAGAGGGGGTGATGTTCCTTATATGTACATGCTTCCCTCCTTATAGAATGAGGCCTTTTGGGAACTCACTGGCTTTGGATTCCATCGGAACTCCGAAGTTAAGTGAGTTCGGGCGAGAGCATTCCTATGATGGGTGACCCACTAGGAAGTTCTCTATGAGTTCTCAGAAACAAAACTATGAGGGCCTGGCCCAAAGCGGACAATTTCGTGCTATGGCGAAGTCGAGTCTGAGATGTGACAACTTTCCTATAAATATAATGTATACACAATTATATATAGACTAAATATGATAATCTAAAACCTAAAACTATCAAGTCATACATTCATACACAACCTAATCTCGAAACAATTAATACGAAATGAAAATTCAAATTTTATGATCTACATTCTCAAACCTAAAACTATTAAATTATTTAGGAAATCAAAGAAAAAAAAGAGAAGAGAACGATGAATGTGAGAGACTTTCATGTTGGTTGGCTTCGTCCCAAACATTGCTATACAGAGATGCCAAGTGAGAAGAGTGAAAATAAAAGAGATATATTTACGTTACAATAATGTTAGGTAGACTCAATTTATAAACTAAATGATGTATCATCAATAAAAAAATATGCCTGTTAATCAACACTTACGTAAATAATTCAATCTCAACTTTCATGTTATTTAGTTTACAAAATTTAGTCTCTTTAACATTACCCTTTACCACTACTAGAAAAAGGGCTATAGGACACCCTTCTTTACACACTAATGAAGATTGGTGCCTTTCTTAACTCTATAGTCACCGAAGTTTATTATCGGTGGGCTTTGAAATAGGGCCACTGACAATCTTTGTGCATCGGTGCCAAACTCGTCTATACAAATCTTTTTTTATTCTTTTGTTTTATCTCTTCAGATATTTTTTAAGTTTCTTTATTTCTTTTTTCTCTCTCTGCTCCCTTCCCCCTTCATTCTCTCTCTCATCCCTCCAGTATCCTCTCTCTCCCTCTTTTCTCTCATGCAATAGCGCCGCCATCCCCCGGTCACCAACAACCGTCAAATTATACCTCCAGAATCTTCTTCTCTTCCTCTTTCCAACCCCCAAGTTAGTTTCTACAAAATTGAAGCCGAATTTCTTCAATTTCAGATATAAGAAATGGTGACCACGGGTAATCCGGCCAATTTCCGACGAAGTCTGCCGAAATTGGACCTTAACCGAAGAGGTAAAAATGATCCTCTCTTCATGGGCTGTTCTCTAGTGTAAGTGCTTTCTCAAAATAAAAACTTTCAGGTTTTGGATAGATTTTAGATTTCGAATTTTAATTCCATTTTATGTATGCATGTCGAAGATTGGGGATGAAGAAGGTGAATCAAGGTTGTTTCCAATCTGGGCCGAGAAGAATGGAAGGTTGTGGGTCAAATTAAGGTGAACATGGTGATTTTCTCCTTGCACTGTGTTGAGCAAAATTTGTTTTGTTGGTTTTCTCTTGTGCTTTTATGTCGTCTCCTTTTTTTTTTCTTTTTATATTGCTCTCCTTTAGTTGTTCTCTGTTTCTCTTTTAGCTTTTTGTTGTGCCCTACTTCGTTGTTTTCTTCCTCCGTTGTCCTCTCCGTCCTCCTCTGAATCCGTTTCAGGCCTTTCTATAGACTTGAGTTTGTGGAACTTATTTGTGAAACATCGTGAAAATAGTGGGCAGTTTTTTATTAACTCCTCTTTTGCACGTTGGAGGAAAGTAGGGGAGGAACTGCTCCATTTTCTACCTATTTCAACCGACTGCTTCCCATCATTTTAATTAATTAATCAATTGTACATTAATTAATTAACTTTCTATTTATTGGCATATTTTACACCTCAACACACTGGTGATTTTTTTTCCTTTCTTTGTTAGGAATTGTGATCCTGGGAGTATGGTGGTTGTGTTATATGAGTCTGATGTTGGGCTTTTAGAGGAATTTGTGGAGCATGATGCTGTACATAAAGCACTTATTGCCCTTTTGAGGCAAGATGTAAAGGAATATTTGTGCTCTTCAAATTAAGTGATGGTGCACGATTACAGATTACATGTTAATTACAAATTAACTGATGTTTCATTACATCAGATTGTAAGTTAGCATTTTTATTAAAAATAAATATGTATCTATGTACAAACGCATACACATTTTATGCAGATTTATGTATTTTTCTTGCTAGCCTTAAGTTCAACACTTGATACATCTAGTTTCATCGAAATCTCTCTCTTTCATAATGTACCTCATCTTCTTGTATGCACAACTTCTTTGACAGCATTATTCAAGCACATTGGGAGTGTTGAGGAACCAAGCACATATGAAATCATTCAGGAGAAGGTTTAAAGCTTCATTAGAGATAAGGTGAGAAGATTACTTTTTTGAATGCCCAATATGATTGTTGGTTCAATGGCCTATATTTCAGACTGCCTATTGGTTTGAAATGAGGAATGAGTTTGAATTTCTTGTATTTGTGCATGATGCCTGGTTTCACAAGTATGTGTGGGAGCTATATCTTTCCTTTTAAGTTATCTAATTTTGATATTTTGGTTTTTCAAGTTGATGTTTAGACCTTATAATTCTATGTTCGCATTTTACCTGTTTTTTCTTCTGAAAGAAGGAAATTTATTAATAACATACTACAAAGCAGTCCTCAAAGTACAACAAATAGAGCTAGAGGCCTAACCAGCAAGGCCAAATAGTAGCAGAGTCTTCATGGCTAATATTATGACTGCAAACCTCTTGAAAAACTACATTTCCCAGGTATTTATTTGATCATATCTCAGTGATACATGTCCTCAACTCTAATTGCTTTAATAGTTGAAGTTGAGTTAACATTATTCTTATGAATTTTGTGGATTTGACTTTGGGTGCAGCAAATATACAGACTCAAGTTATTGACATGATTAAGCTATTTGGAAACAAAGTGTTCAAACACTTTTCAAAGTTTGAGTCCCAACATTTGTTCAAAATTGTATAAAAGATCAGTTATGCAAAGTTTGAGTCCCGTTGGGTAAAGTGACTCGACCTGTTAAAGACCTGTTAAGATAACAGGTGTGACACGACACGACCCTTTAAGATAACAAGTGTTACACGAAAATGACACGAACACGACAGACACGACCCGTTTGCCAGGTCTACAATTAGGGTAAGTGTTAGATTTTGTTAGGGTTTTAAGTTAGTTAGATTGTAGTACTTAGTTTAGGACCAATTAGAACTAGTTTTTAGGTTTTGGTTACCCAAGCAGGCACGGGTACTCATGCACTCAGACAAAACCCTTTCTCTCTATCTCTCTCTCTTCTCTCTCCTTACTCTCGAACTCACTCTCTCTCTGTAACCCATACAGACATACATCCGTTGACCTTCAAACCTTTACAGATCGAGCCTTCCAGGACTACCATCATACTCCTTACGAGCTCACAAACACAACAATACCTTTGGTTGGTTGTAAAACCTTCGAAAACCCCGAGAACCCGAGGGCTCCGTCGAGGGTACAGTGACCCTGAGTTGATCGTCGAGGTTTCACGTCATTTTGAGGCTCAAAAAGGTATCTTCTCTTCCTCCTAAGTGTTTTTGGATGTTTTGGTTGAGTTTTAACGTAAGGAAACCCCAGAAAAATCGAACCTCCGAAGTGGTCACTATTCACCAACTTTTAAACGTGTAGGTTTCTTCGAGTTTCAAGACCATAGTGAGCTTTAGGACGTCCTCACGAAGCTCGGAGTGCATCGTTGGTGTAATTTGGACGTCGGGAAGCCTAGATATGAAGCTTGTAGAGGTGGCCGGATTTTCGAAGTATCTCCGGCAAGATCCCCCGTGTTTTAGGCCTTAAAAGTGGTAAGAATGTGTTCTACTCGTCTTAAGCTTCATTTTGAGACAAATTTCATAAGTTTTAGTTGAAAAATGAAAGAGATATGAAGTTTAGAAGTTTTCCAGAAACCGGCGAACAGTCTTATCGTACAGACCACATTAGGTGGTTCCAACATGTAGGTGACCTGCGAGTTATCGCACAGCCTTCACGTGATCGTAGCACTTGAGCGTATATGTATTACACCTAGCCCTGTCGTACAGACCACATTAGGTGGTTCTGACTCGTGTGCAGGCATACTAGATGAGTTATAGGTTCAGCTATACAGGCCACATTAGGTGGATCCGGCTGACACATATTCATTTATTGTTGGTGCATTCTCTTTCATACGAGTTATTCATTTCTGGATTTTGATTATGCTGTTGGCATCTCATCTAGCATCTTACTTTGATATTGATTTGAGATTGTTCTTATGGTACATATATATTTATATATATGTTCTATTTTCTGGGAAAACTATACAGGATTTACAGTGAGGGGTTAGAACTTTTGAGAAGTAATGTTTTTGAAAAACCTTTGTTTTTGCCCACTCACGCTTTTTGTTTTGCGCCCCTTCAGGTACTAGGTAGGAGTACTTCTGGTGGTTCACGAGGATTCGGCGGTTCTGACAAACTCTAGTAGTTGTAGGTCTTTTTCTTTAGTACTGTATAACTAGTATTCGTCTTGTTGGACTGCACTTAGGCTACTTATGCTCTGATATTGTGTTGTGACACTTAACTCTCTACACTTGCACTTTCATGTTTTCTTTAGTAAGTTCTAGGTTGGTTTTTATTTACTCATATTCTTATCTTCTTACCGCTTCCGCACTTTTCACATGGCTACGTCACCCTCACGTGACGGCCAGCACGCCTTGATTTAGGTCGGGGTGTGTCACCAAAAGGTATATTCTTCCCAAATTTTAATTTTTTTTCATTAATATATGTTTTTGGAGTTAGTTTTCAGTTTGGTGTGGGGTTTGGGGTCGAGTATAGGGTGAGGAGTGAAGTTTGGGGTCGGATTTGGGGTATACCAATTTTAGGGGAGATTATGCCCATTTTTTGGTATTATTTTATGTTATTTTTTTGCTATTTCACCATATTTGATTTTTTGTAGGGAATCGTCGAGACTTTGACGGCTAAAGTTGAGGATTAGAATGCTATCGAACCATATTCCCCGCCACTACCACCACAATAGACTTGTATTAGAGTTTTATTATTGTACTTTATTAGAATTTTATTATTGTACTTTGTTAATTTATGTATACATTTTGAATATATTATATATATTGGATAATTTGATCACTATTTTTCATATGTAATTTTATTTTGAATATGTCAATTGAAATTAAAGTAATTAAAAAAATAAAATCATACAATTAAATTAAATTAAAAAGGTAAAAATTCAAAAAATCTTGCGCTACCAAATATTTTGTTGTGCAAAAAAATAATATAAAAGAAATAATAAAACAAAAAGTCAAAAACCTTGCGCGACAAAATATTTCGTCGCGAAAAATATTAAATTAATTTATTTTAATTAAAAAAATTAGAAAACAAAAATCATTCATCTTCGTCGCACAGTGTTTTTTTTTGTAGTAGTGATCATTCATTTTTCAATGCATTATATATGACACAACCTCCTGCATCAATCAAAGCGTACGTTGAAGATAGCAATTGACATATGATCGACCAAAAGACCATGCACACATGGAGAGATTGAAAATGGGACTTGTGAGTTTTCAGTTTTATTAGTTTTTTCTATGTGAGCCCCCTCCCACTATAATGCAACAAACAAAGAGAAAGACTTATGGTAGCAAAAATAGCACAACAGTCCAAGACATCCCTCTCTTCCTCCATTATATCAACATCATGCATTTGGATTGCACATATGCGATCTTGATGAATTCAATCATACGTTAAAAACTTGACAGAATAAATAATAATATTGAATGGTTTTACATCTAATTGCATTTTGATAAACTCAATACTTACTGGCATGTGCAGATGGTTAAGTTGAAACAATATCAGTGTAATTAGTAATGGACTGCTAACCCAACTTTGAAATCTTGACATATATATGTATATTATATGTGCATGTGTTAGCTATTCAACTGGATCTCCATTAAATGCCAAACCAAGTGGTATTGTCTCCCTTTGCATGCAGAGCCCTAAACATCGAGGCCACCACCACATGCATGCAAAACCCTTTTCAACCGGACATGCATGCGTATGTGTAGCATCTTTGCTTCATATTTGTCATTTCTTCTTCTAATTTATTGTTGGTCTACGTTCTCTCTCTCTCTCTCTCTCTCTCTCTCTCTCTCTCTCTCTCTCTCTCAGACCTTTAAGGAAAGGGATTCAATTTTTTCAAAAAAAAAATAGAGATTAGTTGTGGGATTCACTCTACATTGAACTTCAACGTCTGAACCGTCTATTTTGTAAGTCCTGATTCATAGATCATTCTTGCAAAAATTCAATTCAATCCGAAATCATTTGCTTATTTAATTGTCACATGAAATTTCATTGTTTTTTCATAGAACAAAGTGTTCATCAATTTCTTTGAACTCAATTAGATGTCTCAAATCTTTTCGATTTGGCTAATATTTTGCAAAGATGATCTAAAAAGTGCAACTTGAAAAATAGACGGTTCGAATTATTAAAGTTCGATGTGGTGTAGCCCACAACTAACTCCCATTTAAAAAAAAATAAGAATCCCTTTTATTAAGAGAATTGTTATTAACACTCCGAAAATCTCACTCTACACTCCTCAAAAGTATATTTTTCTTTCTAATTATAAAAAGTTTGGAGTGCAAAATTAGATTTGTAGAGTGTCAATGACCATTCTCTTTATTAAAGCCTTCTATATATATAATGAGTGTTACACTTATCATCTATTTATATCATCACTTGTATTATCTCTATAATAGATGTAGGACCCGTCAACACATGCAGATCTCATCTCTATTAGTGAAATAATACAAATGGTACAACTAGATGATAAACTACTATCATTCACCATATAAACAAACAAACAAACAATCATCTGTATCAAAAACAACAAACAAATGAGTATCTGTATCAAAAACAAGAAACCAATAAGTTTTTTGTGTTTTGGTTGCTAGTGAATGAGTGATTAGGGTTGAAGAGAAAAGGCTTTGTGATTACACACGTACTCGTTCATTTTTCAGTGCATTATATATGACTCAACCTCCTGCATCAATCAAGCGTACGTTGAAGATAGCATTGACATATGATCGACCAAAAGACCATGCACACATGGATAGATATTGAAAATATGACTTGTGAGTTTTCAGTTTTATTAGTTTTTTCTATGTGAGCCCCCTCCCACGATAATGCAACAAACAAAGAGAAAGACAAGGCAGCAAAAATAGCACAACAGTCCGAGACATCCCTCTCTTCCTCCATTATATCAACATGCATGCATTTGGATTGCACATATGCGATCTTGATGAATTCAATCCTGTGGATGCAAATTTTCTCCTCTTCGGTCTTGGACGATTTTGCACCTACAAAATAATAAACACCTTAGGTTAAGGCCAAAAGCCTCACGCGCCCACGATGATTGGGGGGGGGGGGGGGGGGCTTTGGCCGAAGAACCTCCGATGCCAAAGTTAGAATTAGAGAGAAAAAGTGTTTAGAGTGTTTTTGCCAAAGGATTGGAATTAGGTTTTGTAAGAAATAGGGGTTGTATTTATAGGAGATGGGGTGGCCGGCCTAGTTAGGGTTTTTTGTGTAAGATCTAGGTTTAATTAGCCCATTTATTGGCTAATTAATCAAATAGGGAAAGGATTTATATTTATGAAAAAAGATAATAAGGAGTAATTGAATTGTTGGCTAAAAAAGGAGAAAAAAAAAAGAAAGGAATGTAGGCAATAAAAGGGGAAGTGGCCGGCCCCCTTTGGAGAAGGGAGGACCGGCCATTTAAGGTGTTTTTGGCTTTTAAGGCTACGTTAATTGGCCAATTAATGAGGAATATCCTCATTAATTTGCCAATTATCTCCATTTATGTGGGATAATTGGTGGATTTATGAGATAATTGTCTTAAATGTGGATGGATGAAATAACTCGGATTTGTTTACCTTTTATGGGCGCTTTGGACTTGACCGATGATAATTACCGGCTGCTCGCGCGTAGGATTTCTGATGCTCCTCAAGGGCATTCTTGTCTTCTTAATCCGAAAGTCCACGTGTCGCCTTGTGATTATTTTTGGCTCCACAAATGCCCCCACACCTGTTGGGCTGCTCGCAGGAAAGGGCAACAGGTGTAGAGATCTTCTTGCTTCAGGAACCATAGGATTGCTTCCTATCTTGATGTTGATCCTCTCTTTAATTGGAAATTAGATCCTTCTAGGAGAGGGAAATAAACTTCTCTCAAAGCCTATTTAAGTCCACCTTAAGTGGGTTATTAAATCAACTTTGGAGAGCAATTTATTCTACCCTACAAAAGAGAGAAAGCTATAGGATATTTGTTCCCCCTCCTCTAGCAATCTTCTACATCTTGCCCGTGAAAATGACCGTCTTTCGTTGATTTCTTCGTCTTCTCCGTGCCGCACTGATGTAAGAAAAATTTAATTTTTCTTGCCTTCTTCTTGGATAGTGCTATTACGGGGCAGCCGTTGGGGTGGTGCGGCATGTCGGCTGGCAGGGGCCAGGAGTTGGCTCGGCAGGGGCCGAGGAGATGTCGTGGCAAGGACCACTGCTTGGGCAGCTCGGCTTGCCTAGAGCCCAGGGCAGCTTGAGCGGCTGGGACCGCGAACTGAGGCGCTAGGGGCGCAGTGCTAGGGTAGTCGCGCGGCTCACATCCTTTAGGACCTGACGCGGGCCAAGCTGGCGATCGAGAGAAATGAGAAGGTTGCGGGCTTCATGGGCTGCTCGAGTGCCGGGCATGTAGGCCTCATGCTTGCTAGAATGTTGGGTTGAGCTTATCTGCCGGGTACCATGAATGGCGTTAGCTGCCTAGTCTTCTTTGTCAGGAGAAAGGTAGGCTGCTCAAGAGATGCCGGTTGGGAAAAATTAAAGACTTTATCCACTGCTTGTGAGGGTCCGCCTGCTGCCAAGAGGTCTGTGATTGGCATGAATTCTTCCAATGGGAAGAGAAATGAGGCTGCTATATATGCCCCAAATGTCGAAATTTGCTGGGATGGAAGAGACTGCTTGCGTGGGCAGCTGCGAGAGTTCCACTAAGCCTGCTTCTGAGGAGGCTGATAAGATCTGTGTGCTCTCAAGACCAGACCTTCTTTATTTCTCCAGAAGATTTCCTCGCCTTTACTTTCAAGTCTTCCATCGGTGAGGTAGTTGGAGATGGGAGTGTCCACGACGGGGCAGCCGGGAGTGAAGCGCCGAATGGTACCACTGCTAGGGTTGTCGTGGCTGCTGAATGTGTGACAATGGAGCAGTCGTCGGGTGGCCAAGCTGCTGAAGAGTAGTCTTCTAGGTAGCCTTTAGGATTTATTTTTCCTTGTTGCTTTTGCTGTGCTTGGACTCCTCCAGTCTTTGTCAGTTGCTTATCAATTTTGCTAGAAAATTTAATAAACTTGTCTCCTTCGCTTTTCTCCATCTTCGCTTCCTTTGTTCATGCCTTAACCTTTAGACTTTATAGGCCAGTAGCAGGCGCGCCACTTTTTTATAAGCAGACAGGCCGTGTAGCCTACATAGTCGTAGGTGTTGGTGTAGAACTTTTCCTTGCAAAGTTGCTAGTCATAGGGTTGGCAGCCGGACGCCTTACTTACAGAAGCAGACGGATCCGCGTACCCACTAGGCCATTAACCTTGGCTTTCTCCAATTCCGTAGGTTGCGCAGCAATTGTCACAACATTTTAGGACTTGGCGCAAGTTGCCGCAAAGTTGTTAGCTGCGGGATCGACGGCCGGACGCCTTACTTATTTACAACAGCCGCATCCGGGCGATCCTTAGGCTGTTGCCTTGCGAAGTTGTCAGCCGTAGGGTTGGCAGCCGGACGCCTTACTTACAGAAGCAGGCTAATCCGCGTAACCACTAGGCTTTCAACCTTGGTTCTTCCCAATTTCGTAGGTTGCGCAGCTAGTGTCACAACACTTTAGGACTTGGTACAGGTGAAGCTTATCGACTACGTAGCATGTCGGTAGTGGATAAAACTTCACATATGCCTGCTAGCTTGTTTTAACCTTTCACAAGAATGTGCGGTTGTATAAGTCTAGTGTGGCTTTACTGCTTAAGGGGCAAGCCGTAGGCAGTCTTCCGAGATCCGTAGGCTACCTTAGCATGTCCGGTAGTAGCTTTAGGGTTTCCAGGGATAGTGTGCCCCCCCCCCCCCCCCGGTCTCTAAGGCCCGGTTCCCGCGGATTAGGCCAAGAGACCCAAAATCCTTCAGTTAGCTAAGCCTTGAAAAAGACCGTTGTGGCTACTTCTAGGAATTTTGGCGCAAGCCATCGTGCAGCTAGTTACACTAGGGTAGCCAGGCTCATCCACGTTTGGATATTCGGAGTGAAGAGTTTATCCTCCCACGTTGGAGAGCAGATTGGTCCCTCAGGGAGCGCTATTCCTGCAGTGAGTCCCTAAAAAGGGCGCGAGCTTCTTTCGAAGCGCAGGAGTTGTCAGTTGCCGCAATGGAATCAAGTTGAAGCGTTCCTTGTTGAAAAACAAGTGAACAAATAACTTAATTGTAAAGATTGCAGAACAACTGGTAGTCCTCGGTTTGCGAGGATTGTGCCCGTCTGAGCTGCTTGAGCCTTCGGGCGTCGGTGGAGATCATACGTGGTACTTCCTCAAGTTGTAGGCGTTCCACTGCTTTTCGATCTCCTCGTCACTCATGGTGGCGGGGGTGTAGCTCCCCTTGTCGCCTACTCTGCTGATCTTGTAAGGTTTTTTTCTTTTTTTTTCTTTTTTTTTCAAATAGGGTCCATCTTTTTCGTTCCCTCCCTTTGAGCAGTGATGAAAGCCTTCCTCAGAACTAGATCTCCGGGTTGAAACTGCCGGATTTTGGGCCTTTTGTTGTAACTAGAGAAGAGCTGCTGCTAGCAGGATGGGATGCGGGCTATGGTCTGCTTGCGCCTTTCCTTCGCTAGGTCTAGGTTCGCGGCCGCCTCTTCACTGTTCTGCTCGATATCTGACAGTAGGGTGGTGATGTTTGGCGTGATGATGTTGGGAAGAATGATTGTTTCCGAGCCAAACGCCAAAGAGAAAGGGGTTTCTCCGGTTGCTCGCCTCTTGGTGGTACGATATGCTCATAGACATCCGGGGAGTTCATCTGGCCGTTTTCCCTTCTTGTTGGTGAGGGATTTCTTAAGGCAGTCGAGGGTCGTCTTGTTGGATGCTTCGACCTGCCCATTGCTTTGAGGATGTCTTGGCATGGACATGTGTTGCTTGATGTTTACTCTTGGAAGAACTTCGTCAAATCTTTGTCCGCGAACTGCGGGCCGTCGTTGGTGACGATGAACTGAGGGATGACAATCAGCAAATGATGTTCCTCCATACGAAGCATTCTATGTCCGTCTGAGTCGTGGTTGTCGTGGGCTATGCTTCTACCCATTTGGTGAAGTAGTCGGTTGCCACGATCATCATGCCTCTGCCCCCAGTAGTAGGCGGCATAGGTCCTACTAGGTCGATTGCCCACTGCATGAATCAGCCAAGGACTTGCTCGTGGGTATAGCTCGCTGGCGGGCAGGGCTGGTACATGCTTGTAACGTTGGCAGCTGTCGTACTTTTGCACTAACTCCCGAGCATCTTGATGCTTAGTTGGCCAGTAGCCTGCGTTGAGAGCCTTTTGCGCTAGAGATCGTCCTACGAAACGGTTCCCACAAACGCCTTCATGGATTGAACTTAGGACCTTCAAATCATCGGGAGGTGCCAAACATCGGTGGTGCGGTCCGGCGTAGGGTCTTTGAACTAAAATGTCCTTCCACATGTAGTAGTGCGCTGCTCGGGTTTGAAGTTTCCTTGACTCCAACCTTTCTGTGGAGAGCGTGCCATTGACGAAGTAATCTATGATAGGGCTTTGCCAATTCGGAGTTGCATTAACCTGTGTCACCTCGGCTACTGGCTCGGACTCTATGCTCGGCTTATCTAGGTACTCCACCAGAATTGAACGCTTGAGCTGGTGATCGAGGGCAGAGCTCAGGCCGGCTAGCGCATCTGCATAGGCATTTTCCGTCTGTGGAACTCGAGTGAGCGTGTAAGTTTGAAATGTCTCCAGCTGCTTACGTACCTTCTTTAGATATTGCGCCATCCTTGGATGCTTCGCCATGTATTCCCTTACGGTTTGGCTAGTAATCAGCTGAGAATCAGAATGAATCGCCAGCTTCTTCACCGCTAAGTCTTTCGCCATGCGGAGGCCTGCCAGTAGGGCCTCGTACTCTGCTTCATCGTTAGATGCCTTGAAGCCTAGAGTGATCGTCTGCTTGAGCATTGAACCGTCTGGGGTGGCAAGGACCATGTCTGCTCCCGAACCTTTGTAGTTGGATGTGTCGTCAACATGCAAATGCTGAAAATCTCCATTGAGGGAGCCGGTGCGGCTAAGGTGTGCTCGGCTGCTTCCGGGGCGTCGTTGGACTGCTCTGTTGCGCTGCCTAGGCTAGGCATGAAGGCGCGGTAGGGAGCTGTAGAGCTGGTGCCATGTTACACGTAGCAGGAAGTGCTCAACTGCCGGTATTGGGCCACTCTAGAGTTGAATTATGGAACAAAGGTCGGCTGGGGCCGTGTGACACATAGCAGGAGGTAGTGCTCAACTGCTGGTACATGATGCTCCTATGTAGAATCTTTTGGGGCATAGACGACAAAGCTTGCTTCCGAGTGCGTCCTTCTAGTGTTCGTCTGCCTTTGGCACACCTTTTGGGCTGAGTTGTTATGTTCGTCAGGAAATTTTGCATCGCCAGTGTCTGCGCCTTTATCGTCGCGCGTCTAGATTGGGCGGAATAGCGCGTCATGAAGATGACTGCGTGCGTCTGATTTGAGCTTCTAGGTTGCAACAACTATCGCCAAAGTTCATTTTTTTGAATTTCTGGTAACATCGAGGAGAGCTTTTAAACTGTGGAATACAGGTAGTCGGGCCCCCAGCTCTTCTCGTATGATGGTAGAGCTTATTGCTGCCTCAGATATCGTCAAACATGCTAATATGTCCTCCGTTGCTTCTGGTTTGGATAGTAATGGAGGCGATGTGAGATACTTCTTCAGGTCTTGGAAGGCTTCTTCGCATTCTTCATCCCACTCATCACGTTGCGCCCTCTTGATGGCTTTGAAGAAAGGCTTGCATCTATCAGTAGACCGCTAGAGGAAACGGTTGAGGGCGACTGCTCGTCCAGTCAAGCTTTGGATCTCTTTCAAGGTTGTGGGAGACTTCATTTCCAGAATTTCTCTGATCTGCTTGAGTGCCATCTTCTCGATCATGGTATCAGAGCAAAGTTACCTCTCGTGTGAAGCCGATGATGGGCCCTGGTAGTGCGTCGGCTGCCTGGACTTGAGGGATCAATGGGGCCTGCTGGAACTTCCTTTTCAGCATTCATTCTTTGCTGCGCTGCCGGCTTGTCTGAACACTTGTCGACTTTGCCTTCATTCACGAGCTTTTCCAGATAATTCCTCCAAGTGCAGCAGCTTTCGGTGGCGTGACTTGGTCCTCGGTGAAATTCGCAATATTTGGTAGCTTGAACCACGGCTCATCTTCACGTCGCGGAGAATTTGATGGGTCGGAATTGAAAACTTCGAGTAATTCCTGGTCATGGAGCCTTCGTTGGTCATGGGCTTGTCCCTCCGCTTGACCTCTTGTCTGCTCTTGCTGGGCCGCTTTCCATCTTCCTTTCTTTGAGCCACCATCGATTCTTTTTTAGGCTGCTCGGGCGCCATTTCTGCTCGTCGGGCTTCGTCCCAAAGTGCATGCTTCTCTGCTAGGGTGAAGGAATCTGCTAGAGTCAAGTCTTCTTTCATGATCATTTCTCCAAATAGGGGTGATCTGCGGGGATGCCCTTTTGAAAAGCTGCACTGGCTATTGAGTCATCGCATCCAACGATCTTCGTAGTCGCGGAGTGATTTCTTCGGGTTTTTGAACAGGTGATCGGATTTTTCTTGATCGAGCGGTAAGATGAGTATTCTTTGGTGAAGACCAAGGAAAGATCGTCAAAGCTCCAGATGGATTGTGGCGGCAGGGTGTAGAACCAATCTTGCGTCTCGTCTTGTAGAGTAGTCGCGAATATCTTGCACATGAGATCGTCATTGTTTCGATAGAGGATCATCGTGCTTCCGTAGTGCTTTAAGTGTCTCTCCGGGTCTCTATCTCCTTTGAAGGATGTGGAACGTGGCATGCTAAACTTGTGTGGACGCTCCGTCTGCTCGATCTTATCTGTGAAGGGTGATCGGCTTGTGTTGGTCATCTCCCGCCGTAGTGCATCGTCGGTGACCTCGCTGATTTGGAATTTGCTCAATCGCTTGGTCAAGATTCTCTCTACTTCTTCCTTAGTTGAGGTAATGGAGCTTTCGGCTGCCCTTAGTTTTGACCTGTTGGTCTAGGCTGCTCTTCTATGTGCTTGGCTCGTCTATGCTGTGGTAGCGGTGCATGTGGTGGATTCCTAGCAGGCGAGGGATTTCGCAAGCTACTGGTTGAACTTGAGCCGAATTGAGTGACTGCTTTTCTCCGTCCGTCATGCTGCCTACTCCGATGCGATGTGGAGGATGCTCCTTGCAGACTTAGCTGCGAATGAACACTTCGCTTGGAAGACTGCTCATGTTGATTATCGGAGTGTGACCCCAACCGTGAGTGTATACTCGTCCGTGGGCCTAGTCGAGAGTGCACGCTCCTCCGCGCACTAAGACGGGAGTATACGCTATCTCGAGGGCCCAATTGGGAGTGTGCTCTGCCCAAACGGTTGGTTAGAGGCTGGTCGGGTGGCTGCTTGTCGGGACGCTGCTGGAGAGGTTCTTCATTTGCCCTTGTCCTTCTTCGAGACACGTCATTTAGGACACGTTGCATCTTGGTGCGCTGCAAGAGCTGGTTCACCAAGGTCGTCCGTTGTGTTAGGGCGCTTGTCAACTCTATGACTTGTCGAGACAAGTGTTGTTCGCCATTTGGATTGGAAGAGCTTGTAAGGAATGTGCCTCCTTGAGTAATGGAAATGTGGTAGACTTCGGGCGCGAGATTTGAGTTAGGAAGGCTGAGATGGTCTTAGGCCGACTTGGGCCGTAGTAGCGGTGCCATGGACCTCGCCGTGGGTGGTCACCGCGGTGGTTCCCATGGTGTAGCAGGCTTGCGTTGCTTGAAAGATCACGAGGGCATGTAGGGCCACGAGAGCAGGCTAGGCCACGGGAATGGGCTGCCCGGCAGGAACATGATGGATCACGGGAGTGGGCTGCTCAGCGGAAGCAAGCTGGACCACGGGAGTGGGCTGCTCGACTGGAGCAGGCTGGGCCACGGGAGTGGACTGCTTAGCGTGTGGCACACGTGGGTGCGAGGCTTGGGCTCGGCTAGGCAATGTATTGGGCTCGCGTTGGGCTTGGAATAACACGACTTGGGCCGGAACCTTGGATGGCACGGCTCGGGCCGTGGTGATGGCGGCACGGCTCGGGCCGTGGTGATGGCGCCACGGACCTCGCCGCGGTGGTTCATGCGGTGGAAACTCATGGTGGTGGTGTTGCCACTCCACTTAGGGTTCTCCTTCGGAAAGGCTTGCTACCATGAAGAATGGCAAGACATCCTCGTTTGTTAAAGCGGCGCCAAAACTTATCCCTTTTGCTGCTAGGGCCAGGTTGCCTTCTTCTTGAGGATATGGGCGCGTGCGCTGAGTTTGTTGACGGCGTCAAAGGGATTATTGGTCCAGGCCCCCTTCGTGAAGCATATGCCTGAGTACAGGAGGGCTGCTCCGCTGACCATGCTGCAAAAACGGCGGTTTTGGCTGCCGAGTCCATGGTTTTGATCAAGAGAATACCACGGCTGCCCAGGGGGTGGCGAGGTCTATGGCTGCTGAAGCTTACTCCTTGGTCGAGAAAGTTAAAAGTTTGGAGTCGGAACTTGCTGTTTTGAAAGGGGTCTAACATCTCAGCTCCTACTTCTCTGCAACTTGAGACCGCTCGCCAAGAGATCGCGAACTTGAGGACTAGGCTTGACACGAATTTGTCTTCGCTGGGGCGGTGGAGTCCTCGTCTTCTTAGCTGGCGAATGATCTTTTCGTGGGCTGCCCGTTGAACTTGAAGCGGACCGAGTGGCTGCTTCCTTTCGTGCGTTCGCGCTGCATTCTCCGAAGCGACATGGAAAATGCTCATTGAGGGCCTAAGCGTGAATGAATGCTCTGCCTGGAAGGATGATCATGTGGTTCTTCAAAACGTGGCCCCAGCCTTGATTGTATGCTCGCTCGTGGGCTTAACCGAGAATGCACGCTCCTCCTCGCGCTAAGACGGGAGTCCACGCTATCTCGGGGGCCGAGTCGAGATTGCACACCGCCCGACTGCTCGGCTTGGTTGATTGACTGCTTGGGACACCACTGAGGCAGGCGGGGCTGCGGAGGCAGGCTAGGCTGCAGGGGCAGGCTAGGTTGCAGGAGCAGGCTTGGCTGCGTGGGCAGGCTTGGCTGCAGGGGCAGGCTGGGCTGCGTGGGCAGGCTTGGTTGCGTGGGCAGGCTGCGCTGCAGGGGCAGGTTGAGCTACGAGGGCAGGAGCAGGCTGCTCAACATGAGGTGCGCGCGAATGCGAGGCTTGGACTGCAGCGGTGGTACCATGGACCTCGCCGCGGGTGGTCACCGCGATGGTTCCCATGGTGGAGCCTCGTGGTAGTGGCGCCATCTCCCCTAGAGCCACATTCAATCTCGTAGATCGCCGCGGTCCCACGTCTTGAATGTTTGAATTGTTACTCGTCGAATTTTCTAGATTTCTAACCATTATGTATTTTTCTTTTTTTTTATACGCTTTACCAAAGAACTTTTTACAAGTAAAAAATTCTAATAATAAAAACGTACGAAAGAATACAAATGGACTAGAAATTGAAGAAAAACTTTTGTGTGCGAGAGTTTTCTTCGAGCGTATATTTCTTCTCTCAATGAAAGCACCAATTTGTGGATACAAATTTTCTCCTCTTCGGTCTTGGACGATTTTGCACCTACAAAATAATAAACACCTTAGGTTAAGGCCAAAAGCCTCACGCGCCCACGATGATTGGGGGGGGGGGGCTTTGGCCGAAGAACCTCCGATGCCAAAGTTAGAATTAGAGAGAAAAAGTGTTTAGAGTGTTTTTGCCAAAGGATTGGAATTAGGTTTTGTAAGAAATAGGGGTTGTATTTATAGGAGATGGGGTGGCCGGCCTAGTTAGGGTTTTTTGTGTAAGATCTAGGTTTAATTAGCTCATTTATTGGCTAATTAATCAAATAGGGAAAGGATTTATATTTATGAAAAAAGATAATAATGAATAATTGAATTGTTGGCTAAAAAAGGAGGAAAAAAAAGAAAGGAATGTGGGCAATAAAAGGGGAAGTGGCAGGCCCCCTTTGGAGAAGGGAGGACCGGCCATTTAAGGTGTTTTTGGCTTTTAAGGCTAAGTTAATTGGCCAATTAATGAGGAATATCCTCATTAATTTGCCAATTATCTCCATTTATGTGGGATAATTGGTGAATTTATGAGATAATTGTCTTAAATGTGGATGGATGAAATAATTCGGATTTGTTTACCTTTTATGGGCACTTTTGACTTGACCGATGATAATTACCGGCTGCTCGCGCGTAGGATTTCTGATGCTCCTCAAGGGCATTCTTGTCTTCTTAATCCGAAAGTCCACGTGTTGCCTTGTGATTATTTTTGGCTCCACAAATCCCACATTAGAAACTTGACAAAGTAAAAAATAATATTGAATGGTTTTACATCTAATTGTATTGTGATAAACTCAACACTTACCGGTATATGTGCAGATTGTTAAGTTAAGACAATATATGTGTGATTACTAGTGGACTGCTAGCCCAACTCTGAATTCTTGACATATGCATGTATATTATATGTGCAAGTGTTAGCTATTCAATCTTGGAAATGTCCTGAGCTTGTGGTATTGTCTTCTGAGATCAACTGGATCTCCATTCTCAACTGGATCTCCATTAAATGCCAAACCAAGTGGTATTGTCTCCCTTTGCATGCAAAACCCTAAGGGTGAAGTACCGATTTAGTCCCTGAACTATCACCTCAGTGAAAATTAGGTCTCTGAATTATTTTTTCGGTAAAATAAGTCCCTAAATTCATTAGAAATTGCTAATTTCATCCCTACTATTATATTCAAAGCTATTTTATCCAATTTTTCGTCAACTTAAGTCACTTGACACATTTTAGAGTGTAATACCATCATTTTCTCGTCTATAAATGCTTAACATTTCATATAGGTTGCGAATTTAATGTCTAATTTACCCTCAAAAGTTAACTTACACTATTTATTTATGAAAATCTACCAATTTCTCCTCAAAAGTTAACTCCATACACTATTTCTTTATGAAAAACTACAAATCTACCATCCAACGTGTATCACATGCAAGTAACGTGACTTAAATTGACGGAAAATTGAATATAGTAGCTTCGAATATAACATTAGGGATGTAATTGGCAGATTTTTATAATTCAGGGACTAATTTTTCTGAAAAAATAGTTTAGGGACTTAATTTTCACTAAGGTGATAATTCAGGGACTAAATTAGCAGTTTACCCAAACCCTAAACATCGAGGCCACCACCACATGCATGCAAAACCCTTTCAACCAGACATGCATGCGTATGTGTTGCATGTAACCAATCTTTGCTTCATATTTGTCATTTCTTCTTCTAATTTATCGTTGGTCTACGTTTGGGCCTTAGCTTCAATATAATATAGCTCCTCTCTCTCTCTCTCTCTCTCTCTCTCTCTCTCTCTCTCTCTCTCTCTCTCTCTCTCTCTCTCTCTCTCTCTCTCTCTCTCTCTCTCTCTCTCTCTCTCTCCTTCCTTTAAAGAAAAGGAAAATTAATGAAAAGAGCTTGAAAAGTTTTAGTTTTAATAAAAAACCATGTTATAAGTTTTAGTTTTAATAAAAAAATCATGTTATAAGTTTTATTTAATAAAAAACCAAGTTATAAGTTTTGTTTAATCAAAAACCATGTTATAAGTTAAGTCACTGTTTCTGGAATTTAAGTCACTGTTTCTGGATTTTGGTTCTTTTCGACGAACACTGTTTCTGGAATGTAAAAATAAACTGTTTCTGGATTTTAAGTAACACTGTTTATGGAATTTAAGTCACTGTTTCTGGATTTTAAGTAACACTGTTTCTGGAATCTAAGTCACTGTTTCTGGAATTTAAGTCACTGCACTGTTAGTTTATTTCCAGCGACAGTGTTAGTTTTCCAGAGACAGTGTTAGTTTTTCCAGAGACAGTGTTATTTTTCCAGCGACAGTGTTAGTTTTTCCAGCGACAGTGTTATTTTTCCAGAGACAGTGTTAGTTTTTCCAGCGACAGTGTAAGTTTTTCCAGCGACAGTGTAAGTTTTTCCAGCGACAGTGTAAGTTTTTCCAGCGACAGTGTAAGTTTTTCCAGTGACAGTGTTATTTTTCCCGCGACAGTGTTAGTTTTTTGCAGAGACAGTGTTATGTTTTTCCAGCAACAGTGTTAATGTTCATTTTCTTTCCAGATACAATGTTTGTTTGTGCACGGCCCAAAGGGCTTGGTGTGGTTGCTGCTCGCCGGAGCTAAACGGAAGGGAAGGCTGGATTTCGGCCGGAAAGTTGGATAAACTTTAAACGCTCATAACTTTGTCAATACTCAACGAAATCGAGTGATTCAAAAACGAAAATCGTAGTTCTCGAAGAGACGAAGAGAATGGTACCTTGCACGATGGCTAACTCGTTGTGGTTTGGCCGAAAAATGCCTCGAAAGCCTCGGAGGTCACCGGAAACTGGTAAGATTCAAATGGATATAACTTCTTCAATACTCAACGAAATAGGGTGATTCAAAAAGGAAAGTTGTAGTACTCAGCGAGACGAAGAGGAGGAGGAGGATGAGGGCCAAAGGAGAGCCCATGAGTGACTGGCTGGTGGTCGAGCTGTCTGTTGGTTTGGTGCGTTTTACCTTGTTCTGGGATGGTTTTTGGTTAAAAAAAAGTTATATGATGGTTTTTTATTAAAATAAACTTAGTTCGAGCCCTTTTTATTAAAGCTCCCTAAGAAAGGGATTCAATTTTTTTTCAAAAAAAAAAAAAATAGAGATTAGTTGTGGGATTCACTTTACATTGAACTTCAACGTTTGAACCGTCTATTTTGTAAGTCCTGATTCATAGTTCATTCTTGCAAAAATTTAATTTAATCCGAAATCATTTGCTTATTTAATTGTCACATGAAATTTCTTTGTTTTTTTATAGAACAAAATGTTCATCAATTTCTTTGAACTCAATTAGATGTCTCAAATCTTTTCGATTTGGCTAATATTTTGCAAAGATGATCTAAAAAGTGCAACCTGAAAAATAGACGGTTCGAATTATTAAAGTTCGATGTGGTGTAGCCCACAACTAACTCCCATTTAAAAAAAAAAAAATATAAGAATCCCTTTTATTAAGGGAATTGTTATTAACACTCCGAAAATCTCACTATACACTCCTCACAAATATATTTTTATTTCTAATTATAAAAAGTTTGGAGTGCAAAATAAGATTTGTAGAGTGTCAATAACCATTGCTTTCTAAATATATATAATGAGTAGTGCTACATTTATTATCTATTTATACCATCACTTGTATTATCTCTATAATAGATGTAGGATCCGTCAACACAAGGGGGAAGGTTCTTTAGACGTGAGAGAGAGCAGAGCAGAGCAGAGGAAGCAGAGAGGTGAGTGGCATGTGAAGAGGGTCAATGAGGCAGTGGGGGAGGCACGTGATGGAGCAACGGTCGGTACAGGTAGCGGTGGAAGTGACCGTTGGAACATTCATTGAGTTGACACGTGTACGTACTTTGATGGACTTGTGTTTGCCTTTGCACGTTCGATTGGATTAGCATATACTTTGGAACACCATGCCTTATCAGGGAGCCTTCCATTCCATGCATCATGGATCGGATTCATACTCACTTATTCGTGGTCTTTACTCTTTTCTGTTCTTTAATTTGATTCCTTTTTTTTCTAGGTTTATATATATAATCCATTATAACACATCAACAGTTAACAACCGCTTGAAATTTGCGTTTTAATTGCACGTTAATTTTTTCTTTTTCTTTAATTTTGTTGTGACGGTACAACCAGTGGCGGAGCCAGGAATCTTACCTCAAGGGGTCGTAGTGTAAAAGTCCAAATAAAAATTTAGGATGGAAAAACATATTGAAAATGAAATCATAGTACTTTCATTCATAATTCATAACATAAACAATATTACAAGCTATAATTATCCTAGTTTATTTTCTTTTAGAGTTGGCTACTTTAGTTGCTAAGATGTAGTTACAACTTCAAAGATACAATGGGTGTATTCTGCACGAGCGCGTCTAGGAATTCGACAATCAAACAATCTTGAAAAAAAAGTAAGTAATTCCTGGCAAACAAAACAAGGGTTATCCAACCAATCAAACTCGCAAACAAAAGTTGCAGCACATCATCTGTTGCAACTCAAACTCGCAAACAAAACAAGGGTTATCCAACCAATCAAACTAAACCAATTCCAAGCTTTACAATTCTACAAGTAATGTGAACATCCAAATGTTAAACAACAAACCATCCTATCAAAGTTAATGCTTTTAATTCTGAAAAATCAGGATTCTTGCGTAGGCAAGCACAAAAACTGCCCAGTAACCTGCAACTTTACCCAAAAAATAAGCAGTAATTTCATTTTTCTTGTAAGAAAACCGGGATTTTCTGCAACCCTGTTTCCAAATGAACAAAACCCACCAGCCCAAATCTCAACTGCTAAAGCAGAATAAGTCTACGAAATCAATGCAGAATGTAGAAGAATAAGTCTACGCCGTTTTGCCCAATCTGTTTTAAAAAAAAAAAAAAAAAAAAGCTGTGCGCTTCTTTTTCTTCTTCCTGCCGAGCTGCCCTGCTTCTTCCTTTCACACATTTTGTCGAACAGGTGGTGTGCGACCTCCAAGAGGTCGCCGATGGAGCTCCAAGCTTACTTCCATGGTTTCCAAGGGGTCGTGCGACCCCGACGACCCCACTGTGGCTCCGCCACTGGGTACAACTGCAATGACATGTTTTTCACTGCCTGCATGTTTTCATGTGGACAAATACTCCATTTATTAATTACAAAATTACATGATTTTTATTAAACCGTCAATGATTTTTGCAAACTCCATCCTTTTCATCAATAGCAAGATCGAAAAGCAAACACAACTTGCACGAAACAGGGTGGTGGGCCAACCTAGTTTTTAGCTCATAATTTGACATTGCGTATTGTCTGACATGCATTTAAATTTACGGCTAAAAATGTAAAGTTGAAGCACTAATTGAAAGTTTTTGAGTGTATGTATTCAGTACACGAGCGAGGATAATAGTATTTGTCTCGTAGTATTTATATTTATGTGCTTTTGGTACAAAGTTCTTATCAACTGGCTAGACAGAGAGTACAACAAACTGGCTTATTTTGCAAGCAAAAGCCAAAAAGCCGTATATGAATTATACGTCCAATAATCCAAATTATTGGGTGTTTGCTGAGCACTAATTTGTAATGTCACCGAACACTAATTCCAATGATGCTCTATGTCCGTACCTTCGCACCACATGGACACATATTATATGATCCCCAAATGTGTACCGGATCAACATGTAGACGAATTAAACACAAATGTTTCATTCTAACGAAAATTCTACAATACTCTGATATATAACATGCATTGAACAATAATTAAATAAATATATTTTGTCTTCTTTTTTTTTCATCAAAGAGTCCAAAACCTAAGCATCGAAACATCACCCCCACCCCCCTCCATTCAAGAGTGTGAAAGCTCCACTTCTCCGGTCTCATCCTTTCCTGAGTGTGAAAAGTCCAAATCAATCCCACCTGAAATAGAACCCCACATCACGTGGCCCCCCATCCTGGTAAATATCAAGTTATCAACCATGCCCTTCCACTTCCAAAAATTACATAAATAAGTATTTAATCTTCTGAAAATTCTCTTAGCAAGTGCCATGCTTAGCCCATTCAGCAAGAATTACTGAGTGTAAGTCGTAAATCTATATGATCATTTAAAGTTATAAACCAAAAAAAAAAAAAAAAAGGAAGTCCAGAATATAGACCTACTTAAAATGCGAATTATCTACAAAATTAATACGTACGTAAACAAAATTCTGTTTTTGATGATCAGGATTCTCTCCATATCCTTATTTTGAAATTTCTAAGAATCAAAGAATCTTAGCCGCTCGCTTTACATTCTACGGCTATAAATTTTTTAAATTTTAAATTTTTTTGACATGATATAATGATTTTTCTCCGCGAAATGTGTAATAAGTGGCTATGATTGATTGATTCCCCCCAAGATGATTCAAATCCTTTTTTGGAATGAAAATTCACACCTAGTAGGGTGGTAGTTGTATGTCTTAAAAGCATAACACAGGAGAAGGTTTCTTCCATGTCAGGGTTCTTTCACTCTTTTCTTCAAATACCATTATTTTTCTCCTCTTTTTATTTTCCCAAATTTCAAGGCCAAGCAAGTAAATTTTAATTTTGCCACTACTGACATTTTCCCACCTGCCAATGCCATTCCTCCCTCCCGCACTCCCCTACTTTGTTTTGGCCCCATGAGAACGGTGTCGTTTAGCCACTGCTCGCTCACTTCCGCCTGGAAGCATATCATGCTGCCCCACGCGGTCACAGTACACAGCCCAGCGCATCGCACCATCGCCAAATCTTTTGGTGGGAGCGCTCTAAATTCCAAAATTTTACAAGGTAGCACACGTGCATTACCCCCTAGAAACCATTACCCCATTCTTTCCTTGTATAAAACGATTGAGAAATGTTAAGAAAACTCTCAAAATTAGTACTTCTGCGAACTTTCCGACAAGTCATTTTTTTCTATAATATTTTATAGTGTTGATGTTAAACTGTAAGCTGACAGCAAGTCCATGAAAAGTCCTTATTTGAAAGAGTCTTCCTAGTTTTCTCAAAATGATATTAAAAATGCAAAATTCCACTAAGTTGAACAATGAATTAACGAATAATAATTTAATATCAAATTTATCGTGAATTAACGAATAATAATTTAGTTAAACTAGGGGCAGAGAGGATCTGAATTTAAAGACAGAAAGTTGAAAGAAGAATTAGAACAATTTGTTATTTACTCACGAAAGTCCAACTTAAAACCAATCGCTCCTAAAAATCGAACATAAAACTATTAATCATAAGCACAGAAAAATAACACTAATACAGAAAGGAGGATAAACCAATTTAAACAAAAGAATCAATCATAATAAAATTAATTAATAGTATTTTTAAGCTTTTGTACAACTAAATAAACCCAGCAGAATGAGCTGTTTACACATAATTAAGCCAACAACATAATTACAGAAACCATAATTTTGTCTTTAAAATAGGATTATCAATTATTTATGTTTATATTATTTCCTTGTAATTTGAACTCTTCATTTGTCTTTTTTACTTATAATCTTTGTTTAATAATACAACGCGTCCCCCTATGTATTCGATTTTTTTAACCCGATGGGGGAAACCCGAAACCCGAAACCCGAGGCCCAACGAGCCTTTCAATTTCCCAAAAAATTATTTAAAAAAATAGAAAAATGAAAATATTACCGGGAAACGGACTCAGCCAGTTTCCCTATTTTTTCCACGAGCTCCGGAGACAGCTTCTTAGCCGGTTTCCTCTCCTTCTCGGGTCGAAAATTGAAACCCAAAGCGTCCGAAACTTCCTCAGAGCTCCACCCGGCTTTTCGGAGCGAATCCGAGAACCGATCCGCTTTGAGCAGCAGCGCGTCGAGCACGGCTTGGTTATCCAGCATGACCATTTCTCCCTCGAAAAAGCCGGAGGCCGATACGGAAACAATGTCAGATATATCCGTATCGTTCCATCCGCCCTGTCTCAAAGCCGACCCGATTTGATCAATGTACTCGTCCACCCATTTCGGGATTTCGGACCTCGACGGCATATCGAAGAACCTTTCCGGCGAAGAGCACGAGGACGAGGAAGAGTTTGAATTCCTCCGGCGACGATCCACGGCGGCGTCGCTCCAAAACTCGACCCATCTCGGTGTTTTGGTTCCTGGCCCGTAACCCGTGTCCAGGCTCCGCCGAGAGAAATTCGAAGACGACCCGGCCGATTTCTCGCTCACTGATCTTTGCTTCTTTAGGATATACGGGTCGGTCTCCGATTTCCGAAACAATGACTCCCGCTCGAAGAAATCGGATAGATCCAACCCGCAACAGAAGATCCGATTCTCGTCGACGAAGAAGATGGGGTTCCCCGCCAAACAGGGATTGCAAGGAATGTAGCAATGGTTGAAAATTGGTATCAAAAGCGGGGCTCTCTTCAAAGCGGTTCTCGCGACCCGCAAGGCCTTTTCCGGGTCCGACGGTCTCGGACCCCAGGACTTAGACCAAAGGGTGTTCCTAGCGATTTGAAACGAAATCGCAGCGATGGGGAGGTCGAGCGAGGCCTTGAGACCGAGGCGGGCACCGGCGGCGCGCCAGTCCGGGAAACCCGGGCCCACCGGCAACCCAGCTGAGAGAATGGCTTTGAGGTCGGGAGGGAATACGAATCCGAACTCAGCTTCTGCCCGGGCGAACTCGGATTCGGACAGACCCGGCTGGACCTGGAAACCGGAGCTTTTGAGGTGGCATATGACGTTGTCAGCTAAAGAGGCGAAGGAGAGAAGGCCATTCCGTACGGGAAGGGTGGATTTTGAGGCTGTTGTCGGGGTTGGTGGGCCCGCAGCGGCTCGGGCGGAGAGGCGGCGGAGGCCGGCTACGTGAGCCGGGTTGAGGCCGGTCATTCGGCGGTCGACGTCGACCATTGTGAATCGGATGGGATTTGGAATGCAGGTGGCGTGTTTGTGAAATGGTCCGAGTGAAGTGAAAAAATGGGAAGGTGTGCGGCAGAAGGTGCCGACCGCCGAGTGGGGAGTGCTTTTGGGGGAAGAGAAGATGGAAGGACTTGGTTGTGAAAAGCAAGATTGGATATTTATAGCCGCTCTAATGTGGACCCCATTCAGATTTTGGTCTTGTTTTATTTTAATATTTTCTTTTTTCTAGCCCAGGCGTTACTGAATTTACTAAGTAATTTCCCTTGGATTTTTTTTATAATGACTAACCTACTAAATTTACCAATGTATTTGGTTATTTGATTGACCACATCAATTGACCATGATCCGATAGAGCATGAACTATCAAGTTGGACATGCTTGTGAATTGGTAAATAACAGTTTATAATTGTATCTAAAGTTCCGAATTCGGTTTTTATTTTTATTTTTTATTTATTTATATTAATTGAAAGAGTCGAGGTTTCACCTTAAAATCAATTTGTAATATAGAGAGTAGCCCAAACTTGTATAAGAGCATGCAAGGTCCCTTATCTCACCAATGTGAGATTCATTCTCAACATTCCTCCTCACGCATGATTAATTTTCTAGCCTAACACGTGGACAATACAACTCGGGTGAGGTGGAGCACGTGTGTCATTTGAACTTCACATGTGGGACAACCTACTCTGATAGCATGAAAAAAGCTAAGTTTCTACCATAAAACCAATTAGCAAAATAGGGAATAGCTCAACCTCTTATAAGTCCATGCCAAGTCCTCACCCCATCAATGTGGAATTCATTCTCAACATTAATATTCCTCGTAAAATACGAATTATGAATTAGCTTCCTAGAGTATACGTCTATGCAGATCGGAGGCACATTCTCAACATTAATATATATGATTCTAATCATTAAATCCCATAAATTGTTTGATAAAAGAATTTGATGTTTTTTTAGAAATATATAATTTTACCAACTTATTGAGCAACGGCTAAAAGTTAGAAAGTGTGGTATTTGGGGATTTGATTTGATTGTGCTGTGCTGTGAGGCTGTCTCTTTTCTAACGGGATTTTAGTGCAACAAATTCCTTGACCTAATTCTTAAACAAAAACAAGCTTTGTTTGTGTTAATTGGTGTTTTTTTTCTTTTCACAATTGATATTATCTTCACTAGAAAAAAGAGATGGTTTGAGCCTCATAATAGGCTAGCATAATGTAGTTTAAATTCGTTTTTGACGCAAATAGAATCTAAGACTTGGTTTTTTTGGGATATCACTAGACTATCCATAAAAGAAAAATATCACTATACTATAGTACTAAGTGACTGCTAATTGGCGTTATAACAAATATAAAAATAAAAATAAAATTATAAATAAAATAAAATTATAAAAAACAAAAAAAAAACAGAAGACTTGATGCCTTCTTTCTTCTGCTATATATGAAAAAGTGGCCCATAAATAATGATGCGTTTTGAGTTTGATTTCTTGGCCGAAAAGATAAAAAAGGGAAGGAAACCATCATCATGATCAAACCACGACATTGCTGTACACTAGACGTTCAATTGCTTTCTAAATATTTTATTTAGGAAAACAAAGCAATTTTTTTTATTTTTTCTTTTAGCTGCGAAAATATTAAGATCCCTAATCATTGGTCATCAGAATAATAAGACCAACAAGGAGATTGATGTTCCTCAATGTGAGAGCATGCTTAATTGGATCATGAGAACTGGAAAGAAGATTATCTTAAAAATAGAATTCTCTGTCACTTCATATTTTTAGCATAATAAATATTTTATATGTTAACATGAAAATTAAAGTTAAATTGTGAGATATCATAGAGTCCATAAAAAGTCTCATTTTAAAAGAGTCTTTTTAGCATTTCTCATTGGATCATTATTGCCATGACAAGTATCAGAGTCCCCTCCAAATAAAGCTCTCTCCTTATCTGTTTTGGTAATGTTACAATTTAAGATTACGCCAGTTGATTAAATTAGTTTTTTTTTTCTTTCTGTAAAATGAAATAGTTATAAAATAAAGAATTGTCATTCAAATGTACTTATTTAAGAGTATTCACTTTTGTATATGAGAAATTGAATACTAAGTTATACATTACTGAATGAGTTCGTGTAAGAACAAGTACACCATTGGTTCAGTTAGGAATCTCAGGATCCTACTTTGTAGGCTTTGTTTTGGTGGTTATGGTATTACCGGAAATTCTACTATACTTCGATCTATGACATGCACAAATGCACTAGATGTAAGAATCATTGAATATGCAACCAAGGTCCAATAGTTAAACATTCAATTACCACAAATGTCATTGTATAGTATACACACGAGTGTGTACCAAAAACTCTCATGGTATTATTACTCATGTTTACATATGTCTCTAGCAAAGGAATCAACAAAAATGCTATTTTTATCGTATATTTGTACCATCATTTATACTATTTTTCTAATAAATATGAGACTCATATATATTAATACAAATATGTAATAAGTGCCTCCTTACTCTAAAATTAAATAGCAGCTCACCAAAAAATAGAATCCAAATTGTGGTACCATGCAGAGGATTTACATTGAGAAAGTCAACCTAATCGATCAGAAAGTCAGAAACAATGGCCATGGGTGCTTCCTAGCAAGCAGGCCAAAGCCTGCATATTCAAATTCGGAAGTCTGGTTTTTCTAACATTGGATGTTGGATTTACATTCTCTCCCACTAATAATAAATTATTACGTAGTTGAATATTTTCCATGCCATTAAGGACATGTAAGTCATGTTTGATCCAGTAATTTGATTGATATAATAAGATTAGTGACTAAAAAACAAATTTTGTACTCCTTCTCAAGAAACTATAGGAATAAGACAGATACAGGGATGAATAATTTCGAGTTGCCATCGTATGGTACATGTCACATCCCGACCCGGGGTCGACCACTTCCCGAGCCCGCTCCACTACCGTAGCGCGATATTGTCCGCTTTGGGCCCCGACTACGCCCTCACGGTTTTGTTTCTGGGAACTCACACGAGAACTTCCCAGTGGGTCACCCATCATGGGAGTGCTCTCGTGCGCTACTCGCTTAACTTCGGAGTTCCCATGGAACCCGAAGCCAGTGAGCTCCCAAAAGGCCTCGTGCTAGGTAGGGATGAGAATATACATATAAGGATCACACCCCTGGGCGATGTGGGATCTCACAATCCACCCTCCTTAGGGGCCCGACGTCCTCGTCGGCACACCACGGCCAGGGTTAGGCTCTGATACCAAATTGTCATATCCCGACCCGGGGTCCACCACATCCTGGGCCCGCTCCACCACCGTAGCACGATATTGTCCGCTTTGGGCCCCGACTACGCCCTCACGGTTTTGTTTCTGGGAACTCACACGAGAACTTCCCAGTGGGTCACCCATCATGGGAGTGCTCTCGCGCGCTACTCGCTTAACTTCGGAGTTCCCATGGAACCCGAAGCCAGTGAGCTCCCAAAAGGCCTCGTGCTAGGTAGGGATGAGAATATACATATAAGGATCACACCCCTGGGCGATGTGGGATCTCACAGTACACCAAAATCTTGTCTAAATAATTTATTTTATTTATTTTGACCAAAGCATTTTACTCTCACGTTAATAGAAAAGTTTGAATCTTGCTTTGTTTTTTCCTCTACATTAAACAAACAATAAAACGAAATTAAATACCACAAAACCTAATTACTTAATCCTGCCGAAGTACACTACTGGGTCGTGCTTTTGGGAGAGTTAAAATCGATTCTTAAGGCGTAAAAGAACTTTCATTTAAAAATTAGTTGTTTGGAAAAAATTTTAAAACTACTTTGGATAAAAAGTAGAAGCATTTGAAGTGGTTTTTGAGAAGCACCTTAGAGGGGCTTCCTCCTAGAAATGTTGATTAAAAAAAAACACAAGAACTTTGAGCTGTGTAATGAAACATTTTGCAAAATGTCCAAAATGCGTATAGAATTTCATAAAATGACAAAAGTATCTTCAGACTCTCTCTCACTCTCTTCTGGGGGCAAACATCGACCAGATCTCCAGCAGCACCCGTCCTCCACCCCCTACATCTCGTTCCCGACCTCCCAAGCCTCCTTCCCGTCGAATTCGTCTCCACCCCCTATATTAGGTGTCTTGAGAGGGATAGGTCGGATATCCATAGAACAAATTATACAAGTATCAATACCTTGAGAACATCCAAAAATAAACTTTCCAGCATGAACAATCCCATATTAATGAACATGCATAAGTAATGTAAAGAAGAAATTGTTCGGTTATTAAAAATAGACTTATTATCAAAAGCACTTTTGTATGGTGTAAAAGCATGTATTTGGTTGTTAGCCGAACATAAATTGTTTTATAAAAGCGCTACATAAATTGTTTTATAGCACTCCTAAACGAACGCTAATTAAAATGACTACTTTCTCAAGTTGAGCACATGATGGAGACACTAATATTTGACCTAGACAACAAGAAAACAATTCAAAAATACTAATTTAAACGGCTCCTTTTCTCAGGAGAAGGCTAGCTAGGGTTATTGTTCTTTCTTTGGGCAGCTTAATTAAATAATTCACCTCACCATCTCAGAATCTCAGAATCTCAGAACATGTGAGATTGGCCTTGAATTTCGTTTATTTCAATAAGATAATTTTGATTTTTGAATTTCGTCACCATTTTATATAACTCACTTGGTCGATGTGTATATGCATGTGGTGAGTCAACAGTTTGATGGTGGCTGCAGTAGACTTTTATAATCTCACACTGTAATTTAATCATATATATATATATATATATATATATATATATATATATATTGTTGCCACTGTAGAAAACCATGCAGGTACGTAAACGGTAAACCCGATAAAAGGAATTTAACATGATGAAGCAAATATCAACTTGCAGCGTCTTCGTTTGGAAGTAACTTCGACACCACTCATACGTGAGACTCTTGACTTGTTGGACGTGTTACATAAGTTGCTTTGCATGGGCCACACGCCGTGCGATGCCAAGTTACTAAGCAATAAAAGCCTCCAAATTAGTATATAAACATGCAGCCCTTTATACAAAGGGATCTCTATTTTGGTAAAAATAGAAATTAGTTGTAGGACTCACTTCACGTCTAACTTTAACGATCTGAATCGTTTATTTTGTAAGTCTCGATTCATAGATCATTGATGAGTCAATATTATACTATATATTTTACCCTAATCTTAGTATTAATTTATTGGTTATTTTGGTAGAATTTTGATACTTTGCTTTATATTTTCAATATATGACATTCGACTTCCTCTGGAGCAAAACATGACCAAACGGACGAATTTTGAAGTGATTCTAATTGGAGGATGTTCGTGTGCCTTTCAAGATGATTGTGTCAAAATTCCAGATTTTTCTACCAAGCCGTTTGACCGAGGCGATGAAATAAAGGTCCAGCGCGCAGCTTTCCCAGATTGACGTTTTTGGACGTTTTGGGTATTTTGGAGATCAAGATGGCATATTTTGAGAAGGATTCCTTTTGATGATTTGTAGGGGACGTCTTCAGCTTTCAAAAGAGACCTTTTAGGACCAAATCGGAGCTGATTTGGTCAGTTAAAAGTGTGATTTTCTGAGAACTCCGAATTCTAGTTCAAATAGGAAACCTTTTCTTTTCTGTTTTATCATTTAATTATGTTTCCTAGTTTTATTCCAATACTTTTTAGGGTTTTATTTTGAAGTAGTATAAATAAGGCTTGTTAGCCATTAGGGTAGAGGGGACGCAACATTGGGGAGGCAACATTGAGGAGGCACTACTTTGGAGAACTTAGCTAGGTTTTGACGATTTGTATTTCAGGTGTTTTCTATCCTTTTTCTATTTCAATAAAATTACTTTTGTTTTATGGTTGTTCGTAACTAATTTCGTTTGCTAGGGCGATGCCTAGAGCCTTAGCATGAATATGTAGTCTTTATTTAATTGCTTATGATATTATACATGCATACTTTGAATTATTAATCACTATGCTTTAAACTGTCTCTATATCTTAATGCTTAGCTACCATTAGGATGTTTGGATAAGTAATCGGATGCAATTCGATCGGAATGCCACCGGGGGATTGAGTATTGCTTCTTGTGATTGATAGTTGTAATTTCACCTAGGGCGAATGCCACGTCTTAGGGGTTGCATGGTTTTTCAAAGGGTTTTCACAAAGCGTAATGAGTCATGCATGTTTATATTTGATCTGAATGCCACAGACGGATTGCATGTTTGATATACGTTCTAGCTTGAATGCCACAAGTAGAATATGCATTAGGAAAACCTAACCTTCAAAGTTGCATGGGTAATTCATAAGTAATTGGTAAATCTACATAGGATTGTTAAGGAGACGGCGGAACCCTAGGCTTTTACAATTTGGTTTTCAAAACGTTTTCTTTTGTTTTCTTTACTTTGCGATTTTATTTAATTGTTTTTAATTAAATTCGTTTTTAATGTTTTAGGTCAACCTCTTCCCAATTTTGTTTTCAAATAATTAATTAAGATTTGGTTTTAACATAGATTATTCATTCAATCCCTGTGGAGAACGACCTTACTTGAGCTGCTATACTACGACAACCTTGTACTCTTGCAAGTATTTTTAAGTGTTTTTATCCCTACTTTTGTAGGTGGTAAAAATCCTATCAATCATCCTTACAAAAATTCAATTTAATCCAAAATCATTTGCCTATTTAATTATCATGGTGAAATTTCATTATTTCCTGTAGGACAATTTCTTTGAATTTAATTAGATGTCTAAAATATTTCCATTTAGCTTATATTGTGCAAGGATGATTTATGATGTCTAACTTGGAAAATAGACGGTTTAAATCTTTGAAGTTCGATGTGGTTGAGCCCAACAACTAATTTTTTTTTTTAAATGGGGATCCCTTCCCTTAAAGGCCTCCTATAGACATGAATATTTTACACACATACATTTGTATACGGATATTTGCATACTTTAAAATTTTGTATCCAAAACATTTTAAGAGTATGAATATCAAGTGCGTAATTATAAATAATTGGGTTACTCATAATATTGATTTTATCGTGTGTAGAGTATGAATCTTACATCGAAAAAAAAAACAGAATCTTGCATGTTTTTTTGAGTTGCTGAATTACTCTCTATATTACCAATTATGGATAAGAATTCATCTGCTCGAATAGATCGATTTCAGTTTTGACTAGTTTTTAACTGAAATCCCTTCAATCGAGCAACTTGACAGAATATAATTCACAACTGAAAGTCTTTCAAGCCATACCGAACAAGCTTTTGATTGGTGTGTGAATTTCAAGGGGATGCTTAAGACTTAAGAGAGTCGAGCTATATATTTCTATTATCTATGTACATGTGCAATAATTCTCTCTATGCATATTGCATTCAAAAGCTTGAAATTTGTGTACATTTAGCATTGGAACATAATTATTGTCCAATGATCAGAGCTATTCAAATGTTTACCATTTTTTTCAAAGCTGAAAGCAACTTGATTGACCTTCAATTTCCCGGCCAAAAAGTCTTCAACCATACCTATAATTGGCTTGAGATTGGCATTGAATCTGCAGGGGCTGTAATTAATATTAAGTGTAAAATGGGTATATGCAATGTCAGTTGTCCACCTCAGCATTATTACTTGTGATGAAGTTTATGTGAGCTAGTGTTGTAATTGTAATTTTATACAGCTAATGAAATCGTTTCTACTCATTCTCTCTCTAAAACTTTCTCTCTCTAGCTGGTTCTTCACCTTTCATCAATTTATCTTTCTTGAATCCTTCTAATGTAGTTAACACTTAGTTGTTGAACTATATATTTCTATATAAATATAAACACACTAACTCTGACACTGAAGTTTGAATCTGGTTCTGTCTAATGAACCAAACTTTTCAATGTTTAGCTAGGTCCCTCTTACTAATCATTTTTGCTGCACAAAAATCAGCTAAATATCACAAATAGTTGAGGTTCTACCATAAACTTAATTGAGAATATAGAGAGTAGCCTATTTCTATAAGCTCATGACAAGGTTCTTTTTTTCTTCGATGTAGGATTTATAATCTCAACATGGTGACGAATTTTCGATCCTTACATGTGGACAACACAAAATGGGTAACGTTGAGCACGTGTGGCCGTTGAGCATCACATGTGCGCCAATTTGGCTATGATACGTACATAAAAGACGTTGATGTTCTATCATAAAATAAATTGACAATAACTAAAGCGGTTCAACTCCTTATAATCGTTGAGCTAGTTGACTATTTTAAACTGAGGATTAATTGTGGGATCCACTCCGCATCGAATTTTAACAATCCGAACCATTTACTTTGTAAGTCTAGATCCATTGATCATCCTTGCAAACTTTCAATTCAATCTAAAACAATGTGTCATTTAATTGCACGATGAAATTTCAATGTTTCTTATAATATAGTGTTCGTCGATTTCTTTCAACTAAATTATATTCTCATATATTTCCGATTTGACTAATAATTTGTAAAAATGATCTATGACATGCAAATTAAATAATAGACGATTTGGATTTTGTTGAAATTCGATATAATGTAGGCCCCACACGAGATCTCCATTTTTTCTTTTAAAGACTCGAGAGAAAATATCCTCATCTATGAATCTTAACCCCAAAAGGATTCCAATTTAACTTACTATAGGAAAGATCAATCAAGAGGAACCTAAAACATGGATGGTCATTCCACTACATTGTGGGGGTCCCAACAACGACGTCCACGAATTTTTTACTACATCCATACATACATATTGAGAATTTGTTGTATATGTACATATAAACACTGGACCAACAAGGATCTCAAGAAAGCGAGGCAGGTCGGCATTGGCTTAAGATTTATGGGAGTTGAGATAAGGACCATGAAGCATGGTCTCTTACGTACATGAATTTAATACAAATTAAAGTTGAATTTAGATTTGTAGGGTTTGAGAGAGAGGTCCTCGATCGATCGCATGGCATGGACCAAACATATAGCTTGGTCAGCAAACCATATGAGAAATTACAGAGATGTCTAGGTCTTGTCTTCGATGGTAAACTGAACGTGGATGTAAGATGCCACTTTGCATGGAAGCCATTGGAGTATGCCACTGCCTTGTACGTAGAATAGAAGACATGGTGAGGGTCCATGCATACACTGATACAGCACTTTCGAATCACCGATATCAACCCAGTGGACGTATCGATTTAGTGGGCAACTTTGCTTACTTGTCTTCCTCAATCCCACATTATGTTCCCTTAAACATTGATTAGTCAAGCTATCAATTCTCTTGCCTTGTCTGTAATCTTTATTTGTTGTGAAATGTTAGTTTTCGATACACACACACACACACACACACATTTGTACATATTAATAAATCAAATGAAAGATACATTTGCTTGATATAAAATCGATAATCTGTTTAAAATATTAGCATACGAAATAATAACGTTGTTTTGTCACTACTACTAGTTAAGGCATCCCTATCTACCAACAGGGACTGATGGAGACTAGCATGGAATCAAAGCCAGCCGTTCTAAAAGTTTACCAAATATTTTGGAAATTTGGTTGATTAGTTTCATGTTCTTTAAGTTTTTTAATACAGCCTAAATTTTGTTTTTAATACTACGAGGTTAATTAGGAGATTAGACTAAGTCACATAAGGACATTAATAATTTAATATCAAACTCTTTATTTATAAAGTTGAATCTAAAACCTTACTTACGAGTAGAGATAAATATTACTAAACTAACCTAAACTTTTTATGAGGTAAGATACTAGGCTTGAACTCTAAGGGTAATTAAGATCAAAGTTATTTGGTTAGTTCCTTTCGCTTGCAAATTTTTGAAGTGAACTCTTGGGGTTTGGGTTCGACATTAAACTCCGTCAACGAGCTTTCCGTTCTCCAAGCGCTTGGGGTACATGGTGTGCCTTCTAGGGTGCCCAATTCTTTGGCTTTCTCCTTGTGCGTTTGAAGTCAAAGTTAATACTAATGGTGTGGCACGTGGTTTTTCAGGCAATGTTGGATATGGTGGTAATTTATGAGACCATTTGTCATTGTCACTGCTTTGAGGGATCTTTCGGTATTGTTACTGCTTTAAAGATGGAGCTTAAGGCTATTATTCATGCTGATAGAATGGCTACGAAGAAGTTGGCATTCTTTTTTGATTGAGTGTGATTCTGCTTTGGCAGTACATATTCTTTCCAATAGATCTATCAGGTGCCTTGGCGTTTATTAGTTGAATGGTCTAACTGTTGCACCATTCTCTCTTCTATGCAAATTTGAGGTTCTCATATATATCGTGAAGGTAATTAGGTGGCTGATTGTTTAGCAACTTTGGAGTAAATAATGTTCGGATTATTCATTAGTGGGATTCTTTTCCTCCGTCTGCAACTGCAGCTTTTGTTCATGATCTTCGAGGCTTTCGAACTTCCGCTTCTCTTAGGTGTTGTTTTAGTGGTTTTCTCATTCTCTAATATTGAGTTTCCTTGTTGGTTTGAGCCTGGGTAATTCTTTTCAGCTCTATCATTTTCATTTTTTGTTATGTTTAATGGCTTTTTGATATTGTGTTAGCGTTAGGTTTCTTGTCTCCCTAACTTATTGTACCTTTAATTTTTATTTTAAGATGAAAGTTAGCTTGGAAGTGTGGGGTTAACTGTCCCTATTTGCCTAATTCTAGTTATATGGTCATTTTCTAGTTTCTAGTGGATGAACATGCATAGCATTGATGCTTGGTCCCATCTAGGGAATCCTAGAAATTCTCTTCTTTTCGTAATCTTTAAGTTTTTTAATACAGCCTTAAACTTTTTATTAGTGACAAAATTAAGTTAAGTGGAAGTTAATTACATGCATGAAACACTAAAGTGTCAGTATCAATATTTACATAAAATTAACCAATCTATCAAAGTAAACAATTAGTTTTGTCTTCACTCTGCTGGCTGCTTCATCCCCTTTCATTATCATCCTCATCTTGTTTCAAATTATTTAACAAGAAGTATATCTAGATGTGTCACTTAATTAATTAATTAGTAAATTGAAGATCTGTGACCTTGTGACCTCACTATGATGTGAAGATGCATGGAGAGGGGAGAGGGGAGAGGAGAGGATGGGAGTTTTAAGATTCGATTTCAAATAACTGGGACATAAGGAAACAAAGGGAATATTTTTGCGCACCACACTTAAGTGATGTTGATGCACATCATTTATTTGTCACTGTTAGATATTTCAAGATCTATGTAGTGGATAGACACAAATCTCAAAATTTAAACTCATCTAATGGTGATAAATAGAGTGGTGTGAGTATTGTCACAACTTGAGGATGGTGAGCAAAAATGTACTCGAAAACTAAAAAAGATTTGCAGTGGTTCGTTGTGATTGGGATGATGATATAATATAATATCAAGGCGATTAAAAGATGGGAATGCATGCTTAGCAGAATAAAATCATTTTGTAGGGCAGTGACTGGCCTACGATTAATCTTATTTTATACACTGTTGGATTGAAGATTCAATATAATTTATAGGTTGATCCAAGAAAGATACACCATCCCATGTGCTTCTCTTAATTATTAAGTTTAAACATATTTTATGGTTAATTTGGAACAACTAAACAATAATTGTACCTAATTAAGGTTTCTAGGAAGAATGGGGTCATATATTTAAGCCTCGCGCGGGTGGGATTAAGGAGGGAAAAAAATAAATGAATGGGATTTGGGTTCATTTTCTTCGTTTTAGGTAGAAAGTGGGAAAGGCTTAAGCATATAATATTTGATAAATGAAGAAACCTAAAAGAGGTCATTGATTGTTGTCGGATCCTTTTACTTAAAGTTTGTACTAGACGATTAGGGTTCGGATTAATGAGAATATTGAAACTGAAGGTGATGTTTTCAGTAATATTTTCGATATGTGAGGATGTTAATTTTGATATGATTCAAATAAAATTCACTTTACCAAAACTTTGGAGTTGATTGGCGAATCGATGACATAATATACTATATCGTTTTGGAAAGATTATTGTTCATGCTCATCAAATACAGATTTGTTAAAAAAACCATCAGCGGATATGCTCAGTCTTTGAGGACGAATTTCAGACATGTATTTCGCTCGGCACCTTTTGAGTTCGATTCATGACGCTGGTGAAATCACACGACGGTGACCAAGGAAAGGCTGAAATGCCTCTGTAAATCTTCTTAACCCCCAAAAGAATGGACTACCTTGACGAAACCACCAACTGGCCCATTATTTTAAAAAAGTACAGATTCGTTCTTTCGGCTAATTAGTATTTTAAAGTGAGACAAAGGGTACCCTAACACATTCACCCTAACACATTCCTAATTGTATTTTTGATGTTTCCCAAACCATCACCATTAACCAAATTGCAAACCTACCTACATCGGTAGCTTAGACGCGAGTGGTGGGGATTTGAATGGAAATTACTTTCACATCAAATTATCATTCCCCCACAAAGTTTAAAGGGAGTTTATGATTAGATTAGAGGCTCCCGCATGTGTCGGTAAGAATTCTTCTAGTTTTATATCACAACTTTCTCTCCTAACATCAAGTTGCTAGGAAGGTATTTAAGTAAAGGTAGGGTTTGATCGAAGATAAAAGGTAAAGTTGATGTGAATATATGGGGTCGAAAGAGATGGAATTAGCATCACTTTCACAGAGTGATGGGTACGTGCGTGTGATATGGATGGAATAAAGGGGAAAGGCTGATGGAGGTTTAACTTAAATCTGATCTCTGTGATGACTACGCTTTAACTTAACAGAAACCCAGAACAATTCCGTGTGGCTCACGGGATGCAGGAAAAAAGATTAAAGTGCTTATAAAGGAAGATGGTGGATGCTTCTATACCATGCAACTTGAACTTTGCCTTTTATCTTCATTCATCTTTACAATCTTTCCTTTGTTCCCATTACAACATTAAAATCTCCGATGGAAATTTGATTTAGAAGAAAGTTGAGGCTCTATCAAGAAACTTTTCTAACGTGAGATTTACTCTCAATGCCCCCTCATGCACATGAGGCAATTTCCAAGCCTAACACGTGAACAGCACAAATTAGGTGACATGAAGCATGTCTGATAGTTGGTCTTCACACATGAAACAATCTTGTTATGATACCATGAAGAAAGTTAGATTCACCATAAAACCTATGACAATATAAGAAGTAGTCATACTACTTACAAGCACGTGCAAAAATCTCTATCTTCCCTGATGTGGGATTACTCTCCACATCAGAGGCCCTCAATGATATAGAAAATTACGAATTCATGCATGCTCCAACTAATAAAAGTATGTACGAGGCGAGTTGTTTAGACATCTACGCTTTAACAAATGCGTACGGAAGCATTGTCTGATAAGGAAGTTGGTCCCGATATTTTCCTCATTTCCAAAAAAGGGTTTTCATTTAGAAGTCTTTTAACACCATTTTATTAACAAACACTTGGAACTCAATACTTTAATAAACAGTTTTGCTGACCTTTTACAAATAACCAAAAAGAGAATACGTATAATATAACCCATCACTTTGTTAGTTACAAAAGTGTTCTTCCATGAAAGAGTTCACAAGTACGATTGGCTTCATAAAGAAACATGATGCACCTTCAAATTCAATGCCTGCTTTTACTTGTTGAATACCAACCACCGCAAAAGTTTTTGGGTAAATTTCAACGTCACTGGTAAAATTCAAGCACGAGAAGAATGCTCATCATCCATCAGGCTGTTCGACAAGATCGATCGGGATCAGGAGCATAACTTCAAATTCTCCAAATTCTAATGTGATCCCTCAAAATATTGTTTGTCGACACAAGAGGCCCAATTACAAGAAACTCACAAAGCGAAATATATGGACCTCAAAGGAAAACAAGAAAGGGCCTAAACAAAGAATAAAGCCCAAAAACAAAGACACACCGAAAGAGAACCCTAGCCTTTTGCTACAACCTCCTCTGCAGCACCCAGCAGGTACGCCAGAATTCCATCCAACCAATCAACACCTTAAAGATGGGAGGAGGGAAGACCCATGATCCATCAATGAAGCCCGAAAACAAAGAAGCCTGTGAGATGAGAAGGAGGTGGTAGGGACACCCAAGCCGATCACGATCAAAAGTGACTGCAGACTAAATTTGGGTATAAGTTGATGAATGATGGAGCCAAATCGAAAATAAAGGAGATCGGATTTGTGGGGGATGGATGAGGGACATGAAGATGAAGGGATTGGATGGATATGATGAATTAATTGAGTAGGAATAATGGCAACAAGGGTGCAAAGGTCACACTGTTCATGACGGATAGCAGGGGAAAACTGTAGCAGAAAAGAAGGGAGGGAAGAGCAAAAAGAAGAAAAAAAGGACTATCACCGACCCTTGCCATAGCTAGGGTCGACGGCAGAACGGAAAAACAAGAATGAAAACCTCACACAAGAGGTGAGAAGAAGTCTCGGTTAGAGGGAAAGACTCTCACCGCCTCGGGAGAGACAACTTACCAGCATCTTGAACAAATCATGAATTAGACAATGCAAACTTACCATCCAACCAAACCTGCATATGCATAACAGAACCATCAAATCCATGATCCTCAAATTTTTTTTTTGAAAAAATGGGTATTAGTTGTGGGACTTACTCCAAATCAAATTTCAACGATCCGAACTGTCCATTTTATAAGCCTCTATTCATAAATCATCTTTGCAAAAATTCAATTCAATTCAATCGGAAACTATTTCACCTATTTAATTATCATAATAAAATTTCATTATTTCTTATAGAACAAAATGTTCGTCACATTTTTCTTAGCTCAATTAGATGTCTCAAATATTTTTAATTTGGTTAATATTTTGTAAAAATGATCTTATGAGGTGCGACTCTAAAAATAGATAGTTCAAATCGTTGAAGACTTGAAGTTCGTTGTGGCATAGACTCTACAACTAATCTCTAGTTAAAAAAAAAAAGAAATGGAATTCCTTGCTTTAAAGGCCTTCTACTATATGTATCAGCCTATTTTTAAACATTACCAATATGCAGGCATCGTGTCAATGATTACATTAGATAACTCTAGATTTTCAACCTACGTTACAGGAAGAAGTAGATGTCAATTTTCAAATCTTGTCCAAGTCGAAGATAGAAACTGGATTAGTCATAAAGGCAACTTATCTCTTCTCATTCTCACAAAAAGTAGCAAAGGTCGGGAGGGAAAAAGTTTGATTCTTGACGAATCCATGTTCTATCTTCAACTCAGTACAAAATTTGGACGCTGGCATCCATTTCTTCATGGAGCATAAAATGAATCCAATCCAATCCAAGACACCAAACGAGACCAAACATTTGTTTCGTGCCTTTATATTAAGGAAGAACTTCAAACAGGTAATGTGATTACCCTCATAGAACAAACATAAACCACATCATCCGGTTAATATATTATTTCATATACAAACAAGTTTCGGATATCATAATTCACAGATGGAACCACAAACGTAGGAATCAAAGTAGTGACCAGTGCTACCTTATAGAACTACAAGTACAGAAACAATCGAGCACAAGTATATGAAGTACCCCGATCACCTTGTTCAATATATCCATCAATATCTTGAACGGCTCCTAACCCTGTAAGGTTAGCTCTCGAAATCAATCCACAGGAGTACAAATAGGCCCAGGCAACAAAAGCAAAAGGAACACAGTGGAGTCACCTTGGCGAGCGGGAATAAGTTCGTGAACGATTACGAGTTCGTGAGGGGGAGCGAGATCGAGAACGAGACCGAGACCGAGACCGAGAATAACGTCTTCGCGAACTCTTGCTTCTGCTCGGACTTCTACTACGTCGGTGTCTTCTGCCATTAACACATCTTCACAGTCATGGGAAAGGCTAATTACAGCATAGTGGTACGCATAAATTTTTGACCCGCCAGACAAGACTATAACATGATTTGATTATCAGACTTATTAAATTCATACTTGCAGCCAGCACCTATTATGTAAAAAGAAAATTCAACTACCTTGGAGGAGAGCGGCTGTAGCTCCTACTGCGACTACGACGCCTAGATCGACTTAATCGGCTTGTTTCTGCAAGTTTTTCCAGCCTCTGGCGCTCCTGCTCTCGCTTTTTAGCTATTTCAGCAGCTGTATCTTTCTTAACTGAAGAAGCAATTAAGTTATATTATATACCACGAGTCGGGCACTGATTAACAAAATTCAAAAAACAATCAGATGTTTAACGTAAGAAATGCATTAAGTTGTCGGACATACTCTGTTTGTTCAGCTGCTTACTCATAATCCTTTTAAGTCGATCTTGAGGAGTTTCTTTCTTCTCCACTGGTTGCTGCTTCAATGGCCCAACAGAAGTACTTCCCTTAGTTAACTTAGCTATAGCCGAAGATGTGCTGTGTGAGTTAAGAAAAAAATACACTTTAAAAGTGACAAATATATAGTTTCAAGGATACAGAAGAACCAGGTGAAGATGAAAACAATAAGCACAATGATTAACAAAGTCTTCAATAATTAAGTTTCCTCGAAGATAAAACGTGAAGAAAAACAAAAGATCTTCTGATCCAGGCTTCGTGAGATACCTTGCTGGTGGTTTCACCACTTTAGTGCCTTTATCCTTCTCAAGGGATGCACCAGATGCAGGATCAACATGCAGAGCCTCGAGTATGAGACCAGTTGAAGGCCTGCAGGAAAGAAGAAGCATTAGGAATAACAATTTCGGGGAACAAAATGAGCTTCAGAAATGAAGCCTCCTTCCCTCTTCCTCTTGGCAGTTTGATAACCCTAAGCCTGAACTATTCTAAACCACTATATTTTGCCTCAGGTAACAAAATGGGTGAAAAGCTGCAGCAGAGTAAAGAGTGTCCAATGAATCTTTGCAAGAATAAAAGGTCGAGTGCTCCGACCGGTTTAACATATCGGTCTGTGAGGGAGGAGATGACGGTGGAGAGAACCCTTCACGCTTAGAGCCATCCTTGTCCCCAGATCCCCCGAATTCAGTAATATATTCTATTTTAGCAGTTGTTGGTTTGCTTCGATGAGCATCATCAGAATGTCGTCCGTGAGGATATCTCCGTGAGTATGATGGTGAATATGATCGAGATCTTGATCTGCACACGCAAATAACATGAGGTATCTAGCAAAGTTGTTTTGTGAGAAAATATAGATATGCACAGCAATGATATAAATATTTGGGTGAAGTGCCGATTTAGTCCTTGAATTATTACCTCAGTGAAAATTAGGTCCCTGAATTTTTTTTTCGGTAAATTAAGTCCCTAAATTCATTAAAAATTGCTAATTTCATCCCTATTATTATATTCAAAGCTATTTTGTCCAATTTTTTTTCAACTTAAGTCACTTGACACACTTTAGAGTGTAATACCATCATTTTCTCGCCTATAAACCTTCACATTTCATATAGGTTGTGAATCTAACATCTAATTTATCCTCCAAAGTTAACTTACACTATTTCTTATGAAAAACTACCAATTTACCTTCCAAAGTTAACTCCATACACTATTTCTTTATGGAAAACTACCAATCTACCTTCTAATGTGTATCACATGCAAGTAACGTGACTTAAATTGATGGAAAATTGAATATAGTAGCTTTGAATATAATATTAGAGATGTAATTGGCAGATTTTTATAATTCAAGGACTAATTTTTCTGAAAAAATAGTTTAGGGACCTAATTTTCACTGAGGTGATAATTCAGAGACTAAATTAGCAATTCACCCTAAATATTTTACCTTCTTGAGCGAGGGTAAGCTTCATATGTTGGACTTCGTCTAGTTTCACTGCATACACAAAGAGTGTGCAATCTTATCATAAGTGTTATGGGAAGCAAAATACCACCATTTGGCATTGGGAAGACAATTAGTTTTGGAAAAGAAATTTTGCATTTTTTACCGGTATGGGTCATGGTGGAGCACCCTACTTCCAGTTACACGTGCAGCTTCTCTTTCTCTCTCCCTTTCTATCTGAGAAGCCTTCCTTCTTTCCTTGCGACTCAGCTTCCTCTACAGAGTTTTTTGCAAAATCGAATAATGCATTATGACTACTAGAACAGAAAGCACATGTAACCCACAATTGTGAGAACTTACAATTGCAGGATCGCCTTTGATCACTTCTTTTTGCCTTTTCTCCTCCTCCTTAGCTTTCTTATCCATGTAAACAAGCCAACCATATCTTTTTACGCCAAACTCTTTTGCTATTTTATCCATTCCTTCATCACTGCTGTCATCACTGTTGAAATCATCATCATCCTCATCTTCGTCATCATCTTCATCGTTATCATCAGGGTCCGAAAACTGGGCCTCCTCTTTTCCATCCCCTTCATAAGAGTACCCCACCTGCGAATAAGAACCCTTAACAGCAGAAGGTTGTTGCACCTGAGACCTGCTACACGTGCATCAAAACACAAGATATGATGCCACAAGCAAGACTATTGTAGCATCCTTGATCTTATCACTAACGAACAAATTTATTTAATGCACTATATGAGAAGACCTGCACAGGGAAAAATGCAAAAGTAAAAATCAAACCTCTTAGGAGCAAAAGGAGCAGTAAACTTGGCCTCTATCTCTTGATCCACATGTAGCAAACCCTCATCATCGGTAACTGTTAACGTAAGAAGCTTAAACTGTGACAATCTCAAACTAAAACCCAATATCGCATTTAACATTTCGAATATCAAAGATTGATAATTTTTGTCTTCCAATGGTAACATTTTGCATTACTCTAGCCTTTATAGATACAGAAAAACAATGTATAACCTACGAACTTGAGACCGTGATATAGCTAATTAACATAAGCATGGTCTGTAATCTACAATGTAATCCACATTTAAATTAATACATATGATAAGAAATTAAAATAAAGTACCGACATCCTCTACGACGATGCTTAATTAAATCCCGATAACGCTCAAAATTAACAAACTCTTCTAATTCCTCTTCTTCTTCGGACTTTTCTTGAGCACGCAAGTGCCGGGTATCTCGAATAAAATCGAGCAGAGCTCGGCCATCAAATCTGCATTTCACATTACCAATACACAATTCAAGCCAAAAAACTTCACAAATTTAAAATAAAATCGACAGTAAAACGAAAAAAGAAATGAAATTTATACCTATCGATCAAAACATCCTGCTTCCCATTCCAAGGAATCCTGAAAGGAATTGAATTCGAACAAAACGACGTCGTGATTACACATACAATACACATATGCAAATAGGAGCTGAAAGAAGAAGGAGAGTTGAGGAAGAGAGGCATTACAGGCCTTGCTGGTCCTCGGCGGCTTGGTAGAGGCCGTCGTCGCGGTACAAGCGGCAGCGGGAGCCGACGACCTGGATCGACTGCTGGGGGTCGCCGCGGCGCTTGGCCAGGAAAACGGCACGTCGTTGAGCTCGCTTTCGAGCGGCGTCCATCATGTCGTGGACCTTCCGCTCCGACCTCCTAGCTTCGTGCCACATCTTTCCGCCGGATTCGATTCGAATCGCGTCGACTGGTTCAGTTGCGAACCTGACAGGAGCCCTAACCCTTTTGATAGTGGCACTTTGCCTCCTCTGTCACCGACTTGTGCCAGGAGAAGGGATGAGCAGAATTTACAAGACTTTGGTATTTTGGGTTTTTTCAAGCCCACATGTTTTGGTATTTTGGGTCTTCGGCCCACACTTAGTCAAGCCCAGAATTCACGGAGTCGGTGAGCTAGGAGCTAGGTAGACGTGTCGCTCCATCACGCCTTCAAACCTTACAACCTCAATGCTAGACAGCTACTCTGGCTCACATTATTATGTATTGACTCATAACTATCCAACTAATTGTCCATTGCTTGGCAACTGGTCTAATCTTCCTGTACCTAATTTCCAACATCAATGACGACCCAATTTTCCTAACAATCTTCGATCGACGAGGAATAAAATTACAAATTTAACTGAAAGATGACACCTTAAAGAGTTCAAGGTCCTTTTAGGTGAGGAGGCCACCTCGGCTTCGTATTGGATCCCTTTGATTTTATGGAGGTTCTTCACGTGATGCTTTCTCTTCAGGCTTCTTCACGTGTTGTGCAGCAGCAAAAGCTTCCCCCCTAAATTTCCTCTTTTCTTTCAGAGTTTTTAGTGTCTTTGTTAAAAGTTTAGGGGGGGGGGGGGGGGGGGGAAGATTCGTTACGCTCACCACTAGCGTCAAGATATATCTATAATTTTTGCGTCGGAAAGACTTATGTGTGGCACTTAGCTGGTAGTTGCTACTGGTATGAATTTATGTAGGAATTTACAGATTACGCAATAGCGATGACAGCTGGTAAAATGACTCGAATCTTAATGAAGCGATATACAAGGCAGGAACCGTGTCAACCCTCGTTAGCTTTTCTTTCAATTTTTTGTTTGGGAGAAAGGGAAGAATTATTTTTCAAAAAGCAAGAAGAAATTTTTTTGAATGACTTTAAAAAAAATATTATTTAATTACTTATTAAAAATGCCTCTTTTAAATTTCCACTTTAAGCGTTACTTAGTACTACAGTCTAGGTATTTCTTTTCACTTGTAAGTGACAAGCTTTAGATTTGATTCTCGCCCAAAACGAATTTGAATCATATTACTATAGCTAGCTTATTGTGAAGTTTAACCTATTTTTTCACCAATTTATTTTAACGTAGATAATATTAAATGTATTTAAAAAATTCCTCTTAAGACTCATTTCTTATGGGGACGGCTTTGCCTCTGCCCCAATTCCTCTCTCTTGCGACATAATATACCCATTAACAAATCAATGGGTTAGTCCTGTAAAAGCAAATAACAAGGCACCACCCTATGTCTTCAAATTTGTTACTTGGTTTTTGTCGTTAAGTACCCAGATACATGAAATGTCACACGTTAATAATTCAAGTCAAATATTAGCTTGGGATCCCAGGACTGAATGATGGGTGCCTGCCTCCTTCTTTGCTTGGGGAAACAAACTTAAATTAAGGTCTGGAAAAGCACTTCCATTGATAGCTTTTGGCTTTAGAATTTAGGTGATGCTGCGCGGGTCATTATAAGTAGAAACCCCACGAATCAGAAACCAATTGATGTTTGCTTTAAACTGCTGCTTTTGCTCAAAATCTATTAAACCAATATGTATTGAAATCAATTTTTGTATTTTTCAAATGTGCTGGCTTGATTTTCCGCCGACTTGAAACTGCTGCGCTGACCAATGACTACTAAATAGAAAGTGCTTTTGGGTTAAATTTCAAAAGACATGGGACACCAGACATGATAAACAGCTGTTTGCATAATTCCCATGTCACTATTTCCTCAGCTTTTAGTTTTAGGGCTTCGCATGGAAGGGTCGAGACGTGGGACTCCAAAGTCATAACCATCAAACACACAGCTGCAAATTTCCAATTGTAAAATGTCATAATTCATACAATATTTGATGTAATGCATAAGATATATGACATATCATATATCATATATGGTATGTAAAAGCAGACAACAACTTATAACATTTTAAATTAATGATATAATATTTTGTAGACAAAATTTGCACATATTTTATATTATTTATACAAGACTTTACAGGTGCACATACTTTACAGTGACATTGTATTTGTACGTACTCTTAAAAATAAGAACTTTGGCACCAGTAAATCGGCATTCACTTTCCGGAACTTATACGACGTATTGGAAACTAAGCCGCCAGAGACCCATGCACGCAACCTCTTGCAGGCTGCTGGGTACATGAAGTAATTGACATGTATTATATAGCTTAACCGTGATTAGTTGGTAGTTTATACAGAGGTTTGCGTATTGGATTGTTTGATTAAAGAATATGTTATAATTAAGCTTTAGCTAACTCAGTCGTGAAATTGTGAATTAAAATATTATGGCGTGTTCTTTCTGTCAACCAACTATATATATAATACAAATTAAGCCTGCTCATGTGCTTAATTACTCTCATAATTAATTATGCATTCTCACAATACCATAGTTTCCTACCCAAAATAAAATAATAATTAATTGTGTACTATCTTAATTTCTTTACATGCAAACGTAGCTATAAAATAATTGAAGTTTGAGCAACCCTTGTTAGTTGTTACCCACTCCATTAACATGAAAATGAAATAAAACTAAACAGCAAGTTGAACTAATTGAAAATGAAATAAAACTAAACTGATTATGAAGTTACTTAATTAATGTCATAAATGAATGCACCAATTGAAGCATATTCCCTTCTAGTATGTGCCGTGTGTGTCAAGTTACGTAATTGTGCATCCAACCTTATCTCAAGCTGTTAGTGCATATCCATTGTATTGGCATTTTCCTAACAAGTTGAGACTTGATGTTAGGATCAACTTTACTCAGGCTATCGAAGATCAAGTCCAATCAATGTTCGTTCTACAGTTTCTATGTCACAATCTCAAGTTTAGGACGGTAAGTAAGACTTAGAGATTACATGCATTCTTAGACGGTTTAGAAGCATGAAAATGTTTTCCTGCGTGTGCAGGATTGAAGTGTCATTTCAATCCTACGTAGGGATGGGCAAATACCCATTGGTTATGGGTAACCGTTTAGATAAATAAACGGTTATAGGTATAACCGTTTACCCGCGAAATTTAAATGGGCGGTTATGGGTATTAACCGCGGTTATAAACGCGTAACCGTTTGGCCATTTATTTTATATATGTAAAATTAACACAAACCATGTTCCCTATCGAACATAACTTAGATCAATGCTATTGACTATAGTGCATGATTTTTGTAGTTAATATAATATAGTTTTCCTTAACCACTTTAAATTTCATAGTCCATTATATATATTATGTTAATACTTTACATTCCGAGTTAAATAATCAAATAATACTGTCTTTTAACAGTTTTCGTAACCTAATAATACTTAGCCAATTTTATATTACATTCATTGTTAACAGTTAAAAATATCGTCCGTAAACTATTATTTCAATTATTGGAATGGTATAAGGGCTTAAAAAATTAAAATGTGGAAATGTATGATGAATGTACCTATAACGATGTTTAATTGTTAGAGAAAGAAAATTATGACAAATTTTTCCTTTTTAATTTTCAAGTTGTTAAAAAAAACACGTAGACGGGTGAAAAATGAGTAAATGGTAAAAAAGAAAGGATAAACGGGTTAAAAAATGATAAATGGGTAAACGGGTATTAAACGGTTACGGTTAAATGGGTACGCGGTTATGGGTATGGTTAACTGTGAGACCCCGAAATTTTAAATTGCTTAGAAAGTGTTGTTATGTGGACGAGATTATGAGCTCGTTACATTTTTTTGATTACTTTTCGGAAGTCGAATGAATTTTTAAGATAATTTCATGTTGGACCAATGAATGAGGGACACATGGCAGCCACAAGTGATGGGATTAGCCACATGGGGAAAGAAATGGGTGATTAGTAAGCACTCTATTGTGCTGATTTTGCAAGGCTATGGACTTGGACGTGTCATCCTTGGCACACATGCAATTGACACCTTGCATAATTAGTGACTAAGCTTTTTAAAAGCTAACCATGAGTTGAGAACATTAAAGCTGGAGGTGGCATTGAAATTGCATACAATGGACAAGTGTATGTGACTCATGGCGTTTTAGCATGAGCTGTTAGTGTAGGGACTTTGGTTATTCAAGTGGAGCCAAAGCTATCTTGTGCCGCCCATTTGATCCAATCAGAGTACTCTTTTAGCCGCCATATTACTAGTATAAATAGGAGCTTTCCTGCTCCATTGTTGTTTTTGGAAATGACGAAGCATGCAGCATGTGAGCTCTTGTAGGAGAGAAAGATGGAGATAGCATGCATGTTAAGCCTTTGCCGAGAGAAATTATGAGAGTTTGGCATGCAAGTGCATGCAAACATGTTCTGAACTTATTCTATATCCATAGGTTTAGTTCTTATGCATTATATATGTATAGAGTTTAGAATTGAAAAGAGATTGGAAGAAGTACATGGTGATCAAGGAGCTTACTCAAGTACGTGGAGTTTAATTACTCTGGTAGTGACGTGGATCTTTGTTTTAGCTTTGGAATCCAGGTAGGGGAAATAAGGCAGACCTTTACAGAAATTGATTTTATTAAATTTCGTGAAGTGCTATAATATTCTTGATCTTTTTGGTTGATTTATGTGATTGGATATTAATTGGTTAATTGCTTCAGTTAAGTGTTTACTTGTTATTGGTTATGGAATTATGGCTGAAATGTTATTCGTTGAGAATATACTGTCATACATGTGAAAGATAAAATTATATTATTTGTGCATCATTCATGTTGATGTGGTCGGAATTTCAGTGTTGAGATTGGAATTCAGGAAATGAGGGTAGTTGGAAAGGATCTTTTGTGTAGTTGAATCTATTCATTGTGAAACCAGTTCCAGGCGAGCCCGATGTGCACAGTAGAATAGGATATCGACGGGAATTGTCGATGTGGGTGATTTGGGCTGGAGATCAATGAATTAGATAAGATGACTAGCAAAAGGGGTTTATCTTGGGATATCGTACGGGGGTTAGTTTCTATAATAGAACATTCGAACCACCTCTGCTGGGGTAAAATGCATGGTATGGGACGTGCAGGTCCGCGTGTTTTATTATATAAATTAACGGGGGTAACCGAAGAGGTTGCATTGCACTCATGCATTATTATCAATAATAATTTGATATCTGGATATATGATTTCATAACACTTAATTTAATATCGTCAATTTACTGTGATAAGGTTATGTCCCTACTGAGCTGTGATTTTGCTCACCCTATACATTTTAGACCCTGCAGGTTCGATACAAGATTAACAAATGTTAGAAGAGTTGAGGTTGTGATTGAGGAGAAGTTTAAGAATTTTAATTTATTACTTTTGTACACCCTGTAAGGATTTTTGGAGCTATTTTAATAAGAGAAGTTTCTTTTTCCAACCCGTGTCAATTTCCTTTTATTTATTAAGCTTTTAACTCACGTTTCGGATTCAGGTTCGAGTTTTTAGTACCAACCCCGGGTCCGGGGCGTGACATTAACCGTTTATAAACGGTTACGGGTATGGGTATAACCATTTAGGCAATTACCCAACGGGTAAACGGTTATGCGGGTATGAGAATAAACGGTTATGGATAAATAATCGCGGTTACCCGCCCACCATAACCGTTGCCCATCCCTAATCCTATGGTGTTTGGAAACTAATTTGGTCTAATTAAATTAAGCTAACTAAGTTATTTTATATAATCATATTAACGTTTCTTTTAAGGCTTATAATTTTGGCGTGAATTAATATGAGTGGCAGGTGCAGGTCCTTATTAGTTTTGAATGTAAGGCTTTGGAAATAAAGCCCCTCAGCCTTGAAGGCTTGGTGCTAGGGTTTACATATGAAACATTATCTATAGGCTAGTTTGTTGCCCAGAAAGTTGTACACGGAATAGAGAGAATCACTTATACTTTAGAGAGAAAATATTCTATGCGTGTAAACAGTTTTTGATGATTGAGTTCATGTGCATATCATGTTCCGTGTTTGAGATTTTTCCAGGGTTTCATCACAATTCCATATCTTGAGATTATGTGTGGAAGATCCTGTGGAGAAGAGTCGTGAAGCGAGATTGTCATAGTGGCGAAAGACAAAGTAGCAGCTGTGTAAGTCCTGGGAGGAGTCTTGGGGTGTCCTTGCGTGCTAGGCTAAGGTTGCGTCATGGTGCTTGCATAAGTCCATTAGATGAGTCTTCTTCTAAAGTTACTTTTCTAATAGTGGATTTGTTCTATTGGTTGTGTGTCCAATGATGTTTCTCCATATGTTGATGTTTTACCTCGCTAAACCCTTGTATCCTATGATTTAGTTTCTGCACTTTATTTATCTGTGTAACAGGATTGATATTTGCTTTCAATCCTGATGTCTGATTATTATTTGCACACTCTCGTTTTTTTCTTGTGCACTTTTTTTTTTTAATTTATTCTGTAGATTTTTTTTATTCATTCAATTATACGACTAAAAACAATGAGAAAAAAAAGAGAAAAAAAAATGCGATCCATTTCCCCTTAAAGCATAATCACACATTAATCCGTCACTTCTTCATGCATATCATATATTTACCTTAATTAAAACTAAAATACAAGGTGGTGGGTGTACCCGTTTAACCACTTTTACTCATGTGAAGCATCAAAGACGAGAAGTTTCCAAACCCTTTCTTCTCCAAACATTTTTCCCAGAACCAAACAGAAAATAAATAGGGATACTTTGGATGCGGTCCCTAATCCTTAACATTCTTTAATTAAAACCTTAATAGTATTCAAAATTTGATCAAGGTCTTACTATTAATATTTTTATTTTTATAGTTTTGACATTAATTGTTTGATATTTTATGAGATTTATAATCCTATAAATTTAAAATTCCTCATTATAATACTATTAGAAACGGTTACAATAAAAAATTCAAATATTTTGATTGAATAAATGGATAAAAACTATGTAAAAATAAGAAATAATAAATGGCAAAAGAATGTATCCATAGTATTAAAAAAATTGGTACATTTCACATATAACAAAGTGGTACATTAATAAAGAAGAATGGGTACATTATAAATAAATTAGGGTATAGATAAAAGATTAAAAATTATGAGTACAAATGAACTTTTAAAAATATAGGCGCTAAAAGAAATTAATACATGGGTACAAAATAAAATTAAAAAGAAAATACTACAAATTTTAAAAAAAATGTTGCAAATTAAAAGTGGGTACAAACTAAAAATATAAATATATGACACAAAATTTAGGCATAAAAACATAAATATACGATATGTAATTTTTCTATCATTGATTAAATGTATAATGTCACGTGACGGTATACACATGGGTACAAATACAAATAAAACTTTAAAAAAATATGGGCACAAAAAGAAACTAATATATGAGTACAAATTAAAAATGAAAAGAAAATTGGTACAAAATAAAAAATATTTGCAAATTAAAAATAGATACAAACTAAAAATACAAATATATTAAAAAAATTAGCCATAAATATAAATATACTAATTGTAACATTTTTAACACTAAAGGAATATATTTAAAAATAAAAATATTTTATTATTCAAATAATTAATTATATTATTAATACCCAAAGACCTTGATAAAAAATTGAAAATGAATAGGATCTTAATCAATGAAGTAGCATAAAGAAGGATGTGAACCAAATTTCTCCAAATAAATATTACCAAAACACTCGAACAAAGATAAAAAATGAGAAGTTTCCAAAACCGAGTGAAGAAGCAGCAAAGGGAACAGGTCATCATGACGCGGACTGACCAAAGGCAAAGTCTCTACTGGGCCCCACCATCCACCTCCCCTCCTATTAAACCCTCTTCCTTCATAACAAACCAAAAAACGCCAACCAAGCCATAAGCGCTCTCAAAGAGCCCCCAGCGCGCGAGGTCCTCCGACCTCCGCCGCACATCCCCCCACCCATAACGCCCGGGGCGGTGGCTGCGCCCATGTCTGAACCCCACCTGCCGCCTCCTCCTCCACCGCTCTACAAGCAGCGGTCGTGGTCCCCGGACGCATACCGCGACGAGGCATGGCACCGCCGCAAGAAAATCAACGGCAGATCGAACCTCCAGCGGAGCAAAAGCGTCACTGACGAAGACCTCGACGAGTTGAAAGCCTGCATCGAGCTAGGCTTCGGGTTTGACTCGCCCGAGTCGGATAAGCGACTCGCTGACACTTTTCCCGCGTTGGGACTTTACTACGCGGTTAACAAAAAGTACTGTGACTCGGTTTCTAATAAGTCTACGGCGACTCCAACGACGTCGTTTTCCCCGACGCCGTCCGAGTGCGACTCGGTGACCTCCCCCATCGGCAGCCCCCATACCATTATCGGACCAGGTATGTATAAATATTTTCACGTGATTTTAAAAATAGACAGGGTTTTGTTTCTTCTTCATTTATTCATCATGTTTATGAATCAAGTTCCTTACTTTCTGTTTGTTTCTCGGGAAAATGTAATGTTGGGTGAAGGAGATACGCCGCAGACGGTGAAGACGCGGCTGAGGCAGTGGGCCCAGGTGGTTGCTTGCACGGTGAGACAGGGTTCGTGAGGTGATCAATGTAACCAAACCAGAGTTAAGATTGTAACCAAAACATCAACGTCAAACTTTGTCAATGATTGTTGTTTATGATTCCAATTTCCCCCCACCCCACCGACTTTGCTTGCATGGATTAAAAATAAGGCCAAATGGAATTAATTGTCACTCAATCTTTCTAATATACTATAACCACAGGACCATTAATCTGATTTAGCCTAAAAATAATAACTGGAGGGATTAAAATTTTGAAAGGTAGTTGTTTATGTGAACCAACTTGTACTAGGATGGATTGACCTTCTGCTTTTGGTTTTTCTTTGGTTGGTAATCTGGCAATGTTCTCATTCTATTTGTCTGCTCTCTTTTTTTCTCATTTAGTTGAATTAATTAATTAGTCTATTTGTCTGAATGTTTATGTCCGACACTTTGATTCTGTAATTTGAATGTAACAAATTATAATATACAAGGCACTACAACATGATGTCTTCTTTTTCTTTTTGTTTGTTTGTTTTTTCAATCAATGCATGCTTAGCTCTAGCTCTGGTTTAGATGATGAATATATAAATCTTTTAACAAAAGCGGAAGAATTTTCATTACCAAGAACACAAGTATAACAGGTATGGGTACATATTTTTCTGTAACAAATTTCTTGATTTGGCGATAATTTGTAAAAAGTATAAATGAATTAAACCCCTACACGGCCACCACAAAAGACCACCAGAACCAAGAGTGTTCCACAATAGATTTGTCACAAAAGACGATAGACATGACAAACTTTAACACCGAGACCCTCACACAAAGCTACTGCAAAAAGCGAGGCTACCAAAGATCGTCGAGGCGACACAAATCTGCTTATACCCTTCACTTTAAAGTGATTTTGAAAATGAGTCGCAACATTTTAAAATTCTCATATTGCATCATAAGATATTGAAATTGTATCAACTTATTTTTTTAGTCTAATTGACTGTTTGATCCTTCAATAAATTGATGAAGCGATGAGCATGAGACTAACATATGGGCTGAAGCGATATGTAAACCACATTTGCGCCATATTTACACACAAAAAAAATGCATCAATTTAGTGGATCCTCATGACCCATTTTGACCAACAAAAGGTCTAAATTGATACAATTTCAAAATTTTATAGTGTAATGTGAGAAAATTGGATCCTCATAACCTATTTTGAAAATTCGATATTAGTCCCATAAAGCTTGGGGACACTTCGTGGTCTTTACCCGAAAAAAAAAAAAAAAATAAATAAATAAATAAAGGTTCCATTCCTAAAGAATATAAAATATAATTAGCCCTAAATAAACGTTAAATTACATGGACACTGTTAACCACAAGGAATGTTTTGTCTTCTACTTTTGCATGGTAAACTAAGGAAACTGAACAAGAAAGAGACGGGCAGCTAGACTCATGCTCTTTCTTGAAGAGGAAGGCAGTGAAGTTAACTGTATAAGATTCTGTTCACATGTTATACTTTCATCTTAATCCATTAAGGTTTAAGATTACCTATTAACAAAACATTTTAGTTGGGTCGGTGATATATAGTGCATGGATACTTTAGCTTGCTTATCGTGGATTTTACAGTAATTTACTCGATAATGCTTAAAACGGCATATTACTTTAAAAAGCTATTCAACTTCAACAATGTCAATGAATAAGTGGTTTTTAGCCTATTTAATTAAAAGCATTTGTTTTTGCAATCAATTTCTCATTTGAATTTCCTCCCGTAATTTAAATAAATTTAAAAGTAAATGATCTTATTTTTCTTTTAAATATATAAACTGAGTTTGAAGTGTTAATCTCAATCGAAATGGTGTGTATGCTGCGTTGGTCTTTTGTTATTACTATTGAATTTAGGTGGTGGATTTAAATTTAAGTGAAGAAAACAAGTTGGCTCCAACAAGCACTACCAAAAACACTAAGCATGGTCTTTATCGTTGCCAAGATTATTAAAACTTCAAAAATTAACATGCCTATGCCTATGACTTTTTATATGATGTATGCATACTGATTTAAAGACATATTATACTGTAGCTGAAAATGGTACCAATTTTTTAACATGACTTTTGACACACTTTTTTGTGAGTTTACTCCGTAATATATTTTTAATGACCCGAACCGTCTATCTTTTAGAACATCATTCATAGATCATCCTTGCAAAAAATTAGACCAATCCAAAATGATTAAGACATTCATTTGTGGTAAAAAAAAAAGGCTTTTTAGCCAAAGTGGTCTCTGAAATTTGCATAATTCCTCACTTTGATCCTTGAGATTTGAAATAGATAGAGTTGGTCCTGAGTTTGTCCACAATCAATCATTTTGGTCATTCGCTGAAAAATCTCCATAAAATAAGAATAAAATGACAAAAATACCCGGTCAAATCATTTTGGCCTATTGTTTATTAAATCAAGGGTAATTTTATCATTTTGATCCTTATTTAACATAATTTTTCACTCAAGGACCAAAATGATTGATGGTGAACAATCTCAGAGACCAAAGTGAGGAGTTATGCAAATCTCAGGGACCATTTTAGTTAAAAAGCCAAAAAAAAAAAAAAAAAAAAATACAAATACGGTTCTACAAACAAACCCTAAACTTTTAATCCATTTGTCATATGGATTCACTTTGAGTGACTTTTGGTAGACATGATCTTTGAGGGAAAACCTAAAAGATATATGGTTCGGATCGTTGAAATACATTACGAAGTGGGATCTACGTGTGTCAAAAGTAGTGTAAAAAATATATTTTTCTTGGCATAACTTTTGACACACGTTTTTGTGAATTATATTTTGTAATGTATTGCAATGATCCGAATCGTCTATCTTCTGGGTTTCCCTCAAAGATCATGTCTACCAAAAAATCACCCGAATCCGAAACCATATGACCGTTGGATCAAAGGTTTAGGCTTTCTTTGTAGAATCGTATTCGTCTATTTTCTTCACTACAAATTGAATTTCTTAATGATTTTGTATTTGTCTAATTTTTTGCATGCATGATTAATGTTCTAAAAGATAGACAGTCTGAACTGTTAAAATACATTATAAAGTAAGCTCCACAAAACTTGTGTAAAAAGTTATGTAAAAAAGTGTCACGAATCCGTCCATGTATATGATATTATTAAGTGAATATGATATTATTATTTTTTATTTTTTGGTAACATGAATATGATATTATTTTAATCCACTACATTCCAAGTTTTGTTCCGTTAGTATTAAAAACCTCACATAAATACTACCCTACAAAAGAAAATGGCATCTAAAATTCAAAATCATTACTTGTAATTATCATGTTGGTCCATTCATTAAAATTTCCAACCAATTTGCCATTGGTGTGGGCCGACCTGGGCCCAGAGTTGTGATCTGTTACAAGATGTCTGAAGACCCAATATCGAAATATGTAGTTGGTTGTCATGATTTTGCCTACTTCTCAAGTCTGTGCAACACAATAACGTTGTACACTAACACTTGGGCACAGCATCTTGATCAGTTCCTGACACGCTGTGGCGATTGCAGTGATCGTTTTGAACACATGCATTTGATTATTAGATCATATATATGATTGCCCATGGTCATCTGAGTTTCTGGCTCAGGTGACAAGAAAAGGTCTAGGGTTGGGTTCTTAGATTCGATGTTATTAAGTTTATCCTCTGCCAAAAAAAACTACCATTCCCACCTTTTTTATTGCTGTATTACTGTGTTCTTAATTTTTTATTTTTTCCTTTTCTTCTGATTTATGTTTTTTATGTAATAAATGAGAAGGGGCACAAACATTGACGCAAGTGTTGGTGTCAAAACTCGGGTAGAGCCTGACTAAATTCAACATGTTATTTCTTCCAGGTGTTGCTATCGGTCTCAGTGCCGCAAGATGACTTGAGAAAAATAGAAAATAGACGTGTGGTTATGTAGGATCACATAGGTTTGCACTAAGATCAGACTTCTTCACCAAAATGAATGTACACCTAATGAGACTCTAGTTCGGTTAAGTTCTTTCTTATGCCTAAAGAGAACGAAGACTTGAAATCCAGTGTGAAATATGTGTTTGTCTAAGTTTGTTGATGAAAACTGAATGTAATCATTCATGATTGAGTCAAGATTACAAACATTCATAAGCAACGCGGGCTAAAAAGCCAATTTACATAGTGAAAAGTAAATAGACTTCAAAATGTAAAGAAAGCAATAAAACTCTAGCAAGATTCAAGTCATGAAGGGCATAATAATGCTAGAGGAGTCTGTCAATATTGCTAGTATCGAGCTGAACTGGAGGGGAGACATCGCTTCAAAGAGGTGATCTAGGTTCGTATAAATGTTCGTCAGCTAAACCATACTATGTGCTGTAAAGCAATAAGAGTTTTAGATCTCATGAATCGTAGGTTGGATTCACTTTGAAGAAAGCTTGGGATTGTAGTTGAAGAGCAAAGAGATTTGCTGAAGAGTAATTGGGTTGTGTTGAAAAAAAATTTGGTTGATTGAAGAATCACTTGAGTTTTGTAATCGTAGAGATGGATTTGACAAAGGTTTTGAGCTTGAAAGCCTCTGGTTCTATTTGATGAAGGTCCTCGATCATATTGTTGAGTTGGAGCAGGGATAAATCGATTATCTGACATTGAAAATAACTACAATTCGTGGTTGCTGGCCTTATTCTGAGATTCACGGCGGTCGCATGCTGCTCTGGTGACGTCAACTTGTCTGGTGACTCGTTCCTAGTCATTTAAGGAAGTGCAAGATTCTCATGCTTGGTTGTCTACATGGTAGATAGGCCTGGCAAACGGGTCGTGTTTGTCGTGTTCGTGTCGTTTTCGTGTAACACCTGTTATCTTAACGGGTCGTGTCGTGTCACACCCGTTATCTTAACGGGTCCTTAATAGGTCGGGTCACTTTACCCAACGGGTAAAGTGACCCGACCCGTTATGACACGTTATGATCCGTTAAGAAAAATATTTTTTTTTCCTTAAATTTGCACATACCACACATTGCCACATAAATATTACTTCAAAACATTAAACCATATTTTTCGTTTAAGTACTACATCTACACTCGAAAATAAAAGTCTAATAAAAAAAAATCCATACACTACTAATCTATTACAAATATTAAATGTGCAAGGATATTACAAATATTACTTCAAAACATTATATAATTATATTATATAGTTATTATAGTTTTTAGGGATATAAAATTGTTAAATTAATATATATATAATTATTATAGTTTATTCATACTTTCATTAAGTATAACATAAGATTTTGATGTATCCACTATTGTAAATATTTTAAATTGAAGATCGAGTTCATTCATTGTATTCATATAGGGTCAAGGAGTGTAGTTGTAAAAAATCATCAAAATCGAAGTTAAAATAACCGTTAAATCGTGATTTTTCGTTTATAACCGTCGAAAAGTTTTGTCCCGTTACTTGATCTCTTAACGTTTGTTTTTTTCAATTTTTGGCGTATGTGATCTCGAAGTGTATACAAACATGTTTGACGGTTGGATCGTTGAAACTAGTTTCGTAGAATACGTATCCCATCAAAACAATAGATTCACTAATACTTAAGAGTTTATTCATACTTTCATTAAGTATAACATAAGATTTTGTGGTATCCACTATTGTAAATATTTTAAATTGAAGATCGAGTTCATTCATTGTATTCATATAGGGTCAAGGAGTGTAGCTGTAAAAAATCATCAAAATCGGAGTTAAAATAACCGTTAAATCGTGATTTTTCGTTTATAACCGTCGAAACGTTTTGTCCCGTTACTTGATCTCTTAATGTTTGTTTTTTTCAATTTTTGGCGTATGTGATCTCGAAGTATATACAAACATGTTTGACGGTTGGATTGTTGAAACTAGTTTCGTAGAATGCGTATCCCATCAAAACAATAGATTCACTAATACTTAAGAGTATTCATACTTTCATTAAGTATAACATAAGATTTTGTGGTATCCACTATTGTAAATATTTTAAATTGAAGATCGAGTTCATTCATTGTATTCATATAGGGTCAAGGAGTGTAGCTGTGAAAAATCATCAAAATCGAAGTTAAAATAACCGTTAAATTGTGATTTTTCGTTTATAACCGTCAAAACGTTTTGTCCCGTTACTTGATCTCTTAATGTTTGTTTTTTTCAATTTTTGGCGTATGTGATCTCGAAGTATATACAAACATGTTTGACGGTTGGATCGTTGAAACTAGTTTCGTAGAATGCGTATCCCATCAAAATAATAGATTCACTAATACTTAAGAGTTTATTCATACTTTCATTAAGTATAACATAAGATTTTGTGGTATCCACTATTGTAAATATTTTAAATTGAAGATCGAGTTCATTCATTGTATTCATATAGGGTCAAGGAGTATAGTTGTAAAAAATCATCAAAATCGGAGTTAAAATAACCGTTAAATCGTGATTTTTCGTTTATAACCGTCGAAACGTTTTGTCCCGTTACTTGATCTCTTAATGTTTGTTTTTTTTCAATTTTTGGCGTATGTGATCTTGAAGTATATACAAACATGTTTGATGGTTGGATCGTTGAAACTAGTTTCGTAGAATGCATATCCCATCAAAACAATAGATTCACTAATACTTAAGAGTTTATTCATACTTTCATTAAGTATAACATAAGATTTTGTGGTATCCACTATTGTAAATATTTTAAATTGAAGATCGAGTTCATTCATTGTATTCATATAGGGTCAAGGAGTGTAGCTGTAAAAAATCATCAAAATCAGAGTTAAAATAGCCGTTAAATCGTGATTTTTCGTTTATAACCGTCGAAAAGTTTTATCCCGTTACTTGATCTCTGAATGTTTTTTTTTTGCAATTTTTGGCGTATGCGATCTCGAAACATATACAAACATGTTTAACGGTTGGATCATTGAAATTAGTTTCGTACGATGCGTATCCCATCTTTCCCTCTCTTTTTTGTTTCCTTTTCTTATCATTTTCCTTTTTCCCTCCCTTTTTTTTTTTTTTTTGAAAACTTTTTCCCTCCCTTTTTCTTCAAAGGGCGGATGCTACACCTACACTACACGGTACACCCATCTTTCCCTCTCTTTTTTGTTTCATTTTCTTATCATTTTCTTTTTTCCTTCCCTTTTTTTTTTGAAAACTTTTTCCCTCCCTTTTTCTTCAAAGGGCGGATGCATATTAAATATTATAGTTTTTAGGGGTATAAAATTTAATATATATATATATAAAATTATTATAGTTAATATTTTGGGGGTATAATTATTATAGTATATATAATTATTATAGTTTTAAGGGGTATAAAATTGTTAAATTAATATATATATAAATGTTATAGTATTTTTTTAGGGTTATAAAATTATTAAATTAATATTCTGCTTATCGTGTATCGTGTTACCCACGTGTATACCCGAACCAACCCGTTATCTTAACAGGTGCTTATCGGGTTACCCGATAACGACCCGATTCGTTATCGTGTCGACCCGAACACCTGTTAATTTCGTGTTGTGTCGTGTCGGGTTATCGGGTCGTGTCAGGAATTGCCAGGCCTAATGGTAGATGCGCTTCGGGAAGAGATGAGCCTGAGCTCTAGAGGGGTTGTTGTGTGTTGGGAAGTGATTATCTCGAACCCTAACAAGCTGGACTGAATTGGGCTTCAAAGTGAGTGGATGAGTGTTCCACGCCTTTCTGTAAATGAAAATAGATTGGTCCTATAATAAAATTTATTTTCATTTTTGACCCAAACAACAAATGTAACTACTCTCAATCACTTAAGAAGCACAAATATTTTTAGGTCGGATAGGAACAGTCCTAACCAGAACAACTTAACTCATTAAGATTCATTCTTCATAAATCATGTATACAGTCCACTAGTTCACTCTTGCATATGTTCTTTTATCTTATATCACTATGGCCCATGGGTAATAATGTTCTCTTGATAGTTACTTTATATCATCATGTTAATCAAAATTATAAAGTGTGATGTATAATGTAATTTCGATAATTTGACAATACATGTGTGACTCTCTACGTTTGAATTTTCCTACCAATTTCACATTGGTAATTGTATTATTTACAAATCAACGGCACAGATTCAAAGTTGTGCAAGAAATTTAAATATCCTTGTATAAAATTGCTCAAGTTGTTATAAAATAACCCTTATTGCTAACTATAGAGGCTTAAATCATTTTCCAAAGCTTTCAAAGTTGGTGTGAGTTGACATTCCCTTCCCTTCTTAGTTCTTATTTTATTCCTTCGGTTGGAACCATTACATGGTACCAAAATGTATTTCATCAAAATTTCAAATAGTTGATCAGGACATCCTTGACAATTATGTTATTCCTATATCACATGCGGCCTACCTAGTCTCTATCTGATTTTCCTCCATGTCTAAGCCGCTTTTTAGAAAAGAGTGTCACCTTCGAACATAAATTTCTTCTAAAAAGTTTCAAATAGTCTATAAAGTTGAACTTCTTGACCAGTTTAATAGTTAGGATAAATATCTTTGAATTTTCTTCCCAATTTTGGCTCCCTTATGGACTGATTCGGATTGCCTTTTTTCTATCCTTTTGTTTATCCCACAGGGTACTATAAAGATAATCTATCTTTTTTTTTTTTTTTTTTTTTTTTTTTTTTTTCGGAAACAAAGATAGTCATTTTTTGAAAGCATTTTAAACATAGAAAATACTGGCACGAACTTGTCGTTTTAATGAACGTTTTGTTCAAAGACGCGTTTAACTGTGTTTCTGAAATTTCGTACATGGCTTACAGTTGCAGCTTGCTACTAGAATTCATTCAACTAGTTACTAGTTGTTTTTTTAAGGAAATGCAACATATTTTTTTTACACTTAATTAATAAGTGATTTTTTTTTTTGTAGGATATTACTATATTATACCTCAAGGCACGTCGATCTCCACACGACCGTTTCAATAGTTATAGGTTTCATGGTCTGTTCTTGATTTTGGCCTTTTTCTTGTCATCATCTCTACATAGACTTCATTTCCATCTACAAGAATGATGTTGGATTGGGATTCAAGTTGACGAAAAATAGTCTACAGTCCTCTCAAGGTATTCTTCAAATAAGCTTATTTGAGGAATTTCTTGTAGGGCTAACTCTACAATGTATATATCTCAACAATTTCTACCGTCTATCTTTTAATTTCTTCTCAAAGATTATTCCTATATAAAAAATCACCCAACTTTGAAACTACTATTGAATTAAATGGAATGGGATTTAGTTTTTCTTTGTTGAATCGTATTTATTTATTTTCTTCACGACAATTGATGTTTTAATAGTTTAGGGTTAATTATTTGCAAGAATGATCTATATGAATGATGAATTAAACTATAGACGATTCAAATCGATGAAAATAATTATGGAATATGTACCACAAAGTATTACTTGAGGGATCCCCAAATAGAATTGGACTGGTGGCCCTTTATGCAATTATACATATTAGCCTTTACTTTGCTCCTAATTTATGTGTATTATTTGGCCCTCTCTTTGACTGCTTGGGTTTGAAAGTTCAAAGCTGCAGGTTCATGCAAGTCCTGGAAATTTTCTATAAAAAGGTGTATTTATAGAGAAATGGTAGGAAGACTAGCATCACCCATTTAATTATGGTGTCAACAAAAACCCTACGATGACCCTGCTCGACAAGCGCATGCAAATTTAAAGTATTTGTCGCTGAAAACGACTTCCATAATTCCACTAGAAGTATATTAGTGCGTTTACAACTTTCAAACAGTTCGATTCACTGATGCGAGAGAGGCCACTTTCATTGAATTGTTAGGACCAAATAATTCATGTACACGTACTTTGATTGCAGAAGATAAAATCTGTTCAGATTATGCAAATTTTCAAACAAGATTATTTAGGCCTCATGTTCATGTTTATATGCCTCATGAAACGATCAAGCTGCTTTTGGGGATTTGGAGGGGGAGGCATGATGTTGGAGAGTTGACTTCTTGTGATTATTTAGTTACCTTTTCTAGGTCCTTGTAATCAGATTGTAATTAATATTTCTTTCCTTGTAAATCCTCTTGTACATTATATATTTTCCTCCTTGGTGAGAAGAATCATATCAGAAAATTAAACCCCAAATTGACATGGTATCAGAGCAGAGATCCTAGGATTTTTGCTTTGCCCGTTCCCTCAAGCAAACTCGGCCCTCCCATGGAGAACCTACCACCACTCCACGGTGAACACAACCTCATCCTAACCGATTCTACTCCTATACTAAACACTACAACCCTAAACACTACTACCCTAACCGACCCTACCATGAATCCTATCCCACCTATTCCGCAAGTTGTTACACAGATTGTCCATCATGATTCGTCTACTGCTTCAATTGGCATCAAACTCAATGGTGCCAATTATGGAGTTTGGTCTCAGATAGTTGAGATGTTTGTGGCTGGAAAAGACAAGTTGGGCTACTTGTTTGGAAGTAACCCCCAACCACCTATCGACGATCCGGCCTTCACCAAATGGCGTACGGAGAACGCTATTGTAAAGGGTTGGCTCATCAACTCTATGGAACCCAATTTGATTGGGTACTTTCTTCGACTACCAACGGCAAAGGAAGTATGGGATGCAGTTGCTCGCACGTATTATGATGGCTCCGATATATCTCAAGTTTATGATCTTACCTGCAAGGCCTCTCGCATGAGGCAAGATGGACGACCGGTGGAGACATACTATAGTGATCTTCAATCTTTGTGGCAGGAGATTGATTATCGTCGACCTAATCCAATGAAGTGCGGTACTGATATTGAAATTTTTAATAAAATTGTTCAAACGGATCGTGTGTACACTTTGCTTGCAGGATTGGATGAGATGTTTGATAAAATTCGTAGTGATATTCTACGAACTGAGCCCCTTCCTTCCGTCGAGCAAACTTTTGCCTATGTTCGCCGAGAGGGAATACGACAAGCGGTGATGAGTACCGGAGGACAGCTGCCGAGTGGGGCGGCCATGGTGGCTCGACCTGCCATGACAACTCGCCCTGCCACACGAGCCGTAGCTTCATCTCGTCCCCGGGCCCCTGATAAGTTACCTACACCGAGCCAGGACTGCAACCCCAGGCTACTGCGCCGAGCTCGGCACAGGGCTCGCTCTTTGCTGCTAGGACAGTCTCACGGCCCACCATGGGTCCCCGTCCTCCTCGACCTAAACCACCTGTCCCGGCCGGTGGTTGTACTTACTGCGGTAGTGAGAAGCATGGCAGTGATAATTGCTTCCAATTGCATGGCTATCCTGACTGGTGGGAACCATTGAAGCTTCAGAAACAACAAGAACGAAACGAGCAAGCCAAGCTTGGGCAAGCCAATCTCGCCATCTCCATGTCCCAATTATCTTTGATATCTCAAGATGATCCTTCTCTGGTTCCGAGTTCTTCCTACATGTCTCCGGAGTCCTCAGGTAACTGTGGTTATGTTTTTAATATGAATAATGATGCTACTCCATCCGGATGGATCATTGACTCCGGTGCCACAGACCATATGACTTATGATCCCACTGATTTAGCTTGTGATACTGTTCCACTTCGACGCAATATTACTAATGCTAATGGAGTCACCTCACCGGTAACCGGCGCTGGCACCGTGCGCCTCACGTCCACATTCTTTTTGCCTCATACATTACTTGTACCTTCACTAAAGCATAAATTGATGTCTCCCGGCCAAGCTACTGAACAATTGAACTGTTGTGTGCTAATGTATCCAAAGTTTTGTCTTATACAGGATATTCTCACGAAGGAGATAATTGGTCGTGGTACTAAGAGGGGGGATCTCTAGTTTGTGGATGATGTCAGTACAGGCCGAGTCAATCTCGCCCAAGGAGCTGTTGATCACAAGAGGCGTCAGATATGGTTATGGCATCACCGTTTGGGTCATCCATCTTTCAGTTATTTGCAACATATGTTTCCGGATTTATTTGTTGGTTATTCAGTTTCAGACTTTAAATGTGACACTTGCATACTCGCCAAGAGTCACCGTGTGTCTTATCCGTTGAATTCTAATAAAAGTATTGTTCTTTTTGGTCTTGTTCATTCGGATGTTTGGGGACCATCTCCGATTACTACTTCATCTGGTCTTCGATGGTTTGTCACGTTCATAGATGATTGTACCCGGATGACATGGTTATACCTTCTTAAGCATAAAAGTGATGTTTTTTCAGTTTTTAAGACCTTCCAAACCATGGTTCAGACACAATTTTCTACTGACATACGGATTTTGCGTTCTGATAATGGTGGTGAATATGTTAGTCGTGATTTTTCCCATTACTTAACGAATTCTGGATTTCTTCATGAAACTACATGTCCTCAGACTCCTCAACAGAACGGGGTGGCCGAGCGCAAAAATCGTCATCTCTTAGAAACGGCTCGGTCACTCTTGATTGGGGCGTCTGTTCCCCGCTCTTCTTGGGATATTGCTCTCCAGACCGCCACTTATCTTATCAACCGTCTGCCGTCCAAAGTCCTGGATTTTCGTACTCCCTTACAAGTCCTTGCTACCTTCGTGCATCTCCCGTCGGTCTTAGTCCTCCCACCTCGGATTTTTGGATGTGTTGCCTTTGTTCATCTTCATAAAAATCAAAGGACGAAACTTGACCCGTGTGCTCTTCGGTGTATTTTTATGGGGTACGACCTCCATCAGAAAGGGTACCGTTGCTACCACCCTCCTTCCCGCCGGCTGTATGTTACTATGGATGTCACTTTTTCCGAGTCTGAGATGTATTACCCTTCGGCTTCTTCCAATCCTCCTCCTCAGGGGGAGACACGGTATGACGAGAAGGATTGCACCATTGCCGAGACTCGGCCAGCCGAGATTCGACCACCTACCGTCGAGGAAATTCCAAGTGCCTCTGCCGAGATTCGGCCAGCTACCTCTGCAGAGCTTCGGCCATCTACCCTCGTCGAGACTCGGCCATCTACCTCTGTCGAGATTCGGCCAGCTACCCTCGCCGAGAATCGGCCCATTACCTCTGCCGAGATTCGGCAAGCTACCTTCGTCGAGACTCGGCCAGCTGTCCGTGCCGAACCTGCCTTTGTCGAGCCTACTCCCCCCTCGTCTCCAAATATAGTACCACCAGACCATACTCCTGAGAATATTCCTGAGGTAAGCTCGACTATCCCTGTTGATGATACCGTTGTTCCGAATTATCAATTACCTTTCAAGCACAATCGAGGAAAGCCACCTAATCGATATTCACCAGACACAACGAAAGGCTCTAAATACCCCATTGCCAATTATGTGTCATCACAGAAGTTATCAGAACCCGGCAAAGCCTTTGTATAACAAATATCAATGATAGAACACCAAGTTCATTGAAAGAGGCACTATCTGACGATCGATGGACCAAAGCAATGGAGGAAGAAATGGCTACACTCCAGAAAAATCAAACGTGGGATTTAGTCCCACTTCCCCGAGGAAAGAAGAGAGTTGGGTGTCGATGGGTGTACACCATCAAGTACAAAGCTAATGGGTCCGTCGAACGATACAAAGCACGGTTAGTGGCCAAGGGATACACTCAAATGTATGGCGTTGATTACATAGAGACATTTGCCCTGGTAGCAAAGATTAATACGGTAAGAGTATTGCTTTCATTGGCGGCCAACTTAGATTGGCCGTTACAGCAATTTGATGTGAAGAATGCTTTCTTACATGGTAATCTCGACGAAGAAGTGTATATGGACATTCCACCTGGTTATGCCTCGGCTTTACAACCTGGAGTAGTCTGCAAGCTGAATAAAGCGTTGTATGGGTGAAAACAATCACCTCGAGCATGGTTTGGTAGGTTCCGGACGGCTATGAGGAAATATGGGTTCAGGCAGAGCAATTCCGATCATACACTCTTCTTGAAACGCCGAATGGGGAAATTGACGGCACTTATCATCTATGTGGACGATATGATTGTTACAGGTGATGACAAAGAGGAAATCTCAAGGCTAAAAGATTACCTAGCAACCGAGTTCGAGATGAAAGATCTCGGTGGTTTGAAATATTTCTTGGGGATAGAAGTAGCTCGATCTAAACAGGGTATATTTCTGTCTCAAAGAAAATATGTTCTAGACTTATTAGCTGAAACCGGAATGCTCGACTGTAAACCGGCCGACACTCCCATAGTCCAAAATCACCATCTTGCCGTGCACCGTGATCAAGTTCCCACTAACAGAGATCGTTATCAAAGGTTAGTTGGGAGATTAATTTATTTATCTCACACCAGGCCTGATATTGCATACGCGGTAAGTGTTGTTAGTCAATTTATGCATTCTCCGAGTGAGACACATATGGGTGCAGTCGAACGCATCCTACGATACTTGAAGTCCTCACCAGGTTGAGGCATTATGTTTTCTAAAAATGATCATTGCCGAATAGAGGGTTACACCGATGCAGATTGGGCAGGCAACGTTACTGATCGTCGGTCCACATCTGGTTACTTTACATTTGTGGGAGGAAACTTAGTCACTTGGCGGAGTAAGAAACAGAAAGTGGTTGCTTTGTCAAGTGCCGAGGCTGAGTACAGGGGTATGGCAAAAGGAGTATGCGAACTATTATGGCTTCAGAGGCTGCTCGGTGAACTCGGGTATCCGTCGAATTCGGCCTCGAATTTATTTTGTGATAATAAAGCAGCCATAGATATCTCACACAACCCAATTCAACATGATCGCACAAAACATGTGGAAGTTGACAGACACTTCATTAAGGAGAAGTTGGATGGGAATATTATTCAATTCCTGTTCGTAAAGTCAGAAGATCAATTGGCGGATATCTTAACTAAAGTTGTTGCAAGCCAAGCGTTCTACAACTCTCTTGTCAAGTTGGGCATGAACGACATTTATGCACCAACTTGATGGGGAGTGTTGGAGAGTTGACTTCTTGTGATTATTTAGTTACCTTTTCTAGATCCTTGTAATCAGATTGTAATTAATATTTCTTTCCTTGTAAATCCTCTTGTACATTATATATTTTCCTCCTTGGTGAGAAGAATCATATCAGAAAATTAAACCCCAAATTGACACATGGCACTTCAGGCCTATACGTGGCTCTCTCCAAGGGCGTCAAACTATCGTGTGCCCTGTGCGGTGACACCACTCGCATACCCTCAAGCCGATTCTAGGAACCGACACATGAAAATAAAATAGAAAAAAAAAAACCAGTTGTCAACTGAAGCACCATGCTTATGACAGTTTGATTAACAACACGCTGATCAAATTGGTAACAGTTGGTTACTCGAAAAGTTCGGACGTTGACATAGAGAAATTTTTAGAAACCTAATATGGGAAGGACTCTCCCACTGTATTTTTCGCAATTTAAATCCTATTATTCTTGCTTTCTTTGTGCTTTTGATAAATCTTCGAAAGTACTTGAAGGGGATATTGTTTGGCTCAAACCCAAAATAAGCTTTGCCAATTAGGTGTAAACGCAACAAAGATATAATGAAGTGTCAACACAAGGAAAAACACAGCATGCTTTTTCCACAACATGTCATTGTTTAGAAAAAAAAGAGAGAAGAAAAGATAGAGGATGGAAGAAATTTGAGAGGTAGATGAACAATGAGAGACGTGAAACCGAAGAGAAGTTGAGCACACATCCGCACACTTCTTGACGCGTTGCGAGTCAAACACGTGGACAACATATTGAGTGACATGAAGTATATATGACCTTTGCGCTTCATACATGGATTAATATGTCCTAATTAATACCATAAAAAAAATCAAAATTTCACCATAAAATCAATTGACAACGTATTCTTTCTCCCATTTTCCTCCAAATATCATCTCTCTTATATTAAGCTCGAGTTTAAACTACATATAGAAGTGTTGATATCTGTCCCTTATCCTTTGTCGTTTGTCATTTGGCCTTTTATCAAAGAGCTGATAGATGCAAGTCAATATTATCTGTGATAAATTCCAATGGTATAAGCACGAAAATATGAATATGGGAGGCGTCGGCCACTTCACGCTAGCTATTGTTAGCCTGCCTTTGATTCAATAAAGATTTTTCAGCTTCTGGAAAACGAAAGCTGGCCTGTTTCTTCATTTCTAATTAAGTTGTGACAGATACATAATTTTGTTGTGATTCGCAGGATTTTTATCAACCTTCCTTCATGAGAAAATTCTAATTGCAGTACTTATACTTTTCGTTGAAAAAAATCTTGTGGTGATTTTCGTTGTTATTGATTGATACTGAAAATAAATTGAAATGTTGAAACTTGTTCTTAATTAGAATTATCAAATGTTTTCACCAATTTTAAAATTTGGACTTATCCTAACAATTTTTGGTTCTAGTAATCATGTAACTTAACCTGTATAGCATACTATGTAATCCTATATATACTCCTCCTAAAGGAGAAGAGAAATACAATAGAGTATATTTCCCCATAGTGTATGTGTATGTACATACCTTCGGTTCCATCCTCGTTATTAAAAATAAAATGAGAGGAAGAAAAATACATTACAGCAGAACACAACAAAGTTACACTACTACATTTAAGCTAGCCATATTAGGTACTGAACTTACACAATAATACTATCCTTGAATCTATGTGAGTCAAACGTTGGAGACAAATTGTCACTAGACCAACAATTAGTTATTATATGTATATATAGTTACTTTAAATTTTAATTCCACAATCCTTTCATGCTGGTTTAAGATTCCAAAAAGATGTATCCATTGCATTTTAACTTGGTAATGAAGTTACTTAGCTATTGATAAGGTTGTTTGCATTCAGAAAACACTCAAATCAATTTGAGACAGATGAACCTGATGAAGATAAGTATCCATCTATCTAATCATGATAAAATTCCTTACTCATAGTGACATGTCGGCATTTATTTAGCTTAAGAAAGAAGATGTCTCCCTAATACTCCAATAACTAATTATCAAATTGCATGGCAACAAATAAACAGGAAAGAAGAAAGACAAATTAAATAGGTACCCCATATATTAGTCTAAAAACTAGAAATTTTTAACTTATAGGGAAGACTAGGAACTAACAAATTAAGGGAAGCGATTATGACCTATATTTAAACTAATGGGTGGAGAGCTAATATGAGACAATAATTTATAAAAACATTAGCAATGATAGAGTTATAAGCAGAATTTATTCAACAAGCATCAAACATGATGATGAAAACAAATAGGAGAGTGCATGAAGAGGAGGAGTTATGAAAATTTATTTTCTTAGTCGAGATGATAATATGTACGTATTTATCATATATACTCTCAGCCCTTATATCTATCATGTTTTGGTGACAATCCGTGACACCATTTTTTTTACACCATTTTTTACATACATTTTTGTGAGGCTCACTTCGTAATGTATTTTAACGATCTAAACTGTTTATCTTTTAGATATTATCTCAAATATCATGTCTACTAAAAATCACCTAAATCTAAAATCATATGACCGTTGGATTAAGTGATTAGGATTTCTTTGTAAAACCATATTCGTCTATTTTCTTCACTACAAATGAATGTCTTAATCTTAATGGTTTTGGATTTGTCTAATTTTTTTGCAAGGGTGATCTATTAATGATATTCTAAAAAATTAGGCGGTTCAGATTATTGAAAACATTTCAGGGTAGGCACCAGAAAAACGTGTGTAAAAAATTATATAAAAAAATAGTATCATAAATCTGTTCCCTTATGTTTTATGTGTATTATTAAAGTCAAAGTAATAAGTCTATGTAGTTAAATAACATTTCGTGCACGATGATTGACCAAGTTTTTTTCCTAGTAGTATAGATTATTACCGAGTACTTTTTTTTCTTTGAGAAAATCAAGGTTAATGAAAAAAGAAATAAGTAACGAAGAAAGGAAGAAAGGAAGCAATTAATCAAGGTTTGCTTAGCAAATAAATAAATAAAAATTAATCAAAGTCTAAAAGTAGTAGGTGAGGAAAGAAAAGGTTCTTGGGGAGGCCAATAATTATTTTAATGTTAGAACTTGTTCTTCTTGCACGTCCTTCTAAGCTACATGCTTCTTTCTTCTTCCACAGCCTACCCAAAAAAAAAGCAGAAAATGGTGAAAGCCACGCGTACGGAAGTGGATTGATACAAGAAGGAAGACCCACACCTTTAGAAATGTAGTAGAAGCTTCCTTTAAAGAACCGATCAAAGAACTCCCACCCATTTCCTTTTAGAAAATTTAAAATCCCACCTCTCTCAGTCTCTCTTTCATCATTTTCTTCAAGAAAGAAAAGGCTTGTCATTTGTCCCTTTGTCCCAATATCGATCTCATCTTTCAAACACCACTAAAGTGGGGTTTGTGTGGTGGGTTTTCTTTAATGTATGAACTTGTTAGCAAGATTGCCATGTTGTAGGACTTTTTATTTAACAAAAACATTTTTTTTATAACGAGTTAACAAAAATACAACCCATTTTCTAACTGATTAACAATGAATTAACTCGGTTGTAAGTAAGATAACTAAGGCTCATTGGAACAATAAAATTTTCAGGCGTGCAGTGTGATATTTTTTCAGATTGTAATTTGACACACTAAACTTAATGTGACATGACAAATAAAATGCAATCCAACATTAAATATTTTATGCTTGTTGTGTATGCAACCGAAGTTCTAAAAGACTCTAAGTGCTAATCGAGTGGCTAGCTGAGACCTAGCATCTAGGCAAGGGAATAGACGGATATAATTAAATTGATATAACATATAAATTGTTGCCTACGTACACTCTGAAAAACTATACTTGTATTGAACAAAGTGAAAGAAAAATATGCTAACTATCCACAAAAATAATAAGCAACACAAAACAGCATGTTAAAAATTTTACTTACTTTAATCATTAACCACCTGTTATTTTAAAAGAAAAAATCAATTAAAAATAAATAAATACCATACATTTTGCAACAGAAGTCACTATAAACCATTACATATGAACATTCAAACAACTTAGATTATGCTACTTAGTACTATGTTATAGTGATATTCTTTTTTACTCGGAAATGAGAGGTCCATAGGAAGAGATCAAAAACGATTTTGAACCATATTATTACTAGCAAATTATAAGACTAAATCCTAAGCCCTCTACTTTAGTATAGATAATATCGTTTAAAGAAAAACGAACTTAGATTATCTCCCTATGACGTTTCTATTATCTTAAAGAATAGACGCTAATTTCGACAAAATAGTTTACCTTTGTTCCTATTTTTGATAAAGTTCATGGTACTTTAGAGCTTCGACTTTTCAAGTATCGCATGCCAAACTGCACACAATTAACTTTTCTATTTATTTATTACGATACGATATTTCATTAGTTGAAAGAGGTACATTATAGAGACATATTCATGAACAATTTAAATGGTCTTTACAAACTAGATTTAAAATATTACAATAATCATGACTAATTGCAAAGCAATAAGCGATTTCAAGCACTTCGTTGAAATGCGAGCTCATCGAAAATTGCAAGATTACAAGGGTTAACGAAATCGTTAATTTTCTTGTTACACGAAGATCATGTGACAACAAACTCTCAAATTGTATTGGAATAAGGATTATGAGGCCCAAAAGTCTAACCGTATATCTCCGCCATTAGCTAATGAATCAAACAACACCCCTTCATGCATAGATCTCAACTGAAAATTGAGAAAAAAAACCTTCTAATAAATAGAGAAATCAAAACTATCAAACTCCTAGTGAGAATCTGGAAACTATTAAACATAATCAAAATTAAAAGGACAAAAATAGTATCACCCCCTTATCCTCCCGCTACACCAAAGAGAATGTGTCGTGCTAGCTAAATCCCAACCCGACGCAAACTTGACTAAATTCCACACTCTATGGATCCAAACTCATATTAAAAGTGAAAATTGAAGTTAAAAACTTTGTGTTTGATGTATGCGTGCCCCAAAAGGCGACAATTATTGGCGGATACAAAGTTTCATGACGACAATTGGATAAAAAAGCAAAAGTAAGCGGAAGACATGAGAAGAAAGAGACCAAGAAGATTTTTTAGAAGTGTTGCCGCCGACCCATAGGCCGAAAGCAAGAGCCGGCGGCGAAGAATGATCACCTTTGCTTCTCTCTCCAGACGGCTAAGGTTTCTGGCTATTCCAATTAACCTTAAGTAGCTTTAAAAAATCAGTATAATTTTTTTCTTACAAGAATGACACATAAAGCTTAAAACAATAAATCATATCCATGAATGAGATTAGAAAAAGGCTTCGGATTGAAGTTATCTCGGAGTATTCGTTTCTTTAAATTTAAAGTAAATGTCTTGTAAAATGTCTAAATTATATGTAATGAGACAATTAGATGTTTCTTAACGGGTCACTAATAAATTTTAGGGTTAACAAAAATATGACTCATATTTTAGCTCAGATCTCACTGGTTAATGAAAACACGATATGTTTGGTTAACTACGAGTTCACTCTATTTGAACAAGACAACTAATGCTCATTCGGACATTAAAGTTTTCAAGTAGGAAGAGCGAAAATTAGTCAGATTCGCAGTCTGACACACACTAAACCCAATGTGAAAAAGACAGCTAAAACGTAATCCAAACATTAAATTTTTCATGAATGTTGAGCATGTAGCCGGAATTCACGGTTTGACAAGATAAGTATGTAATCCGGATAAAAATCTAGCCAAAAAGGAAAAATAATTAAGGGTAAATTATACTTTACCATCTCAGATTTGAGATCGATTTTAATTCCTTACAACATCTTTAAAACATTTCACTTTCATACCTTAAGTACTATTTTATTTCAATATAATACATCCGTTACATTTTTCATCAATTGATTCGTTAAAAGTTGACGTGACTGTCACATTTGTGCCACGTGGCTACCAAATTTATGCCACGTGGCAAAAATAAAAATATTACCCTAATGAATGAAAAAAAGAATTGAAAACCCATAATTTCATCCCCTGCCTCCCTCCCTGCACCTTTCATCTCTCCCTTTCCACGCCACTTCCTCCCTCCCTGCACCCTCATCCCTTCCTCGCCATGGACCAAACATTGCAAATCCCTACAATTCCACGTGCCATGGCTTGAAACAAAACTCAGCAAATCCAAATCCAAAAACCCATTAAAAAAAAAAAGTTGAAACCCATTCCCCCGACCCTCATCCCACTCTCCTCACTCTCTCTCTTTCTCGAACCCCAAACCCCCCAAATCCAAAACCCACACAACTCTGCCGGGCCACCACCGTCGGCGCCTTCCTCCTTAACGCATCGACCCTCCTCCCACTCTCTTCACTCTCTTTCTCTCTCTCTCTAACCCCAAACCCCCCAGATCCAAAACCCACACAACTCCGCCGAGCCACCACCGCCGGCACCTTCCTCCTCAGCAGTTTGAACGGCTTGATTGGTCGAACCGGATGCTGGAACATCGGCTTAGGACCTTAAGGATTGGAACTTGAGGGGGGCGGGGGTGTCGATGGCGGGTGGATGAAGGAGGCTGTGAGGAGGGTGAAGGAGGAAGGACATATGAAGTGAGAGGTGAGTAGTTCGGTGGTGTTGGGATTGGGGGTAGGGATGAAGATGGTGATGGGAATGATTTTTGGGAGGGAAGATTTGTGGGATTGGGTTGCAGGGAAAGGGGTAGAGGCTCGGGTGGAGGGTTGCAGGGGTGGGGTTCTGGGTTTTCAAGTTTTTTTTTTTTCTTCTCAATAGGGTAATAAAATTTTTTTTTTTTGCCACATGACATAAATTTGGCAGCCACACGACACAAATGTGACAGACACGTCAGCTTTTAACGGATCAATGAATGGAAAATGTAACGGATGTATTATATTCAAATAAAGTAGTACTTAAGGTATGAAAGTGAAATGTTTTAAATATGTTGTGAGAATTGAAATCGACCTTAAACCTAAGGTGGTAAAATGTAATCTATCCAATAATTAATTACCATTCATATTTTATAATTTCATTATGAGAAAGAAAAGAGTTTTGTTTCTAAGAATTTCTAGAACCCACGTCACTTTCAACCTTTCTGCTTTATAAGAGCCATGTCCACGAACGCGCAAGAAAGAAACTGTGTTTCTCCTTTTGTTTTTGTGTCTTGAGGAAGGGATTGAAAGAAGAGAGTTATGGTCTTGGTTTTTCTTCCACCTCAAAACCACCACAACCACCGCCATGGTACCTGGTAGAGGCAAAGCTCGAACCAACACTGTTCTCTCTCGCTTCTTTCTCTCAGGATTTTACTGCTGGGGTTGGGACTTCCTCACTGCCCTTCTCCTTTTTAGTAGCCCTAGCACCTCCTCCTAAATCCTAAGTAACTAACCCATAATTTAGTTGAATCCCAAAACCAGAAAAAGGGTGGGTTTTTAGCTCAGTTACATAGTGTTAAAGCCAAAGTTTTTTTCTTTATTTTTTTGTTTATCGGGTTTTTTTCCACCGGAAAAAATGGCGCAAAGGTCCGTTCCGGCGCCGTTTCTGACGAAGACGTATCTACTGGTGGATGATCAGAGCTTGGACGACGTGATATCATGGAATGAAAGTGGGGCGACGTTTGTGGTTTGGAAGACTGTGGATTTTGCAAGGGACTTGTTGCCTAAATATTTCAAGCACAACAATTTCTCAAGCTTCGTCCGCCAGCTCAATACCTATGTAAGTTTTTTTGAAATTATATATTTTTTTTGGTGTATTTTTATATAGAAGATTGTTGTTAGCATTTTAACATTTTAATTAAGCATTTTAAATTTGTCTTTGAAAAAATTAATAAAAAAATGCACAATTAAATATTTAGAATACTAATAATAATTTTACTTATATTTATCTTTAATTACTAATGGTATTAATTAATCTTATGTTTTTGTAAAAATAAATTAGAGGGCAAAACTAAAGACCGTTGAATGATTTCCATAGAGATTCTTGTTTTCTAATCTTATGTTTTTGTAAAAATAAATTAGAGGGCAAAACTAAGGAGGTGTATTCAATTGAGATTTTGAAGGATTTTAATTTTTTGATGAATTTAGGAGTATTTAATCAGGATTTTATGTGATTCTCTAACATTCAAAGTGTATTCAATTAGAATTTTAAGATAGTTTATTAAAATCCTTAGAAATCCGGGTGTATTCAATTAGGATTTTAAAGAAGTTTGTAACATTCTAGGTGTATTCAATTAGAAATTGATTTTAAAGAATTTGAGGAAGTTGAGGAATCAGAGGGAATTAGAGAGATTTCGTAGTGTATTTTAAGCATTCACAAATCTCACATCTTACCATGAGATTTCGAGGGAATTGAATCAAAATTTTATATGAAATCTCTACAAATCAATTAAACTCCATAAAAATCCATGGATTTATAAATTCATTAAAATCTCTCAAATTCTCAATTGAATACCCCCCTTAAGACCATTGAATGATTTCCATAGAGATTATTGTTTTCTTTTCCTTTTTTTTTCTTCAATGGTTGGTGAAGATTGCTTGAAAGACAAAAAAAAAAAAAAAGCCTTGATTTGATGGATCCATGTGAACACATAAAAAAAAGCCACAGAAAAGAAAAGAAGCATTGTTGAAAATGTTCCCAATGGTCAATCAACTATTTTTTTTTTGTGGTAATTCTTTTTTTAAAATGTTTTAATAAACTAAAATAATAATGAGCCTATTTACCTGGAAACTTCAACCAATAATTTTTTTAATAAAAGAAATTTTTTATAGTTTAGTTTTTGAAAAAAGTTGGTAGTGTGTATCAATAATATATATATTAACAAAAGATGACGTCACGGTGGAAGCATCGAGATCGCAGCCCATTTTAGAATTCTACGTTGTCCGCGGATCGAAGGAGCCCATATCTACTGTACCCATTTTTCCTGTGCCCATCCTATGACGGTGTTAACTTTACAAGAAGAAAAATACTAGATAGACTAAATTGGTATATGAAATTTAAAAATTATAAACATAGAAGTTGATAATTGAATTATTAGTTAAGTATTGATAAATATACTCATTTTTAATTGATAACGTATTATTTAATTTGTAAATTTTGTCTATAAATTTGATCTCTTATAATTACTTTTAAAAAAATTTATAAAATAAAAAATGTGGATCTGGTTGGGGTATTTTCGTCGACAGGTGTCAACTGCTTAATGCAGGCAGAGGGTTTTTGCGCACAGCAGATCTGCACCCGGCCCGTACCCAATAGAAAAGTTTGCAGTCCGGTCCCCCCGCCTCCAATTTTCCAAATCGGACAGCGGAAAATTGAACTTTCTAGAAATTACTCAATTATTCCATAAATGATATGTTAATTATTAATAACGAAATAATTAATCCATTTTTTCGGTTGTTTTAATTTCAGGGATTTCGAAAGACCGTGCCGGACAAATGGGAGTTCGCGAACGAGAATTTCCAGCGAGGGCAGAAGGAGCTCCTGTCCGAGATCCGCCGCCGAAAACCAGTGACATCAACGGCGGCGCAGGCAGCGCTAGGTGAAAAATCCGGAGGGCCATCGACACCGTCGAACTCAGGGGAGGAGCTGGCGTCGACGTCGACGTCGTCGCCGGACTCGAAGAATCCGGGGTCGGTGGAGACGGCGACGCTGAGCCAGGTGGCGGATTTATCGGACGAGAACTTGAAGCTGAAGCGGGAGAACGAGAATCTGAACTCGGAGCTGGCGCAGACAAAGAAGCAATGCGACGAGCTGGTGGGGTTTCTGGTGGAGTACGTGAAGATGGGGCCCGAACAGATCAACCGCATCATTGGGCGTGGAAACTATGGGCCCACCCGCGATGATTTTGAACCGGACGATCGTGGTCTTGGTCTTGATATGGACGGTGGTGATAATGACGAAGAAGAGAAGGAAGGACTGAAGCTGTTTGGGGTTTGGGTGAAAGGGGACGAGAAAATGAAGGGGAAGAAAACGGGGCGAGATGAGAAATTGGGGGTTAGTGGTATCAGCGGTGTTCCCCGCGCGAAGAGGATGAAGGGCGGCGTGGATTTTCACGCGCCGATGATGAGGAGCGGGAAGGTGTGTAACTAGGCTAGCCGGGCAAGCCGGGCAAGCCCGAGCCAAGCGGAGCTAGCGGGAAACTGGGGAGGTTTACATGGTAACCACTGTGCACCTGCCCGCATGCAGTTTGAAAAATTTGTAGAAAATGTAAGTTTTTATTTCGCATAAAATATGGATAAATACCAAAAAAAAAAAAAAAAAAAACAACATAGGTAGTTCCATAAAATGCAATAGATAGACAAAAATTATGGTGGTATAATAAGGAAATGGGTTTTTGAACCTTGTTTGTACAATGCTGGAAAATGGGAATTAAAAGTGTGTTTCCTTTTTAATCCTTTGAGAAACTTTCTTATTTGCTATTTTACATGTTGTGGAAGCCTTTCTATGATCAATTTTCATTATTTTTTTGAAGAAGTACGATATTCATTAATTAAGAAAAGATAACGTACATGGGCCTCGATAAATCCTTGTCGGGATTTTCAACCCGATCAAAGGAAAATGAATGTCTCGCACATCAATTTAGAGTTACCTATCCTCCAGAACAAAAGTGAAAAGAAAATTACATAGAGGCATCCTCAAAGAAAACATCAGTTATGAAATTCGGTGGTTCCCCAAACCACATCACCTCCTGCTGACATCCAATGCATGCCCTTACAAGTTTATGAGCTACATTATTTGCTTCGCGTCAAATCAAATTGAAGTTCTTCTGGGAGATGTCTCTTATAAAAGTTCTAATGTCATTAATAAGGGACCTAAGGAAAGAGGTATCGTCCCTGTGATTCTTCATGGTTGCCAGTGTCAAGACTCGAATCGCCTTCGAAGATTATTCGGCAACCATCCTCAAAATGGTCCTGGACAAATAGTATTGCCCTTCGTGCAGCCACAAGCTCGGCATACAACAGCGATGAGACTGCATCCCATCCTTCTGATAAAGCCCCCAAAAATTCCCCATCGTTGTTGCGACACACCACTCCAACTCCACCACGTCTCGATGCTTCATGCCATGCTCCATCGAAGTTACACTTGACCCAACCCTCACTGGGTTTACTTCATCTATGTGGCGTCCTGACTATGGCAGCCTTGCGGGGCTGATGCCAGCTATGGTATGCAGCTAGCCATTCCTCAACACTCAAAATTATCTCTCTATGTGGCTTTTGTTTACCGTTCCATAAAAGGTCATTTATGACCTTCCAAATCTCCTATAAAATCATAAGTACTAAATCAAAGGATCAATAAATACATTAGTATCGCTACTTAGTATTATGGTTGAATGGTATTCTCTTCAGTTGTAAGTGACATATTTTATGTTCGATTTTCGTCATTGGTGAATTCAAATCAAATTATTAAGGCTGGCTTATTGTAAGACTCAACTTACTTTCTCTTAGTGTATATAATATCGTATGTATTTGTTTGGGCCTGAAATAACGCTTTGGGCCGAGCCTAGAGTTATTCTCGGTCCATAAAGGGATATTGGGAATATTCTATCATGGGCCGAGCCCAGTGGAGTTCGGCCGAATCCTATAAAGAGATGGTTTTATCTAGATAGAGGTTAGGTGATCAAATCCTAGTACAATGAGGATTTTTGAAAATTAAGGATGCTTTCAGTAAAAAAAAAATGCCGAGAATCAAGGGATGAATATGGGTGATTAAAGAGTTTGGTTCCGAGTCCTATAGGAGTTAGGATTGGTCAAAACCTGATGAAAATGGGTTGAGGAATTCTAATCCAAGTGGAATTCTACCTCGGGCATGGAGGAGATCATTACTATAAGTAGAGAGGGGAATGCATCATTCAAAACCCATATAATTCAACACACAATTGCCCTGCGCAAACCTCTCAAACACCTTGAGATTTTTATTGTCTTTTTTCCCGCCAACACATCTTCAGTTTGGATAAATAACACTATGGAGGCAACCGGCAACATCTTTAGTTTGGCTAAACAGCATTGGAGTTGTAGAATCAGGCGACCGAGATGCACCTTCAGTTTGGATAAACAACATTGCTCTGAGACCTACTGGTTATTTATCCAAGTCTCGATCAACAAGGATGTTCGAGTCCTCGTTGGAAGAGGTCATCTCATTAGCCTTCTCGGCGAAGTGAGGTGTTTCAAGTTACTGTATTCGGCACACTGAAAGCTGAATTTGATATTGAACTTCGCAGAGCTAGCAGCCTTCTCTTCAGGTTCTAGAACCCGAAGGTCGAGACGTGTTCCTTCCTCGACCGTAGTCACAAGATCAAGAAGTCAGCAGCGCGCCCAAAGCCACATCACTTACTTTTCAGTCGAACTCGACCGACGAGTTGGCACACCCCTCATTCGATCAAAGGACGTAGTTAGCTTATTAATTACTCGGCCTGCGCGCCACGTAGGCTAGGTAGTTTTTAGGATCAACATTTTGGCACGCCTCCAGTGCTAAAGCTACGAAGTTCATGACCATTGAAACACGGTCAATAAAAAAGAAAACAACTATGGGCAAGTTGACCACCAGTTTAGCACCTATAGTTCAGAGTCAAGTACAAAGTAATGTGTCGCACGCGCATGATCCTCCTGTTGTTGTGACGCTTGAAGCTACGAGTATGGCGCGCCGGGAAAAGGAAGTTAATCTTGACAGTCAGAGTCATGATGCCATATTCTTCGCCCAGACTACCAAGACAACAACAGATGGTTTTATTGAAGGTCTGGTAGAGGATTGCAATGATGACGATGAGATCTCTGGTCCACGACCTAAATCTTTCCTCTGGCGACGATTAGAAGAGCAATCTCGGCAATTTGAGCAAATATTTGGCCGAGAGGTGAAAAGTATAGTTGAAGAAATACGTGGTAATGGTGCTTTGAATAATAAGTTGCTCGAAATTATAGTTAACAACAACGCTCACGAGAATGAGCCAATCAATCGGCCCAAGCAGCTTCCTTTTTTAAAGAATACTCCTTTGGCAGGGGAAAGATTGTCTCTAGTACAGGCCAAACCAGGACTCGCTCAGCCCAAGACGATTGATCTTGAGAAAATATATGGTAAGCCAAGCACCAGTTTGGTCAGAGTTGACCGAAGAATGAAAACAACCCCTATTGATATGGTTAAAGTCCAGAGAATGATTTATTCGACTTTGAAAAAAGGGCCGAAGTTCCCAAAATTCATTCATTAATATCTGACCCTTGCTGAAAAGTTTGAATATCCCCGAGGATTTAAAATTCTAGATTTTAGTCTATTCGCTGGAGAGTCATCCTTGTCTTCGTTAGAACATGTGGCCAGGTTCACTACCCAATGTGAAGATGTCAATAATGATTTCCATAAACTACGACTGTTCAATTTCTCGTTGACTAGCACAGCATTCGCATGGTACATTAACCTCCCACCAAATTCTACACAAAATTGGGAGAAATTGGTTGAGAAATTTCATGAACAATTCTATTGACCGGGAATAGAAGTGTTCGTCTCTTCTTTGGCTTGGATGGCTCAGTCATCTGATGAGTCACCAATGAAATTTATTACCAGGTTTAAATTAGCCAGGAATTGGTGCTAAGTACCCCTCCCTTAGGTTGAATTTGTTAGGCTCGCCCAGAATGGCCTAGATGTGGAATACAAGAAGAAATTCTTGGGGGCAAACTTTCGAGATATGTATGAGCTAGTTCAGCAAGTCGAGCAATATGATTATTTCTTCAAAGAAGAGAAAATCTCGAAAACCCCAACCCGATGGACAATTTATAAGAATTTAACGGTGAGTTATGCATCAGCCGGAGGCGAAGAGTCCAATGTGTCAATATACATGCGGTCGAGAAAATAATTGACAAACCGTATGTGTGCAAGGCGTTGGCTCACGCTAATTCCAAAGATGTCAAAACACGCTCGGCCTTCGTGGAAGCGGCTGTCAAAACATCAAAGGTATACACTTTCAACATCACCAAGGCTGAAGCCATTTTCGACAAGCTACTACTTGCAAAGATCATCAAGCTTCGATCGGGGCATGACATTCCTAATGCCAAAGATTTGAAAGGGAAGACATATTCCAAGTATCACAACTCGAACAAACATATGACAAATAACTGTGTCGTATTCCGTGATGCCATTCAAAGCTGGATCGACAATGACAAACTCAAGTTCTGGGAGAAAACTCAAATGCTAGTAGATGCTGATCATTTCCATTCGGTAACAGTACGTATGATGGATGACAATCTGCCAGGGGACAAGAAAAAAGAAAAAGTTGAATTCATCCCAACATACCATGTCCCAAAGCAGAACTCTCGGCAGCGATTGAAGATTGATCTATGAACGAACAACCTAGTTTCCTCTCAAATCCAGTCTATGTCGAACAAGCGTCGGACTCCAGCATAGAAGATACTAAAGGCCCAATGGTCATGTGCAGTCGGTGCCAGTCGCAAGTTATTATAACTGAACCAAAGTCATAGAAACTTCTAGTCGAACCACCACAACCTGCACATGCGGCTTCAGCAACATCTCAAACGATGCTCGGCTCAAGCCAATGCTAGCAAAGAGTTTTCTACAAGCTTGATCCTCAACCACAAAATTACAAATCATTTTCAGCCAGACGACGACTTGATTTTGACGAACCATTTTATTAGGATATGAGGATTATTATGTATGCAACTCTGGCAGCTCAAGCTCTTCCATGACTCAGCGAACCTTCAAGCCACCTGAGCGACAAGACCAACAATGGTATAGTCACAATTCTCTTCTCGGCGCATATACTGTCATATCTAAATCCCATAAGCGTCGTCGTCAGAGAATAGACTACATGGCTCATCATCGAGCAGCTCAAGAAATCTCAGTTACAAAATGACAGCCTAAAGAAACGGCGAGCAAAGAGAATGATCGACAAACTCTGACGATTATGACTGAGCTTCTTTAAGGAAAAAAGGTAATTAATCGCGATTTTAAAACTGAGATCGAAGAATCCGAGAAACGAATCAAACTCTTTCTTCGACTTGGAGAGATAAAAGCTCGCTTCGAACATTTCAGGAAGGAGGCCAAAAGCAAACTTCCACCACCGCATCCATAAGAGCCATTGATTAAAGTAAAACAAAATCGTCATCTGTCATTTTTTGGCAAGGCTTTGGAATACATACATGAGTTTCACAAGAAACATTCGGCTAACGATTTTTGCGGCCTTCCAAGGGCATGCCAAGAGTCTCTTGATTTGGTTTTAACCTGCCTCTATGCCGAACAATCATCCAAAAATGGTCGGAGTTAGGGATGAAGGCTAGGTTTCAACATATCCGTGAAGCCAATGTTCTCGGCTTTGAGGTGAAACCATATACTGATATTAATCCATTTGACCTCCCATTTTCTCTCGAATGCCTCCAGTACCTGAGACATCATTTTGAGGTCTTCTCAGCCGTATCATTATTCAACCTCACGGTCGACGAAAAAGAACGTGTGGCACAGTTAAGCGTTTATCTACGCACAAGAGATGCTCGTGTCGCATATCAAAAGCAAACTCGTAAGGCTTTGCAAGCACATGACCAAGACTCAGCACCAATGGAGCCAATCGTTGAACTCGAAGATGAAATGGCCACGCCAGATGCACCACATGAACGTGTTCTACCTGTGGTCGAAGATGGCCTTGTTAGTGCAACCAAAGAGCAAGACATCTTGCCAAATGATCCAAAGGACGAGGGTCGTGACCCGATAGGCCATTTGGTCATCGACAACATGGAAATCAGCATAGTCCATGTCTTACCTGCAGAATTCCAGCCAACCACATCCCAAACAAGTTTTTTGGATGTCGATGTGGTTGCCAAAGAGACCACGCAAATCAATTTCATGGCCACTGAAGAAGTTGAACCGATTAGCAAGGAGGTTAACCTTAGAGTAGCTTTAGCCGAACTGTTCCCCCGTTCTTCAGTCGATAACCTTTACCACTAGAAGCCGTTATATGTAACGGCTCATATCGATGGGTATCCAATATCCAAAGTTTTCGTCGACTGTGGAGCGACAGTCAACATCATGCCGGTTTCCATTATGAAGGCGTTGCGATGCTCTAAAGACGAGCTCATCCCATCAGGTATGACCATAAGCAGCCTCGTAGACGACAAATCTCAGACTAAATGAGTGTTTCCTCTAGCATAATATAACAGAACAAAGAAGACAATTTTACACTACTTTATAATCTCCTTAAGATAACACACAACTCTTATATAAAGAAGATCAAGAATTAACCAAAACCAACCATTAAAATCAAAGATCAAGTTGCAATGGCAAAGATATCAGCTGAGATATTCAAGTCAAAACCACCAGAGAGAGAAAGATGGAACAAAGTGTTTGCCGACCGAAAAAATATATCAGAATCATCCCTTACCCTTTCGACTAATCTCTCTCTACGTCTTGAATAATATAAGAGTGTTCTTAATTTTTCTCATCCCAGCAGATGACACAAGTTCAATTCATGTTTCTTTGTCTGCGTCATCAATCTGGTTTTAACTCCTCTCTTTCAGTATGCAAAAAATTGACAAGTATTTTATATTCTCATCTAATTACATAAAGATATATTTTTAATACTTAATTTTATATTGAGACTGTAAACATTTTTCAAGGAGGGATAAAAGTTAATACATGTAATATATGACATCATTAGCTTCTTTCTCTACAATTTAAGTTACCAAAATACCCTTCATTTTATCTCTTCATTTGTTGCTCCCTTATATTCTTCTCTCGTAGCTGGCATCACCGGCTCCGTAGCTGTCACTTCCTCCACTACTGCCACCACTGTTTTGCCAAACTGTACCACAAACACAGCCCCTCCGAGAAATCATAGCCGTTTCCTTATAAATTACTTGTCGATCGCCCCCAATTGCAAATCCAAATTACTTGTGCGAGCCTGATTCCTTGCTCAATGGCCCATCATCCATATCAATTTCTTCACTGCTGCGCTTTCTAAGACTAAGTACTGGTTTGATATTGAGGTGCTTTTATAAAAAATGGGTATAAAAAAAAGTTGAGCTCAAAAAAGTGTTTGGCAAACACTTAAAAACAGCTTATTTTCACAGTTTTAAGTGGAAAAAAAAAAACTGAAAACGTGAAGCAACAAAAATGAGCTTATTCTCACAGCACAGCAGAAGCAGTTTTTTTTCTTCAAAGCACATCAATACCAAACCAGCCCTAAAGCCTGTTGAACCTACCATTGATTTCGGGTTACTGGCTAAACAGTATTTCTCGTACTGTCAATCTCTTTTCTTTTTTTTTTTGACAAACTCGTACTGTCAATCGTTTAATATTGTTTTAGGGGGGTGCTATCCACACATCCCATTTTACTTCTTACACACTTATTGTTAATTTTTATCTTTTAATTTTCTTCAATTCATCGGATCCGAAGGTCGAAAATTAGAAGGTTGTATGAAAAGTAAAATAGGTTGTGTGACTATCACACCCCTTGTTTTTTACGAAGCTTCTGCAGATAATTGTTTGATTGTCAAAGCAATGATTGCAGACTTTGAATAAACACAATTGGGTATAGACATAATAGTTTGGATACAGGTACAGTATGGTCTAGAAAATCCTAAAAGAAAAGTTAGAATATGGTTAGATGCATTATTTATAAGGTAAATTACATAGTAGCCACTTAGGTTTAAGGTCTATTACAATCCCATACAACATCTTTAAAACATTTCACTTTCATACCTCACGTACTATTTTATTTCAAAATAATACATCCGTTACATTTTTCATCTATTGATCCGTTAAGCGCTGACGTGGCTGCTACAGTTGTGCCACGTGGTTGCCAAATGTGTGCCACGTGGCAAAAATAATATATTTTTTTTAAAACCTAAATCTTCTTAAAAAAAAAAAAAAAAAAAAACAAATCCCCACCCCTGTGAACCCCCAAACCAAAAACCCAGAAACCACCCCCTCCCCCACACCCACCGGCGACCCACCTCACCCACATCTCTCCCTCCGTCCCGCTGCGACCCGCGACCCAACCCCCCTCCCGCGCCGCAGGATCTTGTGATTTTTAGTGGGGGTGGGTGATGGGAGAAAGGGGTGGCTCGGGTGGGACGAACTAGGGCTTTTTTTTTCTCTCCCCCTCTTCTTCTTCTTCCTCTTGTTGTTGCAGGTTTTTGGGTTCTGGGGGGGGGGGGGGGGGGACGAACTAGGCTTTTTTTTTTCTCCTTCTTCTTCTTCTTCTTCTTCTCCTTGCAGGTGGGTCGCTGGGCTTTTTTTTTCTTTCTCCCTCTTATTCTTCTTCTTCTTCTCCTTCTCATTCTCTTCTTCTTGCAGATGGGTCGCTTGTCTTTTTTTTTTTTTTCTCCCTCTTCTTCTGGGGAGGGGGGACTGGGCTCTGGGGGGAGGACGAACTGGGTTTTTTTATTTTTTTTATTTTTTTCTCCTTCTTCTTCTTCTTCTTCTTCTCTTCTTCTTGCAGGTGGGTTGTTGCTGGGGGAGAGGGACTGTGGGTTTCAAATTTTTGTTTTCAATTTTTTTTAAGAAAATTCAGGTTTTAAAAAAAAATTAAAAAATTATTTTATTTGCCACGTGGCAGACATTTGGCAGTCACGTGGCATATATGTGGCAGCCACGTCAGCATTTAACAGATCAATGGATGAAAATGTAACGAAGGTACTATATTGAAATAAAATAGTAGTTAATGTATGAAAGTGAAATGTTTTGAAGATGTTGTATGCGATTGTAATAGACCTCAAACCTGAGGGAGTACTGTGTAATTTACCCTTATTTATATTATGATTACAATTAGAGAACCTGTTATAAAATATGCAAACACACACTTGTGGCTCTCTCTATGGACACGCATACACACATCTTTGGACGCTTTGACACATACATTTAATTGATTTCTTGTTTTTGGGATGGATTTTATGTATTTTTGTGTTTTGTCGCTTCTTGAAATGTTTAAAAACTAGTGGAGTTTCTTAAAATATAGTATATATTATTGTCATCATTCATGTGGGTTTATAGTTACTTTTAAGAAAATGACCCAATGTATCATAGGTTTGATAGAATCACAACAGAAAGCAATGAACTAATTCTACTAACAACATATTTCCTCTTCAAATCATGTCCGGTAATATGTTGTTATAAACTAATTCTACTAAAAATATACAGATTGATTCTACTAGAAAAGTATACAAAATTGATTCTGCATGCATTTGAAACTGATCCTGCAAAAATGGTGGAAGACGGGTAGAATTGATTCTTAACAAAATGGTCCAAGGCGGGTTAAACTAATTCTACAAAAATGGTCGATGACGGGTTGAATTGATTCTGCAAAAATAGTTAATGACTGTTTCAACTGATTCTACAAAAAAGGTCGAAGACGGGTTGAACTAATTCTGCAAAAATTGTCGAGGACGGGTTAAACTGATTCTGCAAAAATAGTTGATGACTAATTGAACTGATTCTACAAAAAAGGTCGAAGACAGGTTGAACTGATTATGCAAAAGTGGTCGAATAAGGGTTGAACTGATTCTGTAAAAATCGTCGAAGACGGGTGGAACTGATTCTGCAAAAATGGTCGAATACGGGTTGAACTGATTCTGCAAAAATGGAAGAAAACCGGTTGAACTAATTTTGCAAAACTAGTTGAAAACGAGTTGAACTGGTTCTGCAAAATGATTGAGAAATGGTTGAACTGTTTTTGCAGAAATATTTGAGAATGAGTTGAGCTTATTGTACTTATTAATTTTGTTGGAGTTATGAGGGCTGAGTTTATTAACAGCCCTAAAGCCTTAGGGGTATGGTTAGTATTTTAAAACATTGTTTTCATATTTTTTTAGCTGGGCTTTAGTTGTTTTTATGTTTTTGTCTCTTCTTGACATGTTTAAAAACTAGTGGAGTTCCTTGAAATATAAAGAAAGTTTTTGTCTCTATATATAAAGCTCTCTATACTATTCTAATTATTTATCGTATAAAGAAAAAGAACATGTTGGTGGCTGTGTTTTCAGAATGACTAAATTTATTGAGTCTGATGTATATACGTAGCCAACTATATAAGTATAGACTTAGACTATTTAGTGTCTTATCCATCCAAATAATCAAGTCCAATCCTAATTTAATACCATATATTTGTTTATGCACATATATTAAATCAAAGTCAATTCAACTATAACAGATGCACAAGTGTAATTATCAAATTTTACATAACATGTAATCTGAGCACAAGTGGAAATACAATGTTAATTTTGCACCATATACTACCAATTCAAATATACAGAAAATACAAAGCCAAAAACAAGATTCTTTTAGTTAACCAAAAATGTTAGTAAGTAATACTAACAGCGAGGAATAACACAAACAATTGGACGAACCTTGCTCTGATACCATCTTATCAGGCCCAAATCTAAGATTAAGTCTAAACCCCGGATTAGTATGTGACTCACACTTTAACTAAATTAGCTAACCTAAAGTAATTAAAATGTGAAGATTGAAATAAAAATTCATAATTATACATAAAAAAAATCAGTGGAAACATGAATTTTATTAAAGTAATTTTTTTTTTGGTAATGAACGTTATTAAAATACTTTTACATTCAAAATTACAATTTTTGGAACTACTCAAAAGATCACACAAGTAGTGCCTTATTCTACCAAACAGAAAACGACGAAAGAAAACCGAAGACGAAGAAAGAAAGCAAAAAACGAAGAAAACATCCAAGCTATAGGCCTGCAGCATGACAAGAACTTCAAACACCAAATGGATGGCATATGTTTTAAGAAAGGCAGGAAAAAATACACATAGATAGCTGACCAATCAAGAAAGTAATATATTCATACTCCAGTCATTCTTCCTTGCAGTCAAATCGTAGTTTCATAGGTGCACAAAAAAATTTGTTTTTATGAGTTTAGTATTGTAGTGTGCTATCTACACATCATTTTTTACTTCTCATACAACTTTTGTTAATTTTTGTCATTTGATCTTCTTCAATTCAATCGAACCGACGATTGAAAATTAAAAAGATGTGTGAGAAGTAAAATAATGTGTGAATATCACATCTCTTTAGTAGTATGCATGCATAGCTTGTCAGATTGCGATTTTCATGTAAGGTGGAATGATTCCTTACAATTACGGTCGAGCGGTGCCTATAAACAAACATAATTTAAAAAATAAAAATATCTGTACCTCCTGACATTGAAGGGACCTTAACCAGGCGAGCCATCACCACCTCTAATGCAGGTGGTGACACACTTGATTGTAGAACTTGTATTCGTGTCGTGTTTTCCGTGTTCATGTCGTTTTCGTGTCATACCCGATATCTTAACGAGTCGTGTCGTGTAACACCCATTAAAATAAACGGGTAAAATGACCCGAAATCGACCCGACCCATTACCCGTTAAGGAAAATATATTTTAAACCAATAAATAATCAAATGAAAAACATAATACTAAATAAGTATATACATATGATATTATCACTTTCAAAACATAAAAAAGCATTTGTCTTTCAAGTATTACATATTTACATACCCAAAATAAGAGCATAATAAAAAATAAAAAGCACTCTCTTCTCATATCCTACGGCTATTGTTTAAGTAAAGTCTGATAAGCTTTACAACTTTCGTGAAGGGCTTAACTTTAAAATGTGCCACTATAATCATATAAATCATAGATCAAAATTCAATTGTCGATTATTATTTACATTTATGCTTCATTTTTCTCACCAAATTTTGTTCTTTCAGATTTTCTTTTTTGAAAACATGATCTATTAGATGATACAGGAAGATGAACGGTTCGGATCGTTGATATTATGTTCAGAGTTTTACCGTTAGTGAAAATATTCCTTGGTGTTTATAAAGTCTCTACAAACTATATAACATCGACTCATATTTCAATTAACCGTAAATATCGGGATGTGGTATCAAAGATTTGAACCGTTCATCTTCCTACATCCCCCATAAGATCATGTTTAAAAAAAAAAAACAATTTAAAATGAAATTCAATATAAAGAATAAAACCTAAACTACAATCGACGATTAAATACAAATTTAAGGTTTATGGATTTCGAAGTTGACCCCTACACGAAAGTTGTAAAGCTTGTCACTACGAGTGATTGTATATATATATATATATATATATATATTTTTTTTTTTTTTTTTTACATTTTTTACACTTCTACAATAATTATTATTAATTTTATTACTTTTACACTCAAATAAAAAACACTATTCATGACGGTTTGGAGGGTTTTAAAAATCTAAACGATAAGTAAGTGTAACCATTGTCTACTCGTGGAGGAATGATGAATCACGACTGTTTATATATTCTTTCACATTTTTCATACTTGTAGGGATGTCTTATTGCCTATACTAATACTATACTGGTTGATTTTAATTTTGGACAACAACATGTTAAGTAAAATTATCCTATTAATGATAATAAGAAACTCTCGTAATAAAAATAAATAAATGAATAAAACTTAATTTTTTTAACTTATATAGAATAATAATAAAAAATATATATTTAATATAGAATATACCAATATATACAATATGGCTATTGTATTTTATAATAATTTTTTTAGTAATTAAACTTTAAAATTATAATTTATTTTTCTTAACGGATCGAAACGGGTTACCCACGTGTTACCCGCGTGTATACCCGTTAATAACGGGTTCTTAACGGGTCACCCGATAATGACCCCGATTAGTTATCGTGTTGATCCAAAATCCGTTATTTTCATGTCGTTTTCGTGTCGTGTCATCGTGTTGTGTAAGAAACTGCGGGGTCTACTTGATTGTGCAAGTCTGCAAGACTGCCTTTCTCGACTTTGGTCTTTGAATCCTTGGTGTTTCTTGCAATCCTTGGGCAAAGCACACTCCCAGATAAGCGTCCGGGGAATATTTTCTAGAGTCTCAGATTGCTCAGGAGACTCAACAGCTCCGGCCGAGGCTATATATGATTACGCTAAGTAGATCGGTTTTTCCGATATGTCCAAAAAATTACTTAATACTCGTCTTTAATTTAAAAGAAGTTTTATACCTTGATTTGAGAAAGGATCTACAACGTAGATAGTACTGCAATAGAAGATTGGACTGCAATAGATGGAAGATTGGACTGCAATAGAATGAGTTTGATATCAACCACAGATGACTAATACTGAGACACTGGCTTCAAATATAATTAGGTGACAAACTTGGGAAATTGTTTTAACATATTATTAACCATATAAATATACATATGCAAGCAAAGCAACAGTCTCTTGCATGCTTTGATACAAACAAGATACAATATTTGCTGCAAGAGCTAGATTACAAGTAAGGGATAATGACATAGCTAGGCAACACTACTTGATTATATCTAAACTTTACTAATTAAGATAATTAAAAGTCAAGGGCCTTAACACCTGAGCAGCCTCCTTCTCTATCAACTCCACCTGCTCTTTCAACATGTGCATGTACACAATCCAGTCACCATTACCAACTGGACTTGGCATTGGCATCACATACCCGGCATTGCCTTCCCACGGGAAATGGTACGACCCGAAAACTGGCGAGCCCCACCCAAAGTCCACCTTCGAAACGGGGAACCGCTGGCCGGATGACACAACGAAAGCCGGCCCCTCATCGTTCCCGCTGCAGTATATTTTGGCCAAGCCTGGCACTGGCCTCTGTGCCTCAACCCAATCTATCAACCCTAAAAAATGCTCAGTCGTCACAGCACATTCCAAAAAATTATGGACTTCCTCAGCTACCCAATTTAGTGGTTTCTCAGTTAGGTCTTCAACTTTTTCCCCACCAAATGGAATAGACAGCACATTTCCAAAGTATGTAGCCATTAATGTTGGATAGTTGTTTTGGTAATTTCCCTCACTTAATCTTGTCCGTCCATCAACAACAATGCCCATTTTACATAATTTTTGGGCACGATTATTACTAGTGTCACTTTTTGCTACCATTTTCCACAAGAATGCACAGAAAGACTCGAGCTTGGTCCTTTTGCAGCCATTGGAGGTAGCTAGGTCTTGGAGATTTTCAAGCTGCTCGGATGTGACATAGTATATGCGGCTAATGAGATGGTCATGATAATCAGTAGTCCTGCCTTTACTGGGAGGTGGCAACGCCGTGACGGGCACGTACATGTTGTTTAGGGAGGGGTCGATGTGACCAGGACGACGAGGGTTAAGCAAAGAACGACGAAAGGTTGGGTGGATAGTGAGGGATTTGGACTGAGCCATCTCAGCCCATGACACCAGAAACATGTTGGTTGAGTAGGCATCTGCTATGCGATGATCAAATGTGCATGCCACCACTATCCCACCACACTTGAGCTCAGTTGCCTGCAATTTAATTTGTTTCTATAATGTTACGAATTTCTTTTTAAACAATATATAATTGTTGTAGTATGAATTTAGTAAGGAAAGAAAGTGGGAGATCAGCTAGAGAGAAGAGAGAAGAGAAATGAGAGAAGGGCTTGAGAAATTCACGAGTGATATTCCTCATGCCTTGTGTCTTTATTTATACTACGATTTTTGTCACAATAGTTCCTGAAATTGACCCACTCTATCAAGATGGTCCCTGAAGTTGAAAATCAATCAATGTAGTTCCTCAAAATAGGTATCACAAATCAATATAGTCATTTCGTCAAATATTCTACTATATGTTGATGTGGTGCATAATTAGATTCCACAAATCTAACTAGATATTATTATATGAATTAAAATTATTTAAATATTTAACTTTTCATTTTATATAATAAAAAACATTTAAAAAGAGAAAAAAGAAGAAGAAGCTGACTTTTCATCATCTTCTTCCCTTCCCACCCTCCCACAACCTCCTCGTCGCACATCTCTGCACCTTTTTTTTTTTCTTAAAAAATTAAATATTTCCCTCCCATCGCCACCCGTGGCTGCACCGCTCGAAATCGAACACGAAGAGGCCTGTGCCGCCAACTTGAACCCCCAGTGGAAAAAACTGAGATGAAATTGGACATGGGTCTGCATGGGTGCTATGAGTGTCATCCTATGTTCCGGTCACACTGAAAAATCTCTCGTGCCTGAGCAGGACTTGAAGAACCCAGAAAAACCATAGATGAAAAACACAATCAAGCTGAAAAACGTGGAAATTTCAAGAATTTTGAGAGCTGAAAATTTGAACTTAAAAACTTCAAAAATTAAATGTTTCTCCTCACCTTTGGTGGGGGCTATAGTGCTGAGTGGGAGGGGAAGAAGACGATGAAGAGTCATCATCTTCTTTTTCTTTTTCTTTTTTTTTAAATGTTTTTAATTATATAAAATAAAAAGTTTTTTTTTTTTAATATTTAAATATTTTTAATTCACATAATAAAAGATTTGTGGGATCTAGTTTTGCGTTACATCAGCACATAATAGAATATTTGACAGAATTATGACGGAATGACCACATTGATTTGCGATACTCATTTTTCAGGGATTACATTGATAGATTTTCAATTTCATGAACCATCTTGATGGAGTGGTTCAATTTCATAGACCATTTGTGATAAAAACCCTTTATACTAATAAGAGAGAAAATGTTGTTCAAAAAAATAAAAAAAAAATAAAAAAGAGAGAAAGAGAGAGAAATTTACTTTTCAAGTAATACAAGTTGTAGATATCTTTTAGATCTCATAAGATTATTATACATAATCTAATAGAATTTACATATTCATAATCCTAATTATTGGGAGGGAAAGAATCAAATGATAATAATGCTAAATACAATATTTTCCGTACATTGTGGCTAAAATGTATGGTAGATTGATAACAGACTTCATAATTGATCGTACAAGTGGATATTTCCTACCACATACGCTATTGTAAGTAGATATTTTTACGGTGATTCAGAATATACGATACTATAAACCTTTTAACTGTAGATATTGGGTCAAGAACACAAAACCAAACGGTTAAAAAGTTCGAAGTAACTTATACCCGGAGCCCTATTGAAGCCCTATTGAATTTATTACTGTAAGTAATTAGAAAATTGTCCCTCTCTCATTGTGGTTGAAAATAAATCAAAGCAAACCATCCATACAGAGGGAATAAAAACTTGGTGAGAGTGACCTGTAGATTAAGTGGCAGACACTGTTTGTTTAAAATATGTCTCGTGTTACAAGAATACAAGTTCATAATCATAATGAGATTCTGTAACACATTACATATTTCAACCACACAGTAAAATGTTCGAAACTTGTAACATGTAAATGACATGAGATAATAAGACACAGACCTGGACAGCCAATACGCCATGCTTCTTGTTCGGTACCAACTTGCCCTCAATGCTCTCATCAGGGTCATAAAGGTTGAGCTCCTTAAGCTCAACATCTGCAAAGGCTTCAGAGAAATCAACGCCGCGGTTATTGCATAGAATCTCAGGCTCCCCGGCAGAGTTCGGTACTACCTCACCGGAGAAGGCGTAGAAAGTCGCAAGAGCTTGAGCCATGGCCTTCTTCAAAACCCCAACCATGGACCCATAGCTCATGCTATGCTCATTTTTGTAGCAAAAGAATACTCCTACGTCCACAGGTGGCAAAAGCAAGTCAAGGTTGGAGAGTGGTAGCCAATGCTCTTGCAATGGCAAGGCAGCTGCCACCACTTCTTGCTTGCTCATAATCACCTTGAACTCTCCTCGTGCCATGTTTTTTATTAACTAGTTAACCTTATATATGGTTTAGGTTTTGTGAGCAAAAGACTAGAAGAGAAGTACTAAATTTATAAGGAGGAGTTGGAGGGTAAAATAACGTTATAGCCGGCTGGATTAAGGGGACGTTTGAAAGGAAAAATAAGGGGACGTTTGGTAAGACAATGATTTTTTGTCGAAGACTAAAGAAAGAAAGTGATGAATGAATTTTTTGGAAGAAAAGGAGAATACGGACAAAATTAATGAAACGAAAGAGATTCGAGTGAATAGAAAGGAAAAAACAAATACGGACAAAATTAATGAAACGAAAGAGATTCGAGTGAATAGAAAGGAAAAAACAAAGGATTAATTCTATTTTAAAGAAACACGGTATAAAAAAAAGACCCGTTTCTGAAACTTATTATCTGGATGGGAATGAAGAACAAGAAAATTCTAAGTTAGAAATATTAAAAAAAAAGTTATCTTTTGGAGGTTTCAAAAAAAAAAAAGGTTATCTTTTGGTTTGAAAAATCTTTTGTGACTATTCTCTTCGACTATAAAAGTTGGAATCATCTGTTGCTATATATAAAAAACAATCAATTTGAAAAGGGGGTGGTTGGAATCATCCGTTGAGATATACAAAAAATAGTCGATTTGAAAAGAGGGTGGTTGAATGATGATGTTCTAGTGTGGTTTGTATGGAATCTAACAAACAATCAATTAAAATGTTTATTACTATTTGCAGTGCAGTTCGGTTTCAGTGCGTTTTCAAAAGCCAAAACCGAAACCAAATTATATCCTACACTGCGGTTTGGTTTCAAGACTGCAAAACCAAATTGTTCGGTGCAGTTCGATTTGGTTCGTGCTTCGATTTCGATTTTCGGTTCCAAGTGCCCACCCCTAGCAACTTGAGCAAATTCACTATAAAAAAAAAAAAAAAAAAAAAAAAAAAAAAAAAAAAAATCTCCAAGCAAAATAATTTTGTCGGGCAAACTACTTTTTTGTCCCCTACAACTTTGCCCGACAACATTCTGTTAGGCATAGGTCGTCGCTCAAATGTTTGCCCAACAGATAATAAACACTCGTCGGACAAATAGAATTGGCCCGACGAAATAAAGTAATCGGATAAAAGAGCTTTGACAAACCTGGCTCGACGAATTAAGCTTGCTCGATGACTGTTTTGTTGAGTTTCTAGAAATAAAAAATAACTTGAGCAAGTTGTTAGTTGTGTTATATTCCTTAACTAAATTAATGATTCATTTTTAAAAATGTTATTAAAATTGTGTCTTGGTCTTTGTTTATTAAAAAAAGAAAAAAACTGTTATTGTTTTTGAACCATTCAAAGGCAGGGTAGGAGTAGGATTACAGCATCCTACCCTTTTATCAAAGGAAAACTAATGAAAAAGGTTTGAAAACTTTGAGTTTTAACGATAAGGACAAAATAAAGGGTAAAGTGAATAGTACCAGGTTTGACTTTTTAGTGTAAAAATGTGGTTTTTCGTTAAAGTGAACAGTACCGCGGGCTTTTCGTTAAAACTCCCTTTTATCAATTCCTAATACTTTCATATTGAATTTGCCAAAGTCTCTTCTATCATAAAAGCAATTTTAGACAAGAACAAGCAAAGGTGCTTGCGTGATGCAGCGAGTTTATAATTGTATTTACATATGTTTACAACTCTATTTAAACATATATGTACAATCATACTTACAATCCTATTTTCGAGTTTGCAACTCTATTTACACAGATTTACATATGTTTACAACTGTATAATTTAATTGAGGATCAAATAGTGATACAACTCGCTGATACAGATTAATATGATTTCATACTAATTAACTGATTTTGAAAATAATAATATGAAAAGTGTGAAATGTAATTTGCCCGAGTAATAAAGATGAGCCGATGGGGTTGAAGCCCGTAGTAAAAATGCAAACTGGGTTTGAAGTATATGAGCCCGAAGGGGAAGTGTAATCGAGCCAAGGGCCAAGACTGTCAAGAAATATCATATGGGAGCAAAACAAAGTTCATAGACTTCCCCTACGTGTCCGCCCCACACAAGGACCTCATGATTGATCTTGTATCGGCATTAGACACGCGCCTTCGCTCGCAGCTCTTGCCTTGTACTCTCCCTTCCGACGTACAGTATTACCATAACGAGAGTGGCGCCAACCATGCATCCCTTCACATCAGATCGGGCCTCTCCCTCTCCCGTGTAATTTTCTCAAACCCTTCTGTTTCTCCTTTATAATTTTCACTTTGATTTATGTGAAAATGTGGGGTTGTGGATACTAATGGTTTTGTGCGAATTGGGGTTTGAGATTTTAACATAAAACTCAAAAGGGATCGTTGGATTTTTGGTTAGAGTTATAAATTTATAGGGTAAATTGTGTTCGTTCTGTCATGATTTGGAACATTTTTTTAGGATGATATTGGACTTAATTACCCTATATTTTAATTAATTTTAAGTATAACAAGTGTGGTATAACCGTATAAGCATCATACCTAATTATTTGTAGAAAAAATATTATGAATGTTAGTAGGACGTGATATATTAGTAGCTCTACATCACTGTTTAGTTAGAAATTAAGTTACTACTCATTTTCATTCGCTTTATAACTTTAATTTCATTATCCAAACCGTTTATTTTTAGGTCATAAATCAAGGATCATTCCGGTAAATATTCACCTAACCATAAATCATTTAGCTATTTGATTGTCATCTTTAACAAATATTTTTTTTTTTACAACATCAGGATTATTGTGAAGCAGATCAGTTAGCTTAACCTAGTTATTGACTTAGTGATCAATTAACTTCTAACCAGTTAGTGCTTTTGTATATAGAATATACAAATGATCTTTTACTTCTTGAGGTTTAAAAATTTATGAAAAGTTTTTTTATTGTTATATATGGTTTAGGAAAGTGAATAATTTTGTTCTTCTTAATTGACTTTCATATATTTCAGATTGATTTCATATTAGGAAGCTGGCTGCACTGTGAGCTACCAACAGGTGGAGCACTAAACATTACAAGTCTCTCATCATATCTAAACCCAACCACATATGCACCAAACTTCCTGCTTGAGCTCATCCAGAGCAGTCCAACATCCCTAGTCCTCATCCTTGACCTGCCTCCAAGAAAAGGCCCAGTCCTCCACCCTGACTACCTCCAAACATTTTATCTAGACTCCCAATTAGACACACCCCGACAAAATCTTGAGATACTTGCTGAGGTTAAACCCTACTTCTCTTCCTCGTTATACATCCGAAGCATAGTGTCTCCAAAGGCGATTTTGGTTCGAATAGAAGCGGAGGCTAGCGGGCAGGGAAAAGGCTTGGAGGAGATTATAGAAACCGATGCGAGTCCTGTTAGAATCTTAGAGACTATGATCTCAATTTTGGAAAGATGTAACGAAAATGGTGATGAAAGGTTTTCTGGATTTTCACAGAGATTGCAGAGATAGAATGTTCCTCACAGAATTGCTTGCATTCATTTACACCTCACACCACACGTGTGTGTGAGGGAGAGGGTATATTACCATTAGAGAGAGAGAGAGAGAGAGAGAGAGAGAGAGATTCTCTCTTTCCATTACAATCAAATCCAACAATTCATGTAATCTACCCCATAAGATAGTTACAAGTGTCAACACAAATCACTAACTCTAAGATTATATCTTAACTGGACGTTTGGACTGTGATCCAACGGCTCACATTAAAACTGGAAAACTAAGACTTAATCAAATACATCTTTAGCACAAACACTTATATTCCAACACTCCCTTCTAAGTTTTGTGCTAAGATTACTCCAAGTGCCTTCCGCAGGTATTCAAATTGATCTTTGGCCAATGCTTTGGTAAAAATATCTACTACTTGCTCCTCAGTCTTGCAATACAACAGATCAATTTCTCCATCTTGTAAAGCATCTCGAATGAAATGAAATCTTCTGTTTATATGCCTTGTTTTGTGATGATGCACTTGATTCTTGGTTATAGCTATAGCCTAAGTATTGTCACATAGGATCCGTGTTGGTTCAACTTGTTCTTTACCAAAATCTGAGAGTACAAACCTCAACTAGATTACTTGTGCAGTGGCTTCTGTTGTACTAACATATTCTGCTTCTGCAGTTGAGAGAGCAACACTACTTTGCTTGATTGATGCCCAAGAAAATACTCCAGAACCAAGATTAAATGCATATCCAGAGGTACTCTTCATGTCATCCTCACTCCCTGACCAATCACTATCACAATAGCCGATTAGCAATGCTTCTTTCCCCTTTTCATATGTTATTCCATAGTCAAGTATACCATGAATGTACCTAAGCACCCTCTTGGTTGTTCCCATATATTTTATGGTAAGGTTATGCATGAATCTGGCTAACAGACTTGCTGCAAACATGATATATGGCCTTGTAGCAGTTAAATACAAGAGACTCCCAACAATCTGTCTATACAAACTCTCATCAGCTTGTTCACTTCCATCAACTTTAGAAAGTTTTTCATTCACTGCCAGAGAAGTAGCAACAACCTTGCAATCCCTGAGACCAAATTTATCCAATAAAGTCTTTGCATATTTCTTCTAGTGCAAGAAAATGCAAGATTCGGTTTGTAGAACATCTAATCCCAGGAAGTGATGCAACAATCCTAGGTCAGTCATTTCATACTATCTCATCAATTCAGTTTTGAACTCCATCATATCATCTTGTGAACTCCTTGTGTAGATGATATCATCTACATACAATGACACAATGAGTATTCCACTTTCAAAGGTCTTGATATATAATGTTGCCTCATTAGGACTTCTATGAAAACCAGCCTTAGTGAAATAGAAGTTGATCTCTTCATACCAAGCTCTTGGAGCTTGTTTAAGGCCATACAATGCCTTCTTGAGTCTGTAAACTTTATCTTCCTTGTTTTTTAATCACAAAACTAGGAGGTTGATCAATTTATACCTCTTCATGTAATACTCCATTCAGAAATGCTGACTTGACATCCAATTGAAACAGTTTCCACCCTTTATGTGCAACAAGTGTCCTAATTATATCAATCCTTGCAACTGAGGCAAATGTTTCATTGAAATCTACCCCTGGCTTCTGAGAATAGCCCTTTGCAACCAATCTTGCTTTGTTTTTCTGCACTGAGCCATCAAGATTCAATTTGGTTTTGTAAACCCATTTGACACCAATCACTGGTTTATCAGATGGTCTACTAACCAACTCCCAAGTATTATTCTTCTCTATCATTGTAATTTAATTCTCCATTGCTCTCTGCCATGCTTCATTCTTCGCAGCATCTTCAAAAGTTTCAGGCTCAGTAATGCACAGGTTGCACTTCTCATACACTTCTGCAATACTTTTGTACTTAAGTGAAGTATGATCAAAATCTTGTAAACTAGGACCTCCACTTTGTTCTGTAGCACTTGTCTCAATTTGTGATTCTTCAGAACTTCCAGATGTCATATCATGCATTTCTGATATCACAGCTTGAGCTAAACTTCATTAACAAGTCTTCATTTCCTTCTCAATGGACATTTCAGCAAGCGGAATTGAAATACTTCTTTCTTATTGTGCACTCCAATCCCAGCATGCTTCTTCATTAAACACTACGTCCCTGGAGATAATAACTTTTCCAGATTCAATGTTGTACAACTTATAGCCCTTTTCACAGCTTCCATATCCCAGAAATGCACATCTTGTGCTAGATAAATCAAGTTTCTACCTCTGTTGTTATGTGACATGTGCATAGCACAGTCAACCAAACACTCTCAAGTGCTTAATCCCTAGCTTTCTTCCATTGTAGGCTTCAAAAGGGGTTTTCTTATCCAAAGCTTTAGTTGGACTTCTATTTAAAACATACACTGCAGTGTTAACTGCTTCAGTCCAAAACTCCAATGGTATCTTCTTTTCAAACATCATACACTTAGCCATTTCCACAATGATCATGTTCTTTCTTTTAGCCACCCCATTCTGTTGTGGTGAATAGGCCATTGTGAGTTGTCTCTCCATTCCTATTTCTTCACAAAACCTATTGAACTCCATGGATGTATACTCTCCCCCTCTGTCACTTCTCAATTTCTTCAACTGATAACCACTTTGTAATTCAACAGTAGCTTTAAACTTATTAAATACATTGAAAAATTCAGATTTGTGTCTCAAAAAATAAACCTAACACGTCTAAGTACAATCATCAATAAAGGTAAGAAAGTACCTATTTCCAGCTTTTGTAACAGTTTGCATTGTCCCACAAACATCATTGTGTACCAATTCCAGAGGGATAATAGCTCTACTTGTTGTCTCTCTTGGAAAAGTATCTCTGCAATGTTTCCCAAGAATGCAGCCCTCACACACTTCCTTAGTGTTCTTGATCTTTGGTAATCCAAGAACCATTTCTTGCTCCTGAAGTAACTTCAAACTATTCACATTTAAGTGTCTCATTCTTCTATGCCAGATCAATGTTGACTTACTCAAATCTGCCCTCAAAGTAAAGTGTAAGTCAGTCTGAAGCTTCAAAGGAAACCTTATGCTTCCTTTCATTGGTACTTTAGCAACCAAATTGGAAAGAGTGCGGTCATCATAAATCTCAGCCTTGTTGTCCCAAAAAATCAGAAAATATCCATGCTCCATCATCTGTCCTACACTGAGTAGATTCTCCTTTAAACCAGAGACTAACATGACTTCCCTGATATATCTTCTTCCCATTTTAGTGTCAACCAATATGCTTCCTTTTCCAATAACATCAACTATTTGTCCTACGCCTATTTCTACCTTTGCAGTTATGCTTCTATCAATATCAACTAGCACACCTTCTCTGCCAGTCATGTGGTTACTTCAACCAATATCCACATACCACACACCTTCAATGGACTTCATATTAACTGCATTACTGGCATAAAACATAGTTGGAGTAGAGGAGACCTGAGTTGCATAATTCAGTTGCTGAACATTTTTCTTGTTGTAGTCCCTTGCAATATGACCAATTTTCCCACAACTGTGACATTTAAGTTTGCCTTTAAGAAAACATTCACCACAAAGATCCTTATCACAGTACCTGGAAGGATTTCTACCACCCTCAGCAGTTGTGATTTGCTTCCCAGATTGATAAGTAGGTTTTTTATCCCACTTTTTAAATTTTGGTTTCCAATTTTCTGGTATCGATTGTTTTGATTTCCAGAAGAATTGGTATGGTTGGGGTTCACACTGAGACTAGCAAAAGCTCTTTCAGTTTTGTTCTCACTATGCCTCTCCAACCTTTGTGCAAAGCTCTTCAATGAGGCAACAACTTCTTCAACCTCAATCACATCTATATCCTTTGAATGCTCAATCACATAACATATAGGATCATATGCAGAGGGCAAGCTAATTAACATTCTAAGATAAACAGACAAGGACTCATCATCTCTCATTCTGGTATATTCAAATTCTCTACGAATACCTTGTAATTTAACACTTCTAACATGTTTATCACCATGAAATTCTTGCATTAAGAGATCACATACTCCCTTCGAATTTTCTTCGTGAGACATCTGAGGAAATATCTCATCAGAAACAGCTTCTTGAATCAGCCCCAAAGTTTTAGCATCCTTCATAAGCTTCTCCATGAGAGTCATCGTCCCAACGTCGCTAAATTCTTCTTTCTCCTTCTTCTTTGCATCAGATTCATCATCTCTCTTCGAATCTGAGCACTCTAACCCTTTTTCAACAAAATCCCATAAACCATGAGATTTGAAGATAGTCTTCATCCTTATACTCCAGAATTCATAGTTCTCGCCGTTGAAAATTGGCGCTCTCAGCTCACCACCTCCATATCCTACCATGTTAGACACAGATCGCGCAAGCAATTTCTTCAAGTTTCAGACCGTTTTCTTCACAGATTCAAACGCCCAGTATCAAGCGATCGAACCTGGCTCTGAGCCATGTTAGAATCTTAGAGACTATGATCTCAATTTTGGAAAGATGTAACGAAAATGGTAATGAAATGTTTTCTGGATTTTCACATAGATTGCAGAGAGAGAGAATGTTCCTCACAGAATTGCTTGCATTCATTCACACCTCACACCAAACATGTGTGAGAGGGTATATTACCGTTAGAGAAAGAGAGAGATATCTTTCCATTACAATCAAATCCAACCATTCATGTAATCTACTCTATAAGATAGTTACAAGTGTCAACAAAAATCACTAACTCTAAGATTACATCTTAGCTGCACATTTGGACTGTGATCCAATGGCTCACATTAAAACTGGAAAACTAAGACTTAATCAAATACATCTCTAGCACAAACACTTATATTCCAACAAGTCCCATTGTAAAGGAGGTGCTGGGAATCTGGTTGGATCAATGTGTTTGTGGGAAGAGAGAAGTGGGAAAGGATGATACAGATTATTTGAAGAAGAGGGATGATTTGATCAAGAGGTAGACTATTGAGATTGAATTAGGGACCAATTTTCCAAGAATATCTGGGGTTGATGCTGCATATAGAGTATTGGGTGCCATTAGAGAAGTTTATAGGGTATGATTATTGATGGAATGTGTGCTAATCTGGTCATTGTAACAGATGATAAATAATTGTACTAAAGTTGAGGATAAGTAAGGCAAGTCAATTTCAAATCAACTTTATGGATAAGGCAAGTTAATTATGAGTACTAGTAATGTTTGATGGAATAAACTAATCCAATTCAAAACGAATATTGCCATAAAATATATCGTTTGTTAAAAAAAAAATTAAAACGAATATTGTGTGGACAAACATTATATAGAGTATCACTATTGGAGGAAAAAAAGACAAACTTATTTTATGTTTTGATATGATCTAATAAATAAAAATAAAATCTCGGGTAAATTATATTTTGCATATAGTTTGGTTCAAGCCTTTTGATTATTTTTTTTTATTTTTTATTTTGGCTAAAATGACCTAATTTCAGCCCATGACTGCTGAAGTTTGTAGCATGACAGCTATTTCTCATTACTCTATATCGTTGATATTTGATCGATATCTTAATATATGATTTATATATTATCGATAATTAATCTTAATTTGTTCAGCAATCAAAATTTAATTTTTTATCACTTTACCAAAAGTCCATTAAACATTAACACTTTATTATCATGAAGTTTCAAATTTGTTACGTAGCAAAGTATAAGTTCATAACTCGTAAAACTTGTTATGTAGCAAACAAGACAAAAATCTCATAAACTTTTTGGATTCCTTCAAGCTTTGATAACAATGATGAGGTGAGAGACATGGTTTATCTTGCGCAAGACCTCCGTGTGTGAATGATATTTTTAATATCAAACGGATTACGTTATGAATGTTGCATGAACACGATGGTTTATATTTCGCACAACATGAACCAAAGTTTCTCATCTCAACTTTTATGGAAGTATTTCTTTTGTTCAGACTTTGACCTACTGTAAAACCTTATACATGTGAGGTGGTCAATTCACTGCGGTCCCAACCCTCCTTGCTAGAACACCTTCGAGTTTTCTAGCACTACCATAAACCGTAGAGATTGACATCTCGAGTTTATTAGGGACCGTCCAGCTCGAGTAGCCCCCGCTTTCTACTACTTTCCACGTCCGCATCACCGACTTAAGGCCCATGTGGTTTGGTAGTTGCCATGGTCACCGTCCGATGAGACTTGTCGGAGACCGCTAGATTGTCCAATCTGCTACGGACGGCCAACATATGCTGCATGGAACTGCATTTAGACAAACGAAATTGATATTTGTAAATTGTAGTGCTATTTTTTTCATGATTAATAAACATCGATATTTTAAGCAAATTAAAAAGACACTAATTACATCTGATTGGCCCAAAAAAAAAAAAAGGAAAAAATAATAATGTTATGTATTGGTATTTCATCACGTGTTGTCAAACTATTTTCTCTGAATTGATATTTTACGAACGTCCCATTTGTTGTGGATAGAAATGAGTTTTTTGCGTATATATTTCTTCGACTTCTGTTGTTTTCATGGAACTGTACGGACGCTTTTGTTGATATAGCTAGTGTAGTAATGATTCTTAAACAAGTTGGATAACAACAAATTTTTTGACAAGTAGCTTTATATCATTTAGCGGAGGAAGAGGTTATGTATTCACTATTCCCCTTTCTTTAAGTCTAGAATATAGTGTGTTGAGAAATGTCCAAAGTATAGATAATTAAGAGCCTAAGAAATGAGGAAAGAAAACTAATTTGTATTCTTTACTGGGTCACTATCAAATTTCGTGGGTTAACAAAAATTCAGCCCATGTTTTAACTGGTCAATAGTAAATTCATTCAATGTGAACGAGATAACCAAGACTTAAACGATCCAGATATTAAAAATTTTATGCGCGCATGTCGTGGTATCTTATCCAGATTTGTAATATGACAAGATAAGTATGTGATTAGAATCAAGTTAATAAAAAACACGACTCATTTTAACTGGTTAACAATGAGTGAACACTTGGTGTGTGAATAAGACAACTAAGGTCGCCCGGACATTAAATTTTTGAAGCTGCATCGTCATGTTAGTTAGATTCATATTCTAACTCATTGAAATTTAGGCTTTTTATCCAAAATGGTCCCTGAGATTTGCATAACACATCACTTTGGTCCCTGAGATTGAAAATTAATAGAAATGGTCTCTGAGATTGTCCATCATCCATTATTTTGGTCATTCCGTTAAAAACTCCTTTAAGTGCCCCGGAGCTCTTGGCCGGAAGTTTGGGCTATTTTTAAAGCTTCGTAACTCAATCGTTTCTTAACCAAATTCAACCCATATATATCAAAATGAAGATAGGAAAGCGTAGAACAAGATTATACCCATTTGGAAGTCCAATGGTTGCTGGAGATGGTCGGAAAATAGCCTAAAAAGTGACTGGTCAGCGGGAAAATTGGAAAACTCGCCGAATTCGAGTGATTCAACGAAATCGAGTGATTCAAAAAACAAAAATCATACTTCTCGACGAGACGAAGAAAATGGTACCTTTTTCGAAAGCTAACTCGCTGTGGTTTGGCCAGAAAGCTTCGTAACTCAATCGTTTCTTAACCAAATTCGACCCATATATATCAAAATGAAGATAGGAAAGCGTAGAACAAGATTATACCCATTTGGAAGTCCAATGGTTGTCGGAGATGGCCGGAAAATAGCCTAAAAGGTGACTGGTCCGCGGGAAAACTCGAAAACTCGCCGAATTCGAGTGATTCAACGAAATTGAGTGATTCAAAAACAAAAATCATACTTCTCGACAAGACGAAGAGAATGGTACCTTTTTCAAAAGCTAACTCGCCATGGTTTGGCCAGAAAACGGCTCGAAAGTGGCTTCGAGCCGTTTTCTAGCCAAACCACGGCGAGTTAGCCTTCTATAAAGGTACCATTGTCTTTGTCTCGTCGAGAAGTATGATTTTTGTTTTTGAATCACTCGATTTCGTTGAGTATTGAAAAAGTTATGAACGTTTAAAGTTTACCCAGTTTTCGGCGAGTTTTCCAGTTTTTCCGCAGACCAGTCACCTTTTAGGCTATTTTCCAGCCATCTCTGGCAACCATTGGGCTTCCAAATGGGTATAATCTTGTTCTACACTTTCCTGTCTTCATTTTGATATATTATGAGTCGAATTTGGTTAAGAAACGATTGAGTTACGAAACTTTGAAAATTGCCCAAACTTCTGGCCAAGAGCTCCGGGACACTTAATGGAGTTTTTAACGGAATGACCAAAATAATGGATGATGGACAATCTCAGAGACCATTTATATTGATTTTCAATCTCAGAGACCAAAGTGATGTGTTATGCAAATCTCAATGACCATTTTGGCTAAAAAGCATGAAGTTTATGTAAAAAGACAACTGATGCGTAATTCGGACATTAAAATTTTCATGCGTATTATACATAATGTAACCAAGATTATCGATTTAACAAGATACGTAACATGGACATAAATGTAGCAAAAAAGAAATAAAAATTAATTACCCTCAATATTTAATATTTTGTTATAAGGAAGAAAGTATATTTCTACTTTTTATGGCTCATCAGCCTCATCTCACCAGAATTTTTTTGGCTAGGTCTCTGCCTGATTCAAAATCTAATATCGTAGGACCAAAAATATGAGTGGGAAAAAAGTATAATCGGTAGTGACTTGAGATAAAGTACTTACTGAAAAAAATATATTAAAGAAACATCTACCGCCCCCAATTCCAGCCTTTGTCCTTGCGTCGGTGTCAATTCTTCTTGATCCGATCATTCTCTTTCTTTTATTAGTGGTCGTTCTCTCTCTCTCTCTCTTTATGAGGAGGAGAGCTTTTGTAGCGCTACTGCCAATGTTTAACATATCCACGAAATTTCTATAGAAATATCTTAAAAACTAGAGATCGATATGGAAAAATGGGTGAAATGCAAACTTTACGTAAATTTTGCCGAAACCTGTTGTAGATTTCGAACTTTTGAATTTTTTTGAATTTTGTATTTTTTGAGAAATTTTCTCTAATTTCGACTAAATCTAAATGAGTTGATATACCCAACCATTGTAAATTTTCGTCGAAGGCAACAGACATGGATATCAGTATATCCATCGATATATCCATAAATATGCATATTGACATTTCCAATCGATATTTTAAACACTACCTACTGCTCAACCAGATCTTAAGTGACAATTGTTGTTCAAGTCTGAGGTGGTGGTTTTATGATTTGTGCGGTTGGCAAGGATTATGTGGATGAAGCTCAATGTTTATTAGAGGTGACTCATAGCAGAGATTTGCCGACAATTGCAAGATCATCAAAGGGCGGTGCGGTCTTTAGGTCGTTGTAGTGGTTCTAGAAATTCACAATCATGATTTCTTATTGTTGCAAAGTCTTTAGGTGATTGTACAATGTTTATCTTGTGTGTCATGAAGGTATTACGTCTGACTCGTAGGGTTTAGGCTTTGTGAGCTTATCTTTCCTATTGGTTAGGTGGGTCTCCTATCATTGAAATTGGAATCGTACCTATGAAGAGTTTATTTTGTCTTGTGTCATTTTTTTTTTGTTTTAATTGGTTTGTGGTTTCATTATCTGTTCGCCTAACAAAGGACTATAAGAACATCTTCGTAATCACTCATAGCAGGGCTTCTTTGCTGAATGAGCGTCTTCTTTTGTAAGTTCATTAGAAAGTGATGCAAAGTTTTGTCCTCGTGAGTGTTATCTTTTGCTTGGTTAAATATGTTAATCGTTTATTCGATTAATGAAATTCTTAATACCTTTAAAAAATAAATAAATGGTAATTTTAACAACTCTAAAGTTTTTAGTTTTTTTTTTTTTTTTGGTAAATATTGCGAGCATAGCAATTGGCAACCGTTTTGAGAGGTAAAATTGTGGGTTGGTTTGGACACTGAAAAGTTGTGCAACCAGCGTAGGCATTCAGACATTGGCCTGGCAGGATAGCCTCTGTCCACTGAAATCGGGTGGCAGAGAATAGTCGAATAACTCACAAATTGTCACTACCTGCCTACAACTCCTATATAAATAAGCATAGCCATATTCATTGGACACAATGTCCTTAATCATTTACTGCCTTTAGCTATATCGATCAAAGAGAGCAATATGTATATTGTTTTTCCTCTTTACTATTTTCTTCTTATTGCTCTTTTTCCATTCATCTTATTACTTGCAAAACAAGTGAGATCACGGAAACCTAGAGCAAATCTACCTCCAGGTTCAATGGGTTGGCCCTATGTAGGTGAAACCATGCAACTATACTCTCAAAACCCTAATGTCTTTTTTTCCTCTAGGCACAACACGTAAGTAATTAAATCCACTGCATATGCTTATCAAGATTGGATGAACTTAATTACTTTAATTAAATTTATGTTAATTAATGTTAGGTACGGAGAAGTTTTCAAGACTCACATACTTGGCAGTCCTTGTGTGATGCTGTCTAGCCCAGAGGCTGTGCGGTTTGTGCTGGTGACTCAGGCACACTTGTTTAAACCCACATACCCTCAAAGTAAAGAAAGATTAATTGGTCCCTCAGCACTTTTCTTCCACCAAGATGACTACCATGCACAGATTAGAAGATTAGTCCAAGGATGTTTGTCCTTGGATGTTATCAGAAACTCGGTGCCAGATATGGAAGCCATTGCCATTTCTACCTTAGACTCGTGGTCTGGAAAAGTTGTTAACACCTTTTATGAGTTAAAGAAGGTTGGTCAAGGTTTATCATTTTATTTATAAATATGTATGTATATTTTAATTTTTTTAGTAATTTACTTAATTGTTTGGAATATATATATATATGTGTGTGTGTGTGTGTACTTTTGTGTCGATACATACGTATAGTTTGTGTCTGTAACATCAACTTTAAAATGGCATAAATTTACATAAAATTCAATATGCATGCATAAGTTACATTTATGCATGTGCAACGATAAACTATCCCCTCGTACAGTCAAAGTTTTAGTTTACATATAAAACAGTGGTTTTTTTTTCCCTACAAAAGTTTATAAACAATTCTCTTTTCGGTTCTTTTAAACTAATTTTAGAACCTCCAAACCAACAAGCTTTTGTTTACTAATTAATAGAGATTTTTTAGGGTGGCCCGTGGTATTACTAATTCAATCATGCTATGTAACTCATCTCTTCTTTTTTTTTTTCTTTTTTTTCTTTTTTTTTGTAGTTATAAACACTTATTCTGACTATGAATTTTTAAACTTTGTTAATTACTGGGTTATAAGTATTACTCGATGATACTTGAACTAATTGGACTCTTCAATATCTCTAGGTATTTAGTTACTGATCATCTTCATAATCATGGCATGCAGTTCACCTTCGATGTTGCTGTCTTGTTTATCTTTGGTCACTTGAACAATCACTACAAAGAGATGCTCAAGAAAAACTACTACACTCTAGACAAAGGCTACAATTCTTTCCCTACAAAACTCCCAGGCACCTTGTACAATAAATCGGTTTTGGTAAGCATAATAATGTGCCAATGATTATCAATTTAGTTACCGTGATCAGTTCGATCAGAAGGTACTAATCAAACTAAGTTACTCTGGTTTTTTTTAATGTTCAATTCTTGTACAATATCTTTGTGCGACTGCATGGGAATCTAAATTCATTTGTGAAGGCAAGGAGGAGACTGAGCTTAATTCTCGGTCAGATAATAAAAGAGAGAAAAGAAAAGAGTTTGGTGCGTAAAGATCTATTGGGCAGCCTATTGGACTTCAAAGATGAGAAGGGAGAAACACTAACATACGATCAAATCGTTGACAACATCATTGGAGTAATGTTTGCTGCTCAGGACACCACAGCCAGTCTCTTAACTTGGATGATCAAATACATTCACGATGACTCAAAGCTTCGAGAAGTTATCCAGGTCAGAATTTATAACTTTAATAATGTTGTTTAGACATACAAAACTATTGCATTTGCTAATACTGTCTATAGTAAAGGTGGATTCGATCATTATACGTAACACACACTTATATTATAGAGTGTTAGCAAGTACGTCATTTTTGTCTATTTAAAAAGTATTACGTACTCTTGTTAACATGCCTCATTTTGCATCAATATTAATTAGAACCAAATGTTACGGTACGTTAATGAGAAGTTATCATATACAGATAGAACAGAAGACAATTTTTGAATCAAATGAAGGAGGAAATCATTCGCTGAGTTGGTCACAGACTAGAAATATGCCCCTTACCAGCAGGGTAAGTACAGTTTGACAATCACATGCTCATATATACTTTTCAAGAAAATCTTAGGTATATATAACATTTTTACCGTGTTACAGTGGAATTTTTTGGGTGTTATCACAACAACACTACATAGTGGTTGTGATCTATGCACTGGCGGAGCTTGATACGATACCTACTTTACGTCTTCGCAATTGCACAATCAGTAACTTGTATTTACTAATGAAACATTACAATATCATCAACAACTTCCTTATTACAGCTGTAGCTATTTATAGTGCTTCCTTAGCTTACTCCTTAAGCTAACCTTCAGCACCTCAACTAACCGTTCTTATCTAGTAATTCTCATATCACAGCCTTACATTTGTCACAATGATATACTGCCACTTGGCATCCTAACAGAGCTACACCCACGACTAAGGTGGGCTGTAACCTAGGGAGATTTAGTTTGAAGTTCTGCTAATAGTCTATGTATTATACTTACCTATAGCCCACCTAATTACGTTATTTTATGGTAATTATTTTATCTAGTCCACCAACGAAAAAAATATTGACTCCACCTTTGGATCTACGTGTTACATATATTTTAATACTTTCACTTTAGATTATAATATTTACAAAATAAAATTGCGTAGAACATAAGAAAATTAATAACACCACATAACGATGTTATCATCACATCAAAAGATATGTCATTATATGCTAGCTGATGAATACCACAAACCAATAATAAATTGATCACATGTCGCGCGTCGTGGTTTGTGGGAGATGTCTATCACTGATTTTCACTTAATTATACATTTCACATTATTGAACATAAAACATAAATACAACCGTAGTTCCTAAGACTTTCTCAAATAAATTCTTCTTCTAAAATGCATCAAAGTGAACGAGAAACTAAACTGGGATTTGTTTCGTAGGCTATAAAGGAGAGCTTGAGGATGGCAAGCATCGTCTCTTTCACCTTTAGGGAAGCTGTCGAAGATGTTGAATACAAAGGTAGGCTTAATGATATCATTACTTTCCTAACGAAACTTACAAGCAAAACGTACGGCCCTTAATTTGTATTTACATCTCTAGTCACATCAGAGGTTTAGAGATAGAGGAGTGGTATCCTCGTTACAGATAAGTTCTTCTCGAAGCCATGACAAGGAAAATAGAAGTAGTAGCTAGCTAACTTCACTGTTGGAGATTGATAGCACAAACACAAATGACATCGCCTGGAAAGAGAAAGATCCAACTCAATTATTGAGGAAAAGTATATAACAAGGCTTTCCCTTTGTATAGTAGTACATTTACTAGTGACCTATATTTACAAGAACCCCACTCTAATGAAAGGCAAAATCTCAGTCCCTGTCAAACCCTAGCAGGCACATTAATTGTCAATTCCCCTGCTGTAATTCCGAAGAGAAACTTAAATCAATAAGTTCACTTACAGGAAAAGAAAGAAAATTAAGAAAGAAACCCTAGCTATGAAAAAGTGAAGTTAACTTAATTAGTTGCCTGCTTTTTGTCATGTCCAACAGGATACTTGATCCCAAAGGGATGGAAGGTACTGCCTTTGTTCCGGAACATCCATCATAATCCTGAATTTTTTGTTGATCCGCATAAATTCAATCCATCAAGATTTGAGGTATATGTGGACATTGTTTGAACGTAAATTAAAGAAAATCTGATGAGCTTCTAACTAATTAGTTCTGTTTAACTTGTTGCATGAAAGCTCGGAGTAAAACCTAACACATTCATGCCATTTGGAAACGGACTTCATATCTGTCCAGGAAATGAAGTTGCCAAGCTGGAGATGCTTATTTTCATTCACCATCTTGTTAACAAGTTTAGGTAAGAATGTATCGATATATATATTATAAATCAGAGAGGTCAAAAACTCAAATTTTGATATTGGTAGTGTTTAATCTGCTGCAGATGGGAAGTGGTGAGGTCGAGTGGGGGGGTTCATTACGACCCATTTCCAATACCTCAGCAAGGACTTCCAGCCAAGTTTTGGAAAGATTCAAGCCAGTTAAGGACCACAAGGCCAGGCTAGCAGGGAGGAAATGAAAAACTGATGGAGTATATGTATACATGCATGTAGTGGTGATAACTGATCATCTTGTTACCTTGGTGAATATATATATATATATATATATATATATATATATATATATATATATATAGCCATTGATTTTTCTTTTCTGTTATCTGTAGTGTGTACCACTTCACAGAGAGAGTCCAACAAAATACATAAATGTAAGCTCGTACGATTACTCACGTGGTGATAATGTGTGGGGAAACGAATCATTCTCATTCATTTCCCTTTTACTGTAGACAAAAAAATAGAGTTAAAAATATATAAATATATATATATATATATATATATATATATATATATATATATATCTCACTCTCTCTCTCTCTCTCTAAAGAATTTAATTTCTTCTTAATAGATGATGGTGGGCACGAATTAATCTATGTCTGGCTCGGGTAAGCTATAAACTAACCAAAAATTAGGGAGAAATATAACCACTCATATATAGGCTTAAGCCTAAACCATACAAAAAGAAAAACAGAAGACCGCATTTTGTTTCGGGGTGCAGATCTTCTTTTCTGCTCTTAATGTTTCTGCACTCTTGTTTCTTCTTCTCTCATATTTCTTTCTTCTTTCTTCTTTCCTGAAGCTTTTCCTCTTCCTCTTCTTCTTTCTCTTTGTTTTTGTCTCTTCCTTATTATTTTGTACTCTTATTTTTCTTGTTCCTAAATTCTGATTTAGGAATATAGGAATTAGAGGTTGTGTTTAAATATGATGTCTAATCTACGAATTTCAAATATTTACGGATTTACATATATTCCTAATCATGAGATCTTACATAGATAATAATGTCTTCTTCCATTTTGGGGGCTATGAATTTGAACAAGTTGGCAAATGTAGTCATCTGTTTTCAAATCCTGAATTCGTGCATGATGGACTATTAATTATTTTGAAAATTAAATTTGTTAGCATCTATAGTTTGTTTGGGGTTGCATTGCTTTTGTATTATATATGAAGCGTTTTTTAACCTTGTTATAAACAAATAGAAAAGTTTCATTAAGGTAAAGTTTAGGTCCCTTTGGACACATACGATACAGAGAAGACGAGGAGAAGTTTTACTCTTGTAATTTATGTGATAATCTTTTCGCAAGAAGCACAAATTAAAAGTAGTTCTTAAATCATTTTAGACAAAATTCATTGATCTCTGTCGAACAAATTACATGTAGTTTCTCTTAAGAGGTTTTTATATATTTGAATTTTGATTCCTTATTATCGAAACTTGAGAGCTCTTTTAACATTAAATATAAAGGAAAACTAATGAAAAGTCCAAAAAAACTTCCCTTTTAACGAAAAGTCCTTTTTAAAGGTATAGTGAATAGTGTCAGTTAAAGGTAAAAAAGTGGTTTTTCGTTAAAAGTGAACAGTACCGGTTACTTAGATTAAGATGTATTTACTATTGCTTTTTGTTATTTAAAAAACAAATTTTGCATCAATGTTGAGATTACTTTTGTTTTCTATTTTGAGATAAAGAATTATAAAAATTTCTATAACCATGATATTTTTATTAATTTAATTTATATTATAAGATGAAAATTCGAACTTGAACACAAATAAACGTAAAATAAGAATGATTTTAAGCCGATTAAAACTGGACTACTGAAACCTGGCCCAGCCCAATCCATCAACTCCAAAATGTCACTTGACCCTACAATTAGGCGCGTAAAAATAAAATTTGTGGCCCAATTAGTCAGAGTATCAAAACACCCAAAAAACCATCAAATTCCTTCCCAAATTTGATTTGCATTGCAAACAAAGGCCTTCTCAGAGCTTCTGGGCGAAGAAAGATCAAATTCCTCCAGAGAAGGACACTTTCTTCGACCTTCATACTTCACGCGTCGCTTAATGGTATGCTTCTCAATGCAATTTCCAGCTCAAATTTTCAATCTTTCAACATCTTTGGCTCATTGTTTGGTTAATCTTATTTGGGAAAACTGCATACTTTTAACGATTTAATTTGATCGATTGATGGAGTTTGAAAAATATGGATCTGGGTTTTTGAATTTGATGAATTTCGGATGGAGGGTAGGGTTTTGATTGACTTGGTTTGTCTGAACTTGGTAATGGGTTGATAGGCAAGCCTTTACAGAGGGGCATCTAGGAAGGAGAAACCCAGAGGGCGACATCATGGGTTAACTCAACAAAAGAGGCAAGAAATTAAGGAGGCATTCGAGTTATTCGACACCGATGGCTCTGGTAATGCAAATTTAGTATTTTGATTAAGATTTTTTTTGAAGGGTTTGATGTTGTTGGCTTATGTTGTCTGTATAAGAATGTTTGATTAAATTCGAAGTTTTTGATTTTGATCATGTTGTATTGTTTAGGCACTATTGATGCCAAGGAGCTGAATGTTGCCATGAGGTATGAGTTCTTAACTCGTGCTTTGTGATTAGCCTGTCATGTAAATGTCTACAGCTGATAATGTGTTTTTTCGGTGACAGGGCTCTCGGTTTTGAGATGACCGAAGAGGTAACGTAACTTAAACTTATCCGCCTATGTACATTCACTAGTTAACCTCGTGTTTTTAGGGTCTGTTTTTGAGTGTGATGAAGAAGAGTGAGAGAGCCATACCTATGATATTGTAATGCATATGAGTACAGTTTTCCAAAAACTATATTGTGTATGCTTTATCTCTAAATTCACTCTTCTTGGGTCCAAATAAAACCTGGTAGTGAGGCTGAGTAATATTTTCCGAGAGGAAAATTAGATGATCCGCTGGTTTCCTTACTCTAAAATCCTTGGGGAGGGGGGAGATTCTGTAGTTTCTGGTCTTCTGGATTCTTTGTTGATTTCTTCACCGTACTTGTTTTCTTTTTCATGTTTCTTGTGTTCTCTGGAACCTCACTAGTGAACAAACTCATTATTTAGATTTCTTGAGAATCGTAGTAGTTCTCTTTCTACTTGGTATTCTATGTTGGGTGCGTTGAATGAACATGTTGTTTCTCTGCAGCAAATTAATCAAATGATTGCAGATGTTGACAAGGATGGCAGTGGTGCTATCGACTTTGATGAGTTTGCTCACATGATGACAGCCAAAATTGGAGAACGAGACACAAAGGAGGAACTCATGAAAGCATTCCAGCTCATCGACCTAGATCGCAATGTATTGTTTTGCTTATTAAACGTTTCAACTTCAAATACTTGTATTGTTTTAACCTGTCAATACCTAATTCCATTCTTTCTGCATTTGAATTCAGGGAAAGATATCTGCAGCAGACATTAAGAACATTGCAAAGGATCTGGGTGAGAACTTCACTGACAGAGAGATCCAAGAGATGATTGAGGAAGCAGACCGAGATCGTACGTGCTTAAATATATAATCCGTCCTTATTTTGATGCCCTCAACTTTTACTTGTACGTGCTTTGAAATCATTGAGCATAATTTCGCTAATCCCAGAAGTTATGACTTGGAATATACAGGTGATGGAGAAGTTAACGCTGAGGAGTTTATCAGGATGATGAAGAGAACAGCATACGGTTATTAGAACTCGAAAGGTTTTAGCCTTGATCCTGATCCCGTGCAGAATTATTGTGTGATGTATTTATAACTTTAAACAAATGCCTTCGTTTCGCTTTGACATTGTTTTGTAGAAATCTTGGACATAACTGTGCTTAGTATTGTAGTGTGGTGGTGGTACGCCTGTAAAATGTTGAATATTTGCTACTATTATTTTGGTTACGATGGAAGGGATCGAAGTCCCTTTCTTACTCTCCACTTGCGCTAACCTCGAGTCTCAAATTGAATAAGGAAGAGAATAGTATTGCATGACATTTTTGGAGCGTTAATAACAGTTTCCTAATCTTTACATTATAAAATGTTTGGAGACCTTTTCCATTTGAAAATTGTCGGATTGTTATGGGCTTTAGTCGGTTCAAACAAAGACATGCCTTTGCATATGTGGGTTGAGCCAATTGAGGTTGAGAAGCATCTCATGTACATGTCTTCTTGCATCCGAGTTCGAATACTTTTCTCAATATATTAAAGTAGGTTAACCCAGATGATCAAATATAAACCTCAACGGCTAGCTTTGGGCTCCAATCTCAGAACTTCAATGGAGTAATGAGTTTCTTCCTCCGACTCTCAAATACTCTTTCTTCTTCTCCGTTGATTCTCTCTCTCGTCAGACACAAACATTGTTCAATCAATTCCAGAACACCCCACTTCCTCCGTCTGCTAAACCTCTGCAAAACCTGCGAGGACTTGAGGCCTCTCACCTCCCTTCTCATCGTACAAGGACTTGTTAAGGATGTTTTTCTGGTGGAGCAATTCGTCAGGTCCTGTTTTCATCTGGGTTCTTCACATTTAGCTCTCCCACTATTCCAACAAATCCAAAGGCCAAGTCTTGGCCTGCAGAACCTGGTCATCCGGTACCTTAGCAATCACGGCTTATACCATGAGCTCTTGTATGTCTACCTCCATTCCGGGGCTTCCGGTTGCCCTTCTGATGACTTTACGTTTCCATTCGTCATCAAGGCGTGCGCGGCGCTGGCTGCAATTAGGACTGGGGAAGAGGTTCATGGAGTCGTGATAAGAACTGGGTTTGAGCAAAACCTTGTTATACAGACTGCATTGGTTGATTTCTATGCTAAAACCGGTTGTATGGGGATGGCACGTCAAGTGATTGATAGAATTCCTCAACCAGACTTGGTTGCTTGGAATGCACTCATTGCTGGTTATTCGTCCAACGGATTGAATTGGGAAGCGTTTGATGTTTTCGGGGAGATTCTCGTTATGGATTTGAAGCCGAATTTGAGCACTCTGGCCAGTGTTATTCCTGTTTGCACTCGCTTGGGGTGTATGCATACCGGTAAGTCTCTACATTGCTTTGCTATCAAATCTGGTTACTTGTCGAATAATTTTTTGGTTCCTGCTTTGATTTCAATGTATGCCGGGGATGAGGATTTGTGTGGTGCTAGAAACTTGTTTGATTCTGTACCGGAAAAGAATGTTGTTGTTTGGAATGCTATGATTTCTGCATACACACAAATGCAGAATGCCATCTCAGCTTTTGAGATGTTCCGTTGTATGCTTCGGGTTGACTTGCAGCCTAATTTCATCACTTTCGTGTCCGTTATTCCCTCATGTGAGAATTCCAGTAGCCTTTCTTTCGGCGAGTCCCTTCATGCTTGTGTTATTAAACATGGATCAGAAAATCAACTGCCAATCCTAACAGCCCTTGTATCAATGTATGCAAAGCTTGGAGACACTGATTCATCCCAGTATCTTTTCGAGCCAATGCCCAGTAAAAGCCTTCTTTTGTGGAACTCAATGATTTCTGGGTACGTGTACAACGGGCTATGGAATTTAAGTCTCGGTGTATTTCGTGAAATGCAATTTTCAGGGTTTGTTGCAGATGCAGTCTCCATCGTTAGTGTTCTTTCTGCGTGCTCCAAACTTGAGGCGGATTTAGTGGGGAAGTCTGTGCATGCATTTAGTATTAGAAAGGGTTTCCTCTCAAATCTCAATCTGTCAAATGCCCTGTTGGCATTTTACTCGGATTGTCATCGCCTCTCCTATTCAATTACTTTGTTGCGTGAAATTCCTACAAAAAATTCCATAACATGGAACACGTTAATATGCTCTTGTGTGCACCACTGCGAGATGGAAAAGGCGGTTGCCTTTTACTACCAGATGCAGAAAGAGGGCTTCCAGTTGGACTTAGTCACGCTGATAAGCATACTCCCTAGTCTCAGTGAGAAGGAAAGCTTGGGGCACGGAATGGCTATTCATGGTTACGCTATAAAATACGGGTTCTCTTCCAACATTTCTCTGGCAAATTCACTTATTAGCATGTACTGCAACTGTGGAGACCTTGATGCTGGGAGGTTACTTTTTGAAGTCATGCCAACGAGGAGTGTGGTGTCTTGGAATGCTCTGATGACTGGCTTCCGAAACCACAATTTACAGAATGAGGTTTGGGTCTTGTTTGGTGAAATGATGAAGGATGATGAGAGACCAAATTATGTAACTTTGCTAAATTTATTGCCAGCATGCCGCACACAATTACAGGGTAAGTCTATCCATGCTGTCGCCTTCAGAACCGGAATTGTACAAGAAACCCCTCTCCTTACATCACTTATGTTCATGTATGCTAGATTTGAGAACATTAACTCTTGCCTGTTACAGTTCCAAACGGGAAACATGAAGGATATTTCGTTGTGGAATGCGTTTTTATCTGTGCAGATACAAACTAAAAATAGTGAAATTGCAGTTTCATTTTTCCGTGGATTGCTTCGGATGGGACTGGAACCCGACAATGTGACAGTTCTGAGTTTAGTTTCTGCTTGTGTTCAACTCAATGGCCTCAATCTTGCAGATTCTGTAACGGCGTACATAATACGAAAAGGCTTTGACAAAGATCTGGTTATCAGTAATGCCCTAATCAATATGCTTGCAAGATGCGGAAACATATTGAGTGCAAGGAAGCTGTTTGAATGGCTGGTTGAAAAGGATTCCGTGTCTTGGAATGTGATGATTAATGGATACGGTCTGCACGGGGATGGTGAAGGTGCCCTAGATCTTTTCTTGCAGATGAAGCTTTCAGGAGTAAAACCTAATGGGATTACATATTCAAGTATTCTATCAGCCTGCAGCCATTGCGGCTTGGTCGAGCAAGGCCGGTTGGTATTCTACTCTATGGCGGAACATGGGATATCACCCGAAATCGAGCATTATGCCTGCATGGTGGATCTTCTCGGAAGAACAGGTAACCTGACCGAGGCTTATGGCATTGTTAGGGCACTGCCCTTTAAACCTTCAACAAGTATGCTTGGATCTTTGTTGGGGGCTTGTAGAATCCATGAGGACGTTGAACTTGGCGAAAGAATTGGTAGGATGCTTTCGGAATCGGACCCGGAAAACTCGAGATCGCATGTGATGCTTTACAATGTGTTTGCAGCAGCTGGGAGGTGGGGAGATGCTGAGAGAGTGAGGTCTGAGATGGAAGAAAGACAACTGAGAAAAGTACCTGGATTTAGCCTTGTCATGGGAAATGGATTCAATGATAAGGAAGTGTATTGATGTGTTCAGTTAGTAGTACTAAACTTGGAAAGGAAAAAGAAAGCATCTCTCTTTAGTGCACCCAAATGAAAAATTATTTACTTTCACTTTCAATATACCTTAAAATTTGAGAGTTTTCCATTTTAATCTAAACGTTATCTACCAAACAAGTATTTTTTAAGTTATTAATTTTTTAACACACATATCACACCATTTGTATAATGACACGTAATATACCACTTGGTATACCGGTTACATTGAAAAATCTGTCGTTGAGTACCACGGTGACACGCTGACAGCCTTCATTTCATATTAGACAAAGGTTTCTCTTCGAAGTTTTTCTCTTGTTTTTAGACGAATGTATCTTCGAAAGTTCGAATTATCATCGGTAAGGACGAAGGAAAACTCCAAAAACTAATATTATTTCCTTTCAGGCTACGTGGCAAGCTCTCACTGAACCCAAGGCGGAGGCTCGAAGGAGAAAAGCTGCGCTGTCAACCTCTCGTGGCGCCACGCCAACGTACTTACGTGGCATTGTAAACTCGAGCTGGACAAGCAGTGGACACCCACCTCGCCATCGGAATGGTGAAAGCCCTCCCCGAAACTACTAGAACTTTTGCCAATCGTGTGCACGGGTGACCGACACGTGGATCCCGATACTCTCTCTCCTCTCTCTTCGATCCGCCTATAAGACCGTCTCTCTCTCCCCGTTGTCCCCCACGTTCTTCGCTCAACGGTTTTTCGCCTCCTCATCTTCTCGGAAGGAACTGAAAACTTCTCTCGATTTTCGGCGTATTTTTCCGAAACTATCCCTGGAGCGAAGACCGATTGGACCAAAATGCCCTCCCGTATGAGTCGGATACAGCAGGAGCAGGAGCACTGCATCATGGTCGCCGCCCTCAAGCACGTAATCTCCGGTGGAAGCAGCAGCGGGCCTACCCCTGAGCACCTGCAGCCAATGACTGCCGTCTACAATGCCACGTGTACGCAATTGGCAGCGGGCCAACCGGCACAACAGGAGAAGGACGGGGACACGTGTCGCCTGTGCGGGATACCCGGGTGTCTCGGGTGCAACTACTTCCCGCCAACGTTGCCGAATCGAAACGAGAAGCCGCAGCTGAGCTTAGGAACCGGGTTTGTCGGGATGAAAGTGGCGACTACGAGGAAGAGCAAGAACAAGTACAGGGGCGTCAGGCAGAGGCCGTGGGGGAAATGGGCGGCGGAGATTCGTGACCCAAGGCGGGCGGCGAGGGTGTGGCTCGGGACGTTCGAGACGGCGGAGGAAGCGGCCAGGGCTTACGACAAGGCCGCCGTCGAGTTCCGCGGGAATAAGGCAAAGCTCAATTTCCCATTGAACCCGGACGGCAACATTGTCACGAGTAACAACAGTTCTAGTAGTGCAACTGGTGCTAATGCCCATACTAATCCAGGATTCGCTAATAAGCAAAAAGCAAAAGAAAATTAGCAAATGGAGGTCATGGCGACACAACCAGAGAATATGGAATTGGTGGCGGCGGGGCGACGGCGGAAAGCAGCGTTGGTCATGAAGAGGATGATCGGTTCTTGTTGTGGGACAAGGACTTCCTCCAAGATGGTGAAGATGATGACCTATTGGTGTATATATGGCTGCCCACAAACTAGTGTTTGTGCCCTTTTTTGCTTTCGCGCGACAGTTTTGGACAAGTTTTATAGTGTGTTGGGACTCGACCTATTACACCACGTATCATAATATAATTGATTAGAAATTTTATTTTCAAATTTCTAATTAATTATATTATTACACTTGGTGTACTGAACCATGTTCGCAGTACAAGGAAAAATCACTCACAGTTTTGGTGTCAAAACCACTTGAGATTTTGAACTTTTTTTTTTTTTCAATAAAAGAAAAATGAGTCCACCTAATGGTCAAAGTTCGAATGGTACGGCAATATGTTACCGTACAGCATTCCTCGTACTGAACTACTAGCAATGTGGTCACAAGTTTGAATCGAGACAAGAACTCGATTTGTAACCGAAATCATACCCTACCACACTCTCGCATTATTCTACAACACTCATTACGTGATATTTAAGTCCGCGTGTGACAATCACCATTTAATCGAAGTTGTTTTTCACGTTAAATTCGTCGCCAAGTGCAAAAATATAACGAACGCCTACTCCAAACTCAACCGCAGAAGCAGGAAGCGTTTATCACAATTTAAATTACATATAAATACAGAACAAGTGAAGTCAAAAAGAAGGGGGAAACAAGCATCCCTCGACGGCCACATATACCATTTACCAGAAATTGCAAAAAGAATGTTACCTGGATTATGACTGTTTTCTAGTACATCAAATTCTCCAATAAATTGACAGTTCGGTTTGCAGCCAACAAAGATTTCAAACAACGAAACCCGATCGACGGACCACAACTGAAAATAATATCACAAAGTTTGCTTGTCAACAAGAACTAGTGCTTCAATATCACCCCCTTTTTCTCCCTAATGGAGCACCAGGCAGGCCCATAGTTTCCTATCGTATCACCTGCTGCCAGTTTCTGCAAACCTTCGTCGGGAAAACCAGCATACCCTATCACCTATATATCTCTCAACAAAATCTCAATCTCAATGCTAGACACTGCACCTACCGGTGCAATAGATGCTGCGAAAAAAGCAACCAAAAATCTTTTATTCCTGAACAACTGTTTCAACGTGCATTCTTTTTCTCGAACCCAACAGGCGGCAGCTCATTTTATGTGGCTCCTCATGACGCTGTTGAACTCCCACTTGAGGTCTGTTTAGCCACGTATATTTGCTTCATCTTAGTACCTGGAAAAATTTTCTCTGCACCCAGAGACTGATTCCTTCCTTGGTAACCCATTCGTCGGTGGGACCATTCGCCCCCAGAGCTATTTTTCTGATGGTAGGACGAATGGCCATAGTGCTGGTTTGGGATGTTACTCTTGTGCATGGAAGACTGAGACTTGGCGTTACTAGCGTTATGTCCAGTAGCACTCATACCGTGATTCTGATCAACATCAGTCTTGGCATTATCTACGGTGCTACTCACAGATGAGCTCCTAGTGACAACATTCTGTGTTGAAGCCCCAGTGCTGCCTGAGCTTGTAGGGTCTACTAAACCCAGTTCATCTGGAAATCGGGTGGAAGTGGCTTCAGTCATCACAGGAAAATTACAACTGCTATCAAAGGATGTAGAAGTCCGGGACTCAGGGAACCTGTTGGCCGGCAACGATTGGTCAGAAGGACCACGGCTAAATTTAGAAGGAAGTATACCATCTGTCTGTTGCTGCATTGGCATCGATAGAGGAACAGACTGAAGAGATGATGCAGGAACATGGGGCCACCGTGCTTGAGCTGACATATCAGGAGAAGGCTGGGGACAACAATTTTTACAAACTCGTTAGTTGTTGTTATTCCAGAAAAAAAGGAGTACGGTAACTGTTCGCCACCAAATAGAAATACATTAAAAATTTAACATATTTATTATCTTGCACCCGCTATAGATTCATGTATCCATAACAAATTCTGAAAGGAACCAAATCCACTACTCAAAGCATTCCATTCCCCAAAGTGCACTATGTTGCAAAACCTAAAACTACTAAGCGGAAGGGGATATATTAGGTCAACAGGCTGAAATATTACCTGGAAAGGAGAAACATCGAACATGGCCAAATGTGAAGCCATGGGAAGGAGCGGTGACCCAGGGGCCAAATGCTGGATCGGAGCAGGCATATTGGTAGGGTTGCGCTGTGCAGAAACCATATTTATATTGTTCATCTCCCCCTCACCAACACCCATGGTGGAAGATGCAGGGTTGTGCTTCCAATCAGGCTGCTTTCCTGATGGGATATAGGCAGTACCCATGAAACTCAAGCCAACTTGTCCAAATTGTCCAACAGGTGCAAAATGGTTATAAACAAACATGTGTGGAGGGCCTTGAACACCTGGTATACCTCCAGCTGGACCGATAAAAGGACCAGTAAAACCTGCAGGAGGGCCATAGAATGAATCTACTCCGGAATGGCATTGCTGCCACGTTCCAAGTGGTGCTGAAACTGGAGCACTAGTCTTTTGGGATTGTGCTTGGGTAGCAGATGCAGATTCGTCGTGCGGTCCAAAAGCAAAAACAGGACCGCCCATCATGGGATTCATCTCATAAAAGGGAAAATGGGAAGGTGGGCCAGCAGGAAAATGTGGAAGGATTTGGCCTGAAGAATTCGGAGGTCTTGGTAAGGGTGGCCACAACGAAATTGGCGGGGTCTCAACAGATAGATCTGCTGGTAGTGAAACACTAAGGGCCTCTTCAGCCCTTGATTGACAGGCAAATTGTTGATTACCAGCTCCACCTACGAAAGATTAAAAACTCTAATATTAGAAGAATCATAAAAAAAAAGGCAACACTCACTGCTAAAACAAAAAATCCATTCACACCTGCTGTTATCCCGTCTATATCAGCACCTTGAACATTATTGGGAAGGGCGGCCAAAACAAAATTGGTTATAAAGAAATTATTCTGACCTGGTAAATGTGGCATTAATGAGATTGCTGGGGTCTCCACAGATAGATCTGCTGGAAGGGAAACACTTGGAGACTGTTTAGTCCTTGATTGACTGGCTAATTTCTTATCACCGGCTCCAGCTACCAGAGATTAAAAATCATTCTAATAAGATAATAAACATTATAGGAGAAAAGGAAAGTTCGCCACTACACCAGAAAAAACAAAAGTATTCACCTGCTGTTATCCCATCAATATCAACTGATCCAAAAGTCTTGGTATCTGCAACCAAACCAGAGCAAGCAACCAAACCATTCCCAGCAATTTCGTCACTGCTGATGGCTGCAACAGCAACAGCTGAAGCAGCTGCTTCAGCTTCTGATTCACAATCTTCCAAATAAACACAAGACTCAGCAGTGTGTTTCTCTTTCTCAAAGAGAAGGCCACAATCATTTTCAGCTGCAGAAAGATTGTGGGAGAGTTGCATGTCTGACTGAGATGGCCCTGGTGGACCAATTCCATGTGAAATAGAGCGGCTGCAAGGAGGAAGTATTGTTGGAGAAGTGACTGCACCTGAATATAGGAAAATAAAATCATCAGAAAAATGACAAATAAGACTTTTAGCAAACTCTCGAGGTTTTTAGCATGCTCACCAAATTGGATTTTCTCGCCAGCAAGCAGAGAATTGATTGGATTTGCAGCAGATGAAAATGGGTTCTCCTTTGTCAACAGTGATGAAGATGGCATGCTGGATTCACAAACTGAGCTAGTAATTTCTCCAACAGAACCATGAGACACAAATTGCCCAGGCTTCATAGCCTCATCAAGTTGGGTCTGTGTCAATGACATAACCTGCCGGATGAAGTCAATCAGTTAGGCAGTATACAGAGGAAGGGGAGGAGAGAGAGAGAGAAGGGGAAGTAGAACGAAAACAGTGAACAACTCATTGGTACAAGACTGGAACACAAATGAGTTTTCCTTGATACCAAGAGAAATAAAATTTTGTTTCATAACCAGAACAAAAAAAAATGCTTGGGTGCAAACAAAAGCACCCAAAATGAGTCATGAAAACAACATGGTGAAGAAACAAACAAAGAATAAAACAGTAACCTTACCAAATCTATTCAGAACCAAAATGAAAAACCTATGATAAAACAAAAGGCCAAGATCTACAACATAATTGGTTTGCACACCTGTCGATTGATCCGTGAATTACCCCATGAGCCCAAAGATGCTTGAACATTATCCAGGACCTTACTCTTGTTGTCAACAATTGAGCCGCGCCCAAGATTTTTCACACTACCTGATACTACAGGAAGGGAGCTTGTGTTCAGTGACCTGTTGATAAAAGATGATTAGGAATCTATGTATTAAGTTACTGGCTTTAAATGGTTTTGCAAAACGAGCAAATACCCGATTGTGTGAGATTTAATATCAGCTTGGGGATCACTTTTAACGGCAGGAGTGCCAATTGGAGCCAACGGTTGAGACACCGCATTAGTGTTAAAACCAGCTGATACTTCCGTATTCAATCCACGTCCCTCTGAGGCAACGAAATCAGAGTGACTGCAGTTTCCTGCTTCTCCATTTGCCAGTGCATAATTTTTACCTGAGTTGGCAGAGGCAGTACTACTTTTTGAAGTAGAGCGAGGTTTTCGTGGAACCTGATAACATGAGTACATAAAAGCAATTAAGCAATACTATTTAAATCAATGCAAGGCAAAATACAAAATGAAACTACAAGCATTCCAACCTTTGAAGCCCGAGACTTTGCCTTGATTTCCTTTTCTCTCTGTTCCCTCCGATCATTCAGCATTTGCCTCTTTGACCTCACTTCAATGAAATCGTCTTCATCACTAGGAGCCTCTATGCCAGGTTGCTCAAAGACACGCACAAAACCACTTTGCAAAGGAGCATAAACATCTTCTTCAGAATGAATATTTCTTTTAAGATTTCCCTCTCCAGATTGCGGGACATTCTGACTCTTTGTTGAAGCATCTTTTCCAGCTCCCTTTTCAGCCCAGCTCCCAGAATCTATTTCTTGTGAATTACATGGACATGGGCTCACGCCCTCTGAATCTAACATCAGTTGTGATGGTTTATTTGACAAGACAACTCTCCTAGGCCCGCTTCTTACAGAAGGCCCAAAACCCCTTCCAGAGACGTATTTCTCGTCCAGTCCAACATGGTTGGAAGATACAGACCCTGTAGATTGCCTCTTATCAGCACTTACTCGAACTCGAAACTCAGTTCGCTGCATATTGCGTCGAGGTCTCCTGTGAAACCCACTAGATTCTAAATGAGAAGGCTCAGCAACTGGAAATGATCGTGAGCCAGAATTTTTAACTGTAAGCGCATACTTTCTTCCTCTGCCACCAGATGTTGGGCCATGATTCCTTGGCCCACTAAAATCTTTGTCTTTAATAACTGATTGAGATGGCGCTGCTCCGGTTTGAGCCTGACCTTGAGATTCCCGAGTACCAAAAAAACCACCGAAGTTTTTCCCAACCGAGTTATTGTGTCTCTGGTCTTCCGCCTGAAAAACGGACTCAGACCTTGAGCTGCTATCACCAACATGGGTTACAGCGGGTCCCCGCTGCACCATGACAGAGGTTTCAGCAGTTTCTCCCGCGGACATGGAATTGATCTTTTCTGATACATTATCTTGTGACGCATCCAAGTGCCTCGAAGTTACTCCAGGTTGATTATTCACCAAACTCAACATAGCATCATTTTTCATATTTTGAGAAATTCCTTGACCAGTTTGAATAGGCAGAGGACCTCCTGGGCTCTGATTCAAAGAAAACCCGATCGGAAGATTGGGCTGAACAAAAGACATTGACTGAGGACCCATAGGCAGTACTCCCTGGGAGATAGGAGATGTATACCTTAGCTGACCAAACTGGAAGAGCGGCTGTGACGGGTGCAAGTGAGCGAGAGACGGACCAACCTGAGGATGCAGAGGAAGAGGCATCTGTATAGAACCAATTTGTATAGCTGGGACTGGAGATGGTATCAGAGATGGACCAGAAAACAGCCCAAACTGAAGCTTAACAGGTCCCTCTGTCTGATTCGGAACAGAAGATACTGTAGGCAAGACAGCCTGACCGGACAACAAATGGGAGGTAAAGCTAACTGAAGATGTAACTGGATGCTGAGAAGATGGCCCAGAACTACTAGAAGCATCCACATGTTCCACGCATTCAGTTGCAGCTGACATATGAGAGACATTACTAGGCTGAATAACTAAATTCTGCATTGCCTTCTCAGTTTCTTGGAACATTCTGGAAGAACTACCTACATTCACTTGGGAGGACCCATCCATAGGTTGAAGGGTCGGTTCATCAGTACATATTCCATCAAATGGCCCCTGTCCTTCAACAGTTCCAGATGAAACCTTAGGCACCACAAATGTACCTTCTTCATTCCTTGAACTTCTCTCAAACTCATCATTTGGCATTCCAACTTCAACACCTTCATTGAAGCCTAGGACCAAATTGTCCATGTCAGGGGATCCTTTCTCCTCTAAATGCACGTCATCAAACTCCTGGGTTAGATCAATATTTTCATCATCTACTTCATGCACTTCATCTTCCTCCTCGTATCCATCTTCATCTTCATCATATTCTTCTTGCTCCTGAAGATGCCCATTGTTCTCAACAGCCCATTCTTCATCATCACCGGTTGAGATAGAACTAGAAGCATTCATCACATTCTCTTGTCCAGGATTGGTAGGTAATACAAGAGGTTCATTCTCTTGCCCAGACAAGGGAACCTCTTTGCCGTCTCCTGGAGCAGATAACACTGAAGAATCTCTAGACTCATCCAAGTCATCATGAGAAAGATGAGTTGGAGAACTAGGGGGGCTAGACACAGAAAGAGATGATTGCGAGTCACACCTCGGGGTGATGTTACTGTCCAGTTTCTGCTTCTCACTCCCCGTGTTTTCTTGTTTGACATTAATTATTTCAGGTTGTTCAATATTCTCAGGACGATTAGTATCATACCCTGTCTGCACAGTAGGTTCACTTCTAGCTGCATGATTGTACTGGATCTCATTGTCTAGAAAAGCTGGGGGGCCAGGACGGTTAATTTCACCCCTGTAGGAGGTTTTGTGCATGGAAGCCAGTGATGGCGGTGGAAGAACACGAGGCTGCCTCATGGAATACCGTGACCTATTAAAGGAATAAGGCCCATCTGCATCAGAATTTGGATACGATTGTTCAGGGTAAGGAGAATAAGGATTGCCATGGACACGTCCCTGCCCCCATCCAGCATCACTAAACTTTTCAACAAGGTTATCATGGAATTCAGACTCAATCTCCATGTTTCTGCTATAATGATCCCCATCGCCAGAAAGGTTCCACCTCTGCCCCCTTAAATGAGTGATATCATCCATGTGAGGTTCAGAAATCCCCCCTTTGTGGTAAGTGCTAGAAGACATGAATCCACTACCTCCATAGAACTCTTCCCTTAGAGGAGCTCTCCCACCAACAGATGAATCTTGCCTGGGACTATGATGGCCATTATCCAGGTCTTGTAGAAGTAAACTTGAGCTGTTCCCATTCTCATACACATCTCTTCTCCATGAATTAACGGGTTTTCCCCTGTCTACGAAAGGAGAACTATCTCTAGAATAATGAGACCTAGAAGCCATCTCAAAGGACCTGTTCAAACTTGAATCAGAAGATGCGGAGGCTGTGATCCTCTCCACCATTCTTTCACCATCCTCCCAGTCACCCATGTCTGCTGCCCTGGAGGCATCTTTTTCTTTCTCCATCCTAGCCATTTTCTCATCTGCATCAGCCAAAGAATTACCACCAGTCTTTCCTGTTTCAGCCTTCCTCTTGGCAATCCTTTCCTCCAATTCTAAAAGCTTCTGCTTAGCAGCATGCTTCCTCCTTTCTTCCTCCAAAAACAACCTCCGTTTCTCCTCTTCCCTGGCTAATCTCTGCTCTTCAGCTCTTCGCATGGCATCAAGTTGTTCTTGTTCTGCTCTCCACGCTGATTCCCTAGCTTCTTCTTCCATCCTTCTCTGCCTTTCTTCTTGCTCCCTAGCCATCCGTGTTCTCTCCTCTTCTTCTCTTCGAGCTAGCTCCATAGCTCTTTCTTGTTCCTCGATGATCTGCTGTCGCTCCTGTTCTTGCATTTTCTGAACTCTCTCAAGTTCAGCCTCAAAAGATTCCCTAACAGGGTCATGAAAATCAGTTTGTTTAATCACATCTTTCTTCTTCTTAACCACTCCAAAAAGACCGGCAGAGAAGGGATCCCGGCTGTCAAAACCAGTACCTCCAAAGTCTTTCATGAAAGAATCATCTACATAAGGTTTTTCGCTCTTCGAGAATGGGCGCTTCTCCCTACCAAAATTGAGCAGTGGATCATTGACAGGAAGCCCTTTACCACCTACAGAGTATGAGGGTTTGGATGCTGAGCTACTCTGTAAAGCATCACCCCTGTATCTATTTTGTTGTTCACTGCCATACCGGTCATGTTTATTCCATTCAGGCCCTCTGCTTGTATACGAGTCTGTAGAATTGTTCCAAGGCTGTCTCCCCCCTTGTCTATACCCATCCCTCCTTACAAAATCATCTCGAGCATTTTCTTGAACAGATGTCAGACTATACTTATTATCCTTGCTTGTTTCTCTGTTTAAACTCGATGGCCTTGCACCGAAACCACTCCTGTCATTTCCAACTTGACCACTATTTCCATCTTTCGGAAATGTGGTATTTCTCCATGAGTTCCCTTCCCTTCCTTCTCTACTAGGTGTTCTTACATCTCTGCTGTATGGGTCCATCTTAGGGACTTCGCTGGAAGAAACCTTTCCAGCTTCACTGTCATGCAGACCCCACCTCTCCGTAGAGTTATGAACTGGCTTGTGTGGTAGAACACTTATTCTGGGCATATCAAAATCTCTATCCCAATAAGCTTTGGTTTTTGAGTACCCATGATCTCTGCCCCGATCTGTAAAACCATGACTTGTATCACGCTCATCATCCGCCCAATCTGATCTTGGGTTCAACCGTACTAGTGGCAATGGACCCGGAAAATACTCATCCTGCTTCCTTACTTGCTCTGATGCTCGATCACCACCCAAACCCTTACTTTCACTGCCATTCTCATTCTGTCCACCATGACGAGAAGTCTGCAATTGAGGCCGCATGTCAACAAGCAAACTAGAATGACTACTATCCCTCTGCTCATTCAACAATTCATCACGGACAGCTTGCCTCTGTTTCTGATTCAAACCGTCCTTTGACTTTTGTGAAGGCCCTAACGAAGAAGGTAAAGCAGCCTGCAAAGAAGGGAAATCCTCGCCCCTCAAGAGCAGTGCTTTCTCAGCCGATTGATATGCAGGAGTAGGGAGAGATCCCACCGAGCCAGGCCGAGCTGAAGGTGGCATATATACACTGCTCCCCACACTGTTCCCCCTACTCACCCCATCAACACCATGCAAAGTCTGGTCATTTGCATCATCAGCTCCTCCATGATCCCCATCCCCTTCTTTCTCTTGCAAAGCAACGGCAGTAGGCTTCGTCCACCCCACACCGGACGAAGTAGGCCTCGCCCCACTACCTGCAGCCCCTCCGCCCACAGGACCACCACCTGAGCCCAACGAATCAAATCTCTCGTGCTCTTTGCGCAACGAAGGCAGATTCAAGGGGGGTGGAACAGAAAGCTTCGACCCAGCAGTTTTGTTCGCACTGCGAGGCCTGGAAAGGACCACCATTCCTCCTCTGCCATGACTACCGGGCCTCCCCCTGTTCGTCCCGTAAGCGCTATGATGCGGTGGATGGTGATGATGGTGAGAAGGCTGCCCATAGGATTTGTTCAGATTCACAGGCACAAACTTAGCACCGACTCCGGGATTAGCCATCTCAGGCGTCCGACCCACACTACGATCAAATTAGCGGACTCTGATTTCTGCCAACGCATCAAAAACCCTAACCCTAGCTTTCTTCTCCCGCCGACCCAAATATCGAAAATCAGAGATTGCTCCCCCTCCGCGGATCTCACAGAAAAGGATTAATTAATCAGAAAACCAAACCCTAGAGCCTCTCCCTAACCCTGCCCAATCAAAACATCAATCATCACATAGTTGCTCAATTAATTAACCTAATTAACTCGTAATGCTTGTAAACAACGCCAAATTCAAGTGCGATTATTGCTCGATTAGGGTTTCGCAGTGACGGAATTTAAGGAGATCAAATGGAAAGAGGAAGGGGGAGTAGGATAAGGAGCTTACCTCCGGGAGCGCAAGATAGTGAACGGCGGGGTTAACGTGCGCCGCGGAGAAAACACGAGTGCGAAAGCGTAAGATAGAGGAAGCCCTACCGTCACCGGAAAGAGAAAAAGAAGGAGCGGAAGAGAGAGAGAAAAAAAATCGAAAAATGAGCTAAGTACGAGAGGAGAGGAAAATAAGGAATGGTTTTTCTGTCTTCCTGTTTGCTCCCCTTTATTTTGTTTTATTTATATTTTCACCCCCATAGACTTCTCTGATTTTGATTTTCACTTTCGCCTACCTTATTAACAGATTGTGGAGTCGGTACATTTTGTGTTCCTGCAATGGTTTTTAGCTAAAATGTCTTTAAGATTGGCAATAACTCCTCATTTTGGTCTCTAAGATTTGAAATCAATACAAGTGATCTATGAGTTTGTCATCATCAATCATTGTGGCCATTTCGTAAAAATTTCCCTTAAATAAAGATAAAATGAGGAAAAACAACAACAATTGTAGCTCTGTCTTCTGGCTTTGTGACTCCTCCATTTACCATTTTGATCAACTCCTTGGCATATATATATTTTGAAGGCATTCATTCCACATCTTCAAAGTGCATGTCTATATTTCTTCTGCAGTTTATAAACTGGATTGTTTTTCATGCATAGGATAAAGATAATGCAACGTATCACATCAATTGAGGGATTTGAGTAATTGTACAAGGATAAAGTGTTATATCCTCATAACCTTCTTGTGTTAAAACTTAGATGATGAGTAAAAATAACGTAGCAGTGGTAGTGGTAGCAACAATGGTGAGGTTAGTAGCGATGCTAATAGTAGTGTGCTGGTTAGGGTGTATGGGCAGGAATGATGGTCGAGGATGTAATGGTAGTAATAGTGGTGGTGGCAGCGCTAACAATGGTGTAAGGTTAGTGGTTGTAGTGGTAGCTGGTGACGACGGTGACGATATCGGTAGTTATGGTGGTGACGACGGTGAATGGTACAGGTATAGTGGTGGTGTCAATAGTGGGGTGTGTTGGTTAGAGGTGAAGAAGTAGCAACAGTGATATGTGGATTTGCAACGGAGCATGGTGGCGATGACGGTGGCAAGGATAGTGGCAATGTAAGGTTGGTAGTTGCAGTGGTAGTGGTAGCTACGACAATTGTGACGATGATGATGACAATTATGCGGTATGGCAATGTTAATAGTGGGTTGTGGGGATTTGAAATAAAGTTAGTAACGGTGGTATGTGAAGTGGCAACGACAATTGTGGTGGTGGTGGTATAAAGCTGGTGGTAACAGTCACTTTATTATAAAGAATGTGTGTAGAGAGATAAACAACGTCATTTTTCAAACTAATGAAAGTATTAGATTAATTTTGACGTAGCCTTATGTGTGCTTGTGAATTTAACCATCCTAAAACCTCCAATTATCCACCACGGATTCCGATAGTAACCTGAAAACAACAATTACAAATAACCAACCCGCAAACAAACTAAGATATAAGCATCTTCAAGACCTTGAGACACTTCGGCACCGATTTCTACACTCCGTTTCACCAAATCTCCAAGCCATATTCACATTCCATCTCACCGCCAGCGTCAACCCGAGTGCAAGACGTTAGATGCGTCGCGGTGCCACCACGAGACAGCAGCCGCTACGCTATACTCAGCCGGGGAAGTTGAAGAGTGCACTCCATGAGTAGCATGAGCTTCCTCACTATGCACTATGCAGACTTGGTATGCGGATTGGGTTTATAAGAGAGGGTGAGATCGATGATCTAAGAGAGGGGCTGAGTGGGAAGAAAGAAAAATAGAGAGAGAGAGAGAGAGAGAGAGAGAGAGAGAGAGATGGGTTGTCATGGGAAATGAAGGGTGGACAAAAAAAAAGCCTTAATTGGATTTTTAGTCATAAGGTAGTTGGAAGATAGCTTATGTGGTAAAAAACTAGGATTTAAGCTCATGTGATGAAAGTTTGCAATAACAATTAATAGCATATGTGTATTTTTTTTTCTAAGTATAAAAAAATTTTAGATTGCAAAATGAGATTGTTAAAGTATTGATAACAAATCTCTAATATTTTACTCGTATATCTCAATTAATTATGGATCTTGCGTAACCAATTACTCTAAATATAATGATGTTTTTTATTCGAGGTACCAATTTAGAAGCCCCCTCTCCCCGTTCACAAAAATCCCTAATATAATTCCATAAAATATGTCAATTTTCCCTATTTTTGCTTTTCTGAGATGGAATCATCGATACAAGATGAGCAATACCAATGTGGTGTGTTTATTTCTTCCTCATTTTTTAGAATTTTCCACGCAACTAACACAAGAATCTGCAACTTTTTCTTTGGTGGCGCGTCATGGCATACCAAAATTGTGGTTTGGAATAGGAATCACCAAGATTATTACAAATTACAACTTGCAAAGAATATATATACACATACGTATATATTGAAAAAACATATTTTATTTGTGCGATTGAATTGAATGATGTTTCCTTTTTCTAAAATTAAGCTTTTGGTTTGGTCATGTGAGTTATTCCACAATTAGTGATATGAATGATTTCGTTGCCCTTGGTTGAGTGATTCTCAAGTTATCTATTCCTTTTTTTTCATTTGCCCTTGGTTCGTCCATCATCATATAATATATCAAATTCCTTCTGTTCTTTCTCGCTTCAATGAACTGAATCGGAAAGTGAGTGGAATAAGAATACACCGACCAACTTCATGCTGTGCTCCTTTTTCCAACTTTGAATCCGAATTGTTTTGACAGTGATCGTGAATCTATCCCTCTTTATATTATTCCTCAAGGGATAACACCCCAACACAGTATATAAGATGGTAGGTTCATGCATGCAGTATTCATCGCATTATAATTTAATACCATCTGAAGAAAAAACAATGTCAAATTTCAGCTTTTTCGGGTTTCAATATGGCACTCCAAGAAAGCCTCCAAACAAACCAGCTCCCCAAATGAGTAATATCTCCAAAGAAAGATCGAAAAGGTCTAGTCTTTCAAGGCCTTCATCCCAACCAAAAGTGGAGGAAGTAAGGTACGTGTTCGATAAATTCGACACGAACAAAGACGGTAGGATCAGCAGGGAGGAGTACAAGTCGGCTCTCAAGACCCTGGACAAAGACATTGCAGAGGGTGAGATTGCCAAGACATTCAAGGCCCTTGACTCTGATGGGGATGGCTTCGTTGGGTTCACGGAGTTTGTGGAAATGTTCAACATGGGAAATGATGAGGCGAGAAAGGCGGACATCGAGAGCGCGTTTCGAGTGTTCGATTTGGATGGGAATGGGAAAATAAGTGCAGAGGAGTTGTCCTTGGTGTTGAAGAAGTTGGGAGAGAATTGCAGCCTTGGGGCTTGTAGGAATATGGTGAAAGGTGTGGACTCTGATGGTGATGGTTTTATTGACATGAATGAGTTTACCAAGATGATGGGAAGCTTCAAAACACCAACTACTTAAAGATATCATATATATATAAGTAATCTGCTTCTAATATTTGTCAGGGATGTTTGCTTCTGTACTTAAATAAGCTATATAAGCTGGATGTCTGCCTTTGCTTCTAACACTACAATTTGCAGAGGGTAAAATCAATACATCTGCCCTTTTGGAGCATGTATGACTAATAAAACTAATGAATTTTGGTGACCTCACCACAGTATGCAAGGAAAACTAAAAGTTTCCTCGTATACAGGCCAACTTAAAAGTTTTTGTGCTCTTAATTTATAAGGTCATGTGCGGTCGTTCTACTTGCCTAAATCAATATCTAATATATAAAATAGGCCTAATTGAATAAATGATCTTTGTGGTGATAAGATAATGGAAGATAAAAAAAAAAAACTAAGATTTATACTTTTGTGGTGGAGTCCGTTAGCAAATTTAGTCCAAAAACAATCTTTCCGATAGCTATCCGTTAGGTAAGGGGTAAAACTATACTTCCCTCTTCTTCCTCCTCCCTCTACGTTTATTGTTCATTTCATATTAACAAGTCTTCGTCATGACCAAAAAAAAAAAAAAAAAAAAACAAGTCCTTCGTCAAGAAATTATTATCAGACTTACCATTGAGAATACAATTGAATTGTTCATCAATGACAAGAACCCGGTTTGTATAGTGGGTACGAATCGTGCCTCACCATATAACAATTCACCAAAGACTTGACCAAATCATCACTCCCTGCTTCCCCTCCTCCACCTACAAGCCGGCTTTGTTTCATTGCTTTATTTTTTTCAACAGGGAAGCAGTTAAATTCTTCTCCTCACCCTTCTCTGCAACACTCTTGTCCGCCAAACCCGATTTCGGTACCAATTCGGAGCTTCCATTCCCGGCCGCCACCGGCGTTTTTGGGCGGTGATTCCCTTCAGAAAATATGGACGCTCACGATTGAATTGAAGTTTTGTTTTTTATCCTCTCAACTAGCCAATCTAATTGATGAAAAGTTGAATTACTCAGTAGACAAATCTCTTGATTCTTCAGATTTGCGGCGATATTTAATTACAGTTGGCCATGTTGATCCCGTGCGTAATTGCAAGAATAGAACACACGGCCTTAAATAAATAACAATAAACTAGTGGTAAAAGATGCCAATAAAACGCGTCAGTTTCTGCACCAACAATTCGATTCTCCACTACCGAAATCCACTTTAAATACCCTCTTAAGTACAGAACCAATTCAACCAAAACAAAACAAACCAAACCAAACCAAACCAAACCAACAACCGAGCTTGCCTGCCACATCAGAGTGCAGTTTTCTACTTAGACAGTAGAGAAAACTTTACAACGTAATGGCCATAGTGTGTTGCATGCAGGTGCAGCCTGACCAGGATATGACGGTGGACGAGTTCAAAGCGTGGATTTCCCGGTTTGACAGTGATCACAACGGGCAGATTAGCCGCAAGGAGCTGAAAGAGGCTCTTCGCAGCCTAAGGGTTTGGTTCGGGTGGTGGAGAGCTCGTCAAGGAATGAAGGCGGCAGATTTCAATGGCAATGGCCAAATCGACAATGCCAAAGAGTTTGAGAAGCTTGTGAACTATGCACAGCAGCGTTTGGGTATGAAAATTCATGAGAGTAATGAGTGGTGACCATTTATATATAATGCATGTGTTCTATATATATGCTTGTAGGATCTGATTTTGCTAAACAAAAATAAGCTTGTTTTTTTTTCACGCTTTTTTTTTTTTAATTTTTATGTTAAAGTTTGATGTAGTCAGACAAAATAACATGTACGTTATGTGTGTCCTACAAATCCTTACATATATATTGAAAGGAAGAGGGTTTATTTGTTCGTTTATGGATAAACAGTACAGATTTTGTTTTGTGGTACGACAATATTGTAAATATTTTCTTTTTATTTCAAAGGATATAGTATGAGTGAAGGTAAAAAATGGATCCCAAAAATAGAAACAAAGAAGACATGACAGGAAATTATGAGGAAAAACATAAAACGTGAACAATTTTGGTCGCTATGTGCACGGTTCGTTAATCTTATGCGGTCACATAGAACACCGACACATAGAAAAAGGCTAAAGGAACCAAACCATGACTTAACATCGGTAGAATGCTACCTCCAATTCCTTGTATGTTTGATAGAGCAAAAAATTCTCTCCCACTGATCGAAGTATGTCGATTACTCTCCAAATCGTACAAGATAGTTACCGCTTATCAACCGGCTTTCTAACTTTTATCTTCAACGAATAATCTAACGTTCAATGCAGGTCAAAGCATATGGTTACCGGGTTGGTTAAATGCTATAATCTATGGGTTCTATCATCTCTCTTTTAGCATTCAAGTTTTTTTTTTTTTTTTGGAACAAGTGCTTAGATTATAGCTATGTATGCAACCTCAACTCAAAAATAAAATAAAACATCGTACGTTTTTTTAGTACATTGATATTTTTACACTAAGAGAAGGGGGAGTTCGGCAAAGCCACACAGTATGAAGCCTAATTTAGTATCGAATTCGCCATCTACGAGATTCGAACCTAAGACCTCTCACTTCCAAGTGAAGAGGAATACCACCAGACTATAATACTGAGTGATAATAAAACATCATACTTAGTTCATTGTCAATTATTATTATGCCCCCTATTTGCAATATTATAAGAATAAAAAGTAAGTTTCATATTTTTCTCCAACTACTTTGTCTTGATAGTTCTTCTCAACTTTTTTTTAGCAATTTTACTTCGTTGCATGCATATCATGTGTCAAATTACTAGTATAAAGAAAGAAATCAAATAAATGTACCTCGGTCCATCACAAAGCATAAGTTTGCATCCAAATTCATGTTATGATTTAGGTGGAGAATGTCACATGATGCATCAGATGTAGAAAATTATTTCACGTTTAGTCGTGCATGTAGCTAAATTGAAAGCAATAAACCTATAAAAATATGTGATCGAACTTATTAACCACCTTGCGCACACTAAAGACCTAAAGACCTAAGTAACAACTAGTTGTTCATTTAGTGTTGTTTTTCTTCTTAATATTAAAAATCTTCGAATCATTCATATAGCTAGGTAACATTACATTTAGAAACAATAATGGTTGTATTATTAATCTAGGCAGCATTCCATCTGCCGCTCGATAAATATGATCAAGGATTTAATTTGAAATTTGCTGAGGAAGTTGCTAAATCTCTTATAAAATACTAGCGAGTCTCTGCGGAATATGAATTTCTTTCTTAATTGCTTGGATCATGACTATTTAAACTCTTTAAGAGACTTAATTAAGTTTGGTTAGTGTCATATAAGCCCATATGATCCAAGCTCTTGGTAGGTTGCTAGTTAAATCAGACTCGGGCACAGACCCAGCAATGGGGCCTTGCACGACCAGTCTTTTTGTGTTTGGGTTTTTTGTCCACGTACAAATATGTGCTTATAGGTACCCACAACGTGTCATTTCCCCATTTAGAAGGAAGAAAAGTGCGTTGTTTATTGTCATGACACCGCAAGAAAAGGTTAAACCATGTGATTGACAGCCATGTCCTTTGCTTGCAAGTTGAGTTTCAAAGCTTCCAATTCTCTCTATTGTTTTATCCATAAAATAATTGAAAAACTAATGAAAATGGTTTGAAAACTTTGAGTTTTAACGATAAGGACAAAATAAAGGGTAAAGTGAATAGTATCAGGTTTGACTTTCTAGTGTAAAAATGTGGTTTTTCGTTAAAGTGAACAGTACCGCGGGTTTTTCGTTAAAACTCCCTAAAATAATTGCATGGACACAAAATTTCATTCACATATATTGGGAAGATTCATGAAAAATGGAAAATGATACTCTCCGGATCTCTTTCCATCTAATTCACCTAGTTCGGAATCTGAATCTTTGAAATTTGATCTAATGGCTACAAACAGAGGGCCCCTTTAAAAGTGATAATAATTGTAGCCGTTGGATCAAAATTCAACGACTCGGATCCCGGACTAGGTGGATTAGGTGAAAAGGGATCTGAAGAGGATCCATTTCCATGAAAAATAAGACCTGTTTTTTTTAATTATTAATATTATTTTTGATCGCTAAGAGTTTAGGGAAGTAGGTTACTCTCATTATCAGCGTCAAAACATATCCACAATCTTGAGCTAGAATGACTTACTCGTGACACCTAACTTCCAGCTGCCATCGTATGGATTTACGTAGGATTTACAAATTACGCACTAACGAGGACTGCTGGCAGCAGAACTCGAATCTTGATGAGACGACACACAAGATAAAAACCTTACCAACTTAGCCATCACTTGTTGGCATAAAACTTGTGTTTTGTTATAAGAGAAAAGGACCACAATTATGGTTATGGTAACGTAATCACAGTCATCCTTATATTTCGTTGTGTAAATTTACTTCAGCGGTGATTTTTAAGTAATTATTTAACTTCTATTGTAATAAAATCAGTCAGTAATCCATTTTTAATGCTAATTCATCTTTCATGCATTATTTATTTATTTATCATATAATGATAATAATATTTTATTTTTACTATAAATATTGTTGTAGGCATAATTTACTGAACAATTATGGAGGCTAGAGAGGGGGTGCGGCACATAGAGAGAAAAGAGAGAGATGTGTAATTATGAAGTGTGTGTTATTCCGCCCCATTGTGCTTTATTTATAGTAGTAGGGAAGGTTAAATCTTTACCCTAATAAGGATACAACTCTAATAGGAATTTAACTACTAATAGGGAATATACAAATATACTCCTAGATACATTAGGATTTACACAATCACATTCATAATCCAATAGGATTACAACACCCCCCATTGAGTGTGTAAATACTCAAGTAAACGACGCATCATGTCTTCAACGATGAAGTAAGTACAGTTGATGAAGTCGTTGGCACAATGAGCGAATGAGAGTCTCAAAACAACGGAAGAATGCATAAAAAGGTAAAACTCACAAAAACTCGCTATGGTAAAATCCAATGTGGGAGAAAAACTCATAGACTAAAGAAAAAAGTGAGAAGTTGCATTAAATCAAAACTATACGTCTTCTGGACGAAAGTAGAAGAGCTCACAATGATATTTATTTAATAAAATATTTAAGTGAGATTATTTGTACTTAGTCGAGTTATCTATACTTCTTATTCAATTGAATATTTGGGTTCACTTTCCTTATGCCTTTCACAGTAAGCCAAAAAGTGTGAGTATGATATCAATATATTAAACTCATATAGGAATCATACATTTCTACAATGAGCTAAACAATTTGAATGTGGTACCAACTTATTGAACTCATGAGTTCAATATTGGACTCGTGAGTTCAATATATCAAACTCATGAGTGTGATACTAATATATTGAACTCACACTAATATAGCAGTAGTATTTCATAAATTAAACTTATGATGCCTGGTACCTATATATATGTATAGGTATGACACTCTCGTGAACCAATGTGGAAGACCTACATGAATAATGCAATATCAATCACATTTTGGTTATTTGTGGGTTGCCAAACAATTACAATGATTCATCGAAACAAATGAATACATCTTGCTATGGGCCAACGACGTAAAAATAAGCTAATTAAAAGCAGTTTACTCACATGATTCAGTATTGGTTTGGGACTGCTTAACTTTTTTAATAAGCGGGGGTGAAAAAAAGTTGGGCTCTAATTTTTGTTTGATAACTCAATCGAATCCTTTTTTGTCAAAATAATGGCAATCCAAAGCGGAAAAGCGGAAGTAGCTAATAGCTGCTTTCAAAAACTAGTTTTTTCACAATACGCAGGCGAACAATATCATTAATGAAATTTAATATGGCATTCCTACCCTCCCTCTCCATCGTTCCTTTCTGTGCATCAAATATTTTTTTTCTCCCAGCTCGACCTTTCCCTCTCTCGTCTTCCACAGAAGGAATCAATGGATTGAACGTATTGCGATTTGGGTGTCGGCATTCATGTCCTAGGTCGGCAAATTGAACGAATCAGATGACCAAATGAGAAGTAGGTTGGAGCACATATCTCCTTACATTTTTGGCGTTCATGGTGACAACGAGGTGGTGGAGTTCTGCTAGAAGTGGGGTTGATCGAAGTCTAATTCACCCTTCTGGATGAGTGACAATGGGGAGTTGAGCTCATAAAATAGGCTATTATTATGGGTAGATGACTTGGGGCTCGTTTGGATGTGCTTTTAAAATGACTGAAAGCACTTTTAAAGAAAATATTTTCCTTCCTACTCTATAAAGATAAAATGACAACATCCTACTCTATCAATGACAACATCCTACTCTATCAATGACAACATCATTTTAAAAGCATATCCAAACTATCAATGAAATATTACTTGCTCGACATGCATCCGCTAAATAAAGAGTTGAGTGAGCAGTTAAACTCCAACGCTCAAAAAATCGAACGCATGCTAAAGGTACACAAAACTTTCCATCATCATAAGAGTAGGATTCTCTCCGCTCTTTGTCCTCCTTCCTCTAATTAGTTCACCAGTCTATGTAATTAGCAAAAATAATCAAATTAATTTCTCCCATCTCTTGGACGGGTGCCCGAATTAGCAAATCCTCTTATTCCTATCCATTTTGTTAATTTGAATAATATATTTATGAATAATTTTTATGGAATGCAACTATGCAAGGCAACCCTGATCACGTGGTCCCTTTGAGCTGTCGATATCGCCAACTCATTCACTGCATCTGCTTATCCACTTAGCAGTCAAACCTCGGTCAACGATGACAAGGCATGCCATCCCCTCTCCGCTCTCTGCCCTGACTCTGTGTGTCCCAAAACTTGCACTGCATTCCCTCATTCTCTCTCATCCTAATCTCTTTCTCGTTTCCTCAATTCCTATTTAAACGGTTATAATTTAGCCACGTCAATATCTTATATTGATTTTTTTTATAGAAACAATAAGATAAAAAATAATATGTGAGAGGAAAGGGGATGAGAATAGGAGGGAAGAGAATCCTACCACTTTCCTCTCAACATTCAAACCAATTTTTCTTCTTCTTCCACCTCTTTCTTCCACCTCTTTAATTTACCAAAATAAAATACTTTGTTTTTTATATGAACCATATTTACTTTTTTTTTTTTGAACAAATATTTACTTTAAACAAATCTAAATTACAAAGAAAGGAATTCAAAATTTAGATATCTGTGGCCGGAGAGGATTCTCTCTCCTCAGTTACGCTTAAGCTACGTCAACATTTTATATTAATTTTTTTTTTAAAAATACTAAGACAAAAAAAATATGAAAGAAGGAAAGAAAATCCTACTTCCTGCAGCTAAACATGGCCCCAAGTTTATGAGTACTCAGGAGTCAGTTTGGCCACTCATGCACTGTCCTCCCTCCTTCCGTTCTAATTTCTGAGGCTTATCTTTCTTTTTTGTTTTTGGAAACTCGAGGCTTATCTTTCTTGACCCCAGTTTTCATCACCTTTTTCTGTCATTCTCCTTTTTTTTTTTCTTTTTTTTTTTTTTCTTGTTCTGAAAGTTTAGGGTTTTCACATTTTTGCCATCTCAGCAAAACCTGCATCGATGCTTTGCATTATCATTGCTACATACCCTTCTTGTGAAATCCCTGATCCTGCCAGCCTTTGCTTCCAAGATCATCACATCCAAATCAAGAAAAAAAATATATGTTATTTAATTAATTAGAAAAATTATTTAACAATGACTCATAAAATTAACCTACACCAGGCTGCAGCATATCCCTAATTACCCTCTTCTTTTTTTTTTTTGTCGAAACTGTTTAAAATCTTCTACTCTTAAAAAATTTGATCACCTTCTGAGAGCCTGTACTATTTGTACCTGTACTGTTGTTCATTTGTAAATTAGAGTTTAATTGTTTAACCCAAAGGACAAGTTCTTAGAATCTTCATGAGATACAATATTAACATACATTATATATACACGAACAGTTTAGATTATAATTTTATAAGATTACATCGTACAAAGTTATTAGGGTCGTATTAAATTATCAACTGAATCTTCGTGAAACTAGGGTTTGACCCAAGTCCAAAGTACTGGAATAAAAAGGAGTATAGTGTGCTTCTTGGCAACTTCCCCCACATCCAAGGAAAGCAGTGAAAACATTGGAGACTGCATCCTCCTTCAAGATTTAATAGGTCACCTTCAATTTATCATGTCATGACAAAACCCATCACATCAGGCATGCATGCATAAAAATATGTACAAAAAAATTAAAAAAAATCACCATATCAGATATAAATACACGCATATACATGTTGGTTTTTGACTTGTATTTACAAGGGGTTGTTTTGAAATCTGATGGCAGCCTGCTTAGAGATGTACAACTCATCAGAGCATAAGTTTTCTCCTCCTCTTCCTCCTCCGATGAGCCCAAGAATATCCTTCTCCAATGACTTTGCAGATGCCATCCACCATGAAATTCGGAGGGAGGTTGCGGCTTCTCCGCCTGCTGTCTCCTCAGATTTTGAGTTCTCTGTTTCCAACTACTCCATGATGAGCGCTGATGAGCTCTTCTCCAAGGGCAGGCTGCTGCCCTTCAAGGACGGCTGCAGCAGCCAGACGCGGAGGAGCACCACCACTCTCAGAGATGAGCTGCTCCATGGGGAGGATCAGGATGATGACGTCTCGTCATCCAGGCCGCCGAAGGGTGCAAGGTGGAAGGGGCTCCTAGGAAGGAAGAGTAGGTCCCACATTGGGTCCAAGAAGGCTGAGAAGAGTGACGGAGATGGCAGAAGGTCTGGACTTGCGGTGGTTCATGAGGAAGCTCAGCATCATGTTAATAATAAGACATCACAGGTGAGAGAGAATTAAACTAGATTAAATTTATTACCCCCATTGTCCTTTTTAATTTTGAGTTTTATATAGTAGACGTGGGCTAAGTCGGTTGGCCGAGAACATACTGGTTTAGGTTAGCTAGTCAAGATAGTATGTTCGGTGCCTACCCTTTTGTACCTGAGTTCGAATCTCTCTCTTTTAATTCCAGTAGTTTAGAATATCACTTTGTCGAAAAAAAAATTGAGCTTTATATGACATGGCGATGGTGTTATTTTTTGTTGCAGGAGGCGTTGGATGAAGGAGGGTCAAGTTGGAGAGATGTGGAGATTGGAATATAGAGGGGTATGGTGATGAATTTGTAGAGGTGTGGGGAGACTTTTTTCATTATTTTTTTACCTCTTGAAGGCCTAGAGAGAAATTAAGGAGGATTATTGTTACTCTTGTATTTTTACCGCTGGTTTTTTGGTTAAACTTAGAGAGGTTATGGTTCTGGTAGTGATTGATCGGTTTTAATTAGGGCTCTCTAATTATTTTGTGGTGTATTTTGAAATTTGGTATTTTTTGGATTGGAATTTGGTATTTTTGGCTGTTCATTGTGCAAAAATGTTTGCAGTTGAAGAACCTTTATGCAATCAAATGTCAAGCTCTTGTCCCCATGGGGCACTCCAACACCTTAATTTCTTGAGCTTTTTCATGTATTATTATATCATCGTAATTCAGATGACCTACCTTTCATATGGAAAATGATTATTTTTTCATTATGCACACTTGTATATTTAATTTTTGATATATTCAATCCAAGTGCAAATTGGGAATGAGAAATTCACTTTCCTAATTATATAAATAGGGCTTAGTTACACCGGTGTTATTGAATTTATACTCGTGTTTCACTTCAATTCAATTTTCAAATCTCATGGTCCTCACCGAAGCATACTAGAATTTTCGATGTACGCATGGTTGATAAATGTGTTGGGCAACAATGTCTAGATATATATATCAAAAGGGGTTTAATTATGACACTATCCTTGAATTTGTACTCGTGTTTTACTTTATTTCATTCAGTTTTCAAATTCGATGGTCCTTGCCTTGGTGTCCACTTCAGCTCATTTGTGTCAAAATTTTCACTAGTTTCGACCATTTTATTGCATCTGAATTAACGAACAAGACAATTGGGTTGACCATAGATTTCAAAAAAATTAAATTCAATAACCAAAGTAACAGGATACAAATTCAAGAACTAATTAACCCTGACAAGGAACCATAACCAAGTTGCATTGTTGTCGGTTTTAATTTCAAAAAATTTAAATAAAAAATTAAAAAACAAAATAGTTATCGAATGGTACTTAAACTCGACAACAAAGATGAAAGAAAAAAAATGAATAGGAGATGGTATAAATGTGACAGATGGTGCAACACAGCAACATGCAGAGTGCTATAAATGTGACAGCCCAGCCACGGCTATTGAATATGGGAGTTTTAACGAAAACTCTGAAGTACTGTTCACTTTAACGAAAAATCACATTTTTACACTAAAAAGTCAATCCTGATACTATTCATTTTACCCTTTATTTTATGTTTATCGTTAAAACTCAAAATTTTCAAACCCTTTTCATTAGTTTTCTTTTATATTATAACTTCTTGTACAGAAAGATACATATACTATCGTCAGTCAGAGGCAGAGGCAGGATCTGGAGAGTGTCACGTGCAAAGCGCAAAAGGAGTGGCCAACACAATATACTGGTCAAAACCCCAACAGGGTTACAAGATTGATGGTCAAAATCTCAAAGATCCCACTGCATTACTACTGCGGGACACAGACTGGAGCTATTAAAGCATGCACCCACCCAACTCTCGTCAAAAGATCGAGCTCATATGAAATATGTTTGCTGTCATCGTCATGTTTACTAATATCAAATCTCTCCTAGGTAAGATTCTAGATAAGACGAAAACATATAAGAAATAATATAATTAGCTGCTAACGTGCGCATGAGCTTTTATTCTTGCGTGTTTGTGAGACCCACAAAGCACGAACGGCCAGAATCAGCCCCGCGCATGGAGACTAATCTTAGTACTCCTCTAAACCCTAATTATGAAATGTCTATTAGAGTCTGTTTGGTACTCTACTTGAATCCAACTTGTTAAACTTAAAAACAATTTTCAAGTTTTAGGCCTTAAAAACTTGTTTGGTAGGATTATTTTCAAAAACTGAATTCAAAATTAACTAAAAAATATAGTCTATTCTCTAAAAACACAAAAAATGAGTTCTTAGAGTTTTTAAACTTAAACTCACAGACGTTTTGTAATTATAGAATTATGAGATGAGGATATGTAATTCAAGGCCTCTAATGCTGAATTACTGTAATCTTAATCTGTATTCATAGCTGAAAGCTCTCCTAGCCAAAAAAGCATCACATAGCTAAAGTTACTAGTTGCTAGTCGTTTCCAGAACCACACAAACCACAAACAGCCATCTTTTGGGTCACAGATGTAAACTACAAGTAAGTACATTGAGACATGAAAACGTAACACAAAAAGGGAAGAGGATTTTACACTTCACGGTAGCATATTTACCAAGGAGCAGTAACCTCTTCCTGGAACTTGAGCTTGTTGATTTCAGCTTTTGATCTCAGGCTCTCAATAGCAGCGCCGAATTCATCGCACGCCTCCCTCATTTCCTCCAGCTTCACTTCGATATTTCTTATTCCTATTCCTGCCTGCGACCGCTCAATTCTAGCTTCTTTGTACATTTTTGCCTCCAATGCAGCTCCTGAGTCGTCGGCTAGGTTTGCAAGCCGACATATCCGATCACGTAAAAATCCAACATTCATGCCCAACAACTCGAAGGCCGTTAAATACTTGTCCCAAGACACAAAATCATCTCGAGGTGTAGTGACCTTGCAAGCTTTAATGGAGTCGGCAATATTTACAGTTTCAGATATGGCTCCTATAATCAAATTTGGATTCATGCCCTTGATAACATTTTCATGAAGAAACGCTTTCTGGCTGCGGCAGAGCTTGTAGTACTTCTTTCGAACATCTTCGGGGAAATCAGAATCTAGAAACAACCCATCTACTAGAATGTGAAATTTCTCATAACTTCGGATGTCCTCAAATTGAAGAGCTGCGGCAGGTGACTTGAGATCTTCTGAAACTTCCGAACCAGCCTCCTCACTATCGTTTTCAGATTGTTCGGCTCGCTGCAAACCAATCTTTTTCTTCTTAGGAACTACCAACTGAGGAGAATGTGCACGTTTCCTGATGGAGTCATTACAAGGCGTAGTGCTCGTTTCTGCATTATCTTTATCTGAGTGTAACATCCATGAGAAATGGTAGAAACATCAATGAAAGTACATCTAAATATAGCATGATTTCGTAAATATATACATGTCTTATAAATACATGATACTAGGAAGAAACAAACAGAGAGATTAATGAACTTGCCTGAATCCTTTTGTTTTGTATTATTATCCAAATTTAGAAGGCCAAGAGCCCCATCAACCTCAGCCATACCATTTGACCTTATTATGTAAACCTACAAGATGAAAGAAACTACGGTTACACATAGCAAACTTCCACACCGGCCAAAGAACAAAAGCATACAAAATCTTAACCTGTATGAACGCATTTGGGACACTTTCTCGATTATAATCCAACAGAAATGGTAAGTTGATAAAATGGACAAAATTGATGAGGGAATGTTGCACCCACTTCATCAGAATATCAAAACACCACAAGGCAGAAATTCAAATAAAGCACTAGTGTTGGTCCTATTCAAGGGATAGGTTCGGGTATAAAAGATTCAAAACATTACCTTAAATTTTGTAGGTTCGACTAATTGGAAGACCAGAACATCTCCCTCGAGTAAATTGTGAGAAGCAGCAAACTGTCTCCAACCAGCACTCAGTCCGGTCTTGCATGCAATGTATTTCAACTGATACTGTCTACCACTTTCATCTTCCAAAGTCATTGTAATATCTTTATCTGGTAAGTGTGATTTGCAGAACAGCGAAGGAAGCCCCTATTACACAGAATACATAAGCAAAATATAGGGGGGGAAAAGACAAGAGCTTTAACATGTATATACAACTTCTGTTATAGAGAATGTTCTCGCTTTCATCTACTGTAACAGACTTACCATCCAAAAACAACTGGCCCCGTGTGATCTGACCAGTGATTTCACGAAGCTAGGGAATTGACGTTCTAGTTTTGATCGAACTTCCTGTGCTCGAATGACAGCAGATGACTTTGCTTGACCTCGTGAGGGTGATCCATCAACTGGAAACTCATACTGTGTATTGCTTTAAAAAAATTCAGAAAGACAGCTTGTCATGAAGCAAGTTTAAAATTACAAAGAAAGAGCGGATAAAATACGCAAAAACTGTACAAGATGTTTCACTGACCTAATGGCCGGGGACTTCCCTGCATGACTCAACATCTGCGGTTCAATAATGTGTTAAAACCTTTCATAATTCCCATAATCCCATTCATAAGGAACAATGCCATTTCATCGATACAACAATTTTGTTCACAGAACAAAAGAGCTTACAAGTCGAGCCAGTCAAACACAATCACAACGAGAAGAAACATATAAAGTAAACGCATTGCACCAATTCTGCTAATCCATAACAACAGTGGCTTCTCACACACTACTCCTATCAAAATTCTGATCAACCAATGCCTCTATATGCTAGTGTGGGAGTACATAATATCGAAAAACAGGTGAAGTACGAAAAAGAAACGATTTTTCAATGCGTTTGTGTAATATAAATGCTAATCCATAAGAACAATGGCTTCTCACCCACTACTCCTATCAACTTTCTGATCAATCAAAGCCTTTATATGCTTGTGTGGAAACTACATTGTATCGAAAACAGGTAAAGTAGGAAAAAAAAAACAATTTTTCAATGTTCTTGTGTAATGTAAAGCCGACCCATAATGCCAAATCACAAAAACTGATCCACAAATTTCGTGTACAGGGGTATCAAAATTAAGAAACCAAAGGTTTAATTTAATTTAGGTTTGAAATAAACAAAGAGGGGGGGGGGGGGGGGTCATACCTTTGTAATTTGGGTATTGGAAAGCTCCTTCATAGGCATGGAATGCTCCACTTCCTTCTCGTTCGGCTTGGCTGGCTTCTTCAACTTACCCTATTCCACAATGCACCAAAAACCCACATCAATTTCAATGAAAAAAACAGAGAGAGAGAGAGAGAGAGAGAGAGAGAGAGAGAGAGGAGAGAGGGAGGGCAATGGCAAACCGTGGGGAGAGAAGAAGGTTTAGCGTTGGCGGCGGGCTTGGGGCGTGGCCTGGGTTTGGACGGCGGCGTTTGGGGTTTCCCGTCAACCTTCCGAGCCATGGTAAAGTAATGCCCGGAGGTGTTTGTGTTTATGCCTGAATCATTTTCTGGTTCCAACAAATCCAAACCAGCCAGATACCATGAGGCTGCCTTCCTGCCTCCTCCCCTCCTCCTCTCCTTTTCCTTCCCCTTTTTTTCTAATTAAATCTTGCCCTTTTTTCATTTTTGTTGTGAAATGTTTCTGTAATTTAACGCTTTTTTCTGTTTATTATACCGAAAAATAAACCAAAAACTGAAAAATTGGAGCCGGCACGTGTCTCCTTCAATTTTCGTTGAGCGCGCGAACGAGAACGGTGCTGTTTAGATGAAGATATATTTTTCAATATGACCGGAACACGGAGTGATACATCAAGTATCATTATAGAAATGGTTAGATATGTATGTTAAAAAGTTAATAACTTAAAAAATACAATTTTTTACCACTTGTATAAAACCATGTTATATACTACTCGTATTCCGATCACAAGAAAAAATTTCTCGTTTAAACAAGTCTCCTTTCTTTCCCTCGAGGGCATGATATGACCATCTTGTTTGTATTGAAAAATTTTGTGGGGTTTTATGAATTTGGACATGTTGTTTGTAAAATTGTGAATATCATTTAATCTTGTTTGTGCTATACTACTTTTTTGGAATTAGATTAAGGACTTTTTTGGTCAAAGGAATTAGATTAAGGACTTAGGCGAGTAAACGTACACATCAAAGCTTGAATGTCGATTTGTATTCTTTTCTTTCACGTATATTTACTTTCACATGCTCATAGCTACGGAAGAGAACGAAGCACCTAAAAATAAAAATAAATAAAAAATAAACAAAATAAAAAAAAAATAAAAACCCTTCGGCCCCCAACACTCCATGACTGCATCAACGCTAAATTTGAACCTAGTTAAGTTGTACAGGATAATATATTATTCTTCTATCCACTTAAATTTGAATCCATCTTTTTATAATTTACATAATTTTTAGTACAAAATATCTTCTCTTTTTTTTAATCAAGAAAAATATATTAAAAATAAAATCCTCGAGTACAACCGTTCCCTACAAAATCAAATTGAAGAGCATGAATAGCAAATGAAATAATACAATGATCCTAAATATCATATCTTTTTTTAGAGGAAAAAAAAGGTTATACAAAGTGTTTCTCTTGACATCAATATCATAATCAATCACATCACATAGTTCTTGCTTTTCTTATTATACTGTAGTTGGCAGTATGTAACTTTGGATGGATGATCTCAAAAAAAAAAAAAGAAGATTGATTTAGGTCGTTGGACCATATTTTATGTCGTTGAAAATGTCAAAAATGTTGTTTTAATTTTCTTAGAAAAACACGCCCTTTTTATAAGGTTACGTTGAACTACTTATTTATCTAAATAAATATTATAAAAAACGTAAATATTGGAAAACAACAGCAAATTGACCTTTGCTTTGTGCTTGTTCATGCAGATAATATGGAATAAACTACAACACAATAACGTCAAAGGTTTGAATAAATAAATAAAAATATTATGTCTAAAGGTATTAACCAAAAAAATTAAATTCGATTATTTATCTCTTGCATGACATAAAGCGTGATGTATTTTGGTAATCCACTGAGAAATTGGTCAGTTGGTGCACCATAACACCATGCGACCTCAAAAAACAGCTGTTGGATTTAAAATCATAGTCTAAAGAATGCAAACAAGTTGCATGGGATCATGGTGTCACGTCAGATGCTTGCATAACAGAAAATCTACGTACATGAGGGGTATATTTAATGTGCATGATTGCTCTTGTGCAACATGCTGTCCTGAGAAAATAAACGGAGAGAAAAGAAATCGAATTCGGAACCTCGGGTGCAATATGTTATCATGATTCGTAATACATCTGCTAGTAAACCAACAAAACCAAAAACTAGTTCGCCTCGATTGAATATTCATCTATTAATTTGAATATGTAGATCCCTTTTGCTTCCAAACATCCTGACTTGATTGGATTCGGTTGTATCTTGGGTTTCCTTGTACTCTTTATTCTAATTCTCTGTCATCTTCTTGCAGCACAAGTCTCTTTCCCTCTCTCTCTCTCTCCCCTTTCTCTCTCTAAGCATAAACTGTTAATATAATAACAATATTTCTAATGAATATCTGATAATAATTGAGACTTTTTTTTCTTCATGGATGGCTTCAAATTCAACAGCTTTCATCCGGGGCATAAATTCGTGAACAATTTTCAAAAGGGTTGTTCGAGTTTCGGTTGACAATCTCTCCGATGCCGATGTTCCTGAATCTCTGGGCGTTTTTTGGTGCGGATTCCCCACAATCTTTCAGCCGCTGCCTCAAAATTTTCTATCTGGTTTTTGCATTCGGCTCTGCTCTCTGCCTTGGTGCTCTTAAAAGTACCACCTTTTGCTCTTTAAGATATATATACCTATATGCATATATATTACATATATATATATATATATATATATATATTCAGATTTTGCATGTTTTTTGCTGAATTTACTGGAAATTTTGATGGTGGGTTTTTGGGATTTTGATTTTTTGATCATATACGTTGCAGGTCTTCTGGTGGGACCCGTATCTGCACTAATACTGATTTTAGGGAACGTGGGGATAATTCTAGGTTTGTTTCCTGCACATGTTGCCTGGACAATCTACACTCTCATAAAGTTAGTATCTTTCAAACTACCCCTTTTCCAATTTTATTTTTATTTTTTAAATCTAATTTTAAAGAGATTTAATACCTTTTTTTGTTTCAAAAATGTTTGGGAATTCAGGATTCACAGATTTGATGTACCACTTAAAATTGCAATTTTGTTTGCCTTGCCTGGCCTGCTGGGTATATGGCTGGGTTTGAGCATAGCTGGGAGTGCTCTGTTGGGTGTGGGATATGGGTTCTTCACTCCCTGGGTTTCCACTTTTGAGGCCTTTAGGCATGACAACCAGTACAAGAAATTCAAACATTGTATTCTGGTAAAACCCTTAAAGTTTTGGTATTTTTTTCGAATTTTTTTGTTCGATTTAGAGTCGAATTTAGCTCTACTCATTCTGTTTCCCTCATGCAACATTGTTAGGATGGAACTTGGGGGACTGTTAAAGGAAGCTGTACTGTAGTTAGAGACTTTGCAGACCTGTGTTACCACTCGTACCTGCTTTACTTGAAGGAGTTGAGAGAATCACCCGCTTCAGAGGAAGTTCGAACTCTAAGGTAATCGTGTTGTGATTAGTGACTCGAATTGTTTTGCTTCTGTCATCAAATTATGTAGCAATAGCCAAATTTAAATATTTGAAATAGCACTGCCTTAAAACAGCGGTTTTAATCTGAACTCAAAATCTTTTTCGGGGACATATTGTAGGTTGATTCACATTCCGGCATGTATTATAGTTGGCGTGTTGGGGCTAATCGTGGAGATCCCTGTTTACACTGCAATTGCTGTAGTAAAGAGTCCCTATATGCTGCTTAAGGGCTGGTATCGGCTAATTCATGATCTGATTACTCGAGAAGGTCCATTTCTTGAAATAGCTTGCGTTCCCATTGCTGGTTTGACGATCCTTCTGTGGCCAATTGTGGTTGTTGCAAGCATCATATTGGCAGTTTTCTCGAGCATTTTAATTGGATTGTATGCATCAGTTGTCGTATATCAGGTTTGCTTACACCAGACTATGATAATAGTAATCTCCTTGGCAATGAGTAAAATTATACATCTTTTAACCATTTGTGGATGCAGGAAAGATCTTTCAGGAAAGGTGTGGCATATGTGATTGCAATGGTGGCAGAATTTGATGAGTACACGAATGACTGGCTGTATCTTCGAGAGGGAACAATCTTTCCAAAGTTAATGACTTTCCTGCTTGTGAAATATTGTTCTTTGAGCTCATTAAGTATTTACCGCACCTAGATTTTGTTAGATCTTTAATAGTAGCGGTCTCATTATGCGCAGCCAGGCCTAAATATCGAAAAAGAGCTGTCTCTCAATCACCGGAATTCTCTGTTCTAGGAAATCAGCTGGACGAAGGTAAACCAAGTCCTGCTCGTATGGAAGCACCTGCAATGCTTATGCCAAGTGTAGCCCATTCAAGATCAGTTAGAGCCGTTATACAAGAAGTGAAAATGGTTCAGGTATGCGTTTAGATGAGATCAGTATCTGACTAAAGGTTCTTTGCAAATGAATTTTTTTGCTTTAACGAAAATTATATCCCCGAACTAGCTATGCAAGCTTAGGATGAATTCTTTGTGCCATGCACCAGAACCTTTTCGGAGACATGTAGTAATGTTGTAGGTAATGACAAGGCAATGAGTGCTGAGTGCTTCTGCTAGCACCGGAAACTTACTCTTTAAATAGCCCCTCCAAAAGATGTAGTAAATTTTCCAAGGGGTTGGCGGGGGAAGGGGAAAGGGAGAGTGGGCGGAGGAGGTGGAGGAAGGGGTAAGTGAAGGAGGGTTTCTATCAGTTTTAGCTTTTATATTTATTTCATATGAAATTGCCGTTGTTTAGCCCCCTCACTTGTTTTGTTCTGTGACACGAGATTCTTGTACTTAAAATGCAACAGATATGGGAAAACATGATGAGATCCTGCGAACTGAGGGGCAAGGCATTGTTGGATGATAATGTAATAACCACATCTGACCTCGACGATTGGTTGAAAGCAAAGAACAGCAATGAAGCATCAATTATCGGTGTTGGTTTGCCTAGTTATTCATTCTTGCAGACTCTGCTCTGCTCCATCAGATCAAATTCAGATGGTTTACTGATGCTGGATAACGTTGAAGTTAACTACTTAAATAGACCTCATGACAAATTGTTGGACTGGTTCTTTAATCCGATAATGGTCCTGAAGGAACAGATTAAGGTCTTACAATTGGCGGAGGGTGAGGTTAGATATTTGGAGAAAGTGGTTCTTTTCGGAAGCAATAATCCACAACGCTTAGAGGCTTGGGATAGCGGAAGTTTACTACCTCAAGACGCTGTAAGAGCTGCTCAAATCGAAGGCATTAGTAGAAGGTATGAAATTTCTTCTATTCCACTTTCAACCAACTAAAATAACCAAACTATTCACATTCCATGGAGGAAAAAATGAACAAATTCATATGTCGCCAATCTTAACAAATAGGGAGAGCAAAACTTATGCGCGTGTAGGGTAACACTCTATCTCGTACAGTCCAGTATGTTATGTTGCCATGCTATCAATCAAAGACCGAATCAACTGAGTCGATGATTTAAGGTGACAGGATAAAACCTGCTCTTAGTAAGTGGCGTTGACAAACTCCGGAACTCTGGAATGAGTATCATTGCTTACGCTGCATCTGAATATCATAGAAAATTGAATCGATCAGTTTTGTTTGTGTGGCCAATAGAAGCAAATGAACTTAGCATTAATGTTTTCCTGTGTGTTCATGTTCTCACCTTGTTGTGGTTGTATTTGTAGGATGATTGGAATGATGAGAAGTATCTCAAAACTTCCCACTTACAGAAGGAAATTCCGGCACGTTGTCAAGGCTCTACTAACTTACTCCTTACCCAAGGAGGCTTCAATCGAAGCTGGTTCTGTTAAATCTACCATCTCCAGTGAAGATGTTGTGCTGGATGAACCTTAAGTTATTTTCTTCCTTTTATTTACATTTCCCCCCCTTCACATTAGACTGTAATTATAATTTCTCAGGGGCATGTATTTTAGTTCATTTGTCAGGCCATTAGTTTACGAGTTCTTCCTTCGTATTTTACTGGGGAAAAAAGTTTAAAGAGATTTTACCTTGGTTCATCTTTTTTACAGAAAAAATGGGTAAATTCATAAGTTCAGCGCTCGCTCAAACTCGTCAAGTGGGTGAAAAATTCATAGATGGAGCACGGTAAAAATTCATGAGGCCTTTTTTTTGGTAAATTGGATTCGTGGGGCTTTGGTTATGTCTGAGTTGTGAGTGCGCAATGGATATATGCAGATGGAAGAAGAGCATTCTTGATCTTCTTGAGGCACCATTTTCATAAAAATGGAAATCGTTGGCCAGCACGTTTTACTTATTGGGAAGCTCTCATTCCATCGAGGGATTGGTTTGATATAGGGTTGACCTTTTGTTAACAAAAGTCTGACATGCTATGTTGTAAGTGTCCTGTGACGATTTAATCTCATTTTACGTTTTTTATTGACGGATAAACAATCTAACGGTGGAAGAGTTTAGCTTCATAATTGATAGGAAGGGTCGATATTCACAATATAAATCTAAAATCATAGATTGTTGTCTTTGGATTTATGGTCTACAATAAGAATCTAACATATAATCAATATGTCGAAGTTATACGATAATTCTGCAATACCTAGTGAATGGGATGCCTCGACGCATTGGACAACTAGATTTGCGTGGTTGAGTTTTGACATTCTCTATTTAGTATCTTAAATATTGATGCATCTCATACAGGTGGTGTATTGTAGATAGCCCCAAGCTATATGTTTCACAAAAATGTATTATGTTCAACTATTGTATGCATGCAATTTCTTGCTTAAAAGTTATAAGTTAAGCTACATCGATTTCTTCTGTATCAAATAAGGATTTTAAAATTGTGAAAAAATATAATTAATGAAACGATCCATGCCATGGCCCATGAGTACAAGTTGTAGCTAGGAGATGACGATGAATAATAATATGAGGATATGTTTATTACATTACCGTGGATGTTGAAGTGACTTATCACAAAAAAAAGAAAAAAAAGAAAGAGATGTTTAAGTATGAATGTAAATTAAGATTTGTTTGTATAGAGGAATAACTCCTTAATTTGAGTATTTTTCGGACACTAAAGAGTAAAGACCCGTTTAATAATCATTTTTTGTTTGTTTTTATGTTATTGATAGAGGTGAAACACATAGGAGGAGGGTGAAAAAGAGTAGACGAAGGATGGTGGAGAGGGACAGAAGAAGAAATGTACAAGAAAATGCACACAAAATAAAAATCTATTTTAAGATGTTTTCACTTTCAAAAATTTATTTTTTTATTTTTTATTTTTTGGACAACTTTAAAAAATTTATTTTAATTTCTCCTTACTCCCATCACTTCTTCATCCCTGATTTACCGCATATAATTTATTTATATCTCACGCACTCAGAAAGTAAAAACCAAAAACAAAAACCTAAGGGTTTTTTGCGCAAGTAACACCTGAAATTGTAAGCATGTGCGATATCACATGAACTTTCAATTTTTATTTTTTACCACCTGGATTTTCTTAACTGTTAGAATCTATCAGCTCATCCATTTTGCTGTTAAAACATGTCACCTATAGGGATATTTTCGTCAATTAACTTTATGGGACTTTCTAGGATCAAATTGGCTCCAAAATAATACTGAGTCAATATGACGCCAAAATTGGGGGTTTGTACCGCCCCAGTTCAACAATTCCCTCCACAAGAGTTTGAATAAATTAAGGTGAACCATACAGGCACTTGCTGACCTACAAAAAAAAAAATCTTGAAAACTCATTGTAAATGAAAAACTAGATTTTTGCATAATTTTCCCTTGAATTCTTCAACCACCCCTTGGCAAAATCAAACCGAAATCAACTTCTCCATTTCTCTTCGTGACATGATTCCGGCTAATCATAGGGAAGTGAATTGACAAAAATAACCCTCCACATGAACACGATGGTAGATTCCAACAATTAAGAAAGTTCAAATGGTAAAAATAAAAACTAGGCCCATAGTCCAATTCATTTTGTTTTGCATAGCCCATGATCAATCACAATCAACTGCCAGCGACCAGTCGAAAGCTCTTTGTCGCATGCTACTTACCAGAAGAATCCCAACGAACAAGGCACTTACTCGATTTTTAGTTTTTAATAATTCTACACTGGTTGCAAGTAGAATTGGCTCCTTTTGGAATGTTTTCCAGAAAATTTTACTTGGTGAAAAATATTCGTTTTTGTAGTCTATTACTCTTCACTTATAAATGAAATTTTTTATAATCGAACATAGCTGTTGGCAAATTCGATACCATATTTTTTTACGGCGGGCTCGTTGGCCTTTTGGATCAAATTTTTCAACCCCTTAAAAGTAAAGTATGTTTGTATCACAAAAAAAAAAAAAACGCATACACAAGCATACCCTAGGTCCTTTCGTTGGTGTCGACCATGCGAAAGCACTCGCTTTGTGACATTTTAATTCATTCTGACGTATATGAGATGACAAATTGATTCGCAACTGGCATCAACATTTCAACTTTAAAATTTTGGGTTCCAATGTTTGCTTTGAACCGATATTATCTTTAATATTATCAATCAATGAATTTTGAGGTTTTCTCATATTTATCGGTAGATTTCATTTGCTTATACAATAAGGTTATCAAATCCATACTACGTTTTCATTTTCACTTTTCTATCTTTACGTTTCACACTTTTAATTTTAAATAAGAACCCTATAAGTCTATAACTTGCCAATATTTAGAAATTAGTAACACTTAAAATAATTTCTTGTATTCTTGTGTAAACTTAGAGCAAACCTACGGAGCTAGCCAGATAGACCTATGTGCACTACACCACTTACCCTATAACACTCGAGAGAATCAGAATCCTTTTAACACCCGCCTATTTTGTCTCTCTTTTCTTTTCTTGTTCACTCTATCATGCAGCAAGTTTCCAAAATATCATTAATGATCCAAACAAAAACAGAAAACCAAACCCTTTTTCAGTAGAGTGAATCGTTCGCTTATAATTTCACCAAGCTTTTTCATGATAGAATCCATCACATGTCGAGTTGTGTAGATGCATAAGTTGGGATAATATCAACGTAATTAAGCTGATTCTGAAACTTTGAAATGATATCAAATCGCGTTCTTCTCGACAACTTATATTAGATGGTTCAACTTCTAATTGCACCATGCCCTTTACAAAAAATCCAACAAGACAATATCGGCACGAGTAGTAACGGACTGCTGACCAGGCTATGAAATCTTGTCCAAAAAATAAAGTCAAGATCATTAACCGGATTTTTGTGTCCAGAGTCAAGGACCTAGAGATCCAGACCCTTGAAGAGAGAGAAAAGAGAGAAAAAAATTCTGACTCTTGATTTGTGTAAGATGGGCTAATGAAATAGATTAATAAGAACCGTTAAATTTAAATAAGTATTTTGGATCTCTGGTCCGTCGGACCGTCGTAGAGATTCGGCCAGGATCTCAATTCCCAAATATATACCATCCCTCAGAAAGTACAGATGAATCAATCAGTCAAATTAAAAGCCTCTGATCTCTTCTGTCTTCTCTCTACAAACCTTCCATATGTTGCCTTCTCTCTGTCTCTTTTAACTGTTTTGTAGTACACACAGAAACAAGTAGAGAGTTGCAGAAGAGATTCAGTGAATTTATTTTATTTTGCAGTCGGCTTTTTTTAACCTTTACCCAAATCAGTTTCCGATCTCCGTACAACAGTGGAGTTATATAAGCTAGTAATAGTAAATATTCTTTCTTTCCAATTCCGTGCTTTTATTTGGGATTTGTAAAAAGTGGATTCGGCCACGCACTGGGACATTGGCTGGTGATGGTGGATCATGGTGGATCAAGGGGATAAGATCATCACCTTCCGGCCTTCATACACGTGTCCACATATTACAGGGTTTATTAATTCACACCCTAATTTATCCCAATTTTATGTTTTTTAAATCATATTTTATAGATTACATAATGTAACGGTAGATCGTTAAATTTTTTTTTTAATAATTTAAAGAAAAAATCTGAACGTCAATCGTGACATAAGGTGATATATAAATATGGTGTGAGACTTTAAGTAGATGGTTGCTCTGACGTCACTTATTTCCAAAATATTCAAAAACTAAGGGAAAATAAGAACAAATTGTTTTTGAATTTACATAAATTCTTATTTCCTTTGCTCTCATCAAAAAAATATTCGCATACGCCAAAATATACTGGATTTGTAGACGGCATCTGCATGTATTGTTGGAACACTACATTTCTGGAAAGCTAGTATTGTCATCTTAGAAGACAGATACGTGATATAATAAAATGTTGGTTTTTCTGGAGGGATCAGTTTTTTAGATCAAAGTTGTACATCATATGATATGTTATCAATAAGAAATAGCACGTTAATCAATACTTAAGTAATAATTCAATCATCAACAACCACGTCATATGGTTTAAAAAGTTGGTCTCCTTAATATTAATCAATAAAATATTTTTCTAGTACTATCTATTACTATATTGATGTACAATACAAAGACTAGTTATAATTACCACGAGACTGTGTTTCAATACGACGGAGTAATTTCTCGGGTATGAGAGATAGAAGAGTAGTGCAGAGGAATGAATAATACGAGATAGGTAGAGAGAATGAGACACCAGAAAATGAAGGGAGAATAGAAGCTTTGTTATTCCAACAGTCGTTTGTTCTCTTTCATACTCAGATCATACACAGAACAAACTGCTGCTGCTGCTGCTGCTTCTTCTTCTAAATTAACTTGGAGAGCTAAAGCTTTAGCTGTACATAATTAAAAGAAGATAAACAAAGCGAAGAACTGAAATTAATTAGCGGAACCTAATTAAAAAAAAAAATTAACAATGATAACAGATTATGCATGAGGATTATCGATCTTTATCGATTCCTTTCGATCACTCGTGTTTCATGGCTTCAATCGAATCCACTCGTATCGTCCTTCGACCGGCTCGTCCTTCACAACATCATAATTATACCTGAAAAATTACCAACAATTTAGAAATTTCATGCTCGGATCGTGAGAACGTTAAACCTAAATCCGTGCAAAATCATAAATTTTATTTATTTCTTCAGAAAATGAGTTGAACTTTTACTTCTCCATAAATTTTTGTTGGCTTTCCTTCTCCGTGGCAGCGAAGAATTCTTCGAGCTCGGACACGTTTACTACTGTCGGCGATCGTCGTTGAGACTCCGCCTCCTTTGGCTCCGCCGTCGATTCTGCTTCCGCTCGAACTTCGCTCGTCGGACCCGTCATCTCTCTGCTGCCGCAAAAGCAAAAGAACGCACGCAAAGAGAGAGAGAAATGACTTGAGACGCAAATAATTTGAGACAAGGAATTTAAATACATTTCACCTACGTGAAATTCGAATTTAAAACAAAATTAAACTTTTGAATTTTGAAATTTAAGATAGGATGCAAAAATTACAGTACTAAATGTTCCACAATTGTATAATATATATAATATATATGTATATACCTTTCATCTCTGCTGGAATAATACGTCGACGATTCGACCTGGTCACTCTCATCCGCCTGCGAAAAATATGAATTAAAAATTCCAGTTAATAAAAGCGCGACTAAACTGAAAAATTCAAAGAGTTACAAGAGAACTGAATTTATTGCCGAATTTATTCCACTAATTAATTTTGAAATTAATTCGAAAATTGTTCACCTCCAGATCTACGAACTCGATTTTTCTATCTTCCACGAGCACGCTCGAGTCGTTACTCGAGCAGCAGGAACTCTCCGCGTGATCCGACGTCGAAAAATAGTCGTTCGACGTCCTTACGCTCTCCGCCTCCGGCTCGGATTTCGTCGCGCTCCTCACAACGACGACGCGTCGTCTCGGCTTCTTGTGCTGATCGACGTCATACGACGACGACGGCAATTCGACCGATTCTCCGTCCGCGCTGCCGGTCTTCCTCTTCCTCGCCGCATTCGCTGACGTGGCAGCTCGAGCCAGTTCCATCGCCGAGTTCTGCAAGCTCTTCGTGTTCTTGATTCACTTGCTCTCGCCGTCTCTCTCTCTGGAGCTCGTTTCTAGAGAGAGAGAGAGTGCGATGACGACGATAATGATGGTTATGATGACGAGTCGGTTGGACGGCTGGGATTGATTTGGCTTATAAGTGCGGGGTGGCAAAAGGTGGTCCAGACTCCGTTAACAGTGACGGGGAATCCGAAAACGGGCGTTTTGACGGCGCCGTTACGTAGATCTGGGCCGCACCGAACATTCCTCGAATTGGACGCCGCCACGTGGATGGGGCCCACGTAGAAGATAACAGGAGGGGGTGAAATGATCGCCTGCACGACGGTTCAGGTTTGGAGGCTGTACGGTTGTGGAAGTTCGAACGGGATTCAGTGAATTACGCGCAGTTATAACAGAGCTGAATTACTTGTATACCCTTGTGCTTATTTGGCCGCATCTGTACTGCCATCCACTCGTTTGTTTTACTTGTTCTCCGTAATTACAAATGAATGATTGTTTTTGCATGTTAATCTGCACGTTTAGGCTGATTAATGACTGTAAAGAAAGCATGATTAATTAGTTATGGAAACTTATGGCCAAATTGCCAATGGGTGCAAATTGCCAATGGGTGCTTTGCATAGGAGAAAGTTTAACAGATCTTGTAAATTAAACAAGTATAAAGATCAACGGCGTTATCCTTCACATTCTTCGTGAGAGTTCGACTCTTGACTTTTTAACCTTTAATAAAAATAAATAAGAAATTTTATTTTTAATTCAATTAGGTAGAATAGTAAGAAATTTGATAAGAAAGGTTAACAATTTTTGCTTTTGAAGCAACCTAAAATAAGGGCGTTATGAGGCAAGGGCCCTAGTTGCGGCGGCACTAGTGGCAAGGGTTTTCCCACCTCACCCAAGTTCGAGTCCCAGTGGTCTCCCCCATAGAAATGGTTGTATTCCCCCCTCCCCTACATTTAATGCCTTGTCAAAAAAAAATAAAATAAATAAGGGCTTTATATATGCCTAATTATCAACATATTTCAGCCATAAATAGGGCAAATACAAGATTCACAGATATGAAGAATATGACTTCTAGTGCTTGCAAACAAATATATGAAGATAAAAATAATAATAAGAGATGTTGCAAGACATTGCTGAAAGATATGAAGGATTCATAGAAACCACTACATCCATATTGCAAGATGATGTCGCAGGTGAAAAGTCTTAAACCTCTGGGATAAGAAAACAACATGCTTTTATCTAGACATTACAGAGAAGGACGCGGCTCCAGATCGCCTCATAATTCTAAAGTAACATGCATTGAACAATAGATCCAACAAATTCAATCGGCTCATCTCCGAGACTCGAGTGAAGAACTACCGAATCGACTTCGCAGTAAACAAACTCGCATATAACAAGGATATCAAAACTGGCCTAAAGCAAGACAACTCATACCGAGTTTTTTAAGTTATAACAAGCGACGAAGGCATAGACTCGAAGGACGATTCCAAGAACGCTAAGGCGTGAGTCGAATAAAACAACAAACAAAAAATAACACACAATTTTACGTAGCATGATCTACTCATCAATTCCTCGTGTACTCCTCGCAAACACATACCAGGTAAGCGTCATCGTCATATATAACCAAACCTGGTTCCATAATGCTCTAGTTGACGGGTTCAATACGTTAGACGACTTAGATAGAAACGAGCCATGACTCGAAAGCCCCGATAGCTTGTGGGATACCAAGTGGGAAATCTGTTTGTCCCCTAGGAAACACAAGAAATCAAGACAAACAAACACCAATTCAATGAAGATTTATCGAGACAAAAGATCCGCTTGTTTCCTCTGCCATCAACGTTGCTTTGTAAAGATCCGCTTTTTTTTCTCTCTACGTCTTGCTAGGGTTTTGATTTGTTATCTACTTTACTTTAATCACATTCTTTTTCACAATTAGTTGTATTGATTTGTTATCCACTTTACTTTAATCACATTCTTTTTCACAATTAGTTGTATTGATTTGTTATCCACTTTACTTTAAAAGGGAGAAGTACTCATCACTTACGAAATTCCAACCGATATTTGTTAAACATCGGTTTTTTAATCATCAAAAACAACTTTGCTAATCACTGACGAATAATTACTATTAGATGAAACTTTATGGATGACACAGTCTGACATTAATTGAAGTCGTCATTGTAGTAGTGCCTATACATTTTCAGACACTACTCGGATGGCGGGCAGAGGCCTAGCCTAGGCACCTAGGCGATATGTTTAATTTTAATTAAACTTATTATATCACGTATAAATAAGTATCTACTTATATTTTAAAATATATATAATTGTTGGGATACATAAATTGCAAAATAGAATGACATAAATATAATGGGAATTGTTGTTGGCCCTCAACAATTCTCATTTTGCTCTCCAAGCTTTATATTTAAAAAGAAAAATACACTTGTTAGAAGTGCAAAATGAGATTTTTGGAGTTTAATAGTTCCCATTATAATACTAGAACAATATTGAAAACATGAGGAACAAACATATAATGAGTTTTCATCCAAGTATCCAACAAGTCGGTTACAATTTATTGAAAAAATAAAATAAAAAATGAAAGTTAATAATTTTCTATTTAAATGAGAGCGCGACCTAGGCAGACACATTTTCTTATTTTTTTTAAACGTCTAGAGACTCATCGTGGCAGTGATTAGCCACCTAACACGTAAAAAGAGACTTTTACAAAACTGGTATATTTTTAAGAACTGATCATTATCTACTTTGAGCTTAGAGAAAGCACATTTTTAGGTACCATTTCCCTGTCCTTGGGTATAGTCACCCCACCCAGAGTTCTACAAAGGGCACAAGCAATAATTTCTTTTGCATGCCATCGGATTTATACGCCTACAATATTAGGTGTAAGAGTATGTTGTGCAAGACTATTTTGTCTCATACTAGTCAAGTAAGCTAATCTAACACACACATACACACACAGAGACACATATATATATATATATATATATATATATATATATATATATATATATATATAAATATCTTAAACTGTGGCTTAATTGAAAATAAACAAGAGGTCGCATTTAGGCTTATTAATTGAATTGATTCATGAAACTGCTATTTAGTTTCAATTTCCTCTTTGAAATTAGTTTTGTATTTTATCCTTTTAAAATTGTCAGTTTCAACTATTTGGGTCTCACTTCACCCAATTTATTAAAAAAAAATGTTAAATTCAAGGTTTTTTTTTTTTTTTTTTTTTTTTTTTGTAAATTTCACTTTTTACACGCCTCTTTGGCTTGTCTTCATCATGCTCTTCAGTTCGATCGACTGATCTTCTTAGTGAAACAAATTAAGGTTGAAGACAAAAGAGAAAGAAATTTAATGATTTATTAGGTTTGAATTTAACGTTTCTTTAATGTAATGAGGTAAAATGAGACCAAATGAGCTGAATAATTTAACGTTTCTTTAATGTAATGAGGTAAAATGAGACCAAATGAGCTGAATTGGCAGTTTCAAGAGGCAACCTGAGATAAACCATTTTCAGAGAATAAATGAGACCAAATAGTAGTTTCAGGGGACAATTCAATTAATAAGCCTTCACATTTATTATGTTCTTCAGCAAAAACACTAGAACCAAACTTTACGAGCTCTACCTTACTTACTACACCCCATAACAATAACGAGTAGGGAATATAAGAGCAAGGTCCCTTCTACAAATGTGATTGATTCACTGCTTGTTTCTACTGAGTTGAAGCATAGAAGACTTGGGTTTGGTTAACTTCGAGGGTTTCTATAAGTGTTTTTTTTTTCAAAAAACACCTTGATCGAATCATGAATGGAGCTAGAAATTTTCTTTAGCAGAAGCGATTTTAACCTCTAGATATACTTAAGAAAAAAGTTTCTCATAATAGGATATCTTCTATAATTTCATTGTCTTTACATTTTTTTTTCCTCAAACCTCACTTTCCAATCAAAATGGTCCATCTCGTGACATTTTGTACCCCAAAAAAAAGGTGTTGCCAAGGAGCCCTCCATCCCTTTCAATTGATCTATGATTGTCATTGTAGAAAATATAAAATCAATCAATGAGGTTCCTGAAAATGAGTTTTACAAATTAATTTAATCCTTCCGTTATCTTCCGTCACTTGTTATGTTAGTATATTGATTTAACATACAAGTTATATTCAATCATATGGTGCCATGTAGAATAACTATAAAAAATTATTAAAAAATCTTAAAAAAACTTTAAGAAAAAAAAAAGACAAGAAGTTGGTGAGATTGAAGGCAAAGGAATAGTGAGCAAATGGCGAGTTGGTGCTGGTCAGAATGGAGGAAGAGCTCCACGGGTGCAAATACTCAGACACCCTACTGATATTATCAGACAATGTTGGTACGGGAAGTGATGTTAAACTTTGAGGTAACAAAAAATCCATTGAGAATCCCACTATGAGAGAGTCGTCTACTTAGCATTTCTCATCCCCACTATTGTGAAATATGCCGGAAACATCTTGCTTTGAAGATTCCCAAACTGATACCGCGGAAGATTTTGATTGGAATGTCTAATTTCAAGGAGATAAAAACCCTAATAGTTTTGAGGCATTTGGTTAGAGAGGCGTATATTGGCAGACAAGATCATTAAAGTTTGGACCATAACGGCATAACGGTTAGGTAAGTGCATAAATTAATAAGGAACAATGGAGGGTTGGTTATGAGATGACCTATACGATGGACCACCATGCAAGCCATAAAAGGCTTTTCTCAAGTAAAATTGATTACATCTACCCCGTTTGTCCGACTGCCTACCTTCCCAAATTACACCAAATTGGCAAATTATAACACCTCCTTTCACTAATGCAACTATTTGGTAGTTGAGTGGTGCACGTTTAATTTCTTTTACCTCTTTCGGGAATTGGGTAAATGATCACGGATCTATCCAAGATTGAACAACTTTGTGAGCATAGTTGTAACAATTTATATATAGGATAGGTATGGGACTGTCGGAAAGACTATGTATTTTACCGTATAAGACCGTTTATATACCGTGTCGGAGTTGAAATTTTATTCATGTTGTTGAGTATGAAATTACAAACAATGAAAAATTAGTAACTTTCTCATAAACACATTTACAATTGTTCTCAGCAAGTTTTCATGTTCGAAAGCGTTGGATAATAAGCTCCCTATCATTCCCATTATTTTTTTCTTTCAAAATAGGCTACCAAGCAATCATTCATCAATTGACATCTCATTCTAATACGAGAGAGAAAGAAAGAAGAAAGCTAACAGAAAGAAACAGTGAGTTTGAACAAATTTATCTTTGCATTTAAGTATTTAACGGATATTAGATGGAAATCTCACTTTTGGGTTATTTAAATCCCCCCCTTTTTTTTTTTTCTACAGAAGGTATCATCCGAATACTTCTCACTCCTGGACTATTAATTCGATTTGGCCATATTATCTTATAACCTAGTTTTTATGTATTTTTTATAAGGAAAATGTTATTGGCACTCCAAAAATCTCATTCTACATTTCTCACAAGTGTATTTTTCATTTCAAATATAAAAAATTTGGAGTGTAGAATAAGATTTATTGAAATGCCAATAACAATTCTGTTATATAATTGGGTTTAGGTTTGGCCTTTAGTGGGCCAATCAAATCACACGGGTTTTGACTGTGGGGGCATTACTACACTAAAAAGTTGTATGATTGTCAATTTGCCTAGGCAAATTAATAGGATAAACCCCTGCATTTTATTTTTTTTGAAAGAAACACCTGCATTCTTTTTTCAAGACACTAACGCCTATGAGATTGTTTGAAAGTGCTTTTAAAATAGTTGAAAGTGCTTTTAGTGAAAACTCTTTTGAAATCAATTTTTAATAAAATGACAAGTGAATCATAGAAAAACACTTTATTATCCATACAAACAGGGAAGCACTTTAAGTACTTTTAGAAGTATGAGAGGTCTTTTTATAAAAAGAAAATGAGAGTTCGTACAAACGCATGATGGCTTACAAAGATCTATAATTTCATTTTTACGAATATATATGGGGATCGCTGCTAAGAAGACACTTTTATTAGCTCACAAAATCGTATATTCTTCACAGCATTCTGTTAGATAATAAGAGCCGGTCCACGATAAAACCCGGTCTGACTACTAAGGTGAGATGACCATTTTGTCCGTGAGAACAAGGAAGCGGCTACTGGTAATCTGACGGTTTTGGAACCGTCACAAAAGATCTTTTGTGAGGTTTATTTGGGAACCGGATCCCTTTTTGATCTAAAAAATCTAAACCTAAGGATCAAATGATCTGGACCATTGAAATTTGATCCAATGGCTACAAATAAGGAGTTCTTTTAAAAGTTATAATAATTGTAGCCGTTTGATCATATTTCAATGGGACGGATCATTTGATCCTTGGGCTCAGTTCCTTTGGGTCCGGAGGAGATCCAGTTATGTTTATTTGGATGTCAGTCTACATTCTAATTGTGCGGATCTCGAGATCCTTTAATCATGTTCGTTTATCGTACATTATGCGTTTAGTTTTGTCATGTACTGTTTGTGTTCAATTTAAAATAATTTCTGATAGTCTGTTGTTCGATGAACGTACACAGTTAAAAGATCATTGAAATTCTCACAAAGAGGATCAGTTGAGGATCCTATTGGATTTTCTTGTAGGATCACAATTGTTTTATCTTTTTCTCTGCCAATGCCATTTCTTACTTTGAGTTTGATGAACTATATTGCTTTTTTATTGTTTGGTAAGAATGGTTTTACATTAAAATATTAATTTTTTTCATTATATGGAAGGGTAATGATACAGTATTTTTTATTTTCCACAACTCTTGTTAATTTTTATATATTGTTTTTCTTCAATTTTTTTGGTATAATGGTTATAATTTGGAATGAGTGTTATGAAAGGTAAACATAGGTATGTGAATAACACCTATATAAAATACTAATAATAAAGTGACCTTCTACCTTCAAGTGCTTCATCTTCTGGATATATGCAGAGTAATTAATTTATAGTTGGAAGGGTCCATTCAGTTCAAACATTCTAAACTGCAATGGAGCCAAGGAGAAGGAGGTGTAACATCCAATCTTTGGTACAATTTCAATTCATCCAATTTTGGAACTAATTAAGGTGACTACGACAAAAGTTGAGTTATTTGTGGTTCGCGACATTCAATTGATTCATTATCAATAAATTTAATGACATTAAATGTCTTTAAAACATGTTTACTTACAATGAATGAAATTGTAAGAATCCAAGTATCATTCATATACACGTGTTTACTAACAACGGTGATTTAAAAGGAATGGATATGATTCTTATTTGTGTGTTTACTAAAAGCCAATGGATGGACAAAAAAAAAAGAAGATGAATCTAGGTATCCTATATCTTCTCATACCTTAAAAATAAACATACAAGTTTACCAAGAGGGTGGTTGTTTATATCATGTCAAATCCTTCATATCCTCATTCCTCCTCCTAGTAAGTTCATACCCCGAATTATGTACGTACGAAATTTATACATGTAAGAACATATTGCATATCAAGTACCTAATTCTTCGTATCCTCATTCCCTTCTCATGTTCGATCATATCATATTATACCTTCACGACAAAATTTGCCCTTTCATTACTATGAATCAAAGTCTCCTCCTAGTAAGTTCATACCCCCAATTATGTACGTACGAAATTTATACACGTAAGAACATATTGCATATCAAGTACCTAATTCTTCGTATCCTCATTCCCTTCTCATGTTCGATCATATCATATTATACCTTCACGACAAAATTTGCCCTTTCATTACTATGAATCAAAGTACAACTGTGGAAATCCAAGGAATTTCAGAGTCTAGTACAAGTGCGGAGAGATAGGGAGAGATAGAGGTGATGGGATATACTGGGAAGTATTTTTGCTCACCAAAATAAACTATGGTGTATATTTACTATACACCTAATCATTTGTCGTGTGTTATTTTACTTAATTTTAGTTAATTTTTTTCCAAAATTGAAAACATAACATTTAATATTTTAATGTGACAGCTAATCAGAATTAGATAAAATAACATGTTGCATATAATTATATGTATAATAAATGAGAATTGTTATTAGCACTCCAAACTTTCTATAATTGGAAGAAAAAAATATTTATAAGAAGTGTAGAATAAAATTTTTAAAATATTAATAACAATTTCCTAATAAGTATATATTATAATTATAGTGATGAACAAAAATACTTCCGATATATTGATAAGTAGATAGCTAGGGTCCTAGGGCAAAATACTGATTTACTGATTGTTTGATGTTTGTTTAAATTAAAGAGGAAGTCGGTACCTGACATCGTGACCATTAAATCAAACAAGGAAAAACAATAAAGTAAGATTCCCTCAAGAGAGAGAACCAAAAAGGGAAAAATATATATGGACATTATATAAAGATAAGGTCACATGGATCATGGTGAATGGTGAGCACAGAAAACTAGGAGACACTTTGCCCTTCTACCACCAAAATTAAAGCCAAGGTTAATTGATCAAATCAAACCCTAATTTAAACTTAATTAAAGTGCATTTTATCTCCTTGCTTTTAGTTGAGTCGGTACATGCAATGCAATGATTAAAGTGAATGAATGATTTATGAGGCTCACCTCATCATTATTTTCAGACCTATTTAAAATATATTTTATATACTACGTGATTTAAGATTTAACAATTGATGTTTAAATTTCTTGTTGAAATCATTAAAAAAAAGTGTACAGTCATCCCGCTACATCATATGATTTACAAAATATGATCTAAAAATATAATCTCCTTTAATTATTTAGTTCTTGTTGTTTTGACAAATTAAAGATCTTTTGATTACTTTTGATTATGAACCTATGACAAAAGTTTCTCAAAGCAAATTAATCCACATCATTAGGGCGCTCCATAAGCTTTCTTATTATAATGTATTTAATTTGGTCAACAAGGCCTGTATGTAGTTTCTTATTGTAGTTTTAATTTAGTCAATGATGGTCATTGTGGCCGTCTCTTACAGAAGATAAGATTATTATCCTCATGAACAGTGTTTGGATACTAATTATTTGCTGTAGTTTATTAAGGTACTTATTATCTTTAAACAATCCAATGAAAATACACCAAGAAAAAAAATAATTACTTGAAGCATGTACGACAAATCCAACCGTTCATATTTATAGTCTGACAATATAAAATGGTTGAAGTTGTTTAGCACCGTTTGTAGACTAATATATTAAACAATCTTAAGTGTTTAATCAGTACGAAACTCCCACAACTTCCTCATTGAGTATGTTTCCTTTAGGTTTGAATACGTTCAATTACGCGGGTTATGTAAATTCCGGTATATATTTCGTGTCTCTGAGTGTTTGAACCTAAGGTATTCTAGTTTACGAATCACGCCATACTCATATGTAACCACACAATAATTAATTTTTCATTTACTACTCAATGTAGAATATATAACTAGTAGGGTAGTCACTTAGAATTATAATAGATCTAATTAACGAATATTCAAGGGTCACACGTTGTAGATGGTTTTCTACATACTCCTGATTATGGGTGATACTATAGAGATTAAATTTTTAGACCGATCTTTTGTGTAAACCACGTAAGGTGGCAATTGATGATTAAACTTTTTCTTTAAATCATTAAAAAAAAATTCAACCATTATCCGCTACATCACGTGATATATTAAAGATGATCAACAAATTTAATCTCTTTAATCTTTTTCCTGATTATTTAACCCCCAGCATCATTACCAACATATGAAATCATTGATGATAGTGAAATTTAGGTGGATCGGAGGAATAATTTTTTTATTCTGCTGGGGCACAAAATTTTTCAAAAGAAAAAGCGGGAAAAGTGAGATATACAGTACTTAAAATTGTGACACTGTGCATAGGCCATAGCCGGTTACAAGCTAAAAGCCAAAAGCCAAAAGCGATGACAAAAGAACTTTAAGCAGTGTAAAGAGGTAATGACCAGTTTTGCTAAAAGAAATGGAAAAAGAAAGAGAAATAAAGAGAGCAAGCAAGAAAGAAAGAAAGCAAGCATAAAAGCAAATAATGATCACGAGGAATCTCAAGGTGTGTAAAATGGAAGTTAAAACGCAGAAATGAAATGGAGACATGGGAGCTTTCAAAGGGAAATCCATTCATGTCCACAACCTGTCGTCGCTGATAGTGCTTAAATGGTCCTTTCGTTTCCAAAAGCATCTCTTTAATTTCCTTTTCAAAGTCAGTGTAAGGGTACGAATTCTGGACCCTCCCTCTCTGATCAGTCTCTGCTTTTAAAAGTGATGAGGGTGATGAACTTTTGCGGCTTATGTCTTTTGTGTCTTCTTTTCAAAGCGATGACTTCGTGGCCAACATGTAATGGTACTGCATGTTTACGCTCCTAACACGTGTACGTGCTATAATTTGAATGGGCTCGAGTAAGAAGACGTTAGCATGTTATGTAGTAGTTTAGACAAAATGTTATTGTCACACCGAATAATTATTTTTTCTTAGTGTTGATGAATTGAGGGGCAAGTGCTTGGATTTACACTTAACATGGATTGGGTAAGAGCTAGGGCATTTCTAGACAAAGTACATCTTCTTTTTTTTTTTTCTTTTTGAACAACTAAAATAAATTACAACGAAGATTAGCAAATCTGAGGGCCGGCTATATTTGCTTCCCTATATACCTGTGTAATAATCATATAAGAAATTTTCTTAAGGATATGCCAAAGGTCTTGTATTGAGGAAGAAATTTAATGACCAGAATGAGAACTTTTAAATCTCCTTCAACATTGATCTTCGGAAGCTGCATTCGGACTGCCCAAAGAATGCTTGTACATGTAGTATTTACATGTCGAGTTGTGATCTGTAACACATTAATTTATGCAGTCATGTGTGCATATATGAAAAAGAAGAAGAACTTTAGTGTGTGTGTGTGTGTGTGTGTGTGTGTGTGTGTGTGTGTGTGTTTGGTAACCCATGATAAAGGGAGTTGGCTTTCCTTTGGTAAATTACTATTGAGTTGTGATCTGTAACACATTAATTTATGCAGTCATGTGTGCATATATGAAAAAGAAGAAGAACTTTAGTGTGTATGTGTGTGTGTGTGTGTGTGTGTGTTTGGTAACCCATGATAAAGGGATTTTGAAGATAATGCTAGAAAACGTTTTCCCTCCCAAATTCAAACCTTACCAAATTCTGGCCAAAAGAAGACATTATTGAACTTTGGCAATTTTATATGCATCAAAGACTGCGGGAATAAAAATTGGGAATAACAATGATTCATATCATCCTTTTGAGTATAAAGAAACACACACTTTCATCATTCGTTCGGGAGGCTCTGTAAAACCTTAACCATATAAGATATAAGGTTGACAATATGATCACATGTATGTAAAGCACATGCCACAACCAATATGATTTTGTGTCGTAGTCGTATACTCATGAATCAAAAGACCCCAGAGCTCAATGCATATATGAAAATGCTAAATGCTCCAATGGGAGAGATGTAATTGTTCTCTCTTTGATCGACGGGATCCACCTCTAAAATATGTAAAAAAGAAGTGACTTTACGTTTTTATTTACAGTTTTCGGCGAAGATGGATATTTTATATTCTGGCATTGGAGTGTTTTCCAGCGAACAAAAAAAATATAAAATATAAATTTCAAGACATTTTGCATCTTCCATTGGAGATGCTCTAACGTTGTGGTTGTTAGCGTTTCAGTTAGATTGTGTTAAATCCTTTTTATTCTCTGTTTGGTCCTGAGTGTTTCTTAGTTCGCATATACTTCTACTAATCTGGGAGCTAGGAGGTGTCATTCATGGTTTGTACACTTCAAATAAATTTCACTGCCGACTTTATTTAGAAACTAAGAGGTCAAGCACCTATGATTGCTCTCGCAACATTAACCAAGATGATGGTTAAAAATAACCAATTGTTAACTATACTATATTAGATTAATTATTTGGGACTTTTGGACATGGTTTTAATTAAATAGGCTTTAGGCTTTATTTAATTAAAAGGGGTTCAAGTCACAAGCTCAAAGTCGGCAAGTGAGTGGGCTAAACGCATGAGACAAAGTCCATGGCGTCAAAGCCCTATATGGTGCGGCAAGGGTGGTGTATAAATACACCATGTGTTTTCTCATATGTCCCTAATGCAAAACAGCAATCAGTTTTGTCATCTAGAGAAAAAGAGAGAAAAATTCTAAGCCAAAAACACCCTGTGTTGCCCAAATCATATTGATCTAAGTGAGAGATATTGCTAGCACATTTAAATCAATCACTCTATCATCTGTTACTAGTTTATCAGTGTGAATACCCTAAAAGACTCAACACTTAGGGAGCTTCATGAGATCAATCATGAAGAGGAAGACCGCTAGCTCGAGGATGATCCTACAAAGTAGCATTGGCTAAGGATTCAAGTAAATTAATCTCTTTGCCATATTTATTTGTTGCATCATCGATTACAACCAACTGGATATATAATTGGGATGACATATTATATGTTATTTATTATGTTTCTGATGCGTATTTAATTATTCGAATTAGATGTATTCCAATAATATGTGTTAATGTTAGGTACTTTTAGGCCCACATAATGGTGCAGGCTAGGAAAGAAGCCATGAAAAGCCTAAGGAAAATTGAAAAGGGGCTTAGAAGAGGATACTCTTGAGCAGTAAAGACGGCCGTCTATGAGCTCAGTCCGACTAGGATATGTAAAGTGTTTTCCGACCGCCAGAGGCACGTGAGCAGACTGACAGTTTTATGGCACAAGTGTCTAGGAATAAGTCTACCCAAAAGTCAATCAGGCCACGTGACGACTCACAGTTTGTTGCAGAGGCATAGGATGAGACGTAAAGTGGTCGGAGCGGTGCTCAAAGAGACGGAGTTGGATAGCCGAGATGGATCAAGGCATTTGGCATGCATCATTCTGGAAAGGCCTACCATTGGACCGTAGAACTAATTAAGTGTCACACAAAGCCTTATTGATTCTAAATTACAAGACCTCCTAATATATATTTTATTTTTTTATTATTTATTTACTAATCAATCAATACTCTTTATTCGCTACTCAAACAGTGGTCAACTAAGTAATCTATTGGGAGATCTTTGACAAAAAATAAGTAATCTATCTTTGACAAAAAATAAGTAATCTATTGGGAGATAGATTAGGTAGAAACAAGGATAAATTGCGGTTTGACCCCCCTAAACTATTACCTCAGTTGAAATTGACCTCCTGAACTATTTTTTTGGTAAATTAACCCCCTGAACTATTTAAAATCAGTCAATTAACCCCTTGCTGTTATATTTCGTCCATTATTCTGTCAAATTCAAGGGCAAATTAGTCTTTTCATCATCAATTCTTACTTGTCATTTATAATCACCAATAAAAAAATGACATGTGGACACATAATAATTCAAAAACTTATAGCATAATAAGAAACATAAAGAAACCAAATATTTACATAACGAATCCTTTCACATTATGATGTGTCCACATGTCATAATTTTATTGGTGGTTATAAATGCCATGTAAGAATTGATGATAAAAAGACTAATTTGCCCTTGAATTTAATAGAATAGTGGACGAAATATAACGACAAGGGGTTAATTGGCTTATTTCAAATAGTTTAGGGGGTTAACTTACCAAAAAAATAGTTCAAGGAGTCAATTTCATTTGGAGCAATAGTTCAGGGGGCCAATAGAAAATTTACCCATAGAAACAATATACCCATAATAAAAATGGTGCTTTAATAAAAAGGGCTTGAACTAAGTTTATTTTAACCAAAAACCATGCTATAACTTTTTTTAACCAAAAACCATCCCAGAACAAGGTAAAACCCACCAAACCAACAGACAGCTCGACCACCAGCCAGTTATTCATGGGCTCTCCTTTGGCCCTCATCCTCCTCCTCCTCTTCGTCTCGCTGAGTACTACAACTTTCCTTTTTGAATCACCTTATTTCGTTGAGTATTGAAGAAGTTATATCCATATGAATCTTACCCAGTTTCCAGCGACCTCCGAGGCTTTCGAGGAATTTTCCAGCCAAACCACAACGAGTTAGCCATTGTGCAAGGTACCATTCTCTTCGTCTCTTCGAGAACTATGTTTTTCGTTTTTGAATCACTCGATTTCGTTGAGTATTGACAAAGTTATGAGCGTTTAAAGTTTGTCCAACCTAGTTTCCGGCGACCTCCGAGGCTTTCGAGGCGTTTTCCAGCCAAACCACAACGAGTTAGCTATCGTGCAAGGTACCATTCTCTTCATCTCTTCGAGAACTACGATTTTCGTCTTTGAATCACTTGATTTTGTTGAGTATTGACAAAGTTATGAGCGTTTAAAGTTTGTCCAACTTTCCGGCCGAAATCCGGCCTTCCCTTCCGTTTAGCTCCGGCGAGCAGCAACCACACCTAGCCCTTTGGGCTGTGCACAAACAAACACTGTATCTGGAAAGCAAATGAACATTAACAATGTCGCTGGAAAAACATAACACTGTCTCTGCAAAAAACTAACACTGTCGCTGGAAAAAATAACACTGTCGTTGGAAAAATAACACTGTCTCTGGAAAAATAACACTGTCGCTGGAAAAACTAACACTGTCGCTGGAAAAATAACACTGTCTCTGGAAAAACTAACAGTCGCTGGAAAAATAACACTGTCGCTGGAAATAAACTAACAGTGCAGTGACTTAAATTCCAGAAATAGTGACTTAGATTCCAGAAACAGTGTTACTTAAAATCCAGAAACAGTGACTTAGATTCCAGAAACAGTGACTTAAATTCCAGAAACAGTGTTACTTAAAATCCAGAAACAGTTTATTTTTACACTCCAGAAACAGTGTCCGTAAAAAAGAACCAAAATCCAGAAACAGTGACTTAAATTCCAGAAACAGTGACTTAACTTATAACATGGTTTTTTATTAAACAAAACTTATAACATGGTTTTTTATTAAACAAAACTTATAACATGGTTTTTTATTAAAACTAAAACTTATAACATGGTTTTTTTATTAAACAAAACTTATAACATGGTTTTTTATTAAAACTAAAACTTATAACATGGTTTTTTTATTAAACAAAACTTATAACATGGTTTTTTTTTATTAAAACTAAAACTTTTCAAGCCCTTTTCATTAATTTTCCTTAATAAAAAACCTCCCGCGGCTAAACAAAAGCAAGAGAAAAAAAGCCTAGCTACGGACCGTGTCTTTGGCATTAGGGTTGGCGGCAATCTTGACTTTTCCTTTTTTGTTTCTAATTGTAGTCTATCTTTCCTCTCTGTTGAGGAGAGCCTTCAGTTGGTGGTCGTGGTGGCTCTCTCGCTTTGCCGAGGAGAGATTTTCTAGTTGTGGTCATGGTCATGGTCGTGGTTTGTTCAATCTCGGATTCTAGAGCAACGATTGTTGTTCAAATATGAGGTGATGGTGTTTATGGTTTGTGCACTCGGCAACTAACGATGAGCAGGAAACTCAACATTTGATGGAAGGGACTCATAACCGAGCTTCTTTGTCAACGATTGCACAGTCATCAGAGATTGGTGCGGTCTTTTCCTTGTGGAGTCTCTACAAGAGTTCTCAAATTTGCAATGTATTAGTTTGATAAGATAAAAGATAAGAAAAAATTGGTTAAAAGAATAGAGGAAATAGTTAGTTGTTATGATAATTATGTCAATACTGTGAAGGTAGGTTTGATGATTTTGAAAAAGAGCTCAAGAGATGGGACTCTTTCAAGTGTAACTACTGCCTGCACTACTAAAATGAGAACTATTCAACATTTTAGGTGGAAAGACAAAAGGAATTCCACATATTCTTACAATAATTATTCCACCGAAGCTTTTGATAAATCAGTGTTCGATAGAAATTGGAACTATCCCCGTGACTAGGGTTAGGGTTGTGATGTTCTTTTGACATGTATAATCTCCTGAATGTTCTAATAGATACATTTAACATGTCCATCGTATGTATGCTTTATTATTTTAAATGAAATTCCTTTCACTAAAAAAAATTACTCTATTGGGAGATAAAAGCACTTATGCTTACTTTAGCCTGGACTAAAAAGTTATTTGTTTATTAACCTCTATCACCGACCACAACTAGTTTTTGTGCCATTTTTAAATCCCCCAAATTGGTCATTCAGAGATTTGACTTTAAAACCTTTTGTATCGCACATTATATATATTTGGTAAATTAAAAAAAAAAATTGCGGGATACAGAGATGATAGTGCTTGTCACATTTATACATGGTAATACATGTGATATTTGGAAATTTAGACTTGAACATAAAATCTAAAAGTAGAAGTAAATATTCTTAACCGCACATAAACTATAAACTAGTAATCCATCTGATAATGCAAGAAAAAAGAGATATTAATTCGCACTTATTTTAGGGATGGTTGATATGAGTTTCTGCTTACAATTTTATAAACTCATAATAATTCGTACTTATAAAGCTCGAAGTAATATTGGGAAAATTAATTTTTTTAAACTAAATGATGTGGGTGTTGATGATCGAATTATTATTTAAGTATTGATTAACGTAATAACATTATTAATTTTTTTGTAAATTAATTTGATTTACAAAATTAATTTCAAAATTTGATGTCTCTAGCATTATTCTTAAACTCGAGTACTCAACCTTACTTGGGGTCCTATAATATTTACTGAGCAAAGGAAGTTTCTAAATATGAGTTTGATTTAACTTTGCTAGCTGCTTCATACAGCGACTGATCAGTACCAGTTCTGCTAAAAATGAAAAATGAAAAAAGGAAAAAAGAAGCTAAATTACAAGAGGCTGCATGATGCAAATAAAATTTATAGAATCGATAAAACGAGGAAACACGCAAGTCGAGGACAGAAAATCCCTAATAAACACAGCGTGGGTTTGAGTGTTACAACTGCATGCAAGCCGTTGATGCATACGAGGTTCCTGGCTGGCTGGCTCTACTCCAACTGCATGCAAGCCCATGTTTTTTTTGATAAAATTTTATAGTGTTGTTATAAAAATTGACATTAAACGTTGAGGTAGCAGAAAGTCCCACCTTGAAAGTGTCTCTTTAGAATTTCTCTTCATATAAACAATACTACAATGAATTTTGCTAACGGACAGTCTGAGATGAAATGGAATATTGTTTTGTAAGAAATAAATAAATAAAATTACAATGAAATTGAGAGTAAATTGAATTTTGTTTTTTGTGTACCGAGAACTCATGTCACACGTGTTGTATTATCCTACTTGTTTAATTACCTTGTTACTACTTTCTAACATTGACAAGGAAAAAAATAATTTTATTGTCCTAGTGGTATTACTGGTGCATTAGATAATTGTCACGTGTTTAAACAATATATCATTTGTCTGCTAGATACTTATCCAATTATAAAAGAGAGTCTCCCCATTTGATATGAGTGATGTGTATTTAAACTAACCTAAATAATAGATTAACTTAAACCAAATTAAACTCGCAAGCGCACAAATCAATTGTAGTAATATATGCAAATACGAGGTCAATCCCACAAGGATTGTTTAACACCAATTTAACCTATTAATCACGCTAGGTTTAATTAAACAAACAAAGGATAAATTGAACTGAAAAATTGAGTGATTGATTAAGACTAAAATTAACGAGAAAAAGAAAAGACAATGAATTAAAATAAACACGTGACATAAGAAAACCTAAGGTTATGAATTCACCAATAACAATCCTATTTACTTTTCCTAGAGAAACCACTATCCAATTATAATGCCAATGTAAAGATTGTTCTTTCTTTCTAAGGTAAGAATTAATCCGTGGCCAGACATCAACTCTTGTATATCTTTATATGATAATTATATCCTATTGGTTAGACATACAATTAAACACATAAAAACCCATAAGTGTAGAAGAATCATGTCAACCAAGTAGGACTAGCTTGATATTGGTTGGTCATCCTCATTAGTTTGTCTACTCTTCTTAATCTTAATTCCAATAAATCTAACTGATTGGTCATCCTCATAGATTTATCTAAATATCTAGATGCATAATTCCTAAAGGTGATAAGTAATTAGAAATCCAAATCTAGAATAAAATACCCACAAAGATTAAGAATATAACATGACATATAATTAGATAATAATTAACAAAGTACTTCGCAAATATTCATGTCGTGGCTTCATCATAAACCTTAGAAAATAACTTAATTACGCATAGAAATAAAAATAAAAGAAAGATAGAAGCCGGAATCCATGGCAAAGCACGCCCCTAAGCTCTTCTTCGCGAATTGCTGAGATGATGAATGGTAGTATGGATGTGGGGTGATGTCGTGATTTGTAGAGAGAGCTTAGGGCGCCTTATTTACAGGGCCGGCCCTGAGGGGGTGCCAGGCATGCGACCGCACAGGGCCCCCGATTTTTAGGGGCCCCTGAATTTTAATAACCTTTATAATATACTACATATAAAAAAAAGTGTGAACATATTTCACATTGTTGCCTTAGGGGAATTGTCAAGCGCTAGTACTTACCTTTGTGTTTGCACGGGTTCGACTCCCAATAGAACCATTTTGGGCCTTTTTTGAACTACATTATTTTTTTCTTTTATCTTTAATATTTGTAGTTTAATTTATGTCATTATAAAAGAGAACTTTTGATGATAAATCTATTGTCACATCTCGGCCCGGGCCCCCACCACATCCCAGGCCCGCTCCACCACCGTAGCACGATATTGTCTGCTTTGGGCCCCGACTACGCCCTCACGGTTTTGTTTCTGGGAACTCACACGAGAACTTCCCAGTGGGTCACCCATCATGGGATTGCTCTCGCACGCTACTCGCTTAACTTTGGAGTTCCCATGGAACCCGAAGCCAGTGAGCTCCCAAAGCGGACAATATCGTGCTACGGTGATGGAGCGGGCCCGGGATGTGGTGGACCCCGGGTCGGGATGCCCCAGGGGAGTGATCCTTATATGTGTATTCCCATCCCTACCTAGCACGAGGCCTTTTGGGAGCTCACTGGCTTCGGGTTCCATGGGAACTCCAAAGCCAGTGAGCTCCCAAAGCGGACAATATCATGCTACGGTGGTGGAGCGGGCCCAGGATGTGGTGGACCCCGGGTCAGGATGTGACATCTATGGTTAGGAATATCATAATTAATTAAAATCCTTAAAAGTTTGAAGATATAATCTTTAAAAACCCCTTTTCATATATGACATCATTTAATCGAATACATATCGTTCGTTTATTCTTTTGGTCAGCTTTTAAGGATCATTTAATTTTCATCATATTTGAAGACCATTTAGTCATCCATATATAATACAACTTTGCTCACAACACTAAAGTGGAGGTGAGCAGGTGATACTTATCCCTATTGATTACCGTTAAATTAATTTGGTTTAATTGATTTAAGACACGAATCTTGAATTCTAACTAATGTAACGACAATCAACTGAGCGGGGGTTAGAATTATCCTCACTTTAGCGAGTGAGAAAAAATGCAATAAAAAAACTAACGGTTCATTATAAGATATCATAACCAGTGATTTTTTTAAAATTCATAATAAAGAGCATGAGTTGTTCTGATTATGATATATGTACGGTGATATGATATGTACATAGCCACCACACCATGCGTTTATATCAATTCATATACAAGAAAAAAAAATATAAAATATAAAAGAAAATATAGCAACCAAAATTTAGAAGGGCCTCCGTTTGAGTCTCGCACAGGGCCACCAAAATCTCAGGACCGGCCATGCTTATTTATACTTAGAAAAACCCTAAAAGGTCTGGAAGAAACTCTCCTAAAATAAAACAAACTCCTAAACAATTAATGACACAAACTAGGAAAGAATCCTTCTTGGCTTGGGAAACACGTCATTTGTCTTGCACGCCAAATTTGGGGTCTATGTATCATCTGGAAAATTCTGTAAAAATATGGGAAACGTAGCTTTATCTCTTATCTTTCCAAGCATGTATCGCACGCTACTAGGAAAAATTGGGAAAGCCTTCAAACCATCATTCTCCTATAGTTGTGCAATTCTGACAGGCAAGCAACTTATGCGGGATCGATTTGTAAAACTGAAATGAATGGCTTCATGGAAAATTATGAAATTCGGACACAACGAGTTTCAGCCTCTTAGCTTCCTTTTCCAATTGGTCTTGCATCAGAACTTCTTCAAAAAGTTGAATTATCACCAAAAATATTATAAGTGCGCAGATTGGCTAAGATTAAGGAAAGGAAAGTAATAAGGCTCTTTTAGAATCAATTCCTTAACAAAATTTAGGGTTAATTAACATGAAAATATGATAACTAATGCACCTATCAATGAACAACGTCAAACTCAACAACTTAACGTCAAACTGACTTGTAAATTCACATACGATCTTAGTTACTATAAACATCGTTCCTTTACTCACCCTTTCAATTTCACGAATAATGAGTCAAGCTTTCACCAATTTAGTGAAATAGTCGGTAAAAATTCATTTGACATGCGAAGATATATACATTTGGGAAGATCATTCAAGATGGTTCATATATTTCTCGTGAAAATTGTACAAAACGAACACATTTGTACAAGCCCTAGTTGTACAAATTTTAATACCTACCTACCTACCAAGCACAAACCGTAGGACATTTCCTCTTAACGTGCCCTTCGTGCTCAATCACTCTCGATCAGAACCAAGCGTGGGGACTGGAAAAATTCGGACAACATGCATTAACGTTCCGACACGTGGTGTGAGCTGTTGGATCTTCTTCTTCTTCTCCTCTTCGTGTCTCTTTGAGGAGGTGGGACCCACGACATTGGCTGGGACCTCTGTCAGAATGGAGAAATTTTTAATTGTAACGGGAATATAAGTGGTGCACTACGTGTTTTAATAGTAATGGTGATAAATTTTATTTTTTAAGTTATTAACTTTTTAGCACACATATCTCACCATTTGTATAATAATACGTGATGTATCACTTCGTGTACTGATCACACTAAAAAATCTCTAGTCAAATTGACTACCGACGCAGGCAACAGTATCGATCCGTCCTTCCTTTCTCCGCACTAACTTGCCGCAGAAGCATCGGATTCCAAAACTTGTCGTTTTGGAAAATGACATGTCGTCGGGGCATGGGCTTTGGGTGGAATTTTAAGTTGGAGGATCCTGCGTGGCACTAAAGAGGGCCCACTTTGTCTTCCACTTGAACTATTTTACCTCCAACGTGTCCATTATCTAGGGTTTTTATTTTGGACTCTCTACGTGGAATGGTTATGTTCAGTGATATTTTTTTTTAATAAACGATAATATTTATATTAAGGGGGTAAGAGAGTGATCTAAACTTTACAATGAGCTTGTCATAATAATGTGGTTCAACTTCACATTTGACGATAATCGAACATAAGACCTCTCACTTACAAGTTCAGAAGAATACTACTAGACCGTAGTACTAAGTGGCTTGTTCAGTGATATGGAAAGAAAGAGATCTGCACTAAATCATGCAGCTATATAATTAGGTATCAAACTCAATGTCGATAAGACTCGAACACGACACCTTCCATTTACATCTTTGGGTTTTATGACCTGTTATATGCATTATAGATGATATGAACATGAACTCTTTTAGTTATGCAGTTAAAACATATGAATTCAGCATACATTTTCACTATTAATTATACTAATTCGAGCGGTTAAGTTCTGCTTTTTTATTGAAAAAAAAATAAAAGATCTTAAACCGAACCAAACTAAACCGTGGTTAGATTTGAGTTGGGTTCAGGTCGATTTGACCTGTCTGTACACTAGCATTAAAGCAGAGGAAGCTCTTACGGAAACTAGAAGAAGAAGAAGAAGAAGTTGAGTCACATGTTGATGTTGAGCCATTGATTTGAAGTGATGCTTTGGAATATACCTAATCGTATTTTTGGGGTTATGTCTTATAGACTTACACAAAGAAGAGGTGTATGTATAAGTTTGAATACAATCCAACAAACTCGCTGGTGGCAGTTTGTAAACGACAAAGTATTCATCTTTTGGGAATTTAAAGTTTGATTGTCATGACTCTTAAAGAACCAAGTCATCTTCATAGCATATCTAACCCAAGCCAATTATGCTTTTATAAGAAGCACTTTTATTCGTAAGAGTATCTCTAACAGTCTAATTATACTAAGTTTCTTGGCTCAAATATCACAGATTTCATGCCGAGGTAAAGCAATACTGTGCACAGTTATGGATCCAATATAAAATTTGAGAAACTTTGTGGGTTGAGGTATAACGCATTTCATTTACGATACAAGTGATCGAATAATAAAAGATCCAAGGTTAGCGGAAATAGTTAGTTTTGTTGGAGTAACATTTTACAACTAACTAGCCAAAATTGTTTCCGAGTGTTTTTCATGCTAAAATAGTCAAATACAGACAAGTAGTTCTTGTTCAAGATGCTTTATGCGCTTTTGTTAGAAATGATTTTATTAACAGGACGTCGAAATTTTTAGTGAAGATCCAAATTTTACACTTTATCCTTTTCTTGAGAAACATTGTGAGAATTTTTGTTCATATAAAAGCGCTTGTAGACATTCTAAACACAATCCTCCACCCATTATGCATGTATCTATTATTAGAGGTGACAAGTTCACGAAAACCTAACCTAAACCCAAAACGTTTAGTATTATTAGGCGTTGTTTGGCAAGTAGATTAGATTGGAATAGATAATTCTCCAATTTGAATGAAAATTGAAGTTAGAAGGATGTGATTGTTCATTTACAGAGGATTAGAAGAGTATTAGGCATGAAGAGAACTCATTACTTGTAAATTCTACTATTTTGGAGATGATTGGAATATATAAATTTTCTTCATAAGCAATCCGTCTTTTTACTCTCCAGTGGGTCATAATTTTTCATTTCTCCCGTCGACATGCTCGGACATTAAAAAGTTAAATCATTTCAATATAATCTCATGCACCAAACAAGCCCTTACTTTCATGGAGAAACTTCGGGTCAAAAGATTCAATTGGGATTTAATCTCAATACGCAAAGCCCAATAACTTATCATTTACAAAGATTCAACCCAATACCTCGTTTGCTTGGCCCGTTCCAGAAGAAGAGGAGGAGAGAATTAGCGGATAAAACGGAGAGAGAGAAAGCACCGAAAGCCAGAAGCAGAAGCAGAAGCAGAAGCCGCGAACGCTGTAAAAAAATGATGACAGGCGCGAGCGCAATGCGTGCTGTTCAACCCACAATCCTCTCCTCCTTTGTGGGCAACCGCTTGCTTCAGTCGGCGCACCCTCTCCACCAACTCTTCGGCTTCCATCCAGGTCTTTACTCCTTCCCTTTTCTTCTTTTCTTGCTTTTGAATTTTTAAGCTAAAAGTTTAAACATTTCCGATTCAGCTTCTGTTTCAATCGAGTTTGTTCTTTTTGGGTTTGTTGGATAAGATTGTTTGATTCATATATTGATTGTATTTGTATAAAAACTGAACGTTTAGCTTGCAAAATCGAGGTATTGTGGTTTTCAGTGAGCTTAGGTTATTGGGTTTTTTTGGGACTGCTTTTATGGCTATATGAACTGTTGTAATCCATATCCGATTACTGTAATGCAGTTTTGTATTTGATGGTATAAGTTGAAATAAAAAAAGAGAAGAAAAATTGGCGTCTTTGGTATCAAATGAATCAACCTTGATGCCTAATCTTTCTTTGTCTTCTCTTTTTTGGTGGGGAGGTGTTAAAGCATGTGGATTTTGTGATGGTCTTTGTTGTTTTTTGTGTTTGTAGTTCTCTGCGGTCTTAGAGCATGTGAATTTTGTGATTGTCATTGTTATTTTTCGTGTTTGTAATTCTCACACATAAGAAGTGTGTGTATGCACTTATCAAGAAAATTTTGTGGCTTGGCCAACCTCTTGTTCAAGCACGCACTAAATATGCACTAAGCTTTAGTGTGCTAAATTCCCATTTGGCCAAGTCGGAATTCCCACAAAGTTCTATTTTCTCTGTCCCAGTTGTTTCTGACCTTTACTGCACTAAACTACCACCGGAGATCAGTGTATGGCGTTCTAAGCGAGCAATGTCAATCTTGTCCACTATCAATAGCAAATCCCCCTCTCCTTCTCAACTCAATCTTTACCTACAACTTTGCAGCAATTCAAAGTCCTTAAATAAAGGAAAACAAGCCCATCAAATGATAATCGAATATGGGTTCGATAAAAACCCCTTCCTAGTCACAAAATTAGTTCAAATGTATGCGGATTGTGATGATTTGGTGTCTGCATGGAAGTTGTTCGACAAATTGTTAAACCCAAATGTCTTTGCTTGGACTGCGATCCTTGGATTCTATTTGAGGCATGGACTGTATGAAGAATGTCTGAGAGCGTATGGTGAAATGATTTTGAAAGGTGTTTTGCCTGACGGGTACGTGTTTCCGAAGGTCTTAAAGGCATGTTCACAGCTCTCAAGCGTAAAAGTGGGATTTCTGGTTCACAAAGATGTGATCATACGTGGGTTTGAGCTTAATGTGCAAGTTTGCAATTCATTGATTGATATGTATTCCAAATGCAAAGATGTTAGGAGTGCTAAACAGGTTTTTGATGAGGTGGCCGAAAGAGATTTATTGTCATGGAATTTTATGATCTCTGGATATGTGTGCAATGGGATGCTTGGGTTGGCTATAGAACTATTTGATTGTATGCATTTGGATGTTTGTGAACCTGATGTTGTTACTTTGAATACGGTAATGGATGCTTATTGCCGACTAGGGCAATGTGACGAGGCTAAGAGAATCTTTGAACAGATTAAAGAGCCTAATATCATTTCATGGACCACCTTGATTTCAGGATTTTCAAGGATTGGGAATCATGAATCATCTTTGAAGATTTTCAGGGATATGATGGATGACAGCAGGGTGTACCCCGATTTGGACTCACTTTCTGCTGTCCTCGTGTCTTGTCGGTATCTGGGGTCTTTGCTTAATGGGAAAGAAATCCACGGTTATGGGATAAAAATAGGATCTGGCATTGCATTTTACAGCTCGGCTGGCCCTGCATTGTTGATATTATACGCCAACTGTAGTAGAATTCAGGATGCTATAAATGTATTTAGATTGATGAACCCAGCTGATGTTGTTTCTTGGAATGCCATGATTCTTGGTTTTATTGATTTAGGACTGGAGGATTTGGCACTTGAATGTTTTGGAAAAATGCAAAGAGCACAGGTCAAAGCTGACCAAACGACAATATCTATTGTCTTGCCGACATGCAATTTGAAATTTGGAAAACAAATTCACGCCTTTGTTAGGAAAAGTAGTATTGATTTGGTTGCTCCGGTATGGAATGCATTGATCCATATGTATGCCAAATGTGGATGCATTGAATCTGCATACTCTGTATTTTCTAACATGGTCAATAGGGATTTAGTAACATGGAACTCAATGATTGGAGGCTTTGGAATGCATGGGGATGGCAGATCTGCTCTTGAGCTTCTGCAAGAGATGAATCATTCAGGAATTTGCCCAAATTCTGTAACTTTTACTTCTGTTTTGTCAGCTTGTTGTCACTCAGGTCTTGTGGATGAGGGTCTTCAAGTCTTCTACTGTATGACAAAGGAGTATAGCATCATCCCCAGCATGGAACATTATGCATGTGTTGTTGACATGCTAGCACGTGATGGTCAACTTGAAGATGCAGTTAATTTTATTCATAGGATGCCTTTGGAGCCTGATAAGTGTATTTGGGGAGCTCTGCTAGCTGCCTGCCGAGCCCATCAAAATGTTAATGTTGCACAGCTTGCTGCTGAACAGTTAGTCCTGTTGGAACCTGAAAATTCTGGCCACTATGTCACCCTGTCTAATATGTATACAAGAGCTGGAAGATGGGAAGATGCTGTGCGGGTGAGAAAGCAAATGGAAGCCCGAGGATCACTTAAAACATCAGGAAATAGTTGGTTTGAATGTGGTAACTAGAGAAATGAAAAATCTAATGAATTGACATATTGGTGCTTTGGGTTTAAAAGTTGAGCTTGATCCAATTTCGGAAGCCCATGTCTCCTGATCTTCATTTTGTACAACTTATTAATTAGTCAGGGTTTTGCAAATTTAATTTGTGTGCTAGCAAGCATTTTGATGAGTGAAGCAAGGCCCATCCCAGAGGAAAAGAGAAAATGAGCCTAAAATGCACAATGTAAGGGTACACGTGTGTCAGTGAGGCTGTGAGCGTAAGAGAGTGCACAAGGTCAGAAGCCACTGTGTAAGAGTGAGAGAATGGTAAGAGTAGCTTCTGTTTCAATTGTTATGTGCAAGTTTTTTTATTTAATCTTATTTTGGTTATTTTCTCATGTTTATTAAATCGGCTTAGATGTCAAATGATGCATACATATCATTGCTAGTTATTTATATTCGCATGAAATGTTATGCGAAACACAGATGTTGTAATTTGTAGTGATGATCACTGTTTTTTCTTTGTTTCTAATTCTCACACGCAGGAAGCAAGCATGTGTCAATGCAGTTACCCAGAAAATTTTCTGGCTTGACAAACCTCTTGTTCAATGGAAGGTATGGCATGAAACATTCTGTGCACTCACATTTATTATATAGACACAAGCACGCACACACAACGTAGACATACGTTTCTTCATGCACTTTTATTGTTAAGCTTCTTACAAATACAAAATGAATGATGCCAATTGGCTCCCATGTTGCACAAGTGTTGCTTTTAGAAGTTCAAATGAGTACATCTAATATTGTAGTATCATGCATTAGCTTTTAGCTTGCTTGATCTAGTTTCTGACCTCCTCATGGCACTATTTTTGAGTTTTTATTTGATGAATGAGGTTTCTGGATTGGAATTATGAACCCTATGATTTTCAATTTCATAGTTTATTCTAAGAGAACATACATATGCAGGCACATTTTTGTAACTCTTAAGTGACAGCTATTTTGTTGAAATTAGAAATGTAGATACAGTGGTAAACAAGCGCAAACGTCTAAGACCTGGAAAAATTTCACCTCAGCGCCCTGTTCCAGATCATATACCAAGGCCTCCTTATGTCAAATCTAAAAAATCGCCTGGAATTGCGAGTGGACCTGAAGTGCATGATGAGAAAGGGATAGAATGCATGAGAGCCTCTGGAAGGCTAGCAGCACAGGTTCTTGAATATGCTGGAACTTTTGTCAAGGTGAATTCTGCTTCTGGCTTGTTAATCATCTATACTTGCATTTGCTCAATAAAATAATTTGAGGTCGTTGTTTTTACCTTTTGGCTTTTACCAGAAAATCCAAGGCTGTGCCAAAAAGTAGGCTGCATTCTAGTAGTGCAGATTCAGCATGCTTATTTCCCAAAACCCCAGCTCCCCTCTAAAAGAAAAGGAAAATGTTTTTCTTCAATTTGCTGCTCTCTTAAGATTGTAGATTTGGATTTGGTAAAAACTAGGTGTTGCATGTTTAATCTCTATAATATTTTCTGAACTGGTCTTTTCGTTTTTCTTTTGATCATTGCAATTAATTTCTACAGTTATTAAGCTACTTGGGTACTTGCATGATGCATTTAAGATTGTTCAATATCTATTTGTTAATTTTCATTCTTAACTGACAAGTGATTGGGGATGGATTTGTGACTTTGATTGCATGATGTTGGAGAGGTGGGTGTCTTGCTCTGTATGAAATCTTTAGTTGTTTCTTCTGTTGGCAGCCAGGCACAAAGACAGATGAAATTGACCAAGCTGTTCACCGAATGATAATTGATAACGGGGCCTACCCTTCACCACTTGGCTATGGTGGGTTTCCGAAGAGTGTATGCACATCAGTGAATGAATGTATTTGCCATGGAATACCAGATTCCCGAGCACTTGAGGTCCTTTAATATAAGTTCTTTGCTACAAAATTGTATGCTTCTAAATAATCAATACTTTCAGATCAAACTGACATCTTTTGGTTTTTGGCAGGATGGTGATATAGTTAATATTGATGTTACAGTCTATTTAAATGTGAGTGATATATTTTAAGCATGCATAATTTGAATAAACTGACATGAGATAGACATGATTGGAGTTGAGGTTTTGACGTTGCTATCTATATTAAATGGCTGGCACAGCTCAACTTGTTTTAGTTTGTTTTATATTATATAAATTATGCTTATATTGGTAGATTATCTGAATGCCGCGTGCAACCAGTCTCTTGCTCCTTTATAGGCTGGGTTCCAAACTTCTGATACTTTCTTGCTGGAATTGTTTGCATGATTGTCATTCTTTTATCAGGATAATTACATCTTTTTTACCTGTTTGACAATGCATAATTTTTCAATCGAATGCATCTTCAATGACTTTCCAAGTTCACACTTTAGTATCTTTATCCATTTGATGGGTTTATATTTTACAGGGGTATCATGGTGATACATCAACAACTTTCTTTTGTGGAGATGTTGATAATGAGGCAAGAAAGTTAGTTCAGGTGGAAATATCTTTCTTTTAAATTTTGTGGAATCCCATTGTTTTTCTACGTATTTGTTATGGTAAGCAATAATGTGATAAAAAATCTTCACTAATCAAGATTTTTTATTTTCTTTTTATAGTTTCAGGGTTTGTTCTTGGTAGGTAGATGAGCAGAAAGTTTCCATTAGTTTCACAAGAATTCACTTCACATAATTATTTGCAAATTAGTAGCCCATGTATGTAACTTTGCTCCTTCTGTAGCTAAGATCTTCCAAATGCGATCTCTTAGAATCTGGTGCTCGTCTAGAAGTGTCGTTCACTGACTGGTCATAGATATCAAACTTAAAAAAGATGTTTCAGCTGCCCCTGTTTTTGTGCTTTTGGACTGCATTTGTTTGTTCTTATACGTATAATTTCAACTTATTCATTGGTACTTATTGGTGGCATGAAAGTTTATGAATCAATGAAATTCTTTCTCCCACTTCTAAAGCTATAGATCTGTAGTGGGACATCTTGTATAAGAACCTCTTCAGGCAAATTGCCAATTGTATGACTTTGGGTGAAGAATAAATTTTTAAACTTCTGGAGATATTCTTGTATTATAGCTATGCTTACAAGATTTAATTTTGAAGTATTGCTTTAGGTAACTAAAGAATGTCTCGACAAGGCAATCTCAATATGTGCGCCAGGAGTGGAGTATAAGAAAATTGGCAAAACAATCCAGTAAGGCATTTTCTTCCCCACCACCTTCCCCGTATGCTGTAGTTCTCTGTTTCTCATATTTAGGATTCAGCAGTAGCATTGGCGCAGTAAATTTTAAATGTTTCTTCTTGTCTGGAGGCTCTGTCACATGTATGCATACATGAGTAACATATGGATTGATAATTAACTTTTTTCTAATAATCACCATTTTTCTCCCTCAATTAGAGACCATGCAGATAAAAACCGCTATGGTGTTGTTCGACAGTTCGTTGGTCATGGAGTTGGACGCGTCTTTCATGCTGATCCAGTTATTCTACACTTCCGTAATTATTCTGAACTTTCTGCTGTTCTTTAAGCAAATCATGCAAATTATTTATTGAAAACTTTCGGTCGAGGAATATTATTTAGACTAATTATATTGGCAACTGAAATTTATAACTGTGCCCTTAGACCTGGAAGTACTTAGCTGTACTGTCATAGAATCATCTACAATATACATATCTACTAGGCTATGAAATGACCTCCTGGATTTACCTGGAAGTGAAGTTCGTAAATTGAGTAACGTACAGTATTAATCTCTCCTTCGTAAATTCAGCAATATGTTGTCACTAGTAATATGCATGGATGTGCACTGCGCACACAGGGTGCATCTAGAATATCTGCTAACAGCTGAACATTCCGGTTGAAGTGATGCTTGCTATTCCTTGCAGGGAACAATGATAGTGGACGCATGTTATTAAACCAAACTTTCACAATAGGTAATGCATATTCATTATTCGAACTTAGCTTTTTTTGCTGTATACGACCATGTTTCGTATTACAGACCTCTATTTGTAAAAAGTTCTTGCTTATGTATCATGTATTGCAGAACCGATGCTGACTATGGGTAGCTGTAATGCTGTAATGTGGGATGATAACTGGACGGTAGTCACAGAAGATGGAAGCTTGTCAGCGCAGTTCGAACATACCATTTTAATAACCGAGGATGGGGCTGAGATACTAACTCAGTGTTAGCTGTGGTGCATGACCTTATACGAGAGAGCCATTAGATTCCCAGTTCTGGGGATTATACTCGATTGGATCTGCATCTTCCAAGTAAAAATTTCTATTTTGGAAGTGCAAATATTATTTCGCTCTTACCGTTATATTAGGTGATTCCTACTTCTACACATACCAAATATATTAACATTGTTTCTCATAAGTGTAGTATGTTATAGAAGAAGCAGCTTTGCACGGTCTTTATACATTTGATCGTTTCTTTCATATAGTGACATGTAATTATCAACATGAATTGTCGAAATAGTTGTGCTCAGCGTGTTAAACTTTCGTTGGGGATAATTCTTCAATGTCGTGACTCATGAAAGCGGTATTTCACCGATTTGTGCCTACAAAGGCCCTGCTATACATGCTATTTTAGTGGTGAGATGGTATTTCTTTTCCAACAGATTAAGATGTCTCTGTAACTTTAGGGCATGTCCAACGGACGCTTCAATGTCTGTTCGAGCTTTCTGTGCTGCGTGTGACGTTGGACCGAAATTAGTTCAACTGCTGCAACAAACATTTTCCATCCCAAAAAGACCTGAAGTTCACATTGAATAGTGTGTTTTCAAATGTATGTCTATCCAGGCATTCCTTCAAAGTTCTTCCTGGCATAACGTGTGCCTAAGTAGTTTTGTATGTAAAGAATGTTTGGCCAACGCAATCACAATGTCGAACCAAGGAAGTGAGGGTGCATCGGTTGTCTTATATTGCCTATACATGTTGGCATATCTGGAAAGCAAGGTGTGAATTTCAGTTCAACAATCAAATTATCTACCCAAGAAGAGTTATGGAGGCTATTACCCGGTCGGTCTCGGCATTTAAAGAATCAAATCCCAAGCTCAGTAACATGTCTTTGCCCAGACAAAGAAGTGTGGATGTTGGAGGAGTGATCAAGATCAACGTGGATGCCAGTTGGGTGGCTAGCGATGGTGGGGGTTTCACGGGTGTGGTGGCGAGGGATGAACATGGTAGGTTGCCGGCTGCTTCTCGGCACAAAGTGAAGGCTACTGGCTTTGCAATGGCGGAGGCTTTGGCTATTTTGCATGGGTTCAAGCTGGGGATTAGTAAAGGTTGGAACTCGATTTGCATTGAGTCTGACTCTCTTGAATCTATTTCTTGCCTGAAGGATTTGGGTAAGAAGGGCAGTTGGGATGCTTTTCCCATTATCAGAAAGTGCTGTAATATGGGAATGGTTTTTCAATGTTGCCATTGGTCTTGGGTTCCAAGACTAGCCAACTTGGTTGCGAACCATTTGGCTTCGCAAAAATGTAGGGAAGTATGTGATTTTATTTGGGTTGACAGACCTCCATCTTCTCTGGTTCATGTTTTATGCAATGATGGTCTCCCATGCCCCCCTAGCTGTTTTGTTTGTGTGAGAAGGGACGCTTTAGCATTAGATGCGGCGTCTTGGTGTTTGTGATCCTTCTTGCACTTGTTCTTTAGCTGTTTGCTTTTTTATGTTTGCCTCTTTGTAGGCTCTCTTGTAACCTTTTGGCATCTTTGCCTGGATTATGAAAGTCCAGTTTCCAAAAAAGAAAAAAAGAAAAAAAGAGATGTGGCTAGAAAATTGATATATGCAATTTATACCTTGATGCTTGTAATGTTGGTTTAACTTTGCTTTAATTTTAGGTTTCACTTTATCCCGTAGGCCTTGTTTGGTGGACGGATCAGATCAGACTTTAAGCCGGCCACCAAACAAGGCAGTAATTACTAATTATTATATGAATAACAAGACAATTTTAGTGTATGACAAGAAGCCAATGAAGTGGAGAGGTAGGACCCTTATTGTTCCAAAAGGAGAACCTAGGTTGGTTCATATTAGGCACACCTAAAATCAATCTTTCCATTTCTCTGTCTTACTATTGTGCTGTTCTTAACGTGTGAGTAACTGGATCTGCTCAAAGTAGGCAAAAGGAAATGGGAAATGAGTTGTCTTTGATTTGCTGATTTGGGCAATTAAAGTATTAACATGAATAATTTGCTTGTATAGTCATGGGATCAGGGATAGAGCTACAAATTTCTTTTAGTGGGGGCATCCCGAAAATCAACTAAGAAAACCTTATTATAGTATGATTTATACTCAATATGAGAATAGGGATGCTTTCAAATGATAATGTATCACAATTCCATGTTACAAAAATTTCAGTATAGTAGTGGAAAGTGAAAAAGTGGTGAGAAAAATATTAATACATGATAGGCAGGAAAGGAGTTTTTCAGTTTGAATGACAGAGTAAGAGCAATTTTGCTCATATAATATTTGACATGGAGTATAAGTGGTATGAAGGTATGTTGGATATTAGATACATATATTTTCTTCGAAGATAACACGTGTATATTATATAACTCTAGTTAGCAACTTAATAAACAAATTACTTGAGTGGGGACATCTGCCCAGGCTCTGTCCATGCTTGGGATCTTTACTTGGATACCAACAATTAATTATTGTTTATGGATATCACACACCCTTAAGCCTTTGATCATAAAGCTTTAAATTTTGACCCGGTTCTTACTGTTTATCTTGACGCTAAATTTAAGTATAACACGACTTGATTCTTTACATGTAAGGAATTACTATGCAAATAATAGTTGACATATATATATATATATATATATATATATATATATATACAGGTTGCTTAAGGGGAGGGATCCCCATTTTTTTTTAAAAATGGGGACATGCTCCCCACCGTTAGATTGACTTTAATGAAATTGTGTGGTTAAGATTAAAACACAAGCCACACAATCTCAACCACACAATTTCATTAAAGTTAAATCCAACGGTGGGGAGCGTGTCCCCATTTTTTTGAAAAAATGGAGATCCCTCCCCTTAAGCAATTCCTATATATATATATATATATATATGAAAAATATAATGCACGGGTGTTTGGGTTAGAAGTTTGGAACTTTACCTATTCATTCCATACATATGTTCCTCCATAATCCATTGTTGGGTTTAAAATTGATCAAATAATGATGAGGCAGACACATTCTCTGCGCAATGAAATAAACCCACCAAGCTATGGTGATAGAATTACCGTTCTCAGCATTGATGGTGGAGAACTTTTAGGCATCTCCCAGCAACCATATTTTTTTTTTAAAGGGAACTAGCAGGTGGTTTTGCCACAACAGTCCACATTTTTGGGGGTCGGGAAGACTCTTAAAGGCATTTCAGCCTCTCTTGGCCATCATTGTGCTATACATTAACGTCAGGAATCGAATCTAAGATGTGACATGTAGAATATAGATTTGATTATCAGCCACTAAGCCACTCTGTAGTGGTTCTCCCTACAACTATATTGACTTTCCTTGAATCCAAACTAATATACTCTCTCTATTCCCTAACCCACCCCCCCAAAAAAAAGAAAAAAAAAAAAAAAAACCCCGGCGCTCTTTCTTCTCCCCCCTCTGCATGCACAGCTAGTTGTTCATCAGCTAAGCCACCTATAGCTTATTGTGACACTTTCAGAGAATGTTTTTCTTTTGCCTCTTTGGGAAACCACTTATTGTGAGCGAAAACCTATTGCAGCTTAGTTCATGTCAACCTTTGGGTACATATATAATTCGTGAACTAAGCTGCTTAGTTCTGTCCAAACTCAAATATATTCAATTGAAAAGTAGCATAATGAACTCAGCAATTTGAAAGGTTAAAAGAGATCCTTTTCAACATGCTAGTACGCTAGGATGGGAAATAGGGTTGATTGTGTAATAATTATATGTTATGTTTGGGGTTGATGCTGCTGTTTTTTATAAGGGAGTTTTAACGAAAAGCCCGCGGTACTGTTCACTTTAATGAAAAACCATATTTTTACACTAAAAAGTCAAACCTGACACTATTCACTTTACCCTTTATTTTGTCCTTATCGTTAAAACTAAAAGTTTTCAAGCCATTTTCATTATTTTTCCTTATTTTTAATCTAATGATATTTTACACTAAGGAGCGAAAGATTTTTGCCGATACACAAATTGAGCCAACTATAATTGGTATTGCAAATCCAAACAATTTTGATTTTGGCGCGTATGTCATCAAAATTTATTTATTTATACTTAGATATCTGACATATTAGGTTATCAATTAATATGACACTATTAAAACGAGTTTAAAAACAATGGTTCAATGTAGCTCTAGTAAGAATAAAACTCCCATCAACTAATACATTGAGAGAAGAATCTTACTCATTAGTAATACAAACGACCTCCTTACCAACATTCCGACCATATATAGAAAATTCCGACCAGTGCAGCTGGGGCATTCTCTATCCCTTGAGCAACATCTTCAACGTAGACTAACTTCCCTTGCTGCAAGTATTTGATACAAAAGTAAAACTCAACATACTCTGGATACACGTGATCGAAATCGGTCTCCACAAACCCTTTCATCTCAATCCGCTTCATGATGAGGCTAAACAGATTGTACACACCCTCTGGTTCCTCAATATTGTATTGTGATATCATACCGCAGAGTGCGATGCGGCCATGAGCCTTCATTTGCAAGATAACTTCATCAAGCATGCGACCACCAACATTGTCGAAGTAAATGTCAATGCCTTCGGGGAAGTACTTCATTAATACTGAAAACGCTTCATCAAATCCTATCTTTTTCTTTAAGAGATCAACTTTCTCTTTAGTGCTTGCACTTCCAACCACATAGCAGCCAATCATTTTCGCAAATTGTCCAACAAGTTGACCAACTCCTCCTGCTGCAGAAGAAACATAGACACAATCGCGTTCCTTCGGATAACATATTTTGTGAAATCCAACGTAAGCTGCAATTCCCGGCATTCCCAAAATGCCGGGATAGTATGAGAGGGGCACATCAGTAAAACTGATATTGTTTAGCCTATCCGGGCTAGTGATCAAACTGTACTCCTCCCACCCAATCATCCCCCAAACAAAGTCATTGATAGATATTTTTACCACCTGCAAAAGTAAGGATAAAAACACATAAAAAATACTTGCAAGAGTACAAGGTTGTCGTAGTATAGCAGCTCAAACAAGGTCGTTCGGGATTGAATGAATAATCTATGTTTAAAATCAAATCTTAATTAATTATTTGAAACAAAGTTTAGAAGAGATTGATTTAATGACCTAAAATATTAAAAACGAATTTAATTAAAAATAATGAAATAAAATGACAAAGTAAAGAAAACAAAAATAAAAGAGTTTCGGAAACCAAATTGTAAAAGCCTAGGGTTCAGCCGTCCCCTTAACAATCCTATGTAGATTTACCAATTACCTATGAATTACCCATGCAACTTTGAAGGTTAGGTTTTCCTAATGCATATTCTACTCGTGGTATTCAAGCTAGAACGTATATCAAACATGCAATCAGTCTGTGGTATTCATATCAAATATAAACATGCATGACTCATTACGCTTTGTGAAAACCCTTTGAAAAACCATGCAACCCCTAAGACGTGGTATTCATCCTAGGTGAAATTACAATTATCAATCACAAGAAGCAATACTCAATTCCCCGTTGGTATTCCGATCGAATTGCATCCAATTACTTATCTAAACATCCTAATGGTAGCTAAGCATTAAGATATAGAGACAGTTTAAAGCACATTGATTAATAATTCAAAGTATGCATGTATAATATCATAAGCAACTAAATAAAAACTACATATTCATGCTAAGGCTCAAGGAATCGCCCTAGCAAACGGAAATTAGTTACTAACAACCATAAACCAAAATATTATTAAAACTATGGATAGAAAACACCTTGAAAATAAACTTGAAAAACCCTCAATAGTGCGTGCGTTTCCTCCTATGTTGCCTCCCAACCCTAATGGCTAACAAACCTTATTTATACTACTACAAAATAAAACTCTAAAATGTCTTAGAATAAAATTAGGAAACCTAATAAAATAATAAAACAGAAAATAAAAGGTTTCCTATTTGAACTCAAATTCGGACTTCTCAGAAAATCTCACTTTTGACCGACCAAATCAACTCGGATTTGGTCTCAAAAGGGTCTCTTTTGAAAGCTGAAGACGTCCCCTACAAATCCTCAGAAGGAATCTTCCTCAAAATATGCCATCTTGACCTCCAAAATACCCAAAACGTCCAAAAACGTCAATCTGGGAAAGCTGCGCGCTGGGCCTTTATTTCATCGCCACGGTCAAACGGTTTGGTAGAAAAATCTAGAATTTTGACACAATCATCTTGAAAGACTCACAAACATCTTCCAATTGAAATCACTCCAAAATTTATCTGTTTGGTCATGTTTTGCTCTAGAGGAAGTCGAATGTCCTATATTGAAAATATATAACAAAATATCAAAATTCTACCAAAATAACCAATAAATTAATACTAAGATTAGGGTAAAATATATAGTATAATATTGACTCATCAGTCACCTTCCTTGAACCTTGGATGTGTGAACTCCATGACCTTGGACACACCATATCCCACAAGGACAGAACCAGGAGTGAAGGACTGGATAATAGTCGGGATGAGCGACCTGATCGGACATGCGGTGGCGCATGTAAGGATCACAAGAGAGGTATAGGTTCTTCAGAAGCACAGCCGGTGAGGAATCATGGGAAAGGCTGCAGTTGATGAAAGATGATATCAACCCAAAGTCACTCTCTTTGGGGTACCCAACTCACAGATTGATTCAACACAATCTGTTTGTTGGGAAGGAGATTTTTCACTATCTTCCTCTTCTTCTCCTCCTCCTCATTCATCTTTCTTTTTTTCTGGTTTCCTAATTTCATGCCAAGATGCAAGTGTGTAGCTACTTTAAGCAGGTGAAAGATTTTAATTGATTTAACTTGAACTTAATTACATAATGGGGTCTGGCTAGCGGCGATAATAGTATGTCCTACAATTATATCTTCAATGCAAAGATCTACAGTAGGAAGTGGTGTAGCATCAACGATATGTGTGAAATAGAATGTAGAGTAAATAAAACATAATATTTATGAAGTTTGACAAATATGTTTACGTTTTCGGGGGCAACAGTAGTTGTTTCTCTCTTATATGAAATAATAGAAATACAAAGATAACTCTCACTTTAGTGTATAATCTTACTAAAGTAGCTCACTATTTTTCTCTCTAGCCTTGGCAAAGCCTTCTTGCTCTCACATATAGATATATGAGCATTGATGTGGGTGTGTTTATAGAACTGAGCTCTCCACACCTATTTATATAGAAACGGTGTGAAGCATCCACACTCATGCATGCTTTGTGTCTTCCACATGAGCTTTGGTGTCTTCCACATGTGCTTTAGTGTCTTCCACATGTGCTTTGTGTCTTATGGTGTCTCCAACATGAGCTTTGGTGTCATATGAGATCTTTCATAGATGGATATGTGGCAATACACATTTACAACAGGAAGAAAGTTTGTATTGGGTCAGTTTTTGTGTAGCATCAAATAATGTAGAAAGAATTTTAGAGTAAATTGTAGCAATGACCCCTTAATTTTAACTCAATTGGAGTAATGATCCCTTAACTAAAAATTCATTACTATTGGTCCCTCAACTCATCAAAACGTGCAGTTATGATCTTTCAACTAAAAATTTATTACATTGGTCCTTCAACTTTAATTCAACTGGAGAAATGGTCCCTTAACTTTAACTCAATTGGAGCAATGGTCCCTTAAACTTTAACTCAATTGTAGCAATGGTCCTTCCAACATAACTCATTTTGACAAAATTCTAACGAAGTTGATGAAAAAGACCATAGCTAAACGTTTTGATGAGTTGAGGGATCCTAATTGTAGCAATGGTCCTTCCAACATAACTTATTTTGACAAAATTTTGACAAAGTTAACGAAAGGGACCATAGCTAAATATTTTGATGAGTTGAGGAACCAATGGTAATGGATTTTTATTTGATGGACCATTGCTCCAATTTGATTAAAGTTGAGGGACCATTGCTACAATTTTCTCAGGTCATTTTTTGTCTAGATCCGTTCATCCTTGCAAACAAACAATAGTTTGACATGTGTGTAAATTTTTTTTTTTTTTGGAATTTTAATAATTAATCTTGCTGTTAATTTATGATTTGTAGTTAAATGTAATGATTAAGGAGCCAAACATTGTTCATATTAATCGAAGAACATTCAGCATAACATCTTCACACGTCGATGTTGAAAATGTAGAAAATTCAGATTCTAGTTCTTTCCACTCAGAACAAAATGTGGGAAGCTCCCAGATTGCATAGACTATGCATGTTTCTTGAGTCTTACTCCAATCAAATGCCTTGCGTACAGATTAGTAGGTGTATTAAATCACCAATAGTATCGACATGAACAGTTCCCGTCCTCAAAACAATGCCAATTTGAATCCCAAACTATAATTTTTTTGTTAGCAATCAGAAATTTGATCGGTGTTCTTGGAAGAGTAGAAATGATGCCAAACGCAACGGCGAGCTTCTCACTGTGGTAGGAGAGTCTTTTTGCTTCTCTTCAACATCATGCGCACAAAATTCCTATCAGAAACATATCCTTGTTCCTTTATCCTCTTCGAGAGCTCGGGCAAATAGTGAAGTATTTCATCATATCTCCCACTCTCCCACTTGTGAAATCCATCTGCAACAACGGCACTGAGACCCCTACCCCTCCCCTTCGCTCTCTTTCCATCTCAATCTATCTCCGTCTCTGTTTGTCTCCCTTCATTCTCTCTCTCTCTCTGAGCCTCCATCCCCAAAACCCTCATTGAATGACAACAAATGCAAATCTACCCCGCTACCCCCTAATTCGCTCAAAACCGAGTGGACAAAATTGCCCATCCCGATACTAATTAAATCACTGAGGGCCGGTCTTTTTACCGAAAACCAACAAAGCTCATGAAGAGACAGGGGGAGCCCAAACCCCAGCCCAACACAGATTTGGTGACATCAGTGTGTAAATAAAGCAAAATCAAAAATGACAAAAATTTGACTGTAGCTAAAGTAAATGCTTCCTCAATTTTAGAATAGATAATAGGCATATACTTTGAGGCTTGAGGAAATATACATTATGATTGTTTGGTACGTCTCAGCTGCCTCTTGACCTAACAACCCATTCTTTTCATGTAAAATTATGCGTATAATATATAATAATAATAATATATTATTATTATGAAAAATATAATGCATGGGTGTTTGTAGGGATGACAATTCTAACCGTTAAAACCGATAACCGTCCGAATGGATTGGATTTGGGTATGAAAATTTGGGTATCATTTGGAACCGTTAATAATATTCGGTTATGGTTTTGGATATGGTTATAGGGGTCTCCAATCCATATCCATAACCGAATCCGAACCGAATTATATAAAATATAATAGTATGTTTTTATAATCATATATAATATAATGGTATTATAATATATATATATATATATATATATATATAATAGAGGTTACTTAAGGAGAGGGATCCCCATTTATTTCAAAAAATGGGGATTAGGTGTGGGGCCCACTCCACATCGAATTTCAACAATCCGAACCGTCTATTTTTCAAGTTACACCTCATAGATCATCCTTACAAAAATTCAATTCAATCCGAAACCATTTGCCTATTTAATTATCAAGATAAAATTTCATTGTTTCTTATATAACAAAGTATTTGTTAATATTTTTGAATCCAATTAGATGTCTTAAATATTTTAGATTTGACTAATATTTTGTAAGGATGATCTATGAGGTGTAACTTCAAAAATAGACGGTTCGGATCGTTGAAATTCGATGTGGAGTGGGCCCCACACCTAATCCCCATTTAAAAAAAAAAATTGGGATCCCTCTTCTTAAGCAATTCCTATATATATATATATATTATTCATTGAATCCATTATCTTGAGAATACAAAAGTTGTAATGTGTGAGTTACATTTTGTGGGCAAGTTAAAAAGTTTTGATATGAATGAAAATATATGAGAATCTAGACTAATGGTACTTATGGGAGATATTAAAGATCAACCAACATTATCAATATTTAGCTTTAATTTTTATGCTATCCATTCATTAAATCATTTTATACATCAAATATTTAGTGACGAAATTAATATTTACTAAATTATCATGCGTTAATTAAACAAATATATTTTTTGTATTGATGAAGATGGGTATAACCGTTAACCGATGAGGAATCCGTTACCCGGTGGGTATGGTTATGGATAATATCCGATGGTTAATTTGCGGTTATGGATATAGTTAATTTTCGTGGTTATGGGGATGAATATAGCATTTCCGTCCCCAAACCGAACCGTTGCCATCCCTAGGTGTTTGGATTAAAAGTTTTGAACTTTACCTATTTATATACATACATGCATATATATAACTATAAGAGGTTCATTTCATACATATCGCCCTCCGTAATCCATTGCTGGGTTTAAAATCTGCGTGATGAAATAAACCCATCAAGCTATGATGATATAATTACTATTCTAAGCATTGATGGTGGAGGACTTGGAGGCATCTCCCTGCAATCATATTTTTCTTTGAAAAAAAAAATCAGTTGGTGGTTTCGTCACGACAGTCCACCTTTCCGAGGGTCAGGAAGACTCATAGAGGCATTTCAGCCTCCCCTGACCGCCATCGTGTGTTTCACCAGTGCTAGGAATCAAATCCAATATGTATCGTGTAAAATACGAGCATGAATTCGTTCCTAACCACTGAATCATCCCATAGTAGTTCTCCTCGCAACCATGTTGACTTTCCTTGAATCCAAACTACAAGTATATATATGAAAATACTCTCTCTCTTCCTTGGAAGCATTTATTATAGCTGATATATTATCCGACAAGGGAACATTTTCCAACATAACATATATGCGCACTAATACTTTTTCGTTGTTGACAATATAGGGGACCAATTACGAGAACGAAAGCCTTAAGGGGACCAAAATATGATAGGAAATATCTCAGGAAGTTAGAAAGATACTTGGAACTCGAAGACTGCATGAAAGTATTACATGAATTGTTGTACCTACATTTGACATCAAATTGCAATAACCCCATGTTTTCTCTCTACCTTTGAGGTACTGCATCATCGAATATCATCTAATGAAAAATTAGGATCCATCCCTTTTTTTTTATTTCATTTGAAACCTTATTTCTTTTAAATTTTTTTATCAAGGTTTTTTGGTTTTTGTCCATGTCATTAATTCAACAATAAAATATTTACATGTCATCATATTTAAATTTTATAATTAAGAAATATTTAATAGTTCCCAAATAGATTCATTTAGTGTCTAAAACGCTAAATTTGCAACCATTTTTTAATATGTACTATTTTTTTTCAATTTAATTTGTATCCATATATTTAATTCTTTTTTTATTTTTGTGAGCGTATTTAAAAATTTTAGGGAGTTTTAATGAAAAATGGTCTGACACTATTCATTCTTAATCAAAAGGACATTTTGTGCATGAAAAGTCCATAATGGATCAAACTATTTTCTTTATTTACTATTATGCCATTTTTATTATTGTAGCGAGGTCCACAATGATGTTAACATTTCTGTCTGGAAATACATTATTTTACATGATACTATTCAAATTATGCTAAGTTGCTGCCAGCTCTTCATGCTTCCATCATGTTGTCGATGTTATGCAGCTCTTCTTCTGTCAAATTGTTCCAGTACTGTTCATCGTCTTCTACTAGCTCTGCATCTCTTTCTCTATCTTCTTTCACCTTGTAGTACATTTCTGCAATTTCTTCTTTGAAATTTTGTGGCTTCCAATAGGGCTGATGACTGATCATTGTCTTACTGTAAATATACATTTCTTCTTCTTCTGCTACTAATATCATATCATACCTAAAATCTTCAAACTCATCTAAGGCAAACATTTGGATCCCTCGAAATTTTAAGATATTTTTGTATGAAGGAGTCCACCTGTGTGGAGAGATAAGGGATGGTCTAAAGGACTCTTCATTAATCATGGCTATATGCCTAACTTTCTCCTTATACATATGTACATACCAATTTGGAGGACTACTAATAAAACTTATGCAAATTTCTTTCCACTTTTCTAGATAATCTTCTGCTACTTTTATAAGTTTTTCAGGAAATGATTCTAGTTAGGAAATATGGTTAATAAATATTTTATCAAGATAGCCAAACTCTAATAGTAAGGTCGGGGTAACTTCTATCACATTATGCCTTTTCTGATGCTCATAACTAAAATGTCATGGTCTAAAATCTCTCATGTTAATCTTGGCCACAACTATGCTAACCTCTTGTTTACAAATAAAATTCTCTGTACTATCACAAAGACATGGTGGATACATCTTTGTAATAATATTCATCCCTGGTTTTGGATCAAAGATGGACTGATACAAAGCACATTGTAATTGTAATTGTAATTCTTTCATGGACTGTGATGCTTTGCTCATGATCTCATTTTGCATATCTGGTGGCATTATTCTTAATTTAACTTTTGAAATTTCTTCTAATAGGATATCATCTATTATTAAATCTAAAGATATATTCTTAAGAAAACTTTCATATCTTTCTTGTTTTTCTTTGTCACTCAAATGCTGATGTTGCTCCATTTCAATGTCTTCTTCTAAGAGCTCAATCTTAATATCTTATATGGGCTCATTAGCTTCTTGTTCAATGAGTTTAATAACCTCTTTTTCTTTATTCTTGTGCTAATCAGTTTCTAAACCTATTTTCAATTCTCTTTTCAAGGTGTCACTTGCCTTTTGCTGCATTATAAAAGATTGGAGTTCTTGGTTCATTTTGGTAAACTTACTAAGTAATGACTCATGGTCTCTAGAAATGACTTGAAGATTGTGCTCAAGAGAATGAATATGATACTGGCTTTGATGGAAATTAAAATTAAAGCTATCAAACTCTTGTTCTAAGGCTCTAATTAATTTTCCATTACCTAACCTCATGCTTGGCTGTTTGATTTGGATGTTTCCAAAAATTATCTAAGAGAACCCTATTGCCTATCAGAAAGTCCTGGTACTCTTGGCCTATATCTCATAGTTGGATTTCTGATCCCTTCAACAACATTGCCATTAAAGTTGAAAGTAGGTACTGGTGGTGATGCTGGTCTGCTTATGCTATTTTGGAATCCATTGAATGGTGGAGGTCCATGGTGCATCATTATGTTATTACAAGGTGCTCTTCTGCCTTATGGTTTTGTGCCATTTGAGGATGATGGTCCATGATATTTCATTCTTGTTCAACAAATTAATCTTGATAAGATATCAACTAATGTATTGTTTTTACCTGTTATATGTTCAAAAATTGGTTTAAAACCATTTCCTGTAATTGAATCAACCAAATTAACTCATCTTCGGGCTGCCTGTTTATTAGCATGTATCTTATTATAATGAGAAACTATACTTTGATAATCTGTTCTAATTGTAAATACTTCATTATGTAAAAATAAAGAGAATGCCTTAAGTGAATTAATTATCCCTAAAATTTCTAAATCTGTTGATGGTAATCTTGACTGTATATCACTAAATTTTCTTGATGAATATCTACAAACTTGTTCTTCAGACTTCGATGACTCCTTATGCTTTTTCTGGTATAGTATACATGCCCATCCCAATGATGAAGCATCCGTTTCAACTATTTTGTAACTATAATCTAATGGTAATGTTAATGACTTAAGTTTAGTAATTTATTCTTTTATATTTTGAACTAATTTAATATCTTCACTATCAAAATATTTTTGTCCTGTTTTGCTGGTTTTACTATGTAATCTACTATTTTTCTTCCTAAATCAGGGATACAATTTCTTGCATAATTTAGCAATCCTAAAAATGCTTGTAACCGTTTCTTATCTTCTAACTTATCTAGAAATTCTAAGACCTTTTTAGCTATATGATCTTGTAATTGTATTGTACCTGACTTGATATACATTCCTAAAAATTCTATATCTTGCTTTTCTAATGCTATTTTATTTTTGCTAATCACAATTCCATTATTGATAAATTCTTGTAAAACTATTTCTAAGTGCTTCCTATGTTCATTTCTATTTTTATTATGTACTAAAATATCATCTACATAAACATTACAAAATTGATCATATTTCTTGAATATTTGGTCCATCTTTCTTTGAAAGATCGATGAAGCATTTTTAAGTCCAAATGACATAACAAGTCACTCGAAATGTCCTTCTGGACAAGTAAAAGCTGCCCACTTAATTGATTCTTCTGCTAATCGTATTTGCCAAAATCCTGATTTACAATCAAATTTACTAAAATATTTACTCTCTTGAATTTTATTTATAAGCTCATCCTTATTTGGTAACTTATAACTATTTTCATATGTATTATCATTTAATCTCTTGTAATTATAAACTATTCTAGCCTTACCTCTCTTTAGTTCTGAACGTTTTCTAACTGTAAATGCTGCTGATCTATGTCTAGACTTATAGGGTCTAATTACTTTTAAATTTAACAACTCTTTTATTTGCTGCTCAAACTCTTGTTTATCTATTAAACTATACGGCTTATCGGCTGTCTTTATGATTAAATCTGGATTAATTATATCTAATTTTGCTAGTATTTTATATTTACTCCAATTTAATTGTGGGTCTTCTCTTATAATTCTAGTTTGTTCTGCTATCTGTAACAATTCTTCTAAACTCTTTGGTTTATCTGACTGTAATATTTCTATACGAGTTCCTTCTTCTAAAATTGGATATTCATGTTCAAATATTTCTTTTTCAAACTCTTCTATATTATTATAGTCATCATTTTCTTTTGAGTTTTCTAAATAATAACTATCTTGGCTACTAGATTCTTCTATACTTATGCTTTTGTATGCTTCTACAATATTACTTTGATCGGTTATTGTAATTACTCTCTTAAAAAAATATTATATTAGGATTCATGAATAAAAAGCCTTGTAAACTTTTCAAAAAGTTTAAACCTAAAATAAATGGATATGATCCTACTGGTGAGACAAATGTTAGTGGTAAATTAAATTGTTGTTTTTTTTTTACTTTAATAGACTCATTATTAATACAATGTGTTAAATAAACTGGTCTCTCATCAAACTGTGTTATTCTCCCTGGTTTTGTTAATTTATGTCTATATTTTTCTGGTACTAACTCTTCTCTTATGACACTCTTTGTACTCCCTGTATCTATCATAGCTGTTGTTTGTATTTTATGTTCTTTTGCTAATTCTATTTCACAATTTATGGTAATTAAAGAACTATTTTTTTGGCTTTTCTATGCTATAAACAATATTTCCTAATATTTCAGTATTTTCTTGTGATTCTGCTGAATTAATTTCTAATAACTTATTATTATAACACTTTTTCGCACAAAATTGAATATGTATTATAGTATTTATTCGCAACTAATTAACTACACATATGACATTTTTCTGGCCAACCTATATTAATGTATTTATATTCTTCTTCATGTTGTTCTTTTATGAATGCACACATATTGTGACGACCCGTCCCTAATTATAAAATATTGTGTCCTCGAAAGCGTGGAAATGATGATTTTACCCTTGAAACGATGTGTTGTGAATGTATAAACGGGCTAAGAAATTGGATCAATCACTATAATTCCTATCTTTTTGGAGCCAATTAGAAATTGGGTTTTGATTTGAGTAAATTATTAGCCCTAAACTTAGTGGCCCAATTAGGGCCTTGTTATTTTTTTTACTTTCACCCAATCCGGATTCATACACACACACTCACACGTACAACAACCTTTTCTTTCTCTGTCTCTCTCGATTTTTCCATTCGTTTGTACAATCTGTACGATCAACTCCTCAACCAGCTTCATGACGCACGGATCGAGTTAGATTAGGTTGTTTTTGGACTCCTTGCAAGCTCAGGAGTCTAACCATACCCTTGGTTAAACGTGAGGACCTCGGAAACTCGAGATACTCGAGCTCCGGCGAGGAGTTCAATTTGCTCCGACATGATCACGAAGGATTTACCTAGTTTTGAGACTTAAGAAGGTACTTTTCTAACTTCCATAGAACTTTGGAACAATTTTGGAGTAGTTTTAACGTCGGGACACTTGGGTTTAGTGAGTTGCAGATCTAGACGGAATATCGAAGGATTTTTCGACCAGTTTTTGTCGACTTTAGGGCTCCAAACAGGTATGAAGGTGTTCTCCTAGTTGAGAGCTTCATTTTGGTACAAGTTTCATGAATTTTGGTTGAAAAATGAGTGAGATTTTAAGGTTTGAAGTTTTTTCCAGAAACAGGCGAGTGTAGCGGCGGCCAGCGCCAGAATTCGGCGATCAACCGGAGAAGAAGGAGAATATTCCGTTAGTTTTGATGGAATATTCCTAACAGTGATTAACGGCTTCAGGTATATTTAACGGTATATGCTTTTAGTTAACGGAATATTCCCTAACGCCGTTAGGGAATCCGTCAATGTGCCAGACACGTGCCTGCACGTGGCCGGGGCGTGGGAACCTAGAAAATTTTTATAAAAATATGGGGGTGTTCGTGGGGTTGAGTAGCCCACGATGGTATATTCACACACCTTAATTGAGCAACGTATGCGAAGTTATTACATAGTTTTGGTTATGTGCTTATAAATAACGTTAAAATAGTTGTTTTGCATATTGGTGTTGCAGACGCTCAGGTGAGTTTATATGTTGTTGATGGTAAGTTGCATGATTATGGTTATACTTAGATGCATTTAGAGCTCATAAACCTGCACCCCGGTGTTAGTGCTCCCGCCCGTAGCCAGGGCATAATGCTTCACCTGTTGTTCACCTCCCGCACTATACGCTCACCTTGGATCCAAGTTAGGTGCATAGTCCTGTCGTACAGACCACTACAGGTGGTTCTGACTCGTAGGTGACCCGCGATTTATCGTACAGCCTTCACGTGATCGTAGCACTTGAGTGTACTTATTACACCTAGCCCTGTCGTACAGACCACACTAAGTGGTTCCGACTCGTGTGCAGGCATGTTTGATGAGCTATAGGTTCAGCCGTACAGGCCACACTAGGTGGATCCGGCTGATATGTCACTTTTCATTGACTTACTTCACCTGGTTTATTTGGTTCGTTATATTGAGATATTTGGCATAGTATACTTGTGGATTTTGCTATTCCGAGCATTGGTTTTGATATGGTAATATATTCTATTTTCTGGGAAATTCTACAGGTTTTACAGCGAGGGGTTATTACTTTTGGAAAAAGAAATGTTTTCAAAAGCTTTGTTTTTGCCCACTCACACTTTCTATTTTGCGCCCCTCTAGGTTCTACATAGAAGTACTTGTTGGTGGCTTACGAGGAGACGAAGGCGGTTCTGACAGCTTGTAATTAATGTAGGACCATCCCTCTGGTATTGTATAATTAGTATTTGTCCTGTTGGACTGCACTTGGGCTACCTACGTTCTGAATTATGTGTAATCGCACTTAAATCTCGGCACTTGCACCTATATATTGTCTAGTGCAAATTAGTTAGATTGGTTTTTATTTACCCACATTTCTATACTTTTATCACTTCCGCACCGCGCACATGGTTACGTCACCTTCACGTGATGGCCATCACGCCTTGATTTAGGTTGGGGTGTGTCACATATATTTTTCTAAACCACTATTTGTGCTACTTGAATCTTCTGAAACTGAATCTATCATATTTATACTTTATATACTATAAATACTCTCATAATCACTTAGATCATCTAAACTATATATCGACTGTATATCTTCATCCTCTTCTAACTTAAACAACTCTATCAAATGTACTTTTTCTCTCGGTTGTTTACCTAATTTTGGACATTTAGGTCTAATGTGTCCAACTTCTCCACATGAATAACATTTACAACTACTCTTATCTTTTGGTGCTTTATATTTTCTAATCCAAGGTCTACTACTTCTTTTCCTAAATTGTTTTGGAATATATTTTCTCTTCCTATATGTTCTTGAAGGTCTTATGCTGAAATTCTTATGCTGTTTGTAGGGTTTGTATGACTTATATTTCTTTTTGTATATTTTCTTATGCTTATTTTTCTTATGACAATCATACTGTTGTGGTAAATCTATATTTTTACAGCTCATATAAAATTGCTTCCTAATTTGTTTTTTAGCTTTTATTTGACTACACTCTTGTCTAAGTATATCATATACATGTTGAATCCTAGGTCCTATTGCAAAATCATTTTTCTTTGGATGCTTTTGCCATTCATTCCAAATCTTTTCTCCTATTGGTCATTTTATTTTTGTCATATAAGTATCTATTTAATATCATTAATTCTACCTGTTCTTCCTAAATATTTAAAGAAATTTGTAGTATACTCAGTTATATACTGTAAATCAAAAATTTGTAATTGTTCTAAATTTCAAATTGCTCTTATTTGTTCTTGTTCGCTTCTGCCATCTAACCTATTATGATCTAAAAATTCTTGTTTAATCAAAGTAACAAAACCATCAATATTAAAATGCGTTTTAGTTGCCTGATACTGTTCTGGATTTTGAACTTTCCATGACTGTAAATAATAAAAAACTAATCCATCTAAAGTATACTCAAAGTAATCTAACATATTTTGCGAATTACTAAAATCTAACATTAATGCTGCATGTACGTAATCTTTCTCCCATATCTTAATCGTTCTTTCCCAATTTTGTGGATCTATTTCCTGCTATATTAATTTGTTCTAACCCTCCCAAATATGGAATCTTATTTTTTCTAGGTGGTTTTATCATACTTTCATCTATGTAATCTACTCTAGCTTGTTCTTTATATTGTTCATTTGTTGGTCTCAAAACTTGTTGATCAGTTCTACTTGAGTGTCCTGAATTTTCTACTCCTGATGTACTACTTTCTTCTGCTGGATTACATTCTACTTTCAATTCTACCAAATTATTATATGCTTTTGATCCTAAAATATGTTCTACTCATATTTCTAAAATTAATTTTTTCATCTCTTCATCTGAAATTCTATGTAGTCCTAAATCATATGTCTTATACTTTTCTAAGTATTGTTCTTTATCTAAATGATCTATATATTCTATAAGCTTATCTACAATATGGTCAAAATTTTGCTCAACTAAATTAATATCTAAATTATCAAAAACCATATGAATACTCTCATTTTCGATCTCACTTTCATTCTCTTATATATTTTCTAGTTGCTTGTAATTACTAAACCTAATTGTTGCTTTTCCTATACTAGTTTCATATATTTGTACTGTTACATCCCGACCCGGGCTCCACCACACCCCGGGCTCAACTCCCCCGTAGTACGATATTGTTCGATTTGGGCCTCGACCACACCCTCACGGTTTTGTTTCTGGGAGCTCACGCGAGCAGAACTTCCTAGTGGGTCTATGAATACTCTCATTTTCGATCTCACTTTCATTCTGTTCTATATTTTTTAGTTGGTTGTAATTACTAAACCTAATTGTTGTGTTTCCTGTACTAGTTTCATATATTTGTACTGTTACATCCCAACCTGGGCTCCACCACACCCCGGGCTCGACTCCGTCGTAGCACGATATTGTCCGATTTGGGCCCCGACCACACCCTCACATTTTTGTTTCTGGGAACTCACGCTAGCAGAACTTCCCAGTGGGTCACCTATCCTGGGAATGCTCTAGCCCATTCTCGCTAAACTTCGGGGTTCCTACGGAACCCGAAGCCAGTGACCACCCAAAAGGCCTCGTGCTAAAATAGGTGGGCATGTACATATAAGGCATAGAGGATCCACTCCCCTGGACGATGTGGGATCTAACATGTACTCTATCTGGTTGCCTATTCCTTGTTCTTTGTAAATTAGGCAATGTCCACTGAGTTCCTTCTAAAAAGCTATTATTTACGGGTTTTGCTTCTATCATATTTACATGTTTACTACCAAATGTTTGAACTAAATTTTGAAATTCTAAATTAAACTTATGATTATATTTATTAGACACTTTACCAATATACATTAAGCTAATATACAAATTTTTATACTCTCCTTTCATATTATAATTTTTTTTTCTTATGCTTTAATATATTCACTAAATTCATTTATTGTCATAACATAATTTGGAATACATCATATGACTGCTAAGTTTGAACTTAAGTCCACTTTAGCTGTTGCTATTGCTGCTTGTTGGTGATTATCTCATCTATCATCATATATATATATACTATAGCTTTTGTGCCTACTTGTGCTCTGGTTAATCCTGCTATTCCAATTGATATTGTTCCTATGTGAATCTGATCTGACTAAAATGTGATTTTCTTAAATGAGTAATTGCTTCTTTACTTAGTAAATTAAGTGTAACTTCCTTATCAATACAACTAACTTCATGTTGACTGATGCTACTTACAATTCTGCTTCTATTTTTAAATAAACCTAATTGATACAAATTATATTTATTTTTCTGTGTTCTCTCAAAACCTCTTCTAATGAATTCTTGTGCTTCTTCTTCATTTGGGTAAATGCCTTCAGCTCTAACTACTTCTTTTCCTTTTCTCCTAATGAGTTCCATTTTCTGTTATCAAAAAGATTTATCTTTGGTCTTCTTATATGATTATTTGTACTTAAAGTTAAATTTTCTAATTTTTCTAACAAAGATGGTGGAAGTGATGAAGATGTGCTATGTAAAACTTGATTTATTTCTGCTATTTGTTCTTCAACTTGATCTAATTTTTCAGCTAAATTTAAAATTAATTGGATAATTAAATTATTTTGTCTAATGAGAATATTACTACTAACTAGTGTTGAAAAATATGTTAAACCTACTGGTTCTTTATCTAACTTACTAATTTCTTTCAAAACTTGGATATATTTTCTACTAGTTCTAGAATCGGTCATTAAACTAATAATATATCTATTTTATTATGTAACTTATCTACTTGTTCACTCAACTCTTTTTGCACTAATTGAATTTTTTGCACTTCTAATTTTAACTGCTCAACTATTTCTAATGATCTAAGTTCTACTTGTTTAGGCTTACTATCTATGAGGTCAACAAGCTCTTTTATCTCTCTTTTGCTAGGAAACATTTGAATATTTTTATTATTATCTTCTAACTGAGATGTAATATAATCTAAATTTTGTCTAATTATCTTTATGTATTTTTTATGAAAATACTCTAACAACTGGTTTAACAAATGATTAAGCTTATTATTTTCTTATTTTATATTTTCTGCTTGACTAATAATAAGATCTAACTGAGATGTAATATAATCTAAATTTTGTCTAATTATTTTTATGAAAATACTCTAACAACTGGTTTAACAAATGATTATGCTTATTATTTTCTTATTTTATATTTTCTGTTAGGAAACCTTTGAATATTTTTATTATTATCTTATAACTGAGATGTAATATAATCTAAATTTTGTCTAATTATTTTTATGGAATTTTTATGAAAATACTCTAACAATTGGTTTAACAAATGATTATGCTTCTTATTTATATTTTCTGCTTGACTAATAATAAGATCTACAATAAAATTGCCTTGTGGATTTTCTTCACTATGCAAAATATGATTATGCTTTCTCAATGGAACATAACAAACTAAACTATTTTGGTCTAAGGTTATTTTTCTTTTTTGAGGTTCGTTAATTTCTAAATTAAGATAATCTATTATAAACTACAGTCTACCTTTCTCTAAAGTTACGGCTAACTGATTTCTTAGAAACTCTCTTTCCTTTCTCAAGGTCTCTAAAACTTGATCTGCTGCTCTTTTTGCTTCTAAAACTTTATGATGCACTTCTGTATTGTTATATTTACAAATAAATGAAGGATGTTCAAGATAACCAAGGTAAAACTTCTGTTTCTTCAAAGTCCTGCTAGTTCTTTTGGAGATATATGCTAATCTTCTCTTTATGCTAGTTATAGTTGGATGTCTGGGACAATAAATATCTGGTGTTTGTGGTTGACAATGTCTACAAGGACAATAATATCTGTTGTTCGTACAAAATAAACAAGTGTGATATCAGTTGTGTTAATGATTTCTGTCTTCAAGGTACTTTACTATTATAATTATACTAATAAAATTCTAAACTTGGCTTTGATACCAAATTCGCAAAGCAAGCCCAGTTAAATAGTCGGATGACCATTATAACAACTAGACATAAAACCTTGCACATGAAACCGACATGTTTCAGCATGACGGTCACTCACAGTACAAGTATAAGGCCTTAACGGCTGAACTCAGATGTATCCTGGTTAATGTCCAGTTATTTGTATGACAAGCATTCAACTATAACAGAGTGCTTGAACAAAGTATGATTGTCAGTTTAGCAGGTTAATAATGTAACTACAGTAGTGTTTCCTTATTTTGGACTAGAAGTCTATTTAAACAAACACATTAAAGAAAGAAAAGAAAACTTACTTAAGACTTGAAGATTGCTTGAATCTGTACACTTGAACTTTTATTGATATATAGAATGTTTACAAAGATAATTGTTTACAAGAAAGTGTAAGGAAGTGTTTACAAGGATGCTATGAATGTCACATCCCGGCCCAGGCCTCCACCACAACCAGGGCTCGACTCCACCGTAGCACGATATTGTCCGCTTAAGGCCCCGACCACGCCCTCACGGTTTTGTTTCTGGGAACTCACTCGAGAACTTCCCAGTGGGTCATCCATCATGGGATTGCTCTCGCGCGAACTCGCTTAACTTCGGAGTTCCGATAGAATCCGAAGCCAATGAGCTCCCAAAAGGCCTCGTGCTAGGTAGAGATGAGAATATACATATAAGGCTTACAAGATCCACACCCTTGGGCGATGTGGGATCTTACAATGAAGGCTATGGATGCTTGAGAATATGAAGATGATGTGTGTATATGGTGAGAGTAGGGTGTTCAGGTGTTTGTATAATGAAATGAACTTCTCTTATATAGATTGAGTGAGAATACTCTGATCTAAAAATTAAAATATTTACAAATGTATGGTATGGACATCTCCGTAGTACTTGTCATCTTCTATTTTTGCTAAATTGTCAGCATTGTTTCTGAAACGTGGTCTGACTTATTTGTCTTCTTTTACTTTGTATGAGAACTTGCTTGTTTTGATAAATGTATGTGAGCTTACTGCATGACTGTCTCTTGGAGCCAAATTTTTGCTTTTGCATGTGATATCTCTAAAATGCTTTTTCCCTTGTGTTCTTTTCCATGCCCAATTTGGGTATTATAAAATTGTTTTGTCCTAATGATTAAAAGGAAATTTTTTTTTGGGGGTTCTGGTTAGTTTTCCAAAAAATTTATTTGTAATCACAACTTATATATACCGTACCCATTTTTATTAAAAAAACAAAAAATGTGCCATTTTATTATATATATTTTCCAGATCCGTAGACGTCAAATGTGCGCAGATCAAATCAGATCCGATCAGATATTTTCCACACCCCAAGACGTCCACGTACAAGTCAGTAAAAAACCTAAATCACCCACACAGTAACACTAACATTTCTCGCACCTCTCTGCCCTCTAATTAACATACACGTGGCAAAACCTATAAAGAAAGACCTCGTGTCTTGCCTTCGTTTCAGAGACTATTTTCCCCTCTGCGCCTCCACCTCTCTCTCTCTCTCTAGACATTTTACTTCCAACCAAACAGTCCAAAATTTTCCCGGAAAATTCCAAAAAATGGACTCGACGTCAATTAACTGGGAAGCCCTAGACGCTCTCGTCATCGATTTCGCCAAATCGGAGAAGCTAGTCGAAGACGACGACTCCGCCTTTACGACGTCGCCTTCCCCTTCCTCTTCCTCTTCCCCCTCCTCTATCTCCTCCTCGTCGTACCACTCGAGATTGATCATTCGTCAGATTAGGCGGTCGCTGGAGGCGGGTCACATTGACGCCGCCATCGGTCTCCTCCGCTCCCACGCCCCTTTCATTCTCGACGATCACAGGCTCCTCTTCCGCTTGCAGAAACAGGTATTCCACCTGTTTGGCTGCCGAGAAAGCGCTGGAAAATGTTGTCAATTGCAGTTTCTAGGGTTTTATTTTTTCGAATTATTAACTTTTGGCCATTTCTTTTGAAGAGGTTTATTGAGCTGTTGAGGAGAGGGACCGCCGAGGATCGTGACTCTGCAATCAATTGCTTGAGGAATGCTCTTGCTCCGTGTGCCCTCGACGCTTATCCGGTACTTAAAAACTTAGTTCTTTGCGTTGAGCCTCGTAAAGTTTGTTGCTTTCACTAAGCTTGTAAGGGAATTCACTACTAGGAGACTAGAGATGTTTGCTATAGCTCTATATAATGTTTCTCTCAAAATTGAGCAAATATAGAAACTGGGTTTGTGGTGTTTTACTAAATGTTTGACTCCGGTTTCTTCTGTCGGTTCGATTATGGATTCTTATGGATGGTTTTATTGCAATTTAAGGAAGCATATGAGGAATTCAAGCATGTTCTTCTTGCTTTTATATATGACAAAGAAGACCAATCTTCTCCTGTAGCAACTGAGGTGGGATACTATGTGTAATGTGTACGCAGCTACGAACAAAGATTCTTTTTATTTTTCTCCTATACTTTACATGTAGACTGAGGTAAATGGATGTTTGCTTTATGTTTTTCAGTGGTCTGAAAGGAGGAGGTTTGACATTGCCGGATTAGTTTCCACTATCTTGAGAGCCTATTTACATGCTTATGATCCTGTCTTCTCGATGACACTGAGATATTTAATAAGGTGTTGCCTCTTTGACTTTGGTTTAGTTGCTTGCAATCAATATTATTATGTTTATTGGGTGTGAGTGAGTGATTGAGTACCTCTTTGTGGGGATGCAGCACAGGCACTAGAATCATTGTAGTTATCTTTTAAAGTTATCCCTGTCTTATGCAGCATCCACAAGGGCTTTTGTTTTCGTCAAGGAATTTCGTCGCCTATTTCAGATCTTACTCATAGGTTACTTCTAGAGGAGCGTGACGCCCCTGCAGCACCCCAGGAGAGCCTGTTTGAAGCACCTCCTTTTGATGAGGTGAGATTATCTACAATTTGAACATTTTTTCGTAGATGTTACAGGAGGTAAAAATAGAATTATCATATGGGTCAGCATCTTAAGGGTGATACATGTATCCACATATATTTTCCCTGTATTCATCTGTTAGAAATCAATTAATAAAACCATAAATTACACTGCTAAGCATGTCTTTATTGATTTCATTCTTGTATTGGAAAACCAGGTGGACATTCAAGCTCTTGCACATGCTGTAGAGCTCACAAGACAGGGAGCAGTAGATAGTTTGAGATTTGCTAAGGGTGATTTATTTCAGGCGTTTCAGGTTATTAATTGCTTAGATGTACTTATTATTATAATTACCTCAAATCTGATTTATTTATATATTACATTCATCAAGTTCATAATTCGTAGGAAAGTGGTGATGTATGGAGGCCTTTTCTTTTGCCACCTAGGTTCATACCTCTTAATTTATTAAGCTAGACATACATTGTTACATATAATTAAAAGAATAAGAAGCATACTGTTAGTTGTATGTATGAATGAAAAATGCGTATTTAAGGAGTAGGGACTGATCTGATTATTATAGGGGTAGAACTGATTCTGGCCTTGTGCACAATGCTTGCATGCTATTGCTTCCCTGAGAGAGTGCACCTAATGATGCCAATGCACATTATCTTCCTGCTCATAAATCCTGTAAATCGTTTATAAGGTTGTTTGAAATGTCATATATGGTTGGCTTTAATACTTTGAGTGCACTAATATCGAAACTTGTGCTTATATACTGCAGAATGAGTTATGTAGAATGAGATTTGATGTTGCCATGCTCGACGAGCTGGTTCGTGAGTATTGCGTTTACAGGGGCATTGTGGATTCTGGTTTTGCAACTTCTGATGGTGAAACTTGTGAACTTTTTTCTTTCATCCTTATCTTCTAATGTTTTGTTGAGTGAGTGTGTGCGCTTGTTTTTTTCATTTTAACTTGTCAGACTCTGACTACTACTGATCTACCTATCCAATGTAGTGTCTGGGGTGCAAAGCCTTTCCAAATCCTTGAAAGTTGATCAACCGGTGATTGGGCATTCTCCGTCAAGAGACTCTTCTCATGAGGTGGATTATGGTGCCAGCAAACATTCTGATGGTGAGATTTCCGTGAGTAATGATAACCTGGGTGGTTCCCCTGGAAAGAGTTCTGATGTGACTAGCATGCAAGGAATGGATATTGAAATGCGTTATGTTTTTGAGCCATCAAGCAATAATGAAGATTGTAGCACCAGTGGATCACATCTGCCTGATAAACTGAGAGTTTCACAAAGAAGACCCAGTGCACCTGCGGAAAGAAGTAAACGCAAGCGATGGAGGGGAAGACAAGATGATCTTGATTTTACTTCTGGCATTTCCTGTAATGAGATGAGTAAAGACTCTAAAGAGCTTAGCACCACTGACCTGGTTTCCAATACGTATTCATCAAGGGAACATCAGGTTCTGTATTGTTCGAATTACTTATTACGTAGTAGTGGTAGTATTGGTTGTGATTTGACAATGTTGTTGCTTTGCAGGCTTCAGAATGCTTAAGTTTAGGCGTTAACAGTTTGGACGATAAATATGAGATTCTGCTTGGGATGAAGGAACTAGCTAGCAAAGGAATGGCTGCGGAGGTTGTGGAAGAAGTTAATTCTATGGACCCAAAATTTTTTGTACAAAATCCTGTTTTGCTCTTCCAACTTAAGCAGGTACTTAGCTCATGTATTGTAAATAGCTGTGTTGAAGTAATGGTTGTAAACATACAGTATTATACAAAACTTTACATTCTGATATTTTCACCAACTGTAGGTTGAATTCCTTAAGCTTGTAAGCTCCGGCGATCATTCTAGTGCTCTGAAGGTTGCATGCTCTCATTTAGGTCCTTTGGCTGCAAGTGATCCTGCTTTATTGAAACCCTTGAAGGAGACTTTGTTAGCACTGCTCCAACCTAGTGAAGATGCACTTGGGAAAGGCTTGCCCTTACATGCTCTTGCAACTTCACTCCAGGTATGCCATGACTTGCTGTCATAATTCACGTTAATAGGAACTGCAGATGCTTTATATTTATTAATCGTTTCAGTTCTTGTTTTTATCCTGTATTCTGTACTCTAAAAAGAGCTTTAAGGTTGCAAATGGTGCTCGCTGTTGAACTTCGTTTCTACTAGGTTTATAAGATAACCACCATGAAATCGTTTTTCTCTCTGGATATAGTCTTCAATGTTATTTATACAATGTACCATGCCATCAGTAAGAAGTAAACATTTGCTTCTGTCTGGGATAGGTTGCAATTGGTAGGAGGCTTGGCATTGATGAGCCACAGCTTATGAAAATAATGAGAGCAACCGTTCACACACATAATGAGTGGTTTAAACTTCAAATGTGTAAAGACCACTTTGAAAGTCTATTAAAGATTGATTCCTTGAAAGAAGTTAATACCCCTTCGCTTGCTGCTGCCGCTGCATCGAAGTCAAATGCAGATAGTTGCTCTAATGGGTCTTCCCAAGTTACAGTATCTTCAAGCACCAGGATGGGGGAAGATGGTAGCAGCCTGACTCAAGTGTCATCTAGAGATGTTGTGTGTGATGAAAATGCAATATTAAAAGTAATGGTGAGTTTTATGAACTGAACTTGCACATCTATATTTTTCTAAATTGTTGCATGTGGAATGCATATTCAATTTTATTCGTAATGAATTTTCCCTTTTGACGAACATGACAGTTTCACTTCCTTGGGCTCATCAATGATAAGCATCTATAGATATCCATCTGTTGCACGTTGTTGTCACTACTTTGTTCAGTCAGCCGTATGGCTAAGATTTCTTATAATCCAACTCCACTATTTGCACTTGTATAAATATACTGTGACTGCGACTAGACTATTATATTCGTCTATTTTAATATAAACCACATCTTCTAAGTTCAAACACCGGTTCGTTCACTTAAAACAAATCTTACTGTTGTGGATGGTTGCAGGAATTTCTAGCTTTGCCCAGGGCTGATGCTATCCATCTTCTTGCACAGTACAACGGAAATGCGGAGACAGTCATTCAGCAGATATTCGCTTAGTTTGTATTGTAGCCGGTTTTGTAGATACGTATAATTGAATTTTGCTTATTATTTTATTCAATTTATGCATAAAGAGTTTCCAATTTAGGTAGACAGACATACGCGTAGTTGAAACAGATGTACGTATACGGTAGCGTTTCTTGTTAACACTTACACGGGCTGTTCTTGTACAGTATCATCGTATGGTGATTATGTCTGAAAAAAGCAGCCATTAATAAAACATTGCTGGTTATTCTAAAGAGGAATAAAGTGCTTGTTGGATGGTTGGATGGTTGGATTGATTTTAGTTCCTGGATTTTTCTCTCTATTTTATTGTTTGTAAGCTTTGAGGTACGTCGATACGCGGGAAAAGGTTTGCTTTAGGGATTTTCTATGGTGCTATTGTGTATCGGGTGCTCTGAAATTTTTTACTATTAGATCTAGGTAGTTTTAACGAAAAGTTCATGGTACTGTTTATTTTAACGAAAAATCACATTTTTACATTAAAAAGTTAAACCTGGTACTATTCATTTTACCTTTTATTTTGTCCTTATTGTTAAAACTCAAAGTTTTCAAGCTATTTTTATTAGTTTTCCTTTAGATCTATGATAAAAAGGACAAAAACGGAGATCTAATGGTGAAAATGCCTAGAGTATCTTATGGTTCAGGCCACCATAGAATTTTTGCTTGTTTTTGTTTTGTTGGAAAAAGAAAAATAGGAAAACTAATGAAAATGGTTTAAAAACTTTGAGTTTTAACGATAAGGACAAATAAAAGGTAAAGTGAATAGTATCAGGATTAACTTTTTAGTGTAAAAATGTGTTTTTCGTTAAAGTGAACAATACTGAGAGCTTTTCGTTAAAATTCCCTATGAAATTTCACTAAAACAAAAGGCTAAAATACAATTAGCTTCCATCCAGCTTGAAGAACGATGACACAGTTGGAGCCTTACCCCTTGTTTGTGTAATAGAGGCTGCTGTGGATGATTATTGTTCTAAGCCCACTTTGACATGTCCTTTTTTTTTTTTTTTGCGTAAATTACATTTTATCCCATCATGTTGGAGATCGATTTCAATTCCTTACATCTTTAAAACATTTCAGTTTCATACATTTACTTTCATTTTATTTTAATTTCATACATCCGTTAGAAAATCTGTTAAGTAAACCGTTAAGTGATGATGTGGCAAATATGAGATGATTATTGTTCTAAGCCCACTTTGACATGTCCTTTTTTTTTTGGGTAAATTACATTTTACCCCATCATGTTTGAGGTCGATTTCAATTCCTTACATTTTTAAAACATTTTAGTTTCATACATTTACTTTCATTTTATTTCAATTTCATACATCCGTTAGAAAATCTGTTAAGTAAACCGTTAAGTGATGATGTGACAAATATGAGATGATTATTGTTCTAAGCCCACTTTGACATGTCCTTTTTTTTTTGGGTAAATTACATTTTACCCCATCATGTTTGAGGTCGATTTCAATTCCTTACATCTTTAAAACTTTTCAGTTTCATACATTTACTTTCATTTTATTTCAATTTCATACATCCGTTAGAAAATCTGTTAAGTAAACCGTTAAGTGATGATGCGGCAAATAAGAGATGATTATTGTTCTAAGCCCACTTTGACATGTCCTTTTTTTTTTAGGTAAATTACATTTTACCCCATCATGTTTGAGGTCGATTTCAATTCCTTACATTTTTAAAACATTTCAGTTTCATACATTTACTTTCATTTTATTTCAATTTCATACATCCGTTAGAAAATCTGTTAAGTAAACCGTTAAGTGATGATGTGACAAATATGAGATGATTATTGTTCTAAGCCCACTTTGACATGTCCTTTTTTTTTGGGTAAATTACATTTTACCCCATCATGTTTGAGGTCGATTTCAATTCCTTACATTTTTAAAACATTTTAGTTTCATACATTTACTTTCATTTTATTTCAATTTCATACATCCGTTAGAAAATCTGTTAAGTAAACCGTTAAGTGATGATGTGACAAATATGAGATGATTATTGTTCTAAGCCCACTTTGACATGTCCTTTTTTTTTTGGGTAAATTACATTTTACCCCATCATGTTTGAGGTCGATTTCAATTCCTTACATCTTTAAAACTTTTCAGTTTCATACATTTACTTTCATTTTATTTCAATTTCATACATCCGTTAGAAAATCTGTTAAGTAAACCGTTAAGTGATGATGCGGCAAATAAGAGATGATTATTGTTCTAAGCCCACTTTGACATGTCCTTTTTTTTTTAGGTAAATTACATTTTACCCCATCATGTTTGAGGTCGATTTCAATTCCTTACATTTTTAAAACATTTCAGTTTCATACATTTACTTTCATTTTATTTCAATTTCATACATCCGTTAGAAAATCTGTTAAGTAAACCGTTAAGTGATGATGTGACAAATATGAGATGATTATTGTTCTAAGCCCACTTTGACATGTCCTTTTTTTTTGGGTAAATTACATTTTACCCCATCATGTTTGAGGTCGATTTCAATTCCTTACATCTTTAAAACATTTCAGTTTCATACATTTACTTTCATTTTATTTCAATTTCATATATCCGTTAAAAAATCTATTAAGTAAACCGTTAAGTGATGATGCGGCAAATATGAGATCCACATTTGTGTTGATGTGACTGCCAAATTTGTGCCATGTGGTAATTTTTTTTATGCATTTAAAAAAATTAATTAATGAAAAGTTTTTTTTTTAATAAAAAAAAAAAAAGAAAACTATCATTTTCTCAGCAACCAACACACAACCCAAAATCGCAATTATAAAAAAAAAATGTCTTTCAAATCAAAATTCACCAGCAGCTCGTATCAGTCTGCTCCGAAACCTTCATCTGAACTCTCACGAGCTCCCAAATCGTCCCGGTCAGCTTACTCCTCCCCTGGCTCACTGAGTCACCGCCACCGAGTCTCCGGCCAAACGATGACTTCAAACCTAGAGCCTTCTTGACCCGGCTCGCTGCCGACGACCAGCAGGCTCCGACGTAGATAGTTTCCCAGAGCATCGAGTTCGAGAGATAAAGGGGCTCGAAATTAGGGATTTGAAGAGCGCAATTTACCTTGAGTTGAGCGAGATTAGAGTTTTTGTATAGAAGCACCGCATCTTCAATCGAAGTCCTGAGACGGTTTGGATTCCGAGCGTGAGAAGTGAAAAGGGAAGAGCGGGTCTGTGGGGAGAGAGAAGGGGGTGAGGTGAAGAGGTGAAGAGGTGAAGAGAGTGGAGGAGAGGGAGTGGGTCGGGGGGTTTCTGGTTTGTATTTTTTTTAAATTTTTAAATAGGGTAAATATTATTATATTTTAAATACATAAATTTTTTTTTTTGCCATGTGACACAAATTTGGCAGTCACGTTAGCACAAATGTGGATCACATATTTGTCATGTCATCACTTAACAGATTTTCTAACGGATGTATGAAATTGAAATAAAATGAAAGTAAATGTATGAAATTGAAATGTTTTAAAGATGTTGTAAGAAATTGAAATCGACCCCAAACCTGAGGGGCTAAAATGTAATTTACCTTTTTCAACTGTTTTATTTTAAAGTTAAGCAGTAAAAAAGTGATTAGTAAAAATAAAATATCCTACTTATTTTAAAAGCAATGACGTTCTGATTGTAGGATGCGTTTAAGAGCTGTTTTAATAAAAATAGGAGTTAAGTCTTTTAATGAATATTTTTAATTTTTGTACTACACTCATTAATTTTAAAATATGACATTATTTATCCTTTTAGGCACATTTTATCCTTGGAGAACAAAGTGACCACCACTACCTATACAAACCCTAACCTCTTCCACCGCCATTGCCATTACCATTACCACCACCAGTGTTGCCACCACCACCCCACCACAACCGCGCCACCCCCCCTTCCCAAAACACAATCGCGCCACCACCACAACCATACCCAACCAACACCTTTTTTTACCGGAACCACCACCACCACCACAACCATTGTCTTCGCCACTTATCGTCTTCATCACTCACACTTTCATGTCCATTTTTTTCATTATATACAGTTATATCACTTTTACTTTAAAATTTACTAAACACTTTTACATTGTTTTTCATACTCACATCACTTTTAAAAATACAGTTTATTAAATGCTCAACTACTTTATTTTTCAGCTAATTATTCTTAAAATACAACAGAAATTACAACAATCCCAAATTAAACCTAAATTTTCAATATTTAAAAAAAAAAAATTGATTCTAATAGAAAATATACAATTTACTGTGATGATTTTGACTCCCGAAGCTTCTTTTCATTCGACAGTAACTTTGCAAACCTACAAGCACGCAGACGATGATGATAAGTCCATCACTATAAAATTCAGTAAAAATGTTTGATTCTGCATTAGCAGACACCTAAAAGTGATTTTCTCTTTTTTCTAGCTTCTCTGCACTTACCTTTATGTATAGTTATGGAATTGAATAAATCAAACGAATTAATGATCATGAATGTGTAAAACAAAAAAACAAAAACAAAAGATGTGAAGATCACTTCTTTCAATAAAATTAGTGAGAAATACCTTGAGGATCAAACTATGAAAAAGACTCGTAGTGTAATTAATGATAGTACATTTCAAGGGGTTTTCTTTGCTTCAATGCCACGAGTATTTTAGCCGTTAGGTTTAATTTTCACAAGTGTTAGCTCTTCTATTTTCAATCACAGCCAATCATTGTACCACTTAGTGCTACCGACCATTGAAGAAAAATAACAGTACTTAAATGTTTTCTACTATAAAATAAATTTTTGAAAGAGGTTATTTGCTCACAATCCCAATATTAAATTTGTGGTTACCTCTGAAGTGCTTCTTCATTTGTGCCCTCATCTTCAACTGGTTCATAGAGACAAGTATCCAAATTCACGCGACAAACTGGTTTCTTGAGTGATTTGTTTCCTACTTCCACTAGATTTTCCAAGTTTTCCCGTGTAGCTTTATCAACTGAAGCTACATCTCCCTCTAGTGTGTCCTCCTAGTTTCCCAATATTCAACAACAAATTACACTGTAAATCATTTATATACATATATATGCTCGTTTGATACCATTTCGTTTTTCATTTTTCGTTTTTAACCAGATATTTCAAACTTACGTCAATTCTGAGGTAGTTCTGTTCAGAACGGAGAGCCTGGAAAACCGCAGAGTTATGGTAATCAACCATATCGCAAGTTGCTTCATCAAAGCAATCCAACAAAGGAGTTGACCCATTAGTGTACAACCAACTTATAACATTCCATTTTGAAGCTTTCTTGGCATTGTATTTGAGTTCACTCCTGTCCGAACCCGTTCCCAGTGAAATCAGTAGGAAACGATCATACAAGTCCTTTGGCTCAATCTCCAAGTAATCTTGATTCTGGCTCGTAATTTGTTTTATCACTTCACTAATGGCAATCAATGACTGCAATTATATGTAAAGGCAAGCAACACAAAATAATTTTATCAACAATGCTACACTCGCCAAATTTGAATAACAACTTATCACACGTCAAAATATAGTAATATACATGACTATATATCTCTTACTAGTTCGATAATATTCTCTCATCAGATTTAAATTGCTAAAATAAAGTTTGTATTGTTAGATTGTGAATCTAACCTATGTATTCAAACAAAAATCAATTTGAAAAAATGTCCATTCCATATACTTAATATTGTTAGACAGCGTGATAACGGAACGCCACTCTTACTTCAATTGCATTGGTTATAATAGATGTAGATCAAATTAGGGTTTTTTTCTTATCATGAAAACTTTGCATTCTGCAAATTGTTGTGCAAGAGCATCACCGGATTATTCGCGGCTATGCCACCATCGATGAGGTTGAACTCTTCGGATTCTCCTTGTTGATCCTTGTTCTCAAAATAGTATGCAGGAAGGTAAGTTGGTGCTGCTGAGGTACCAATGCAAATGTCTGAAAGTCTAGCATTCAGCACTGGACGGCTTGACACCTTGATCATGAGAATAGCACTTAGCTTACTAATGATTAGTTGGCTCATGAAATTGTTGAATTCTCATATAATTAGTTAATATATATATATATATATATATATATATATATATATATATATATATGTATGTATGTATGTATGTATGTATGTATATTGAGTAAATTAACAACCTGATAAGACGAAAATATGACAGGCAGAAGTTTCTTGATGTCAAAAGTTGGGACAACCAGGTTCGTCAATGTTTGGTCCAACCTTTTGTCTCCTATTATCTCTCTTACAAGCTTGTGCAAATACTTTCCATCATACTTTGATCCTGTTAGAGCTTTCACTAGATCTTTAACTGTGGCACAAAGTCCACTAGTTCATGAGAAGCCAAGAGCAAAAAAAGAGCGTTAATTAATTAACTTTTGTTAGCACGAATACTATAACATGTGTCGAGCTAAAATTATTCGTAATAATGTTCTTTTGCTCGATCTGTGTTGTCAGCATGTCAAATATAATCAATTTGATCAACCGTTCAGACTAACAGTTTAGCAACATAAATATTTTCGTTGATAAACACGTAAAAGATACATTTTCCAATGTTATTAATTTCAACGATATCACCTTGATTGCGGGAAAATTTTAGGGCAGTTGGAAAGGTAAAATGGGACAATGTCTTTTGCAGCGAATAGTGGTCTGTTGTTTTCGTTTGGAGCTACTAACATGGTCGCAATTAGACCGCCTGTACTTGTCCCAGAAATCACGTCAAAATAATCTGCAAGCCTTGCATCTTCACCATCTAGTTTCTAAGTAATAATAATTAGTACCATTCCATTAGCAATGTAGTTATGTAAAACTTTTTGTATCTAAAATGAAAGTGCTACCAAACGAGCCTTTAGATTAGAGCGCGGAATGTTCTTAATTTGTTACCTGAAGTTCAGATTCAAGGTAAGAGAGAAGAACACCAGGGATGATCCCTCTAATTCCTCCCCCGTCTATACTGAGAATCGTTACGAGGTTTCCATATCTTGGGGTTGAGCTTCTTTTTCCCATTTGTTGATGAAACAGAAAATATTTGGTAGGAGTTTTGTTAATGCTATAGAAGTAGAGACAAAGCTTGGAGATAGATCAATATATAAATCAAGATTAGCTTGCTAGTACTTGTTGCAAATTTAATTTAATTTAAATCAAATGACTAATTATGATAAAAATTTTGATAGTTCATAATCAAACGGAAACAATACAATCTTTGTCCAAGATATTAAACTGTCTTTTAATAAAAAGACACAGATTTTCCAAATGGTTACTTCCACTTCTATGGATAGGCTCCTTTTTGTTGACCCACGAGTCAAAATTCGTTTTATTATCTAATTACTTGACGAGGAAGAAAACTGAACAAATTCACCAAAACATAAAGTAAGCCATGTCATTTGTTTTCTTACTATTGTTCTTTAGCCTAAAACCACATGGATTTCAATTAAATTGACAAATAATTAGTATTAAAAATTATTTCAGTTTTGGCAGTCCTCGAAACCGAAGCTATCGGCAGTTGCACGGCAAATATTGCAAATTGAATTAGTAGAATCACTGCTCTAAATTTTTTTGCCTAGGCACTAGGAGGCTGGTTACCGTTCCGATTAATCCCTAGACGTTTGAAAGTTCAAAAATGGTGCCTAGACCTTCTTAAGCGTCCGCATAGACCGCCTAAGCGCTCGCTTAGCCCGCCCAAAACTCGTCTAGGCACCCGCTTATGTCGCGTTACTTAGACAGAAAATAAATCTTTCATTTTGCCTTTTATCTTTTTCAATAAATTGTAAGAGATTTGTTAAATACTTAGATGAACACACATTATATGTTTATTTTCCATGGTTTAATTATGTTCTAATACATTATAATCTATATGTCATTCTATTTTGCAGTTTATCTATCCCAATATAATTATGTATTTTTTAAATATAAACAAACACTTATGTATACGATATATAATTAATTTACTAAATCCACCTAGACCCCCACCTAGGCCTCGTCTAGCCGCTTAAGCACTGGACCCAGTTCGCCGTCTGACTAGTGCCTAGCTTCTTTTAGAACTTTGAGTAGAACAATGAGAGTCAAAATTACCAAAAATTAAAATCACAAATCCAAGAGATTTTGACATTTGATAAGTTGTCCAAGTAAGATTAACCAAGAAATTAGGACAACAAAGTCATGACTCACGAGTGATGAGTCGTGCTCATGCAAGATTATTTAACAAATATTGTGTTAATAAGCATCCGGGGTTTAATCTGATAGCGATTACCTATCAATAAAATGTAAACCCACAAGAAATTAATTATATGAGGTAGGTAATGAGCTAATGCTGTAAGAAATCTTAGGGTTGATCTTGAGACGTTGGGAAGTGTAAGATACAAAGTTTAAAAACCAAATTGGGTGTATTATTTGGATCACTTTGAACACTTGTATGTTTGGACTCTGTAGTGTGGAATTAACAAGTATTATCATAGGCAACATCATTCAAATTTCCTACCCATATAATATCATATCCCATTTAACAAGTATTATTAGGCAAAATCAGTCAAATTTCCTATCCATATAATATCATATCCCATACTTATTTAAGACGGAATCAGGTGGCACTTGATGGATGAAGTTAGACACTAGATCTTCAAAAGAGGGAGAGATTTGAACGGAATCACCGTCATTGTGACGTTTTAATTTAATAAAATAATGTCATGTTTAAAATTCTTATAATATAATATTACATTATTAAATCAGAATGTCAAGTAATGATAAACCTATTTCATATAAGGTGATTTCTTTCAAATGATTATATGTCTAACCAATATGTAACTACTAGCACCAACAACCTCAACCAGACTCTCGGATCCATGGCTAACATATTAACAGGTACATGCAAAACTACTTGGAGATTCATTATTTGATCATTCTTCTTTGTAGTACACCTACTATAAACACATAGATGATGAAAATAGTGAAAATTTTCAACGTCACATGAACTCTATATAAGTAATACTAGATCCTCATGTAACTCACCATCCAGAAGCATATATAAAATATAAAATATTAGTTTCTCGATGAAAATTCTCTGGCTAAATAGAAATATAAATATATATATATATATATATATATATATATGTATGTATATACCAAACTTGGCCGGTATTGATAATTTGTCGATATTTTTTTCTTTAATTTTTTTGTGTTTTTCTACCACCGATATTTCCGATACAACCGATACATTGTTCATAATTTCATGTTCAACTCTACTTTTGATCGACCCTTATAGTTTTTTTCAAATTGAGAAATGTTCCTCGAACTCTATCGTTTGAGGTTACTAATTACATATCACTACCCTGGAAATGAAATAAACTGAAAGATTATGAGGTGCCACATTCAAGCGCCTCATGTAAGGGCTGCACTGTGTCGATTGTTAGGATTTCGTTGTGCAACTCAGGGTCAGAACTCAGGGAGTGAGATTTTATCCTCTCATATTTTCCTCCTCTTTCCTTTTCTCCTCTCAATTTTCATTTATTTTTCTATAAAAAATTAATATAAAGATGTTGACGTAACTTAACCGTGACTATTTAAATAAAAAAAGTGAGAAGAAGAGGAAAAAAGAAAAAGAGAGAAGAAAATCATAGTCTGAGACTCAGAAGCCTGCCTTCGCACCGAGTATGTACATGTTTTGTCTGGAAGTAGCACAAAGACGTGCCGTGCACCCACTACTGCTGCTACTGAGTTGTCATGTGTGAATGCAATGCCAGGTTCATATATAATCCATTTGTATTACTAGTATTTTAAGGTGGAGCTGTCTTCCACTTCCATTCCTTTGTCATCACAAGGATTTGCCACTAGCCCATTCACATGTCTTGGCAGTTTTTTTTTTTCTTTTTTTTCGGTAAACTGGAAACAAGAGCCCCAATTACATGATACTCACAAAGCAAAAATATATGGACCTCAAAGCCAAACAAGAAAGGGCCCAAAACACACATTGAACCCCAAAAAGAGAAACACTCCAAAATAGAATCCTCCTGCTATCGCCGACGCTGCCAGAACAGTGCCTTCAATCCCCCGCTAGCTAGCATCCCCAATGGCTGCCAGATATCATGTCTCCAGAAGAGAAAAAAAGGGAGTTTGCCACATCCCACAACGAACATCATTCTGATCGCATCCACGGAATAAAAGAAGCTAATGGAAATACGTAACCCATTAGCAACAGAGCCAATAAAGGCAAATAGAGTGAAGATGATGGTGTAAACACCTGAGCAGGAGCTCTACACACTTTTCGAAAGCACAGCAAGGCGCGGTGAAGAAAAGTGTATGCATATCGGAGTTGGGGTAGAAGCGTTGAAGGACGGAGCAAAAGAGAAGGGTTGATGAAAGACATAGAAATGGATGGACGACGGCAAGGGATGGAGTTAAGGGCTGGTTTGGTATTACTGTGCTTTGAAAAAAAGCTACTTCTGCTGTGCTGTGAGAATAAGCAGCTGTGAAATAAAGCGGCAGACTGTTTGGTAAACTTTTTTGTAAAAGTGCTTTTGAAAAAAAAAGCAGTATTATAGTGTTTGGTAAACTTTTATGTAAAACAGATGTGAAAAAAAATCGGTTTTGCAGCTTCTTGTTTTTGACTTTTTTTTTCACCCAAAACTGTGAAAAAAAGCTGAAGCTGAATGTTTACCAAACACAAAAAAGCTCCCAGCTTTTTTTTTATACCAGCTTTTTTCAGAATCACCTTAGTACCAAACCAGGGCTTAAAAGGGGATTTGATGTGGGGTATAGAGAGATGAAATCGGCATCAATTGAGATGGAAAGGCAGCGACAATCGAGATGGCAAACAGATGGAAAATGAAGCAGAAGGAAATAGAAAGAAAGAAAAAAGAAAAGGCAAGGGTGGATAGCCACCGACCCCAGCCACGGCTAAGGCCGGCGGTAACAAGAGAGTTTGACAAGAAAGGAAAACACTCACACCGAAGAGAAAAACTCTCACGAAGGAAAGTAACTTTTAGTTTTTTGTCTACACACAAATGTTCTGGTGAAAGAGGAGGGAGGTCATGATAAAATTAGGATTTTGTTAATTTCTACATGTGTTATATGCGTCATGTAACTTAACAATCAGTTTACTCTTAACGACTATAGTATGGTTTTTTTTGTTTTTGGTTACAAATAATAGGATAAGTATATGTTGGTTTTTTACTTTAATAAAAATAAAGATTCAAAACTTATTTATTATCATTTTAAATAATAAATTTGAAAAGTCATGTAAAATAGGGTAAGTCATGTCTTTTATCAAGGGGTTTATAGGGTTTTATAAACAAGTAACTTCTCAAACAGAACATGCACATACGTTAAAATATTTCTCTTCTCTTCATACTTCAGTACTCGTGATCTTCATTCTTTACTACCTGTATATTCATCCCTATCATCAATGAGCAATTGATCACTACTTGGCACCTCGACTGCTGTAATTATGCTTATAGATTGACACTTTGTGAGATTAAAGTTATTGGTGCCAAAACTCCGGCAGAGCTTGGCACTGGGCTTAAACACGTTTTTGCTTCGAGTGTTGCTTTTGATCTCTGTGCCACGAGATGGCTCGAGTGAAAGAGAGAATAGGCGTGCCATTGATGGAGGTTGCTAACAGACAGTGTTTGTGTTTGAGTGAATGTGAGGTTCCACATAGAAATGACATCATAACCAAACGATTATGCGCAAGTGGAAAGCTAGCTCGGCTAGGTTCTTTTTGTTGCCTCGAGTGAATGATGACTTAAAAATTCAATGTAATTTTTGTGTTTTCGTCTAAAACATATAAAAGAGAGAAATGGAAACTTAAAGCAAGAAACATAATGTAATCATTTCATTATGAAATCAATATTACAAACATTCACAAAGTAAAACTAGGCCCTTGGGCCAAACTACATGACTTGAAATGTAAATAAATTAGAAATGTAAAGAAATCAGTAAAAAGCTCTTAGCAAGATTCAGGCCGTGAAGGCTAGATAATGCTAGAGGAATCCACCGAGACCACTGTCTTTGGCCTGGACTTCGTACAAAACATACTCCTTAGAGAGGAAATCAGAGTGGTTAGAATTACATGTCACGTCAATCAAATCATACCATAGGGTGGTAGAGCTATAACAGTTTTAGATCTTTGGGATTGTAGACAGTGTTTGCTTCAAAAGAAGGCTTTTAGGTTTGTAACTGAAGAGCTGCGAGTTGGTTTTTGGTGAAGAACAATTCGGTTTCTGCTGAAAAGTAGTTGGGTTGATTGAAGAATCACTCAAGGTTTTCGTATAATAGTACATATTGAATAACGCAAGTCCCGAGCTTAAAGGCCGCTGGCTCTATTTATAGGTAGTGGAGAAAGAACAACCTCGATCATATCATTGAGTTGAAGCAATGGTAGATCGATCATTTGCCGCTGATAGGAAAGGTAATTCTTGATTGGTAGGAGTGGGCACGGTTTGGTTAGGTGTGATTTTAGGGTAAAACCAAAATCTCAGTGCAATTTAGGGTAAAAATGAAACTGAAACTGAAATATTGGTGCAATTTTGAGGTAAGAACATAAATGAAACCAAATCATTTGGTGTTGGTTTGGTTTGTTTCAAACTGTTTAGGTTTCCATTTGTGCTTCACTTGTACCCTCATAAAAAATTGGCATTAATTCAAGTATTCAACTTATAAACAAAGTGAAAAGTTCAAAATCCACTCATTTGCAAACTAAATGCTTTATGCCATTATTACGACCCAATTGGACAAAAAAAATATCATGATGATCATCATACTAAAATTTAATTTGAAAAAAAGTTCAACATCAAAAAGTCAAGTTTACCATACTAAAATTAAAGTTCAAACAAAATTCAATGTCAAAGTTAAGTTTACGATACTGGGGAAGACCTTTGACCTTGTGAAAGCGATACCGATGGATGAAAATCGATTGATTCCTTATGAATCAGAAGCTTGAGATTGCTTTGGAGCTTACTATTGTGGTTAGTTGTGGATTATTACGCGATGCAGTTCAGTTTTGGTTCGTTTCCAGATATTAAAAACCGAAAACAAACTGCTTTTGCAGCATGCGGTCCAGTTTGGTCTACGTTTTGGTTTCGGTTCCAAGTGCCTACCCATACTGGTTAGTGGCCTTCAGCTATACCTTGGGATAGTTCAACACGATTGTGATGATGACCTCAACATGTCAGATGACGCGTACCTATGCATTTAATGAGACAAGATATTCCAGGCTATAGTCATCTGTGTGGCAGATACACCTTGGAAAGATTATGCCCAAGCCCTCAGATAGGTTGGAGAAAGATGAAATGGTTGTGCCAGTCTTGATTTTGGACTTCGAAGTTGGTGGATCGAAGTTGGGCAACTTTTGCGTAAATATGAATGGATAAGCCCCATAGAAGGCCTTATTATTATTTATGGCCCAAACACAAGGGTTGTATCTTGGAGTTGTAGACAACCATTATAACCTGCACGTAGGGAGGCGTCTACAACTTTAGGACAGTGACAAAACGTCTCTCTTGATATCACATGCTAGATTATTCCTCATTCTATTTATTTACTGATTTGTTTATTAATAGTGCTTGATACATTTGGGTATTATTTGTTTGATTGAAATTTCATAAAGATGTTAAGTATATTTATTTAAATTAACCTACAATATATATAATATATATCAACTTTATCTAAGCTAAAGACGAGGAGATTCAAATTGGAGAATCCAATTATAGTATGGTTTGGTTCCTGTAGTATGTTGTAATTGGTCTTCATTGCTATGACTTAATTTAGCCATTATTTTGATGAAATTAGCATGTGAAAGGCACTTGTAGTATGTTCTTATTGGGCCTCATGGAAGCTAATTATGTTGACAAAGTTTAATCACTATCCGTAATTAAATTGCAAAAGTTAGTAAACTACATGATAAATTAAATCGCATGATATAGTGATAATGTATCAGATGACAAAGTGAATTAAAGATCAAAATGAAATGCACAATTTGTGAAAAAAAAAATCCAAGATTAATTTGCATATTTTCTCTAGTGAAATTATGTTTTCCTTTAATATTAATGTTATCACGTGATACATTCTTTTTGTCACATTGCGTCATTTACAAACACATATATTCAACCAATAAACGCAGAGATTTTCTCATATTTTCTAATGGAATCATATTTACTTTTATAGTAATTAAGGTCATAATATATATCTTTTTTGTTCCACTGCGTCATTTTTTTTAACACATGATATTATTAACACTAAAAGAGTAGGGAGTAGGCTAAGCCTCACAATAGGTTAGCAATAATGTGGTTCAAATTCGTCTTTGACGAGAATCGAACCTAAAACTTCTCACTTACAAGTAGAATACCACTACACCGTAGTACTAAGTGGCACGCTGCATTATTTAAACACGCTAATTTCATTAAAACCACAAAGCCTAAGTTTAGAGAATGTCTTTCTAAATCAGATCCCATCTAGTTGTGCCAATATACAAGACGACGTATATCACACATTTTTATTTTGTAATTAAAATGTAATCGATCTGTCACTTAGGACTACAATCTAGTGATATTCTTTTTCACTTGTAAGTGAGAGATTTTAGGTTCGATTCTCATTTAAGTCGAATTTGAATCACATTATTGCTAGCCTATGTAAAGATTGAAGCAGTAGCTTCAATGGTTGCGATCAAGAAACAGACTTGCAGAAACAAAGAGAGAGAAATGGAGAGAGAGAGAGAGAGAAAGACTTTCTTGTATTTCTTGAGTGTCAAGTTAATTTTCTTACACTTTTGGCTATATGTATTTATACTTTTACATTGCTTACTGCACAAGCTAATATTCTAACAAACTAACAACCTTAGCACTAGATTCTAACAACCTTGTAACTTCCATTGGATCTTGTGACACTTGTCATCATCTACACCCTTAAATTCCCTTCACTTGGATTCCCATCTTTGTGTTTGTCTACACTCTTACATCCTCCCTCAATATGATGCTCGAGGGAACTGAGCATGAGATTGCCACAATGTTGTTGGAACAAGGGTGCAGGTAAACCCTTTGTGAGTATATCAACAAATTGTTCTGCATATGAAACATGTTGCACTTGAAGATCTCCTCTTGTAACTCCTTCACGAACAAAGTGATAGTCAATCTCGATATGTTTAGACTTTGCATAAAACACAGGATTGGTTGATACAGTTATAACTGAGATGTTATCACAGTGAATCATTGGTGCTTGATAAAGAGGAATGTGTAAGTCACAAAATAATTGTCTTATCCAATCTATTTCAACTGTTGTGATAGCTAGAGCTTGATACTCAGCTTCAGTGGATGACCTCGACACAGTGTGTTGCTTATTTGATGTCTAAGATATAGGACTGGACCCCAGAAAAATCACAAACCCTGAGGTAGATCTTCTATCATTTGGATCCCTAGCCCAGTCTACATCACTATAGGATTGAAGAGTATTGGTCCTGGTTTAAAGTGAATCCCATAATTTGATGTGCCCTTAAGATACATGATAATTCTTTTGACTGCAATAACATGTGACTCCATACGATTATGTATGAATTGACATGCTTGATTCACAAATAAGGCTATATAAGGCCTTGTAAATGTAAGATATTGAAGGGCTCTAACCACACTTTTGTATTGATCAGGGCTATGATATGACTTTCCATCATTTTTTATGAGTCTGTGATATGGCAAACATGGAGTAGTACAGGGTTTGCAATCTTGTAAATCCACTTTGTCAACCAACTCACTGATATATTTAGACTAGGAAACAAATAAGCCTTCATCTGTGTGACTAATCTGCAGCCCCAGAAAATAATGCAGATTGCCTAAATCCTTCATCTCAAACTCTGTAGCGAGTTCTTTAATGACCTGAGAAATCATCTGAGATGAGCTTCCAGTTAAGATTACATCATCAACATAAAGCATCAATACTACAATGCCTTGGTGAGAATGTTGAACAAATAAAGATGGATCAGCCTATGAAGGCTTGAATCCCAATGCTGGTAAGAAATTGGCGAATCTATCATTCCATGCTCTTGGAGCTTGTTTTGAAGCTTGCAAACATAATTGGATGGATGTTGTGAGCTTTGAAACCCTGGAGGTTGCTCCATATACAATTCTTTATGTAAAAAACCATGTAAAAAGGCATTTTTCACATCTAATTGCCTGAGTTGCCATTTGAACTAAGCTGCTAAAGCAAAAATGAGTCTAATGGTTGTAGGCTTAACCACAAGATTAAATGTTTCTCCATAGTCTACACCTTCCTCTTGACTATAGCCATTTGTTACAAGCCTTGCCTTATACCTTGCCACAGTACCATTTGCATTCTTTTTAATTCTGTACTCCCATTTACACCTAACCAGGTTTTTACCACTTGGAAGTGGAACAAGAGACAATGTATTTTGAGAATGCAGTGCATCTATCTCTTCCTACATTGCATTTTGCCATTCTGGTACTTTGGAAGCAACTTTGTATGATTTAGGCTCTGAGATAAATGACTGAGAACTAATACTGGCAAATAAAGCTTTCTTTTTGGTAATATCATTTTTGGATCTTGTTACCATAGGATGCACATTCATTGGTATTGGAAAAATCACATGAAGTTGTTCATGTTGGAAATCAGGATCCATATGGACTGGATGCTATATAGGTGTGTTGTCTGGTATTTCAGGATTAAGGGAGTGATTAGAACTAGGACTTGGTGATGAATGATTGAAAGTTGGGGTAGCAGATGCATGTATTTCCAAGGAATCCGAGGCACTAGATGCAGGCAAAGAATCCGAGTCACTAGATGCAACCAATGAATCTGGGGCACTAGATGTAGTTGTAGTTATTGAATCTGTGATATTTGATGGAGATGCATGATAATGAAGTGGTAATGTGACTTGATTGGTTAATGTAATACATGGCAGAGATGGACAAGATTGCAGTGAAAAAGTTGTGACCGTGGATGGTGATGGTTTAGCAGAACTTGAAAAACTGTTTGTATAGAAAAATTGATTCATCAAATAGTACATGTCTGGATATGTATAGTTTATTTTGAGAAATGTCTAAACATATAAAGCCTTTGTAATTTCCTACATAACCCAGAAAGACACATGTTGTTTTTTGTTGTAACTTGGTAGTGATATATGGTCTTAAGAGAGGAAAACAGGAACAACCAAAGATTTTGAGATGATTAATATTGGGAATTTGACCTTATAACAGTTGATAAGGAGAATGCATTTTTAAAGTGACACATGGCATTTTATTGATTAGATATGTTGCATTAGCACAAGCATGAAACCATAAAAGTTTAGGTAATTTTGCAGTTTGAATTAGGGTAATTGCAAACTCTACAATGTGCCTATGCTTTCTCTTAGCTAAGCCATTTTGTTCAGGGGTGTATGGACATGATTTGTGATGGATAATACCATTTTTAGCTAGAAAAAGTTGAAATTGAGAACTGATATACTCTCTACCTCCATCACTTTGTAAAACTTTTACTTTAGCAGAAAACTGAGTACACACAAGGGCATGAAATTTGACAATTAAAGCAAACACTTCTGATGTATTATTCAATGAGAAAATCCATGTAAATCTTGTACATTCATCTATGAAGGTTACATAGTATCAAAATCCTTCATATGACAATAGAGGGGCAAGTCTCTATACATCACTATGTTTGATTTCTAGTGGATGTACAAACTTAGTTGTAGGAAAAGCAAAAGGTAACTTGGTGAATTTTCCTTCTAAACATGGTGTACAAACTGATTTACAAGTGTCAAAAGATGTAGAGACTTTATTTTGATAAAGCATTGCAGAGGTGATTGCATTAGATGGGTAACCTAGCCCTTGATGCATTAGATGGGTGTCCTAGTCTTTGATGCCATAAACTTGTGCTAACAGGTTATGCAAGAAAGCATTTTTGTGATTGAGATGATGCAGATGAAAGCTTCTGATTAATATGGAAATGTATAGGATAATAGCTAGCCCTTAACAGCCTCTTGAGAAGGATTGTCCCTGTGAACTTGTCTTGAACCCAAAAAGAAACATCATCACATATGAACCTACATCTATTATCCTTACATAGCTGATAAACTGATAATAGATGTTGAGATATTTTTGGAACATGTAACACATTCTTCAATGCAAGACTATGAATAGAAGTGTGTAATTTTGAAGTTCCAATGTGAGAAATTTGCAAACCTGCACCACTTGCTGTGGTTATTGTGTCATTATCTTGATATGGACTTGCCAGTTCAAGGTTTGCTAGCTCAGAAGTCATATGTGAAGTTGCACCAGTATCTGCAACCCATAACTGTTCCATAGGTGCAGAATGACATGCATTGCTGAAAGATTCGAGGTGGTGACTTGCCTTGATAGGCAAAATTGTCTCTGTGATAGCACTGAATAGCTGAATGACCAAATTTCCAGCAAATTTGGCATTGAATCGGAGAATGAGAACCTGTGACTGGTGTACTGTGTCTTTGGAAGCAATCAGCTGCAACATGCTTTCTTTTGTTACAAATTTGGCATGTGGGAACCTCAAAGGGATGATCTGGACAATGAGCCTGAAATGGTCTTGGAGCACCAAGAATTCCAGGACTTGCATTTGGTGGAGGATTATAAGGCCTTGGTCCAGAGTAATATGATCTGCTTTTTCCTTTGCCTTTGAAGTTATTGCCTTTGTAACTTCCATAGCTAGAAGAACCTTGATAATGACCACCATTGTTGTGAAATTGACTGCCATTGTTATTGTAGAGACCACCAAAATTATGACCAGGAGAAGGTAACCCACTGCCATTACTTTTGTAGTTGTGATAATTGGTTCTAGAGCTTGAACCAAATTCAACAGAATGCGAGGAATCTTGATCAAGAACTAAAGCTTTCCCTTTGTTGGGTGTAGTACCAGCCACCATTGGAGAACCAAAAGATGCTGAAGACTCAGAGTTTTGACCAATTGTAGTTTCTTTTGCCAACAATTGAGATATGAAATCCTTTAGTGAAATACTGTTCTCTCTTCCTCTTATAACACATCTAAAGGTATTGAATTTTGCAGGAAGACATTTCAGAGCAAGAATGATTATATCATCATCATCAAAATGGACACCTGCAGCTGCAAGATGATCCCTTGCATCCTTGATATTTTGCAGATATACGAAGACATATTCAAACCATTTCTTGTTGTTTTGGATTCAGTTTTCATCTGAAAGATTCTAGCTTTTGTAACTGTTGAAAATCTTTTAACAAGATTAACCCACATTTCAAGAGAACTTCGACTTCCAATTATGTAGGACATTGTAGTTGTAGACAGAGTTGTAATGATTAATTGCATAAGGGCACGATCGTGCATTTTTCAGACAAGATAATCATCTTTTTCAATCCCTTCACTTGTAGAATCATCATCAAACCGTGGAGGACATTTTCTTGATCCATCCACAAACCCCATAACTCCATGACTTCGAAGATGAGTGTGATCTGAAAACTCTAGTTAGGTAGTTAGAATCATCAAGCTTGACTGTAACGGACGTAGAAATGGTGGAAATAAGACCAGTGATCAGAGACTGAACAATCTTTAACTGATCAGCAATAACCATTGTTGATGCTTTGTAGAATTCTTTCATCGAGACAATTTATCGAACAATTAATATGCAGAAAAGAAGAGCAATCTCTTGAAGCTATGTGGAGATTGGAAGAAGCCAATTTTCTTTGTTTATCACAGAACAGTTTGCAAACCAGAGGGTAAAGAAGAGAAAGAAATGCTTTGGTTGAGATGCGGAAGCGCCAGGTCGATGCTCGGCGATGATACCATGTAAAGATTGAAGCATGTGGCGATCAAGAAACAAACTTGCAGAAACAGAGAGAGAGAGAGAGAGAAAAAAAGAAAGACTTTCTTGTATTTCTTGAGTGTCAAGTTAATTTTCTTACACTTTGGCTATATGTATTTATACTTTTACATTACTTACTGCACAAGCTAATATTCTAACAAACTAACAACCTTAGCACCATATTCTAACAACCTTGTAACTTCCCTTGGATCTTGTGACACTTGTCATCATCTACACCCTTAAATTTCCTTCACTTGGATTCACATCTTTGTGTTTGTCTACACTCTTACAGCCCATTGTGCGGTTAAGCCCAACCACTTCCCCTTAAAGTAGATAATAGCGTTTGCTTAAAAAAAAAGGAGACTTTGGATGTGGTCCTTAGCTATGAATATTCTTTGATTAAAACCTTGTTGGTTTTTAATTTTTGATCGAGGTCCCTGAAATTAATGTGATAATTTATTTCTATGTACGTTACTATATTTTTTAAATTAAAAAATAGAAAGTTTAGTTGTTTATATAAATGAGATTTTAAATAAAACATCATAATTTGTGGGTTTAAAAATATTAAAATACAAATATACTATTGTGTGTGTATAAATATATAAACATGGGTACATTCATCAAAATTAACCAAAAAAAATTATCGTATCAAAACATGGGTACATTCTTCAAAATCACAAAAAAAAAAAAAAAAAGAAGATGAAGATATTAGGTTTAATAACATTAGTAAATTTATTTGACTAAACTTGACATGGATACATTTTAAAATCAAAGAAAAAAGAATGTACCCATATAAGTTTAAAAATGGATTCGAAAAAAATTGAATAGATTTTATATAAAAAGAATGGTACATTTTATATATAACAAATTGGTATATTTAAGAATGAGTACGTTTTAAGATTAAAATGTTTTACATGAATGGGTACATATAATTAGCATGGGTACATTTAGCAAAAAAAAAAGTACAAATAAAAAAATATATGGGTACAAATACAAATAAACTTTAAAAAATATAGGCACAAAAGGAAATTAATATATGGGTACAAATTAAAACTGAAAAGAAAATTAGTACAAATTAAAAATGGGTACAAACTAAAACTAAAAATATATGATAAAAAATTTAGTCTTAAATATAAATATACTAATTGTAACATTTTTAACATTAAATGAATATATTTAGAAATAAAAAAATATTTTAGTATTGAAATAATTAATGATGTTATTAATACCCAATGACCTTAATCAAAAATTGAAAATGAATAGGATTTTAATCAATGGAGTAGTAAAAGGAAGGATGAAAACCTAATTTCTTCAAAAAAAAAATATAATCGACCTTTGATGTTTAAGTCAAGAGATTCTATTCCTTTGATTAGGAGTGACCTAGCAAAGTTTCCATGATAGCACAGAATACCTCAACTTATTATGTTCTCCCCTTTTCTTTTTCCTTTTTTTTTTTTTTTTTTTTTTTTTTTTCCTTTTTGCGTTGGCAATTATAGTTCCAGATGGTTTAAAGTGCAAGCAATAGTCACTACTGTGGGACAACGATACTCATATATATATAATTCTTTAACTATAATATCATCATGCATGCAAACACTACCAAAAATATGTATATTATAACATATATATATTATCACCAAACTATTCAGAGTGGGTTTCACGTTTTCCCTTCATATGATATCCATGCATCATGCGCTGTATATTCTCTTTTTTCTTTTCCTATTATTTTACTCGCTCAGTGCGTGCAACTCGATCGTCTTGAAATTTGAAAGAAACTTTCAGTTTTATGAAAACGTAGACACCTGACACTGAATTTGGTTACTTGAAAACCGCAAAAGATGAAAGCTTTCTTTCTGCAATTTCGTGTTTGAAGTAGGGCTGAAAAATCATGTGATTGCATTAATGTGTTATTCTTAAATCGGATTAAATGTAAAGACTCTTCCCAATGCATCATAAAAGCATCCAAATTTTTTTTTTTTTTTTTTTTTTAACCTTTAATGCAAACAAAGTCTACCCTTTGAAAATATCTCACTTTTGATTCTATACTTAAAAAAAAAAAAAAAAATTAAAAACATTGTTGGTTCTCATTTCATTAGTCTACACTAGTAGAAAAACCTGTTTGCGCGACGGACTAAATTTCGTCGCGCAAACATGGTTTGCGCGACCCAAAACAGTAAACGTCGCGCAAAGTGACTTTTCGCGACGAGGACCTGCGTCGCGCAAAGTTACTTTGCGCGACGTGACTTTTACTACGTCGCGCAAAGTGCCTTTGCGCAACGCAGGACCTCGTCGCGCAAAGTTTTGGCGCCAAACAAAGACTATTTTACCGCTTTTTCAACCTTTGCGCGACGCACGATTACATACGTCGCGCAAAGAAGCTTTGCGCGACGCCACCTTCGTCGCGCAAAGTTAACGATTTTTTCTGCTCTACTTAATCAGATTGGGAAGCAGAAACTGCAAACCCAGTTGCAGTAGCTGCCTCCATCCTCAATCTCTCTTCAAAACCTTCTCCAATCCCTGATCTAAAACTCCGTGAGGTCCTTCTCACGTTCACGTCGTCTCCATAAATCCTTGGATATCAAAGTTTCAATCATTTGTTTTGAATGTTTATTGTATAACGGTATAGAATCAGTTGAATTTGATGGGAGAATGCTTGTTATTTGTTGAAGCTTTACATTTATTTATTTCCTAAACCATAAGATAAAAAATAAAATTAAAAAAAAAAAAAAAAAGACTACTTTGCGCGACGCAGGTGCTCCTAGGTCGCGCAAAGCTGTTTTGCGCGACGTAAGAGAACCTGCGTCGCGCAAAGTAGTTTTTTTTTTTTTTTCCTTCTCTTATTTTGGTTCTTTTGGGGTTCTTGCATTACCTTTTTCATTTGTGGTATCCACTTATGTAGATTTTAATTTATTTATTTTGTACTTACACTTAAGAATTGAATGATATATATGTAAAAGAATTATTGTCGATTTTTGTTAGAAAAATATATTATTGTGGGGTTTATGTATAAAAAAATTTGAATATGAAAAGAGAAAAATGTTTTATAACAATTTTTTTTTTTAAAAAACACTTTGCGCGACGCGGTACGCGTCGCGCAAAGTTTTGGCGCCAAACAAAGATTATTTTACCACTTCTCCAATCCCTGATTTCAAGCTCCGTGAGGTCCTTCTCGCGTTCACACCTTCTCCATAAATCTTTTGGATATCATAGTGAGTCAAATTTCACCTTTTTTAAATTTAATTTTACCTTGTTTTTAGATTTTTTTAATATTAATTTCACCCTTAATTTAATTTATTTTAATTTTAATTTTACCTTGTTTTTCAATATTTTTTTTCTTCTTTGGAAACGTGAATTGAATACTTTTGATGGCTTACATATATATAAAGTATAAGATAAAAAAAAAACTACCTTGTTTTTCAATATATAAAGTATAATATTTTTTTTCTTCTTTAATTTTACCTTGTTTTTCAATATTTATTTCCTAAACCATAAGATCAAAAAAAAAAAAAAAAAAAAAAAACTACTTTGCGCGACGCAGGTGCTCCTAGGTCGCGCAAAGCTGTTTTGCGTGACGTAAGAGAACCTGCGTCGCGCAAAGTAGTTTTTTTTTTTTTTTTTCCTTCTCTTATTTTGGTTTTCTTTTGGGGTTCTTGCATTACCTTTTTCATTTGTGGTATCCACTTATGTAAATGTGTTAAATTTACGATCGAATTGGTTCATTGTATTCATAGAGGGATTAAGAGTGCATCTGTAAAAAAATCATCAAAATCGGAGTTAAAATAACCGTTAAATTGGTGATTTTTCATTTATAGCCGTCCAAAAAGTTGGTCTCGTTACTTGATCTCTGAATGTTTGTTTTTTCTGATTTTTGGCGTATACGATCTCGAGGCATATACAGACAAATTTGACGGTTGGATCGTTGAAACTAGTTTCGTACAATGCGTATCCCATCAAAACAGTAGATTCACCAACACTTGGAATTTATTTATACTTTCATTAAGTACAACATAAGATTTTGTGGTATCCACTTATGTAAATGTGTTAAATTTACGATCGAATTGGTTCATTGTATTCATAGAGGGATTAAGAGTGCATCTGTTAAAAATCATCAAAATCGGAGTTAAAATAACCGTTAAATTGGTTATTTTTCATTTATAGCCGTCCAAAAAGTTGGTCTCGTTACTTGATTTCTGAATGTTTGTTTTTTCTGATTTTTGGCGTATACGATCTCGAGGCATATACAGACAAATTTGACGGTTGGATCGTTGAAACTAGTTTCGTACAATGCGTATCCCATCAAAACAGTAGATTCACCAATACTTGGAATTTATTTATACTTTCATTAAGTATAACATAAGATTTTGTGGTATCCACTTATGTAAATGTGTTAAATTTACGATCGAATTGGTTCATTGTATTCATAGAGGGATTAAGAGTGCATCTGTAAAAAATCATCAAAATCGGAGTTAAAATAACCGTTAAATTGGTGATTTTTCATTTATAGCCGTCCAAAAAGTTGGTCCCGTTACTTGATCTCTAAATGTTTGTTTTTGACGATTTTTGGTGTATGCCATCTCGAAGGATATGCAAACACATTTGACGGTTCGATCGTTGAAACTAGTTTCGTACAATGCGTATCCCATCAAAACAGTAGATTCACCAACACTTGGAATTTATTTATACTTTCATTAAGTATAACATAAGATTTTGTGGTATCCACTTATGTAAATGTGTTAAATTTACGATCGAATTGGTTCATTGTATTCATAGAGGGATTAAGAGTGCATCTGTAAAAAATCATCAAAATCGGAGTTAAAATAACCGTTAAATTGGTGATTTTTCATTTATAGCCGTCCAAAAAGTTGGTCTCGTTACTTGATCTTTGAATGTTTGTTTTTTCTGATTTTTGGCGTATGCGATCTCGAGGCATATACAGACAAATTTGACGGTTGGATCGTTGAACTAGTTTCGTACAATGCGTATCCCATCAAAACAGTAGATTCACCAACACTTGGAATTTATTTATACTTTCATTAAGTATAACATAAGATTTGTTGGTATCCACTTATGTAAATGTGTTAAATTTACGATCGAATTGGTTCATTGTATTCATAGAGGGATTAAGAGTGCATCTGTAAAAAATCATCAAAATCGGAGTTAAAATAACCGTTAAATTGGTGATTTTTCATTTATAGCCGTCCAAAAAGTTGGTCCCGTTACTTGATCTCTAAATGTTTGTTTTTGACGATTTTTGGTGTATGCCATCTCGAAGGATATGCAAACACATTTGACGGTTCGATCGTTGAAACTAGTTTCGTACAATGCGTATCCTATCAAAAGATTAGTGGTATATATACATATATATATATATATATATATATATATTTACTAAGTAGATTTTAATTTATCTATTTTGTACTTATACTTAAGAAATTGAATGATATATATGTAAAAAAATTATTGTCGATTTTTGTTAGAAAAATATATTATTGTGGGGTTTATGTATAAAAAAATTTGAATATGAAAAGAGAAAAATGTTTTATAATAATTTTTTTTTAAAAAAAAAACACTTTGCGCGACGTCTTAAAGTGTTCGTCGCGCAAAACTACTTTGCACGACGTCAAATTGTATATCTACGTCGCGCGAGTTGGGATGAATTTGGCGGCCCAATTGTGAAAAAAGGGCGCTTTTTTTTTTTTCAATTCTCCCTCTTTCCGTCTTCTTTGAACCCAAATCCTTTCTTTCCCTCTTTATTTCTGAAACCCTCCAAATCTTGAACCCCCAAATCTTCGAACCCCCAATCTTCGACCCCCAAATCTCCCTCTCTTTCTTTCTCTCTTCTCACTCGGTCTCCCTCCCTCCCTGCGCTCATATCTGAAACGCAGGTGGCTCATATCACCCTCTCTCTCCTTCTCGCTCACTCGGTCTCTCTCTTCCCTCTCACTCATCCTCATCTGCATGCCCGTCTCATCCTCTGCCGTCTGCACAGCAGGTATAGACTCAAGATTAATTGTTTATTTTTCTTCTTTCTAAGTTCAGATTCTAGCTTTACTGCCTTAATTTGAAGATTTTGGGAAATTCAATTAGGAATTGGGGGTTTTAGGAATTGGGGCTTTTAGGGTTAGGAATGTTATATCTATAATTGGGGGTTTTGAAATGAATGCTGTTTTGAAATTTTGATTTGTGCAGTCGGTCACTAAGGATGAATGTTGTTTTCCGTAGGTTCTAGCGAGCCGTACTAAGATTTATATAATCTTGGAGTTCATTACTGGTGGTGAATTGTTTGATAAAATCGTGAGTACTCCTTTCAAATACCACAACTCAATTTCGAATTGTGGACCATTAGTTCTTTTGAGAAAATGATGATGGTAACGTTGAGGTCGCCTGTTTTTAGGTTCATCATGGGCGACTAAGTGAAGGCGAAGCGAGGAGATACTTCCAACAGCTTGTTGATGGGGTGGATTATTGCCACAGCAAGGGAGTATATCGTAGAGACTTAAAGGTTTTCCTTTTATAGCATTTAGCTAGCTATTGTGATTCTTATCAGTGTTCTTTTGCATGAGATTCTTATCGTTGTTCTTTGCAGCCGGATAATCTGTTGCTTGATTCTCTTGGAAATTTAAAAATTTCCGATTTTGGTTTGAGTGCATTGGCAGGTTATCTTCCGTTTGATGAGCTTGACCTAACCACACTATATAGTAAGGCATGAACTTCTTTCATGTGTACTCATTTTTGCTTATTGTGCCTTTGAGAATTAAGTTTCTTGATTGATATTTTGGATCAATATGTGCGCACTCTGAAAAATATTATGTTTGGTTAATGAGTAGCTCAGTTACTACCATAATATGATAACATTGAAGGGGTGATTAAGTGTATTTCGTTGCAAAGGAGAGTAGAAATTCTGTCTCTGTTCTTTCACATGCTAGATACCCCTTTGACATTATTTTTAGGTGCAGTTTCTAGTGGATGGTAACGTTTGATTCTTTAATCATCTAGTTTCTGTCGCAACTCAATACTTTGCCTCGTTTGTTGACTAGTTTTCCACAAGGATGTCGAAGTAGGATGTTAATACTAGTCACTATCGTTTAATTTCTGCAGATTGAGAAAGCAGACTTCATATGCCCGTCTTGGTTTCTAGTGGGAGCAAAATCCTTGATTCACAGAATTTTAGAAACAAACCCTGAAAATGTAAGTATTGGCTAAGCTATAAGACATTGTTCAGTTTTTGTATGTGTAAAGTGCACATTTTATGGCTTCATTACTATTTCGATATCTAACAAAAACACCATCACAAAGTGTTGGTGTCAGTTTTTTTATCATATTGCTTTACAGTGGACATCTTAAAAGTCTTGGAAGGAAATAACACATGTAATTAACCAAGATAAGGGTGAGGTGTGTAATAAAAAAAATGTTAGAAGATAAGTATTTAATTAGAAGTATTGCGTTAGATCTCTGTGTTATTGTTTTCCTTCCCTTATTTGGTGTTTTTGTCATGCCAAGGGATATAAACAGGGGAGACCGTCATGTTTGAAATTTCGGATACAAATCACCTTTGGTTTATTCTCATTTTTAAAATTTTTATTCCTTAGTAATTAAAGAAAAGTTGGTATTGCGTTAGTAAAGATTCATGTGATATTCCACAGTTCCAAGTTTTATAGTTTTCCTTGAACACCAACGTTACTATGTCCTCAGATTTCTTTCACCATTAAATGATTTATTTCCAATGCATGTTAAATTGACAAGTAAAACTTAGTTTTTCAGAACTTGGTGTGTTAAAGATTTCTAGAGAACTAATGTTTTATGTGCTTTCTAGACATTTTCCTCTGGCTGTCACCAACCTTGGATTGGGCCATGACAATTGTTTCTGTGTTTTGATTTGGATTTCTTGTGATTAACTTGGAAATGTTGTTGGGGATTAGCATGTTGATTGCTTCATGTATTGTTATTCACTTTTACCATGTTATTGTCTCTTTATATTCTTGCCATTTTTTTTATCCGCTCCAAAGCAATGTTATATTTAGTTTCTAATGTTATATTTTTATGGTTCAAAAATTGTATAGATGTCGCACTTGATCACTCGTCGTCGAAGTGTGACGAATGCACCTCCCACATTATCAGCACCTACTGCTCCAGCCGTGAGTGCTCCAATGATTGGGGAGCCACCACCCCTTGCTGAGGCTGCTGATACGGCGTTCCAGGTGCCCGTCTCATCGACGTCATCAGTGTCGGTTGAGCCGCTCAGTGTAGGGCCCAGGACGGCCCAGGACGAGAAGATGCGTAGGCTTGTAGAGTCCTTATTGAGGTCCGGCCTCCAAGTCTCGATGGAAGATACTGATCCTGCTCCACCTTCGACTTCCCAGTAGCATGATGTATTGAACCTAGAAGACTTGTACTTTTTTCTTTTTTGTTAGGACATCTTGTATTAGTAAATTTTCATATATTTTATAATTAAAACCTTTTTCTTGGTTTATTAATTATTGTTTATAATTTAATTACAATGTTTATTAAAAATTAAATAAAAAAAGTCTTTGGCAAAAAAAAAAAAAAAAAATAATAATAATTTAATTACAATGTTTATTAAAAATTAAATAAAAAGTCTTTGGCAAAAAAAAAATTTAATTACAATGTTTATTAAAAATTAAATAAAAAAAAGTCTTTGGCAAAAAAATTATAAAAAAAAAAAAAAAAAAAAAAAAAAATTTGCGTGACGCAAGATACGTCGCGCAAACAACCTTTGCACGACGTAGGCTACGTCGCGCAAACCGCCTTTGCACGACGTAGGCTGCGTCGCGCAAACACCCTTTGCACGACGTAGGATGCGTCGCGCAAAGCTTCTTTGCGCGACGCAGGTACCTTTAGCGTCGCGCAAACCCTTCTGTCACGGGCTTTGCGTGACGAAGAATGCGCGACGGAGGCATGTCGCGCTATCTTTTGCGCGACCTTTTTTGACTTTGCGCGACGAAGGTACCTACGTCGCGCAAAGTGTTTTTCCTACTAGTGCTACCTTCGATGGGCCATAAAATTTGGATTAAAAAGTCAAATGACTTTAAATTTGACACAATCGCTTTTCAATACACCGAAAAAATTGAAGTTTTAGAGTCAATGTCAATTCATATTTGATTGAGGTTTCTAGAGTTAAAAGTGGGATCCTCATTGAATGCTAAGGGAACTTTCAAAAGTGGGACTTTCTATGGATTATCTGTCATATCATGTTTTTGACACAATGTTTTATAATGTTGAAATGCCTTAAAATGTGAGGTGACAAAGAGTCCATGAAGAGTCCTACTTTGAGAGTCTCTTTAGGGGTAATGCTAAGGAGGAGACTAATTTGGAGACTAAATTTGCAAACTAAATGATATGCCACCAATGGAAATTAGCACGTTCATCAACTTTTAAGTAATAAACCAATCATCAACTTCCATGTTCTTTAATTTCCAAAATTTTATTTATAAATTTAATCTCCCTAACATTACCAATCTCCTTAGCATTTATTTTCAAAAATTGATGGCCAACGACATGTATTTACTGCCATTATTCAATATTATACTATAAAATTCTTGCTTTACGACTATTATATTTTAAATAGTTGCTGTCATTTTTTCTTTCAAAGAGTTGCACCTAACATTTAGGTCATCTCCAACTGAAGGAGGGTCAGATGACTCCTTTTAGCCCTATAGCCCTCCAAGAAATTAATATTTTAATGAACAGTGTCAGACCATTTTTCTTACAATCTCAAACTGAGGGACTAGAGGGCCATATGCCAAACATAGCCCAGTGACAAAAAACCATCTCCAACCGAGGGGGCCAAAGGGCCAAACATAATTTATTATTTAATTTAAAAACTACAACTTAAATTTAAAAACTACAACAACTTAATCATCATCATCGTCATCATCATCCGCCATTGTAGGATTAGAGTCGGAGGTAAACAACTCCCGTCGGGCCATAATATCTCTCTTTTTCATATCAAAATAGACCTTACTCGTTGGAATGTAATCCGAAGTGGTCCTTTGCATATTCCTATCATCCATCTCTTCTTGTATTTGTTTGGCCCGTTCTTCGTGCCTACGGTTTCTTTCTTCTACGGCAATGACATTTTGTTATGCCATTAATCACAAAGAGGCCGCCATTTCCTATTGAAAGGCATAATCATCCTTTGCCTTGCCATTTTCCTTCAATTTTCGGGCCTTGTTTCGTCTCGTAGCCCTAGGTATGGAACCTTCACCTAGAGACGGATTTTCTACCCTTGTTTCTTGAATGGTAGGAGATCCATTTTCATCCCTATCTGCAGTTAAAGATGCATTTCCGAACACCGGCGTAGGACCAACTCTTTGTTGAGGTGGATCTTCACCCTTTACAAATTTCCCAACAACCGTGATGATTAAAGGGTTTCGAGTTATCCTCCATATACAATTCCTCCGCTTGGCGTACCTAGAAAATATAATTACAAAATTAAAGGAATTAATTTATGAAATTAAATGTAATATAATTAAATATTTAAAATAACTTGTGAAAACAGTTACTTCGTCGTAGTAATTGGCTTCGCTTTCATGTATGCTTCTGGCCTTTAACACTGCTTGATGCCATTTATTCAAACTTGGACGAAGATGTTTCTTCCATCTTGAAGAACAACTCTCGTGGTTTCGGGTATTCGGTGGAGTGGTGCCTTCGTAGAACTCATGATATTTTTTGGACGTACAAGTCCAAACACCTTCACTTGTTTGAGAACTCCCCCTCACACTATCTTCCGAGCAAAGAGCTTCATCTTCTTTTCGGGTAAAATCCCTACCTTTCATTGCAGATATGGCCAGCTCAATTCTTTGTGAAATTAAGGAGAGCATCCATCCCTTTATTATATTAAAAAGCTTGCTTCTCTTTTCTTGAAATATCTTTTTTGTAGGCTTACGGAAATTAAATCCTATTTTACTTAGCCGAAAGCTTTTGCTTTTTGAAATTTATTGAAAAAATTGAAGGAAAGATTATTGGAAGAGGTAAGAGAATAGAATGTGAAGAATTGAAATAGAATGAAGTATGATAGTATGGAATGGTAAAAATTATGTGAGAAATGGTGTAGGAATGGCTTAGGTATTTATAGGAAAAAAAAAGAATTTTTTTTTTAAAAAAAAATTTGTCCAGAAAAAAAAAAAAAAAATCCAACGGGTCGGCCCGGGGCGAGCTGGCTGGCTCCTTTGGGCCAACCTGTTGGCCTGCTTTTCCATTTTTGGCCCAGTGAGGCCCACGAGCCCTTTGGCCAAGCTCTAGGTTGGAGACGAATTTCGTGTTATTTTGGGCTATTTTCGACTCTCTGGCCCTCTGGCCGGATCGGTTGGAGATTGCCTTATTCAACGACCATAATTTATATCTTGTCGAAAATTAGTAATTGGGTATTTCGAAAGGGAGCTGTTATTGACACTCCCAAAATTTCAATCCACACTCCTTCTATATTTTTAACTTATCTATTTTAATTCTTTTAATGTGATTTCTGATTTTGCTCTTATATTGTTTTTAATGTGGATAGAATTTTGAAAACCTCATTAAATATAATTTTGATGACTTAAATAAATTGGTGGGAATGCTTAAGTTTTGAGCATGTTTTTATTTTCATGAAAGGCTCACTAATTTTTCATTTGAAATTGATTTTGCTTACGAAAAATAAAATTGGAGGGATTTCTGGTAGATTTATTTATTTTTTTTTTCAGATTTGCTCCAATAATGAAATACAAAATAAACCAGAAACAATGATCCCAGATTTGATTTCTACATAAAAAAAAAAAACCATGAGTCCAATACAATAATGTAACCCAGAACACAAAAGAGAGAACAATTTCCAAAATCTGAAAACCATTACCATAATCCCAAATAGATCCATGAAAAAAAATCAAAGGGAAACAAAATATGATAAAATGTAATTTGAATTTCAAATCGCATAACAAATAACATTCAATGTAAGTAAAATTCAAAGCAGCAGCCAGCAACCCAATGGAAAAAACCTCCCAAAACTTCAATTTCTCGGGAAAACAATGAAAAACGAAAAACGAGTGAGAAGCTGTAAGTAGGTTCATTGTTTCTGGTAGATTTGATGCAGAAGCGAAAAAAATTATACAAAATAAAATTGTTGCTAAGCAAAGGCAACAAGTAATCTTTCTAAAATACAACATAATAGTTGTGGTGTCACAATTCATATCTTGAACACCATAACAAGAAATAATCTCATGTTTTTTCCTTTCTGAAATTTTAACCATGGCAAAATTAAACAATTCATAAGAATTAAACATAGCATCCAAACAATCTTAAAAAAGAGTTCCATTGAATCGTTTCCAAATTCTTTGTATGAATTTCAACAGCATGAAACATGTTTCCATTTTCATGATAATCAAACTCTAATTCTTATATAGGCCTTAGAGTCTTTTGCACATAAGGTCTTTACAACTCCTTATAAATATTTAGGGTTAATCTCAGTTTACTACCCTGAAGTTTTTTTGGTTTTCAACATTTAATACATGAAGTTTTTTTTCATCTCAGAATGATACATAAAGTCATAATTTTAGGACAGTTTCATACATCCGTTAAGTTTGCTGTGAAATCAGCCGTTAACTGATGACATGGCATTCACGTGGACAGTGACTAGGTACCACGTGTCATAGGAGCCCACATAAATATTAAATTAAAAAATAAAAAATAAATACAAAGTTTCTAGGCTCCGTCCCCTACTTCAACCCCGACCTCTCCCTCCATTTTCTCATATCTTTTGTTTTGGCACATGGTAGCACCCACCATAATCCTTGCTCTCAATCCAGATCGAGAGTGGGAGAGCAGTTACATCGATGGAAAAGGACGACGATATCCTGTCATCGGCGTCTGGAGGAAGCCAATCTCCGGCGTAGTAGAGGCAGAACAGTCGGATCGGACCAACTCCGACTCAGAACAAAACCCTAACCCTAGCTTTCCCGTCGTCGGGGAAGCAGCAAGGGCAGAGCAGCGACGAAGGAAGGGAAAATTGCTGGAACAAGGGGCGACAGTGGTGCTGATAGAGGCGTGGGGGAGAGGTACTTGGAGCTGAGCGAGGAGAGAAGGGACGGATGGGGTCGTCGGGTAAGCAGCAAGGGTGGAGCAGAGAGGGAGAACAGAAAAAAGGGGTTGGAAGCTGGATTGGATGGGAGGGAGAAAAGAAAGCTGGGAGGGGAGCGGCGCTGGCAAAGGAGGAGGTGGAGGGGGAGAAGCGAAGGAAGATGAAGGATTGTGATTTTCTGTGTTGGGTGGGGAAGAAGAAATAGAGAGATGAACCTAGATTGGTTTTTTAGGTTTAGGTTTAGGTTTGGTTTTTTAATTTTTAATTGTTTTAATTTTTAATATTTTAATATTCACGTGGACCCATACTGACACGTGGCATCCAGTCATTGTCCACGTGGGTGCCACATCATCAATCAACATAGGTTCTAACGGAAAACTTAATGGATGTATGAGACTGTCCCAAAATTATGACTTTAGCTACCATTCTGGGATGAAAAAAACTTTATGTACCAAATGTTGAAAACCAAGAAACTTATGGTAGGAAACTGAGATTAATCCAAATATTTATGTCATCATACTTAATGAGGTTTTCAAGATTGTAGACTTAAAAAGTAATATAAGGGCAAAATCGGGAAATCACAATAAAAGAATTAAAATAGATAAATTGAAAATATAGAAGAAGTGTGGATTGAGATTATGGGAGTGTCAATAACAACTCCCTTTCGAAAATCTCCTATAAATTAAAGTATTTCTATTAGCTTTCATCACAAAATGGAAAATACTCCCTTGACCTAGAAAACCAAAAGAACCAATATATAGGTCTATCATTTTCTTATGAAGAAGATATTGCTATTTGTAAGTCTTGGCTTTGTATCACTCAAGATACTTACTATCAACAAGGAGAATGCCGATGTGGTTTTTTTATGTCATGGAATAAAAGTGGTTTATGATAATGAAATTAAAATAAAAGAAATTTTAGCTTTAAATTCAACTATTTCCAATATACAAGAGTTAAAAGTTAAAAGTCAAAATGTGCATTAAAGATAATATAACTTTTGTAGTCAAATATGACTTAATAACTTTTAACTTTACGTCGGAATAATTTTTTTTTTTAATCCAAAGCAATATTTACACTAATTTACACTAAAGAAGAGAGAGATGAAAGTTCGGAATTGAGATGCCCTGAGTTAAAAAAAGGGCCAGAACGATCAAGACAATCCACAATTTGCAAAACATTATCAAAATTGGATTAACTTTCAAAGAAAATTTATAATAGGATATCCACAAAGTCCATGTTATGGTAAAATAATTTGGCCACAATAAAATTATTCCGCTATATAATGAGTTAAATCACAACTAAATATTGAACTAAACAATTATCAATGAACCAAAGACTAATTTATACGTATGAATATTTAAAACCAAAGTCAACGTGGGGTATTGAAGTTCATTAAAGTGATGAGGCTGAAAACAAAGACTTCTGCAAATGCGTGAATAAAACTCGACCTGGTAAATGACTGAAACGGATAAACTTCCTTGCTTGATAAGAAATTCAAAATTCATGTTTCACTCGTAACCACTATAGCTTTTTAAATTGGAAGCAATGAACACTTCTAGAACTAATCATTTTCAAGTTTGACAATGTAAAAAAGTGCTTTGCATTACTTTTTAGCTTTTTATAGTATAAAGAAAAGTCAGTCATTTTTCTCGAGAGAATAATTTAGCTATTTCGATATATCTCGTGTTAATAATAAAAATATTATACAAGTCATAATATTAATACGAGATACTATAATTACGGTGTATTCATTCGTCTAAGTCCCCTTCCCTTACTTTTGTCAACTATTTTTAAAGGATGAAATTCATCATCAAAATTTAATTATAAATAACTAAGGTTAGAATTTTTTTTTTGAACAAACCATATTATCTACACTAAGGATGTAAGAGAGTTGGCTAAGCTTCACAATAAGTTAGCAATAGTATGGTTCAAATTCGTTTTTGTGATGAATACCACTAGACCTTAGTATTAAATGACACTAAGAATTAAAACTTTAGAATGCTATAAAAGCAGTTTGGTAGCTAGACATCTTTTCCCCCGGATTGTTCTTTTGGTGAGTGAGTGAAAAATCAACATCATACATCACAATTACAAATTTATAATTCACAACTTCGCAGTAATTTGCACCCAATCAACAGAACTTCAAATCATAAACGAAAAACAAGAAGAAATAAAAATTAAACAGTTTTGAGGGTCAATAACAATAACAATCACAATCACAATCACAATCACTTCATATCTATCTCATTTAGCATAGTATGATTACTTTCCTTCTTCTTCCTCTTTTTGCTTTCCTGAACCACGGGATCATATAATTAAGGTCTTAACCTAATTTGTTGAAAGTAGGTTTTCAAGCCACCTTGTTTAGAAAGAGATGTCAAGTAGGTTTACAAAATTATAAGACCCTTTATTATTTCCTTCCAACTGACCGGATGAATTCAACAAGTATAATTTTTTTGCAATTTATAAGGTTCGTATCCTAATTTTGGGCAATCCTTATTTTGTATTTGCTACAACATCACCAATAAACCATGGTTGAGGAGTTGCATTTTTAATTCAATAGGAGTCTAATCTAATATATTACCAAACAAAAGTACTATAATCATTATGTTTAATATAAATCTCATTAAAGTTTATAATAATAATAATAATAATTTAGGAATGCATCTTGTTCTTGTTTACTTAAATAAATTCCACACCCCTCACACATCCACTTAATCCAAGAAAATGGTTTATGTCGAAAAATAGTTTAGACCAACTAACCTTTGGTCTAGCTGTATATGTTTCTACTTAGTTAAAGGAGACCATAGTTTCTACTCACTTTGATAATGATTATTTATGATGAGTTTGATACTTAGTTGTGGTTTACTCCATTACGATAGCATACCTTTGTGGCATTGGCTCATTTCCGCCTTTAATGACGATGTTGCATCATTTCACTATACATACATCATAATTGAAACTATTCATAAGATTTTCCCAATCTAAATAAAGTACGTAGGTTTTACATGAAGAAAATTGAGCTTTGCAAGTTACATTTTATATGGGTAGGGTGGCCTGATGAGCCGCTAATATATTTAATTTATATGAATAACTAAACAGTCTTTAGATCGAATGAATTTTTCTAAAAAAATGATCATTAAATAGTAATATAAAAAACGAACGATTCCGCTTGTAACATTTGAACATTAAAATGATATTTCATGGTTATTGAAAGAGAAATAACTCCATATACCTAAGGAACCAAGAATTATCGAAATTAAATTATAGAAAAACAACTTGTTGGAATTTATATGTAATATTTTTCAAGTAATTTATCGATTCTATCTGTTCAAACAAAAGTCAAAAGTCTTCAAAGGATTGCAGCCTTGGTGCCCACTGCCCTGCTATCTCTCCCTTTTTTTTTTTTTTTTTTTTTTTTTTTTAATTTGTTTGGTCGGGAAACACCATATCCTCTTGAACGGCCAAGTCTTTGTGTTTTAGTTGTTGATTTTCAACTTTGACTTTTAAACTAACACCAGATTACGGCATTTGGGTGTAGTACGACAATTTGATTATAATTTTGCCCAAAATACTTTTATTAAACAAAACAAAAAATCAAATATCTATTACCAATAATAATAAAAGAATCCCAGAGAGACCAACAACAAGAGTCTCAAGAGTTGGGTATTTTTTGTGGTTGTGTGTGATTCCCACTAGTCCCAAAAAGCCTTTCAATTTTCAGGGCTCTGTTTTCCATGCGGCCAAAAAAGCTCCAAAACCCAGACCCTTCACTCTGGTTTCTGTCTCTCTCTCCGAGGAACTAGCTGAGGATGTCCGGTAGTAGTCTCTGAGCTCTGCCTGGTGGTCCTTGCTCTCTCTCTCTCTCTCTCTGGTTAAAGCAATGGCTGAAGACATCTGCTTCCTCACCAAGGTGCTTCCTTTTCATTTTTGTTGGAATGGAGTTGTGGGTTTTGCTCAAAATGCTGTTTTTACTTGTACAAGTTTCCCCTTTTTGTTTTTAATTTGTATTCCATAGAAAATATGGAGATGAATTGTGTTCTGTTGGTGTTGAAGCATACATGTGCATCTTGTTTCTTTGTTTTTTCATTGTTTTTGTGTTTGTATAAAAGGTGCGATCTTTGAGACTTGTTTCAGTTTTGTGGTGGATTTGAAGTAGAATCTCTGCAACTTCGATCTGGGTTTTAAAAGCTTAATACTTATCCGTAATCAAGTTTAACATGCTGTTAATATTGCCGTTAATAAACCCACTTACATTTTGTATTCTTCTAACTAATTTTTACTTTTTATAATTTTTTGGGGCTTAGAAGTATATTTAGTGGTTCTATGGATTTTATACTCGATTATTGTTTTGTTAGTGTTACTTAGAGAGCACACATTGCATTTGTGCATACCCTATGAATCAAAATTTGCATTTAACTCCTGACACTTTTGGTTCACAGGAAAGTTTGATCATAAAGCCTCCCAAGAAATCTCCTTTGTTATGGAGGATGACAGTCCTAGTGTTTGCGACTGTCTTCGGCGTTTATATCTGCTCAATATGTCTAAAGCAGATAAGCATCCAAACCATGACTAGATTTCAAAGCATCAAAATCATCGAAAGGCCTTTGCACAATATCGAACTACTAGAAAATCCTTATAAGCATTACCCGATGCCCAAAACTTTTAGCAGGTAATTGAAATTTGTTACCCTTTAGAATTGAATTCGGGTATCTTCGGCTTTTGTTAAATCCCTGTTCCGGTCTATTTGTAGGGCCGAATGTGCATGTAATCCTGTAAGGTTCTTTGCAATCTTGTCGATGCAGAGATCGGGGAGTGGATGGTTTGAGAGCTTGTTAAATAGTCATAAAAATGTTAGTTCTAATGGGGAGATATTCTCGGTTAGGAATAGGAGGGAAAGTATATCTTCAATTGTACAGACTCTGGATAAAGTTTACAGTTTGGACTGGTACAGTAGTGCTTCGAAGAATGAGTGCTCTGCTGCAACTGGCTTCAAGTGGATGCTTAATCAGGTATGTAATGCCTATTACTTCATGCTGATATTCGTATTCCATTATGTTCTGCTCTGTGATTAGCGGAAAGCTTACGCTTTTAGTGACAACTAGTAGCAAATGTCAAGCAGTGTGAACCATATTGCTACCTAAGAGGTTGTAATGCTAAAAAATGGAAATTTTGATTATCATTGCTCCAAACATCAGACATTTTCACATGCCATGGTCCATTTACGTGTCAACTTCCTTACAGATTCTGTTTAATTGTTTAATTGCTTCATCTAAGCATTACATGTACAATATAAAGAACCAATTCAACTAAGGAAAGACCATATCGAAATTGAAAAGATTATATCAATATTAAAGGTCGCAACCACTCACACTGTCTTGAAAATTGCATCAAAGTTCAAAGCAATTCTTTTTTCAGCCTGTACATTGCTCTGTGATTAGCGCTGGAGGGATCAGGGTTAGTCTGTTTAAATACAGATTGCAAAGCTTGTGGAGTATCCGTGAAGATTGTGTTCTTGGTGTATGATGGTAAAAGGCTTTGTTGTTGTTGGTCCCCACTTAGTGGGAAAAGGCTTTGTTGTTGTTGTTGTTTGGTGTATGGTGGTATTGTGTTCCCTTACCTGTACTGAAAACCAAACATACTGCAAGTGTCGTATCTCTGGTTTGGTAAAGTGATTGCTCTAGTTAATATTGGGATTGAAGGAGGTGGTCAGTCACCAAGTCTCGGGTGACTGGTCGAATAGAGTAGAGTCGAGCAGCAGTAGGCGACCGGGGTTGTTACCTATTTCAATTCCTATTGTAACATAAAGCCCTAAAGCCTACACTGTATAGATAGGACTATAGGGGTTATTGAACATAACAAGAATTACCAGGGAACCTTGAGTTCTAGAAGCAAGCGTGTGAGAGGGATTAAAACTTGGGATTTCGGAAAAGGAGGTTTTCTAGTAAACCAAAGGTGTTAACTGATTACTAATGAAATTTATGAGGGTCGCTAGAGTGGACATAGACACGTTACTGAACAACTATAAATTATTGTGTTTGTTTTGTGTTTGCTTTTGCTTATTTGTTTGGTTATCTACTTTGTGGTGGGTTGATTGCGTGCATCATGGTCCATTGATGACAAAATCCATAGAGGGCCTTTGTACAACAATATGAACTATGTAGTAGTTTTTAAAAAGTTTGTTTTTCCTTGACTGAAGTTTTTAAAAAAGTTTGATAGCTTGTATAGAATCTGTTGGATGATCAGAACATTCCATTTATCGTAGGTACGCCATTGTATGATTGGTGTCTGTGTTTGTGACATTCCAGGTTTTATGAGACAATTGAATATGGTTTATATGAATATATATTTCAATCTCTTCCGTTTGGTGTGGGGACAGTGCAAGAGATGGTACACCAAAAAGAACATGTCTGTCAGTTTTGTAATATTTTGAAACTATGGATAATTGGATAGTCCTCTTTTTATCGACAAACCTCGTGGACACAATGAAGGAGCTAACATATATGTGTTTGCAGGGGTTAATGGAGCACCACAGTGAAATTGTACAATACTTCAATCGTAGGGGGGTCTCTGCAATATTTCTCTTTCGAAGAAATTTGTTGCGCAGATTGGTTTCAGTTCTTGCTAATTCCTATGATCGATATGCTAAGCTATTGAATGGAACCCACAAGTCACATGTACATTCAGAACAAGAGGTCTGTCTGTCTGTCTGTCTCTCTCTCTCTCTCTCTCTCTCTCTCTCTCTCTCCCCCTCCCACCCCACCCCAAACACATATTTGTAGTTGTGTATTTTAGCGGTGGCTTCTTATATACAGGCTGATACACTAGCAAAGTACAAGCCTACTATCAATTGTACAAACTTGATTACTGATCTTAAGGAAATGGAGATGGCAACTGCAAAAGCTTTGGAGTACTTTAATAGCACCAGGCACATGATTGTGTACTACGAAGATATTAATCGCAGCGTAAGGATCTACATAAAGTTTTCGTAAAATCTTTTATTGTGTACATTCTTGTAAAAGTACATACTGTATATGTTTCCCATGGTATTCACTTGGAGACAACTATGGTAAAGCTTTATGCTAATTCTGTTAATATTTTCGCGTGACATATTTTCGTGTGACATATTTCCGGAATCATGCATCTAACGTGGTCATTGTTTCATCATATTCAGAAGCTTAAAGTTGTTCAAGAGTTTCTCGGCCTGCCACGAATGAAATTGACCAGCCGTCAGGTAAAGATACATAACAGATCATTGTCTGACCATATCAAGAACTGGGAGGATGTGCAGAAGACGCTTATGGGAACACCTTATGAAGAATTTCTCCGTTCAGACTATTAAGGGTAGTCCTCCGCTAACTGTTTGAAACTGGTGTAAATACAAACTCCAGATATTCTTTCCCCCAGAGCCAGAGAAATTGTCTTGTGCAACCAAGATATGATCTCTGTGGCACCACTCGTCCAAGAGATGCTTGCCGCGTGTTCAAAAAGTGAACTACTCGGCCAATAGACGCTGGCTTTGTGTTTTGATACTTCCTTTCATGTGATCATCAACACTCCGTTGATGTGTCTATACCTTCTTTTTTGTTGTTTTAACTTTTAACCAGAGGCGCATTGTATTTGTCAGCTAAACAATGAGATGCATATGCAATTTTTTAATCTAATTTTCTTTCGATTTCTGGGTTTTTAATATTTTTGCCTTGTTTAATATTCTGGGTCAATATTATCAGAATTTCAATCTGAAACTGATTGGAACTTTGAGGATGCGCATTGCACTAGACCTATAATTGGTGTGGCGGCAGAAGAAGTTTTCTTGAATTACACAGCTTTTACAGTAACCACTTGGGTAGGGGAAACTTAACTGAGGCAGCTGTATCCCCCTATCAAGAGAAATTTTAACATCCGACATCCGGATTATGCGTCCATGTAGACTCTAGACACAAAAAACCACCCATGGCCCACCACCCTTCATTTGAGACCCACCATTCTCCCACGTAATGACCTCACCGGCCTCTAACACCATCCCTACTATGCCTGCCGCACTCAAGACTCTCTCCTCTATTAGACAATAAATGATCTTCCATTTTCTATATGTTACAGTTCCAAAAAATAAAAAATATGTTCACGCAAAAAACTTATAGCTCAGTTAATTAATTGCATTCACTTTCACACTACAAGTCCCGAATTTAATTTCCACCTCCCCTAATATCGCTGCTATATATACATGAGGACATGTTCACAGAAGAGAAGTCAGATCTTTGGGTTGGTCTTGTGATCAAACTTTAAGACGTGTGGGATTAGGCCCAGAAAATGTAAATGAACCGTCATTCTTTCAATTATGGTAAAAAGGCCCAAGCTAGATGGCCATTGAATCCTACCCAACAAATATGGGCTCAGGACCCATCCAATAGTTGCCAAAGCATGCTGGGCAAACTAGTGAGCGAGCTTCAGCTCGACCAGCAGCCCATGCAGATCTTGCCGATGCCCTTACGTGAGGGAGATGACGCCAAACTAACGTCAGCCAAGTTAAATTCAATTTTGGATTAAAATCCATTGATTAAAATCCTATTCATTTTCAATTTTTGATCAAGGTCTTTGGGTATTAATAACATCATTAATTATTTGAATAATAAATTATTTTTATTTTTAAATATATATTCCTTTAGTGTTAAAAATGTTACAATTAATATATTTATATTTATGGCTAAATTTTTATCATATATTTTTATTTTTAGTTTGTACCTATTTTTAATTTGCAAATATTTTTTAATTTGTACCAATTTTCTTTTCATTTTTAATTTGTACCCATATATTAGTTTCTTTTTGTGCCCATATTTTTTAAAGTTTTATTTGTGTTTGTACCCATGTGTATACCCTCACATGACATTGTATATTTAATCAATGATATAAAAATTACATATGGTATATTTATGTTTTATGCCTAAACTTTGTATCATATATTTATATTTTTAGTTTGTACCTACTTTTAATTCGCAACATTTTTTTTTAAATTTATAGTATTTTCTTTTTAGTTTCATTTTGTACCCATGTATTAATTTCTTTTAGCGCCTATATTTTTTTAAAAAATCATTTGTACTCATACTTTTTTAATCTTTTATCTGTACCCTAATTTATTTATAATGTACCCATTCTTCTTTATTAATGTACCACTTTGTTATATGTGAAATGTACCAATTTTTTTAACACTATGGATACATTCTTTTGCCATTTTTTATTTCTTATTTTTACATAGTTTTTATCCATTTATTCAATCAAAATGTTTGAATTTTTTTTATTGTAACCGTTTCTATTAGTATTATAATGAGATATTTTAAATTTATAGGATTATAAATCTCATAAAATATCAAACAATTAATGTCAAAACTATAAAACTATAAATATTAATAGTAATATAATGAGGTGTACAAAGTCAAGGGACTTTGATCAAACTTTGAATACTATGAAGGTTTTAATCAAAGAATGTTAAGAATTAGAGACTGCATCCAAAGTATCCCTTCAATTTTTTTCTATGTAGCATTGTACATGCTCGGCATGCATAAGTAAGTCCCAGCTTCGATTGTCGAAGGTCACGCCTTAGGAGATGTAAAGAAAAGAGAAAAAATGTGGAAAAATTAGATTTTTTTTTTCAAGTACAAAAAAACTTATGAATGTTTTTTTTTTCTTTCTATAAATACTTAACCATCTTCGTCACTTTCTACGCCAGAACACAATTCAATCTTCACCCCTTTTTTCATTTCTCATATCTTTTTGTTTTCGACTTTTCAGATCCTTTTGTTCTAAAAAATATGGGCTCTGATGCCGGCTCTCAATGGTCGATTTTGAAAGATGTTTTGTGTCCGTTTTGGAAGATGTTTTATTTGACTTCCATGTGAATATTGTTTACTAGAACTATGTAAATAACGTTCAAGGTTGTATTCATTTAATTATGTATTTAAAACAATTATGAATAATAACGGTCATGACAACTCTTAAAATGGGTGGAGTTGCACTAGAACAATAGCCCCCCTTGCCATGGTAGGATGGGTGGAAGTGCTCTTAGAAAAAATATACATACAAACACATGCACTATTATGAAATTCTCTTTCAATCAAAGAGGGATATACCACTTTTAATTACATGAGCTTAATAACTTCCAAAACTAAGAGTGAAATAATAATCTCTCACTTACCTACTTTCCCTCGCACGCAAAATTTTCACTTATACTATTACAACAATAACTTCCTTTGCACTTGCATAACATATATATGTGGAAGATACTAGTTACGTAGAAGAGTAACACTGTCAAAATTAATAAATCTAATATCATATGACTGTTGGATTAAATGATAATTACTTTAGTGTTTTTTTCCGTAGAAACGTAATCATCCATTTTCTTGACTATAAATAACTATCTTGGTAATTACGGAAACATTTATATTTCAGTTCATCATTCATAGACCATCCTTGAAAAAAATTACATAATGAGAACTATAAGAAAATGTGTCAAAATGTGTGTTCCCTGATATGACTCTTCTTTATCTGATCGATCTTTGCATATAGACTTAATATGAGATTGATTCATAGCCAAATTAATTTAAGAATGTGTTCTGGACATGGACTCAATATGAGTTTGATGCACTCCGGAATCTGTACAAACTCACTCAAATATTAAACAAATACCAACCCTAAGAATCTTTGTATTTCGTACTTGTTTAATTCCCCCGAGACTTTGTAATTCCAAATATTAACTTAACTGATGGCAGAGTACTGCAACTTGTCTTGTTTCTTGCAAGAAAATGAGACATGTACAAGCACAGTTGTACGACGGCATGTGCAGACTCTTCATCATGGTAGGCATGCGAGGGTTGGCCTCTACGAAGCTGAAGGGATCTACTTTTTTAACACATGGGAGGGGCCGACTGTAAAGTAATAAGAAAATTTTCGTAGAGTGCATGGTTAAAGCTAGCTGCTTAAACTTTCACTCCACAAACAAATGAGAACCAAATGGCTGCAGGTAAGACATGACTAATATATAAAGTAGTTTTTCCAGCAATGTCGGGCTTGGGGTCGGAAAGCTGATGGGCTTGTGTCACTGAAAAGATTTAACGTTTGTGTGAACAAGATTGGGGAAGAACTATATATTATATATAAAAGAATTGTAAGGTGAATTTTTTTATTCCAAATTATTGAATGGTGGAGAATCAGAACTTGTCCTCAACTTATCTCTGTTGCTTGGTGTATATAATATTTTGCTTCAACTTGTTATATTATATCGTTTCAGAAGTAATGCCTGTACGTGCTATGATGCTTTCCGGCTGTGGTTTAATGACCTCGAGTAGGGGGGTTCGGTATGCGATCCCATACCGAAATCCTTGTTCCGATTCCCAAACCGAAATTTTCGGGAATCCCAAACCAAATTTTTGGGAATCCCAAAATAGTTTCAGGATTTCGGGACAAATCGGGAATCCCGAAATGATTTTGGGCTTTTGGACTAAATTTGACATATTAACTACTGCATATATTGCATGTATAGCTGGGTTTTTATATTTTATTTTTGTACAATATTAATGGAGGGTATATGATGTATCAGTGAATCTGTGTATGTAAGAAGTCAAGTAACTGGAGAGTCTCAGAGGTGTAAGAATAGAAAAGGACAGGAGTTGATTTTCTTTGAGATTTTCATTCATTGATTGGGGAAGGAAGAGACACAGCTTTGTGTACATTGAGGAATTGCCTCTGTACAACATTGCAAGTTGATGTCCATCAGAAACATAATAGACATTCGAAACTTTACTCAAACATCACATAAAAGCCCAAACTTTTAACCCAAAAACCCCCTATTGTGAATGATTTCAGCCCAAAATCAGAGTTTACTAGGTTCCTTCAGAATTTCTTCTACGATTGACATAATTTGAGTCAAAGAAGCGGGATATGAACTTATAGTTTACATGTGTGCAAGTGTTCCCGTGAGTGAGGATCTAATCTATGCATGTGTAAACAGTTTAAAAGCACAGATAATGTCATGCTTGAGGATCTAATCAGTTAGTCATTAGATTTATAGAAGAAAGATATATGTCTACATACATATCTTGCTTTATATTTAAAAATTAAATAATATATATATTTTTTTCGGTTCGGTTCGGTTTGGGATTACCGAAATCCCAAAAACTTGAGACCGAATCCCGTACCAAAATTTCGGGATCGGTTCGGTATTGGGTACCGAAATTTTCGGGAATTTCGGTTTGGGAATTTTTCGGTTCGGTTTCGGGAATTTTTTGGTTTGGTTTGGGATTTTTGAGATTTTTTTCCAGTCCTAATCTCGAGTTAGAAAACAAAGGATGGTCGAAAAATTTATCTCGTATCATATACTTTATTTTGGTTATTGTTGATCTAATAATAATAATAATAATAATAATAATAATATATTTAATCATACATATTTTGTTGTTAAAGAGTATATGCAAATGAACGGTTTGCATGTGACATGCAAATGAACGGTTTGCATATGGGACATGCAAACTGTTCACATACCATTTGTAAACGAGAATTTTTTGCGCCAAATGAAACAATATGTGTACAAAGTTATAATTGTATTAATGTAGAATTAGGGTTATAATCTATGATTTACAAAACTTGAATCCTCTGATTCAATCCCTAAAGATGTAAAGTGTGTGTAGAGTGGTTGATTCGAGGGTCGCATCGACTTATTCACGAACTGATGAATGCCGCAAGGATTTGCCTTGTGACCATGGAGGAACTAGCAAGTGTAGTGGTGCTTGTTGGTTCTTCACGTAGAAGAATGTAGAGAGCTTTCCGAATCTTCTGAGTGTTTGGGAGTTTGAGCATCTAGGTATGAGGATCAATTTTTGAGTTCGTTTCTTTGTTTTTGAGTCTCGTATTTATATGCTCTCCAAGTTTCGCCTATAGGGCTGGCCCTAAGATTTCAAGGGCCCTGTGCAAAAGTGAATTAGAGGCCCTAAAACTTGCGAATTTAATTTTGTTTATTTTTTATTTTCAGTTGTGCTTTCTATAATTGTAACACCACAAAAAATTTGAACAAATCAACTGATGGAAATATAGTTTTTTATTTTTCCTTAATTATTTAGAGGTCCAGTTTGAATTTTCATGTTATTGTTTGTGGAATTTTTATATTATTTTTATGAGAATTTATGCATTTAACAATAATAAAATAAAAAAACAAAGAGGCAAGCCTCGAACCCATATAGAGAAGCACAAATACCCCATGTACTAACATTTGACTTCATAATTTTCTACGCATATTAACCATAAACGCATATGCATGTGAAACTGAAAAATTGGGGCCTCCAATTTGGGAGCCTTGTGCTGTGGTACCACTAGCACACCTTCAGGGCCGATCCTGCTTGCTTATAGTTGGATTTGCCCTTGAGTGAACTTGATCAATTTGTAAGACACATGGCGCATGCCACGTAAGCCTTTAGCACGATGAGACTTTAATGCGTTGGAGAACATTTACTTCACCGAAATTTTGATATCTACAAATGCCCCAATTTTAAGGCGCGGCGTAATGTGCTTGTCACATGTAGAATGTGCGTTTTGAAATCTCTTCGCATAGTAGATATACTTTGACCACTGCACCTTGAAGTTCTTCTGCATTGGACTCAATTCGAGGGTGATGAACACTTGATCCTAAATTGGGCTACAAGTTTCTTCAAGGACCATCAAAACTTAGACTTGAACGAAAAGGGACCACGAGCGGTTTCACGTGGTGGGTGATCTTTGCTTTGGTGGTGGGTGAATCGATATGTGTTTGTTGTTCTTGTTGATTCCCCATGAGCTTGATGAAGAGCACGAGTGTTTGGTGTTTGTTTTGGCCAAAGAGCTTTCTGGTTTCCTCCAAAGGTTCAGATTTACTTAATTTATGTGGAGTCGAATGTATTGATTCAAGGGTGGTGGACACTTGATCTTGAATTGGACTTGTGGTTTCTTCAAGGGTCGTCAAGGCTTGATCTTGAATGAAATGAGACCACGAAGAGTTTCATGTGGCGGGTGGTCTTTGGCTTTAATGTGGATGGACCGGCACATGTATTTGTTATACTTGGTGTTTCTCCATGAGCTTGATGAAGAACACGAGTATGAGCCTTGAAACATGGTTCATGAATGAAGCCTCCCTCAAAGTAAGCTAGCAAGCTTCTTCTACCTTACTTAGGGTATCACCATTAATGTGACATGAATGGAGATGCCTAGGAGGACCAATTGAGATGGATTTGTGATTCTAATTGAAGCCTTCCCTTTTCTTGTGCACTTGTGATTTGAAGTTTCCCCTTTTATTTAGGCCAAGGTGCACACTCCCTTTGCACAATTGGCGCCATAAAGTTTTAATAGACTTAGCTCTTCCCTCGAGAATGTGGTGAGTTATAGAGTGCATAATGGCTCAATACTACTTTGAGAATATAGGGGAGCCTTAGGGAGTAATGAGAATCAGACGAAAAATAAAAAGTCCTGTTATGAACTTTCCTAGTTTAAGTGTGATTGTGTAAATCCTAGATTAGATTTGATTCTAGTTATTCTTTTCTATATATGGACTTGTATTCCTTGGGGATGAAGGAATTCTTCTCCCTCTTATTACTATAAATAAAGGCACTATGTAGGGAGGAATAACACACACATTCCTCTACACAATTCTATAAACACATCTCTCTCTTCTCTCTTTGCCGCCGACCCCATTCCCTTTGTCAGATAAAATAGGTCACAACAAGTTGTCAGCACACTTCTACTGCTGCGCTTAGGAATCTGACGTGGAAGCTTTCTACATCAAACCAGTTCATCCATATCATCACGCAATCAGGTTCTTCTAAAACAATGGTTTTTATCTCGATATTTTTGCAGCCCTGATAGCATGAACATTCACCATAATGCATGACCCAACTTTACGTTTTTCAAATTTTAGATTCTACATAAATTGCGTATGCATTATATCCATAATTGTTGAATTATGTGAGTTTGATATTGCCATGAATTGCATCAAATATATGTCCACGCATTAATCTATTTGTTTCAATATACATTGAATTAATTGAAAAGAAAGAACAATAAACAATTGAAAACTACTAGGGTTCTTCGAACCCATGACCTGAACCGGGCAAGCTGCCAGCACTAGGCCAGCAGCCTGCGTCGACTTGGCGAGCCTAACCCAACCACGGCCCCAAGGTAGCAAGCCCAGAATCAAAACGGTGCATTTGAGGCTCTATCGTTCTAACCTGGAACCCTCCGCTCGAAGCCTAGGTCTCCCTCCCGTTGATTTTTTCGAAGAAACACGACCCACAGTCGTGTGATTTGGACGAAACTCATCGTTTTCACCAACAATCTTCAAAATTCCAGAAGAATTTCGTGAGTTTTTTCTAATCGGATTCACTCGAATCCTTTCGATTCTCACCCTCCGACGTTGAGATTCAACATCCGTCATCCAATTTTGGTTCTCCGATGAACCAAAGGCTTGCACCGACCATAAAACATCGCCTGAAGTGGTGCCGTTGACCATCTCCGCCGGATCCCCACACCTAACGCAGTTGGGGTGGCCTGAAGATCCAACCCAAGCCCAAACGGGTCTTAGATTCCTTTTTGGTCCATTCACACATCACCCTTGTTATTGGGCCTGTTTGTGCCTATAAGCCTTGACCCACATCACCAGCCTTTTGGGCTTTGGTGATAACCTGGCCCGAGAACCAGTTGAGCCTTTTCTGGGCTCCTGTTGTTTCTTTCGTGCACTGGGTCACACGAAATCCTAGCCTCTACTGGTATATGTATATGTGTCACATCGGATCCCAGCTTTGCTGGAGTATCAGTGCTCCCCATCGCACCATATCCATGCCAGTTTTGGTCCTCTGGTATATTGGGCCTGAATGCCTATTTGGCCTAATCAGCCATTCAAGCCCATTTTCTTGGGCCTGGGCCGTACGATTTCTATTTGATTAGCTCACCCGTGGGCTTTGGCCCATTTTTTGAGCCCCGAGTTTAATTGCCTAATTATTTTAGGCCCAATGAGTTTTATAATTTTTCAACCACACTTTAAATTTGGCCCGAAGTCCAAATAATTCATTCAATTATAATTATAGACCTGAAGTTCTATTTGCATATTTTCTTGTTGCATATTTCTGTATATATATTTGCTATGAAGTTCATAATTATTTCGAAACTTAAAGTTTCTAGAAACATGCCTTGTTTGAAAACCTGAAGTTTTCCTTGAAAACATCACCCATGAAAACCCGAAGCTTTTTCATGCGAATTTTAACCAATACATGTATATTAGAACCTGAATGTTCTACTCATATGTCAATGAATTGATTTTCTTTCTCCATTACACTAATAACATGATGTCCTTTATTTTGTGATAGTAACATGTTGAATTTGAACAAACTCGACTTCATCGCTTTGGAGGTCTCTGGAAGGAACTACCTCAAGTGGGTCCCTGATGTGAAGCTCCACCTCACTGCAAAGAATTTGAGTCCCGTCATTGAAAATGAGACAGACAACCTGGTTGGTGAAGCTGAGAAAGCCACTGCCATGATCTTCATCCGAAGACATATTCATGACGCACTGCAAACCGAGTACCTTGCTGAGGAGGATCCACGAGCACTATGGGTCGCTTTGGCTAATCGTTTTGATCACCAAAATGACATCTTCTTGCCTTAAGGAAGATATGACTGGCAGCATTTGCGCTTACAAGACTTTAAGTCTATGAATAAATATAATTATGAAGTTTGTCGAATCCAATCACTTCTCAAGTTTTGTAACAAAACTTTGACCGAAGAAGATCTTCTGGATAAGACCTATTCGACCTTCTATGCTACTAATATTGTCCTGCAGCAATAATATAGAGCTTATAAGTTCACTAAGTTCTTGCATTTGATCTTTGTTTTACTTATTGCTGAAAAACAGAACCAACTGTTGATGAAGAATCATCAAGCTCGACCTACTAGGGCGACTGCTGCGCCTGAAACACACTATAACACAAACCAACGCCCAAAATGCCAAAAAGGTGTGGTAGGGTGGCCAGAAGCCACCCCATCAACGCCAACAGATCCAAGGCCCACCTAAGGTAGGAAACCAAGCCTAGAAGCACCCTAACCTTGCTCATACGGCCCCAAACTTCAAAAATAAGGGCAAAACACCTGAAACCATGGATGCGAACATATGCTATCGTTGTGGTTTAAATGACCATTGGTCTCGTGTTTGCCGAGCTACCCCGAAGGAAATGGACGAACCAGAGAGTACCAAGATGGAGGTTTCTGACTTTCAAGAGGATATCACACTTATGGAAGATTAGAATCTTAGACATAAACTATCTTTCTAGTTGAAATTTAGAGATTGGGGCCGAATTCCACCTAGTCGCCGAACCCCCTTGTGTTTTTGGTTTAATTTTGAACAATTTTCCTTTATATTTGGATTATTTGTTGGTGATTTGCTTTTGGATATTAAGTTTTTAATTAATTTCCGTCCTTGAATACTTAGATTTTATTTGTTTTGAATGGATATTTGTTTTAGAACTTTTATGCATGTGATTGATTCAAATTAATTTTTCATTCTAGGTATGACTAGTGGATAAGTTAGTTGTCTGACAGATAGTGCAACCACGCACACCGTTTTGTGTGAACACATCTATTTCACTAACTTCACACCTAAGAATGCACCTCTGACAACCCTCTCAGGCCCATCCAACCTAATCGAAGGATAAGGTAAGGCACATATAATGTTGTCCAATGGTACAATTTTGACCATTGATGAGGCACTTTATTCTCCATGTTTCGGAATAACGCTGTTGAGTTTTAAGGACATTAGAGATAACAATTACCACACTGCAACCCACGTAGAAAATAGAGTTGAATTTTTGTGCATAACTTCCTACGAATATGGCCAGAAGCGTATTCTATAGAAGATAGGGCATATCCCGAGTGGTCTGTATACTATGACCATACGCCCCATAGAGAGCCACTATGTGGCCGGCGCTACCTCCAGGACCGCACACGAACTTACACTTTAGCATGATCGTTTGGGACATCCTGGACGAATAGCGATGCACCGTATCCTCAAATCATCACACGGGCATCCACTAACCTGAAGTTTAGGTTCGATTCAAGGAATCACATGTCAAACATGTTCAAGGGAAAGCTTATTACTAAGCCATTTTATGGAAAGATTTGTTCGAATCCACTTATCTTTCTACAAATGATTGAGGGGGACATTTGTGGACCGATTCACCCTCCATGTGGACCATTTAGATATTTTATGGTTTTGGTTGACGCTTCCACACATTGGTCACATGTATGCTTGTTGTCCATAAGGAACGCTGTATTCTCCAAACTATTGGCTCAAGTTATCAAGCTCAGGGCTCACCACCCTAATTATCTGATCAAATCTATTCGATTAGATAATGCTGGAGAATTTACATGTAAAACTTTTGATGACTATTGCATGTCGGTTGGGGTTGAAGTTGAACATTGTGTACCCGATGTTCACACCCAGAACAGCTTGGCAGAGCCATTCATTAAGGATTTACAAATAATTGCTCAATCATTGGCCATACTTACCAAGCTCCCAATCGCTGCTTGGGGCTATGCAATATTGCACGCAGCCATGTTAGTCCGCCTGAGGCTTGTTACGACCTAACCATATATCGCCCTTCAGTTGGTTACCAGATACGAACCTGACATATTGCATCTGCGTGTTTTGGTTGTGCTATCTATGTGCCGATTTTGCCGCCTTTACGTACAAAAATAGAGCCTCAACGAAGGATGAGAGTCTATGTCAGATATGATTCTCCTTCGATTATTCGTTACTTAGAACCTTTGACAGGCGATTTGTTTACTGCTCATTTTGTGGATTATCATTTCTATGAACAATCTTCACATCGTTAGGGGGAGATAAGAACGTCAACGTTCTTGAAGAATGATGCGAATTATCATGGACGACTCCCACTTTGTCTCATTTAGATTCCCACACCCCTTAGTTTGAAACTGAAGTACAACGTATATTAGATCTTCAGATCATAGCTCTGAGCATGCCAAATGCTTTCACCGATCTAGCGTGAGTGACAAGATCACATATTCCAACTACGAATGTGCCTATAAAGATGGATGTACTAAATGCATGACGAACTTCCCTCATGAAGGCCCGGGACGCCAACTTTGGTGATCCACATACATTTGCGGCTAGCCAATAATCTGCCTCTACACAAAAGCGTGGCAGACCTCTTGGTTCAAAGGATTCACACCCCCGGAAGAGGAAACCCACGACACAGACACCTGAAGAGCTTACCCTGAATTCGACTATCATTTACACATTCCATCTAACTCATGAGGAAATTCTAGATTACGGAAGTGTCCTTGAAGAGACGAATCCACCTCCCGAGAATCCTGAGATTTTGATCTATTATGCTAGCTTAGACGATGTGTGGTATAGAAATGAGATGGTCGTCGATGATGCATTAGCATATGCAGTATAGCTACTGTGATCATGTTGAGCGATGACATTGAACCTCATTCCGTTGATGAATGTCGACGTAAGGTGTTTGGACCTGTAGCTCATACTCATCCACATGTGAAGCTCGTTGGCTACAAATAGGTTTTCGTTTGAAAGCATGATGAAAAGAACATAATTGTATGTTACAAAGCTCGTCTTGTTGTGCAAGGCTTCTCACAACGCCCCGGGAATGACTATGATGAATATTCACCCGTTATGGATGTGAATACTTTTTGCTACCTTATCAGTTTGGTAGTTTCCGAAAACTTGAGTATGCAGATGATGGATGTTGTAACTGCGCATCTTTATGGGGATCTTGATATGGAAATTCATATGAAAGTTCCCGAAGGACTTACATTGACTGGATCAAATATTTCCAAACCCTGGAACACGCTATCAATTAGGCTGAGGCATTCCATCTACGACTTGAAACGATTCAGAAGAATGTGGTATAACCGTTTGAGTGAGTATTTGACTAGTCAGGGATATGTGAACGATGAACTATGCCCTTGTGTGTTCATTAAGAAGTCACATTCTGGTTTTGCGATAGTTGCAGTTTATGTCGATGACATGAACCTTATCGGAACTCTTGAAGAGCTCGCGAGAACTGCCACGCACCTGAAGTCGGAATTTGAGATGAAAGATCTAGGAACGACTCGATATTGTCCCGGTCTCAAGATAAAGCATCATTCATATGAAATCTTAGTACATCAAACGAACTACACCCATAAGGTGTTGCGCCACTTTAACGAGGATAAAATGAAGTCTTCGAGTACTCATATGGTCGTTCGATCACTAGATGCAAAACGAGGTCCCTTTCGTCCGAAAGAGGATGATGAAGATATTTTGGAGCCTGAAGTTCCTTATCTAATTGCGATAGGCACTTTATTGTACTTAGCTCAATGCACTAGAACCGACATCTCTTTCGCTGTTAATCTTTTGGCAAGATGCAGTAATGCACCAACACAAGACACTGAACTGGTGTTAAAGACATTTTTCGCTACCTTAAAGGTACTACAAATTTGGGCTTGTTCTATCCCAACGGATCCTTGAGTGATGCTGCACCCCCGGTTTCTTGAGTCGATTCTCGCCTTGTTGGTTATACCGACGTAAGATACTTATTTGACTCGCACAATGAGTGTTCTCAAACGGGTTATATCTTTACCGTTGAAGGCACTGCAATCTCTTAGAGGTCAACTAAACAGACCTTAGTTGCCTCTTCGTCTAACCATGCTGAAATTCTCGCCTTACAGGAAGCAACTCGAGAATGCGTTTGGTTGAGAGCAGTTGTGGGCCATATTCAAAGCTCATGCGATCTTTACCCTGCAGTTGATGTCCCGACGATGATCTATGAAGATAACGCATCATGCATCAAACAACTCAAGAAGGGTTACATCACAGGAGACAACACCAAGCACATTGTGCCGAAGTTCTTCTTCTCACATCAACAACAAAGCATCAGAAGATTAAAGTCACATAAATCCATTGACAAGACAATTTGGCCGACCTCTTCACCAAATCACTACCGAATGCGACGTTTCAGAAGCTTGTTCAAGGAATTAGTATGCGTAAACTTTCTGAATTGTAACATTGCTAGTTCTCTTTGGAAATGTGTCAAACTCTGGGGGAGTATCCTGAAATATACTTGCTTGATCTTAATGTACTATTTTTCCCTACGATTAGGACATTTTTCTGAATGGGTTTTTGCTACCTAACTAGGTTTTAACGAGACACCTACCTTGGGTTGATCATATCCCTGATGACGTCCTGTAGACATTTCTTTTGGCTTTGCATTACTCACACATTTTTCCTTAGACTATGGATTTTGTCCATACTCGGGTTTTTGCCATAGCCTTAGGTTTTTTAGTGAGAGTTACTTCTTTATCCAAGTTCCTACCTTATTGAGAATAGTGTTGTTCCCAGAATTAATGATGACGAGTTGATTTCCTCAACTTCTACATGATGTTGAATCTACCTTGAGTATTTCTACACGCAAGGGGGAGTGTTATGAACTTTCCTAGTTTAAGTGTGACTGTGTAAATCCTAGATTAGATTTGATTCTAGTTTTTCTTTCCTATATGGACTTGTATTCCTTGGGGATGAATGAATTCTTCTTCCTCTTATTACTATAAATAAAGGCACTATGTAGGGAGGAATAACACACACATTCCTCTACACAATCCTACAAACACATCTCTCTATTTTCTCTCTTTGCCGTCGGCCCCCTTCCCTTTGTCAAATAAAATAGGCCATAACAAGTCTGAAAATTTTCCCAAACTTTAAAACGCAGTTTTGGAGGTCTAAACGACGACTTTTCCACTAATTCCAGCTGCCTCCTTTTTTTGTTTTTCACAACTTTTTTGTTCCATTTTTCTGACTTTCTGATATTCCTTTCTGATTTTCCTTTCTGGTTCCTTTCTAATTTTCTACCAATTAACTATGTTTGACTTCAAAGCAAATAAAATGGCAACTTTATTTCCTTGTTCTGCAGATTTGATTGACTGTTTGCTTAATTTCAAGCAAACTTGGACCTATAAATTGGCCTTTGCTGCAATCTCGGTTCGCAGCATTCCACCATGTCCTGCTCTTCTCCAGTAATCTTTTCTCTGTGAGCAATGCATGCATGCCCTCTTCTCTTTTTTTTTCCTTTTCTTTCCCTTGCCCTGGTAAACATTTTTATTATGTAGGTAACAGTGCTTGTGGAATTCTGTGTCATTTCTCCGCGTCATCCTCGGTTTCTTCCTTCAATTCGAGTGCGCATCGTCCTCTTATGTCGTCCGGAGAGATTTTCTGCGACCATCACACGAGGTGGTATATCACTTGTTATTATATAAATAGTAGGATATGTGTATTAAAAAAATTAATAACTTAAAAAGTAAAGTTTTCCACCACTTACATAAAAACAAATGGTGTACCACCCGTATTCCCGTCACAACTAAAAATTTCTCATCGTCCGGGACTGCTTGCGTCTGCAGATTCTCCAAAGTCAGTGGCGGCTTGCTTTTCATGTCCTTTCTCACATCTCATGGATTTGCACAACAGTTTTGCTGCCCACATTGGGTTGAAGTAGTGTATTGAATGAAAAGAATATTTATTGAGCATATGCTTGTAGGGTTACCAATTGTAACTTAGTAAATAAATGATTCTTTCATTCTTTATATTGTAGATAGGCTAGCCGTTTGTGATCTTTTTCTTCCCTTTTAGTTTTTCTTTTTTATTTGGTAATTTTCTTCCCTTTTAGTTTGTAAACAAATTGTGTTGTCCAAAGCATAGTGATCAATACATACTTTGAATTTGTTCAGATAGTACGGCAAAATGAAATCAGATGGCGAAGACATATGATATTTGTGTGAGATACCATAATTATGCTTAGCTAATTCCTCCTAATCTTAAAATAGAATATTGTTGTATCGAATATGGTTAGCCTATTTTTGAATGTTCTTAATTTATTCTTTACTTGGGGTTTTAATACATGGCACCAAAATTATTTGAATAAAATTTATAATAATTAACAAAGAAAGAATACTTAAAGCAAATAAAATAAATATTGAGGGAATATGGTTCAACATACAAGCACACACTTGCCAATTTTCAAACTTTCAAGCTTGACTAACTAAATCACACTAAATCACTAAAACCAAACGAAGATGAAACACACGTACACAAAGATGAAGAACATGTAACCATCACCGCTATACAATGCGATTTTCTTTAAACAACATAGCATTAATTCATCTTGGCTTTTTTTTTTTTTTTTTTTTTTTTTTTTTTTTCATATACGAAACAATTTTAAACATATAAACGTGGAGTAAGAAGAAAAAGTAAGAACAAAATTCTATTTCCTTTACAAAGAAAAAAGAACATCAATGAACAACCATTTTTGTTAGATCCTACATCACTCATGGGAGTGGATCCTCTACGCCTTATATGTACATGACCACCTCCTTTAGCACGAGGCCTTTTGGAAGCTCACTAGCTTCGGGTTCCGTAGGAACTCCGAAGTTAAGTGAGATTGGGCCAGAGCATTCTCAGGATGGGTGACCCACTAGGAAGTGCTGCTCGCGTGAGTTCCCAAAAACAAAACTGTGAGGGCGTGGTCAGGGCCCAAAGCGGACAATATCGTGCCACGATGGAGTCAAGCTCGAGTTGTGGTGGAGCCGAGGTCGGGATGTGACAATTTGATATCAGAGCCAATCCCTGGCCGGAAGTGTGCTGACGAGGACATCGGACCCGTAAGGGGGTGGATTGTTAGATCCCACATCGCCCAGAGGAGTGGATCCTCTACGCCTTATATGTACATGCCCACCTCCTTTAGCATGAGGTCTTTTGGGAGCTCACTGGCTTCGGGTTCCGTAGGAACTCCGAAGTTAAGCAAGATTGGGGCAGAGCATTCCCAGGATGGGTGACCCACTGGGAAGTTCTGCTCGCGTGAGTTACTAGAAATAAAACAGTGAGGGCGTGGTTGGGGCCCAAAGCGGACAATATCGTGTTACGATGGAGTCGAGCCCGGATTGTGGTGGAGCCCAGGACGGGACGTGACAATTTTAATTATAGATTTATGAATAAAGGTCTGTTAAATCCTCAGAGATTCTTTAGAATTATACAAAAGTATTTGAGATGCCATAACACACACCCCTCACAAAATATGAGACATTTGTTCCTCACATTATGGAAATCAACATATTGTTGTTAGCTTGAATATATTAATATTAAAATAGCATGTGAACTAACTCGCTTTATAGAGAGAGAGAGGGAGAGAGAGAGAGAGAGAGAGAGAGAGAGAGAGAGAGCTCACTAGTGCCCTCCCCCTCTATATAAACCGACGCCGGGGGAAATGTCTAAGCAACGAGCTTGTACACTTAGTTTACTTTATAATTCAAGGCAGGCTTGATCGAACTGCTAGCTCTAGCAAACTTGCTTGCTGTCTTAGTTGATCAAACTCTAGGGCCAACGTTCATTTAACTCCCTCCCTCCATTCACCATGGCCTTGAACAAGTTAACCTTTATTGCTTGCTCATTCCTAGTTTCCCTACTCATTTTAACCTGGGAAATTCAGTCTATTGATACAAGGTATTTGAAATCAAGGAGTAGTGAGCTCCAAAACCTCCCAATTCACAACAAAACCCACGAAAAGGAAAACAAAACGGAGGATAATGCAGGTCACAAAAGTGACTTGCATGGTAAGAGCTCTACTGAAGCATCATTAGTTGTATCTCCGCCTCCACCACAAAGTGGTCAGGTTGGTGGTGCAGCACAGCCACCACCACCACCACCACCAGCGCATGCCGTAGATGACTTCAGGCCCACAGCTCCAGGTCACAGCCCCGGCGTTGGACATTCTCTACAGAATTAGGGAATCTGTAATCTATCCCCCTTATAGGTGTTTGCGCTCTTGAAGATGCCTATTTGTTATATGTGGGTAATCTCGCAAGCACATGTTTTCGTACATGTAATTTACGATCAGTATTTGGCCATTAGATTTCTAGTATCTTGTGAACTCATTTATGTAGTAAATGTAAAAAGGCCTACTAAAGTGCGCAGTAGTGCTGAATTGATGTAATTTGTAGTTGATTACCTGTTTAATTCTGAATGAAATTTATTGTTTAATTTCAAATTTTTTTCTCGTTACTAATTAGCACAAAGGAATTGAGGTACGAAATATTTTTTTTTTGTTATATCAGATGGTTTTGAACCACGAATTTAGCCTACTCCTACTCATCATCCTACAGTCACCCTTACCCCTCGACTAACTCGAGTAGCTTAACTGAAATACTGGATTATTACGAAGATACCATGTTGCTTTTTTGTTCAGGCTGTACATATTCCATGCCCTAAAGGTTTGGAGGTAGTAGGAAAGAAAATAAATAAATAAAAAGCATATTTGTTATGACATAAATTACCATGCACATGCCTATATATAGATAATATATCACAATGGGCAAATGAACTGAATTATATCAGGGCATCATAGAGTTTTGTGTATCCAAAGCGCATGATCATTACCTTTATATATTATAGACTTTGTTTTCATTTATAAAAATTGAAGATTGAACAATATTAAATCCTCAAAGTAAAATGATGTAGGACGCCCCACCATTAAAATTCTACATGTTTCAGTATTTTTGATTATCTATATATCTGTTTCGATTTATTATGTAATTAACTTAAATAGTGAATGGAAGTAATGTTAAGCATGTAAAACCTCTTTGGTATTCCGTAATTCTATTGAGAAGAATATATATTGGTTATATGTATCTCACGTCATACTTCCAGAAATCTTGGTCCTCGATCTACAGCACTCATTAGATCAGGGTTAGATCCTTTAACTCGAACAGTGATCAAAGTCTGTGTTGAGAATATAAGTTGTTCGTAGTCACTTACCAATCCTGTTCTCACCAGAATACAATAGGCAAGAGCCACAAGAGAAACATAATCCAACTAGGTCAAAACTATATCTGTGGAGGGTGGAAACACTCCGGTTGAATGATCTATTGCTCCATGAGCCAACTGGACGATACTTATTGTTTCACTTAACCAAGATATATCCCTCTTTCTCTTAACTGCAAGGAAGAACTCCATAGAAATCAAGAAATATGCAGACTAAGGAAGCTTAAAGAAGAAGAAACTGAAGAATCTCTCAATATATTTCTTAACTGTTTTGTGTATACAACCAACTTAACCAAAATACAAGAGGAAAGAACTATTTATACTACTCTATTGAGGCTTCTGAAATACTCTATATGTGCACATGTTCATCACATGTACAATGATGACCTGACATATTATTTACTTATCCAATACCCCCCCCCCCCCCCCTTCAATCTTGGCTTGGATAACCAAGCTTAAGATTGAAACAGTGACGAAGAAAATCTAGACCATGAAGACCTTTGGTGAGCACGTCTGCAATCTAAGCTTTAGTACACAAATATTCAACAGATAAGTCGCCTTTTTGAACTCGTTCATGGACAAAGTGAAAATCCGTTTCCAAGTGCTTGATTCGAGAGTGTTGAACCGATTTAAGCTCAAAACTATTGCAAATTGATTATCACAATACACCATCGGAGGAGAGGATAAAAACTCATAAATCTTTGAGAATGAGACGGATCCAGGCAATATCAGCTGTAGTATGTGCTAAGGCTCGATATTCAACCTCAGTCGAACTCCGAGACACAGATGACTGCTTTTAGATTGCCAAGAAACAGGATTAGAGCCAAGATACACAACATAACCAGTGATAGATCTTCGAGTGTTCAAATCTGGAACCCAATCCGAATCATTATATGCAATCATAGACACAGAACTTCTAGAAGTATATGTCAAGCCACACTGAACAGTCCCTTGCAAATATCGAATTATTCTTTTGACCATAGCAAAGTGAACATCCGTAGGAGTATTCATATATTGACATACAGTATTCACAACAAAGGAAATTTCTGGACGTGTAAATGTAAGGTACTGTAGAGCCTCAACCAAACTTCGATATAGAGTAGGATCAGTAAGTAAGGTACCTTCAGTAGAAAGAACCTGATTATGAGGCTTACAGGGTGTGGAGCACGACTTACAATCATCCATGTCAATCTTGTGAATCAGATCAGTCATATATTTGGCTTGATTAATACACAAACCCCCATTTCTCTTATAAGTAACCTGTATGCCAAGGAAATAAGCTAACTTGCCCATATCCTTAAGATCAAATACTTCACTAAGAGCTGTGATCACATATTGTATCAACTGGGAATTAAAGCCTGTAATTATGATGTCATCTACGTAGAGAAGTAAAATGACCACATGAGCTCCTTCAGTTTTAGCAAATAGACTAGAATAAGACATAGCAGCTTCAAATCCAAGAGCCTGCAAATAGCTAGTAAATTTGGCATTCCAAGCTCAGGGAGCTTGTTTTAAACCATAAAGAGACTTAACTAATTTGCATACGTGAGTAAGAAACAGAGGATTGATAAAGCCTTGGGGTTGCTTCATATCAACTTCTAGCAATTCCCCATGAAGAAAGGCGTTCTTCACATCAAGTTGTCGAAGAACCCAATGATGTGTAGCAACTAGTGCTAATATTAAACAAACCGTAGTATGTCAAACCACATGACTGAATGTTTCTGTATAATCCAGCCCATTTTCTTAGTTAAACCCCTGAGCAACCAATCGTGCTTTATATCGAGAAATGGAACCATCACTATTTTGTCTGATTTTATACACCCACTAGCTACCAATGACATTATTATCACAAGAATTAGAAATAAGTGTCCAGGTACCTTGTGCTTGAAGAGCATCAAACTCTTCTTTCATTGCCCTTTGCCACTGGGGAATATGAGATGCTTGTTTGAAAGTTGAAGGTTCTGAAGCATCCAGAATGTCAGCAACAAAGGTGAAACCCTCTGAGAAGTGATCATCATCCTCAAGAGTCAAGGACTGCACTTTTGGGAATATAGCATTTAAGGCTGAGTAGTCTTTTCTGGTTATTATACTAGTTCTTAACCTTGTTTGAATGCCTTGTGAAATAGATGCATTAACTGTGCTAGGAGAGCTAGAAGAACTGATAGAAGGTAACACAACTTGTAGTTGATGGGAGTTATGGACAAGCAACATAGGGCTGGAAATAGTAGCATGTGTAGTAGAGTCATGTGCATTTTCCAAAGAACTCAAAGAAAAATGATGCTGTGATGTAGAACCAAGGGATTGAGAGACTGAAACCCTCGGTGAAGCATTGCTGGAATCAACACTAGAAGAATGATCCATTGAAGATGGTAACTGTACAATTATAGGACTTGCAGTACTACTATGACCAGAAGACATGGAAGAATTAGCATCTGTAGTTGTTGAAACAACATGTTTATAGGGGAATATAGTTTCATTATGAATGACATGGCGAGAAATAATAACTTTTCCAGTTGATATACTGTAGCATATAACACCTTTATAACCTTGTGGATAACCTAAGAACACACATTGAGTTGATTAAGGCTGCAACTTATTAGTGTTGTAGGGCCTAAGGTAAGGATAGATGGCAGAACCAAAGACTTTGAGATGAGCTATATTTGGTTTCTTACCAAACAACTTCCCAAAAGGTGAGACCATATTAAGACTCTTATAAGGCATCCTATTAATAAAAAAGGCAACATGGTTGACTTCATAAGACCAAAACTTGTGAAGTAACTTTTCCACATATAGCATTGTAATAGCTGTTTCAATAAGATGTCGATGTTTCCGCTCAACTAATCCATTCTGCTGAGGTGTGTAAGGACAAGAGATAAAATGTAATATACCATGTGTTGCAAAAAATTCTTTCAAAGCATGACCAAGAAATTCTCCACCACCATTAGATTGTAACATTATAACTCTAGTATGAAATTGATTCTCAATATATGCACAGAATTTGACAAAGGAACCAAAAACTTCTGATTTATTCATTATAAGAAAAATTTATACAAACCGAGTAGCTTCATCTATAAAAGAAACATAATATCGAAACCCTTCAATTGAAACAAATGGAGAAGGGCCCCTTACATCACTGTGTACTTTGTAAAAGAGAATATCTACTCTATCAATCCTATTAGAAAAATGAAGTCTACTCATTTTCCCATCGAGACAATGAGAACAAAGTTTGACATTTTCATCAGAAGTAACAGCTATATTTGATTCTCTAAGCATAGTTGTCAGTATGGCATTAGAAGGATAACCACAATGCTGATGCTATAAGGAAGATTGCACAGACTGTCCCAAATAAGCAGAGCATGCACCTTGATCCATTAAAGTGGGAAAAATATGTACAGGTACTCGAAACAGCTCATGATTGCTACCCTTTCCGTGGTGGATGATCGCCTCTGTTGCCTTGTCATGCACAAAAAAACTAAATATCATCACAGATAAACTAACTGTGATTGTCTTTGCATAACTTTTTAACAGACAACAGGTTCACAATCAACATTGGCACATGTAAAACGTTCTTAAGATGTAAAACATGAGAAGGAGTTTGCAAAATGCCATGACCAATATTTTGGACTTTCAAACCTTCACCATTTCCCACTATTATCTTCTTAGATCCTGCATATGGTGTAGATTGAGCAAGGACTGTCAAATCGGGTGTCATGTGATGAGAAACACCGGTATCAAGAATCCAGGAATCTCCATTTGCAATCTCAGCAGCAGGTTGTGCATTTATAGCTGGAAAACTAGGTGGAGATGACATAGGTGGAGAGCTAAACTATGGAGACTGATTGAAATGCACAAATGGAGGAGACTGACTGTTATGCACAAGCGGAAGAGTTTGATTTTTATTCACAAACTGAGATTGAGGAATACCAATCCCATTTCAACTTAAGAAGACACATGAAAATCTTGATATGCATAGTTGGCAGATAAGGAATGAGGAAGTTGGGCTCCTTGATAGGCATAATTGCCTCTATGCATGCAATTTAAGGCAATATGACCACGCTTGCCACAAATTTGACACTCTTGTCACAAATTTGACACTCTTGTACAGACTATCCACCACTGCAATATAACCTTTGCGAGAACATATTTGACACTCAGGGACAAGGTCAAACCTGTTAGAAGTATTGCCCGACCATGATTGCCAATTATGACCAGATCTGGAATTATTGAACCTTGGTTTATAGCTTCCATTACCTCGAGGTCTATAGTTATTCATACCAAACATTTTGCCATTCTGATTCAAGCCTAAAAAACTATTCGACTGAAACTGATTACAGATAGAGGATAGCTTGTTTGAGAAGAAGAACTACCAGAGAAGCCATAACCAGGATGAGGAAAGAACTGAGGAGGAGAAGGATTACTAGAAGAGCCTGAAGATCTCCCAGTATTATCATTAGAAGAATTAACATTCACAAACATAGCAGACATCCCTTGAATTAAGGAATTCTTTCTGGCTTCAATACTCTTCTCTACAACAATTAATTGAGCTCGAAACTCCTTAAGGGTAATGGTTGACTCTCTGTAAAAAATAACAATTCTAATTGTATCATAATCAGAAGGTAGATCTATGAGTGCAGCAATAATAAGATCATTATCTGACACTTTCTCTCCAGCAGCCTGTAATTGATCTTTAAGTGCTTTCAACCTTAGCAGATACTTATCAATAGTATCCTCCCCCCTTTTTGCATAGTATGTAGTTCAGCTTTTAGATGATTGACACTAGCTTTAGAGACAGACATATATCGATCATGTAAGGCAATCCAAGCCTCATGAGATGTCTTACAGCTGACCACATGCCCAATTGCATCATCATTGAGGGTAACAATCAACAAGCTTAACAATGCCATATCAATCTTAACCCAATCCTTATACGCAACATTAACCTCAGTGTTAACTTCTAATTCAGGGGTGAGAACAAACTTGGGAGGACATACAAAATCACCCGTGAAATGATCAAGAATATCATATCAACGCAAAATAGAACTAAACTGAAAACTCCATTTAAGAAAATTATCATCATTCAGTTTGATAGTAAGCATACCCAACAAACCTTCAATTTTCACTTGATTCACCATGATTGGAAGAATAAGTTCACTGTAATATCAACAGATGTAAAAATACAACCAAAAGACAATGGAAGAACCCAGAAAAATCCAGATGAAATTTGAGTCGGTGGAAAAAACCCAGATGAAAATTTCAGAATTAACATCGAACACGGAATCAAGAGCAACCAATCACTATATAGTTTCAAGAATCACAAACAGACTTCACCAATCGGCATCAACCTTTAATCAATTCAATTAACACAAGAAACCCCAAAATTCACAACAAATTGGCATTGGCCTTTCATCAACGCAACATATAAATTGTCAATTCAACATAATCCATGGCATCGACCTTCAATTATACGAATTTTCGAAAACAAATTCCAAAACTAAGTAAAATTCTTGAGAATTTGTGAAAGATAAAGAAACAATATCACCTTATCATTAATCGAAGCAGCAAAACCCAGAAACCAGACCAATTGCGCAAGCAAGACTAGCTCTCGATACCATCTTAATTGCAAGGAAAAACTCCATAGAAATCAAGCAATATGCAGACTAAGGAAGCTTAAAGATGAAGAAACTGAAGAATCTCTCGATATATTTCTTTAACTGTTTTGTGTATACAACCAACTTAATCAAAATACAAGAGGAAAGAACTATTTATACTACTTTATCGAGGCTTATGAAATACTCTATATGTGCACATGTTCTGCACATGTACAATGATGACCTGACATATTATTTACTTATCTCTTTCAACCCCCATGCCCCAAAAACTAAAAAATAAATACTTAAAAAAATCGTAATGAAATGTTCGAGCTAGGGTTTGCTAAAGAAAGGAATGTGCATGAAAATAATAGACCCTTTGTAGATGTATAACGTTTCAGTTTATTGGGGGACTTTTAGGTCGAGGTGGGTTTGGGCTTTGAGAACTTCCTGTTGTCCCCCTTGGTTCGGTTTCGTACCAAGTCCCAGAATATCTCGAAAGTGTTAGCTTGTCTTAGGAAATATCCATGTTGGATCAACGACTCGAAGATAGCATGATTTAGGCAAATAATGACTTAACCAAGAGGTGGTGTGGAAGCTTGAAGTTCATCAGTTTAGCATGTTGAGAGAGAGTTGGGATGGTTGCATGGTGTTTTTTGTTAGATAATATGGGTTTCCTAGGGTAGCAGCAAGGCTTACGATGGCCGGGATTTTAGTAGAATGCTGTGGGAAATACTAAGGTTGCATGGATGATGATTCTTGAGGCTTTAAAGGATATTTCTAGGCTAATGGGGTTCTCTGGATATGTTTCCTGGGTGTTACTTCTTGGCTCTGTTTCTCTGCGTTCTCTTTATCCTCTGTGTGTTATCTCTAATCATTCCCCTTGTTCTAATGGTTTCTCCCTCCTTATATAAGTGAAGGGCTCTTTTATAGGCTTAAAGGGAATCTGCCTTTGTGGCTTGGTCTTCCCCTCTTTTCTCACTAGCTCTCCTATTATTCCCTTGTTGGTCTAAGATAGATGCACTATTGAGACCTACAGTTTGCTTCTTCCTGAGGTGCGGCCTTCCCAGGCCGACTTTCCGCAGACGTTACTTTTGGTAGCGCGCCTCACGGCTATGGCCTGTTGGTTGTCTATGCAAGTTGGGAAGGGAAAGTAAGCATTAAATGCCTGACTTGCTGGGTTTAGCGTACATTTAATGCAGGAATCTAGTTTGGTCATAACTAAGAAGGTTGGCTTGCTAGGGAAAGAGGCAAACTAGGCTAATTCTCTCTCAAACTTACCCACGTGGAATACAAAGGCCATGGGCTTGGACTTTAGGGCTCCCAAGTAACCCAAAGTCTTCCACAATCTTGACTCCACGTAGGCCCAATGAACTTCCGTAACCATCCACACCACAATCCACTTGGCAAGTCCCAGACATGTGACTTGGGCTTAGCATGAATAGTGACTAGCGTGATAAATAGGCATGGCGTGATCCGGTCTAATTATTGTAGCATGACAAATTCGTAAATATATATTTCTTCCTCAATCACGCACCTTTGCATGTATTTGGACTTGAATAGAGGCTTGCATGACAATTGGGCTTCGAGGCTTGGTTGAGCTTGCGTGTGATATTTTTGGACCTCAACACAATTCAAGGATGCTTGATAATAAAATCGGGTCATTACAATTATATTTGGGAAACCATGGAAGTGTGTGTGTGTGTGTCTATATATATATATATATTCACTCGAGAACAAATGTAATATGTAGTAAATGGTTAAAAACGGATTTGGATTCCATCGGGATCCAAATTGTGGGATCCTAGGGATCTTCACATCTTAGCCATTTATCGTACATCGTATGGTCATAAATCATTTAATTTTTATTGTTTAAAATTAAACACAAATAGTAACTAACGAAAACTAGCCGCACGATGTACAATGAACGACTAGGATGTGAGGATCCCTAGGATTCCCACAAAGAGGATCCGAAAAGGATCCTCATCCGTTAAAAACAATCAAGCTTAACCTTGTAAAGTACGGAAAATAAACTTTGCAAGTGGTGAACTGCCCTAATAAATAGGCTTTCTTTCTTCTTTTCACTACATCCCGGGTTCCAACCCCTCCCCGTCCCTTTAGTTTGGTTTAGGGCAGAAATATTGCTTTTATTAATAAAAGGACAAGCAAGGAACCTTGTGGGCTGGGGTATTATGAGATAGAGCATGCAACCTAAAACCAGCCAATTACAATTGGGCAGATGCAATGTGGGATTTATTATCAGTGACAGGTTCTTGACACATGAATAACCTTCTCTAACGAAAAACCCATCATATTTATATTATGGTGTAAGAGATTCTTGATTTTGAAATTATATTCTTAACTTGGTACTTCAACCAAAACTGCATATGAACCGAGAAAATATAGTTGGTCTTTATTTTTCATACAATTGTTTACATTCGTGCCCCAATGGCACTCTCAAACTCACAAATTAAACTAAACTTTTATAGACTTGGTCGATCGAGTGGTTACCAGTGCTCTAAAAATTCCTGCTTAGCTTCGTTTGGGCACTGGATGGCTGGCCAACGTCACTATTAATCCTTAAGGGTGCGTTTGTTGCACCGGACTGTCTCGGACTGGACTAGCTGCAGGGACTAAGCTGGACTGGCTTAGACTAGACTAAGCTGGACTGGCTTAGTGAAGCGTTTGTTGCAGTATCGGACTAGGAAGCAGGATAATTATTATTTTATTTATTTTTTGTTTTTTGTTTTTTGGGAAAGTAATGAAAATTCTAGTTAACATTAACCAATTGTGAATAGGGAGAAACTGGGATGTGAATAGGGGGTGGCGGAATGGCAGTGTAAGGCGGTCTTAAAATGAGGACTCCTAACACAACATGGGCACTTGTGGATACGAATTCGAGTTGGAAACAATGTGAGGATGAATGCTTGAGAAACTGCTCTTGCTTGGCATACACAAAATTACGAGCAACCTAAAGCACATAATTTACACAAAATTATGGCACTCGCTGCACGCAGGCACCGCCCCAAAGTACATATCATTTTCTTAGTAGACCAACCTAAAGCACATAATTTACACAAAATTACGAGTTGGCATACGCAAAATGCTTGAGAAACTGCTCCTGCTTGGCAGACACAAAATTACGAGTTGGCTTAATTTATAAAATCATGCTTCTTAGTAGATCCCCATAATTTACAAAATCTTAGTTAACATTAGCCAAAATATTTCATAGTGCAAGGCTAAGTTAGAAGCCATAACTTAAGATTGTACGATTAACAAAATACATCCAAGGCTAAGTTAGAAGCCATAACCTAAGATTGTACGATTAACAAAATACATCCCATGTCAAAAGGATTGTACGATTAACAAAATACACCCATGTCAAAAGGCACCACATAATAAAATCATCCTCTTCCTTTGTCGCTTAAAAGCCTTTGGACAAACACTTTCTTGAGTTCTGAATCTATTGACCTGAACACTCCCACATTTTGTGGTTTTTCCAAAATAAGAGTCAATCCATCAATTTGATCCATGGGACAAAGACCCATTGCTTTAAGTTCCTTAGCTATGTCACTATGATCTGCAGTATCTCGAACTATAGCTTCAGTTACCATTTGCATCCTTATCCTTTTCCCACTTTCAACATAAAATTCTTTCAATCCATTTATAATTGCCTCGGTTCCATCACTTGAACTTCCCGTAGCTCTTTTCCTCTTTCTTTGGCTATTTGCAGTTTGGTTGCTTTGTTGGCTTTGCTGGTTCACTGGAGAAACATCATTTTCAGCTCCAAGATCACTTGCATCAACCTGATTATAACTTTGTTCCTCCATCATTTCAGCAGGGGTTTCGGCTACATTGCCCGTAGCCCGATCCTTTCCAAATATATATGAAAATCTATCATAAATTGCTTCTCCATCCATCGGCTTCCTTATTTTTCTAAGATTATATCAAAATAACAATTCTAAAATTTAGCATGCGTACAAATATAGTTGCAAGAATATAACTACTGTATAAATAAAATAGGATATGAACCTGCACATAAGTTTCCCATGTGTAAAGAGTAACATTTTTAATAGATCACAGAAACATTCTTTTAAAAATCAAACGCTTCTTCAAGAACCAAGTTCAAGTGTTTTTACAAGTACTTTCATAAAAATTTCAAAGTGTTTGTAATAAAAGCACTTTGAGCAAAACACTTAAGATAAAAAGTGCTTCTTATAGAAGTAGTCCTAAACGAGCGAACAATCATATTGGCAGTAAATGGCATGCGTTTAGAGCAACAACCCACAGACACAATGTGCGAAAGAACAACCGTCAGAGGAGTAGAGCATCAAGGCTGTGTTCCACTTCCATGAGGAAAGCCTCTCAAAGAAGAGAACAAAGCCTTTTCACTCATGGAACAAAGCCAAATCAGAATAATCAAATCACATCATTTAACAGTAGTAATATCACATATTTCGTTCTAACGTCCCTCTAGGGAGACATCCGATAAAATTGGAACGATATATTCTGTTCTAACACCAGCAGCAATGCTTTGCTGCATCTCATAAAAAAATATCCAGAATAACCCTCATACATAGCAACATCAGAAATCAACTAGAGCCACATCTATCACAAAAAACAGGAAATAACAATGATTAACTGACTACACGTCGATAAAAGAAGCAATTTAAACCCAATTATACGAACACCCGTAATCACACAGCTCTAAGAAACAGCTGGTGCCAACTGATGCATAATAAGATTCAATAATCTTCCTAAAAGCTGCAAATACCCTCATCAGTAATTGATGTTAAAGAGGGTATTAACTCTGCGGAACCTAATCAGGAAAGAGAAAAACACCTCGACATACGATAGGACCTCTATTCCTATGGGCCAACTTCAAGGTTTTTTTTTTTTCACAGACACCACAAATGCAAACCCGAATTGAAGAATCAAGATCTATAAGCGTAATGGAAGAATCCTGATCTACAACCCAAGTGAGAAAACAAGTGAGAAAACAAAACCAAATCAAATAAAGATCAACAAATGATTTGAAGTTTATCCAGTACGAATCACAATCTACAACCCAAGTGAGAAAACAAAACCAAATAGAAGAATCTCAAACACTAAAGACAACAACTGATTCCAAACTGTCTAATCTCAATCTGCAATTTGACCCTAAAAATCAAAACCCTAATTTGTTCAAGTGCAGAGGTCTATTATTGAAATTTTCTCAAACCCAAAACAACTAAATCAAATAAAGATCAGAAATATCACGATCTGCGAAATAAATCTAAGATTCGAAGTTTACTAGGCAAGAGGAGTAGATGAGGGTGAGCAGGATGCAGGCAAGCAGGACGCAGAGATGAGGGTGAGGTGGACGAGGATGAGGGAGCAGGGCAAAGAGGAAGCAGAGCAAGGAGGGAGCAGGGCAAGTAGGAGCGATGTGCGACGACTCAGGATGCGCGAGGTTCTCTCTCGCGAAGGTCTTATGAGTCTGGCCGAATTTGGGGTGTTTCGCTAAGAACTCTTAGCGAAGCTATTAATCCGAGCGAGTCCCCCCTAATCCCATTAAACCTAATCCTTGTGCAAACCAAACATCAGACTACACTAGCAATTAGTCTAGTCTAGTCCAGTCCCCCCTAATCCGGTCAAACAAACATGCCCTAAGAGTTTAACAATTAAGAAAGGGCACCACCTACCTAGGCGCCCCTAAACCTGCCTAGGTTGCGACTCACTTAAACAAAAAACAGATAACTTCCATTTTGCATTTGATTTTTTCAATAAATTGTAAGAGACTTGTTGGATACTTGGATGAACAGTCATTATATGCTTGCTTCCTATATTTTCAATATGTTCTAATACTTTATAATCTATATGTCGTTCTATTGGGCAATTTTAATATCACATTTTAAGTATAAGTAGACTTTTATTTATATATTCTATAATAAATTTAAATTAACAAAACCGCCTAGACCCCTGCTTAGGCTCCCCCCTAGAAACCTAGGAGCTAGGTCCCTATCCGTCGCCCGACTAGCGCCTAGCGCCTTCTAAAATCTTGGGTCACAAGCATTGTTTTTGTCCAAGTTTATTTGCGAGAAGAAATTAAGATTAATTAATATACAATTTATCAAACTATTAATCAAACATTTGCCTTCATTTCGGTACTATATATTCCTTCCAATGTGCTCGCATATTCCTTCGTACAGTTCATACTCACATTCATGTTCTACTTCTACCAGATTAAAGCAACCCAGAGCATGCATGCTTGATGCTTTCAAATGGTACTCTTGGTAGTTAAAAAATATCATTGGTACTCGATTAACTACATGCATGTGAGGTTCACTGACAAATTATGATTAACAAAAGATATCCTTCTCTCTTAAACAATACGCATCACACATTGCATTTTTAACTTTGTATATTGAATTAATAAGACGGCATCTTCGTGCAACACCAGCTAGCACAACACACACAAACACACACACACACACACACACACACACACAATCAAGTGCGGCTTGATCTGTGCTATATTTGGTACATTTAATAATTTATTACTTACCATATGTAACCCAAAAAATAATAAACTTACTAGTTCAGTGGAAGAGGAAGGCCAGGTAGGGCTTCCTCAAACCGTGGAACGAATCATAGCTAAAGCCTTTACGAGAACTTCTCCATTTTTATTAATTCCATCCTCAGTGGAGGCGATAGGCATGGTACCTTTGGGAGCTCTCATAATTTGCTTCATTTTTTTATCCTATCAGGCAAAAAAGGGAATTTAAAATGACTTGTTTCGGGACAAACTAAAGTGGTCCGGACCCTCCACAGTTTTGGGGTTTAGTTAGTGATTTGACTTGACCGTTTGGAATCTTTGACCATGAGTCTTCTTAACTTTATTTTCATGGTAACTAAATAGTATAAAAATGGGATTAAATAAGTACAAAATCGAAAGACAAAAGTATTGGTTAACATTAACATTTTGTTTTTGGATAGATGCAATATGAAAGGACAAAATTAAAAACCAAAAGATCATAAAACAACAAACAACCATACACAGAATCGGAAATCAAGGCTTCCACTAGTATGCCAAGGCAAAAGTTGGAATGTATGATGCCCTATTTGAACTTTCAACCGTAAGTAACCAATTTGGTTTAATCAAACTTACATAAGGAAACGTTGAATCTTCATTGATCGATATTTCCTATACATTTGTCTTGTGTAACCGAAAATTGTGTTGATTGTTATGTTTAAATTAAGCAAAACATTTATATTAACAAATACCGTACTTGATATGAAGTTAATGGGTTAAGATTTGGGAAATCACGCTTTTGACACACATTTTGACACCCATTTTTAAGGATGGCAATGGATCGGTTTGGGGATGGAAATACTATATCCATCCCATAACCACGAAAATTAACCATATCCATAACCGTAAATTAACCATCAGGTATTATCCATAACCATACCCACCAGATAACGGATTCCCCATCAGTTAATGGTTATATCCATATTTGTCAATACAAAAAATATATTCGCCCAATTGACGCATGATAATTTAGTAAATATTAATTTCGTCATTAAATATTTGATGTATAAAATGATTTAATTAATGGATCTTGTGGAGCATAAAAATTAAAGTTAAACATTGATAATGTTGGTTGATCTTTGATATCTCCCATAAGTACCATTGAATTCTCATAGATTTTGATTCTTATCAAAACTTGTGAACTTTGCCACAAAATGCAACTCACACAATGCAATTTTTGTATTCTCAAAGTAAGATTCGGTGAATAAAGAATATACACACATATATATATATATATATATACATACATTATATATTATTCGGTTCGGGTTCAGGTACGGATATGGATTGGAGACCCCTATAACCATATCCAAAACCATAACCGAATAATATTTATAGTTTTTCCCCATACCCAAAATATACCCGAATTTTCATACTGAAATCCAATCTATTCGGGCGGTTATCCACGGTTAACGGTTTAACGGTTAGAATTGTCATCTCTACCCATTTTGTAGGGTCAACGTCGTAATGTATTTCAATAATCTGAAGTGCTATATTTTAGTATAATATTCATATATCATCCTTGCAAAAATTTGGACAAATCCAAAAGCTTTAAAACATTCACCATAGACGAATATGGTTCTACAAGGAAATAGTAAATTTAATCCAACGATTGTATGATTTTGGATTTGGATGATTTTTGGTAGACATGATTTTTGAGATAAGACACAAAAGTATACGGTTGGATTGTTAAAATACGTATATTACAGAGTGTGCTCGACAAAAATGTATATCAAAATGTATGTTAAAAAAAACGTATGTCCATGGTCTCAACTCTAAGTTAATACATCACAACAAATATGCAGGCTATAACAAGATTAAAGCATAAACAATACAGTACGTGTAAGGATCGATAGATCGATAAAGATGAAGCCATGATCGATCTAATAGCAATCATTCTCCTCTCTGTCAAAAAAGCTCAATGCTTAAACTTATAATTGGAAAAAAAATTAAGCATATCTTCTGTAGGAGCATATGCCGCTATTTATATTAGTTCATTCCATGTTGTCCTCATATTAGAATCAAAATAGGAAACTGAAATTGAATCCTTGTCCAATTTTGAGTGTAAGATGCATTATTCATATTGAGTTTCAATCCTAAACAAAATAGTGCAACTCGTCCTCTTTTTCTAGTAGACTTTTCCATACCAAATTTGAGCATTATAACTAGTTTTAAGTTTTTAACTCTTATTCTTACGTTCACAATGCATATCCAACTAACCATCACACAGAATACTATAGATACATATCTTCTGAAATGAGTTGTAGTATATACAAAATCTCTCACATTCACTTATTACTTATGTGATAGGTGATTGGGAGAATAAGCATATATGCTTTGCACACCACTGAAGAATTTCTTCAGGAGGAGGTTATACAAGCTAAATATCTCACTATATTCAATGTCGTAATAAAAAATACTTAAGCAAAATGTACATGGTATAATTTTCCGTGGTTAAGTCAAACTCTAATCAGAAATTATCATAACTCTAAAGAAATTATGACAAAATCACAGTATAAAAAAAATTAAATGGATGGTAATATTTGAAGGGTTAGCCATATATATTGAGTTAGAGAAAACTTTTGAAATTCAAACTAATACATATAATAATCATAGGCCGGAGTCAAACTGGTGCATATAAAAATTGAAAACCTCAAAAAGCAAAAGTTCGTATCAATATATGATCAGTCTGGACTACTTAAGTTGGGTCAAATTTTGGCTCTTATTGAAACCATCCATTTACCAACCACAAATAGCTTTTTGTGAGTTAGTGGCAGTCAGAAACTATTTCTTTAAATGCACGAATGCAACTACAGATTATAGTGCTTTTAGTCACTATTATGCGCATGGACTACTAATTATTGTTATATTAGATTCGCAGTTTGGAAAGGCGAACGATATCGGGATGATATAGCTCAAAATCTCATGCATGGGAAAACAATATGATGATTAACGAGAATAAGGGCATCAAAGCTCAAAATCTCAGATTATTATGGTGCTTTTGTTGCATATTTTAGAGTTGCTGATGTAAAATGTTAGACCAATTTAGATGAGATGGTAAATCACATAAACATACAAGAATAGAACGATGTATTGTGGTTTATTTGAAATTAGGCTACATCTACAGAGGTACAACAAGAATAATATGTGTATTTTAATTTCGTATTATGATTTATTAGAATCTGAAGTTCAAAGCTATTAGGACTTGACTAAAGCTTTGAAGTTGTACTAACTCATGATGTGGGGAATTTGGTTATTGGCTTGGATGGACTTAGTTGCAAGGGGAAATTGAATAAGTATTTTTTGTTGAGCACTAGTAGAGAGCAAATACTCTCTTTTCACTAGTAGAGAGCATATACTCTCTTTTCACTTGCTAAAGAGAAGTAGTTTATGTTAATTTTTTAATTAAGAAGTATTAAAGATCAACCGAAATCAAACAGAAGTGCTGACCTGTGTTGCTGTTGAGACTTGTGGGATGTTGCTGAGGCTGTGCATGGCTGAGCTTCATTAGCTCTGTTTTCAGCAATATGGCTATAGTCATTACAAAAAAAATATTAAATTCTTATATTGCTCAAATTAAACAGAATTTATTTATGGTTATATAAGATATGATACAATCCTCGAGGAATCTTCACCAGACACAGTAGCTTTATGCGCGGCTATATATCTAATGATTGAACCCATTTGAAAGTTTTGCACATTACCACAAACAAAAAAAATTCAAACCTGATTAGAGTAAGACAGATGTTCTTCCCTTGAATTTTGTGGACCAAAGAGTTGTAATTAAGCTTGTACAAGTAACTATAGTCATCCAAATATAGGGAGTTTTAACGAAAAGCCTGCGTTACTGTTCACTTTAACGAAAAACCACATTCTTACACTAAAAAGTCAAATCTGGTACTATTCACTTTACCCTTTATTTTGTCCTTATAGTTAAAACTCAAAGTTTTCAAGCCAGTTTCATTAGTTTTCCTCCAAATATATATAATACTGTACATAACAATTGGATGGTACACAAGAATCTCTAAATCTTGGTGCATGTCGGTGGTGGAGAGGGAGCCCAACTTACTTTTGTTTTATTCATTCTAAACTAATCACTTTGGTCTTTACGTACCCATAACTTTCCTAAACAAAATTTGATTGATTATTAGATATATAGCCGGCCTGCAACTTAAAGCAACACTTCAGAACAATGAAAGGTCAAGCAAGGACGACTCTAGCATTCATAAAATGAAAACTACATCTGAAACATATTATAAGCGAGAAAGCTTGGTGTTGGTAGACACTTCCATGTCGCTAGGAAACTTTTTTGTTTGTCAAATGTCACTAGGAAACTTGAGTAGTAGGCATTGTCCAAGTTAACGTGTTAAATGCGTCATATGTTTATATTTATAAGGATTTAGATTTTACAACACGTGTTATACGGTAATTGTCACTCAATCTGCCATATGTCGGAAATTTCATCCCAATTGATACAGCAGATAATATAGAAAAAAAGGAACAAACTCTTGAACACAATAAACCCTTAATTGTTGTTGATTCTCACAGATGAAAATGGCCGCGAACAAAGGAAATCTATGCTTTGTTGATTCCTACAGAATACCCAAGTTGATAGATTGGAAGAGAATAGACTCTTACCTTTACTTTAACATCCAGAAATTACCCGGTCAGCTAAACTTAGAAGGAAATATAAGACGAAAATGTTGAATCTCAATAGTCTCAATACATTGCACCTAGCCAAGTATTTATTTTAACACAAAGTAATAAAGCCAAAATTACTTGTACTACAATGCATCAATACTTATTTAGATATAAATGCATAGATGAATGCATCGTATCCTAATGCATCTGCATCACTCTCCGGGGTTGAGAAGGATTCGCCCTCGCATTCAAGCATTCCTCCTCCATAGAACTTGCACCATGATAAGGAAGTAGGTGTTTGATTTTAGGGGCTTTTAGATCTAGGTCCAAAAACATAAATGGTTTTTAGGAGTGAGTCCAGTTATCTAATTACAAGTTTTTATTTCTTTTAAACTCATTTTATATTTTTTAAAAATATTAAAAATCAATTAAAATCTTCTAATATTATGTATTTTTCAACTCCAAAAAATCTAATTAATATGTTACAAAAAAAAAAAAACTAATATACTAACATAAATTATCTACAAAACATTCTACATTAACTCAAGCAACAAATATATGAATATATATTAAACCTGTAAGCGAGATATGAAACCAAACTAAAAGATAGGAAAAAACATAATATACTTACAAGCAAGACACATTAATTTGTGACACGTTGATTGTAAAAAAGAATTTGTCATATAGATACATAAAAATAATTAACTTGTGATATAGGTTGATTATAAAAATTAAAAATAAAATCTATAAATGGGGTTTAAAGCAGGAGGAAGAACAAGAAATAACAAAAAATAAAAATAAAAAGCAATAATCAAAGAGATCATTAGGAAGAAATTTGATTTTTATAATAAATCTTATCATTGAATATATAATTATTGATAATAAAATAATTAAATTTAAGAAATTGGACTTATTTTAATAAATTAAACTATTCCTATTATTGGCTAAAAAAAAAAATCTACTTATATCAAGTTTTCCTTGATTTTAACACAGCGGCAGTACGAATATAACTTGGAAGTTTGGGGCGGTAGGCATTTGGATTGATCTTCTCGACAATCTCCACTGGATCAATCTTTCTAGAAACTAACTTATTGTACTCGCCTGCTAGAAAGCGATCTTTAATTAGTCAACACACCCACGCAAAATCACCCACTTCAAATTTTACATGTCAATTCTCACCAAAAACTGCCCTGACAAATCTAGGCTTACAATGAATATAGCTTTATCCCTCATCCCATACATTAAACTCATTACCCAAATTTGTACTCTTCAAAAATAAATAAATAAATAAAACTCATCACCCAAATTAATATAATGCATGAACTCAATTAATCTCAATTGTATGAGCCTAGTACCAAATACTTATGATGACTCTTATATAATCCTAGTACATGGAATATTATTAAGGCCAATATTACTTTCTAATATTATGCATGGACTTCATCGTGCATGAATTTTATCATAATAATTCATGTATGTAAGTGCTACTTTGTCTGCATCATAAGCACTAGCTATAGGTTGGAGAGAATTCGTCCTTGAATTCGGATCAAGGTCAAATTTAGAGTCATAATATTGAAACTCTTCCATTCCAAAGAAATAGATATTTGCAATATCTATTTTTTGTCGACCTAAGAAAAACATGCTCTTCAACTAGTGTCACAGGATTGAAGTCCTTGAGATTAATCTTCATATGATTCACAATATCAACCAACTTTTTGGAAGAAATATAGAGATTGAAAATATTGATTCCAATGAAATCAATATACTTAAAAGTTTCCCAACTGTTTATGGAATCATGAGGCATGGTCAAGGTGATAGTCACCACACTCATCAGCTTGTCAATAATCATATGAAATTTCTTGTGTGAAAGTTTTTTGACCTCAATAAAGGCCACTACCACATATCTCACAACTTAGAAACTTCTCACCTGTAGGATAAGCTATTTTTTCTTCAGTAGCTTCTTCCTAGGGTCGCTTGAAGCTTTGATATCATTTGATGCAGGGGATAATATAGGAAAAAGGAACCAATTATAAAACACAATAAACTCTTAATTATTTTTTATTCTCACATATGAGGATAGCCACAAACAAAAGAAATTTATGTCTTATTTATTGATTCCTACGAAATACCCAAATTGATAGAAAACAAAAAAAATAAACTCTTACTTTAACATCCAAAAATTGCCCAGACAAACCTAGGGTTACAATAATTTTAAGGTTCTATCCCCCATCCCATACATTGGACTCATCACCCAAATTAATGTGATGTGTGAACCCAATTAATCCCTATACAATGAGCCTAGCTAGTACCAAATACTTATGATGATTCTCATATAATTCTAGGAATATTATTAAGGACAAAATTACCTTCAAATGCACTGCATAGACTTCATCTTGCATGAATTTTATCACAATAATTCATATATGTAAGTGTTATTCTGTCTGCATCATTTATGCAGCAAATAATATAGGGAAAAAGAAACAAGCTCTAGAACGCAAAAGACCCTTAAATCTTGTTGGTTCTCATAGATGAGAATAGCCATGAACAAAAGAAATATATGGCCTTCCTCCAAAAAAAAAAAAAAAAAAGAAATATATGGCCTGTTGAGTCCTAAGGAATACCTAAGTTGATAGAACAGAAGAGAATAAACTCTTACTTTAATTAAGCATCCAAAAACTGCCAGCAAGCTAGCAGTGTCAGCTTTGGGGGCTAGAGCGAATGGTGCAATTGCACAGTGCCCAAAATTTGAAGGGGCTTAAAAAAATATTTCCCATCTAATATTAATATGTAATAATGTTATATATTAAAAAATTATTTTTATTAGCACTTTAAAATCTCATTATGCACTCCTTATGAACTAAAATTTTTCTTTCTAAATATGAAAATTTGGAATGCACCATGAAATATTTGAAGTGGCATTAACTGTCACATCCCGACCGGGATTTCACATTAACACCATCCTAAAAAATGGTTTTTTATTTTTTAAATAATTTATTATATAATAATGTTGTATATTCAAGTGAAACTTTAAAGTTAGAGTTTTTTCAAGCTTTTTTTTCTTGTTTGGTTGTTTTAGATTGAACTGCTTACGACTATTTAGTGAAGGTTATGTTTGTAGCTCTTTTTACTTATTGTTTAATGACATTTATAAATTTATAATCAGTGAGTTCTAAAGTTTGTTTTAACTTAATATATTGCTTTCTAACATAAATATATTGTTTATTTTATTAAAAAACAATCTTAAGGTGGGGTCCTTTTATAAACCACACGGCCTAGAAATCTCAAAGATGGTCATGCTAGCTAGGCTTACAAAGAAATATATGATGAAAAGGGTGAACCCCAATAGTCCCAATACATTCCACCTAGCCAGGAATTTATTTTGACACAAAGTAATAAAGGCAAAATTACTACAACTACAATGCATCAATATCTAAATATAAATGCATAAATGAATGCACGACATCACCAAGTCAAATTATGATATTGTTTTGCGTATCAAGAAGAGTTGTAAGCTTAGAAAAGAAAGAAGTAGCAATAATGGACTAGCAAATCATGGAGATAAGTAAGATCTTTGAAAAAATGCCAAAATATGCACTAGGAAATCATGACATAGAACCGCAAACCATCCAAATTGAATTTTTTATTTTCTTCTTTCAATTAAAGTAGAGGTTAATATCTTACCAGGGCATACTTTGCCAAGATTATAAATACCCAAGATGTGAACTTTAATATCAAGTGTTTGCTTCTGCATCTTTCATTCCTTCCAGTTCTTTCTTGCAAGTACTTTCCCTGAGCCATGTGATTCCAGAGTTTTCAGAAGAAAAAAACCATCTAGTTCACTAGTATTTTTTCATAGCTCAAGTGATTAAGAGCATGTATTTTTATAACTGATATTTTAATTTGGTTTCCCTCCCCAAGCTACATTTATTTTTATAATATTTTAATTTGGTTTCCCTCCCCAAACTATCACTTGTATTAATATATTTTCCATTATTATGGAAGCTAAATGTGCTATTCTTCTAGCCCTAATTTCATGCATTGGAATTGTGTGCATTGAGGGAAGGCCACTTTTGCCAAAGAATAAAGATTCGATCAACACAATCGAAGCCAACCATAAAAGAGAATTGGGAGAGCAAGTCAGCCAACCCGCACCCCCTCACCACATTGCTAGTCCCATGACACCTCACAGTACTGCTCATAATTTTGGTGATATTTCAGGTACTCATGCAGCATATAAAGATGATTTTAGACCTACAACACCAGGTAGCAGCCCTGGGGTTGGTCATGAATTCATAAATAGCGAAGAATACATGGAATCAAAGGCTGAGCATGCTGTTACCACAGGAAAGCCCACAGCACCAGGGCACAGCCCTGGGGTTGGCCATGTTCTTCAAGTACAAAATGGCGAACCAATTCCATAGATCACATGTGAAGACACATTTAGGGTTTGCCAATAATGGGTTCTATCTGGTTTCATGTAAATGGCCATTAATTTAGATTCTGGAGTTAGGCACGCATGTGCATAATCAGCATCATTTTCTTCCTTAATTTCATGTTTCAGTTCAGTTTTACTATCTTTAAGTGTCATATCTTAATAGCCATATGTAAAATAAAAGTGTCCTTCGTTGATGTTGAGAGCATGAATTTCACATTAGAGAAAGAAGAGACTTTGTAAGTGTTTCTAATGAGTCGAAGTACCACACATATTACCATGTAATTTTATAATAAAATATCAACTTCATTTATAATCTCTCTCTCTCTCTCTCTCTCTCTCTCTCTCTCTCTCTCTCTCTCTCTCTCTCTCTCTCTCTCTCTCTCTCTCTCTCTCTCTCTCTCTCTCTCTCTCTCTCATGACATCTACACTAAACTATGTCAACATTACGTGAATAAACAAAATGGATATAGAAAACATAAGATTTATGCATATTATCAGTGGCGGATCCAGACTTTTATCATTGGGTGGTCCCAGTATTAGAGTTGAACGGGAAGAGTCTGGATCTCTCCCATCAAAGGCCCATGATCAAATGATTCGGGCCGTTGAAATTTGATTCAACGGCTACAAACAGGGTGTTCCTTTAAAAGTTATAATAATTGTAGCCGTTGGATTAAATTTCAACGGCCCAGATCACTTAATAATGAGCCTTTGATGGGAGAGATCCGGACCGAATCTCTTCCCGAGTTGAACTATCCAAAATCGGGTTGAACCCATCAAAATTGGTGTTGTACTATTCGAAATAACATTGTTTAAACTAATCGAGTATAATTTTCATGTATTATATCGTTCCATGTTCTTAATTTCTACACATTCAATTATTAAAACAAAAATTCATATCAATTAATGGAGTTAAAAACATATGTATATTTGTTCAATAACAAAACACACACACACACACACACACACACACACACATATATATATATATATATATATATATATATATATATATATTATATAAATAGAAATTAACCATCACATGATCAAATCAATATAAAAAATCATAAATTACAATCCAAGCACTAACTAGTATCTATTAGGAATCTATCATTTTTATTCGATACACATCAATTTAATAGCATTCTATTTTGGACTAAAATTAGAAAACTTATTTAAATTTAGAAATTAGGACACTATTAAAATAACAAAAAAAAAATTAAGAAATGAAGTGGTGGTTGAAAGGAGAGAGGTGGACAAGTGGTGGCTTGGTCAGATGGGGTTAGAACGAAAATGGAAAATGGGAGAGAGGAAAAAGGGATTGGGCATTGGGAGTACCGATTATGATGTCTTATATAAAATATTAAAATGGGAATTAGGCTCACACGTTCATTTTACTTGTATTGGGCTCAAACAGAGCGTTTTGGCCGATTCAGTTTAACAAGAAAACAACCTTCTTCTTCCTTTTCCATCTGCAGTCTGCACATAGAGTCGCCGTTGCATATCTCCCCTCCACACAACTTCAGGCCGTCGGGTGGTCCTGGGACCACCCTAATCCTTGAATGGATCCGCCTCTGGATATTATGTTATCAATTTGGTATTAAAAAAAAAATTGCACGGATGACAATTAAAGCGCTCATTTAGCAATTGAAATATAAAAGTAGAAATAAAATTTGGGCTCATATATAACTAAGCCAATCGTGCTTACACAATTTATAGAAAAACAGTCCACAACTCAATCTATATAAAAGTAAAGTAAAAATCATTTTAACTTTTCAACAAGCTCAAACTAATTCAAGTGTCACACGCGACTGGAATCTCAAACGACATTGTTTACAAAAAAATTTAGGGTAAATTACACAGAACTAATTCAACTATTAGGTCATTAACAGTTTCATACCTCGTCTTTAAAAAGTTTCAATGTCATACCTCATCTACGAATTTGTTACAATTTCATACCTTCTGTCAGTTGTCTGTTAATTCCTCCGTTAAAATGCTGAAGTGGCTTGAGGCGGGATCCATTTTCTATTACAAATTAATTAAATATTAAAAATTTATAAAAAAAAAAAACCAAAAATCCCAAACCTAGATCCCCTTCCCCCAAAACCCCCTATTCCCTTCCCATCTTCCCCGCCGGTCGCCCCCCCCCCCCCCCCCCCCACAAAAAAAAAAAAAAATCCTTTCTTCCAAGCCCAGAACCCCTCCCCCCCACCCCTCTTCTCCCTCCCAAGCCTCCCAAGCACCTCCCTCTCCTCCAATCTCTTCACCTCCCCTACCATTCAAAACTTTAAAATAAAAAAATAAAAATAAAAAAAACAGTTGAGGTGGTCCGACTTCAACGGGAAGGAAGGGTTGGGTGGGGTGCGACGATCAAAACAATCTGGGTTCAGATTTTTTTTTTTGTTTATTTTTATTTATTTTTAAGTTTTGAATGGGAGGGGAGGTGAAGAGAGTGGAGGAGAGGGAGGTGGTTGGGAGGCTCGGAAGGGAGAAGAAGGGTGGGGGGTTGCAGGGGAAGTGGGGGAGGGTTTTGGGCTTGGAAGGAAGGTTTTGGGGGGGGCAGGGGGGACCAATGGGGAAGAAGGGAAGGGGGATCTGGGTTTGGGATTTTTTGGTTTTTTTTTAATTTAATTTTTTAATATTTAATTAATTTTTTAATCGAAAATGGGTTCCGCCTCAAGCCACGTTAGCATTTTAATGGAAGAATTGACAGACAATTGACGGAAGGTATGAAATTGTAACAAATTCGTAGATGAGGTATGACATTGAAACTTTTAAAAGAAGATGTATGAAACTGTTAATGACACAATAGTTGAGATAGTTCTATATAATTTACCTATTTTTTTAACATACACTAACTTAAATTTCTCAATTTCAAAAGGTAAAAAAATATAAGTTACAATTTTGCATCATGATTAGCATGGTCACATGTTGAGCGAGAATCGACCTGCAACTTAGTGACAAAATAAATATATACTTAAAAATAGAGGGAAAAAAAATTAAAGTAAAAGTCTAACTCAATTTGTTTATCAATGAAACAAGATGTAAAGAATATGCAAAAAGTTAGGAACTTAGGACCACTAGTGATGAAAGAAAAGAAAGAAGAGAGAAGTTCGGAGGACAACCAAAAGTATGATTAGGGTAAAATTATTTATTTCCATTTAAGGGAAGGACAACTAGGTCCTAATAACTTCCTTTATGTGCAAACCTTACGCATAAACTATACCTAGTATTCGCACTTCACACAATGGAGAATAAAGTATCCAACATGAAAGAGCCAATCAATCCCTTTTCCACCAAACATATATTATATGAAAGAGGAAGACAAAACATCAAAAGGACAACATACAACCTGCAAACGACAGAAGGCACATGAAACGCAAAACCTACTTGTCAAGAGAGCTAACGAAATTAATCAATATGGACTTATCACTTTAGATGAATGGATTTAACACATAAAAGCAAAAAGATAGAACGAAAATTTGACCGCGTTTTAGTGTTTTTTATGCATAGAGAATTTTGATCTTAAATTATAGTTGTTAACGTGTATTTTATTTATTGAGACTTTTAATCAAATTATAATTATTTGATTTTTGGTCAAGAATTTAACGACTCAAAATTTAAATTTGTTAAATATTTTAAATCAAACTAAAAAAATCTCAATAAAGAGAGCTTAAATGGACATTGCCACATTGGTAAGTAGTTAATCCTACAGCGGATTGCATGTTCCTCAGAAGCTGGAGCTCATTTCTGAATAGGAAATTAATCACCGTACTCAAATTCTACAAATCCCTTTGTGTCACATCCCGGCCCAGGCCCCCACCATATCCCGGGCTTGACTCCGCCATAGCACGATATTGTCCGCTTTGGGCCCCGACCACGCTCTCACGGTTTTGTTTCTGGGAACTCACACGAGAACTTCTCAGTGGGTCACCCATCATGGGATTGCTCTCGCGCGAACTCGCTTAACTTCGGAGTTCCGATGGAATCCGAAGCCAGTGAGCTCCCAAAAGCCTCATGCTAGGTAGAGATAAGAATATACATATAAAGCTTACAAGATCTACACCCTTGAATGATGTGAGATCTTACACTTTGTGTTGCCACATGCATATACCCTAAAGGTTACCGCTCCTTTTTATATAGATAATACTTGCATCTCTCAAGTAGAGAATGCACATATTTTGTCTTTTGCAAATAGCATATTTTGACTGAATACAATCAATGATCGGAAGCATTCATTTTATTAATCTTTATTTGAAAATCAATCTTACAAAAAATCATTCGACTTGATGATCATTTAATCATCTAAACGTATCAAATAAATGAGCAGTTCACCATGAATGTATTACATGACATGCACCGTCGATCTGTTTTATACATTTGAATGATTAAATGATCTTCGAGTGAAATTATATTTTGTAGGGGTGATCTTCAATTAAGATTAAAAATTTAAAAGGTTCCAACCATGAAATTTGTTTAATCAAGATACGTTATTCGCAAAGGGAAAATGAGCTCATCTCCCAACAGGAGAATGTAAGTATTATCCCCTTTTATTTTCAACTTTGAGTAAAACTCGTAAAATAAAAGGGACTTTAACGAAAAGCTTATGGTACTGTTCACTTTAACGAAAAATCATATTTTTACACTAAAAAGTCAATCTTGTTACTATTCACTTTACCCTTTATTTTGTCTTTATCGTTAAAACTCAAAGTTTTCAAGCTCTTTTCATTAGTTTTCCTTAAAATAAAAGTAGCACCGTGCTTTTCTTGCTTGCTTACCAGTGTGACCTCTGATGCTAAACAGCAGGCCTTGGTGTATCTATATTTGAATTCAGCAGCCGCAAATTTGAAAAGGGATACGAATGCTACATACCTTCCAAGCTACATAACCTAGATTCTTGAAATATATGTTATAATCACACGCTAATCAAAGAGATTATATTTAGAAATAGTATTTTTAACTTTAATTAGCACTTTAGAAAAGAAAATATATATTACAACAAGTTGGCCACTGTAGACAAAGGGAATCGCAAGATGTATAGAAAGCTGCAGAAGATTCAAATTTAAGAGTCAAAATCGTCTCCATGTGCAACTAGTTAGCTCCCGGTTAGTTGTGACAGTCTTTTACAGTTGTGATTACATATAGTAATAGTATTGCTACCTTTATGTAGTTTAGTTTTTATTAAGTATATGAAGAATCTTATGGAGTTAGTGGCACGTAACACATAAGGTTAGCTATATGATAACAAAGCTGGTTAAATTATAAATATTTTAGGGTTTGGCCATAGTGGCATAGGGTAGGTAGGCCGAAAGAATCCCTCTCCACATTGTTGGGTCAGCTGGGACTGAATCAAGTACCAACTTGTTCCAGCTTTCTGTCAATAAACAACAGTATATTTGGGAGGGAATGAAGATTCACACTTTCACTAGCTAACTAGCTCCAGCTATATATGTAGTATGTATATATACTTCCCAAGACCAAAAGGAAATAAAAGCGATCGAAGAAACTAAAATAGCAAATGACCCAAGTAAAAAATGTTGAGAGATGTTAAAAGTAGCAAAGTATCTTCTTATCGCAAGAAAGGCAATGAAAACCAACTCAGTATTGAAGGTATGTGCGCGCGCGCGCGCTTACGTACGTTGACAAGCTGATTTTTGAAGGTATGTGCATGCATGACAGAGGAGTATACTTGATGCGAATATGTCGGGTACAAATGCTTTGAACATAACAATCAGATGCATGTTGCCCAAAAAATATAACAATCAGATGCATTTAACATGCATATTATTTTTTTAATGTTGGCTGTCATACCTGGAAAAGTGTTCAGAGACAATGTTTGTAAATATAGCTGGAAAAAGAAAAAAAATGCTCTACTCATTACACCAGACAAAAGGGTCTTTTAAGAGTGGAAAAGCACGTTGTTAAGGAATTTTACACATACCTTAGAAATCAAGGATACAGAGGTACGATCCCATAGAACAGATCATGTTAAAGTAAGGTCGAAGCAATTTTACATATACCTAGAACACAAATATCCTACTTACAGCCCACTTCTCTAAGAAGTAGTAGTTAGTCTATATTAACACCATCACCCAAAGACTCATTAAGGTGATGTTGGGTGAGAGACTTCTAGAGGAAGAAATAGTCTAAAAAAGGATTAGAAATGCACACATAACCATTACAAGTCTCTTATACGTGTCTTTGTAATTCTCATGAAGTACACTTTTTATCTCCTCTATCTAACATTTTCTTTATTAATTTGGCTTCAATTCTCTGAGATTTGGAAATCTTTCACCCAAAAAATGTCACCAGCATGTAGGATCTTAATTTAAAGGGTAAATTACACTTTACCACCTCAGGTTTGGGGTCGTTTTTAATTCCTTACAACATCTTTAAAACATTTCACTTTCATACCTCAGGTATTATTTTATTTCAAAATAATACATCCGTTACATTTTCCATCTATTGATTCGTTAAGCACTGACGTGGTTGCCACATTTATGTCACGTGGCTGCCAAATGTGTGTCACGTGGCAAAAAAAAAAGAATTTTTTAATTTTTTTTTTTAAAAAAAACCTGAATCTTTTAAATTAAAAAAAAACACCCCTCCTCCTCTCTTCTCCCCTATCTTCATCTTCCCCCTGCAAACTAGGGAAAAAAAAAGAAGGGCCCTTCAGTTCGTCTTTCCCCTCCTCCTCCTCCTCCTCATCTCTTCTCCCCCATCTTCGTCTTCTTTCCCTTGCAACCAAGGAAAAAAAAAAAAAAAGCCTTTCAGTTCGTCTCCCCCTCCTCCTCCTCATCTCTTCTCCCCCATCTGCATCTTCTTTCCCCTGCAACGAAAAAAAAAAAAAAAGCCTTTCAGTTCGTCTCCCCCTCCTCCTCCTCATCTCTTCTCCCCCATCTGCATCTTCTTTCCCCTGCAACCAAAAAAAAAAAAAAAAAGGCCCCTTCAGTTCGTCTGCTCCTCCTCCTCCTCCTCCTCCCCTCTCTTCTCCCCCAACTTCATCTTCTTCCCCCGACCCCCTACCTTCAACCCAGAAAAAAAAAAACCAGATCCCGTCTACGCCGTCATCGTCTGGTTTGTGAGGTGAAAATGGGAGGAATGGATGTGGATTTAAGGAGTGGGGTGTGTAGAGGAGGGAAGAGGGTGGGTGCGAGGTGCGGGTGCGGAGGGTGGGTGCGAGGTGCGATGGTGGGTGCGTGGGGGGGGGGGGGGGGAAGGGTGGGGGTGAAGAGGAGAAAGGGCTCGGGGAAGGTGGGGGTGGGGTGGGTTTTTGGATGGGAGGGGAGGTGAAGAGAGTGGAGGGGAGGGAGGTGGAGGAGAGGTAGTGGGGGTGGGTTCTGCATTTTCTAAGGTTTTTTTTTTTTTTTTTTTTAAATTTAAAAATTGTTTTTTTTGCCACATGGCACACATTTGGCAGCCACGTCAGCGCTTAACAGATCAATGGATGAAAAATGTAATGAAGGTATTATTTTGAAATAAAATAATACATGAGGTATGAAAGTGAAATGTTATAAAGATGTTGTAACTTGTAAGGAATTGAAAATGACCCCAAACCTGAGGTGGTAAAGTGTAATTTACCCTGATTTAAAAGACTAGAACGCACCCATAAAGGACCCTGACAACACATTTCTTTGGGTAAATTACAAAAAACTACCTCAACTATTGGGGTCACGACAGTTTCATACCTCATCTTTTAAAATTGACAATGTCATACCGCATCTTTAAATTTGGTCCAATGTTATACCTTCCGTTATTTGGCCGTGAATTTTTCAGTTAAATGCTGACGTGGCTTGATTCGGAGCCCACTTTCTATTAAAAAATTAATAAAATATTATTAAAAACTAAAATGATTTAATATTTTTTTTAGTTTTTAATAATTTTATAATAATTTTTTAATAGAAAGTGGGCTCCGAATCAAGTCACGTCAGCATTTAACTGAAAAATTCATGGCCAAGTAACGGAAGGTATAACATTGGACCAAATTCTAAAGATGCGGTATGACATTGTCAATTTTAAAAGATGCGGTATTAAACTGTCGTGACCCCAATAGTTGATGTAATTTTTTGTAATTTACCCCATTTCTTTTGTTATCATTTTGTTTAGGGGAAGGAAGTTGAGATTCCTTTATAAAATCAATTGGTAATATATATAGGGAGCATTTCAACTTTTTATAAATACACACAAGGTTTAGTAAACTTCTAATATGGGGCATTTGTTCACATCCTGACGTGCTATCTGTAATGAATTATCAAGCCTAACACATGGACAACACAAATTGAGTGACGTGGAGCCCATTTGGCCATTGGTTTTCACACATCTGTCAACCTACTTCGTACTATAAGAAGGAAGTTGAAGTTTCATTATAAAACTAATTGTCAATATGAAAACTATATCAACTTCTTATATATAAATACAAGATTTAGTAAACTTGATATTTCTTTACGTCCTCGCCTTAGACAACAACTTTTGATTTTCGATCCATTGTTTTAGTTGTGGCGCAAAAATTACATTAATTTTACTCATAAAGAATCCTGATGTACATGCTAATTATGACACAAATGCTTTATGTCCACATAGCTTAAAAGAAATATGCTTTGAACTCAAAACCTACAACCTGATTCTCATCCATCAAAATAAACGATGTAATTCGAGCTTCATAATACAGTGAGAGCTTCATAATACAGACAGGCAGAAAGAGTTCAAACACTACCGTAGTATTTAATTTCATTAATGTCGTGAAAAAAAATTTCAGTGTATCAGCAGCACGTCCCAGTATACTACACGTGGTTGGATACTTGAAAAGAAACAAAAATTCTTAATCACTTGTATTCTAACATTTGGTGTACCAGACTGTTTTCGGCACACTGAAACATTTCTCACTGTCATGCATCTCTCATTCTACAAGGAATCTTGATGTTTGGGGCTCTTTTTTTATTTTATTTTTATCTTTCGTCTAGTATTAGTTTTTCATTATATTCTTAGATGAGTTGTTGAATCTATTTCATGCTCTGCTTATTCAGTCTATAAATACCCTTCAAGGGAGATCTTCCTGAAGTCTCTCTCTCTCTCTCTCTCCCTCTCAAAAAGCTTGAGCTCATTACAGTATTGTAGTAGGCATTTTTATAAGTCTAATATTTATATACGTATATATACACTTCTTAGCTCGATCACACTATGGCCAATCCTAGTTATATTTGCTTATTTTTTCTACTAATGATTTTCTCTCATGAACTGACCTGTATTGATGGGAGGAATTTGAAAGTACGTAAGGAGTTGAAGTGTGTGAAATGCTTGAATCCAGATGCAAAAATAATGGCAGGAGAGACTACTGGGGATCAAAACACTACTCAGACTCAGAGCCCAACCCCTGGTCATGTAGAATCTTTCCGACCCACAACCCCTGGCCACAGTCCTGGAGTTGGTCATTCTATTCATAACTAGAATCATAAGCATCCTCTTCAAATTTGTACTACATCATTATCATTTAGGGTTTTCAATTCTCAAACCACAAAAGAAAAAAAAAATGTATTTGTATTCACTGTCGTTCTTTAGCGAGGTTTGTGGCTTGTATATACGTATGTTAATTATTTATTTAATTAAAGAATCTGCTTGGTTTCTATTGCATTAAACTGTTCTCTTAATTAAAATATATACGTAATATTAATTGCAGAACTTAGAAAGTTCTCTCTGTTTATATGTTTTCTGCAACTATATAACGCAGTTATGCAGCTGGTTGGTTGTCTCGGCTTTCTTGGCCTTTTAGATTTCGATTCTAATCAGAACTTTATATGCATGGATGAATATCGAAAGTTAACAGGATTTTTATCGCAATGAAAAGTTCTATATGAATCATGCATGGGATTCTAAAACCACCACCCTTAGTGCATGCTTGCACAGTGAGAAAGACTTGAACGTAGAACGCGTGTGAATTTTGGCATAATATTGCTTTTAACGAATATTGTATACTAGAAACCACTTAGTACTATGGTCTAGTGATATCCTTTTCATTTATAACTGAGAGATCTTAGGTTTCGATTCTCGCCAAAGGCAAATTTGAATCACATTACTGCTAACCCATTGTAAGGCTTAGCCCATCTCCTCTCGTAAATAATATCGTTTATTAAAAAAATAAAAAAATAAAAAAAAAATATAGGATCAACGGACAAATATTTTTACAGACATTCTTACACTTTTTTGTAGCCTTTAAATTTTATAACATCCAAGGGTTTCTATTTATTCATTAAATGACTTTTGGATACTTATGTAGATTTTAACTATTATTAAAAATAAAAATAAAATTGAAAAAACATAAAATCTGGAAGAAAATTAAAACAAAAATTAATAAAATAAATAATAAATAAATAAAATTACCAAAGTTTTGTTTGGTACATTGAGGTAGGTCTCGAAGATATCCACCCTATCCAAAAACCAGAGACAGCGAGAGAGAGTGGCATTGAATTACACCACTATTTCGCTTCTCCTTCCTCCCTTTCTGTGTCCGTCATGTCGTCGACCAGTGCTTTAAGCTCCCGGCTTTCCAACTTCCACTGCCTCACCGACTCCCTGGTAGCACGTTTGTTTAATTTAAAAAGTATGTTGTTTTGTTATTATTAGGGTTTATTTTTGATAAAATGAAAGAAGAGATTCCATCAAGCTTCCTCATCGGCAGAGAATTTCATGATTTTTTTTTATTAGGGTTCAAAGTCTGAATCCAAATCTTGATCGAAATGGGAATGAGAACCAATTTCAGTTAAATTATCTTCATTTTTAAATTATATTTTTAATTATCCAGATTTTATGTTTTTTTTTTAGTTTTATTTTATCTTTAATATTAGTTAAAATCCACATAAACATTCATCTCATTTAATTAATAAATAAGAACTCTTGGATTTCATGTAATCAATAGGCTTAAAAAGACTGTAAAAGTATTTGTAAAAATATTTGTCCTTTGATCCTATCCCATATATATATATAGTATACTATAAATGTTCCTTTCAAATTCTAAATTTCCAAAAAACCCACAAAAGTCAATGGTCAAACTTTTGATTATTTAGTTCCTAATTTCTATTTTCCTTTTAATTATTTAGTTTTAGTCAAACGATAGGAAATTTCATAAATTAGAATTGAAACGTTTTATCATTGATACATATATGGATTAAAAAACCAATCTGAAAACTTCATATCCTATCTATGGGATTCATTATTCTTAGTTACAAATGAAGCCACCAAGTACACGCTCCGTTGCATCGTCGAGAAGCACATGAGAACTAATACCATCTATGTTTGTATCAGTCACTCTATGTTTACAGCATCTTTTTCTATAAACTAACAGTGTCTATCTATGTCCATCCTAATTAGTTAACCATTTCTTGCAATTTCAATGCAAACTCCAAACAATATTGACGGGTATGAAATCATCACATGAAACAACCGCTTTTATTTTGAAATGATTATTAAAAAACATTACAAACTGAATCCTGTAGATAATATAAAAGGATAATCATAATAACATACAAATTTAATCTACCCAAATGCATTAGGACTTTAGAGTCTCCCTCAATGTTAACTTTATCATACTTCATTCGGATGATCCATTTAAGAGCTCTCCTCAATGTTGTAGCTTCAACCTCTAGAACAGAAGAGAAACCTAAAGGAAAAGCACTTAATTACTTATAATATTGTATGACCTAAAGAATTTTTTATTAGAAACCTTGCAACAAAATTACCATTAGATTTTACACTTCCATCAAAATTAATTTTAACAAAATCATTATTTGGCGATTTAACCATATTCCTTATACTTTTGTTTTTTCCATCTAATTAATACGGTTAAACTCTGTTTACTACCCTCATGTTTCGTGGTTTTCAACATTTAGTACATCAAGTTTTTTTCGTCCCAGAGTCATACCTAAAGTGTTAATTTTGGGACAGTCTCATACATCCATTGGTCAAACTGTTAACTTTGTCGTTAACTGATGATGTGGCGCCTATATGGACAATGACTGGACGCCACGTGTCATTAAGGGGTCCACGTGCAAATAAAAAATTCAAAAAAATAATTATTTAAAGAAAAGTAAAAAAATAAAAATAAAAATAAAATTAAAAATAAAAAAAAACTCAGGTCGTCTTCCCCAATCCCCCCGTGCCCACCCTCCCACCCACACCCAGATCTTCACGTCGACCCGTGTCCCCCCCCAACCCAAACTTTCCTTCACCACCCCACCCACACCCAGATCTTCCCCATCGACCGTTCCCCCCTTTCTCTCTTCCACTCTCCTCTGTCCTCCACTGAAGCTCACCCCCTTGTCCTCCACCGTCAATTTACCCTGTGTCCTCCTCCAACTTCTCTTCTCCGTCAGCCCCACCCCCATACCTTTGCAAATTTTTTTATTGATCCCGATTCGAGAGGAAGGAGATGAATCGACAGGAGAGAGAGAGAGAGAGAGAGAGAGAGAGAGAGAGAGAGAGAGAGAGAGAGAGAGAGAGAGAAAGAGAGAGGGAGTCCCGACCCTCTGTGTCACCTGCGATCGCGAGAGTGGGGTGGTGAAGGAAGGTTTGGGTTGGGGGGGCACGGGTCGACGGGAAGATCTAGGTGCAAGTGGGAGGGTGGGCACGGGGGATTTGGGGAAGACGACCTGGGTTTGCTTTTATTTTTTATTTTTTATAACTTTTCTTTAAATAATTATTTTTTTGAATTTTTAATTTCCACGTGGACCCCTTAATGACACGTGGCGTCCAATCATTGTCCACATAGGCGCCACATTATCAGTTAACGGCAAAGTTAACATTTTGACTAACGGATGTATGAGACTGTCCCAAAATTAACAGGTATGAATCTGGGAAGAAAAAAACTTGATGTACTAAATGTTAAAAACCACGAAACATGAGGGTAGTAAACAGAGTTTAACCCTAATTTTATATTATTAGCTTTTCAATATTCACCTAAAAAATCTTCTTGTACGTGTAACGACATCAGAAATTTGAGGTGAGTGGTTTTGAAATATTAACTTATTTTGTTTATCTCAATTTTTCCAACACATTGTAAAAACTCTTTTCAAAAATAAAGAAATAAAATTATTCCAAATAGATAAAACCCAGTTGACAAATCCACAATATCAAGTGGTTTAAAAGGCCTAGTCGACACGGTGTTGAGTTTACACTCATGGGTCCTGAGTTCCAAACTCTCACCTCCCCTAAATTATTGTAACCCTTGGTGTTTTCATGGTTTTAGTTATGCGGTTTTGCTCCGCATTTCCCTTTTCGGATTTATTAGCCTTTTACTATCAATATCTTTGATGTCTTGTAGACGTTTTTATGTACAATTAAGTTTATCTAATGAATATCGTACTATATAAAAAAAAAAAAATAAACTACCAAAAATATAAAATATAGAGAGTCAAGGAAAAACCCTAGTAGAAAAAAAGAGGAACCCCTTACTGATCCCTTGTCATTGGCTCATGGCTTTGACTCTGGGTCAGTGAAAACCCTCACCCTCCTCCCCCTTCCCCCTATTTTTTGGGTTGCAGCAGTGATATCTACTTCAATTGCACTGTCCTTTTCGTGGTTGACAACAGGATCAGCTCTTGATGGCAGCAAGGGTGTTCTGGTCTTAAGGCTAGGACTCTTTTTATTGCGGGACCAATTACTTTGGGAATAATTTTTGGATTTAGTTTTATGTTTTTATTTTAATTTTTACTTTGTCTTTATAACTCCAGCAACTCGGTATGATAGTTGACTGTGTTTCGTAGTCTTCTCGTCTTTTGTGATACACTTTTAATAAATTACAAAAAATAAGTTGTTTCTTATTCTTCTCGTATTTTGTGATACACTTTGAATAATTAAATTTCCAATTTAGATAATTGTAACATATATTTTCAAAATGAGAGATAATGAAGCAAGAATTTTGTTGTTCTTTGTCCAACATTAAACAATAAAGCAAAAGACCACCACATTTTTTTTTTTTGGCCTAGAAATCCATTTTTTATTTCCTTCCAACCATTGTTGTTACTTTTCCACTCTTTATAGGAGCGTTTCAAATTTCACCATAGAAATAACTCAGTTGAAAAAGAAAAGACCGGTAAGGTCTTCGATGGGAAAGAACCATTTGGCTATTGGGGCTTTCATAACGACAAGTTAAGTTCCCATATAATTTCATGTTTGTGGTCTCAATCATGGTTGTAAATGGCTATTTGCTTAATGGTACTGCTATAAAGCACACAGATGGCATACAAGAACACATATAAAAGGTCTTACCTTCTCAGCTGAAGATATATTAGCTCTTCCTTCAGCCTCTCTAGCAGAGAGGGCTCCAATTCCAGTTGATGCCAGCACTGCAGACACATAAATCATTAGTATACTCTGAGATGCCGATAAACCAGGTATATCCGGTAAAAGAGAAAGGAGATGCCGAATGTAATAAATATGCATACAAATTTCCTGGAAAATTGGTCTATAGAAGTATACAGGACCAATAATGATACCGGTGAAAATATCTCTGAACCATTTATATGTAATTCAAGTTGACTGATAGCATGAATTGAATACTTTAGACATGACTACAAGGCAATGGTGAGATATTACAAATTCACAATTCTAAACAGAGGGAAAGCCGTGATAACTGGAAACATCGGCAACTTTGAAATATATGTTCTAGGTCGGGTTTTTTTTCAGACTGGATAGGTTGTTTATCTAATTATCTTTGGACAATAAGAAAAGGTAATGTTAATGGCTGAAACAACACAGAACAGATACGCATTTCCAAATATTCTTCTTATAAAACTACTCATGTTCAATTCTCCACTGTCTCTTATGACGTGCACCCCAAGCGTGTTGTTTTTCGTTCTTTGCTTGCAATGATATATAAACGTGTTTAAAGGAGGGGAGGGGGGAACATAAAGAGCACATTAAGTAGATATGGGATACAAGCTTGCCTGAATGAAACACCAACAGTTTCCCTTCGGTACTCTTCATTGCCAAGAAAGCAGCCTAGGCAAGGAGGAAAAAAAAAAAGAGATAATGAATTACCCGCAATGAATTTACATAGAGGAATTGACAGACAACTGACGGAAGGTATGACATTGCAACAAATTTGAAGATAATGTATGACATTGAAACTTTTTTATGACGAGGTATGAAACTGTTAATGACCCAATAGTTGATGTAATTTTTATGTAATTTACCCTAATGATTTTGTTGCTAGGGTAGGCCACAACAGCAACAAATAAGAAGAGAAATACGTATCAACTAAATATACTCAATTAGATTGGATACAAAGTGCTCCTCACAGTAAAGCAAGTCTAAATCCAAAGATAGGGCTTAATTACAGGGCTGGTTGACCAACCGCAATAGTGTTAGATGTTTTAATCATCTATACATTATATTCATATATATAAGTTCAGATATTATTGACAATTAGATCTATTTAAATTATAATACAATTCTATTATAAACAATTAAAAACATAAAGTACAAATACTATTATACAACTATGTTATAGGTTTGATAAATTTTAAAGTGGTAGCTAAGAAGAGAAAAGCTGAGAGTTTGACTGTCTAGATGGAATGCAGGATGTAGATTAATGCCATAGCTCTAGTGTTCAAATACCACCAGTAACGAGGTTTATCATTTTCAACGCTAAGGGCTGGTTTAACAGTTCAAATAATGGGTTAACTCCACATTTTGGTTTAACAACTAGTCAGCAGTCAAACTGGGTTTGACTGAAATCAATCCCAACGTGTTCAGACAGGAAGTAAAACCCAGTTGGCAGCCAAATAAGGCAGACATGATACACAAATATTGAGTCATGTCCACAGCCAAAGGGAGTAAAAATAAGAAAGTTGATCAGCATGTTGGCAAGAACAAAACGCTGATCCAGTCAGCTTTCAGGTGTAGGCAAGCATCTACAACAACAACAAAGCTTTATTCTACTAAGTGGAGGTCGGAAAATGAAATTATTCCAACAACAACAAAACTTTCGGGTGTATGCAAGCATCTACACATATAGGATTTTCAATTTCTTGTATTTAATAAAATTATTCCAAAAATTTCTTAAACTTAACATGTCAGAGAATGATTTTAGCCCACCATTTTAATTCTTAAATGTTCTTTGCCTTAAGTTATTCAACTAATATTAAAGAACATAAGCATCAATTATCTTATTGCCTTTCTGATTATACTCTGCTCCGGACAAAAGACCTTACATAGAATAGATGAAAAAATGACATGCACAAGCACAACCAACGCATAGGAGTTACGACCTCCCGATATTTTGTATTTGGAAATGGAATAACAAACCCCAAAACAGTGTCAGGCTATACACATACTTATTGCTGCACCAAAGGCTGATTCAGCAGTTTTACTATTTTGAAACATGGTGGGAATACTTTCCAACAATTGCTCCAAATGTTGACGGCACTAAGTCGATAAAAGAAAGTATTAATGAAAATCTGAATTCGATAATAAGATGACAGACTGACTTGTGAATGATTGTTGTTGAATCAATATTAGTACACAATACATTTCATGAAGGGAAAAGTAGCAGCTACTGATCTCCGAGAGCTGAACAACCACATCAGTCTCCAGAGTGTAAACACCTTGCACATCAGGAACAATAAGCATCAAAGGCTGGAAAGAAATATTGGACCTCGGTGCTTGGCGGTGCGTAAAAGAATGATCAGGAAGAATCAATCATGCATGGAAACAGACGCAGATACGGCGATACGACAAGATACGATACAAGGACATGTCAAATTTCGAAAAACGAAGACACGATACGTCAGGGATACGGCAATTAAAAATATATATAAATATATCTAAAATATTATAAAATAAGCATTCAAATTTATTACTCAAATTTAAATTTATTTCAATAAACTCCAAACAGTTAGAAAGATAGTCCATCCAACAAGCAATTAGTCTTCAAACTTGAAAAATTAAAATGAACATCCAAACTAAAATTAAAAAAACAAGGTCTCATTCAACTTCCACATTCATGATGTCTCCTCCAGTAACTAAAGTAGCCTCCAATGACGGTTCATCAAGTGAAAGGTTAGCTATTTCAAGCATCTAGACAGTTTCTTCACCCAAGTTTTCAAAGCCATCTCCTCCAACATCCCACAGTTGAGTCGCCTTCCCCCACCAACAAAATACAACTTAGCGGGCAAGATCCAACAGCTAACTCCTCTACTAATGCTAAAGGACAAAGAAGAATTTGAATGTGGGCCATCACATCAAGAGGCTTTTGACAAAATAAAAGCTTACTTGGCTGCCCACCAGTACTTATGCCATCTAAAAGGGGGAAGCCGTTGAAACTTTATATTTCTGCTTCGAAGAAATCAATTGGAAGCCTGCTAGCTCAAAATAATGAAGGTATGAAGGAACAAGCTATATATTACCTCAGTAGAATTCTTACTGAGGTAGAAACAAGATACACCTCAGTGGAGAAATTATGCTTAGCTTTGTACTTCACTGCTTGTAAGCTAAGGCATTACATGTTGCCTTGCCACATCCACATCATTGTCAGAACTGACGTAATCAAGTACATGCTATCAAAATCGATGCTGACTGGAAGAATCAGAAAGTGGATTCTGGCCTCATCAGAATACAGCTTCCAATATGTTCCTCAAAGGGCAATTAAGAGGTAGGCGATTGCGGACTTCTTAGTAGAGCATCAAGAATCTCAGGAAGAAATTGTCAACATTTCAGGAACTTTGGAAGCAGCTAGCCTTTGGATCCCACCAACTAAAGCTCTCTCAGGCAGAGAAAAATGGATTCAACAAGAAATAAAGAAAATATCTAGCCTCTGGGTTACTCCCTGGAAATTGTATTTCGATGGATCTTGTACTCAAAATGTTGCTGAGGCTGGAGTCGCCATCATTGATCTTGGTGGTAACCATAACTGTTATTCCTTCCTCTTAGATTATCGGGAAACTACTAACAATCGGGCAGAATATGAGGCATTAATAATCGGCCTAGAGATCTTGATGGAGTTTGGGGCAACTAAAGTTGAAGTATTTAGTGATTCAGAATTGGTAATCAACCAATTGAATGGGGTGTATAAATGTAGACACATCACCATGGCTGGTTATTACCTAGTGGCCACTTAGTTACTAAGCTATTGGGGCACTGAGATATCGGCCAGTCACATCCCTAGAGAAGCAAATGCAATTGCCAACAAGATGGCACAATTAGCCTCTGGAGTACCAATCTAAGAAAGGAAGTTTGAGGGAAGCATAAAGGTCCAAAGAAGAAACCTCCCTTCCATCTTAGAACGGAGGTTCAGTGTGGATATAATGACTGAAGAAGTGGAAACTGAGGACTAGAGAACGCCTATTCTGAGATACTTGGAGAACCCCTCTTTTCCCACAAAAAATAAAGATAGGCAGCAGGCAACTAAATACGTCTTGTGGGGAGGAAATCTATTGAGGAAAACTCCAGATGGGCTAATGTTAAAATGCTTAAGCAAAGAAGAGTCAATGAGGGTAATGGCCAAAGTGCATGAAAGGATCTATGGAGCACACCAGGCGGGGACTAAGATGAGATGGCTGCTCAGAAGGTACAATTATTTCTGGCCTAAAATGGAACGATATTGCAGAGCTTATGCCTGAGGGTTTGAAGAATGCCAAAGACATGGGCCATTTTAGCATATACCTTCAATACCTTTGAACCCTGTGGTTAAGCCGTGGCTTTTTAAGGGGTGGGCCATAAATTTCATCAGGCAAATTTATCCAGCTTCTAGCAAAAGCTATACTTTCATAATTGTGGCTACGGATTACTTCACTAAGTGGGTGGAAGCTTCAGCTGTTAGGACTATCACTTTGGCTGTGGTCACAAAATTCGTTGAGAATAAAATTTTGCATAGGTTTAAGGTGCCCAAAATAATTGTCACAGACTGCGGGCCATCTTTCATTTTAAAAGAGGTAGAGGAGTTTGCCCGCAAATTCAACATAAAGATGATTCAGTCTAGTCCTTACTACCCCAGTTAAACGGCCAAGCAGAAGCCAGCAACAAGATCTTGGTAAACATTATTAAAAGAACAGTGGCCGAGAATCCAGAAAAGTGGCACGAAAGGTTGGGAGATACTCTGTGGGCATATAGAACTTCTAAAAAACAGCAACTGGGACAACACCCTTTGCTTTGACTTTCGGGCAAGATGTTGTACTCCCTATGGAGATCAATGTGAGTTCGGTCAAAATTCAATGTTAATTCGGGCTACACAGTGAAGAATATGTTCAAGCCATGTGTCAAGAAATTGAAGACCTCGATATAGCCCGAATTGAAGCCTTGGATAAGATCCAAGAAGGAAAGAGAGCTGTTGCACGAGCATACAATAGGAAAGTAAAGTTGAAAACCTTCGAGGAAAAGGAATTACTGTGGAAAACAATTCTGCCCTTGGGAGCCTGGTTAAGGGTTTCAGAAAATGGAGCCCGACATGGGAATGTCCTTTCATTATTAGTCGAATTATGAGTAAAGGAGGATTCTATTTAGCAGATTTGGAAAAGAGATTACAGAAAAATCCGATTAATGCTATATTTCTAAAGAAGTATCACCAACCTTTATGGGATGCCATGGATTGTTATATTAAGGATAATTAAACATTATAAGTGGTCTGAAATTGGCTTGCAGGAAGTTAAAAAGAACATTTTCATTTTGTCAAAGGTGGAAGATACATGTATTCATACCAATAGTTGTAATGAGTGCAATTATCCTAGATGGGTGGATCTACATTTTATTCAACGTTTCCTAAACATTGATACTACTAGCTAAATCGACCCTAGTTCGTCTGAATATGCTGCGCTCTTATTCATAAGCCCGATCAAGGTTGTGCGGCCATCCAGGCCCTGGTAGTTGATCTTGAAGCATACACCTATGACGATGAAGTGATCAAGAAGCAGGAGTTGTGGAGAAAGCCTGGACTGGTAAGTTTCAGCCCGAGTAAGATCTACCAGTATGATCGAGATTACTCGACTAGCCTGCAAAGTTGGAGGAATCCTAAAGTGTGAGCCGAGGGCGGAGCGCCTGAGTAAAAGAATTAAGGACAGTGATTGCTCCTTATGTATTTTGTTGCCAATACTGATCAGAACCAGAGAAATGCATGCAAATTCATGTTGCCTTGCCACATCTACATCATTACTAGAACTGACGTAATCAAGTACATGCTATCAAAACCGATGCTAACTGGAAGAATCGGAAAGTGGATTATGGCGTCATCAGAATACAGCTTCCAATATGTTCATCAAAGGGCAATTAAGGGGCAGGCGATTGCGGACTTCTTGGTAGAGCATCAAGAATCTCAGGAAGAAATCGTTAACATTCCAGGAACTTTGGAAGCAGCTAACCTTTGGATTCCACCAACTAAAGCTCTCTCAGGCAGAGAAAAATGGATTCAACAAGAAATAAAGAGATTATCTAGCCTCTCGGTTACTCCTTGGAAATTGTATTTCGATGGATCTTGTACTCAAAATGTTGCTGAGGCTGGAGTCGCCATCATTGATCATGGTGGTAACCATCACTGTTATTCCTTCCTCTTAGATTATCGGGAAACTACTAATAATCGAGCAGAATATGAGGCATTGATAATCGGCCTAAAGATCTTGATGGAGTTGGGGACAACTGAAGTTGAAGTATTTAGTGATTCAGAATTGGTAATCAACCAATTGAATGGGGAGTATAAATGTAGACACATCACCATGGCTGGTTATTACCTAGTGGCCACTTAGTTACCAAGCTATTAGGGTACTGAGATATCGGCCAGTCACATCCTTAGAGAAGCAAATGCAATTGCCAACAAGATGGCACAAATAGCCTCTGGAGTACCAATCCAAGAAATGAAATTTGAGGGAAGCATAAAGGTCTAAAGAAGAAACCTCCCTTCCATCTTAGAACGGGGGTTCAGCCTGAAGAAGTGGAAACTGAGGACTGGAGAACGCCTATTCTGAGATACTTGGAGAACCCCTATTTTCCCAAAAAAAAGAAAGATAGGCAGCAGGCAACTAAATACGTCTTGTGGGGAGGAAATCTATTGAGGAAAACTCCTGATGGCTAATGTTAAAATGCTTAAGCAAATAAGAGTCAATGAGGGTGATGGCCAAAGTGCATGAACGGATTTGTGGAGCACACCAGCCGGGGTCCAAGATGAGATGGCTCCTCAGAAGGTACGGTTATTTCTGGCCCGAAATGGAACGAGATTGCAGAGCTTATGCCCGAGGGTGTGAAGAATGCCAAAGACATGGGCCACTCCGGCATATACCTTCCAACCTTTGAACCCTATCGTCAAGTCGTGGCCTTTTAGGGGGTAGGCCATGGATTTCATCGGACAAATTTATCCAACTTCTAGCAAAGGCCATACTTTCATAAGTGGGTGGAAGCTTCAGCTGTTAAGATTATCACTTCGGCTGTGGTCACAAAATTGAAACGGTCAAGCAGAAGCCAGCAACAAGATCTTGGTAAACATTATTAAAAGAACAATGGCCGAGAATCCAGAAAAGTGGCATGAAAGGTTGGAAGATACTCTGTGGGCATATAAAACTTATAAAAAAGCAGCAACTGGGACAACACCCTTTGCTTTTACTTTCGGGCAAGATGTTGTACTTCCTATGGAGATCAATGTGAGTTCGGTCAGAATTCAAAATCAATTCGGGCTACACAGTGAAGAATATGTTCAAGCCAAGTGTCAAGAAATTGAAGACCTCGATATAGCTCGAATTGATGCTTTGGATAAGATCCAAGAAGGAAAGAGAGCTGTTGCACGAGCATACAATAAGAAAGTAAAGTTGAAAACCTTCGAGGAAGGGGAATTAGTGTGGAAAGCAATTCTGCCTTTGGGAGCCTAGGTTAGGGGTTTCGAAAAATGGTGCCCAACATAGGAAAGTCCTTTCATTATTAGTCGAATTATGAGTAAAGGAGGACTTTATTTAGCAGATTTGGAAAGGAGATTACAGAAAAATCCGATCAATGCTAAGTTTCTAAAGAAGTATCACCCAACTTTATGGGATGCCAAGGATTGTTATATTAAGGATAATTAAACATTATAAGTGGTCTGAAATTGGCTTGCAAGATGTTAAAAAGAACATTTTCATTTCATCAAAGGTGGAAGATACATGTATTCAGACCAATAGTTGTAATGAGTGCAATTATCCTAGATGGGTGGATCTACATTTTATTTAACCTTTCGTAATCACTAATACTACTAGCTAAATCGGCCTTAGTTCATCCGAATATATTGCGCTCTTGTTCATAAGCTCGATCAAGGTTGTGCGGCCAACCAGGCCGTGGCAGTTGATCCTGAAGCATACACCTATGACGATGAAGTGATCAAGAAGCAGGAGTTGTGGAGAAAGCTTGGACTGGTAAGTTTTAGGCCGAGTAAGATCTACCAGTATGATCGAGATTACTCGACTAGCCTGCAAAGTTGGAGGAATCCTGAAGTGTGTGCCTAGGGCGGAGCGCCTGAGTAAAAGAATTAAGGACAGTGATTGCTCCTTATGTATTTTGTTGCCAATACTAATCAGAACCAGAGAAATCCATGCAACTTCTAAGAGATGCACTTAATCTTTTAAAAAGAGGAACCTGGGGGAATGGTTTGCCCGAAGGCGACGAAGGCAAGAAAAGCATTGGAGAAAGCAAGGCATGGTGAAAACCCTTTCACTAAAACCTACATGGGAAGCTCTGAGTATTCGCGGGTGAATTTTGTGAAAAGATAAGTTCGGATAGTTGAGGGGCCTAAAAGAATTATGGGAAAATTCTTGCAATATAAGAAGATGTTCGAATGAACTAAAGATTGGAATTAAGCAGAGTTTTATAGGAGGGTCAAGGAACGGTTGAAATTCCTGGGTTAGTGCAAAGGTCTCGGATAGCTTCGGCTGACTAACAGTTGCGTCTGGACGGTGCAAGTTCCGCGATAGACGTGTAACGAGAATTAATGAAGGACGACTATTTAATCATTATTAGTGCCTCGACTTACAGGCATAACAATGATTGAAGGGGGCACTGTTTGGGCTGATATTTGGACTTTGGGCCTAGAGGAGAAAAGACCAGAAAGAAGGTAAAAAGGAAAGTTTTGCCTGAAGCCCAATGGCAAGCCCATACCAGATTCTCAAGGCAAGTTGACGGCTCCCCATTAATACATAGACTACCTGCCTACCATCAGATAAGACAAGTGATGGAGACTCGCCAGCTGCTAGCCAAAAAGTACTTTACAGTGGGAGTACTAGTAAATAAGCAGCGGTTTGTTAACCTCCAATGACGTTCGGGCAAGGATCAAACGGCCAACAGTCGAGCCAATTTGTCTATAAAAGAAAGAAGAGGGCCAAAGACAAGGACACTTAACCAATCAAACAAACCTACAACTTGTCTTTCTCAGTCAAGCCAAACTACCCAGAAAGCTGCGCCTTGCTCATATTCTGCCTCTCTTGTAACCTTAGAATTCCCAGGATAAAATAGTCTCCTCCTGTGTAAAAAGCTCTGCTACCTTTCTCCAACTGCTGTAGTATCGATTTCCTTGTATAGATTAGTTTACCTTCATTCCTTTTAGCGCCTAGAAACCTTTGTAATCCTAAAGAAGAGAAGCTGCACAAGATTCAACCTTGCCCGACAAGGTTAAATCTTGCCCGACTCTCTTTGTGTTGTCTTTTAATCAGTAAATTTAGCTTTATAATGTATTCCTCAGCATATATGCAAGTCATTTCTAAACCTTTATCTGTTCAAAGCATCATAGGATCTTAGATCTAATGTCATCATTATCATAAGAAGATAAAAACGAACTATAACTCATGATTTGATCAGATCTGACTATCATCCTTCGAGCATACAAGTTATATGAAAGTCCTTGATCTCAAGGCATAGAAAAAAACTTAATGTAGACTTAACCCATCTGCGACAGTCCTTTGATAAACAAGAAGTTAAGATAACTTGGGGCGCAAGTAATCGACTTAAACCAACTTGTTCTACATCTGCCAGATAAGAGATGGTAGTGGCACGCCTCCGCATATAGTTAGTTTTGATTGTGAGCCTCAAGTCCTATGCCTAAGGCCCCATAAAGGCATCTTTCAGGACTAACTATAAGCTCCTATTGAAACCTCTTACAAGCAATAGCCCGACGACCAACCAAAGTGCCAATCCCTCGGGGAGCTGTGTACCCGAGCTAGGAACCTTCGCCACCCGGGATTTCCTGCCTGAACACACCCATTCTCTTCTTGTCTATTTGTACCTATTCATCAAGATTACCTATTTCCGTAACTACTAGTCTATATCTTTCTTAAGAAAAAGGGCAAATGGAATATTAGTTATTGGAGTGGAATTCTCAATTGGCAATGCAATAACACCCCCACCCCCCACCCAAAAAAAAAAAAAAATTTGCGCGACGTAGATGAAACCGCGTCACGCAAAGCAGTTTTGCGCGATGTAGGTGAAACTGCGTCGCGCAAAGTTTTTTTTATTTTTGCCCTTTTTGCTTTTCTTTTGGGGTTCTTGCATTGCCTTTTTCTTTTGTGGTATCCACTTGTGTAAATGCTTTAAATTGACGATCGAATTAGTTTATTGTATTCATATAGGATCAAGGAGTGTAGCTGTAAAAAATCATCAAAATCGAAGTTCAATCTACTGTTAAATCGTGCTTTTTCGTTTATAGTCGTCAAAAGGTTTGTCCCGTTACTTGATCTCTGAATGTTTGTTTTTTGTGATTTTTGGCGTATGCGATCTCGAAGTATATACAAACAAGTCTGACGATTGGATCGTTGAAACTAGTTTCGTACAATGCGTATCCCATCAATACATTAGATTCACTAACACTTGGAGTTTATTTATACTTTCATTAAGTATAACATAAGATTTTGTGGTATGCACTTGTGTAAATATTTTAAATTGACGATCGAATTAGTTTATTGTATTCATATAGGATCAAGGAGTGTAGTTGTGAAAAATCATCAAAATCAGAGTTAAAACTACCGTTAAATCGTGTTTTTTCGTTTATAGCCGTCGAAATGGTTTGTCCTGTCTCTGAATGTTTGTTTTTTGTGATTTTTGGCATATGCGATCTCGAAGCATATACAAACAAGTTTGACAGTTGGATCGTTGAAACTAGTTTCGTACAATGCGTATCCCATCAAAACATTAGATTCAGTAACACTTGGAGTTTATTTATACTTTCATTAAGTATAACATAAGATTTTGTGGTATCCACTTGTGTAAATATTTTAAATTGACGATCAAATTAGTTAATTGTATTCATATAGGATCAAGGAGTGTAGCTGTAAAAAATCATCAAAATCGGAGTTAAAACTACCGTTAAATCGTGCTTTTTCATTTATAGTCGTCGAAAAGGTTTGTCCCGTCTCTGAATGTTTGTTTTTTGTGGTTTTTGGCATATGCGATCTCGAAGCATATACAAACAAGTTTGACGGTTGGATCGCTGAAACTAGTTTCGACAATGCGTATCCCATCAAAACATTAGATTCACTAACACTTGGAGTTTATTTATATTTTCATTAAGTATAACATAAGATTTTGTGGTATCCACTTGTGTAATATTTTAAATTGACGATCAAATTAGTTTATTGTATTCATATACGATCAAAAACCATCGACGAAATTCGAACTCACGGTATAGTGTAAGGGGAACACTTATCTTCACCACTGTAATAGATTATCACTTGCATAGTTATATTAGAATTAGATTCGCAGTTTGGAAAGGCAAACGATATCGGGATGATAGCTCAAAATCTCATGCGTGGGAAAACAATTTGATAATTAATGAGAATAAGGGAATGAAAGCTCAAAACTCTCATATTATTATTACGAAGATTATGTTTGTAGCCTTTTTATTTATTGTTTAATGACATTTGTAAACTTATAATTAGTGAGTTCTAAAATTTGTTTTAATTTAAGATATTTTTTTAGCATCAATATATTGTTTTACTTTTTTTTGAAAACTATCTTAAAAGTCTCAATACATAAAATATACTAAAACGGGGTCGATTTTCATTCATCTAAAGTGATAAATCATCTTTAAATGATTTCATTAGCCCTCTTGACAAATAGGTTTTGGGTTTTATTATCCTTTTTGATGTTTTGTCTTCCTCTTTCATAAAAGCAATCTTTCTTGTTGGATACTTTATTCTTCATTGAGTAAAGTGTGAATACTAGGTATAGTGTATGCGTTAGGCTTTCAGATAAAGGATGTTAAATGAAGATGAATAATTTACACCCTCATCATATTTTTCGTTGTCCTCCTAACTTCTCTCTTCTTTCTTTTCTTTCATCCCTAGTGGTCCTAAGTTCCTAACCTTTTGCATATTTTTCGGTATTTATTTATTTCAGCACAAAGTTACAGGTCGATGCTCCCTCGACATGTGACCATGCTAATCATGATGCAAAATTGTAAAATATTCTTCTTTACCTTTTGAAATTGAGAAATTTAAGCTAGCCTTATGTTAAAAAATTTGTAAACAATAGTGTTTGACACCTTCATCTTATTCATAAAATCAGGCATGCATTGCATCTCCTCCATGGCCACTCTATTGTTCTGATTCTTCATACTCAAGGGTGAAATTGGTACAAGTAGTGAATTGTAATTCGGTCCTCCATAAGAACTTTGAGATCCCAGCCATGTATGACACTTTAATTAGTTTGAGCTTGTTGAAAAATTAAAATGAATTTTTTTTTAAAATTTAATGACATTAGGAAGAACAGTCTGACTTTAATTTGCACAAAAAAGAGACATTGTGACACTTCCCGACCCGGAATGTCCACCTGGACATCCGAATCATGATGTGCTGGCCGACACCTGGAAGGTGACGAAGCCATAAGGTGTAGTGATGTGGAAAAATGTCAATAAATTAAAACCTAAAAGTGACTAATTTAGAGTGCGCATATAAAGCAGGATTGAATACCCATATCACACATGTGATGTTAGAGTAGAGATGAATCGCAGTAAAAGAAGAATAAGAACATTTACACCGAAAGGAGAAGTCTCCTACATAACAGCTTTTATCAGCAATCCTCGTCATCACGAAACCTCTGCCACTAGTTAGTGATGCACATTGCACAAGGTGAAATTCATTTGCCTCATGTATTTTTACACAATTTCAGGCATAACTTGTTAGTTATAATTTAGAATTGAGTTCCGTTTGCGGTCACGTATTCTTAAAAATGAGTACTATTCAAAAATAGTAAAATAAGACTGGGAAAAGTGAAAGGAAAAATTGAGGTCCACGTGGAAGGTCTATGGGGCATTTCAGGGGTATTTTGATAATTTCATTATCATTGGAAATAAAATACAATAAATTTCAGGACGAGATGTCACACATTGATTTCAAATGGACTTTCTGATTTTAATTAATTATAATTTATTTTGCCTAAATTGTAGGAGGAGATGAGATCTCAATTCATGGTATCAAATTTCGAAAATTAATATGCATAAATGAGTCAATACAATAATATATTTGATGGGTTTGTTTAGGTTAACAAAAAAATTAAAAATATTTAAGCAAAATGGTGACATGTCATGTTTTAAATGCAAAAATACTGATGTCGAGAAAGTCAAGGAATCTAGGTCAAAAATTGAAAACAAAAGAGAATGACATCCTAATTTTTCCTTTATTTAAATATAAATGCATAAATGAATGCACGACATCACCAAGTCCAATTATGATATTGTTTTACGTATCAAGAAGAGATGTAAGCTTAGAAGATAAAGAAGTAGCAATAGTGGACTAGCAAATCATGGAGATGAGTAAGATCTTTGAAAAAAATGCCAAAATATGCACTAGGAAATCATGACATAGAACCGCAAACCATCCAAATTGAATTTTTTATTTTCTTCTTTCAACTAAAGTAGAGGTTAAGATCTTACCAGGGCATACTTTGCCAAGATTATAAATACACACCAAGATGTGAACTTTAATATCAAGTGTTTGCTTCTGCATCTTTCATTCCTTCCAGAGCTCTCTTGCAATTTGAGTACTTACCCTGAGCCTTGTAATTCCCTCCATTCACCATGGCCTTGAACAAGTTAACCTTTATTGCTTGCTCATTCCTAGTTTTCCTACTAATCTTAACCTGGGAAATTCAGTCTATTGATGTTAGGCATATGAATTCAAGGAGTAAAACGGAAGTCACTTGCATGGTAAGAGTACAACTGAATCATCATCAGTTGTATCTCCGCCTCCACCACAAAGTGGTCAGGTTGGTGGTGCAGCACAGCCACCACCCACCAGCGCATATCGTAGATGACTTCAGGCCCACAGCTCCAGGTCACAGCCCCGGCGTTGGACATTCTCCACAGAATAAGGGAATCTGTAATCTATCTTGACAATGATGGGTTCTATCTGGTTTCATGTAAATAGCCATTAATTTAGATTCTGGAGTTAGGCATGCATGTGCATAATCAGCATCATTTTCTTCCTTAATTTCATGTTTCCGTTCCGTTGTACCATCTTTAAGTGTCATCTTAATAGCCATATGTAAAATAAAAGTTGAGAGCATGAATTTCACATTAGAGAAGGAAGAGACTTTGTAAGTGTTTCTAATGAGTCGAAGTACCATACATATTACCATGTAATTTTATAATAAAATATCGATTCATTTATAATCTCTCTCTCATGACATATCTGCACTAAATATCAACTTCAATATGGACTTATCACTTTAGATGAATGGATCTAACACATAAAAGCAAAAAGATAGAATGAAAATTTGACCGTGTTTTAGTGTTTTTTATGTATGGAGACTTTTGATCTTAAAATATAGTTGTTAACGTGTATTTTTATTTATTGAGACTTTTAATCAAATTATAATTATTTGATTTTTGGTCAAGAATTTAACGACTCAAAATTTAAATTTGTTAAATATTTTAAATCAAACTAAAAAATCTCAATAAAGAGAGCTTAAATGGACATTGCCACATTGGTAAGTAAAATTAATCCTACTGTGGATTGCATGTTCCTCAGAAGCTGGAGCTATTAGTCACCGTACACAAATTCTACATTCCCTTTTTGACTGAATATAATCAAGGATCAGAACCATTCATTTTATTAATCTTTATTTGAAAATCAATTTTACAAAAAATCATTCGATTTGATGATCATTTAATCATCCAAACGTATCAAATAAATTAGCAGTTCACCATAAATATATTACTTGGTACCGGCACCGTCAATTTGTTTTATACATTTAAATAATTAAATGATCTTTGAGTGAAATGATCTTTTGTAGGTATGATCTTCAAGTAAGATTAAAAATTTTAAAGGTTCCAACCATGAAATTTGTTTAATTAAGATACGCTATTCGCAAGGGGAAAATGAGCTCATCTCCCAACAAGAGAATGTAAGTATTATCCCCTTTTATTTTCAACTTGGAGTAAAACTTATAAATAAAGGGAATTTTAACGAAAAGCTCCTGGTACTGTTCACTTTAACGAAAAACTACATTTTTACACCAAAAAGTCAATCTCAGTATTATTTACTTTACTCTTTATTTTGTCCTTATCGTTAAACTCAAAGTTTTCAAACTCTTTTCATTAGTTTTCCTTAAAACAAAAGTAGCAACGTGCTTTTCTTGCTTGCTTATCTCTTGAGTGTGACCTCTGATGCTACTCAGCAGGCCTTGGTGTATTTATATTTGAATTCAGCAGCCGCAAATTTGAGAAGGGGTACGAATCCTACATACCTTCCAAGCTACATAGCCTAGATTCTTGAAATATATGTTATAATCACACGCTAATCAAAGAGATTATATTTAGAAATAGTATTTTAAACTTTAATTAGCACTTTAGAAAAGAAAATATATATTACAACAAGTTGGCCACTGTAGACAAAGGGAATCGCAACATGTATATAATACTATACATAACAAGTGGGATGGTACACAAGAGTCTCTAGATCTTGGTGCATGTCGGTGGTGGTGGGGGAGGCCAACTTAGTTTGGTTTTATTCATACTAAACTAATCACTTTGGTCTTTACGTACCATATTAACTTTCCTAAACAAAATTTGATTGATTATTAGATAGCTGGCCTGCAATGTTCAAACCGTAAAGCAACACTTCAGAACAATGAAAGGTCAAGCAAGGACGACTCTAGCATTCATAAAATGAAAACTACATCTGAAAAATATTATAAGCGAGAAAGCTTGGTGTTGGTAGACACTTCCATGTCGCTAGGAAACTTTTTTGTTTGTCAAATGTCACTGGGAAACTTGAGTAGTAGGCATTGTCTAAGTGAACGTGTTAAATGCGTTATAAGTTTATATTTATAAGGATTTAGATTTTATAACACGTGTTATACGGTAATTATCACTCAATCTGTCATATGTCGGAGATTTCATCCCAATTGATGCAACGGATAATATAGAAAAAAGGGAACAAACTCTTGAACACTATAAACCCTTAATTGTTGTTGATTCTCACATATGAAAATGGTTGCGAACAAAGGAAATCTATGCTTTGTTGATTCCTACAGAATGCCAAAGTTGATAGATTAGAAGAGAATAAACTCTTACTTTTACTTTAACATCCAGAAATTACCCGGTCAGCTAGGCTTAGAAGGAAATATAAGATGAAAATGTTGAATCTTAATAGTCCCAATACATTGCACCTAGCCAAGTATTTATTTTGACCCAAAGTAATAAAGCCAAAATTACTTGTACTACAATGCATCAATACTTATTTGGGAGTTTTAACGAAAAGGGCCTGACACTATTCATTCTTAATCAAAAGGACATTTTGTGTATGAAAAGTCCATAATGGATCAAGCTCTTTTCTTTATTTACTCTTGTGTCATTTTTATTATTGTAGCGGGGTTCATAATGATGTTGACATTTCTAGCTTGCAAATACAATTCTATGTACTATCACAAAGACATGGTGGATACATCTCTATAATAATATTCATCCCTGGTTTTGGATCAAAGATGGACTGATACAAAGCACATTGTAATTGTAATTGTAACTCTTTCACGGATTGTGATGCTTTGCTCAGGATTTCATTTTCCATATCTGGTGGCATTATTCTTAATTTTGCTTTTGAAATTTCTTCTAATAGGATATCATCTATTATTAGGTCTAAAGATATATTCCTAAGAAAACTTTCATATCTTTCGTGTCTTTCTTTATCACTCAGATGCTGATGTTGCTCATTATTTTGATGCTGCTCCATTTCAATGTCTTCTTCTAATAGCTCAATCTTAATCTCTTCTATGGGCTCATTAGCCTCTTGTTTTATGGGTTCAATAACCTTTTTTTCTTTATTCTTATGCTGATCAGTTTTCAAATCTATTTTCAATTCTCTTTTCAGGGTGTCACTTGCCTTCTGCTGCATTCTAAGAGATTAGAGTTCTTGGTTCATTTCGGTAAACTTAATGAGTAATGACTCATGGTCTCTAGAAATGACTTGAAGGTTGTGCTCAAGAGAATGAATATGATGTTGGCTTTGATGGATACTAAAATTAAAGTTATCAAACTCTTGTTCTAAGGCTCTAATTAATTTTTCATGATCTGACCTCATGCTTGGCTGTTTGATTTGGATATTCCAAAAATTATCTAAGAGAACTTGTTGCCTATCAGAAAGTCCTGGTACTATTGGCCTATATCTCAGAGTTGGATTTTTTATTCCTTCAACACTATTGCCATTAAAGTTGAAAGTGGTACTAGTACAAAAACATGTTTGCGCGACGCATCAAATTTCGTCGCGCAAAGTCTGTTTGTGCGACCCCAAAAACAAAACCCTAAACCCTTGCGCAACGCATCAAATTTCATAGCACAAAGTCTGTTTGCGAGACGCCAAAAACAAAATGTCGTGCAAAGTTTTGGCGCCAAACCAAAAAATATTAACCCTTTATTTCCCAACTTTGCGCGATGTAGGTGCGACTGCGTCGTGCAAACTTTTTTTTTTTTTTTTTTCGTTTTGCTTTTCTTTAGGGGTTCTTGCATTGCCTTTTTCTTTTGTGGTATCCACTTGTGTAAATGTTTTAAATTGACGATCAAATTAGTTCATTATATTCATCTAGGTTTAAAGAGTGCAGCTGTAAAAAATTATCAAAATCGGAGTGAAAACTACAGTTAAATCGTGATTTTTTATTTATATCCGTCGAAAAGTTTTATCTCATTACTTGATCTCTGCATGTTTGTTTTTTGTGATTTTTGGCATATGCAATCTCGAAGCATATACAAACAAGTTTGACGGTTGGATCTTTGAAACTAGTTTCGTACAATATGTTTCCCATCACGTTCAATGGTTTTGTACTAAGTAGATTTTAATTTTTTTTTTATAACGATTTTAATTTTTTTATTTTGTACTCATAAGGAAGAAGAAGAAAAAATAAAAATAAAACTTTGCGCGACGTAGGGACAATTGCATCCCGCAAAGTTGATTTGCACGACGCAATTGTACCTACGCCACGCAAAGGTTTTTTTTTTTTTTTTTTTTTTTTTTGGCCTTTTGTTTTCTTTTGGGATTCTTGCATTGCCTTTTTCTTTTGTGGTATCCACTTGTGTAAATATTTTTAATTGACAATCGAATTAGTTCATTGTATTCATATAGGTTTAAAGAGTGTAGTTGTAAAAAATCATCAAAATCAGAGTTAAAATAATCGTTAAATTGTGATTTTTCGTTTATAGCCTTCGAAAAGGTTTGTCCCGTTACATAATCTCTGAATGTTTGTTTTTTGCGATTTTTGGCATATGCGTTCTCGAAGCATATACAAACAAGTTTGACGGTTGGATCGTTGAAACTAGTTTCGTACAATGCGTATCCCACCAAAACAATAGATTAACTAGCACTTGGAGTTTATTTATACTTTCATTAAGTATAACATAAGATTTTGTGGTATCCACTTGTGTAAATATTTTAAATTGACAATCGAATTAGTTCATTGTATTCATATAGGATCCAGGAGTGTAGCTGTAACAAATCATCAAAATCGGAGTTAAAACTACAGTTAAATCGTGCTTTTTCATTTATAACCATCAAAAATTTTATCCCTTTCTTGATCTCTGCATGTTTGCTTTTTGCGATTTTTGGCGTATGCGATCTCGAAGCATATGCAAACAAGTTTGACGGTTGGATCGTTGAAACTATTTTCGTACAATGCATATCCCATCAAAACAATAGATTCACTAACACTTGAAGTTTATTTGTACTTTAATTAAGTATAACATAAGATTTTGTGGTATCCACTCATGTAAATATTTTAAATTGACGATTGAATTAGTTCATCGTATTCATATATGATCCAGAAGTATAGCTGTAAAAAATCATCAAAATCGGAGTTAAAACTACCGTTAAATCGTGATTTTTCATTTATAACCGTCGAAAAGTTTTGTCTCGTTACTCGACCTCTAAATGTTTGTTTTTTGCGATTTTTTGCGTATACGATCTTGAAGCATATACAAACAAGTTGGACAGTTTGATCGTTGAAATTAGCTTCGTAGAATGCGTATCCCATCAAAACGATAGATTCACTAACACTTAGAGTTTATTTATACTCTCATTAAGTATAACATAAAGATTTGTGGTATCCACTAGTGTAAATATTTTAAATTGACGATCGAATTAGTTCATTGTATTCATATAGGATCCAGGAGTGTAGCTATAAAAAATCATCAAAATCGGAGTTAAAATTACCTTTAAATCGTGATTTTTCGTTTATAACTGTCAAAAAGTTTTGTCCCGTTACTCGATCTTTGAATGTTTGTTTTTTGCAATTTTTTGCGTATGCGATCACGAAGCATATACAAACAAGTTTGACGGTTGAATCGTTGAAATTAGCTTCGTAGAATGCGTATTCCATCAAAACGATAAATTCACTAACACTTGGAGTTTATATATACTTTCTTTAAGTATAACATAAAGATTTTGTAGTATCCACTTGTGTAAATATTCTAAATTGACGATTGAATTAGTTCATTGTATTCATATAGGATCAAGGAGTGTAGTTGTAAAAAATCATTAAAATCGGAGTTAAAAATATCATTAAATCTTGATTTTTCGTTTATAACCGTCGCAAAGTTTTGTCTCGTTACTTGATCTTTGAATGTTTGTTTTTTGCAATTTTTGGCGTATGTGATCTCAAAGAATATACAAACAAGTTTGACGGTTGGATAGTTCAAACTAGTTTCGTACAATGCGTATCCCATCAATTTCAGTGGTATATATATATATATATATATATATATATATATATATATATATATATATTAAGTAGATTTAAATTTATTTATTTTGTACGTATAACACTTAAGAAATTGAAAAATATGTATATTTATTAAGTAGCTTTAAATTTATTGTAGTTGTTATAAAAATATAGGGTAAATTACAAAAAACTACCTCAACTATTGGGTCATTAACAGTTTCATACCTCGTTTTTAAAAAGTTTCAATGTCATACCTTATCTTTGAATTTATTGCAATGTCATACATTCCGTCAGTTCCTCTGTTAAATGCTAACGTGGCATGAGACGGGGTCCACTTTTTATTAAAAAATAATAATAAATAAATAAATAAGACCCAGATCCCTCAAACCCCCCCCCCCCCCGGCGGCGAAACCCCATCCATTTTTTTCCTCTCTTCTTCTTCTTCTTCTTCTAGGTTGCAGGCCGAACTGGTTTTTTTTTTTTTTTTTTCTTCTTCTTCTCTCTCTCTTCTTCTTCTTTTTCTTCTTCTTCTGGGTTGCAGGTTGGGGAGGGGGGAGCGAAACTGGGTTTGGGCTTGTTTTTTTTCCTCTCTCTTCTTCTTCTTCTACTGCTGCTAGGTTGCAGGTTAGGGGGGCCGAAACTGGGTTTTGTATTTTTTTTTTCTTTCTTCTCTCTCATCGTTCTTCTTCTTCTTCTTCTAGGCAGGTTAGGGGGCCGAAACTGTTATTTTTTTTCTCTCTCCTCCTCCTCCTCCTCTTATTCTTCTTCTTCTGGGCAGGTTTGGGGGGGCGAAACTGTTATTTTAATTTTTTTCTCTCTCCTCCTCCTCCTTTTCTTCTTCTGGGTAGGTTGGGGGGGGGGGCGAAACTGTTTTTTTTTTTTTCTCTCTCTCTCTCTCTCTCTCTCTCCTCCTCATCCTCTTCTTCTTCTTCTGGGTTGCAGGCTGGGGGGCGGATGGGGAAGATGACGAAAGGGATGGGGTTTCCGCCGAGGGGGGGGGTGGGGTTGAGGGATCTAGGGGTTTTTTTTTTAATTTTTAAATATTTAGTTAGTATTTTATTAATTTTTTAATAAAAAGTGGACCCCGTCTCATGCCACGTCAGCATTTAACAGAGGAACTGATGGAAGGTATGATATTGCAACAAATTCGAAGATAAGGTATGACATTGAAACTTTTTAAAGACGAGGTATGAAACTGTTAATGACCCAATAATTAAGGTAATTTTTTGTAATTTACCCAGAAATATATTATTGTGGGTTTTATGTAAAAAAAATTGAATTTGGAGGGAGTAAAGTCACATTTTAAGTACATTTTATAATATTTTTTTTTTAAAAAATACCTTGCGCGACGCCACTGTGTAGTCGTCGCGCAAAAACCCTTTGCGCGACTCGAAAGGTAAACCTGCCTCGCGCTATGTGTGATAATTTTGACGGTACACTTGTTAAAAATAGGCTATTTGTTTAAATTTTCGCTATCTATGATAAACCCGAACTCTCTCTTCTCACTCGGTCTCCCGAACTTGGTCTTCCCACTGAACTCTCTCTTCTCACTCGATCTCCCTCATCCTCTCATGCAGGTGAATCACCCTCTCTCCCTCTCGCTCATATCGCCCTCTCACTCCCTTTCGCTCACTCGGTCTCTCTCTTCCCTCTCACTCATATCGACTTCCTCCTCATCCTTCATCCATCCTCTCTTCATCCTCTCTTGACTGCACAGCAGGTATAGACCCAGGTCAGAATCAAGCTTAATTCTTTATTTTTCTTCTTTCTAAGTTCTGAATCAAGCTTTAATGCCTTAATTTGAAGGTTTTGGTATTGTAATTAGATTCAATTTGGGAAATTAAATTAGAAATTGGGGGTTTTTGTGTTAAATCGAATTTTAGGGTTAGGAATGTTAGGGTTTTAGTGTTAAATCGAATTTTAGGGTGGTGGGTTGGTCTGCTATGGTGTTAGTTTTCTAGTTTTTTTTTCTTTGCTTCTTCACAAATTTCGTATTCTTACAAGTTCATATTTTTGGTACTGAAAAAGTTTAGATTTATTGAAATGTTACTACTTACAAGTTCATATTTTTGCACCAAATGGCAAAAATATCGGTTGAAACTGTGGGAGTAGAAATTGGTTCCTCAGTTCAATCGATAAAAATAAAAGACGCATAAAGGAAAAGAATGCAGGAGTGATTAAAGAACTTAGCAACTAACGTGACTGCTTATGGACTCAAGTTCCAGTTAACACGATGATACGAAATACAATGTCCTACTGTCACAAAAGAAAAAAATGTATGTAGACAATTAGACATCTATGTTTGTTAGCTTTCCCAGTACTGGAAATCTGCTATGTTTCCATCATTTTGATTGCTATTCGCCTTTAGGATTTAACCTAGTTGCAACACAGTTATATGTAAAGGCAAAGGAATGTAAAGAAGAACTTTCAGTGGAGGAATGTGCAGTTCGACTTGTAAAGCACTTCACATCGCTTTACCAGCAGGTAAATTCTATGTAATTTAAGCGTTTTTTAAATTAAATTTCATTAGTTAATCCCATATTGTAGACGAAAAGGAAAAATGGACGATACTTTTACTATTGTCGCTGCTGAAACGATAGCTGTTGTTGTTATTCTTGGTCAGCTTCCTGGTCTTTGTTTTCTCATATAACTGGTCTTCCTTTGGTTAGAGGTGCATCTTCTTCTAATGGTTTACGGTGTATACTCACTAAACCACTTATGAATTTATGGTCACTTTAACTAATCAAGCTTTCATCTGGACAGCTTAATGTTTTTACCCTTTCCCTGAAAGCATGACTCATGGAAATTCATTAATATTTCATTTGTAGAAGTTGGTTTCTTTTAAGTTTGATTGGTTGTCTTAAGTTTGGACTTGTTTTTGCTCTGTCTCTCCCTATCTCAAGCGTGAACACGAACACCCGCCCTTTTTCCCATACACACACAGTTTCACACTTTGAATGCTGCCTTGTTGGAACTGCAGCAACTTCTTCTGGCCATGTTTTATGCTTTTAGTATTTGCATAATCTAGAAAGAGAGTTGCCGTTTTGAAATATAAAAGCGAATTGAAAAAAAGGAGAAAGCTTTCTTCCCTGCAACTTTAGTGTTAGAGCTATTTGTGACAGCCAATCCCTAAGTTTAAAGTATTTTATTTTTGATGACGTGGAAGTGACATTTTTACCCTTGAGCATTGAGTTATATTTCGTGTTTTAGGCTAAGAAAAATGGATAAATGGCTTGAGGTCCTAATTATTTGGAACTAATTAGAGTTTAGGGTTTCGTAGGGTTGTTTTTGGTTATTGGCCCAATTAGAATTTAGACTTTATTTTTGGATGCCCAATCAGCACACGTACACACACACATGCAGAAATCATCTTCACACACTCTCTCTCTTCTAGAACTCTCTCTTTCCGTACAGGTTGTACGGACGACTCCTAAACCCTCATTTCTAACCACAGATCGAACCTTTAAAGATTCTTTTTGAGTTCTCTGTAAGCTTCTTAGCACAACCATACCTTTTGTGGGAAGTAAGACCTTCGAAAACATGGAAACCAAGGAGCTCCGACAAGGTGTACAGTGACCCTGTGTCGATCGCACGTCTTTCACGTTGTTTTGAGGTTTGTAAAGGTCTTAAAACAACTTTTAGAAGCTGTTTAATTAATTTTTCAAAGTTTTGGACGTTAAAATGCTTAGGTTTTATGTGTTGCAGAACTGACAGGAAATAGTGAAGGTTTTCCGGCTATTTCCCGTGAGATTTTGGGCTTCAAATTGGTAAGATTGTGTTCTACTCATTCTAAGCTTCATTTTGGTACAAATTTCGTGAATTTTGGTAGAAAAATGAGTGAGAAATTAGAGTTAGAACTTTTTTCAGAAACCGGTGACACAGTCGCCGGAGTCCCGCGACTAGCCAGAAAAGAAGGCAAATATTCCATCAACTTTGACGGAATATTCCTAACGGAGACTAACGGCATCAGTTAACTTTAACGGAATATTCCCTAACGGGTTAACTATTCCGTCCGTGTGCCAAGCACGTGCCTTGGCCGGCTCGTGGGGCTTCAAAAAAAAATTCTAAAAATATGAGGATGTTCGTGGGGTTGAGTAGGTTCTAGGTAGGAGTGCTTGCTGGTGGCTTACGATGACGTGACGGCGGTTCTGACAATCTGTATTTTATGTAGGATCATCCTTCTGGTATTGTATAATTAGTATTTGTCCTGCTGGACTGCACTTAGGCTACCTATGCTCTGATTGTGGGTTGTCACACTTAAACATTGTCACTTGCACTAGACTGTTCGCCTAGGCTAAATTAGTTACTTTGGTTTTTATTTACTTGCAATTTTATTTTCTTATCACTTTCGCACTGCGCACATGGCTACGTCACCTTCACGTGACGGCCAGCACGCCTTGATTTTTGGTTGGGGTGTGTCAGTTTGGTATCAGAGCCTAAGTTTGGCAGTCCTGCATATTTTGTGAGTATTCTAATTATTTTGGTGTCCTGTGTTAGAACTATGCCGCCCGTAGAGAGCCACGTACTCCAATTGAGTCTAGTTTCCCCGATATAGCTCAGTTAGGGGAAGCTTTGGCTAATGTTATTCCGTCTTCGCTTCACCCTCCTCAGAGGACTCCTCTGGATACTGTATATAATCTGAAGTTAAATAATTTTTTGGGTAATGAAGGACACGAGGGAGTTGAGCGTTGGCTCAACCATCTTGAGAAAACTTTCAGGTTGATGCAGATACAGGGAAATCTCCCTGAGGATAGGTGGGTTGAGACTACCACCTTGTTTTTAGGTGAGGAGCCTGCATCTTGGTGGAGACAGGAGTCCTATCAGTTGTCACTTGAGGAAGCTGCTAATTGGGAAGTTTTCAAGCAGCTGTTTCAGAAAAGATTCATCCCTCCAGAGTACATAGATCGAAAGAAGCAAGAATTCACCCATTTGAAGCAGGGAAAGATGTCGGCAAATGAGTATCACATGAGGTTTACTGATTTGACTCGCTATTGTTCGGATATTTCTGCTAATCCGGCAGAGATGCTTCGCCGTTTCAGATTGGGTACTCTAAAGAAATGGCATTCTATGACGACTACGACTCATTGTGCTTCTTACCAGGACTTTTATGAGATTCTGCTACGAGTTGAGGATTCAGAGAATATGCCTAGTGATAGTGAGGAGGACGAGGGAAAAGATGGTAATCAGAGGAAGAATAATAAGGATAAGGGGTAATCATCACAAGGACCTCGTAAAACCCAGAATTTCAAAATGAGTGGTACCAGTTCTAGTTCTTCAAGTGGAGGCTTTAGTGCTACTGGGTAGAGGAGCGGTGGCAGATTTTCTGGAGGTCCTCGTTTTCAGAGGCAAAGAGATTCAGGCAGTACAGTTGCTCCCTTGTGCCGTAGGTGTAACAATTGGCATTTTGGAAAGTGTAGGCGAGGTAGTAGTGCATGCTTTACATGTGGCTAGATGGGACATAGAGCTGTTCATTGTCCTCAAAACCATCAGAGGTCCCAGCCACCTTTCTTACCGCCTCCAGTTCCGTTTCAGCAGGTCCCAGGACCTAATGTTTATACTCAGGTAGATCGTGAGGGCACTTATCACTATCAGGGTGATATAGCTCCTTATACTGGAGGACAGTATCAGTATCCACAGGACCCGTATCAGCAGGGTGGTTATGCCCTGTATTCAGGGGGTTACACACCGGATCAACCATATTCAGCTGGGGGATCACAGTGGAATACTAGAGGACAGTCCCAAAATTTAGAAGGTTCTTCTAGTAGTGCTGGATCTTCGAGGAAGCCTAGCCAGCCTAGTCGTGGTGGAAGGCAACAGGCTTAGGGACGTATTCATCATATCACTTTGCAGGATGCTCAGAACCATCATGACTTGATCATGGATACGTTAAATATTCTTGGTCACTTTGCTAGAGTTTTAATTGATTGTGGTGCTACGCATTCCGTTATTTCTCATACCTTTACTCAATTGACTCAACCTCATTCCACACCTCTTGGGTACGTGTTAGAGTTTTCTATGCCTAGAGGGGAAATATGTTATGTTAGCTGTGTATATCCTGGATGTCCCGTGTTGGTAGAGGATGTAGTTATGCCAGCTACCCTCATTCCGTTAGATATTGTTGATTTTGATGTTATCCTGGGTACAGATTAGTTACATTACAATCATGCTAATGTACATTGTTATGAGAAGATGGTCACATTCCATCGCCCAGGGCTACCTGAAGTTACGTTTGTGGGCGAGCGTAGTGGAGTGAGGCACGCAATTATCTCTGCCGTGAGGGCAAAAAGGTTGTTAAGTAAAGGTTACCAGGGATATTTAGCTCATGTGGTATTGAATGGTAATCCTCCTAGGAGCGTGGAGGATGTACGAGTGGTCAAGCATTTTCCTGACGTTTTCCCTGATGATTTACCTGGACTACCGCCACACAGAGAGGTGGAGTTCACCATTGATTTACTTCTAGGTACTGATCCTATACCTTTAACTCCTTATCGAATGGCTCCTGCTGAATTAAGGGAATTAAAAACCCAGTTACAGGAATTGGTTGATAAGGGTTTTAGTCAGCCTAGTATTTCACCCTGGGGATGTCCAGTTTTATTTGTACGGAAGAAAGAAGGGACTTTGGGGCTATGTATTGATTATCGACAGTTGAATCGGGTAACGATTAAAAACCGTTATCCGTTGTCGCTCATAGATGATTTATTTGATCAGCTTCGAGGCGCCTGTGTATTTTCTAAGATTGATTTGAGGTCTGGGTATTATCAATTGAAGATTAAAAGTGAGGATGTCCCTAAGACGGCGTTTAGGACTCGATATGGTCATTATGAGTTTCTTGTGATGCCATTCGGGTTAACTAATGCACCTGCAACATTTATAGGCTTAATGAATCAAGTATTCCAGCTGTATCTAGACAAATTTGTCATTGTCTTTATTGATGATATTCTGGTATACTGTTAATCTAAAGCAGAGCACATGTGACATCTTACTTTGGTGTTGAAGAAATTGAGGGAACACCAACTTTATGCTAAGTTTAGCAAATGCTAGTTTTGGTTAGATCAAGTGGCATATTTGGGACATGCCATATCAGCTAAGGTATACAGGTAGACCTTCAGAAGGTAGCAGCTGTGGAGATTTGGGAGCAACCACGAACCGTCACTAAGGTCCGAAGCTTTCTTGGCTTAGCAGGTTATTATAGACGGTTTGTTAAAGACTTCTCAGTTATAGCATTACCACTGACGATATTGACGAGGAAGAATGTGAAATTTGAGTCAGACGAAAATTGTGAACAAAGTTTTCAACAACTTAAGTATTGTCTCACTCACGCGCCTGATTTGACACTTCCAGATGATAGTGGTAATTTTGAGAATTACAGTGATGCTTCCTTGAATGGTCTGGGTTGTGTATTGATGCAGCACAATAGGGTGATTGCCTATGCTTCACGACAGTTGAAACCTCATGAGAGGAATTATCCTACCCATGATCTTGAGTTAGCTGCTATTATTTTTGCTTTGAAGATTTGGAGGCATTATCTTTATGGTGAAAAATGTAAGATTTTCACGGATCACAAAAGTCTTCAGTATATTTTCACCCACAGAGATCTTAACCTTCGACAACGAAGGTGGATTGAATTGTTGAGTGATTATGGTTGCACGATTGAGTATCAACCTGGTCGTGCAAATGTGGTTGCAGATGCACTTAGTAGAAAATCTCAAGGCAGAAGTAATGCTTTATACACTTGTCGTATTCCTCTTCTTACTGATTTGAGATCTATTGGAGTGAAGCTAAGGGTGGAAGAGAAAGAAGAATCTCTACTTGCCAGTTTCTAGGTTAGACCAATTCTAATTAATCGTGTACTTGATGCTCAGATGAATGATGAGGAAACTCAATAGTTAATTCAGGCCAGAAATAAAGGAAAAAAGAAAGACCTTAGAGTTCGCGAATCTGATGGTATGCTTATGCAAGAAAGAAGAATGTATGTGCCGAATAATGCTGAGTTAAAGAAAGAAATCCTGGATGAGGTGCACGTATCGGCTTATGGAATGCATACATGGGGTACTAAAATGTATCATACCATTAGACCATTTTATTATTGGCCAGGCATGAAAAGAGAAATTGCAGAGTATGTGAGTAGATGTGCAATTTGCCAAAAGGTCCAAGTGGAAAGGAAAAAGCCATTTGGATTGATGCAACCACTTCCCGTTCCTCAGTGGAAGTGGGAAAATATTACTATGGATTTCGTGTACAAGCTTCCACGTACACATAATTGTCATGATGGCGTTTTGGTGATAGTAGATCGGCTTACTAAATCAGTGCATTTTATTCCAATGCGGGAAAAATATTCTCTAAGCCGATTAGCTGAATTATTCATATCCAAGATTGTGAAGTACCATGGAGTTCCAGTGAGTATTATCTCTAATCAGGATATTTACTTCTAAGTTCTGGGTAGCATTTCAAGAGGCTCTTGGTTCGTGACTACTTTATAGTACAACATATCATCCTTAGACAGATGGTCAATCTGAGAGGACTATACAGACGCTGGAAGATATGCTAAGAGCTTCTGTATTGCAGTTTGGTGACGCTTGGCATATGCGTTTGGATTTGATGGAGTTCGCCTATAATAATAGTTACCATTCGAGTAATGGTATGTCACCTTCCTAGGCACTCTATGGTAAATCTTGCCGTACACCTTTATGTTGGTCAAAGGTCGGTGAAAGAGTATTGGTGGGCCCTGAGATTGTAAAGGAGACTACTCAAAATATTCAGGTAATTAAATCGAACCTGAAAGCAGCCCAGAATCGACAAAAGAGTTTAGGTGACAGGAATGCCACTGATAGAGTGTATAATGTTGGCAATTGGGTATTTTTGAAGTTATCACCATGGAAAGGTGTAGTAAGGTTCGGGAAGAAGGGTAAGTTGAGCCCTAGATACATCGGACCATATCAGATCATCGAACGAGTCGATGAAGTGGCTTAGAGGTTTGAGTTGCCTCCAGGGTTGTCTAAGGTACACGATGTGTTTCATGTTTCGATGCTTCGTCATTATATCTCAGATCCATCGCAGGTGATACCTTCTCAACCACTGGAAATCAATCCAGATTTGACTTATGATGAAGAACCAAGGACAATTTAAGATTGGAAAGAGAAAGTGCTGAGGAACAAAACAGTTCGTTTGGTAAATGTTTTGTGGAGAAATCACTCAGCAGAGGAGGCCACGTGGGAAACAGAAGACCGTACGCAAGAGATGTACCCACGTTTATTTTATGGTTATTAATGGTTGGTTATGTTATTATATGAAATTTCGAGGATGAAATTTTATTAAGGGGGCAGGTTGTGACAGCCCGTCCCTAAGTTTAAAGTATTTTATTTTTGATGACCTAGAAGTGACATTTTTACCCTTGAGCGTTGAGTTATATTTCGGGTCTTGGGCTAAGAAAAATGGATAAATAGCTTTAGGTCCTAATTATTTAGAACTAATAAGAGTTTAGGGTTTTGTAAGGTTGTTTTTGGTTATTGGCCCAATTAGAATTCAGACTTTATTTTTGGATGCCCAATCAGCACACGTACACACACACACACACACACACACACACACACACGAAGAGATCATCTTCACACTCTCTTTTTCTTCTCGAACTCTCTCCTTCCGTACAGGTTGTACGGACGACACCTAAACCTTCATTTCTAACCACAAATCGAACCTTTAAAGGTTGTTTTTGCATTCTCTGTAAGCTTCTGAGCTCAACCATACATTTTGTGGAAAGTAAGACCTTCGAAAACGTGGAAACCAGGGAGCTCCGACAAGGTGTACAGTGACCCTGAGTTGAGCTCAACTTTTAGAAGTTGTTTGATTAATTTTTCAAAGTTTTGGACGTTAAAATGCTTTGGTTTTATGTGTTGCAGAATTGACCGGAAATAGTGAAGGTTTTCCGCCCATTTCCCGTGAGATTTTGGGCTTCAAATTGGTTAGATTGTGTTCTAGTCATTCTAAGCTTCATTTTGGTACAAATTTCGTGAATTTTGGTTGAAAGAAGAGTGAGAAATTAGCGTTAGAAGACGGCGAATATTCCATCAACCTTGACAGAATATTACTAACGGAGACTAACGGCGTAAGTTAACTTTAACGGAATATTCTATTATTTAACGGAATATTCCCTTCCGTCTGTGTGCCAGGCACATGACTGCGCGTGGGAGTCGCATGTGGCCATGCTTTGGCCGGCGCGTGATGGCGCGTGGGGCTTCAGAAATTTTTTCTAAAAATATGGGGATGTTCGTGGGGTTGAGTAGGTCACGATAGTATATTCAAATACCCCAATTGAGTAATGTATGAGATGTTATTACCTAGTTTTGGTTATGTGCTTATAAATAACGTTAAAAATAGTTGTTTCGCATATAGGGGAGACATACCCAGAGGACGAGCGCGGTCAAGCGAGGCTCGAGGGCTACGACCTTATACATATCAGCGAGTGGGCATTTTGGTTTTCTATATGTGTATATATGCCTTGTGTTTTCCCAGAAAAGTCATTTAACTGGTTAGATGCTTTGAAATATTATGTTAAATGTTTATAAGTTAGATTATGAATTTATTAGTTGCATACACTATGGTTGGTGCTGCGGACGCACAGGTAAGTTCAGGTAAGTTTATAGTGTTATTTGAAATGATAGAGTTATGACATGATTATATTTACGTTTTATGCAATTTCGACACTTTCGTATAGGTTGCAATAATTGGCAACTCCGACACTGTCATATAAATTGCCTATCAGCCAAACAAGCCACATTAGGTGGATCCGGCTAAGTCTATTTGATGAGCTATAGTTCAGCTGTACAGGCCACATTAGGTGGATCCGGCTGAGTATATTTGATGAGCTTTCAGCCGTACAGGCCACATTAGGTGGATCTGGCTAAGTACACTTAATGAGCTATAGATTCAGCTGTACAGGCCACCATAGGTGGATCTGGTTGACATGTTATTATTCTTCATTTTATTTCATCTTGTTGATTCGTTTATTCGTATCAGATCTTGCATGGCGTACATTTTGAGACTTGGATGGTGGAAATGATTTTTGGTATACATATGTGTTTATGTAGTCTATTCTCTGGGAAATTATACAGGTTTTACAGGGAGGGGTTAGAACTTTTGAGAAAAGGAAATGTTTTTGAAAAGCTTTATTTTTGCCCACTCACACTTTCTGTTTTGCTCCCCTCCAGGTTTTAGGTAGGAGTGCTTGCTAGTGGCTTACGACGACGTGACGGCGGTTCTGACATTCTGTATTTTATGGAGGATCATCCTTCTCATATTGTATAATTAGTATTTGTACTGCTGGATAGCACTTAGGCTACCTATGCTCTGATTATGGGTTGTCACACTTAAACATTGTCACTTTCACTATAGTGTTCGCCTAGGCTAAATTAGTTACTTTGGTTTTTATTTACTCGTAATTTTATTCTTTATCATTTTCGCACTGCGCACATAGCTACGTCACCTTCAAGTGACGACTAGCACACCTTGATTCTTGGTCGGGGTGTGTCAGTTTGGTATCAGAACCTAGTTTTGCCAGTCCTGCATATTTTGTGAGTATTCTAATTATTTTGGTGTCTTCTGTCAGAACTATGCCGCCTCGTACAGAGCCACGTACTCCATCTGAGTCTAGTTTCCCCGATATAGCTCAGTTAGGGGAAGCTATTGATAATGCTATTCAGTCTCTTCGCTTCGCTCTCCTCTGAAGACTGTATATAATATAAAGTTAAACAATTTTGTGGGTAATGAAGGACAAGAGGGAGCTGAGCGTTGGCTCAACCATCTTGAGAAAACTTTCAGGTTGATGCAGAGACAGGGAAATCTCCCTGAAGATAGGTGGGTTAAGACTACCACCTGGTTTTTAGGTAAGAAGCCTGCATCTTAGTAGAGACAGGAATCATATGAGTTGTCACTTGAGGAAGCTGCTAATTGGGAAGTTTTCAAGCAGCTGTTTCAGAAAAGATTCATCCCTCGGAGTACATAGATGGAAAAAAGCAGGAATTCACCTATTTGAAGCAGGGAAAGATGTCGGCAAATGAGTATTAGGAGATTTACTGATTAGTCTCGCTATTGTCCGGATATTGCTGCTAATCCGGCAGAGATGCTTCGCCGTTTCAAATTGCGTACTTGAAAGAAATGGCGTTCTATGACGACTACGACTCTGTGTGCTTCTTATCAAGAGTTTTATGAGATTCTGCTACGAGTTAAGGACTCAGAGAATATGCCTAGTGATAGTGAGAAGGACGAGGAAAAAGATGGTAATCACATGAAGAATAATAAGGATAAGGGGCTGTCATCACAAAGACCTCGTAAGACCCAGAATTTCAAAATGAGTGGTACCAGTTCTAGTTCTTCGAGTGGAGACTTTAGTGCTACTGGCCAGATGAGAGGTGGCAGATTTTCTGGAGGTCCTCATTTTCAGAGGCAGAGAGATTCAGGCAGTACAGTTGCTCCCTTGTGCCGTGGGTGTAACAATCGGCATTTTGGAAAGTGTAGGCGAGGTAGTAGTGCATGCTTTACATGTGGTCAGATGGGACATAGAGCTGTTCAGTGTCCTCAAAACCAACAGAGGTCCCAACCATCTTTCTTACCGCCTCCAGTTCCGCTTCAGCAGGTCCCAGGAACTAGTGATTATACTCAGGTAGGTCTTGGGGATGCTTATCACTATCAGGGTGATATAACTCCTTATACTGGAGGACAGTATCAGTATCCACATGACCCGTATCAGCATGGTGGTTATGCCCAGTATTCAGGGGGTTACACACCGTATCAGTCATATTCAGCTAGGGGATCATAGGGGAATACTGGTGAACAGTCCCAAAATTTAGAAGTTGCTTCTAGTAGTGCTGGATCTTCGAGGAAGACTAGCGAGCCTAGTTGTGGTGCACAAAGACGTGGGAGTCAAGCTGGTAGAGGTCGTGGTGGAAGGCAACAGGCTCAGGGACGTATTCATCATATCACTTTGCAGAATGCTCAGAACCATCCTGACTTGATCATGGGTACGTTAAATATTCTTGGTCACTTTGCTAGAGTTTTAATTGATTGTGGTGCTACGCATTCCGTTATTTCTCATACCTTTGCTCAATTGACTCAACCTCATTCCACACCTCTTGGGTACGAGTTAGAGTTTTCTATGCCTAGAGGGGAAATATGTTATGTTAGGTGTGTATATCCTGGATGTCCCGTGTTGGTAGAGGATGTAGTTATGCCAGCTAACCTTGTTTCGTTAGATATTGTTGATTTTGATATGCTAATTACTAACACACAAATTAAACCCTCTTTTGACAATTGTAGTAAAGTATGTAAGTAGGGATCGTTCTGGACCGGGGATTAGGAGGGATTGCTAAACACTTGGAAACTGACTCAAAAACGTAAAAACTAAGTTAAAGACACTAAACTAGACTCAAAGAATGCAAAACTAAAGTTTAGAGCACTAAAACAAACCAAAAGACTCAAAACAGCACACACACACTCAAAACTGCCTTAAAAACACAATCTGGGCAGTTTTGAATACTAAAGAAGAAATTGGACGAAAATTGGTTTTAACTTGACTCAAGACACTTAAAAACACAAACTAAAAGGATTTCTAACTAAAATGACACCTTAACATAAAGGGGGGTTTGGTTTTGACGATTTTGAAAACAAAACAAGAACTTTGTAAACTAAACAGATTCTAAAAACGATTTTGGATGAAACTTATGGATGGAAGGCTAGCTAAGGGGTTCTTCTCCACACATGTCACACTTGCATACAAAACGATTTCCAATTGCATTTCAATATACCATGAATTCTCAACGCCCCAAATTAACTGTGAATTGCACTAATTAATCCTCAGATTTCCCTTAAGTTATTGAGTTGGATGATTGCATACGACAACCCAAAGTATTCCCCACAAGTTCCCTACATGAATTGCATAATAGAGATACAAGCAGAAATCATTAAATTCTATGGAAACCATAAGCATTGACGAGGCACTTGTTACTATGAATTGCATGAAACTTATGCCAAGAATTTACTTAACGCGATTGTGATCAACAACCTTTACTACATGTGAATATAAGTTCGTAACGATTAGGTGAAACTCCCTTATATCCTAGCATTCAATTTATGCATGAAAATTAAGCGTGCACTCCCAACCAACATACACAAATCTGTCTAAATTCATGAAGATAAGTAAATTGAATTCGCAACTTATGAAACACAATTGAATGTAATCAGATCATATAGCAAGCTTTAGACATGGTTTCGAATCCCCCCCTAGCCAAGGGGGGGTTTAAGTTCTCATACTCACAAAACAAAGATAAACAGATTTAGACATTGAGAATAAAAGAAAGAAAACACCTAGACGTTCCAACGATCCAATCTTGAACAGCAAGCACGCCTATGGACTGTCCTCCTTCCTCTTTGCTGCGGCATAAGACTTGTGGACAGGTTTAGGGGGGTTAGGATTGTGTAGAATGGTGGAAGATGGTGTGGTGGTGTTTAGGGATGATGGGTGGTGCGGCTGGATGAGTTTTGGAGGGGAAAATATGGAGAATGGTGTAGAATGGTGCGGCTGCAATAGGGAGAATGATTTCTGACGAAATTGAGAAATATGGAGATGAATCCTCCTCTAGAGGGTGCGGCTGGATGTGTATTTAAAGGGGGAAAGGGACATGTTTTCCAGCAGGTTTTAGGCATTAGAAGGTGGAAACATGCAGCTGGAATTATGGAGGAGGTTGTGGCAGATTTGTAGGAGAGATTTAGGGGTTCAAAGTTGCATGTTTTTAGGCTTTTAGAAGGTGGGAACATGCAGCTGGGATTTGGCAGCTTTGTTACATGATTTTAGGCTTTTAGAACCCCTAAATTTAGGTAATATTTTCTGTTTAGAATCCCCCACTTTTTGGCTGAAAATAGGTTTTTAGAACTTGAACTTGTTTCTTCCTTCTTCCTAGCTGATTCCTTGTCTTTAATTCTCCAAATTCGTCCATCCTTCTTGCTTGATTCATAAGCTATCCATCCTTGACCCAAAATAGTTCCAAATCACTCCAAATTGGCTCTTCTTTCATACTTTGTCCTTAAAACCTGAAAACACACGAAAATGGCTTAAAAGTCTACAATAACTAAGAAATAACAACGTAAATGCACAAGAACAAGCCAACTAAGTCGCATAAATATGCTCCTATCAAATTCCCCCACACTTAGCTTTTGCTAGTCCTCGAGCAAAACAGAAGAACAAAACAAAGTAAACAAAACACACTCTAAACCTTCCAACATTTGCCTCAGGGATTGCCAACGCGCATGACATGTCAATGATCATCATTCCCACAGATTTTAGTCATCTTTACACTTAAGCGCATACTTAATCAAAGTCACCACTTACTAGTTCACATTTAACCACATAAAACAATGATTTGAATGTAGTAACATGACTTAGAGAATTTACTCAATTCCTCACAAGATACTCTCTATTTTCACTCAGAATTTCTGACTACACACCCTACACTAAGTATATGTGAGAAGATTGATGTAATCATGAAAACGAACACTCACATATGATTATAGCAAATAAAGCAATTTCTGGAGTATGTATGGATATGATCTCATGAATGGAATGCTACTACTTAGATGCGAGAACCAGTGACACCATATGCTCATATCAATCCCAAACTCCACATATTGAAACACGCAACACCCAAGATGAAGTTAAGGGTTGTAACGGGGCTAGGGTATTGGCTAACAAAGAAGGGTAAGGATAAACAAACGTTCTTTAAGCAATAGTAAGTAAAGTAATGAAATTGACACTTAGAATTCATTTTAGAGTGCAGAAATCAACTTTTAAACACAAGGGAAGATTTATTCAACATTTAGGGCCTAATTCAACTTTTTGGACCCTTTCTTCAACAATCAACACTTTAGAGCTCTTTTTCACATATTTTCCACTCTTTTTCATTCCTTTCACAACTTTTCTCTTTTTTTTTTTTTTTTTTTTTTCTTTTCTTTTTCCACGAATTTTTCTTTTCTTTTTGTTTTTCTAGCCATGAACTTTGGCATACACACACAAATCCTTTCCCCCACACTTGCTTTCTGCAACATGTTACTCAAAAAGAATTCCCTTTAAGTCATGCTTTACTATGATTCAAGAACAAGGGAATGGATGATCCTAATCTAGGCTAGGTGAGGATGATATGGGTTAACAAAGAAAATAGGCTAAACGAGGCTCAACGGGGTTAAACCTAAACACAATTGCAAGGGGGATGGCTGTTTGGCTCTTGGTTCACTACACAACTTCATCTTGTTCGTGTGTTATGCAAATCAATATCATGCTTTGAATGAAATGGATATGAGTTCTAGCATTTGGAACTACATGATGAAACGCCTTCTAAGTAGTAACCAATCAAAGAATAATGAGATCATGCAACGACTTTAGAAAACAACACTGCACAGATTATAAACACTCCAAAGAACGTTTTAGGCTCAAGTCTCTCAGGGTTGTAGCGTTAGTTTGAGTTTCTTCCTTCAAGCATGTTACAAAAACTGATTTTTCCTTTGTGATTACATGTGAATTCATAAGTTATAACCACAACCAAGCATGCACCACAGGGTAAATCAAACTTCATCCATGTTTATAACTCTCTTTAACAGTCATGCAATTACAAACCGAATCCTCATCATTGTGTTGGAAGGTACCCTAAGACACAAACAAACACACAAAAACAACTCTTTTTGGCTTTTTCAACACAAATTTTTCAAATTTTTATGAAATTTTCGGATTTTACTTCAATATGCATAAAAACAGCTCAAAACACACTAAAACACATAAAAACAGTGAAAAAACAACATTTTAAGTGAAGGTGAACAAAACCCACGAAAATCATGCATAAACAACTTGTTTACCCCCCCACACTTAAATCAAACATTGTCCTCAATGTTTCAAGCATAGAATCACACAAAACAAAAGTAAACAACCAAACAGCAACTGAAACAACTAAACATGGCAGATTAGAAACAAGCAACAAAGAGAAGGGTTTTAGGAACGCAAATCTGGAATTGGAGTGATGCTTAAGGCCTCCTTTGTTGAAATGCATGGGTTGCCTCCCAAGTAGCGCTTTCTTTAACGTCGTGCAGCCGGACGATGAACTCCTTTACTCCACATGTGAGCCCACGGCATCCAAGGGGATGTCATCCACGGTATGCTCCTGAAAGTTCTCATAATAGGGCTTCAAACGATGCCCATTCACCTTGAATTCATGCCCCGTTTTCAAGCTTTGGAGTTGAACTGCACCATGAGCAAAGACATTAGTAATAACAAACGGTCCAATCCACTTAGAACGTAGCTTACCGGGAAACAAACGTAAACGGGAATTGAACAATAACACTTTCTGCCCTATAGAGAATGTTTTGCCACGAATCATCTTATCATGGAAAGCTTTGGTCTTCTCCTTGTAAATGCTAGAATTCTCGTACGCTTCATGCCTTATCTCATCAAGTTCATTTAATTGGAGCCTCCTATGACTTCCCGCTGCATCCAAGTCCATGTTAAACTTCTTAACGGCCCAATGAGCTTTGTGTTCCAATTCCACGGGGAGGTGGCACGGCTTGCCATAGATGAGCCTAAATGGGGACATTCCAATGGGTGTTTTGTACGCCGTACGATACGCCCACAGTGCATCATCTAACCGTAAGCTCCAATCCTTCCTTGTTGGCCCAACGGTCTTCTCTAGGATTTGCTTGATCTCACGGTTGGAAACCTCGGCTTGGCCATTTGTCTGAGGATGGTAAGGTGTAGAAACCTTATGGTTGACATTGTACTTCCTCAACAACGCCTCAATGGTCCGGTTACAAAAGTGTGACCCTCCATCACTAATGAGCACTCGTGGCATGCCAAACCTTGCAAATATGTTAGTTCTAATAAAATCTGCAACCACCTTAGAATCATTAGTCCGGGTGGCCTTTGCTTCCACCCACTTCGACACATAATCGACCGCAAGCAAAATATATATGAAACCATACGAGGAAGGAAAGGGACCCATAAAATCAATACCCCAAACATCAAAAATTTCAACATTAAGGATAGAAACCTGCGGCATTTGGTCCCTTGCACTTATACTACCCATTCTCTGGCATTTATCACATGTTAAGCAAAAAGTTCTAGCATCCTTAAAGATACTAGGCCAATAAAATCCACTTTGTAACACCTTAAGGGCAGTTCTTTGTGTGCCAAAATGTCCACCACATGCATATGTATGACAAAAGCTTAAAATTGAATGAAATTCAGAATCATGCACACATCGACGTACAATCTGATCAGGGCAAAATTTCCATAGATATGGATCATCCCACACATAAAACCGTGCATCATGTCTTAACTTATCACGTTGGTGCCTAGTGAAAGTGCTTGGAATTTGTTTTGACACCAAAAAATTTACCAAATCGGCATACCAAGGCTCACGAACCGTTATGGACAGCAATTGCTCATCGGGGAATGTTTCTGCAATAGGTAGAGATTCCTCATTATGCACCATTCGGCTTAGGTGGTCAGCCACCACGTTTTCACTTCCCTTTTTGTCTCGAATCTCGATGTCGAACTCTTGAAGTAGTAACATCCAACGAATTAGTCGTGGCTTGGCATCCTTTTTGGTGAGCAAATACTTCAACGCTGCATGGTCAGTGAAAACAATTACTTTAGTACCAATTAGATATGGTCTAAACTTATCTAAAGCAAAAACAACGGCAAGAAGTTCTTTTTCCGTAGTGGAATAGTTCAATTGGGCATCATTCAACGTCCGTGAGGCATAGTAGATAACATGCGGCCTCTTGTCCTTCCTTTGTCCTAAAACAGCCCCTAAAGCGTAGTCGGACGCATCACACATAAGCTCAAAAGGTAGGCTCCAATCAGGTGGGACAATGATTGGTGCCGTGGTCAACAACTCCTTGAGTTGGTTGAATGATGCCGTGCACTCCCTATTGAAGTCAAACGCCACATCTTTTTGTAGGAGTCGGCAAAGAGGTTGGGCAACCTTTGAGAAGTCTTTGATGAACCTACGATAGAACCCTGCATGGCCAAGAAAAGAACGAACCTCTCTAACCGAAGTAGGAGAGGGTAAGTGACGTACAAGATCTATCTTTGACTTATCAACTTCAATACCATTTTCAGAGATAATATGACCTAAAACTATGCCTTGTTTAACCATAAAGTGACATTTTTCCCAATTAAGAACAAGGTTAGTTTCAACGCAACGTTTTAAGATCAAACTGAGATTGTGCAAGCAACCATCAAAAGAATCACCAAAAACGCTGAAATCATCCATAAATACTTCAATGATCTTCTCAACATAATCGGAAAATATGCTCATCATGCATCTTTGAAATGTGGCAGGTGCATTACATAAACCAAAAGGCATGCGACGATAAGCAAATGTACCAAAAGGGCATGTAAAAGTGGTTTTTTCTTGGTCCTCGGGTGCTATGACAATTTGATTATACCCAGAATAACCATCAAGAAAACAATAGAAAGCATAACCCGCTAACCTCTCAAGCATTTGGTCAATGAATGGCAATGGGAAGTGATCCTTCCTTGTGGTAGCGTTTAGCTTCCTATAGTCGATGCACACCCTCCAACCGGTTTGAATGCGAGTAGGAACAAGCTCATTCTCGGCATTTGCAACCACTGTCACTCCGGATTTCTTTGGAACGCATTGAACGGGCGAAACCCACCTACTATCCGAGATTGGATAGATTACTCCACAATCCAAAAGCTTTATGATCTCCTTCTTCACAACTTCCATCATAGGAGGGTTGAGTCGGCGTTGCGCCTCTCGAGATGTTTTAGACCCCTCCTCCAAAAGTATGCGATGCATGCAAGTGGTGGGACTAATTCCTTTGATGTCGGCCAATGTCCACCCAACTGCAGATTTGTACTCTTTTAACACCCTCACCAACTTGTCCTCCTCTTGTGCCGTGAGTGAGCTTGAGACGATGACGGGCAACGTCTCATCATCTCCCAAGAAAACGTACTTCAAGTGACTTGGCAATGGCTTAAGTTCAAGTGTAGGTGGCTGCACAACTGAGGGAAGCATCTTATTAGCCGAAACTGAACTTAAAATTGGGTCCAAAAACTTACCAGATTGTGGTGGCAATGATTCAAGGGCAGCCACCATCTCAATGACATCCTCACTAGGGGGCACGGCAATGGAGTGTTCATGCATGCCGTGGGTGTCTTTCTTTGCTGCTTCAATGTCTTGCATGTCCTTTCCTCGTGCAATGACCAATTCAAGTGCATCGTCATTCAAATTGTCAAAATGGTCCTGCGCCAAAGAGTCAATTAAATCAATAGCAAAACATGAAGGATTTTCACTAGGATACTTCATAGAATCAGAAAGATTGAAATTAATCACTTCCCCATCAAATTCCATCGTCAATGTTCCATTAAACACGTCAATCTTTGTCCGGGCCGTTTTCATGAATGGCCTTCCAAGGAGGATGGGCAATGACGGGGCATGGTCCGATTCATTCATCTCAAGCACATAGAAATCCGCCGGGAAGATCAAGTGATTAACCTGCACTAACACATCTTCCAAAACTCCCTTTGGGTAGGCATTAGATCTATCGGCCAATTGTATGATTACACCATCATTTTTCAATTCTCCTAGGTTCATAGATGCATAAATTGAATATGGCATGACATTTATAGATGCACCTAAGTCTAACATGGCAGATTCAAACCTAGTATTACCAATGACACAAGGAATTGTAAAACTACCCGGATCTTTGCATTTAGGGGGCAGTTTGCGTTGCAAGATGGCTGAGACGTTTTCACCTACTTTTACAACTTCCTTGGTCGAAATCCTCTTCCTGGTGGTGCAAAGTTCCTTCAAAAACTTGGCATACCTCGGGACTTGCTTGATTGCATCCAAGAGAGGTATGTTGACTTGAACTTTCCTAAATGTCTCTAGAATGTCCTTTTCAGCTTCTTCTTTCTTTGTTTGCTTGAATCTACTAGGGAAAGGAACATTCAAAGGAAAAACATTAGTAGGAACTGAATTGGGCACGTTCTTACCTCTATTGGACAGATTTGATGAGTTAGGGTCTCTTTGGGCCTGCGGCAATGGTGTGTCCACCTTTGCCGTGGGCTGCTTTTGCTCCTCCTCCTCAATTATCAATTCTTCCACCTCGTTAGAACGTGTTTTGGAAGGTTGGGGGTCAGATCCTACTTGCTTTCCACTTCGCAAACTTATGGCTTTTGCAGATTCGAATCCACCTTTTGGATTGACCACGGTTGAGCTAGGCAGCTTGCCTTGCTCTCGAAATTGCCCCATGAACTCGGCAATCTGCCCTACTTGCTTCTCCAACTCGTCCACCTTCTTGTCCCTAGTTTGCATACCCTGCGCCATAGAAGTTAGTAATTGAAAAATCTGATCATTATCAACAGAAGAACCTGATTTGTTTTGGGCAGGTTGTGCTTGGGGTTGAGTTGGTACAAACGGCTTTTGATAGAAACCCGGGGGTGGTTGCCTAAATGCACTTTGTTGTTGGCCTTGTTGGGGTTCTCGCCATTTGAAATTGGGATGATCTTTCCAACCAGGATTGTAAGTATTAGAAAAGGGGTCATTCCTTGGTTGGTATTGATTCCCAAACCCCACGGCATTGAGGGATTCCCACCCTCCATTCTCAATCAATTGAGGGCACTTGTCCGTAACATGCCCTTGCATAGAACACACGCCACAAGCAGCCACACTTTGTACTTTTGGACCTTCCACAACCTGAGAAAGAAGAGCAGTAAGGTTAGCCATTTGATTTTGAAGTTCGCAAATAGCACTTACCTCATTCACTTGTTGTTGCCGTGAGGTCCCTCTTTGTCCAACTCCTTCGTATTGTTGGGCATTCAAAGCTCGATTAGCAATCAAAGTCTTTGCAGCCGTGGGTGTCTTGTCCACCAAGGCTCCTCCCGCTGAGGCATCTAGCATTTGACGTTCAATTGGTAGAAGTCCCTCGTAGAAATATTGAATAAGAAGCTCCTCCTTCATTTGATGCTGTGGACATGAAGCAACAAGAGATTTAAAACGTTCATAATAATTAGGAAACGATTCACCTTCATTTTGCTCAATTCCACTTATTCTTTTGCGTAAAAGAATGACTCGAGAAGTTGGGAAGAACTTCTCCAAGAACGCCCGTTTCATGCTCTCCCAAGATGTGACAGTTCCGGGGGCTAGCTCATACAACCAGTCTTTAGCTTTTTCCAAAAGAGAAAAAGGAAAAGCCTTCATTTTCAATATGCTTCCATCGACGTTGACAGGAGTCATGCTTGAACACACCACTTCAAACTCTTTCAAATGCTTGTTTGGATCCTCCATGGACAACCCATGGTATTTTGGAATGTGGTGCAGCAAGCTTGACTTCAACTCGAACTCCTCGGTCTTGCCTTGAGCAACCGCGGGGTATTGGATGCATAGGGGTGCGGCATTATCCAATCCCGAGGCCGAAAGCTCCTTAATTGTTCGATTATCTGCAGCCATAAGTTCCTCAGTTTCGGCCTCCTCTGTCTCCTCAACTTCAACCTCAGAACTTGAACTAGGTAGATCAGGTTCTGTGGTCCTTCTTTGTCTTCTCAAAGTTCGCTCAAAATCGTCGTCGAAGTCCAAGATATTCTCACGAATAAGTTGGGAACTTCGAGTCATAAACTAGTACCTAAAAACAAGAAAATAGAACAAGGTCGGAATCTGGAATGAGATAAAACAAACGAAAATAAAACAATCCAAGGGATTAGCAAAATTGCTAATCCCCGGCAACGGCGCCAAAATTTGATATGCTAATTACTAACACACAAATTAAACCCTCTTTTGACAATTGTAGTAAAGTATGTAAGTAGGGATCGTTCTGGACCGGGGATTAGGAGGGATTGCTAAACACTTGGAAACTGACTCAAAAACGTAAAAACTAAGTTAAAGACACTAAACTAGACTCAAAGAATGCAAAACTAAAGTTTAGAGCACTAAAACAAACCAAAAGACTCAAAACAGCACACACACACTCAAAACTGCCTTAAAAACACAATCTGGGCAGTTTTGAATACTAAAGAAGAAATTGGACGAAAATTGGTTTTAACTTGACTCAAGACACTTAAAAACACAAACTAAAAGGATTTCTAACTAAAATGACACCTTAACATAAAGGGGGGTTTGGTTTTGACGATTTTGAAAACAAAACAAGAACTTTGTAAACTAAACAGATTCTAAAAACGATTTTGGATGAAACTTATGGATGGAAGGCTAGCTAAGGGGTTCTTCTCCACACATGTCACACTTGCATACAAAACGATTTCCAATTGCATTTCAATATACCATGAATTCTCAACGCCCCAAATTAACTGTGAATTGCACTAATTAATCCTCAGATTTCCCTTAAGTTATTGAGTTGGATGATTGCATACGACAACCCAAAGTATTCCCCACAAGTTCCCTACATGAATTGCATAATAGAGATACAAGCAGAAATCATTAAATTCTATGGAAACCATAAGCATTGACGAGGCACTTGTTACTATGAATTGCATGAAACTTATGCCAAGAATTTACTTAACGCGATTGTGATCAACAACCTTTACTACATGTGAATATAAGTTCGTAACGATTAGGTGAAACTCCCTTATATCCTAGCATTCAATTTATGCATGAAAATTAAGCGTGCACTCCCAACCAACATACACAAATCTGTCTAAATTCATGAAGATAAGTAAATTGAATTCGCAACTTATGAAACACAATTGAATGTAATCAGATCATATAGCAAGCTTTAGACATGGTTTCGAATCCCCCCCTAGCCAAGGGGGGGTTTAAGTTCTCATACTCACAAAACAAAGATAAACAGATTTAGACATTGAGAATAAAAGAAAGAAAACACCTAGACGTTCCAACGATCCAATCTTGAACAGCAAGCACGCCTATGGACTGTCCTCCTTCCTCTTTGCTGCGGCATAAGACTTGTGGACAGGTTTAGGGGGGTTAGGATTGTGTAGAATGGTGGAAGATGGTGTGGTGGTGTTTAGGGATGATGGGTGGTGCGGCTGGATGAGTTTTGGAGGGGAAAATATGGAGAATGGTGTAGAATGGTGCGGCTGCAATAGGGAGAATGATTTCTGACGAAATTGAGAAATATGGAGATGAATCCTCCTCTAGAGGGTGCGGCTGGATGTGTATTTAAAGGGGGAAAGGGACATGTTTTCCAGCAGGTTTTAGGCATTAGAAGGTGGAAACATGCAGCTGGAATTATGGAGGAGGTTGTGGCAGATTTGTAGGAGAGATTTAGGGGTTCAAAGTTGCATGTTTTTAGGCTTTTAGAAGGTGGGAACATGCAGCTGGGATTTGGCAGCTTTGTTACATGATTTTAGGCTTTTAGAACCCCTAAATTTAGGTAATATTTTCTGTTTAGAATCCCCCACTTTTTGGCTGAAAATAGGTTTTTAGAACTTGAACTTGTTTCTTCCTTCTTCCTAGCTGATTCCTTGTCTTTAATTCTCCAAATTCGTCCATCCTTCTTGCTTGATTCATAAGCTATCCATCCTTGACCCAAAATAGTTCCAAATCACTCCAAATTGGCTCTTCTTTCATACTTTGTCCTTAAAACCTGAAAACACACGAAAATGGCTTAAAAGTCTACAATAACTAAGAAATAACAACGTAAATGCACAAGAACAAGCCAACTAAGTCGCATAAATATGCTCCTATCAGTCGTGGTGGAAGGCAACAGGCTCAGGGACGTATTCATCATATCACTTTGCAGAATGCTCAGAACCATCCTGACTTGATCATGGGTACGTTAAATATTCTTGGTCACTTTGCTAGAGTTTTAATTGATTGTGGTGCTACGCATTCCGTTATTTCTCATACCTTTGCTCAATTGACTCAACCTCATTCCACACCTCTTGGGTACGAGTTAGAGTTTTCTATGCCTAGAGGGGAAATATGTTATGTTAGGTGTGTATATCCTGGATGTCCCGTGTTGGTAGAGGATGTAGTTATGCCAGCTAACCTTGTTTCGTTAGATATTGTTGATTTTGATGTTATCCTGGGTAAGGATTGGTTACATTACAAGCATGCTAATATCACTGTTCTAAAAATCCCCGCCTAGCGCCTCCTAGGCCCCGCGTAGGCGCTAGGCGGTTGGCCACCGTCCCGATTAATGCCTAGGCGTTTGAAAATTAAGAAAGGACGCCTAGACCTCCTAGACCGCCTAGGTGCCCGCCTAGACCGCCTAGGCACCTGCCTAGATAGCCCAAACCCGCCTAGGTTGCCACTCACTTAGACAGAAAATAGATAACTTTCATTTTGCAATTTATTTTTTCTAATAAATTGTAAGAGACTTGTTGAATACTTAAATGAATACACATTATATGCATGTTCTCCATGTTTTCATTATGTTCCAATACCTCCTAATATATATGTCATTCTATTTTATAGTTTATAATGAAATTATATATATATTTTAAGTATAAATGGACACTTATTTACATGAAATATAATAGATTTACTTAAATCTGCCTAGGCGCCCGCCTAGTCCGCGCCTAGCCGCCTAGGTGCTAGGCCCCAGCCAGCCGCCCGACTAGCGCCTAGCGTCTTTTAGAACCTTGGCTAATATACATTGTTATGAGAAGATGGTCACAATCCATCGCCCAGGGTTACCTGAAGTTACATTTGTGGGCGAGCGTAGTGGAGTTAGGCACGGCATTATCTCTGCCTTGAGGGCAAAAAGGTTGTTAAGTAAAGGTTGCTAGGGATATTTAGCTCATGTGGTAATGAATGATAATGCTCCTAGCAGTGTGGAGGATGTACAAGTGGTCAGGCATTTTCCTGCTGTTTTCCCTGATGACTTACCTGGACTACCTCCAGACAGAGAGGTCGAGTTCACCATTGATATACTTCCAGGTATTGATCCTATATCTTTAACTCCTTATTGAATGGCTCCTGCTGAATTAAGGGAATTAAAAACCCAGTTACAGGAATTGGTTTATAAGGGTTTTATTCAGCCTAGTATTTCACCCTGGGGAGCTCCAGTTTTATTTGTACGGAAGAAAGACGGGACTTTGAGGCTATGTATTGATTATCGGCAGTTGAATCGGGTAACGATTAAAAACCGTTATCCGTTGCCGCACATAGATGATTTATTTGATCAGCTTCAAGGCGCCTGTGTATTTTCTAAGATTGATTTGAGGTATGGGTATTATCAATTGAAGATTAAAAGTGAGGATGTCCCCAAGACGGCGTTTAGGACTCGATATGGTCATTATGAGTTTCTTGTGATGCCACTCGGGTTAACTAACGCACCTGCAGCTTTTATGGGCTTTAATGAATTAGATATTCCAGCCGTATCTAGACAGATTTGTCATTGTCTTTATTGATGATATTCTGGTATACTCTATATCTAAAGCAGAGCACGTGCGACATCTTACTTTGGTGTTGAAGAAATTGAGGGAACACCAACTTTATGCTAAGTTTAGCAAATGCCAGTTTTGGTTAGATCAAATGGCATTTTTGGGACATGTCATATCAGCTCAAGGTATACAAGTAGACCCTCAGAAGGTAGCAACTGTGGAGAATTAGGAGCAACCACGAACCATCATTAAGGTACGAAGCTTTCTTGGCTTAGCAGGTTATTAAAGATGGTTTGTTAAAAACTTCTCAGTTATAGCATTACCACTGACGAGATTGACGAGGAAGAATGTGAAATTTGAGTCGGACGAAAATTGTGAACAAAGTTTTCAGCAACTTAAGTATTGTCTTACTCACGCACCTGTTTTGACACTTCCAGATGATAGTGGTAATTTTGAGATTTACAGTGATGCTTCCTTGAATGGTCTGGGTTATGTATTGATGCAGCACAGTAGGGTGATTGCTTATGCTTCACGACAGTTGAAACCACATGAGATGAATTATCCTACCCATGATCTTGAGTTAGCTGCTATTATTTTTGCTTCGAAGATTTGGAGGCATTATCTTTATGGTAAAAAAATGTAAAATTTTCACGGATCACAAAAGTCTTCAGTATATTTTCACCCACAGAGATCTTAACATTCGACAACGAAGGTGGATTGAATTGTTGAGTGATTATGATTGCACGATTGAGTATCACCTTGGTCGTGCAAATGTGGTTGCAGATGCACTTAGTAGAAAAGCTTAAGGCAGAATCAATGCTTTATACGCTTGTCGTATTCCTCTTCTTGCTGATTTGAGATCTACTTGGGTGAAGCTAGGGGTCGAAGAGAAAGAAGAAGCTCTACTTGCCAGTTTCTAGGTTAGACCAATTCTAATTAATCATGTACTTGATGTTCAGATGAATGATGAGGAAACTCAAGAGTTAATTCAAGCCAGAAATAAAGGGAAAAAGAAAGACCTTAAAGTTCGAGAGTCTGATGGTATGCTTATGCAAGAAAGAAGAATGTATGTGCCGGATAATGCTGAGTTAAAGAAAGAAATCTTAGATGAGGCGCACATATCAGCTTATGCAATGTATCCAGGGGGTACTCAAATGTATCATACCATTAGACCATTTTATTATTGGCCAGGCATGAAAAGAGAAATTGCAGAGTATGTGAGTATATATGTAATTTGCCCACAAGTCAAAGCGGAAAGGAAAAAGACATTTGGATTGATGCAACCACTTCCCGTTCCTCAATGGAAATGGAAAAATATTACTATGGATTTCGTGTACAAGCTTCCACGTACGCAGAATGGTCATGATGGCGTTTGGGTGATAGTAGATCGGCTTACTAAATTAGCGCATTTTATTCCAGTGCGTGAAAAATATTCTCTAAGCCGATTAGCCGAATTATTCATATCCAAGATTGTGAAGTACCATGGAGTTCCAGTGAGTATTATCTCTGATCGGGATCCCAGATTTACTTCTAAGTTCTGGGTAGCATTTCAGGAGGCTCTTGGTTCGAGACTACTTTATAGTACAGCATATCATCCTTAGACATATGGTCAATCTGAAAGGACTATACAGACGCTGGAAGATATGCTAAGAGCTTCTGTATTGTAGTTTGGTGACGCTTGGCATAGGCGTTTGGATTTGATGGAGTTCGCCTATAGTAATAGTTACCATTCGAGTATTAGTATGTCACCTTTCGAGGCACTCTTTGGTAAATCTTGCCGTACACCTTTATGTTGATCAGAGGTCGATGAAAGAGTATTGGTGGGCCCTGAGATTGTAAAGGCGACTACTCAAAATATTCAGGTAATTAAATCTAACCTGAAAGCGGCCCAGGATCGACAAAAGAGTTTAGCTAATAGGCATTCCACTAATAGAGTGCATAATGTTGGCAATTGGGTATTTTTGAAGTTATCACCATGGAAAGGTGTAGTAAGGTTCGGGAAGAAGGGTAAGTTGAGCCCTAGATACATCAGACCATATCAGATCACCGAACGAGTCGGTGAAGTGGCTTACAGGCTTGAGTTACCTCCAGAGTTGTCTAAGGTACACAATGTGTTTCATGTTTCGATGCTTCGTCATTATATCTTAGATCCATCGCAGGTGATACCTCCTCAACCACTGAAAATCAATCCAGATTTGACTTATGATGAATAACCAGTGACAATTTTAGAATGGAAAGATAAAGTGCTGAGGAACAAAACGGTTCGTTTGGTTAAGGTTCTGTGGAAAAATCACTCAGCAGAGGAGGCCACGTGGGAAATAGAAGACCATATGCAAGAGATGTACCCACGTTTATTTTATGGTTATTAATGGTTGGTTATGTTATTATATGAAATTTCGGGGACAAAATTTTATTAAGGGGGGTAGGTTGTGACAGGCCGTCCCTAAGTTTAAAGTATTTTATTTTCGATGACATGGAAGTGACATTTTTACCCTTAAGCGTTGAGTTGTATTTCGTTTTTTGGGCTAAGAAAAATGGATAAATGGCTTGAGGTCCTAATTATTTGGAACTAATTAGAGTTTAGGGTTTTGTAGGGTTGTTTTTGGTTATCGGCCCAATTAGAATTTAGACTTTATTTTTGGATGCCCAATCAGCACACGTACACACACACGCAGAGATCATCTTCACACTCTCTCTCTCCCTCTTCTCGAACTCTCTCTTTCCGTACAGGTTGTACGGACGACTCCTAAACCCTCATTTCTAACCACAGATCGAACCTTTAAAGGTTATTTTTCAGTTTTCTGTAAGCTTCTGAGCTCAACCATACCTTTTGTGGGAAGTAAACCTTCCAAAACGTGGAAACCAGGGAGCTCCGACAAGGTGTACAGTGACCCTGTGTCGATCGTACGTCTTTCACGTTGTTTTGAGGTTTGTAAATGGTCTTAAAACAACTATGAGAAGCTGTTTGATTAATTTTTCAAAGTTTTGGACATTAAAATGCTTAGGTTTTATGTGTTGTAGAACTGACCGGAAATAGCGAAGGTTTTCCGGCCATTTCCCGTAAGATTTTGGGTTTCGAATTGGTAAGATTGTGTTCTACTCATTCTAAGCTTCATTTTGGTACAAATTTCGTGAATTTTGGTTGAAAAATGACTGAGAAATTAGAGTTAGAACTTTTTCCAGAAACCGGTGACACAATCGCCAGAGTCCGGCGACTAGCCTGAGAAGAAGGTGAATATTCCGTCAACTTTGATGGAATATTCCTAATGGAGACTAACGGCGTCAGTTAACATTAACGGATATTCTATTATTTAACGAAATATTCCCTAACGGCGTTAACTATTCCGTCAGTGTGCCGGGCATGTGCCTGCGCGTGGGCGTCGCATGTGGTCGTGCCTTGGCTGGCGCGTATGTTCATGGGGTTGAGTAGGTCACGATAGTATATTCAAACGCTCCAATTGAGCAATGTATGAGAAGTTATTACCTAGTTTTGGTTATGTGCTTATAAATAACTTTAAAAATAGTTGTTTCACATATAGGGGAGGCATACCCAGAGGACGAGCGCGGTCAAGCAAGGCTCGGGGGCTACGACCCTTCTACATATCAGTGAGTGGGCATTTTGGTTTTCTATATGTGTATATATGCCTTGTGTTTTCCCAGAAAAGTCATTTAACTGGTTATATGCTTTGAAATATTATGTTAAATGTTTATAAGTTAGATTATGAATTTATTAGTTGCATATACTATGGTTGGTGTTGCGGACGTACAGGTAAGTTCAGGTAAGTTTATAGTGTTATTTGAAATGATAGAGTTATGACATGATTATATTTACGTTTTATGCAATTCCGACACTGTCGTACAGGTTGCAATAATTGGCAACTCCAACACTGTCGTACAGATTGCCTATCAGCCGTCCAGGCCACATTAGGTGGATCCAGCTAAGTATATTTGATGAGCTATAGTTCAGCCGTACAGGCCACATTAGGTGGATCCGGCTGGGTATATTTGATGAGCTTTCAGCCGTACAGGCCACATTAGGTGGATCCGGCTAAGTACACTTGATGAGCTATAAATTCAGCCGTATAGGCCACCATAGGTGGATCCGGCTGACATTTTATTATTCTTCGTTTTATTTCATCTAGTTGATTCGATTATTCATATCAGATCTTGCATGGCATACATTTTGAGACTTGGATGGTGGAAATGATTTTTGGTATACATATGTGTTTATGTATTCTATTCTCTGGGAAATTATATAGGTTTTAAAGGGAGGGGTTAGAACTTTTGAGAAAATGAAATGTTTTTTAAAAGCTTTAGTTTTGCCCACTCACACTTTCTGTTTTGCGCCCCTCCAAGTTCTAGGTAGGAGTGCTTGCTGGTGGCTTACGAGGACGTGACGGCGGTTCTGACAGTCTGTATTTTATGTAGGATCATCCTTCTGGTATTGTATAATTATTATTTGTCCTGCTGGACTGCACTTAGGCTACCTATGCTCTGATTGTGGGTTGTCACACTTAAACATTGTCACTTGCACTATAGTGTCCGCCTAGGCTAAATTAGTTACTTTGGTTTTTATTTACTCGCAATTTTATTCTTTTATCACTTTCGCACTGCGCACATGGCTACGTCACCTTCACGTGACGGCCAACACGCCTTGGTTTTTGGTCGGGGTGTGTCATATTGATCCAATAGGTTGTCAGATGTTTCTAATTGTTGTGAACGTAAGGCTTCATTTAGAAACAGAAATGAATGATTTGTGTAATTTAACTAAATGGTGACTCAAAAGAATCATTATTGAAAACATGATTGAGTTCAGAATATATATGCAATGGGGTTTAATATTCTATGATTAAGGAATCACAATCATCTCAGTACTAGGAACGTGATGCGAGCACAGATGGAGGTGGACTATTTTAGCCACTAAGCTATACTTTGTTGTGAACTTCAATTACAGGTATCATACTGTTATTCATGTTCACTGTTGTTTGATGTATGTAATCAAACTAGCTATGAATGTCTAGTTCTTAGGTCAACATATAAACCATATCATATAGCAGTCATGAGTTCTTGAGATTGCTGCTGATACAATATCCAGAAAATCACATATAATCTGTTTGAAACATTCACCTTTCAACGATGTGCTTCAGCATTTAATTTGTTTTCCATCCAAATGCCCAATGGTGGCTATCTATCAGAACTATTATTTCCTTTAGGAATCGGCATCCCATGGACAGTTGGTGCATTCATCTGCATATGAAAGAAACTATTTGTAGTCATAAAATGAATTTTCTCGATTTACCTTTTCATGTATGCATTTACGATGTCAATTGTTTGTTTGTTTTTTTTTTTTTTTTTTTTTTTTTTTTTTGTAAACACTTATCTTAATGCTTATGTTCGCTGAAACTTTGCTTCATCCTGATATTGCTCTGTCCCTCAGTTCAAAATCAAGACATACGAACCAATTGTGCTCAATTAGCCAGTGTGATTCAGATTCTCTTTTGAATGAGGTAAAACCTTCTTTGTTTTCTTTGTTCCCTAAAGGGTCAACTTGCGATCCAGGAAAAGCAGATGAGGGCGCAGCTGAGGGCCTAGGACGAGGAGATGAGGACCTATGCCGGGACGGTGAGAGACCTTGTACAAGCCATACAGATGTTCGGCCTCCAAATCTCGCTACCAGCACCTCATCTTGTTTCACCTTCGACCTCAGAGCCACCTCGCCCTGCCAATACCCAGTAGCGTAATGTATTACACCTAGTTCACTTGTAGTTTTTTTCTTTTTTGTTCGGACATCTTGTATGTACATTTTGATATATTTTATAATTAAATACTTTTACTTGGTTAATTAATTATTCTTTAGAATTTAATTACAACATTTATCAAAAATTAATATTTTTGACCAAAACAAAATAAAAGGGTTTGTGCGATCCCGTCCTGCGTTGCGCAAAGTGGCTTTGCGCGACGCATGTCCTACGTCGTGCAAATCCACTTTAGGCGACGTAGGCTTTGCGCGACGCATGTTACTTCTTCGTCGCGCAAACCTTATTGTCACTGCCTTGGTGCGACGGTTAGCGCGCGACGAAGGTTACGTCGCGCAAACCCTTAGGCAACGATTTTTGACTTTGCGCGACGAAGGTCCTTATGTCGCGCAAAGTGTTTTTTCTACTAGTGTGGGTACTGGTGGTGATGCTGGTCTATTTATGCTATTTTGGAATCCATTGAATGGTGGAGGTCCATGGTGCATCATTATGCTATTGAAAGGTGCTCTTCTGCCTAGTGGTCTTGTGCCATTTGAGGATGATGGTCCACAATATTCCATTCCTGTTCAACAAATTAATCTTGATAAGATATCAGCTAATATATTGTCACCTCCTTTTATATGTTCAAAAATTGGTTTAAAACTATTTTTTGTAATTGAATCAACAAAATTAACCCATCTTTGGGCTGCCTGTTTATTAGCATGTATCTTATTATAATGAGAAACTATATTTTGACAATCTGTTCTAATTGTAAATACTTCATTATGTAAAAATAAAGAGAATGCTTCAAGTGAGTTAATTATTCCTAAAATTTCTAAATATGTTTATGGTAATCTTGACTTTACATCACTAAATTTTCCTGAGGAATATCTACAAACTTGTTCATCAGACTTTGGTGACTCCGTATGCTTTTTCTGGTATAGTATACCTGCCCATCCTAATGATGAAGCATTTGTTTCAACTATTTTGTAACTATCATCTAATGGTAATGTTAATGGCTTAAGTTTAGTAATTTCTTCCTTTATATTTTGAACTAATTTAATATCTTCACTATTAAAATACTTTTGTTCAGTTTTGCTAGTTTTACTATGCAATATTGTTATTTTTCTTCCTATATCAGGGATAAAATTTCTTGCATAATTTAACAATCCTAAAAATGTTTGTAACTGTTTTTTATCTTCTAACTTATCTGGAAATTCTAAGACCTTTTTAGCTATATGATCTTGTAATTGTATAGTACCTGACTTGATATACATTCCTAAAAATTCTATATCTTGCTTTTCTGATGCTATTTTATTTTTGCTAATCACAATTCCATTATTGATAAATTCTTGTAAAACTATCTCTAAATGCTTTATATGTTCATTTCTATTTTTACTATGCACTAAATATCGTCTACATAAACACTACAAAATTTATCATATTACTTGAAAATTTGATCCATCTTTCTTTGAAAGATCGATGAAGCATTTTTAAGTCCAGATAGCATAAGCAGCCACTCAAAATGTCCTTCTGGACAAGTAAAAGTTGTCCACTCAATTGATTCTTCTGCTAATCGTATTTGCCAAATCCTGATTTACAATCAAATTTACTAAGTATTTACTCTCTTGAATTTTATTTATGAGCTCATCCTTATTTGGTAACTTATAATTATCTTCATATGTATTATTATTTAATCTCTTGTAATTATAAACTATTCTAGCCTTACCTCTCTTTAGTTTTGAATGTCTTCTCACAATAAATGCTGCTGATCTATGTCTAGACTTAGAGGGTCTAATTACTTTTAAATTTAACGACTCTGTGGGATGTTAGGGATTGCTACATTGAAGGAGAATGAACATTACATAAAGATTCAAAGGGCAGTTTTGTACTCATCACATATGGGTCTCAAAGAAAGAATACGAGAGAAGACAATTTAAGGAAATCTTGTTCATTTTAGCAAATGTTGAAAGTTAAATCAGATTTAGCTCAATAAGTTTTACATCCCTAACTATGACAGCTATCCTAGAATGGTGGGTCTACATGTTGCCCGACTCTTCCTAAACATCATTACTATTGGCTAAAAATACTTTGGCATAACATCTTCTGTTTGCTAACTAAACTCCTTCGAGTCTTTTACGCCTTCGTCCGAATACCCGACCAAGTTGTTTGGCCAATAAAGGCATGGTGATTAAACTCGAAGCATACATCCACGGTGATGAAGTGATCAAGAAAGCAGAAGTTATGATGGGGTCTGGGCTCGCGAATATCAGCCCGAGTGGAATCTACCGATGCGAGTGAGCTTACTCGACTAGCCTGCAATACCATAGAAATCCGGGACCAAGAGCCAAGAGCAGGGCACCTGACTGAAGATATTATAAGAACTGGTTGCTCCTTAAGAAAGTTGTTTCCAACAGCAATTGAGACCAGAGGAAACCATACAGATCCTAAGGAATGCATTCTCCCATCTTTAAGGAAAGATTCAGTGTAAATGCCTACCCAAAGGGATTAAAGATCATTGAGAAGACAATGCATGGTGGAAATCTCTTCACCAATCGAGAAGTAAAATTTGATTCAATCAGCTTTTGGTACTTGTGGACATTTAGAGAAGGATCTGAGTAACGACTAAGGGCTCTAAGGGATTCTTGGGAACTCTGAAAATTAAAAGGACTTCAATTGGTTAAAATATTTAGCCGGAGAAGGGAGTTTTATAGTGGAAGGACGGATGACGATTCAAATTCATAGGGTAGTGCAAGAGTCTTAATTAGCCCAACGGTTGCTTTTGAAACAGTGCAAGTTCCGAGAAGAGGGCGTGTGGTGGCTATTAAATCATTGTCAGCGCCTCGATTTGCAGGCTTAACAATGATTGAAGGGGGCACTGTTTGGGTTAATATTTAAACATTGGGCTTAAAGAAAGTGAAGCCCAAAAAAAAAGGTTAAGAAGCATTGGTTTGCCCGAGGCCCAACACCAAGCCCAGGTCACTTAAGACAAATGACGGCTCCCCATTAATGCAAAGGCTAGTTGCTTACACATGAAGTGACAACCGATGGGAATCAGCTTACTCCCGACCCAAAAGTACTTTCTGAAGGGCAGAAACATGTAAATAAAATGCTAATGGCTCATCACCTCCAGCTGCTTTCGAGCAAGGCAAAATGCTACAGTTTGGCTGATTCGTCTATAAAATGAGGAAGAGGGCCCAGAGATAAAGAGACTCAACCAATCAAACAAATAAACATACAACTTCCTCTCAGTCAAGCCAAAGACCCAGAAAGATGCGCTCTGCTCAGATTCTGCACCCTTCTATCTGTGTAAAAGCTCTGCTACCCTTTCCTAAATGTTGTGGTATCGGTTTCTCTTATATAAACTTTCACTAGTCATCCCTTTTAGTATTTAATCCTTTTGTAACTACAAGGAGAAGAGACCACAAGACGTTTAACCTTGCCCGACAAGGTGAAATCTTGCCCGAATCTCTTTGTTTTGTCTTTCAATAAATAGATCTGGTGTTATAATGCATTTGCTATATATACTCAAGTCAGTTTCAGTCTCATGATGACCCAAAGTTCCATTAGTCCTCAGATCTGGCTCATTTAAGTGATTCTACTATTATAAAGAAGATTAAACTAGGATTAAACTGATGACTTTGCCAGATCTGGACCTCCACCCTTCTAAGCATACAAGATAAAAAAAAAAAGTCCTTGATCTTAAGGCATAGAAAAGAACTTAATGTAGACTTAACCCATCTTCCACAATCCTTTGATAACAAGAAGTCAGAATAACTTGGGGCGTAAGTAATCAGCTTAAAGACACTTGTTTTACATCTGCCATATAGAGATGGCAGTGGCACGCCCTCGCACTTAGTTAGTTCTGATTGTGAGCCTCAAGGCCTACACCTAAGGCCCCACAAAGGCACCTTTCAGGACTAATTTTGTCCTCCTTGTGCAGCATCCCGACAAAAGTGCCAACTCCTTGGGGAACTGTGTGCTCGAGCCAGGAACCCTTCCCAGCGAAATTCCTGCCTGAACACTTGTTAGTTAAAAAAATATCATTGATACTCGATTAACTACATGCATGTGAGGTTCACTGACAAGTTATGATTAACAAAAATATCCTTCTCTCTTAAGACCATCTCCAACCCTTGGGGTAAGACCTAAAATTTTTAGTCCAGAAAATTTAGGTTAGGTTTTAGTCCAGAAACAGCTTTTCTGCTCCAACCCCTCTGGCCTAAATTTTTAGCCCTAGATTATTAAAGAATGAATTTAGGTTTATTTTTTTTCTTAAAGTAACATTTTTAAAAGAAAAAAATTATGTATACTATCCTAATTTAATTTTATGAACATTTTAACCTAAAAATATTTAGATGCTGACAAATATTGAAAAATCACAAACCGACACCATGAAACTCGTTAAACACTATGAAAAAATATGAAACACATAAAAGATTTTTTTTAATTACTTTAGCTGTTAGATTTAAATTTGGACAGTTAAATTTTTTTTTTTACTGTTGAATTGCATCAAATTAGATTTTAACCGTTGGATTCAATGAATTTATAAATATAAAACTAAATAAAATACACATATATGGTAGGTCAGCCCCACTAATTCTGGGCTAAGTCTGGCTTTTGTTTAGCTTTTAGCCCACACATTTAACATGGGTTGGGTTGGATTTTGGAGGGAGGGAGGGGGGGGGGGAATAAAACCTAAAAAATAGCATTTAGCCCAGGGTTGGAGATAGTCTAAATAATACGCATCGCATATTGCATTTTTAACTTTGTATATAGAATTAATAAGACGGCATATTCGTGAGACACCAGCTAGCACAACACATACACACATACACACACACACACACACACACACACAATCAAGTGCGGTTTGATCTGTGCTATATTTGGTACATTTAATAATTTATTACTAGTTCAGTGGAAGAGGAAGGCCAGGTAGGGCTTCCTCAAACTGTGGAACGAATCACAGCTAAAGCCTTTACGAGAACTTCTCCATTTTTATTAATTCCATCCTCAGTGGAGGCAATAGGCATGGTACCTTTGGGAGCTCTCATCATTTGCTTCATTTTTTTTTTATCATATTAGGCAAAAAGGCAATTTAAAATGACTTGTTTCGGGACAAACTGAAGTGGTCCGGACCCTCCACAGTTTTGGGGTTTAGTTGGTGATTTGACTTGACCGTTTGGATTTTTTGACCATGAGTCTTCTTAACTTTATTTTCATGGTAACTAAATAGCATAAAAATGGGATTAAATAAGTACAAAATCGAAAGACAAGAGTATTGGTTAACATTAACATTTTGTTTTTGGACAGATGCAATATGAAAGGACAAAATTAAAAACCAACCGACAAAAGATCATAAAACAACAAACAACCATACACAGAATCAGAAATCAAGGTTTCCACTAGTATGCCAAGGCAAAAGTTGGAATGTATGATGCCCTATTTGAACTTTCAACCGTAAGTAACCAATTTGGTTTAATCAAACTTACATAAGGAAACGTTGAATCTTCATTGAATCGATATTTCCTATACATTTGTCATGTGTAACCGAAAATTGTGTTGATTGTTATGTTTAAATTAAGCAAAACATTTATATTAACAAATACCACCTGATATTAAGTTAATGAGTTAAGATTTGGGAACTCACGCTTTTGACACACATTTTGACACTCATTTTGTAGGGTCAACGTCATAATGTATTTCAATAATCCGAAGTGCTATATTTTAGTATACTATAGATACATATCCAACAAACATATCCAACAAACCAGCACATTTTAACGTTTCCTTATTACTCACGCTTTGGGAACTCACGCTTTTGACACACATTTTAACTCTTATTCTTACGTTCACAATACATATCCAACAAACCAGCACACAGAATACTATAGATACATATCTTCTGAAATGAGTTGTAGTATATATAAAATCTCTCACATTCACTTATTACTTATGTGATAGGTGATTGGGAGAATGAGCATATATGCTCTGCACACCACTGAAGAATTTCTTCAGGAGGAGGTTATACAAGCTAAATATCTCACTATATTCAATGTCGTAATAAAAAATACTTAAGCAAAATGTACATGGTATAATTTTCCGTGGTTAAGTCAAACTTTAATCAGAAATTATCATAACTCTAAAGAAAATTATGACAAAATCACAATATAAAAAAATTAAATGGATGGTAATATTTGAAGGGTTAGCCATATATATTGAGTTAGAGAAAAGTTTTGGAAGTCAAACTAATACATATAATAATCGTAGGCAGGAGTCAAACTGGTGCATATAAAAATTGAAAACCTCAAAAAGCAAAAGTTCGTATCAATGTATGATCAGTCTGGACTACTTAAGTTGGGTCAAATTTTGGCTCTTATTGAAACCATCCATTTACCAACCACAAATAGCTTTTTGTGAGTTAGTGGCAGTCAGAAACTATTTCCTTAAATGCACGAATGCAACTACAGATTATAGTGCTTTTAGTCACTATTATGCGCATGGACTACTAATTATTGTTATATTAGATTCGCAGTTTGGAAAGGCAAATGATGTCGGGATGATATAGCTCAAAATCTCATGCATGGGAAAACTATTTGATGATTAACGAGAATAAGGGCATCAAAGCTCAAAATCTCCGATTATTATGTTGCTTTTGTTGCATATTTTAGAGTTGCTGGTGTAAAATGTTAGACCAATTTAGATGAGATGGTAAATCACATAAACATACAAGAATAGAACGATGTATTGTGGTTTATTTGAAATTAGGCTACATCTACAGAGGTACAACAAGAATAATATGTGTATTTTAATTTTGTATTATGATTAATTAGAATCTGAAGTTCAATGCTATTAGGACTTGAATAAAGCTTTGAAGTTGTACTAACTCATGATGTGGGGAATTTGGTTATTGGCTTGGATGGACTTAGTTGCAAGGGGAAATTGATTAAGTATTTTTTGTTGAGCACTAGTAGAGAGCAAATGCTCTCGTTTCACTAGTAGAGAGCATATACTCTCTTTTCACTTGCTAAAGAGAAGTAGTTTATGTTAATTTTTATATTTTTATATTTTTAAGATGTATTAAAGATCAACCGAAATCAAACAGAAGTGCTGATCTGTGTTGCTGTTGAGACTTGTGGGATGTTGCTGAGGCTGTGCATGGCTGAGCTTCATTTGCTCTGTTTTCAGCAATATGGCTATAATCATTACAAAAAATATTACATTCTTATATTGCTCAAATTAAACAGAATTTATTTGTGGTTATATAAGATATGATACAATCCTCGAGGAATCTTCACCAGACACAGTAGCTTTATGCGCGGCTATATATCTAATGGTTGAACCCATTTGAAAGTTTTGCACATTACCACAAACAAAAAAAAATTCAAACCTGATTACAGTAAGACAGATGTTCTTCCCTTGAATTTTGTGGACCAAAGAGTTGTAATTAAGCTTGTACAAGTAATTATAGCCATCCAAATATATATAATACTATACATAACAAGTGGGATGGTACACAAGAATCTCTAAATCTTGGTGCATGTCGGTGGTGGAGGGGGAGGCCAACTTAGTTTTGTTTTATTCATCCTAAACTAATCACTTTGGTCTTTACGTACCCATAACTTTCCTAAACAAAATTTGATTGATTATTAGATAGCCGGCCTGCAATGTTCAAACCTTAAAGCAACACTTCAGAACAATGAAAGGTCAAGCAAGGACGATTCTAACATTCATAAAATGAAAACTACATCTGAAAAATATTATAAGCGAGAAAGCTTGGTGTTGTTAGACACTTCCATGTCGCTAGGAAACTTTTTTGTTTGTCAAATGTCATTAGGAAACTTGAGTAGTAGGCATTGTCCAAGTTAACGTGTTAAATGCGTCATAATTTTATATTTATAAGGATTTAGATTTTATAACACGTGTTATACGGTAACTGTCACTCAATCTGCCATATATATGTCGTTGATTTCATCCCAATTGATGCAGTGGATAATATAGAAAAAAGGAACAAACTCTTGAACACAATAAACCTTTAATTGTTGTTGATTCTCACAGATGAAAATGGCCGCGAACAAAGGAAATCTATGCTTTGTTGATTCCTACAGAATACTCAAGTTGATAGATTGGAAGAGAATAAACTCTTACTTTTACTTTAACATCCAGAAATTACCCGGTCAGCTAGACTTAGAAGGAAATTGTTGACCCTAAAAACTACCAAGCCTACGTGGCGGGCAGGCCGAATAATCTATGAGCTAACTATGTCTTTCGGTTGAATGCGGGGTGTGCCAACTCGACGGTCGAACTCGGCCGGTGAGTAAAATGTTGATGTTGCGTTGTGTGCGCGGCTGACTTCTGAATCTTGCGACTACGGCCGAGGAAGGATCGCGCCTCGGCCTTTGGGTTCTAGAGCCTGAAGACAAGGCTACTAGTCTTGCGAAGTTCACGAATCGTCGGCGCTGGATTCGGTCACGGTGATTATATTCGTAAAGGTATAAGCACGCCGAATCGACACCAAAGTATAGGGGCACAGATACTCAAAACAGATATATGTCTTGACGGTGAAAGTGGTTCGGCCGTCGGAATGCCAAACTCTGAAACTAACCTGTGAGTATCCAATCATAAAACAACTCGGCGTTCGATGTGCCGAGCTCGGTAATTCGTAACACCTCACTTCGCCGAGAAAGCTGATGAGATGACCTCTGCCGATGAGAACCTGAAAGTCCTTCTCGACCGAGACTTGGATAGATAACCAACCGGCCTCGACGTAGTGCTGTTTATCTAAACTGAAGATGCTCCGCGATCGATTGGTTCTACGGCGATAGTGCTGTTTATCCAAACTGAAGATATCTTCACAATGTTGTTTATCCAAACTGAAGATGTGTTGGTGGAAAAGAAAATAAAAATCTCAAAGGTTGAGAGAGTTTGCGCAGGGCAGTTTTGTGTGTTGAGTTGGAGAGACTGAATGTTATGCTCTCTCCTCTATTTATAGTAATGCGAATACTCCAATCCGTCCTTAGATAGAAATCCTCTTCTCAGTCTAACTCCTCTTCGGCCGATACTAATCCAACTAGGAATCTGCACCTGCCTTTAATCGTGGATTCGATCCGCTTTTACTTCGGCTTCCTCAGGACTCCTTCTCCTAATAGGTCTCGGCCTTTATCACATTCTTATACTTATCTGTTCTTCCTTCCTTTTCCGATAGAATTCCTCCTAATCCGTGGCCTATAGCCCATGGTCGAGACTTCGCGCAGGCCCTGGGCCGAGGATGGTCCGAGTTCGGCCCAATGACATTTTGGGCCCAAACACTACCCCTCGCTTCTGAGGTCGTCGACCCATAGCCCATGGTCGATCCTCGGCCTTGAAGAAGCGAAACGACTTCACTCCTCTCGCAACGACCGATGAGCTGTCCCAGAAAATATCACCAAGCCCATTTATGAGCAATAATGTCTCCCTCGATTCTTTCCCGAACTCGCCACGCGTCAGTCCTCGATCATCCCAACAGTTCGCAATCATTTCTCTGGACGCACGCAACCGTCGAAGCGTCTTGTTGCATTTAATTTCACCGTCACACGCAATCGTGCGTCCTCAAACCTCGATATATTCCCCTGATTCTGCGAGATTTTTGGTCTTTTCGCCTGGATTTCCTGGATTCTCATCATGGCGCGCACTTATCCTGATTGGTTTATTTCAAATTTCAAAAACGGGCCGATTGATCTTCCTGACCTATAAATACCCATTTTCCTTTCATTCCCAATTTACGCTTCCAAATCTTTGAAACTGCCTTGCTCATTTCTTTTGAATCTCCAGAAACCCAGAACTTCCTTCTTCAGCATTTTCAACCTAGAAATTCACCTTCTAACCCTTCTCATCAACCATGGCATCCTTCATCTCTCAACTCTCCGAGGAATGCAACAAATGCAAGGATTTTATCGATCACTGCTCTGTCAAGAACCTGCGCTTTGAGAGTGATTCAAGCGCCACACATCAAATCCTTAGGCCCCTGTTCAAGAAACCTATTCCCACAACCATTACCAATCTTCTGAAGGACCACTGCCTGGCGCCTCTTCGACAAGGCTTTGAGTGGTCGAAATGGGAAACGTCGAAACCCCAAGGGGCCTGGCCCTCGACTACTGCGACCTGGGCCGCCTGGGTCGATTGTATGGAAAAAAATTTCAGCCAGGAGTGGAAAGCTCTTGGAATCTACGACACCATCAAACTCTCGATGGTGGAGATTGCTATGGACAGGGATCTTCTTATGGCGGCCTTGAGTTTCTGGTGCTCAGCCACCAATACCATGGTTCTCCCCCTTGGACCCATTGGCCCCAACGTACTCGACATCTCGACTATCCTTGGGACTTCACCATCCGGTCTCCCAATCGATGCTGCCCTCTTTGGATGTTCGTCGAACTTGGATCTCAAAGCCTTGTTCGATGCTCGGGCAGTTGAGACACTGAGCCGAAGCGGTCAAGAGCCTTCGAAGGAGGAAGTTCAAAAGTTGCACAAGAACTTCTTCAACTACAGCACCCTCATTGTTCATTTCGCTGGTCGAGGGGAGGAGAGACCCCGCAACGGGGAGCATGAGGCCTTTTTGTTCTATTGGTACAACAAATTCATTTGTTGTACCAAATCGATCAAATGCTTGGTCGAGAATATGCTTATGGCCGAAGCTCTGGCTAGTGGTCACGTCCTAGCGCTGAGCCCGGCCATTCTTGCCAGCTTATTACGTTGCCTGGCCGAGGCGACAATCCATAAGATCGACCCGCACCAGAGTGGTCCTCTTTGGGTATTTCAACTCTGGCTGCAGACCTACTTCACCACGCTTCGGCCAGAGATTCTTGACTTGCTCCCTGCCGAGGCGCTCGGTCTTCAGCTGGCCTCCCGACCGGCACCCCCTCATCAGGCTGAGGAAGTCTTCAAGTACTTCTTTGGCCTTGAAGACTTCTCTGATGACGAGTTCCTTGTATGTCGTCGTCGCGATTATCCTTCCTCTTCCAACATCGGTTTGGAGCGAAGGCGAGGATGACGCCCTTCGACAAAATTGGGGGTCGTTTGTGCTGTCACGCGACCTTCCCCTCGGCTGCGATGCTCGCCGGGCCAGCTGGGAGGTTTATCATCCCCAATTTACCGCCAGGCAACTTGGTTACCTCCACGGCTGCCTGGTGCCTCTACTTCGCTCCCGTTCCCTTCTTAGCCTAGGACGGCTCACCGGCTCGTCTGAGAGGGAGTGTCGAGACACTGAGAAGGAGTTCCAAGAACGGCGCGAACAATTCCATCTTCGACCGTCTGTTCCTGAGACCCTCAGCACTGATACTTTTGGGGATTGGTGGGAAGCATACGCCCAGGACTTCTTCGGGGGGTCAGTCGAGGATATCATTACCAAGATCTTCGGCGACCGTCCCCTAAAAACTGCCACCCCTCCCGCTAAGGAGAAAAGCTCAGGTAATCGGCTGTCTCTATCCGCCCAATGTTTTCTTCACTTTGGTAACTCCATTCTATCACTCAATTCTATTTTTTTTATTTTCCTTTCTTAGGTGGCCGAGTGCTAAAACAGGATGTCATGATCGCTGCGGCCGCGGCCAAGTAAAGGGCAGTTCTCTCCAAGAAGGCCGATGCTGTTGTGCCTAATCCGCCGAGCAAACGCCCCCACCAAGAGGTTGAGCAGATTCGTGAAGCTCCCCGCCTTCAAAAACGTGTCAAGAAGTTGGCACAGAAGGGAGAGCGGGAGATTCACGTTATCTCCAGCCAGACTACCGAAGCGACCAACTCGGAGGCTCCTCTTCCTGCTCCTTCCATCCAGGACCCGTTGGAGCAACGGCCAAGGTCTACCGTCCCAGTGTCCCAAACGCCACCTGTCCTGGAGACAGTCGAGCAAGTCGCTGCCTCGACTACACCTGAAACAATCGACCCTCCTGCCATTTCACCGGGTGGAGATCCTGCAGTCCTGGTGCAACCTGCTGCGCCCGTTCTAGAGGTGGTGGTCGAGAGGCAACTCCCACAACATCCAAAATGAACGGCGGTTGTTCTGGATGAGGTATGAATAATTTAGGATAAATATGGTGTCTTATTTTATCCTGATGCTAACACCATCATTTTGTTGTTCCTCCTGCCGAGCCAGAGGCAACGGCGGAGACCCCGGTGCATCCACAAGACGTCGACCTCGACATCCTTCATCAGGAGGTTACGTCAGCTTATGTAAGGCCCTCTGTTTTTTACTTTTAGTTCTGTCTTGTCTATCTTCAAAATTCTGAATCGAGGATATATTAAATGCTAGGTGCCTTCCCTCAGTGGCCGTCAAATGTAGACAATCTCCATCGGCCGCGTGAATTGAAGAGCAATCTCAGGCACTGGGCTCGACCTTTAAGTTCCCTGGGTTCGAGCAATGACCCGGGGGATATGGCCGAGGTCTCATCACGTCAGGTCTATTATCTTCTCTTTCCTTATCTTTTTGTGGCTCGACTTATTCTGACCTCTGTCTCTCCATGCAGCCTTCTTTGGAAGCGGAATTCGACGCCCTCCTGGCCAGCACGTCGAAGAGAAGGGCTGGGCCTTCGACCTCTGCCTCGCAGGATTCAACTGCCGCGGATCCTGCTGCCAAGCTGCAAGAGCTGTTCTCCCTCTCGGCCTCCCAGATCCTTGAGCGTAAGGGTCTCGACTCTGTTGAGGCATGTTTGAATGATCTTGCCGCCAACGGTTGTTTGGATAACGCCGCCGTCACTCAAGCGTCCTCGATGCTGGAACGAACTCGGGAATATTTTGGTATTTTCGATTGAGCCCTTCGAGCCAAAGCTGACTGGAAGGCTGCAACGGCTGTCCAGGAGACCCTTCGTCCGAACGTAGAAGTGTTCATATCGAAGAAGAAACAGCTGGCCGACCTCGACCGCCAAATTGCTGAACTCCAGAGTCGACGGTCGGCCTTCGCTTCTGAGCTTGAAAAGGAATTCGAATCAGGTAAATCTACCTTAATCGAATACATAACAAACAACAAGCGAGTCGAGCAGCTAAAACTGGACAAGAAGATCCGGCAGGCTGAGGTGGCAATGGGTGAGGTGAGGTGGCTGGAGTTGAAGGCTTTCCTTGGATCCGTCCTCCCTTCTTCGCCTTAGGGCTTTAATTGTAATCTTCAACTTGTACCCCCTTTTCAAATCTTAATGGAAATTTTATCAAATTTTACATTTGCTGGATTCTGGGTATTATTGTCTTTGATACGACCTGCCCCCCTTGCTGAGAACTCACTTATTATTCTCGCATTTCCTAAGTAACCGGATAATATTTCTTTAAGAATTTCCCATTAATCGGTAACTTATGAGTTAAACCCGTTCGGTCCTTGAGACGATATGCCCCCTTGCCGAGAACCTTGTGAACAATGAATGGTCCCTCCCAATTCGGCGACCATTTGCCGAACCTAGGATCTTTAACTCCAACCGATAATACCGTCTGCCAAACTAACTCTCATTCGCCGAATGTTTTTTGTCTAACCCGTTGATTGTAAGCTCGTTCGGCAATCTTCTTTTGCGCCGCTAATAGGTTGCAAGCATCGAGTCGAGCTTCTTCCAAAACTTCTAACTCTTGCCTCATGGCCTGACTGTACTCGGCGCTAAACAGACTACTCTGTTCGATTATTCGCAGCGAGTTTACACTTAGCTCGATTGGCAGCATTGCGTCATGCCCATAAGTCAAGGCATACGGCGTTGTCCCAATCGCCGACCGTGGTGAGGTTCGATAAGCCCACAAAGCTTCATTTAGTTTTAGATGCCACATACATGGCTTTTCCTTTACCATTTTCTCGAGGATGCCGATCAAAACTTTGTTACTCGCCTCGGCTTGTCCGTTCGCCTGTGGGTAATACGGCGTAGACTGTTCGAGTCGAATATTCAATCCACTCGTATATTCCTTAAACCTGTCGGACGTGAAAATTATGCCATTGTCTGTTATGATCGTTTCTGGCACACCGAATCTTGTCACGATGTTCTCTTCCACGAAATTGCAAACTTCTCTGGATGTTAACTCGGCATATGATTTTGCCTCGACCCATTTAGTGAAGTAGTCCGTTGCCACTAGTATCCATGCATGTTTTGCTGCTCCGGAGGATGGTGTAATTTTGCCAATTACATCCATGGCCCAGCCCCTAAACGGCCAAAGTTTAGTCACTGAGTGTAATGCCTCGGCTGATACTCTTTGTATGGGGCCATGGATTTGGCACTGTACACATCCTCGGGCGAATTCGATGCAATCCTTTAGCATGCTCGGCCAAAAATACCCGTGGCGGCGTAGCAGCCATCGCATCTTCCGCAGATCCCTTCGTGCACCTCTGCGACTGCTTGGACGGCCTCTCGTGGTCCGAGGCATAATAGCAATAGACCGTCCTCACCTTTTCGGTATAGCTCATTCTGATAGATGACGTAGTTCGTGGCATGCACCCTTGTCTTACAATAATGCTTGCCGTTCGGGTTTTCAAGGTATTGCATAAGTGGTCTTCTCCAATCGTCTGGTAATGCCTCAATCGCACAAATAACCAACAATTCTTCTCGTTCCAACAACGATGGTAGAGACATCACGCGCGTCCGAATTACTTGGTCGCGATGAAGGACTTGTTGATTGACCAAGGCCGGATATGACTGGTGTACTGTGGGTGTCATCTGACCTACCTCGCCCCCTAGGAGTTGTGCTCCAGAGGCCAGCTAGGCGAGTTCATCGGCGACGGTGTTTCGATATCGAGAAACGTGACTAAAAGTAATACCGACGAATGACTCGGCCAGGTAGCTGGCAACCATGTGATATGGTGCCAGAGTGCAACTCATGCAACGAAAAGTGCCATTGAGCTGGTTAATGACAAGTTTGAAATCGCCGAGAACGAATACGCGAGGTGCTCGTAATTCATGGAGAACACCGTGGCCGATGACAAGAGCCTCATACTCGGCCTGATTGTTGGTACACTCAAAGTCGAGTTTGAGCGAGAAATACCAACGATGTTGCTATGGTGATTGGATGACGATGCCGACGCCGGCCGATGTTGAGGTATTAGAACCGTCAAAGTAAAGTGTCCAGAAATTGTCGCGTGCTTCCACCATGCCGATCTCGACATCGGTTTCCCCAAAATCGTATGGGGAGGGGTGCTGAGCAAGAAAATCGGCGAAAGCTTATCCTTTGACTGCTTTCTGGGGGACATATTGTAAGCTAAATTCGGATAATGCCATCGTCCATTTCCCAATTCAGCCTTTGACTATTGGCCGAGTGAGCATGTACCGGATGACGTCTGTTTGAGCGATGACATGAGTGACCGACGGTAGCATATAGTGCCGGAGTTTGGATGCGGCGAAAAATAGAGCCAGGCAAAGCTTCTCGACGGGGGAGTAATTGATCTCTGGCGAGTTGAGCCTCCGGCTGACGTAGAAAACGGCCTGCTCATGACTTGCGTCATTATCTTGAGCGAGGAGGCACCCAATGGATTCCTCGGCCGCGGATATGTAAAGTTTGAAGGGTTTATCGCGCCGAGGGGGAACGAGAACGGGTGGTTTTGTAAGAGAGACTTTGATTTACGTGAAAGCTGCTTGGTGTTCTTCACGCCACTCGAACTTGTCTGAATCCTTGAGTTTCAGAAGTGAGGCGAACGCCTTCATTTTGCCTGCCGAATTTGCTATGAAACGGCGGAGAAAATTTATTTGGCTGAGCAACGACTGGAGTTGCTTTTTGGTGGTTGGTGGTGGAACGCTTAAAATAGCTCTAGCCTTGTTCTCATCTATCTCAATGCCCCGATGATGGACAAGAAAACCCAAAAAGTTACCGGCCGACACACCGAAGGCGCATTTAACAGGGTTCATCTTGAGATGATGTCGGCGCATACGAAGGAAAGCCTGCCGAAGATCATCAAGATGCGTTCGGCGGCTCTTTGATTTGACCACCACATCATCGATGTATACTTCAACGGTCGTACCAATCAGATCATGAAATATGGCGATCATGGCCCGTTGATATGTGGCACCAGCGTTTTTAAGGCCGAAAGGCATGACTACCCATTCATAAGTGCCGAGTGCCCCCGGGCAACGAAAGGCAGTTTTATGGACGTCGTCTTCGGCAATGAAGATCTGGTTAAAACCAGCGTGGCCATCCATGAAGGATAATATGGCATGATTGGCCGCGGGCGTCAATGAGTAGGTCTGAGATTGGCATTGGATACTCGTCCTTAGGTGTTGCCAAATTCAGATTGCGAAAATCGATACATATGCGGAGGGCGCCGTTTTTCTTGAGTACTGGGACGATATTCACGAGCCATTCGATGTATCGAGCTGTCCGAATGAACCCGGCGTTTGCAAGACGAACGAGTTCATCTTTGATGCCGAGTTGGACCTCGGTCGAGAATCGTCGGGGTGGTTGACGAAAGGGCTTGCAACTAGGTTTGATACGTAATTCGTGCTCGACGAGTGTGCGATCAAGACCAGGCATCTCATGATAGCTCTAAGCGAAACAATCTTTAAATTCATGAAGTAGCTTACAGAGCTCTGTTTTCATAGATTGGGGGAGCAGAGCACTAATAAATAATGGTCGAGGATCCTCGGCCGTTCCAACATTCACCTCCTCCAATGGATCCTTAACCTGAGGCCGAGTATCGTCAAGATCGGCAGGAGCGGCTGGAATATTGTCAAAAGAGAGCATAGGACAGCTATCATCTTCGTCAAGGAACTCCACAAGATTGATACCCGAATGAGATTGTTTGGATATGATATGCCAATGAGCCAGTAGTTGTTCCATAATCGATGAAACCGCGGCTCGGCGTCGGGTTTGACTGGTGTCAGACATCAGGGTCGGTGATAAAGTTAGCCAGTCCGAGTCTCGCCGAATCCTGATAGACAGTTTCGGCACCAACCTCGACGGCTTTCTGAACTGAAATGCGAGTCGGTCGTCCCTCTTCATTGAGTCCTTGTAAAGTAATGTAACCAACGTGATCGTCGTAGTACCGTGCTTGGACCATGTTGGCCTCAAAGGGCTGATGGTCGGCCGGATGTACGACGATTGATTTACCATCCCAAAAGACGAGGACTTGATATAACGAAGAAGGAATACAACTTGTTTGATGAATCCAGTCTCGACCGAGCAGTGCATTGTACTCGGTCTTCGAATCAACTATGAAGAAAGCTGTCATGTGGTTACGACCAGCGATGCTTACTTCCAACGGTAGCACTCCTTTTGTTTGAGACTTATCCCCGACGAAGCTGCTCATGGTGATTCCTGATGGGATAAGTTCGTCGTTGGAGCGGTGTAAGGCCTTCATGATGGTTACGGGCATGCTATTGACAGTAGCCCCACAGTCGACGAAGATTTTTGAGACCGATATCCTTCGATGTGGGTTGTGACATACAATGGCTTGAGGTGACGAAGGTTGGCTGTCGCAGACCGAGGAAATAATTCGGTCAAAGCTGCCTTGAGGTTATCGTCCTTAGCCGTTGGCTCGACCTTGGTGGGAGAGACGAAGTCGACTTGGGTAGCTTCTTCGACCACTACGTCGCCATCTAGAAAGCTTGGTTGGGACGTGGTCGACTGAAAATTGGCAGGTAAGACATGGACCATGCTGATTTCCATGTTGTCGAGGATTGAAGGGCCCATCGAATTGGGATCTTCCTCCTTCGTTGGTTCCTCTTCCTTTGGAGTCTCGTCCTCCGGAATGTCTTCTTCGTCCCCTGGGTTCTCCTCATCATCCCCGAGGTTCTCCTCATCCCCAAGGTTCTCCTCATTATCCCCAAGGTTCTCCTCATCCCCAAGGTTCTCTTCCTCGTCCCCAAGGTTCTCCTCCTGACTCTCTTCCTTGCCCTCTGGGTTCTTTGATACTGGCGTCGGGTCTGGTACTTGTGTCGTGGCCCGAGTTTGTTCTTGGTATGTTATTCGGGCGTCTCTGATGTCCAGATAGGCGTCCAAACGCTCGACCCGACGTATTTCATTGGCCGTAAGGCCGAAGAGAAAAACGACTGAAAATACCTCAAAATGATATAATAAGTATTGGAGATCCTCAAGGGAAAAAGGAAGTTCGTCTGGGTTGATGTCCGTATATGGATCGACACTGAAGCCGAGAACTCGGGCCTCGCGTATGTGTTGAAACCTAGCTTTCAACCCGAGATCCGAATTCTTTTGGATGATTCGTTCGGCATCTGGGCAGGTTAGGACAAGGTCGACCGTGTCTTGACATGCTTTCGGCAAACCATATAAATCATTGGCCAAATGAGTTTTGTGAAACTCTCGCATGTACTGTAAGGCTTCTCCGAGGAATGGTGGATGTAGATTTCGCCGGACCTTGATCAATGGTTCTTCTACAGGCGATGGAAGAAGTTTATCTTCGGCCTCCTTCTTAAAATGCTCAAGTCGTGCCTTCATTTCTCCAGGTCGAATAAGAAGTTTGATTCGCTTCTCGGCCTCCTCAAATGTGGTTTCCAGGGCATGATCAACCGACTGTTACCTTGTACCAACTCTCTCATAATTGCTGGGGTTTGCCGGTTATCGTTATCGCCAATTTTCTCTTTCGGCTGCCACTTGTGGCCTGAAGTAGCCGAAGTTTCTTGTGCCGCTTGCTAGCGGGCCAGGCAATCAATTCTTTGGCGTCGGCGCTTCTGTGATTTGGATAACACGGTGTACACACCCTTAGGCGAGTGATAAGTATACCATCTTTGGTCTTGAGGTTCAGGAGGTTTGAAGGTTCTTCGACTTGCGGAAGAACTCGAGCTGCTAGAATTGCGGGAATAATACTCTTCATTGTAGAATGGAGTATCAAAGTCGAGTCGTCTTCTGGCCGAGGATGACTTAACCTCCTGTGGGCCGAGCCTGTTGAAAACGGTATTGCGCGAACTCGAGCCGGGCGTTCTCTGAAGTGTCGTCGAGACTGAGCGCACACGTGGCACTTCTGTTTGCTGTGGCTGTGCTCTTGGTTTAATCGGGACATCTGCTTTGCACTGTGTGCACAGGGTTGCAGATTCAATGGCTTCTTCAGCGCCAGAACTTGCATGGATTCGACGATGGCCGGTCTGACCGAATCTCGAGGTGGTGAATTCGAGAACAGATCGATCTTGAGTCATGGTTGGCCACCTTTTGTTAAGAAGTGCCGAGCTGGGACGATCTCGACCTTTGAACTTGACATGGGTTCGACGATGGCTGGTCCGACCGAATCTCGAGGTGGGGAATTCGAGAACAAATCGATCTGAAGCCGCGGTTGGGTCCCCTTTCTTGGGATATGTTGCGCCGAGACGAACTCGATCTTTCCTTTTCCTTTGTCTCGAGGTAAATGAGCATCGACCATACCCACCGTCGTTGTAGGGAAAGGGTCAGTATCAACTCCCATCCTCTTCTCTGGAAACTTAAGTTTTCCATCGTCAATCCATCTTTGAATAGTATCCCGAAACACGACACAATTGTTTGTTGTGTGTTTGCTCGAATTGTGATATTTGCAATATACCCGCCCCTTCAGCTCTTCGGCCTTGGGAATGTTGTGTCCCGGCCGAAGTTTTATAATCTTGGCGACTAACAGTTGATCGAAGATGGCGTCGGCCTTAGTAATATCAAACGTATATGCTTTCGTTGTTTTTACGACGTTTTCTTCAGTCGTTGGCCGAATTTTGACATCCTTAGGATTGATGTGGGTTAACGCTTTGCATATATATGGTTGTCTATCACTATTTCGGCCGCATCTATGCTGGCATATTCTTCAGATTCTGCCGATGCATAGCTAACCGTGGGGTTTTTATAGATGGTTCCTCGGGATGGGGACTTCAAAATTTTCTCCTCATGGAGCAGATAATCATATTGCTCATGTTGAACTAGTTCGTACATGTCGCGGAAGTTCGCCCCCAGGAATTTCTTCTTATATTCCACGTCTAAACCGTTCAACGCGAGTCGAACAAACTCAATTTCCGGCAAAGGTACTCAGCACCAGTTCCTGGCCTATTTGAATCTTGTAAGATAATCCATCGGCGATTCGTCAGAGTCTTGTGCCATTCTGGCTAACGAAGAGACTGACATTTCCATCCCCGGCCGATAGAACTGTTCGTGAAACTTCTCGACCAGTTCTTCCCAACTTTGAATGGAATTAGGTGGGAGGTTAATGTACCATGCGAATGCCGAACCTGTGAGTGAGAAGTTAAACAGTCGTAACTTATAGAGGTCATTACTAACGTCTCCACACTGTGCAGTGAAACGGGCAACATGCTCTAAGGAGGACAGAGACGATTCTCTAGCAAAAAGGCTGAAATCTGGGATTTTAAAGCCTTTAGGATACTCGAACTTCTCCACGTAAGCTGGATATGGGTGGATAAATTTTGGCAACTTCGATCCTTTCTTCAGAGCCGAATCAATATTCTCTAAACTTCGACCACATCTACAGATGTTTCCATTATTGAATCAAAATCATCTGTCCGACTGGTTGATCCACCTCTCTTGTCTAGCTCGACCATTTTGAGCCGAGCAGGTCCTGCCTCGGCCGGTGATACTGATGCGAAATTACTTTTTGGCATAGGTTGTTTGAAACGATCAGAATAACCAATATGCTGGGTATTGTAAACCACGGCTTCGAGCAATCTCGTATGCATGGCGTTTTGACTATGTATTTCTTCGAGTATCCCTCTTATTCCTTGAATGAACGTGTGTTCGAAGTGCCGAGACTGTTCTTCGAGCCTTCGCCGAAAAAATGATCTGGTTGGAGGGGTCGGACCCCTCACCACCGTCTTCATCACAATCCTCCACTATGCCTTCAATCACAGCTTCCTTTGTTATCTTTACAAGGGTCCCTGAGTCCCAAGGCAACTCGCCAATGCTCGCTTCTCTTTCTTGTTGTGTCCCTTTCGACGCTTCAGGTGTTACGGCAGCAGTGGTCTGTGTCCGTAATGGACCTTCGATCCCGGGATTCTGACTCGAGTGAGTAGCGGTCGACTTTCCAATGGTTGATTTCTTTGTTACTGACCGTGTTTCAATGGTCATGAACTTCGAAGGTTTAGCACTTGGTCCCACTGGGCGTGCCAAAATGTTGACCCTAAAAACTACCAAGTCTATGTGGCGCGCAGGCCGAATAATCTATGAGCTAACTACGTCCTTTGGTTGAATGCGGGGCGTGCCAACTCAACGGCCGAACTCGGTCGGTGAGTAAAATGTTGATGTTGCATTGTGTGCGCGGCTGACTTCTGAATCTTGCGACTACGGCCAAGGAAGGAACGCACCTCGGCCTTTAGGTTCTAGAGCCTGAAGACAAGGCTACTAGTCTTGCGAAGTTCACGAATCGTCGGCGCCGGATTCGGTCACGGTGATTATATTCGTAAAGGTATAAGCACGCCGAATCGACACCAAAGTATAGGGGCACAGATACTCAAAACAGATATATGTCTTGACGGTGAAAGTGGTTCGGCCGTTGGAATGCCGAACTCTGAAACTAACCTGTGAGTATCCAATCATAAAACAACTCGGCGTTCGATGTGCCGAGCTCGGTAATTCGTAACACCTCACTTCGCCGAGAAAGCTGATGAGATGACCTCTGCCGATGAGAACCTGAAAGTCCTTCTCGACCGAGACTTGGATAGATAACCAACCGGCCTCGACGCAGTGCTGTTTATCCAAACTGAAGATGCTCCGCGATCGACTGGTTCTACGGCGATAGTGCTGTTTATCCAAACTGAAGATATCACCGGTTGCCTTCACAGTGCTGTTTATCCAAACCGAAGATGTGTTGGCGGAAAAGAAAATAAAAATCTCAAAGGTTGAGAGAGTTTGCGCAGGGCAGTTTTGTGTGTTGAGTTGGAGAGACTGAATGTTATGCTCTCCCCTCTATTTATAGTAATGCGAATACTCCAATCCGTCCTTGGATAGAAATCCTCTTCTCAATCTAACTCCTCTTCGGCCGATACTAATCCAACTAGGATTCTGCACCTGCCTTTAATCGTGGATTCGATCCGCTTTTACTTCGGCTTCCTCAGGACTCCTTCTCCTAATAGGTCTCGGCCTTTATCACATTCTTATACTTATCTGTTCTTCCTTCCTTTTCCGATAGGATTCCTCCTAATCCGTGGCCTATAGCCCATGGTCGAGTCTTCGCGCAGGCCCTGGGTCGAGGATGGTCCGAGTTCGGCCCAATGTCATTTTGGGCCCAAACAGAAATATAAGACGAAAATGTTGAATCTCAATAGTCCCAATACATTGCACCTAGCCAAGTATTTATTTTGACACAAAGTAATAAAGCCAAAATTACTTGTACTACAATGCATCAATACTTATTTAGATATAAATGCATAGATGAATGCATCGTATCCTAATGCATCTGCATCACTCTCCCGGGTTGAGAAGGATTCGCCCTCGCATTGAAGCATTCCTCCTCCATAAAACTTGCACCATGATAAGGAAGTAGGTGTTTGATTTTAACACAGCGGCAGTACGAATATGACTTGGAAGTTTGGGGCGGTAGGCATTTGTATTGATCTTCTCGACAATCTCCACTGGATCAATCTTTCTAGAAACTAACTTATTGTACTTGCCTGCTAGAAAACGATCTTTAATTAGTCAACACACCCACGCAAAATCACCCACTTCAAATTTTACATGTCAATTCGCACCACCCTCCGAGATTCAATATGAACTTCTCACCAAAAACTGCCCTGAGAAATCTAGGCTTACAATGATTATAGCTTTATCCCTCATCCCATACATTAAACTCATCACCCAAATTTGTACTCTTTAAAAAAAATTAAAAAAATAAAAAAACTCATCACCCAAATTAATATAATGCATGAACTCAATTAATCTCAATCGTGTGAGCCTAGAACCAAATACTAATGATGACTCTTATATAATCCTAGTACATGGAATATTATTAAGGCCAATATTACTTTCTAATATTATGCATGGACTTCGTCGTGCATGAATTTTATCATAATAATTCATGTATGTAAGTGCTACTTTGTCTGCATCATAACACTAGTAGAAAAACCTATTTGCGCGACGGACCAAATTTCGTCGCGCAAACATGGTTTGCGCGACCCAAAACAGCAAACGTCGCGCAAACATACTTTGCGCAACGAATCTTTGCGCGACGAATACCTGCGTCGCGCAAAGATACTTTGCGCGACGTAGGAACAAATACGTCGTGCAAAGTGGCTTTGCGCGACGCAGGGTTCGTCGCGCAAAGTTTTGGCGCAAACGAAGACTATTTTACCGCTTTTTCCAAACTTTGCGCGACGAACAATTACGTACGTCGCGCAAAGTTAACGATTTTTTTCTACTCCACTTAATCAGATTGGGAGGTGCAAACCCAGTTGCAGTAGCTACCTCCATCCTCCATCTCTCTTCAAAACCTTCTCCAATCCCTGATCTCAAGCTCTGTGAGGTCCTTCTCGTTCACGTCGTCTCCATAAATCCCTTGGATATCAGAGTGAGTCAAATTTCACCCTTTTTTTAATTTAATTTTACCTTGTTTTTAGATTGATCCTATTACTAAGTAGATTTTAATTTATTTATTTTGTACTTATAACACTTAATAAGAAATTGAATGATATATATGTAAAAAAAATTAGTTGTTGAGAATTCAATATTTTTTTCTTCTTTAGAAACGTGAATTGAATACTTTTGATGCCTTATATATATAAAGTTTCAATCATTTGTTTTGAATATTTATTGTATAACGGTATAGAATCAGTTGAATTTGATGAGAGAATGCTTGTTATTTGTTGCAGCTTTACATTTATTTATTTTGTACTTATAAGATAAAAAATTAAAAATTTAATTTAATTTAAAAAAAAAAAAAAAAAAAAAAACTACTTTGCGCGACGCAGGTGCTCCTACGTCGCGCAAAGATGTTTTGCGCGACGTCAGAGAACCTGCGTCGCGCAAAGTAGTTTCTTTTTTTTTTTTTTTTTTTTCCTTCTCTTATTTTGGTTTTCTTTTGGGGTTCTTGCATTACCTTTTTCGTTTGTGGTATCCACTTATGTAATTGTGTTAAATTTACGATCGAATTGGTTCATTGTATTCATATAGGGTTAAAGAGTGTATCTGTAAAAAATCATCAAAATCGGAGTTAAAATAACCGTTAAATTGGTGATTTTTCGTTTATAGCCGTCGAAAAAGTTGGTCCCGTTACTTGATCTCTGAATGTTTTTTTTTTTTGCGATTTTTGGCGTACGCGATCTCGAAGCATATACAAACAAATTTGACGGTTGGATCGTTGAAACTAGTTTCGTACAATGCGTATCCCATCAAAACATTAGATTCACCAACACTTGGAATTTATTTATACTTTCATTAAGTATAACATAAGATTTTGTGGTATCCACTTATGTAAATGTGTTAAATTTACGATCGAATTGGTTCATTGTATTCATACAGGGTTAAAGAGTGTATCTGTAAAACATCATCAAAATCGGAGTTAAAATAACCGTTAAATTGGTGATTTTTCGTTTATAGCCGTCGAAAAAGTTGGTCCTGTTACTTGATCTCTGAATGTTTGTTTTTTGCGATTTTTGGCGTATGCGATCTCGAAGCATATACAAACAAATTTGACAGTTGGATCGTTGAAACTAGTTTCGTACAATGCGTATCTCATCAAAACATTAGATTCACCAACACTTAGAATTTATTTATACTTTCATTAAGTATAACATAAGATTTGTGGTATCCACTTATGTAAATGTGTTAAATTTACGATCGAATTGGTTCATTGTATTCATACAGGGTTAAAGAGTGTATTTGTAAAAAATCATCAAAATCAGAGTTAAAATAACCGTTAAATTGGTGATTTTTCGTTTATAGCCGTCGAAAAAGTTGGTCCCGTTACTTGATCTCTGAATGTTTTTTTTTTGCGATTTTTGGCGTACGCGATCTTGAAGCATATACAAACAAATTTGATGGTTGGATCGTTGAAACTAGTTTCGTACAATGCGTATCCCATCAAAACATTAGATTCACCAACACTTGGAATTTATTTATACTTTCATTAAGTATAACATAAGATTTTGTGGTATCCACTTATGTAAATGTGTTAAATTTATGATCGAATTAGTTCATTGTATTCATACAGGGTTAAAGAGTGTATCTGTAAAAAATCATCAAAATCAGAGTTAAAATAACCGTTAAATTGGTGATTTTTCGTTTATACCCGTCGAAAACGTTGGTCCCGTTACTTGATCTCTGAATGTTTGTTTTTTACGATTTTTGGCATATGTGATCTCGAAGCATATACAAACAAATTTGACGGTTGGATCGTTGAAACTAGTTTCGTACAATGCGTATCCCATCAAAACATTAGTGGTATATGTATATATATATACTAAGTAGATTTTAATTTATTTATTTTGTACTTATACTTAAGAAATTGAATGATATATATGTAAAAAAAATTATTGTCGATTTTTGTTAGAAATATATATTATTGTGGGGTTTATGTATAAAAAAATTTGAATCTGAAAAGAGAAAAATGTTTTATAATAATTTTTTTTAAAAAAAAAACACTTTGCGCGACGTCTTAATGTGGTCGTCGCGCAAAACTACTTTACGCGACGCCAACTTATATATGTACGTCGCGCGAGTTGTGATGAATTTGGCGGCCAATAGTGAAAAAAGGCGTTTTTTTTTCAATTCTCCCTCTTTATTTCTGAAACCCTTTCCTTGTCGACCCTCCCTCTTCAAACCCTCCCTCTTCGAACCCAATCTGGAACCCTTGTTTCCTTCTTTCCCCGTAGACCCCTCTTCGAACCCAATCTGGAATCCAAATCTCCCTCTCTTTCTTTCCCTCCTTCTTTCCCCTTCTTTCGAACCCAATCTTGAACCCTCCTTTCCCTCTTTCTTTCCTCGCAGACCCCAAATCCTGTCTTTCCTCTTCAAAAATCTTGAACCCAAACGACAAGCCACCACGGGAATCTCGAAGCCGACGCGAATCAAGTCCTAAATTCAAGGTAAGGGTGTCTGATTTTTGTGGGTTTATTGCTTATTTTCCAATTCACTATCACAAACCCTAGAAAATTCGATTGCTTTTCAGATGAAATTATCTTATTAGGTCATAGTTCACTGTGATTGGGGGTTTGATTTCGAACTCGTTTTTTGTTTCGGTTGTGGATGATTAGGCGGGTCGAGGAGGAGGAATAGACCGATTTTGGATGGAGCACCCACTAGAGAGTCGCGGTGGGCGGTTGTGTATAATATAAGTTGTTTTCTGAATTGAAGGCCACAGTAGCTGTCTAGTTCCATTGTCTTTGAGTTTGTGCAAGAATGTATTCCACAGTTCACCAAATCATAATATCTAATTAACTAATGAGAAATAAATAACTATTATAACAGTGCCACATTCAGCGAAATACATTAATCAATAAGATACTCCATTCCAGCATAATCACTAAACTGGCAAGCAATGTTAATGTCTACAACAATTAACAACATAAAATTTAAGTCCATTTTTAATAGGGAGCACTTCTAAGGCTAAAGCCATGTTCTTTGCTCTCATTCCTCAGTTTCCAGCGTCTGATCATTCCTAGCATTACACATTTGATACCTTCAAGATTAATTCTTTGAAGGTGAAACACCTGCAAGGGGATGCAACTCAATCGTGCTTTTCTTTCCATGTGTTTAATGACAAACCTTGTGACTTAACATAATAATTCTGGGTTGCTTGCCTATCTAAGAAGGTTGAACAGCCACATGAAATTCTTTTTCCTTGTATCCTTGTCTAACTGGAGTCACAATGCACATTTTATCAACAATGCTGGGGTTGATAGTTTTCTCACTGCAAATCATAATTGGGTCGGGTTGAGTGCTAAACTACCAATGTTCAAAGTAGTTGTGATTGTTAGACCATTTACTCAAGTGAAATTAACAGGTTTCAGGGGTTACTATGTTTGGTAGGAATAGATCCCACACTAGAGGAAAGTTATAGGAATCAATCTGTTTTACTACTCGAGTGTTAGAGCTTTGAGCAAATAGCATTAGACCATGCTGTTAGATCTTTGAGAGAGCAAAGGAACACCTTACGTTATGCTATTTATGGAGACAACTGGACTTTAAATACGCATGTTTGAATTCACCATTTGTTACTTTCTGTGTTATCTGTTAATTTTCCTCTCGTTCATAATTATTTGCAATCTACCTTGCAACCTAGGAAATTTGTAATGACCTTTTCAAAATAGTTGTGACCATAGATATTAGACAATAGTTTTGGCCTATAAAGAGAGATTGAATATTAGACAATAGTTTATGCTTATTTATTATTTAGTGATTTGTATTGTATGTACTTTTAGTAGATTGCTTGGATACTCAGGGCTGTGTAGGTTTAGCAAATGTAGAGAGAAATTAGCAAACAATTCTCAAAATTCAGATTATGTTGGTTTCCAGAAGGGTATTTACGATTTGTTTGATTGATTGAATCTTGCCGGGAACTTAGTATTCGGACCTTGTACAATGTACTCTGCTTATGTTATTAATGCTGGAAGCCATTTTGCTCTAGAGATTTGTTAAATTGGTTGTACTGGTGTTATTCCTTGATCTGGTTGTTTTCCAGTGAACCATCTTAGTTTGATTTTGGTAGTTGTGCTAACATTCCTAATATCTTTATGTTCTTTTGGTCAGTGATTCAATTTAATTAAACAGACCAAAATTTGAGCAGAAAATAAAAGTAGGTTAAATTGGACAGACTTTATGCCTTGCACTTACGAAGCATACTTTTTCTCCAGGTGAATCAGTTGGTTCAAGTTGCTTAGAAATGCCAAAGCACAATAGCTGAAAGTGGATCTGATGGGATTTCTCAGCAGGATCTACAAACAAACAGCAATAACAGCAATATGTGAGTTTATGAATCTATTATTAGTGAACTGCTTCTGTTGAATTCTTGGGTATTAGACTTCGATTTTGAAGGGCTGCACTGATGTTGATTGCTTTCTCCAGGGTACTGACAGCTGGACGGCAGCTCGCAAAGAGTTTGGAGTTGCAGTCGTTGCATGACTCAGGTTTTTCTAAAAGATATGTGAAGTGTTTTCAGGTATATGCTATTGCATTTATGGACATGAGTTTTGACCTAAGAAGTAAATTTAAGTTATATTTCTCTTATTCCGAGTTCTGTCTTAGTTGCTGACTCTGAACTTTTGACAGATCTCAGAGGTTGTCAATAGCATGAAGGACCTGGTTGACTTATGCAGGGAGAACAAAGTTGGGCCAATTGGTAAGTTTCTCTCTTTCCCATATTGTTATTTCCTAACTCTATGCTGCTGCTGCTTTGCATGGATAGTTGATTGTTAGCACCATCTTTTGACTAAAATCCCAGCACCACCTTAAGACAGCTTCTTAAACAAACCATGACACGATTACCCAACTGATCTCCTACTTGCTACTGTTTGTATCTTTATCGAGTCATTCACTGAGTAAAGCATTATCTTGTGGAAGAGCTTCAGTTTTGGGCTAATATGCATCGAGTATTATGGCTGATATTCATGGAGATGCAGCCTCTAACATTCTCATGTCACTGGACCTGTGTGCTCCAACCTATTTTTTCTGTAGGAAGTAGTTTCGTCATTGTTTCTATAGTTCAGTATGGCCTTTATTTTATTTTAATTCAAGTCAATCTTTAATGCGGTGAAGAATTGGGTACTTGGCTTGTTTTTTGTTTTCTCGGTTGTTTCTCATCCATCCATTGATGCATATTAAATTATCTAGCAACTATTATGACACAGTTTTTATAATGATTCGTTTTCTTGGTGAACTTATCTTGACAATTGCAGAGGGCTTGAAGAGTGATGAAGGAGCTACATAAACTGTAGCGAGCTACATGAAGGAATGATGAAAAAGCTATATGAAGGAGTGATGAAGGAGCTTCATACACTGTATGTACAAGGAAAGATGCTTTTATCTGCAGGTCTTCGAAAGAATTCAAGTTTGTATTTTTGGAATTTGAGGACGTGTGTTAATATATTCGAACACGTATCCTAGGTTTGTAACGAATGTATTGACTTCACCACATGAATGTTATATGCGTTTGTTTTTATTAATGATAATACAAAATATTCTTTAAACAATGCTTAGTGGAAATTTTACCAAAAAACATATATTTCTTGCATCAATTTCCATTGGTTTATTAATTATTGTTTAGAATTTAATTACAATATTTATTAAAAATTAAATAAATAAAAAATTTGGCAAAAAAAAAAAAAAAAAAAAAGGGTTTGCGCGACGCAGGCTAAGTCGCGCAAAGTGGGTTTGCGCGACGCAGGCTACGTCGCGCAAAGTGGGTTTGCGCGACACAGGATACGTCGTGCAAACCCGCTTTGCGCGACGTAGCCTGCGTCGTGCAAACCCACTTTGCGCGACGCATCCTGCGTCGTGCAAACCCACTTTGCGCGACGTAGCCTGCGTCGCGCAAACCCACTTTGCGCGACGTAGGTATCTTTATCGTCGCGCAAATCCTGGCGTCACGGCCTTTGCGTGACGGAGAATGCGCGACGAAGGTTTGTTGCGCTATCTTTTGCGCGACCTTTTTTGACTTTGCGCGACGAAGGTACCTACGTCGCGCAAAGTGTTTTTCCTACTAGTGAAGCACTAGCTACAGGTTGGAGAGAATTCGTCCTTGAATTCGGATCACGGTCAAATTTAGAGTCATAATATTGAAACTCTTCCGTTCCAAAGAAATAAATATTTGCAATATCTATTTTTTGTCGACCTAAGAAAAACATGCTCTTCAACTAGTGTCACCGGATTGAAGTCCTTGAGATTAATCTTCATATGATTCACAATATCAACCAACTTTTTGGAAGAAATATAGAGATTGAAAATATTGATTCCAATGAAATCAATATACTTAAAAGTTTCCCAACTGTTTATGGAATCATGAGACATGGTCAAAGTGATAGTCACCACACTCATCAGCTTTTCAATAATCAAATGAAATTTCTTGTGCGAAAGTTTTTTGACCTCAATAAAGCCACTACCACATATCTCACAAGTTTTGTCCGGGCAAAGATCGAATTTGGGAGAGAGATCTAGACTTAGAAACTTCTCACCTGTAGGATAAGCTATTTTTTCTTCAGTAGCTTCTTCCTAGGGTCGCTTGAAGCTTTGATATCATTTGATGCAGGGGGAAAATATAGGAGAAAGGAACAAATTCTAAAACACAATAAACCCTTAATTATTTTTTATTCTCACAGATGAGCCACAAACAAAAGAAATTTATGCCCTATTGATTCCTACGAAATACCCAAATTGATAGAAAACAAAAAAATAAACTCTTACTTTGACATCCAAAAATTGCCCTGACAAATCTAGGGTTACAATAATTTTAAGGTTCTATCCCCCATCCCATACGTTGGACTCATCACCCAAATTAATGTGATGCATGAACCCAATTAATCCCTATACAATGAGCCTAGTACCAAATACTTATGATGATTCTCATATAATTCTAGGAATATTATATTAAAGACAAAATTACTTTCTAATGCACTGCATAGACTTCATCTTGCATGAATTTTATCACAATAATTCATGTATGTAAGTGTTATTCTGTCTGCATCATTTATGCAGCAAATAATATAGGGAAAAGGAAACAAGCTCTAGAACGCAAAAGACCCTTAAATCTTGTTGGTTCTCACAGATGAGAATAGCCAAGAACAAAAGAAATATATGGCTTGTTGAGTCCTACGGAATACCGAAGTTGATAGAACAGAAGAGAATAAACTCTTACTTTAATTAAGCATCCAAAAACTGCCAGCCAGCTAGCAGTGTCGGCTTTGGGGGCTAGAGCAAATGGTGCAATTGCACAAGGCACAAAATTTGAAGGGGCTTAAAAAAAAATTCCCATATAATATTAATATGTACTAATGCTATATATTAAAAAAATATTTTTATTAGCAGTTTAAATTAAATCTTATTATGCACTCCTTATAAATTAAAATTTTTCTTTCTAAATATGAAAATTTGGAATGCACCATGAAATATTTGAAGTGGCATTAACACCATCCTAAAAAATGGTTTTTTAAAAAAAAAAATTATTTATTATATAATAATGTTGTATATTCAAGTGAAACTTTAAAGTTAGAGTTTTTTCAAGCTTTTTTTTCTTGTTTGGTTGTTTTAGATTGAACTGCTTACGATTATTTAGTGAAGATTATGTTTGTAGCTCTTTTTACTTATTGTTAATGACATTTATAAACTTATAATCAGTGAGTTCTAAAGTTTGTTTTAACTTAAGATATTACTTTCTAACATCAATATATTATTTTATTAAAAAACTATCTTAAGGTGTGGCCCTTTTATAAACCACACAGCCCAGAAATCTCAAAGATGGTCATGCTAGCTAGGCTTACAAGGAAATATAAGTAAGATGAAAAGGGTGAACCCCAATAGTCCCAATACATTGCACCTAGCCAGGAATTTATTTTGACACAAAGTAATAAAGCCAAAATTACTACAACTACAACGCATCAATATCTAAATATAAATGCATAAATGAATGCACGACATCACCAAGTCAAATTATGATATTGTTTTGCGTATCAAGAAGAGATGTAAGCTTAGAAAAGAAAGAAGTAGCAATAGTGGACTAGCAAATCATGGAGATGAGTAAGATCTTTGAAAAAATGCCAAAATATGCACTAGGAAATCATGACATAGAACCGCAAACCATCCAAATTGAATTTTTTATTTTCTTCTTTCAATTAAAGTAGAGGTTAAGATCTTACCAGGGCATACTTTGCCAAGATTATAAATACCCACCAAGATGTGAACTTTAATATCAAGTGTTTGCTTCTGCATCTTTCATTCCTTCCAGTTCTCTCTTGCAAGTACTTTCCCTGAGCCTTGTGATTCCAGAGTTTTCAGAAAGAAAAAAAACCATCTAGTTCATTATAGTATTTTTTTTCATAGCTCAAGTGATTAAGAGCATTTATTTTTATAACTGATATTTTAATTTGGTTTCCCTCCCCAAACTATCACTTGTATTAATATCTTTTCCATTATTATGGAAGCTAAATGTGCTATTCTTCTAGCCCTAATTTCATACATTGGAATTGTGTGCATTGAGGGAAGGCCACTTTTGCCAAAGAATAAAGATTCGATCAACACAATCGAAGCCAACCATAAAAGAGAATTGGGAGAGCAAGTCAGCCAACCCGCACCCCCTCACCACATTGCTAGTCCCATGACACCTCACAGTACTGCTCATAATTTTGGTGATATTTCACGTACTCATGCAGCATATAAAGATGATTTTAGACCTACAACACCAGGTAGCAGCCCTGGGGTTGGTCATGAATTCACAAATAGTGGAGAATACATGGAATCAAAGGCTGAGCACGCTGTTACTGCAGGAAAGCCCACAGCACCAGGGCACAGCCCTGGGGTTGGCCATGTTCTTCAAGTACAAAATGCCGAACCAATTCCATAGTTCACATGTGAAGACACATTTGGGGTTTGCCAATAATGGGTTCTATCTGGTTTCATGTAAATGGCCATTAATTTAGATTCTGGAGTTAGGCATGCATGTGCATAATCAGCATCATTTTCTTCCTTAATTTCATGTTTCAGTTCAGTTGTACTATCTTTAGAGAAAGAAGAGACTTTATAAGTGTTTCTAATGAGTCGAAGTACCACACATATTACCATGTAATTTTATAATAAAATATCAACTTCATTTATGAAAATATGACTTTAGTCCCTAAAACTGAATTTTTTCCATATAAAACCCGACATAAGTTTTTTACTTGAATAAAACCCATTTACTACATTCCACATCAACAAATTCATTAATTATGTTTGACTTAACACATTTAATTTTTTTGAATGCCTAAAATACCCCGATTTGAATGTTTGATGTACATAACTAATGCCATGCGAATTATAAGAGAAAATTAATGATTTTACAAAAAACAAAAAAACATTAATGTTATAAATTCATTGCCTAATATATAATAACAATAAAAATGTCTAATATATTACATGCTTAATTAAGTCACTAAAATTATATTTTACATATTAATGTAGGTAAATTATTTCACACATATATATTAAAAATGCCTAATATATGTAAAAATTCATGCAAAATAATTTACCTAAAAAAATAATGTTAGATTCAAATAGTGCACCTACTATTAAAATTTTAAAATGTTAGATTGCTCAAAATAATTTACCCTATATATGTAATATACATGAAAAATATTTACCTAGATAATAAACAAACCCAATACATGCAAAATAATTTACCTAGATAATATTATTAATTTACCTACAAAATATATTATTTGCTAATCATAAATTTACATATAGGTAAATTACTTACATATAATAATTGTTTAACATGTATGTTTGTACTACGCATATACATATACATATATATATATATGAACATATAGTAGTACTATATACATATAGGTAAATTATATATATATGTATATTATTTTCTAATCATAAATTTACATATAGGTAAATTACTTACATATAATAATTATTTAACATATATGTTAGTACTGTGCATATATATATATATATATATATATATATATATATGAACGTATAGTAGTACTATATACATATAGGTAAATTATAGTAGTACTATATACATATAGGTAAATTAAATATATATATATATATATATATATGTTGAACTTTTAGTAGTAAGATATACTTTTGAACATATTTATATATGTGTGTGTGTGTGTGTGTGTGTGTGTGTGTGTGTGTGTATTTGTGTGTTAGGGATAATAGTATGTGCAATGATTATCTGTTCATTATAATTAAGGTAAGTAATAATATTTATTGGTTTGATTTGAATATTGTGGCACAAGTTGTAAATATTTTGTAATAATGGGTTAATTACTTTTCTATTTGGCCATCTTTTTCAAATTTGGGTTTTATTTGGATGTTTAGAATTAGGTGGGTTTTTATCTAGGAAATAAGAGTTACAAGGGTCTATATCTAAAAAACCCTTTATAAAATCACTCTCTCTCTCTCTCTCTCATGACATATGCACTAAATTATGCCAACATTACGTGAATAAACAAAATGGATATAGAAAACATAAGTGTGAACACGAAAATTTCCTGAAACGAAACGCGACAAAAACACGTGTACAAACAAATATTTTGTATTTGAATTTTGGGTTTGCAATCTCTCTTAACCTTATCCTCTGATTCGATCTTCGTAAGGTGTTGATTTGTGGATGTGTGATTGATCCAAGGGCCGTCAAGGCTTGATCTTGGATGAACGGTTGGAAGTTTCTTCAAGGGGCTTTTGGGCTTGATCTTGAAGGTTGATGGACTGGACTTCAAGGGGGTTTTGGGCTTGATCTTGAAGAACGGTTGTTCGGATTTCCTCAAGGGCTTTTGGGCTTAATCTTGAAGGTTGATGGATAAACTGATTTGTTGATGTTGTTGATCCAAAGGGCCGTCGGGGCTTGATCTTAGGATGAACGGATCTTCAAGGGCTTTTGGGCTTTTGGGCTTTTGGGCTTGAAGAACGGCGGATGAATTTATTAATGTTGTTAATCCAAAGGACCGTCGGGGCTTGATCTTAGGATAAACGGATCTTCAAGGGCTTTTGGGCTTGATCTTGAAGGTAGGAGTTCTTCGAGGGCCGTTGGGGCTTGGGCTTTGATTTGACGGGAGGTCTTCAAGGGCCTTGGGGCTTGATCTTGAAGGCGGATTTGGCGAAGAACGAAGAAAGCTTTCTTGATCCTTCGGGACTTGCTTGAGAGCTTTAGAGCTTCAAGGCTTCAAGGCTTTGGGGGAATTCTCTTCCAATTTGGGAGTAGAGAGATGTATTTGTGAATTGGTGATTTGATACCTTGATGGAGAGGCCTATTTATAGGCTTTTGGGAATGAATTACCACCACAAAATTTTCCCACCCAAGCACCATTACCCAATTTTCCTACTTAATGCAATATTGAAATTGAAGTGGTCTAACATATGGCCTAATTTCCCACTTACTAACATTTTAAACTTTGAAGTGGTAAATTTATGGCCTAATTTCCCACTTAGTACAATTTTAAACTTGAAATGTGCTTGCTTTGTCATTTCCCAAATGAGAAAAACTTGTTTTGATCCGTAATGGATTGAAATGTGTTTACCTTGTCATTACCCAAAATGAGAAGAAAAACTTGTTTGGATCCATAATGGATTGAAGTGTGCTTGCCTTGTCATTGCCCAAAATGAGAAGAAATAACTTCTTTTGATCCTCCAAGGGTATTTCTTCCTATTTTGTTGAGTCACACGCCATGTGTACAATTTGTACGACCCGTGGCGTTTGCCATGTATGCCCTGACACGTCAAAACTTTAATGCGTTGGTGAACATCTGTTTCACCAAAATTTCGATGTCTACAATAAGATTTATGCATATTATGATATTATATTATCAATTTGGTATTAAAAAAATTGCACGGATGACAATTAAAGCGCTCATTTAGCAATTGAAATATAAAAGTAGAAATAAATTTTGGGCTTATATATAACTAAGCCAATCGTGCTTCCACAATTTATAGAAAAACAGTCCACAACTCAATCTATATAAAAGTAAAGTAAAATTCATTTTAACTTTTCAACAAGCTCAAACGAACTCAAGTGTCACACGCAACTGGAATCTCAAACGACATTCTTTACAAAAAAATTTAGGGTAAATTACATAGAAGTAAACTCAACTATTGGGTCATTAACAGTTTAATACCTCGTCTTTAAAAAATTTCAATGTCATACCTCATCTACGAATTTGTTACAATTTCATACATTCCGTCAGTTGTCTGTCAAGTTGAGGCGTGATCCATTTTCTATTAAAAAATTAATTAAATATTAAAAATAAATAAATAACCCAAAAATCCCAAACCTAGATCCCCTTCCTCCCAAAACCCCCCCATTCCCTTCCCATCTTCCCCGTCGGTCCCCCACCCCCCAAAAAAAAAAAAAAAAAAAAAACCTTCCTTCCAAGCCCAGAACCCCTCCCCCACCTCCTCCGCAACCCCCACCCCTTTTTTCCCTCCCGGGCCTCCCAACAACCTCCCTCTCGTCCACTCTCTTCACATCCCCTCCCATTCAAAACATTAAAAAAAAAAAGTAAAAAAATAATAAAAACAAGTTGAGGTGGTGACGGGAAGGATGAGGTGGTCCAACTTCAACGGGAATGAAGGGTTGGATGGGGTGCGACGATCTAGACAATCTGAGTTCAGATTTTTTTATTTTTTATTTTTCAAGTTTTGAATGGGAGGGCAATTGAAGAGAGTGGAGGAGAAAGAGGTGGTTGGGAGGCTCAGATGGGAGAAGAAGGGTGGGGGGTTGCGGGGGAAGTGGGGGAGGGGTTCCGGGCTTGGAATGATGGTTTTGGGGGGGCGCGGGGGGGGGGGGGGGGGTGGACAGACGGGAAAGATGGGAAGGGAATTGTGGGTTTCGGGGGGAATAGGGATCTGGGTTTGGGATTTTTGGGTTTTTTTTTAAATTTATTATTTATAATTTTTTAATAAAAAATGGGTTCCGCCTCAAGCCACGTCAGCATTTTAATGGAGGAATTGATAGACAACTAATGGAATGTATGAAATTGTAACAAATTCATAGATGAGGTATGACATTGAAACTTTTTAAAGACGATGTATGAAATAGTTAATGACCCAATAATTGAGATAGTTATGTGTAATTTACCCATTTTTTTAACATACACTAACTTAAATTTCTCAATTTCAAAAGGTAAAAAAATATAACTTACAATTTTGCATCATGATTAGCATGGTCACATGTTGAGCGAGCATCGACCTGCAACTTAGTGACGAAATAAATAAATACTTAAAAATAGAGGGAAAAAAAATTAAAGTAAAAGGTAACTCAATTTGTTTATCAATGAAACAAGATGTAAAGAATATGCAAAAAGTTACGAACTTAGGACCACTAGTGATGATTGAAAAGAAAGAAGAGAGAAGTTAGGAGGACAACCAAAAGTATGATTTGGGTAAAATTATTTATTTCCATTTAAGGGAAGGACAACTAGGTCCTAGTAACTTCCTTTATGTGCAAGCCTAACACATAAACTATACCTAGTATTCGCACTTCACACAATGGAGAACAAAGTATCCAACATGAAAGAGCCAATCAATCCCTTTTCCACCAAACATATATTATATGAAAGAGGAAGACAAAACATCAAAAGGACAACATACAACCTGCAAACGACAGAAGGCACATGAAACCCAAAACCTACTTCTCAAGAGGGCTAATGAAATTAATCAATATGGACTTATCACTTTAGATGAATGGATTTAACACATAAAAGCAAAAAGATAGAATGAAAATTTGACCGCGTTTTTGTGCTTTTTATGCATGGAGACTTTTGATCTTAAATTATAGTTGTTAACGTGTATTTTATTTATTAAGACTTTTAATCAAATTATAATTATTTGATTTTTGGTCAAGAATTTAACTACTCAAAATTTAAATTTGTTAAATATTTTAAATCAAACTAAAAAATCTCAATAAAGAGAGCTTAAATGGACATTGCCACATTGGTAAGTAGCTAATCCTACTGTGGATTGCATGTCCCTCAGAAGCTGGAGCTCGATTCTGAATAGGAAATTAATCTACAATCCCTTTGTGCCGCCACATGCATATACCCTAAAAGTTACCGCTCCTTTTTATATAGATAATACTTGCATCTCTCAAGTAGAGAATGCACATATTCTCTCTTTTGCAACTAGCATATTTTGACTTAATACAATCAATGATCGGAACTATTTATTTTATTAATTTTTATTTGAAAATCAATCTTACAAAAAATCATTCGACTTGATGATCATTTAATCATCCAAATGTATCAAATAAATGAGCAGTTCACCATGAATATATTACTTGGTATCTGCACCGTCGATCTGTTTTATACATTTGAATGATTAAATGATCTTCAAATGAAATGATCTTTTGTAGGGGTGATCTTCAATTAAGATAAAAAATTTAAAAGGTTCCAACCATGAAATTTGTTTAATCAAGATATGTTATTCGCAAAGGGAAAATGAGCTCATCTCCCAACAGGAGAATGTAAGTATTATCCCCTTTTATTTTCAACTTGGAGTAAAACTCATAAAATAAAGGGAACTTTAACAAAAAGCTCCTGGTACTGTTCACTTTAACGAAAAATCATATTTTTACACTAAAATGTCAATCATGTTATTATTCACTTTACCCTTTATTTTGTCCTTATCGTTAAAACTCAAAGTTTTCAAGCTCTTTTCATTAGTTTTCCTTAAAATAAAAGTAGCAACGTGCTTTTCTTGCTTGCTTACCTCTTGTGTGTGACCTCTGATGCTAAACAGCGGGCCTTGGTGTATTTATATTTGAATTCAGCAGCCGCAAATTTGAAAAGGGATACGAATCCTACATAACTTCCAAGCTACATAGCCTAGATTCTTGAAATATATGTTATAACCACACGCTAATCAAAGAGATTATATTTAGAAAATAGTATTTTTAACTTTAATTAGCAGTTTAGAAAAGAAAATATATATTACAAGAAGTTGGCCACTGACAAAAGGAATCGCAAGATGTATAGAAAACTGCAGAGGATTCAAATTTAAGAGTCAAAATCGTCTCCATGTGCAACTAGTTAGCTCTCGGTTAGTTGTGACAGTCTTTTACAGTTGTGATTACATATAGTAATAGTATTGCTACCTTTATTTAGTTTAGTTTTTATTAAGTATATGAAGAATCTTATGGAGTTAGTGGCACGTAACACATAAGGTTAGCGATATGATAACAAAGCTGGTTAAATTATAAATATTTTAGGGTTTGGCCATAGTGGCATAGGGTAGGTAGGCCGAAAGAATCCCTCTCCACATTGTTGGGTCAGCTGGGACTGAATCAAGTACCAACTTGTTCCAGCTTTCTGTCAATAAACAACAGTATATTTGGGAGGGAATGAAGATTCACACTTTCACTAGCTAACTAGCTCCAGCTATATATGAAGTATGTATGTATAAGGAAAAAAAGGCGATCGAAGAGACTAAAATAGCAAATGACCCAAGTAAAAAATGTTGAGAGATGTTAAAAGTAGCAAAGTATCTTCTTATTGCAAGAAAGGCAATGAAAACCAACTCAGTATTGAAGGTATGTGCGCGCGCGCGCTTACGTACGCTGACAAGCTGATTTTTGAAGGTATGTGCATGCATGTACAGAGGAGTATACTTGATGCGAATATGTCGGGTACAAATGCTTTGAACATAACAATCAGATGCATGTTGGATGTCAGCTAAACATGACCTGCAAAAGTGTTCAGAGACAATGTTTGGAAATATAGCTGGAAAAAAAAAATGCTCTACTCATTACACCAGACAAAAGGGTCTTTTAAGAGTGGAAAAGCACGTTGTTAAGCAATTTTACATATACCTTAGAAATCAAGGATACAGAGGTACGATCCCATAGAACAGATCATGTTAAAGTAAGGCCGAAGAAATTTTACGTATACCTAGAACACAAATATCCTACTTACAGACCGCTTCTCTAAGAAGTGGTAGTTAGTCTATATTAACTCCATCACCCAAAGACTCATTAAGGTGATGTTGGGTGAGAGACTTCTAGAGGAAGAAATAGTCTAAAAAAGGATTAGAAATGCACACATAATCATTACAAGTCTCTTATAAGTGTCTTTGTAATTCTCATGAAGTACACTTTTTATCTCCTCTATCTAACATTTTCTTTATTAATTTGGCTTCAATTCTCTGAGATTTGGAAGTCTTTCACCCAAAAAATGTCACCAGCATGTGGGATCTTAATTTAAAAGACTAGAACGCACCCATAAAGGACCCTGACAACACATTTCTTTTGTTATCCTTTTGTTTAGGGGAAGGAAGTTGAGATTCCTTTATAAAATAAATTGGTAATATATATAGGGAGCATTTCAACTTTTTATAAATACACACAAGGCTTAGTAAACTTCTAATATGGGGTATTTGTTCACATCCTGATGTGTTATCTGTAACGAATTTTCAAGCCTAACACGTGGACAACACAAATTGAGTGATATGGAGCCCATTTGGCCATTGGTTTTCACACGTGCGTCAACCTACTCTGTACTATAAGAAGGAAGTTGAAGTTTCATTATAAAACTAATTGTCAATATGAAAACTATCCCAAGTTCTTATATATAAATACAAGATTTAGTAAACTTGACATTTCTTTACGTCCTCGCCTTAGACAACAACTTTTGATTTTCGATCCATTGTTTTAGTTGTGGCGCAAAAATTACATTAATTTTACTCATAAAGAATCCTGATGTACATGCTAATTATGACACAAATGCTTAATGTGCACATAGCTTAAAAGAAATATACTTTGAACTCAAAACCTACAACCTGATTCTCATCCATCAAAATAAACAATGTAATTCGAGCTAGAACTTAATTACAAATGTAATTATGGTACATCTACCGTGACAAATACTATTTTAGTAAATGATAAACAGTGAGAGCTTCATATTACAGATAGACAGAAAGAGTTCAAACGTTACAGTAGTATTTAATTTCTTTAGTGTCGTGGAAAGATATTTCAGTGTACCGGCAGCACGTCCCAGTATACTATACGTGGTTGGATACTTGAAAAGAAAAAACAATTCTGAATCACTTGTATTCTGACATTTGGTGTACCAGGCTGTTTTCGACACACTGAAACATTTCTCATTGTCGTGCATCTTACATTCTCCAAGGAATCTTGATGTTTGGGGCTCTATTTTTTTATCTTTCGTCTAGGATTAGTTTTCCATCATATTCTTAGATTAGTTGTTGAATCTATTTCATGCTCTGCTTATTCAGTCTATAAATACCCTTCAAGGGAGGGATTCTGGGTACCTTCCTTAAGTCTCTTTCGCTCTCTCTCTCCCTCTCAAAAAGCTTGAGCTCATTACAGTATTGTAGTAGGCATTTTTATAAGTCTAATATTTATATACATATATATACACTTCTTAGCTCCATCACACTATGGCCAATGCTAGTTATATTTGCTTATTTTTTCTACTAATTATTTTCTCTCATGAACTGACCTGTATTGATGGGAGGAATTTGAAAGTAAGTAAGGAGTTGAAGTGTGTGAAATGCTTGAATCCAGATGCAAAAATAATGGCAGGAGAGACTACTGGAGATCAAAACACTACTCAGACTCAGAGCCCAACCCCTGGTCATGTAGAATCTTTCCGACCCACAACCCCTGGCCACAGTCCTGGAGTTGGTCATTCTATTCATAACTAGAATCATAAGCATCTTAAAATTTGTACTACATCATTATCATTTAGGGTTTTCAATTCTCAAACCACAAAAGAAAAAAGAAAAAAATTGTATTTGTATTCACTGTGGTTCTTTAGCGAGGTTTGTGGCTTGTATATACGTATTTTAATTATTTATTTAATTAAAGAATCTGCTTGGTTTCTATTGCATTAAACTGTTGTCTCTTAATTAAAATATATACGTAATATTAATTGCAGAACTTAGATTTCGATTCTAATCAGAACTCTATGTGCATGGATGAATATTGAAAGTTAACAGGATTTTTATCGCAATGAAAAGTTCTATATGAAATATGAATCATGCATGGGATTCTAAAACCACCACCCTTGGTGCATGCTTGCACGGTGAGAAAGACATGAACGTAGAACGCGTGTGAATTTTGGCATAAATTGCTTTTAACGAATATTGTATACTAAAAGCCACTTAGTACTACGGTCTAATAGTATCATTCTTCATTTATAAATGAGAGATCTTAGGTTCGATTCTCGTCAAAGGCAAATTTGAATCACATTACTGCTAACCTATTATGAGGCTTAGCCCATCTCCTCTCCCTTAGTGTAAAGAATATCGTTTGTTTAAAAAAAAAAAAAAAATATATATATATATATAGGGATAAGATCAGGGGACAAATATTTTTACAAACATTCTTACACTTTTTTGTAGCCTTTAAATTTTATAACATCCAAGGGTTACTATTTATTCATTAATTGACTTGGATACTTATATAGATTTTAACTATTATTAAAAATAAAAATAAAATTGAAAGAACATAAAATCTGGAAGAAAATTAAAACTAAAATTAGTAAAATAAATAATAAATAAATAAAATTACCAAAGTTTTGTTTGGTACATTGAGGTAGGTATCGAAGAGATCCACCCTATCCAAAAACCAGAGAGCAAGAGAGAGTGGCATTGAATTACACCATTATTTCGCCTCTCCTTCCTCCCTTTCTGTGTCTGTCATGTCATCGACCACTGGTTTAAGCTCCCAGCTTTCCAACTTCCACCGCCTCACCGACTCCCTGGTAGCACCTTTTTTTTTTAATTTAAAAAGTATGTTGTTTTGTTATTATTAGGGTTTATTTTTTATAAAATGAAAGAAGAGATTCCATCAAGCTTCTTCATCGGTAGAGAAGTTTCATGATTTTTTTATTTAGGGTTCAAAGTCTGAATTCAAGTCTTGATCGAAATGGGAATGGGAGAACCAATTTCAGTTAAATTATCTTCATTTTTTAATTATATTTTTTTTCTTCAGATTTTACGTTTTTTTTTCAGTTTTATTTTATCTTTAATATTAGTTAAAATCCACATAAAGTATCCATGTCGTTTAATGAATAAATAAAAACTCTTGGATTTCATATAATCAGTAGGCTTAAAAAGTGTGTAACAATATTTGTAAAAATATTTGTTCATTGATCCTATCCTGTATATGTGTATATATACACACACACACACACACACACACACACACACACACACACACACTAGAAATGTTCCTTTCAGATTCTAAATTTCCAAAAAACCCACAAAAGTCAATGGTCAAACTTTTGATTATTTAGTTCCCTATATATATATATATATATACTAGAAATGTTCCTTTCAGATTCTAAATTTCCAAAAAACCCACAAAAGTCAATGGTCAAACTTTTGATTATTTAGTTCCCAATTTCTATTTTCCTTTTAATTATTTAGTTTTAGTCAAATTATAGGAAATTTCATAAATATATATATATATAGTATACTAGAAATGTTCCTTTCAGATTCTAAATTTCCAAAAAACCCACAAAAGTCAATGGTCAAACTTTTGATTATTTAGTTCCCAATTTCTATTTTCCTTTTAATTATTTAGTTTTAGTCAAACGATAGGAAATTTCATAAATTAGATTTGAAACGTTTTATCTTTGATCTATATATGGATTAAAAAACCAATCTGAAAACTTCATATCCTATCTATGGGATTCATCATTCGTAGTTACACATGAAGCCACCAAGTACACGCTCCGTTGCATCGTCGAGAAGCACATGAGAACTAATACCATCTATGTTTGTATTAGTCACTCTATGTTTACAACACATTTTTCTATAGACTAGGGATGACAATTCTAACCGTTAAACCCGATAACCGTGGATAACGGTCCGAATAGATTGGATTTTAATATGAAAATTCGGGTATGGTATGGATATGGGGAAAAACCGTGAACTTTATTCGGTTATGGTTTTGGATATGGTTATAGGGGTCTCCAATCCGTATCCGTCCCCGAATCTGACCCGAATATTATATGGATACATATATATATAATATATTTGATATATAATATAATTTTATTCAATTTACCGACCCTTCCCTATACTAATTCATTATGCATGCATCAAACCCTATACTATCTTTATTATGCACCAAACATCATGCATGGGGCATACCAATAACCTCATCAATTCAATACTCTTATTGTTATACTCAACCAAATTAATTCATTGAATCATTTTATATATTAATTATCAAATGTTACAAGTTTATCAAATTCATTTCTCTTCAAGAGTCTCACTGTCAAGAAGTTGGTGCATGTTATCATGAACAACTTCAAATATATTGTTATGTTTTTTGTAATTGGATGTTGCTATTTAATGACGGAATTAGTATCTACTAAAATTTATAATGCATCAATTGGATGAATATAATTTATTTTTTTGACGAAGATGGATATAACCGATTGAAAACTCATTACCCGATGGATATGATTATGGATAATCCCCGATGGTTAATTTGTGGTTATGGATATGGTTAATTTTCGTGGTTATGGGGATGGATATAGCATTTCCGTCCCCAAACCGAACCGTTGTCATCCCTACTATAAACTAAGGGGGCGTTTGTTTCACGTTCTTAAATGGGACTGGACTGGCTAGGATTATTGTCCCATGTTTGGTAAGCTTGGGGACTAACTTAAATGAGACTAGCCCGGACTCGTGTGGACTATCTCCCTCGCTAGGTCGTCTTAGCGAAACCCCCCGAAAACCACGGGACTGCTAAGACCTGCTTCATCTCCTTTGCGCCGCTTGGCGTCCTCCCTCTGCGAAGACCTTACTTCATCTCCTTTTGTGCTGCAAACCTCCGCGACGGCGACGAAAACTACGGGATTGCTAATCTCATCTCCACCACCACCAACATCCCGTGAACCCAGTCATCAAAATCTAGCCTTTTTGCCAATCTCCATCATCCTGCGAACCCAACCCCCTATTTGCTTCTCGACAAATCCACAACCCAAATTTCCCGACAAACAGACATAAAAAGGAAGGGGGGAGGAGGAGACCGTGAAACAGCGATCTTGTTTCTGGGTGCGGCCCCTTCTTTTTTGACAAAAGTGAATTCGCCTGCGAATCCTTATCCTGATCTGAGATAGCAGAAAAAGGAAGGGGGAAGGAGGAGACAGCAGAAAAAGGAAGAAAAAGGAAGGGCGAAGGAGGAGACACTGGCTGAGTAAAAAATAGATATCAGAGAAGAGGATGAGTCTAGAACAAATGGAAAATGATAAAGAAATAATAAAATATTAATTGATATAGATTAAATTTAAAAAAATTATTAATAAATATAGATTAAATAATATAATATTATAATCCTGCTTCTTAGTCCGACACTGCACCAAACGCTTCACTAAGTTAGTCCAGCTTAGTCTAGTCTAAGCCAGTCCAGCTTAGTCCCTGCAGCTAGTCCAGTCCGAGACAGTCCGGCGCAACAAACGCACCCTAACAGTGTCTATCTATGTCCATCATAATTAGTTAACCATTTATTTCAATTTCAATGCAAACTCCAAACAATATTGACGGGTACGAAATCATCACATGAAACAACCGCTTTTATTTTGAAATGATAATTAAAAAACATTACAAACTGAATCCTGTAGATAATATAAAAGGATAATCATAATAACATACAAATTTAATCTACCCAAATGCATTAGGTCTTTACAGTCTCCCTCAATGTTAACTTTATCATACTTCATTCGGATGATCCATTTAAGAGCTCTCCTCAATATTGTAGCTTCAACCTCTAGAACAGAAGAGAAACCTAAAGGAAAAGCACTTAATTACTTATAACATTGTATGACCTAAAGAATTTTTTATTAGAAACCTTGCAACAAAATTACCATCAGATTTTACACTTCCATCAAAATTAATTTTAACAAAATCATTATTTAGCGATTTCCAACCATACTCCTTATAGTTTTGCTTTTTCCATCTAATTAATTTTATATTATTAGCTTTTCAATATTCACCTAAAAATCTTCTTGTATGTGTAACGACGTCAGAAATTTGAGGTGAGTGGTTTTGAAATATTAACTTATTTTTTTTATCTCAAATTTTCCAACACATTGTAAAAATTCTTTTCAAAAATAAAGTAAAATTATTCCAAATAGATAAAACCCAGTTGACAAATCCACAATATCAAGCGGTTTAAAAGGCCCTAGTCGATATGGTGTTGAGTTTACACTCATGCGTCTTGAGTTCGAAACTGTCCCCTCCCCTAAATTATTGTAACCCCTAGTGTTTTCATGATTTTAGATATGCGGTTTTGCTCCTCATTTCCCTTTTAGGATTGATTAGCCTTTTACTATCAATATCTTTGATGTCTTGTAGACGTTTTTTATGTACAATTAAGTTTATCTAATGAATATCGTATTATATAAAAAAATAAAAATAAACTACCAAAAATATAAAATATAGAGAGTCAAGGAGTAGTAGAAAAAAGAGGAACCCCTTACTGATCCCTTGTCATTGGCTCATGGATTTGACTCTGGGTCAGTGAAAACCCTCACCCTCACCCTCCTCCCCCTTCCCCCTATTTTTTGGGTTGCAGCAGTGATATCTACTTCAATTGCAGTGTCCTTCTCGTGGTTGACAACAGGATCAGCTCTTGATGGCAACAAGGGTGTTCTTGGTCTTAAGGCTAGGACTCTTTCTATTGCGCGACCAATTACTTTGGGCATAATTTTTGGATTTTGTTTTATGTTTTTATTTTAATTTTTACTTTGTCTTTATAACTCCAGCAACTCGGTATGATAGTTGTCTGTGTTTTGTAGTCTTCTCGTCTTTTGTGATACACTTTTAATAAATTACAAAAACTAAGTTGTTTCTTATTCTTCTCGTCTTTTGTGATACACTTTTAATAATTAAATTTCCAATTTAGATAATTGTAACATATATTTTCAAAATGAGAGATAATGAAGCTAGAATTTTGTTGTTCTTTGTCCAACATTAAACAATAAAGCAAAACACCACCACATTTTCTTTTTTTTCCATTTTTTATTTCCTTCCAACCATTGTTGTTACTTTGCCACTCTTTAGAGCGGCCCTTGCCTTACTGCTTTATAGGAGCGTTTCAAATTTCACCAAAGAAATAACTCAGTTGAAAAAGAAAAGACCGGTAAGGTCTTCGATGGGAAAGAACCATTTGGCTATTGGGGCTTTCATAACGACAAGTTAAGTTCCCATATAATTTCATGTTTGTGGCCTCAATCATGGTTGTAAAGGGCTATTTGCTTAATAGTACTGCTATAACGCACACAGATGGCATACAAGAACACATATAAAAGGTATTACCTTCTCAGCTGAAGATATATTAGCTCTTCCTTCAGCCTCTCTAGCAGAGAGGGCTCCAATTCCAGTTGATGCCAGCACTGCGGACACATAAATCATTAGTATACTCTGAGATGCCAATAAACCAGGTATATCCGGTAAAAGAGAAAGGAGATGCCGAATGTAATAAATATGCATACAAATTCTCCTGGAAAATTGGTCTATAGAAGTATACAGGACCAATCATGATACCGGTGAAAATATCTCTGAACCATTTATAGGTAATTCAAGTTAACTGATAGCATGAATTGAATACTTTAGACATGACTACGAGGCAATGGTGAGATATTACAAATTCACAATTCTAAACAGAGGGAAAGCCGTGATAACTGGAAACATCGGCAACTTTGAAATATATGTTCTAGGTCGGGTTTTTTTCAGACTAGATAGGTTGTTTATCTAATTATCTTTGGACAATAAGAAAAGGTAATGTTAATGGCTGAAACAACACACAACAGATACGCATTTCCAAATATTCTTCTTATAAAACTACTCATGTTCAATTCTCCAGTGTCTCTTAAGACGTGCACCCCAAGCGTGTTGTTTTTCAATCATTGCGCACCCCAAGCGTGTTGTTTTTCATTCTTTGCTTGCAATGATATATAAACGTGTTTAAAGGAGGGGAGGGGGGAACATAAAGAGCACATTAAGTAGATATGGCATACAAGCTTGCCTGACTGAAACACCAACAGTTTCCCTTCGGTACTCTTCATTGCCAAGAAAGCAGCCTAGGCAAGGAGGAAAAAAAAAGAGATAATGAATTACCCGCAATGAATTTACATTGAGGAATTGACAGAAAACTGACGGAAAGTATGATATTGCAACAAATTCGAAGATAAGGTATGATATTTAAACTTTTTAAAGACGAGGTATGAAACTGTTAATAACCTAGTAGTTGAGGTAATTTTATGTAATTTACCCTAATGATTTTGTTGCTAGACTAGGCTGCAACAGCAACAAATAAGAAGAGAAATACGTATCAACTAAATATACTCAATTAGTTGGATACAAAGTGCTCCTCACAGTAAAGCAAGTCTAAATCCAAAGATAGGGCTTAATTATAGGGCTGGTTGACCAACCGCAATAGTGTTAGATGTTTTGATCATCTATACATTATATTTATCTATATAAGTTCAGATATTATTGACAATTAGATCTATTTAAATTATAATACAATTCTATTATAAACAATTAAAAACATAAAGTACAAATACTATTATACAACTATGTTATAGGTTTGATAAATTTTAAAGTGGTAGCTAAGAAGAGAAAAGCTGAGAGTTTGACTCTCTAGATGGAATGCAGGATGTAGATTAATGCCATAGCTCTAGTGTTCAAATACCACCAGTAACGAGGTTTATCATTTTCAACGCTAAGGGCTGGTTTAACAGCTCAAATAATGGGTTAACTCCACATTTTGGTTTGACAACTAGTCAGCAGTCAAACTGGGTTTGACTGAAATCAATCCCAACGTGTTCAGACAGGAAGTAAAACCCAGTTAGCAGCCAAATAAGGCAGACGTGATACACAAATATTGAGGCATGTCCACAGCCAAAAGGAGGAAAAATAAGAAAGTTGATCAGCATGTTGGCAAGAACAAAACGCTGATCCAATCAGCTTTCGGGTGTAGGCAAGCATCTACAATAACAATAACAAAGCCTTATCCTACTAAGTGGGGGTCGGAAAATGAAATTATTCCAACAACAACAAGACTTTCGGGTGTATGCAAGCATCTACACATATAGGATTTTCAATTTCTTGTATTTAATAAAATTATTCCAAAAATTTCTTAAACTTAATATGTCAGAGAATGATTTTAGCCCACCATTTTAATTCTTAAATGTTCTTTGCCTTAAGTTATTCAACTAATATTAAAGAACATAAGCATCAATTATCTTATTGCCTTTCTGATTATACTCTGCTCCGGACAAAAGAACTTACATAGAATAGATGAAAAAATGACATGCACAAGCACAACCAACACATAGGAGTTACGACCTCCCGATATTTTGCATTTGGAAATGGAATAACAAACCCCAAACACCATAAATATTTCAGTACATAACAGTGTCAGGCTATACACATACTTATTGCTGCACCAAGGGCTGATTCAGCAGTTTTACTATTTTGAAAGATGGTGGGAATACATTCCAACAATTGCTCCAAATGTTGACGCACTAAGTCCATAAAAGAAAGTATTAATAAAAATATGAATTTGATAATAAGATGACAGACTGACTTGTGAGTGATTGTTGTTGAATCAATATTAGTACACAATACATTTCATGAAGGGAAAACTAGCAGCTACTGACTCCGAGAGCTGAACAACCACATCAGTCTCCAGAGGAGTGTAAACACCTTGCACATCAGGAACAATAAACATCAAAGGCTGAAAAGAAATATTGGACCTCGGTGCTTGGCGGTGCGTAGAAGAATGATCGGGAAGATCAATCATGCTTGGACACGGACATGGATATGGGGATACAACACGATACGATACGTGGACACGTTAAATTTCTAAAAACGAAGACACGAATTAATAATATATGTAAATATATCTAAAATATTATAAAATAAGCATTCAAATTTAAATTTATTTCAATAAACTCCAAACAGTTAGAAAGATAGTCCATCCAACAAGCAATTAGTCTTCAAACTTGAAAAATTAAAATGAAGATCCAAACTAAAATTAAAAAAACAAAGTCTCATTCAACTTCCACATTCATGATGTCTGCTCCAGTAACTAAAGTAGTCTCCAATGACGGTTCATCAAGTGAAAGGTTAGCTATTTCAAGCATCCCGACAGTTTTTTCACCCAAGTTTTCAAAGCCATCTCCTCCAACATCCCACAATTGAGTAATAGCTTCTTTGTAGCTATTCCTTGATAAAAGACGAAGATTATTATGCACAAATACCAAATCCTCGGCTTTTTGTGGTGTAATCTTGTTCCTTCTTAAAGAGTGAATAAAACTGTAAGTGCTCCAATTTCTTTCACAACAAGAGGAGGAACAAGGTTGTCCAAGTAGCTTTAACGCTATGGATTGGAGACTAGGTGTAGAAGCTCCATGGACAATCCACCACATCACTGGTTCCAAATGAAACCTATCATTCATAGAATCAATAACTCCAAAGTCTTTCAAGCACATTGAGAAAGAGGCATACTCCACATTGATATTTCTTCTAATTTCCTCATTGGAAAAGTATCTCTCAAAGCACATTTTTCCTTTCAATTGTAAGTTCAACATCTCGGTGTGGAGCGAGACGACTAGGGTCTTCTTGGAGCCATTCTGAACTATAATACCTAAAATAAAAGAAATAGCACTTTAAAAATGTACTCATAAAGCTAAAGATTAATCTAGAAGAATTTATAAGGACGTTACCAAAATCATTACCTTGGATTTAATGAATGTGCCAAACAATGAAGTGGTGTGCTACTTTTAAGTCCATCGCTCCAATAAAATGCAATACACCGCATCAAAAAATCTTCTTTTTTCATGTAATGCCTTGCGCTCGTTCCTGTATATAGCAGCTTTCACCTTTTCAATCATAGCATCTCACTACTCATACACCATGTGAAGACAAGGTTTATCTGTGTCAGCCATTCCAATAACCTCATATATTGGAGCTGTAAAGAAAAGAATATAATCAATCTTCTCTCAAAAATCCTCATCCAATTTCTTTTGCTTCACCATCATCGCTTTAACCAAATCATCTTCTTTGTACAAAGCCCAATTCGGGCTAATCACCATTTCTTGTAAACCTTCCTTTACTTCCTTAAATCTTCTAAGCATCACAAGTGTCGAAGCAAATCTGAAAAATTTAAAAATTGGGACAGTTCATAATTGAATAAGAAAAAAAATATAAAATATAAAAAAAGTGGAGAAAACAAACCTTGTTTCGGCAATGGAAAGTAGCTTTAGTTTGCAATGTTCATTAAACATGGAAAACCTCATGCTATGGTTCATAATAAAAAAATTTATGGACCAAGCATCACTAGCAATAGTTGAAATCCAATTGCAGTCATCATACGAAACATCTGTTTGTTTCGGAGAACATATACTCTTCAAAGCAAGATTAAGAGTGTGAACAACACAAGGTGTCCAAAAGATATGGGGATAGTGGGCCTCAACAAGTAACCCAACAGCTTTACAAACAGGGGCATTATCAATGATCACTTGAACAACATTTTCATGACCAATTTCTTTAATAGCTTCTGTAAGGAAGTTGGCAATACAATGCTTGTCTTTGTATTCACCTTCGCAATTAATTGCCCTCAAGAACATAGGCCCGCTTTCACAAGTTGCCATAATATTAATTAGTGGTCTCCTTTGAGCATCTGTCCACCCATCATTGCAAACACTTACACCCTTAGTGCTCTGTGTGTGCTTGATTGGTTGAAGGCACCACTCAATGTGACTCTTCTCTTGTTGCAGAAGAGTAGTTCTTAGTGCGTTGTAACCTAGTGAAACGTACCCTGGACGTGCAGAAGCACGAACATATGAGTTCTGATTGTGCAGATTTTTTGCAAGGTTAAATGATAAGCCACCTGTATAAAACATCCTTGCTACTTCGGCATCACATTGATCTCGAGCCTCCTTATTAAAAGCTTTGCTGAGAGGCCCACTTGTTCCCTTTCTCTTCTTTGGATCAAGATTCGCTTCAGGTAGATCTTAACAAAAAGAACCAGTATTGGGCAACGAAACATGCTTAGGAGCAGAACTCTTCAACTTGTATTCACACTCTCGAACTAACTTATTCATTTCTACAAGAGTTTCATCAGTAACCTTGTTGCAAGGCGCGATCCCGTTTTTAGACATTTTTAACAAATGAAACTTAACCCTATAGTAGGATCCTTTATAAGTTTTTTGACAATAATTGCATTCAAATTCAGTATTTCCTCTTCCTCTATTTCCCACATTTTCAAGTTTTTTGACATACTTCCACAGCGGAGCATTATAATTTTCAACAATCTCATCCAAATTAGCATTATCATTCGCATGATTATCAGGGTGATTCATTTTCCTATATTAACAAATATATAAACAATAAGAGTCAATTTATATCCACTGTATAGACAGAGACTAATACATGAGAACTTTATATTAACTTAAGAGATTAAAAATGAATCATGAGAGCATATCCATAAAATATTATAATCTAAATATCATGAAAGCACAATAGTATATTATTTATAATATACAAAATACAAAATAATATATATACAAAAAACATTAGTGGCTTTTGGCTTTTCCAATTTTGCATAACAGATACACTTCTCAAATTGAATCAATCAAAGCAAAATGGGGGCTTTTAGCTTCGAATAAAAACAGAAAAGCAAGTTTTCTTTCAGTTTCAGAGATGGGTTATGGGAATCAGATTGAGCTTCAAAATTAACAAAGTGAAAACGAAGTCAAACGCTCTCACCAGCAGTTGCATACGGAGACGATGAAGATGACAGAGCAGTCGCAAACGGAGACGATAGAGAACGGAGCAATAGCAGACGAGAAGTCTGATTTCTGAGGTTCGAAATCGTTTTGGTTTATATTTAAAAAATCGTTTCAGTTTAGCTAACTCGAATCAATCACGATTCTGTGTGGATTTATTAGATTTTTTTTCCTGATTATCCTCTGATTTTGTTTGAAACGTATGATACGCGTATCTCGACAGTATGTTACGCGTATCTCATCAATAAAGAACGTATCCTTTCATTCTGATACGTATCGGGTGTTTATCCATGTGTATCTTGTACGTATCTGTATCCATGCATGTCAGATACGGGATACGCTAAGTTTTCCCCGTGTCCATGCATCGTAGTGAGCATGCATTGATCATCTGCCCATGGGTAAACCGAGTTTGGTTTAGCGACACGTTGGGTCTAAGAGTTAAGAAGAATGCGGTGGCTACTCTTCATTCCTTGTTGGAGAACATTTTTTCGGAATCATCCAGGTCAGGTGGAGGACATTAGGAAAACAATGTTGTACATTACTTTTACATGCTGGTCAATTTGGAAAGCTAGGTGTGCCATGGTGTTTTTAATTCTAGACACCCATCCCCGTCACGAACTGTGCTGGCTATATCCACTGCTATTTCTGCCTTCCTGGAAGGGCACTCGGAGGTGCGGGTTTAGCAGGGTTCATCAGGGTCAAGTTCTCGGGTTTAGGTTCCTCCTTTGCACGGGGTCATGAAGGTCAATGTCGATGCTAGTTGGAAGCGGGTTCATGGTTGTTATGGGTTCATGGTTGCTGCCATATTGGTGTTGTGATTCGTGACTCCTTCTCCCGATGCTTGGCGGTGCGTAGAAGAATGATCAGGGCTCTCAGTGTTCTAATGGCTGAGACGCAGGGCTTCTCTCGGCAAAGACAGCATTGATTCTCTCGCATTGTGGTTGAATCAGACTCTAAAGAAATAATCTCTTGGTTGAATGGGTGTATTAAGCAAAGATCGTGGAAGGTCTTTCCGACTTTATGTGAGATTAGCAAAGGAGGTGAGGCCTTCAGTTCGTGTGACTGGTCTTGGGTGCCAAGGTTAGCCAATAGAGCGGCAAATTACGTAGCGTCGCATGCTGGTGCTGAGATGTACGACTTAGTCTAGGTCTTGAGACTCCCATCTTCGTTTGTGTATGTTCCAAACAAAGATGGGCTTCCACGCCCTCCAAACTAGCTTTTGTTTAGGTAAAAGTAAGAGTGACATGGTTGTTCTACCATGTCTTTAATTCCCCTGTATTTTCTGCTTTCATGTCTGATGTTGTTAGCCTCTGTTGGCTTTGTGTAATCTCTTTGGTTGTGGCCCTGGTTAATGACATTTTCAAGTTCTTCAAAAAAAAAACAAAGAAGAAGATCATGCACATGGACCCTTTAACTAAGCCCATTAATAAACGTTGGGCAAAATTGATCATGAGGCGTGGAAATTGTCAATGACGGTGAAATGCAGCAACATGGATCTGAGTCGAACCGTTATCAAATACAAATACAACGAACATGCAAACAATTTCGACAAACTCAAATTAGTGGATGGAAACCACTTCAAATTCTGTAGGGGCAAACCACTTCAAGTTTATAGATCAAATTTCCATTCATTGCTACACTAGTCAAAGTGGCACAAAGCAGCATGGCGAGTCTAATGCTCTAATTGGGTCTTTCAAATCAAGCCTGATTCTTTGCCTATAAATATTGGGCACTCATTCATAAGCAGGGGAGAGCCAAAGGAAGCAAGTAGAAGCTCTAGACAACTAAAAATCTCTCAAATACCCAAACAATCGTGTTCTTCATCAAGCTCGTGTTGAATCATTAAGCACAACAAATACGTGCCCACTACTACAATATTAGCTTTAGGTAGCGGATATTAGAAAAATCATGTCGGATAAATTATATCTGACACATCATTTAATTAGTGACGAATATTAGAAAAATCTTATCGGTTATATCCGACATAAAGTCCTGGTGGATATCAAAAAAATCATGTCGATTATAACCGATAGTATTTTTGAATCTTTTTTTTAAAAAAAATATTTTTGACATATTCAGACGGTTTTTAAGTTAATAATGGTGGTTATAACCGACAGAAATTGACTATTTTATTATTTTACTTTCTGACGATTATTATTTTAGTATTCTGGCGGTTATAACCGACAGAAATGAAAATTTTATTATTTTAAAATGTTATATTGATTAAAAATAAATAAATAAACACATATTTAAATTATTTTTTTTTTCACTCATGACCCTAAAGTCTAATGAACCCAATTCCCACGAGCCATAAATTTTCTGAGAGAAATAATAACAACATACTACAATATGAAGCTCAATCATTTTTGTAATAAGGATTATGCTCCCTCACAGGCAAGCAACAAGATACAAAGAAATTCAAACAATTTTTTTCAATGCGTCACAAAGAACATTGTCTGGCACATAAACACACATGAACATCTGGTGTACTTTATCATGTCTGATTTTATTATTTTAAAATATTATATTAATTAAAAATAAATAAATAAACACATGTTTAAAAAAAAAAAAATAAATCACTCATGGCCCTGTCGGATATAACTGACACGAACAAAGCAAAATTTTGGATGGCCTCCAAAATAATGTCTTAATGTTTTTTTTTTGGCGATTTTTCACACATGCTATCTCGGAGTATATACAAACATATTTGACGGTTGGATCGTTGAAACTAGTTTCGTAGAATGCATATCCTATCGAATTGATAGATTTAACAAACACTTAAGAGTTAATGTTATACTTCCATTAATTATAAAATAAGATTTATCCACTAGTGTAAATATTTTAAATTGAAGATCGAATTCATTCATTGCATTCTTATAGGGTCAATGAGTGTAGCTGTAAAAAATCATCAAAATCGGAGCTAAAATAACCGTTAAATTGTGATTTTTCGTTTATAACCATCGAAAACTTTTGTTCCGTTACCTAATCTCTGAATGTTTTTTTTTTTGCGATTTTTTACGTATGCGATATCGGAGTGTGTACAAACAAGTTTGACGGTTGGATTATTGAAAAACGTTTCGTAGAATGCGTATCGCATCAAAATGGTAGATTAAACAAACACTTAGAGTTAATGTTATACTTAGGGGTGGAAAAAATTCCCAAAATTCCCAAACCAAACCAAAAAAATACCGATCCCAAACCAAAAATGTCCCAAACCGATTTTCCCAAAATTTTGGTATTCCCAAACCGAAAAAATACCGAAATTTCGGTATGGGAATCAGGATTGCCTTTCCAATATTTCGGTATTCCCATACCGAACCGAAAATATATATTTTTAATTATTATATATATTATTATTTTTAATTATAATTAGAATTAATTTAAACCGTTGGATTGTTTCAAATTAATCTATGTCGTCCATCTATTCCTTGTATATATTCTCGTTTAAGCTTACCATCAAGAACTTGAAGGGTAAAATGCATAGTTTATCGCCCATTTTGAATTTAGTTAAGACGATTGGTTGAATGCATTTTTAAGCGGGAACAGATCAAAGTTTAAGCAAGCTATTTCTACACGAGCCACGTATAGATATGTTATGTCAGTTCATGTTTTCTTTTATACTTTTGCAGGCTATTTCTAGATGAGCCACATATAGATATAGTATAATTCTTTATATATACTTGCCACTCCATTACCTGTTTGAATTGAAGCTTAAGGAGATCAGTTTGAATTGAGGCTTTTCAAGGTTAGTACTATATCTTCATTTTGCATTCAGATGTTTGTGTTGTTTATGTCGTATGAACATTAATTAGATATGAATAAATATGAATTCTCTTTATAAATTGATATGACTCTTTAATTGTGTTTCCTCTTTATGAATAAATACGAATTCTCTTTAATTCTGTTTAATTGTTTCCTCTTACTTTGCATATATTGAATATGTTAATGTTATTACACTTGAATTGGATCCTCTTATTTTAGTCCAAAAGCCCAAAAGCCCAAAAGCCCAAAAGCGTTTCGGGATTCCCGATTTGTCCCAAAATCTCGAAACTATTTCGGGATTCCCGAAAATTTGGTTTGGGATCGGTATTGAAATTGGGATTCCCGAAAATTTCAGTTTGGGAATCGGGACAAGGGTTTCGGTATGGGATCCCATACCGAACCACCCCTAGTTATACTTCCCCATCAAGTATAAAATAAGATTTTGTGGTATCCACTAGTGTAAATATTTTAAATTGAAGATCGAATTCGTTCAGATTATTCTTACAGGGTCGAGGAGTGTAGCTGTAAAAAAATATCAAAATCAGAGCTAAAATAACCGTTAAATGTGATTTTTATTTTATAACCATCGAAAACTTTTGTTCCGTTACGTAATCTCTGAATGTTTGTTTTTTAAGATTTTTTACGTGTGTAATCTCGGAGTGTGTACAAATAAGTTTGACGGTTGGATCGTTGAAAAAAGTTTCGTAGAATGCATATCACGTCAAAACGATAGATTAATCAAACACTTAGAATTAAGATTATACTTCCATTAAGTATAAAATAAGATTTTGTGGTATCTACTAGTGTAAATATTTTAAATTGAAGATCCAATTCGTTCATTGCACTCTTATAGGGTCGAGGAGTGTAACAGTAAAAAAATCATCAAAACCGGAGCTAAAATAACCGTTAAATTGTGATTTTTTGTTTATAACTGTCGAAAACTTTGTTCCGTTACCTAATCTCTGAATGTTTTTTTTTGTGATTTTTTACGTATGTGATCTTGTAGTATCTACAAACAAGTTTGACGGTTAGATCATGGAAACTAGTTTCGTAGAATACATATCTCCGTTAAATTTGCCTAAATTTTGAAGTGGGAAAAATAATTTGTGCTAAAATAAGGGGAAACTTGATATAAGTCCAATTTTTTGAGCCAATAGTAGGAATAGTCCAATTTATTAAAATAAGTCCAATTTGTTATATTTAATTATTTAATTATCAATAGTTATCTGTTCAATAATAATATTTATTATAAAAATCAATTTTCTTCATAATTATCTCTTTGCTTAATTCTTTTTATTTATCTTTTTGTTATTTCTCGTTCTTCATTCTGCTTTATTATGTCACATCCCGACCCGGGGTCCACCACATCCCGAGCCCGCTCCACCACCGTAGCACGATATTGTCCGTTTTGGGCCCCGACTACACCCTCACGGTTTTGTTTCTGGGAACTCACACGTGAACTTCCCAGTGGGTCACCCATCATGGGAGTGCTCTCGCGCGCTACTCGCTTAACTTCGGAGTTCCCATGGAACCCGAAGCCAGTGAGCTCCCAAAAGGCCTCGCGCTAGGTAGGGATGGGAATATACATATAAGGATCACTCCCCTGGGCGATGTGGGATCTCACACTTTAAACCTATTTATAGATTTTATTTTTAATTTTTTTAATCAACGTATATCATAGGTTAATTATATTTATCTACCTATATGACAGATTTTTTTTTTAATAATCAACCTGTCACAGATTAATGTGTTTTACTTGTAAGTATGTTATTTTTTTTTTCTACCTTTTAGTTAGGTTTCATATCTCACGTATAGGTATAATATACATTCATATATTTGTTACTTGAGTTAGGGTAGAATGTTTTGCAGATAAATTTATGTTAATATATTAGTTTTTTTGTTATAAGATATTAATTATATTTTTGGAGTTGAAAAATGCATAATATTAGAAGATTTTAATTGATTTTTAATATTTTTAGAAAATATAAAATGAGTATAAAAAAAATAAAAACATATAATTAGATAATTAGACTCACTCCTAAAATATTGATTAGACAATATTTAGTTTGTGTGACGACATTTTTATTGTACAATTATCTTTTTGTTTCTTTATCACATATTTTACATGAGTTTTTATCTATTAAGCCAAACAATTATTTATTTAATTTTTAAAACGCATTCTATTTAGATACATATTATTTATTTATTTATTAAACCAAATAGTTATTATTTTATTTTTTTAAATCGTAACAAAATTTTAGGGGGGAATTTAAAATTTTAGGAGGGAATTTTGGGGGGATTTTTTGCTGCCATTTTTGTCTATCAGTTATAACCGACAGTAATGTCGGTTTTTATTTTAAAAAATGTTTTTGTCAGTTTTAACCGACAGTAATAAAAAAAATTTAAAATAAAACCCCTCCATCTCACATCAGAGCCACAGGCACAGCCACAGCGACAGCCAGACCACAATGAGCCACTGAACCACGTGACTCGCCGAGCCCCCCAAATGGACTCCAACAAGGTACTCTCTCTCCTCACTCTCTCTCACACATTTCTCAGCCACCTCTTTGAGCTCTGCTCCTCTTAGAGGTTTGCTTCATCCGCGAAAAAGGTAGGTTTTTGGTGCTCAGATCTGTTAATGTGTAAATTGATGAATTGATCTAAGAAGATTACAAGATTGTTTAGTGTTGATTCTTAGCTCATATGCCGAGAATAAGTTTTAAATTGTAATGTGTTTGGTTAAGTCTCATAGGGCTTAATGATAGACAAGTGTCAAAATCTAAGTAGTGTGTAAATGGATGGTTGAGATTGAATTGAGGAGTTGTCTCTCTCTCTCTCTCCTCCAAACGGTTATTGTGTTGATATGTGTGAGCTCACATGCTCAGTGAGTATATTCAGATATATACAGAAGAAGTTGCAGAGTAACATTCTCTGAAATTGTTTTCATCTTTTCTTCCTCTTCTCATAGAAAAGTCTGCATCTCTTTTCTGTAATCGCTAACATGGTATCAGAGCCAGGTTGGGTCTGAACTTTCTGGGCGTCGCGTTGGTTAGGGTTGAGCTCGGATTCACAGCAACAAGCTTATTGCCATGATTCAAGCTTATATCAGTGATCGAGTCTAACATGGCTGGATCTGGAGGAGGAAAACTCAGAGCGCCAGTGTTCAATGGCGAGAATTTTGATTTCTGGCAAATCAAAATGAAGACTATCTTCCGCTCACACGAATTATGGGATTTGGTCGAAAATGGGTATGAAACTCCGATGAAGAAGGAGGAGGAGTTCTCGGAGGATGAGAAGAAGTCGATGCGAGAGAATGTGGTCAAAGATGCCAGAGCACTTGGAATCATTCAAAGTGCTGTTTCAGATCAAATATTCCCGAGGATCGCAACCCAGGAAAGTGCAAAGGCTGCGTGGGATATTCTGAAACAAGAGTTTGTTGGTGATAAGCAAGTAAGATATGTGAAACTTCAAGGTCTTAGGCGAGATTTTGAGTATACTCGTATGAATGATAATGATTATCTTTCTGTGTATATTGCCAAACTGTTTGATTTGATTAATCAAATGAGAAGCTATGGTGAAGATCTGAGTAATCAAAGAATTGTTCAGAAGTTGTTAATTAGTCTACCTAAGTCTTATGATAGTATTGCAGCTGTGATTGAAAATACTAAGGACTTAGACACCATAGATGCACAGGATGTAGTTGCCATCTTGAAGGGTTATGAACAAAGGCTTGATAGACACGGGGAAAGTAGTATGGAGAAGGCATTTGCTAGTTTGAATATTGCACCTAAATTAAATAGGTTCAATGGCCAGTCAAATAGTAGCAAACACCAAAAGAATTTTAAGCCAAGAGGGAAACAGTGGGGAAATAAGACTGATTGGGGTAACAAGGCTAGTTTTCCTGTGAAGAATGATGGAAATAACATTGGAGATAAGTGTAAATTTTGTGATAAATTACACTATGGAGAATGTTGGGTCAATAACAAAGTTAAATGTCACAAGTGCAGCAAAGTTGGTCATATTGCAAGATACTGCAATACCAACAAGGCAGTGCAACAGGTGAATTTTGTTAACCAAATAGAGGAAACTGGAAACCTATTCTATGCTAATCACTCTGGGAAATTGAAGAAGATAAGTGATGAATGGTATATAGATAGTGGATGTAGCAATCATATGACATCCAGGGAGGAGCTGCTTGTTGATATTGACAGAAATGTGAGAGCCAAGGTCCAAGTAGGCACTGGAAACTTAGTTGAAATGGTTGGAAAAGGGACACTGATCATTGAAACAATGAAAGGCAGAAAACACATAAGTGAAGTAATGCTTGTACCTGGTATTGCAGAGAATTTGCTCAGTGTAGGACAGATGACAGAGCATGGTTATTTTCTCGTGTTTGGAGACTATAAAGTAGATGTGTTTGATGACAGGTCTCTAAGAAATTTGGTGGTTAGTGTGAAATAGAAGGGAAATAGGTGTTTTCCTTTGAATCTCAGTAGCAACAGAGAACTAGCATTGAGAACAAGTGTGAAGGAAGATGCAAAGCTGTGGCACAAAAGATATGGGCACTTAAATTTCAGAAGTCTCAAGCTATTACAGAGCAAAGGAATGGTATTGGGGCTGCCTGAAATCCAAGATAATACTGATGTATGTCAAGGTTGTGTACTTGGAAAACATCATAGGGAGCCATTTTCAAATGAGACCACATAGAGAGCACAAGAACCATTGGAACTGATTCATTCCGATGTATGTGGACCTATAAAGGTTCCAACTACAAGTGGTAACAGATACTTCCTCACATTCACTGATGATTATTCTCGAATGTGTTGGATCTATTTTATGAGGAATAAATCAGAGGTGTTTGGAATATTCAAAAAGTTTAGAGCCATGGTTGAACTGCAATGTGGCTACTCTGTGAAGAAATTGAGAAATGATAGAGGTGGAGAATTCACCTCCACTGAGTTTAATGAGTTTTGTGAATCAATTGGGATGGAAAGACAACTCACTGTGTCTTACACTCCACAGCAAAACGGAGTGGCAGAAAGAAGGAACAGGACAATTGTAGAAATGGCTAAAAGCATGTTGCATGAGAAGGATCTACCCTATAAACTATGGGGAGAAGCAGGCAACACTGCAGTCTACTTATTAAACAGATGTCCTACAAGTGCATTAGACTGTGTCACACCATTTGAAGCCTATAGTGGAAGGAGACCGGGGATTAAACATCTCAAGATTTTTGGAGCTATATGTTACTCTCTAATACCTGGAGAGTTGAGACATAAACTGGCAGCATCAAGTGTAAAAGGAGTTCTTATTGGATATGGAGCTTGTGAGAAAGGCTATAGAATCCTAAATCCAATCACCATGAAAGTGATTGTATCTAGAGATGTGGTGTTTGATGAGAATGGGCAGTGGGATTGGGAAGAAAACAAGGCAAAGGAAATTTGTGTTCCTCTAACTCCATCTAAGTTCAAAGAAACAAGTAGTAGTGAAGTTGGAGAACCTTCCAGGATATCATCTCCTATTTCCTGTGAAAGATCGAGTGCACAGGATACAAGTACACAAATACACTCTGTGGATACTGAAGCATTGGATTCAACTCCCTTGAAATGGAGGAATTTGAGTGAGATATATGAACATTGCAATCTTTGCATTGTTGAACCTGAAACTTTTGATGAGGCTGCACAAGATGAAGCTTGGAAGGCTGCAATGCAAGATGAAATCAGTATGATAGAGAAGAATCAGACCTGGAGCTTGGTGAACAGACCATTTGACAAGCCAGTGATTGGTGTAAAATGGGTATATAAAACAAAGCTAAATCTAGATGGATCGGTGCAGAAACACAAAGCAAGGTTGGTAGCCAAGGGATATGCACAAAAACCTGGTATGGATTACAATGAAACATTTGCACCAGTTGCAAGATTGGATACTATAAGAACATTGGTTGCTCTAGCTGCAAAGAACAATTGGCAGTTATTTCAACTAGATGTTAAGTCTGCTTTCTTGAATGGTGTGCTCCAAGAAGAGGTGTATGTGGATCAACCCAATGGGTTTATTGTAAAAGGAGAAGAAGACAAGGTATACAAGCTGCACAAAGCCCTTTATGGACTGAAGCAAGCATCAAGGGCCTGGTACAGTGAAATAGATACTCATTTTGAAGAGTGTGGTTTCAAGAAGAGTGATAGTGAAGCAACTCTGTACACAAAAGGAGAGAAGGGTAAAGGAATACTCATTGTGTCGATCTATGTTGATGATATCATTTATGCTGGCAGTAGTAGTGAAATGATGGAAGAATTCAAAGTAGACATGATGCAAAAGTATGAAATGACAGATTTGGGCTTGTTGCACCATTTTCTTGGAATGGGGGTTTTACAAACTGAAAGTAGTATTTTTCTTCATCAAAAGAAGTATGCTACTTCTTTGCTTAAGAAATTTGGATTACAGGATTGTAAACCTGTTAGTATCCCTCTGGTTCCAGGTGATAAACTAAGAAAAGATGATGATAGTGGGGCTGTTGATGTAGCTCGGTTCAGAAAATTAGTTGGCAGTCTGTTGTATCTTACTGCAACCAGACCTGATATTATGTATGCTTCCTGTCTGTTAGCCAGATTTATGCATTGCTCGACAAATAAACACTATGGGACTGCTAAAAGGGTGTTGAGGTACATACAAGGAACCTTAGACTATGGTTTGGAGTACAAGAAAGGTCAAGGTGCAATGTTGTTTGGATTCTATGACAGTGACTGGAGTGGATCCGAGGATGATATGAGAAGCACCTCCGGATATGCATTCACCTTTGGAAGTGGAGTGTTTTCTTGGTCCTCAGTCAAGCAACACTGTGTTGCATTATCCACGGCTGAAGCAGAATACATCAGTGCAGCAGAAGCTACTGCACAGGCAACTTGGCTAAGGTTTGTGTTGGAGGATTTTGGTGAAACACAAACTGTGGCAACACCTTTGAATTGTGATAGCACCTCTGCTATTGCAATCACGAAGAATCCCATCTTTCATCAGAAAACCAAGCACATCAACCGAAGGTATCACTTTATCAAGGAAGCTTTGCAAAATGGAGTTATTGATTTGGTGTATTGTCCAACCAAAGATCAGGTAGCTGATATATTCACAAAGGCACTGGCAAAGGAACAGTTCTGTTATCTCAGAGAGCAATTGGGAGTAAGATCAGTTCACAATTTAGGAGGAGTGTTAATGTGTAAATTGATGAATTGATCTAAGAAGATTACAAGATTGTTTAGTGTTGATTCTTAGCTCATATGCTGAGAATAAGTTTTAAATTGTAATGTGTTTGGTTAAGTCTCATAGGGCTTAATGATAGACAAGTGTCAAAATCTAAGTAGTGTGTAAATGGATGGTTGAGATTGAATTGAGGAGCTGTCTCTCTCTCTCTCCTCCAAACGGTTATTGTGTTGATATGTGTGAGCTCACATGCTCAGTGAGTATATTCAGATATATACAGAAGAAGTTGCAGAGTAACATTCTCTGAAATTCTTTTCATCTTTTCTTCCTGTTCTCATAGAAAAGTCTGCATCTCTTTTCTGTAATCGCTAACAAGATCGCCCTTGATCCACCCTAACTTTTCACTTTTGTCACTAATTCTAGTCCATCCGCAACTTTCTGCGTCTTTTGAGGTCTTACCCTCCTCGTCGGAGCTTCTCTCCGGTTAGATTTTGTGTTTTTTTTTTCAAATTTTTTGTTTAATTTTGGTATTTCTTCTATTATTTCTGTAGTTATAATAATTTTTTGTAAATTATGTTTTCCTGAATGAGGTGGAGCTGCTTTAGGACAATTAGGAGAAAAAATTATAGAAAATGTGGGATTGGGTTAAATTATAATTGCGTTTATAAGCTTGTTAAGTTACTTAATATGAAAATTAAAGCTTAGTTGAGCTGAGTTTAGAAGTTCTGATTGCTCGAACTTTCCCACTCAGCAGCCAATTTGAGCAATTGGGGTTTGTTGTTTTTTGAATTGTTTCCTTTTGTGCAAAGTCATATTTTGGGGTATCACCCGTAAGGGGCCTACTAGTTTCAGTTGCATTTAGGCAGGGTGAATCGTTAGAAAGCACCAGCTTGCCAGTCATATTTTTTCAAAGCAAGCTTGAAGTTTGTGCTTGTGTTTGAACTTTTGTGTTTCTGTAAATTGCAGGAAATGTCAGCTTCTGTTATGGAGGGAAATGATGCAGTCACCAGTCACATTATTTCCAACAACAATAGGTGGTAAAAATGGCGAACCCAAGCGGGTTAGTACTGGTTCTTTCTTCCATCCTTTACCCCTTTTGATCCATTTGATGGCTAAAACTATTATCAAACATTTCTTCATCCCATTTCATTCCTTTTATAGCACAAAAAGCTGTGAGTTTTCTCATTCATAATCAAGGATTACATGACATGAGAGAGGAAAAATTCTATGTGAACACTGTTTTTGGTCAATTTTTTATTTCATGTTCATCAAAAAGAAGTTCTAACAGTTGAGGCTCTTTGTGAACACTATAATTTCTGAAGAATTATTCAGTTTCCATTTATTTTTGTATTCTTAAGTGTTCCTTTTGTTCTTAATTACAGACGATCCGTTATATGGCAGAACATGTTGTAGGTACTGGATCATTTGGAATCGTTTTTCAGGTATATATTTACTCTAATGACAGCTAAGCACTCTCACATTCTAATCATTATTTCGAGTAGAAGGGGAGAAGAATGCTCAACGAGAAGAAGTGAGAATGCTCTCATGTCCTTTTTTATTTTTTTATTATTAATATATTTTCTGTCGGTTTTATCCGACAGAGAATGCTTTACTTATTCATTATTAATATTTCCTGTCGGTTATAGCCGACACAAGTTCTGTCGGTTATAGCCGACACAAGTTCTGTCGGTTATATGTATTTTCTATCGGTTTTATCCGACAGAAAATGCTCTTATTTATTCATTATTAATATATTATCTGTCGGTTATATCCGACAAAAGTTCTGTCGGTTTTAGAGTATTTTCTGTCGGAAAATTCATTTCCTGACACTGGCAAATCTGTCGCTTATTATATCTGCCACTGTATCTATTTTCCGTCGGATTTTGCATAATATCCGACAGGACATGCATGCTTGATGCTTTCAAATGACACTCTTGGTAATTAGAACTAGGGCTGGGTTCGGTTCTAAACGGTTTTTGTTTTTTGCCAAAACCAAAATCGAATCGAAATTTTGGTTCGGTTCAATTTTTTTCGGTTCGGTTTCGGTTTGGTTTCGGTTTTTTTTCTTTTATTTATTTTTTATTTTTTTTCTTTTTCCTCCAACAAAGGAAAAAAATTTGAAATATGAAATTCTAACATCAACATAACATAAAAATTCCAACTATAATTAAAGACAATGAAAATAAACATTTAAAGTTTAAGTCTTCCAAAGTCCAAAGTCCAAACTTAAGATAAACATCAAAGTTTAACTCTTCTAAAGTCCAAACTTAAAATAAACATCAACGTTTAAGTCTTCAAAGAGTCCAAATTTAAAATAAACATCACACAAGTCAAATAAACCTTCAAGGTTTCATCACTTCATGTCTTGCACAAATAAAATCTTGGTGGTTTTATTACATTTCCATGGTGCTTTCCATCTCCCAAGCCTGAACATATGATGGCAAGTAAAGTTAGGACAAAAGAAAATCATTACACAACCAAAGGAAATATGAGAGGAAATTGCCTAGTTATGAATCATAACAGCATCAGTCACAATTATCACCGTATGCATAGCAAGTGAAAGTACTCATCGACACAGATCTGAGTTTTAGGGACCACTAAGGATGATGGCTAAACCTTTATCTTCTTTCATCAACAACACACATAGATTACAACAGAATTTATCATAAAGAAAAGAACTAATGGGAGGAGTCAAATTTAAAATGCTAATTGCATCAAAGATTCCACAAAGCATATGAAAATTTCCCCTCCCAATTTTCCTAGAGCAATGAGCACCATCATAACTTGGCACAGGCACATGAACAAATAATAAGGTGACAACCATTTCAGAAGTATGAAATTTTGACATACCTCAGCCCATAAAGGCTCCAACTCAGTAGCTCCTGCCAATTTTAATCAACAGATAAGTACAATAAATCTCCCAGAGAGTTATTTGAGTTAACATGTTTCATTCCATCCAATGTACCATTTTGAAGATGGTGAACTTTCCAATCAGAATGAAACCAGCGGTCCATAACTTCTTTAGCCAAATCAAATCTTCCATCCTGAAGGGCACACTCAACGTATTGATTCCAAACACACTGGATTCCAGGGACTTCTTTTGGCCACTCAGCAAGGGCTTCTTCAAATCTCTCCAAAAGCGAATCCTCCGGCTCATGTTTATGTGCCCGAGCTGATATTAAAACAAGTTCTAAGCAAGATGGGTACAAAGTAAGATATTTATCCAAGAGGTTCCTACATCTTTCTAAGCTGTCAAGAGCTGCCATGCACTTTAAGTGGTTGAGAGCAATGAAATGTGACAATTTGAGACTATATTCACCTTTCTCAAGTGATTCAATTTTCATGTATGAGTCTACAGAACCTACTACTGTATCCATCAGCATGATAGCCCTCTGCTTCTCATCACCTACTAATTCCATGGAAGGCCATTCAAATTCAAAGAGTTCTTTCTGACATTCAAACTGCCGCAATATAGCATCAGGAAGTTTCCTGTAAATAACCAAGTAAACACAACAAACCCATAATATACATTTGTCATAAATACTTAGGCAAAAAATTGAAAGCATGGCTAATGAATATTCAAACTAAAACATGCGTGCAGAAAACGAAGGCAGAGAGAGAGGAGAGAAAGAAACTCTGTTCGAGAACGCTATCTTTGGGCTTTCTGGGCTTCTTCGATTGGCGCTTCTTAGGCTCCGTCTGGCTCTTGCTGCTCCCTCGAGCTTCCATTTCAAATTCCCAATCAAATCTTCGCCCCCAAAAAAATTGTCGATCCTCTTCAAATAGATCGATCGATTCTAGAGACAGAGAAATGAGTAGTAAGACGACGGAGGCGAGAGAAGGGAGACGTCGGCGAGAGGAGGATAGGATGGAAGCGAGACCGTCGTTCTCGTTCTCGCGGGGTCTGCGAGATAGAAGAGGCAAGGAGGGTTTGAGAAATCCCTGGAAATCGGCCTACCCCTCAAATCCCGACGGCCCCCATGCTTTTCTCTTACCACTCCCTTCTCTCACACTCATGAAATCGAAGATCCCCACTTGAGATGTGAGATGAAGGAAGAAGATGACGAAGGGGAAGAGCGGCAGAGTTGGGAGTGGGAAGGAGAGGGTCCAGAATACAGAGGAGACGAGGGGAATGAAAAATAGAAAAAGTGTGGTGGCTGCGCTAGGGAAAATGTTGTTGTGCTGCTAGGGTTTTGTGATTTGAAAAGTTAAAAAAAATCTCCAAAATCCGGGAGGCATGAGGTGGGTTCGAACCCATGCACTCCACCCGCTTAGAATGTTTCACTGAAACCAACTTCACAACAGGTTCTACTACTTGTTATAATTGTATGACTAAAGTATTTATAAACATTGAAAAAAATAATTAAATATATATATCGGTTCGGTTCGGTTTTCGAACCTCAAAAATCGAAACTGAACTGGCCAGGTTCGGTTCGGTTCGGTTCGGTTCGGTTTGAGAGTTTCGGTTCGGTTTTTTTCGGCCTCGGTCCGGTTTGGTTTTCGGTTTTTTGAACCCACCCCTAATTAGAACATCTTTGGTAGTTGATTAACTACATCCATTTGAGGGTTCACTGACAAATTATGATAAACAAAAGATATCCTTCTCTCTTAAACAATATGCATCGCACATTGATTTTTAATTTAATTTTGTACAGAATTAATAAGACAACAGATTAGCTGCACAACACACACAAATATACGCGTGCGCGCGCGCACACAATCAAGTGCGGTTTGATCTGTGCTACACTTAGGGATGGCAACGGTTCGGTTTGGGGACGTAATTGCTATATTCATTCCCATAACCACAAAAATTAACCATATCCATAACCGCAAATTAACCATCGGGTATTATCCATAACCATACCCACCGGGTAACGGATTCCCCATCGGTTAACGGTTATACCTATCTTCGTCAATACAAAAAATATATTTGTTCAATTAACGCATGATAATTTAGTAAATATTAATTTCGTCACAAAAATATTTGATGTATAAAATGATTTAATCAATGGATCTTGTGTAGCATAAAAATTAAAGCTAAATATTGATAATGTTGGTTGATCTTTAATATCTCTCATAAGTACTATTAGTCTAGATTCTCATAGATTTTCATTTATATCAAAACGTTTTAACTTGCCCACAAAATGTAACTCACACATTACAACTTTTTTATTCTCAATGTAATGGATTCAATGAATAATATATATATATATATATATAATACAATTATATTATATATGATTATAAATACATACTATTATATTATATATAATTCGGTTCGGATTCGGTTACGGATATGGATTGGGGACCCCTATAACCATATCCAAAACCATAACCGAATATTATCAACGATTTTTCCCCATATCCAAATGATACCCGAATTTTATACCCAAATTCAATCCATTCGAACGGTTATCCACGGTTATCGGTTTTAACGGTTAGAATTGTCATCCTTAGCTACACTTGGCACAATTTAATAGTTTAATAGTTTAATAGTTTAATATTACTTACCATATGTAACCTAAAAAATAATAAACTTACTAGTTCAGTGGAAGAGGATTGCAGGGTAGGGCGTCCTCAAACGGGGGAACGAATCACAGCTAAAAGCCTTTACGAGTACTTCTCCATTTGTATTAATTCCATCCTCAGTGGACTGGTGGAGGCAATAGGCATGGCACTTTTGGGATTCAATTTTTATCCTGTAGGCAAAAAAGGCAAGTTAAAATGACGTGTTTCGGGACAAACTAAAGCGATCCGGACCGCCACAGTTTTGGGGTTTAGCTAGTGCATTTAACTTGACCGTTTGGATTCTTTGACCATGAGTCTTAACTTTATTTTCATGGCAACTAAATAGTATAAAAATGGGATTAAATAAGTACAAAATCGAAAGATAAAAGTGATGGTTAACATTAACATTTTGTTTTTGGCCAGATGCAATATGAAAGGATAAAATTAAAAACCAACCGACAAAAGATCATAAATCAACAAACAATAACCGACAAAAGATCATAAATCAACAAACAATCAAGGTTTCCACTAGTATGCCAAGGCAAAAGTTGGAATGTATGATGCCCTATTTGAACTTTCAACCGTAAGTAACCAATTTGGTATAAGAACGTCAACGTTCCTGAAGGACGATGCGAATTATCGTGGACGATTCCCATTTTGTCTCATTTAGATTCCCACACCGCTCAGTTTGAAACTGAAGTGCAGCGTATATTAGATCTTCAGATCATAGCTCTGAGCGTGCCAGATGCTTTCACCAATCTAGCGTGAGTGACAAGATCACATATTCCAACTGCGAATGTGCCTACAAAGATGGATGTACCAAATGCACGACAAACTTCCCTTATGGAGGCCCAGACGCCAACTTTGGTGATCCACATACATTTGCGGCTAGCCAATCATTTGCCCCTACACAAAAGCGTGGAATACCTCTTGGTTCAAAGGATTCACACCCCCGGAAGAGGAAACCCACGACACAGACACCTGAAGAGACGAATCCACCTCCCGAGAATTGTGAGATTTTGATCTATTGTGCTAGCTTAGATGATGTGTGGTGTAGAAATGAGATGATTGTCGATGATGCATTAGCATATGTAGTATAGCTATTGAGATCATGTTGAGTGATGACATTGAACCCAATTTCATTGATGAATGTCGACGTAAAATCGATTGGTCAAACTGGAAACAAGAAATCCAGGTCGAACTTGATTCGCTTACGAAACGTAAGGTGTTTGGACCTGTAGCTTATACTCATCCACATGTGAAGCTCGTTGGCTACAAGTGGGTTTTTGTTCGAAAGCGTGATGAAAAGAACAAAATTGTATGTTACAAAGCTCGTCTTGTTGTGCAAGGCTTCTCACAACGCCTCGGGATTGACTATAATTAAACTTATTCACCCATTATGGATGTGAATACTTTTCGCTACCTTATCAGTTTGGTAGCTTCCGAAAACCTAAGTATGCAGATGATAGACGTTGTAACTGTGTATCTTTATAGGGATCTTGATACGGAAATTCATATGAAAGTTCCCGAATGACTTACATTGACTGGATCAAATGTTTCCAAACCCCCGGAACACGCTCTCAATTCGGCTGAGGCGTTCACTCTACGGTTTGAAGCAATTCAGAAGAATGTGGTATAACTGTCTGAGTGGGTATTTGACTAGTCAGGGATATGTGAACAACAAACTATGCCCTTGTGTGTTCATTAAGAAGTCACATTCTGGTTTTGCGATAGTTGCAGTTTATGTCAATGACATGAACCTTATAGGAACTCCTGAAGAGCTCAGGAGAACTGCCGCGCACCTGAAGTCGGAATTTGAGATGAAAGATCTAGGAAAGACTCAATACTGTCTCGATCTCAAGATAGAGCATCGTTCATATGAAATCTTAGTACATCAAACGAACTACACCCATAAGGTGTTGCGCCGCTTTAACGAGGATAAAGCGAAGTCTTCGAGTACTCATATGGTCGTTCGATCGCTGTGTTCATTAAGAAGTTACATTCTGGTTTTGCGATAGTTGCAGTTTATGTCGATGACATTAACCTTATAGGAACTCCTGAAGAGCTCAGGAGAACTGCCGCGCACCTGAAGTCGGAATTTGAGATGAAAGATCTAGGAAAGACTCGATATTGTCTCGATCTCAAGATAGAGCATCGTTCAGATGAAATCTTAGTACATCAAACGAACTACACCCATAAGGTGTTGCGCCGCTTTAACGAGGATAAAGCGAAGTCTTCGAGTACTCATATGGTCGTTTGATCGCTAGATGCAAAACGAGGTCTCTTTCGTCTGAAAGATGATAATGAAGAGATTTTGGAGCCTGAAGTTCCTTATCTAAATGCGATAGGTGCTTTATTGTTGTACTTAGCTCAATGCACTAGAACCGACATCTCATTCGCTGTTAATTTTTTGGAAAGATACAGTAATGCACCAACACACAGACACTGGACTGGTGTTAAAGGCATTTTTCGCTACCTTAAGAGTACTATAGATTTGGGCTTGTTCTATCCCAACGGATCCTTGAGTGATGCTGCACTCCCCGCTTCTCAAGTTGATTCTCGCCTTATTGGTTATGCCGACGTAAGATACTTATTTGACTCGCACAAGGAGTGTTCTCAAACGGGTTATATCTTTACTGTTGAAGGCACTACAATCTCTTGGAGGTCAACTAAACAGACCTTAGTTGCCTTTTCGTCTAACCATACTGAAATTTTCTCCTTACATGAAGCAACTCGAGAATGCTTTTGGTTGAGAGCAGTTGTGGGCCATATTCAAAGCTCATGCGATCTTTACCCTATAGTTAATGTCCCGATGACGATCTATGAAGATAACGCAGCATGCATCGAACAACTCAAGAAGAGTTACATCACAGGAGACAACACCAAGCACATTGTGCTGAAGTTCTTCTTCTCACATCAACAGCAAAGCATCAGAAGATTAAAGTCACATAAATCCGTTCACAAGACAATCTGGCCGACCTCTTCACCAAATCATTACCGAATGCGACATTTCAGAAGCTTGTTCAAGGAATTGGTATGCGTAAACTTTCTGAATTGTAACATTGCTAGTTCTCTTTGGAAATGTGTCAAACTCAGGTGGAGTATCCTGAAATATACTTGCTTGATCTTAATGTACTCTTTTTCCCTACGATTAGGAGCATTTTTTCCAATGGGTTTTTGCTACCTAACTAGGTTTTAACGAGACACCTACCTTGGGTTGATCATATCCCTGATGACGTCCCGTAAACATTTCTTTTGGCTTTGCATTACCCACGCATTTTTCCTTAGACTATGGAATTTGTCCCTACTCGGGTTTTTGCCATAGCCTTAGGGTTTTTTAGTGAGACTTACTTCTTTATCCAAGTTATTACCTTATTGAGAATAACGTTGTTATCAGAATCAGTGCTGACGAGTTGACTTCCTCAACTTCTACATGATACTGAATTTACCTTGCGTATTTCCACACGCAAGGGGAGTGTTATGAATTTTCCTAGTTTAAGTGTGATTGTGTAAATCCTAGATTAGATTTGATTCTAGTTTTTCTTTCCTATATTGACTTGTATTCCTTGGGGATGAAAGAATTATTCTCCCTCTTATTACTATAAATAAAGGCACTACGTAGGGAGGAATAACACACACATTCCTCTACACAATTCTACAAACACATCTCTCTCTTCTCTCATTGTTGTCGGCCTCCTTCCCTTTGTCAGATAAAATAGGCCACAACAAGTCCGAAATTTTTTCCAAACTTTAAAACGCAGTTTTGGAGATCTAAACGACGACTTTTCCACTAATTCCAGCTGCGTCCTTTTTTTGTTTTTTTCACAATTTTTTTTCTTCGATTTTTCTGACTTTCTGATATTCCTTTCTAATTTTCTACCAATTCCTTTCTGATTTTCCTTTCTGGTTCCTTTCTAATTCTCTACCAATTAACTATGTTTGACTTCAAAGCAAATAAACTGGCATTTTATTTCCTTGTTCTGCAGATTTGATTGACTGTTTGCTTAATTTCAAGCAAACTTGGACCTATAAATTGGCCTTTACTGCAATCTCGGTTCGCAGCATTCCACCATGTCCTGCTATTCTCCAGTTATCTTTTCTCTGTGAGCAATGCATGCATGCCCTCTTCTTTTTTTTTCTTTTCCTTGCCCTGGTAAACATTTTTATTATGCAGGTAACAATGCTTGTGCAATTCTGTGTCATTTCTCCACGTCATCCTCGGTTTTTTCCTTCGAATCGAGTGCGCATCGTCCTCTCATGTCGTCCGGAGAGATTTTTCAGTGCAATCATCACACGAGGTGGTACATCACTTGTTATATAAATGGTGAGATATGTGTGATAAAAAATCACTACTTACATAAAAACACGTGGTGTACCACCTGCGTTCTCGTCACAACTAAAAATTTCTCATCGTCCGGGCCTGCTTGCGTCTGCAGATTCTCCAAAGTCAGTGGCGGCTTGCTTTTCAAGTCTTTTCAAGTCCTTTCTTACATCTCATGGATTTGCACAACAGTTTTGCTGCCCACATTGGGTTGAATAAGAAGAAAAAATAAGAACAAAATTATATTTCCTTTACAAAGAAAAAAGAATATCAATGAACAACCATTTTAATTATAGATTTATGAATAAAGGTCTGTTAAATCCTCAGAGACTCTTTAGAATTATACAAAAGTATTTGAGATGCCATTACACACACCCCTCACAAAATATGAGACATTTGTTCCTCACATTATGGAAATCAACAGATTGTTGTTAGCTTGAATATATTAATATTAAAATAGCACGTGAATTAGCTCGCTTTTTAAGTCTACTGGTGTATTTCTATTTCCAAAATAGCCCGTCTAGTTGTAATAGAGAGAGAGAGAGAGAGAGAGAGAGAGCTCACTAGTGCCCTCCCCTCTATATAAACCCACTCCGGGGGAAGTGTCTAAGCAACGAGCTTGTACACTTAGTTTACTTTATTATTCAAGGCAGGCTTGATCGAACTGCTAGCTCTAGCAAACTTGCTTGCTGTCTTAGTTGATCAAACTCTAGGGCCAACGTTCATTTAGCTCCCTCCCTCCATTCACCATGGCCTTGAACAAGTTAACCTTTATTGCTTGCTCATTCCTAGTTTTCCTACTAATCTTAACCTGGGAAATTCAGTCTATTGATGTTAGGCATATGAATTCAAGGAGTAAAACGGAAGTGACTTGCACGGTAAGAGTACAACTGAAGCATCATCAGTTGTATCTCCGCCTCCACCACAAAGTGGTCAGGTTGGTGGTGCAGCACGGCCACCACCCACCAGCGCATACCGTAGATGACTTCAGGCCCACAGCTCCAGGTCACAGCCCCGGCGTTGGACATTCTCTACAGAATTAGGGAATCTGTAATCTATCTTGCCAATGATGTGTTCTATCTGGTTTCATGTAAATGGGGAGTTAGGCATGCATGTGCGTAATCGGCATCATTTTCTTCCTTAGTTTCATGTTTCAGTTCAGTTGTACTATCTTTAAGTGTCATCTCAATAGTCTTATGTAAAATAAAAGTGTCCTTCATTGAAGTTGAGAGCATGAATTTCACATTAAAGAAAGAAGAGACTTTGTGGTGTTTCTAATGAGTTGAAGTACCGCACATATTTCCATGTAATTTTATAAGGACAATATTTGGGTCCTCACAGGGGAGAACCCAATTTCACTGACTTCTTATGTAGACGAACCATTTTAAAACACCTGTCTTTTAAAGTTTCTCCCAGCACTCTGCTATTCTTATAACCAAACACGCACTCTTCTTTTAAACACGTGACCAAACACACCCGGTCTTCATTCTTCTCCAACTCCAACAAGTCTGTCAAATACTTCCATGACAGGGCTGCTTCTTCAGTCCCAATCCTTTCTTCTCCGGAGACCTGCCTCCCTTTCCTTTGGAGAGCTGTCTACAGTGGATGGACCAACGGGTTGGAGGAGGTTGATGGAGAAAAGAGAGATTCGGGGTGAGGTCACCCTAAGAAGATAGGGATTGGGATGATGTAGACGGAGGAGATCGACGTAAGCAGAGGTTGGAAGAAGGAGATCGACGGAGCAAAGTTCGACGGAAGTGAGGGACGGGAATCGGGATGAGATCTGGGGCACGGGCTTGGAGGAGAAATTGGCTGTTTGGTTATAGGTGCAAGGTTATAGTTGGTTTGGAGGGCTTTCGTAAATTACTCGTGGCTATATTTAACTGGACCACTTGACAATGTCAGTATCTTAGCGACTCCAAGTATTTTCCATTTTATAATAAAATATCAACTTCATTTATAATCTCTCTCTCATGACACCTGCACTAAATTATGTCAACATTACGTGAATAAACAAAATGGATATAGAGAACATAAGATTTATGCATATAATGATATTATATTATCAATCTAGTAAGAAAGAAAGAAAAAAAAAATAGTTGCACGGATGACAATTAAAGCGCTCATTTAGCAATTGAAATATAAAAGTAGAAATAAATTTTGGGCTTATATATAACTAAGTCATTTGTGCTTACACAATTTATGGAAAAACAGTCCACAACTCAATCTATATATAAGTAAAATAAAATTTATTTTAACTTTTCAACAAGCTCAAACTAATTCAAATGTCACATGCAACTGGAATCTCAAACGATGTTGTTTACAAAAAATTTTAACATACATTAACTTAAATTTCTCAATTTCAAAACGTAAAAAAATATGTGTTACAATTTTGCATCATGATTAGCATGGTCACATGTCGAGCGAGCATCCACCTGCAACTTAGTGATGAAATAAATAAATTCTTAAAAATAGAGGGACAAAAATTAAAGTAAAAGGTCTAACTTGTTTATAAAGAATATGCAGAAAGTTAGGTTTAACTCAATTTGTTTATCAATGAAACAAGATGTAAAGAATATGCAGTAAAGAATATGCAGAAAGTTAGGAACTTAGGACCGCTAGTGATGAAAGAAAAAGAAAGAAGAGATAAGTTAGGACAACCAAAAGTATGACTAGGTTAAAATTATTTATTTCCATTTAAGGGAAGGGCAACTAAGTCCTAATAACTTCCTTATGTGCAAGCGTAACGCATAAACTATACCTAGTATTCGCACTTTACACAATGGAGAATAAAGTATCCAACAAGAAAGAGCCAATCAACCCCTTTTCCACTAAACATATATTATATGAAAGAGGAAGACAAAACATCAAAAGGACAACATACACATAAAAGCAAAAACATAGAATGAAAATTTGACCGCGTTTTAGTGTTTTTTATGTATGGAGACTTTTGATCTTAAATTATAGTTGTTAACGTGTATTTTATTTATTGAGACTTTTAATCAAATTATAATTATTTGATTTTTGGAAAACTAATGAAAAAGGTCTTGAAAACTTTGAGTTTTAACTGACACATCCCGACCGAGATCGAGGCATGGTGGCCGTCACGTGAAGGTGACGTAGCCATGTACAATCACCCAAACGCCATCATAACCATTTCGTGTATGAGGAAGCTTGTACACAAAATCCATAGTGATATTTTCCCATTTCCACTGTGGAACGGGAAGTGGTTGCATCAAACCAAATGGCTTCTTCCTTTCAGCTTTGACCTGCTAACAAACTGCACACCTACTAACATACTCAGCAATTTCTCTTTTCATACCTGGCCAATAATAAAATGGTCTGATGGTATGACACATCTTAGTGCTTCCTGGATGCATGGCATATGCTGAAATGTGTGCCTCATCAAGAATTTCTTTCTTCAATTCCTCAATATTTGGCACGTACATCCGTTTATCTTGCATAAGCATGCCATCAGTCTCACAGACTCTGAGATCCTTTTTCTTCCCTTGAGAAATTGCAAAAATTAACTCCTGAACTTCCTCACTATTTCCTTGAGCTTCGAGTATACGATCAATCAAAATGGGCCTAACTTGGAAACTAGCAAGTAAGGCTTCCTCTCGTGCTTCCAACAAGGCTTCTTCTTTTTCTTCTAGTCCCAAACTCACTACAGTGGACCTCAAATCTGTAAGAAGATGAACACGAGATGCGTACAAGGCATTAACTCGGCCTTAGGACTTCCTACTCAGTGTATCAGCCACTACATTTGCACGACCAGGGTGATACTCAATCGTGCAATCATAATCACTGAGTAATTCTATCCATCTCCGCTGCCGAAGGTTAAGATCTTTCTGAGTGAAAAGATATTGAAGACTTTTGTGATCTGTAAAAATCTTACACTTCTCACCATAGAGATAATGTCTCCAAATCTTCAAAGCGAAGATAATAACAGCTAATTCCAAATCATGTGTAGGATAATTCATTTCATGAGGTTTCAACTGTCTCGAAGCATAAGCAATTACCCCACCATGTTGCATCAAAACGCATCCCAGGCCATTCAAAGAAGCATCGCTATAAATCTCAAAGTTACCACTGTCGTCCGGAAGTGTCAGAACAGGTGCATGAGTGAGACAATACTTAAGCTGCTGGAAACTTTGTTCACAATTCTCATCCCACTCAAACTTAACTTCCTTCCTAGTCAACCTCGTAAGTGGTAAGGCAATCACTGAGAAATCCTTAACAAACCGTCGATAGTAACCTGCTAAGCCCAGGAAACTCTGTACCTCGATGACGATTCGTGGCTGCTCCCAACTCTCCACAGCTGCAATCTTCTGAGGGTCCACCTGAATTCCTTGAGCTGATATGAAGTGACCCAAGAATGCCACTTGATTTAACCAAAATTGGCATTTACTGAACTTGGCATAAAGGCGATGTTCCCTCAACTTCTTCAATACCAAAGAGAGATGTCGCACATGCTCTTCCTTAGTTCTAGAGTATACCAGTATATCATCGATAAAGACAATGACAAACCTGTCAAGATATTGCTGGAATACTTTATTCATCAAGCCCATGAAAGCTGCTGGTGCATTTGTTAATCCAAACAGCATCACAATGAACTCATAATGATCACAACGACTCCTGAAAGCCGTTTTTGGGACATCATCACTCCTAATCTTCAACTGATAATACCCAAACCTCAAATCAATCTTCGAGAACACACAGGCACCTCGAAGTTGGTCAAATAGATCATCTAAACGTGGCAATGGATAACGGTTCTTAATCGTTACCCGATTCAATTGTCAATAGTCAATGCATAGCCTCAAGGTCCCGTCTTTCTTCCGAACAAACAACACTGAGGCTCCCCAGGGTGAAACACTAGGCTGAATGAAACCCTTATCCACTAATTCCTGCAACTGGGTTTTCAATTCTCTTAACTCAGCAGGAGCCATTCTATATGGAGTTAGAGATATAGGGTCCGTACCTGGAAGTAAATCGATGGTAAACTCTACATCTCTATCAGTCGGCAATCCAGGCAAATCATCAGGAAAGACATCCGGAAAATGCCTAACCACTCGAACTTCATCCACACTACTGGGAATAGTGTCGTTCAGCATAACGTGAGCTAAGTGTCCATGACACCCTTTATTCAACAACTATTTGCCCTCAAGGGAGAAATAACCCCATGTCTCACTCCACTACGTTCACCTACAAACGTAACTCCGGGTAAACCTGGGCGACGAAAAGTCACCGTCTTCTCACGAAAATGGATGTCGGCATAGTTATAGTGTAACCAGTCTGCTCCCAAAATCACATCAAAATCCGCAAGATCTAATGGGAGAAGATTAGCTGGCATAACTACATCTTCAATCAACACAGGTGATAGGAGCATATTTAGGCGACTTAGTTGACTTGTTCTTGTGCATTTACGTTGCTATTTCTTAGTTATTGTAGACTTTTAAGCCATTTTCGTGTGTTTTCAGGTTCTAAGGACAAAGTATGCAAGAAGATGCATTTTGGGGCCTTTTGGAGCACTTTTGGGCCAAGTTTGGATAGCATGTGCTTGGAGCAAAGGGGATGGACGAAATTGAAGGTTTAAAGGCTAGAAATCAGCTAAGAAGGTGGAAGAAATAAGTCAAAGACAAAGACAAAGGAAAGCCAAGAAACAAGGAACATTGTCACCTTTATCTTTCCATGATTTTAGCCACAAAAGGGGGGTTTCTTATCATATTTTATCACCTAAATTTAGGGGTTCTAAAAGCCTAAAAACATGCAACAAAACCCTCAAAAACTCTCCCCAAAATCTGCCACAAACTCTTGTCCTAGATTCCTTCCCCAACTACCCTTCTAAATGCCTATTTTATGCTAAAAACGCCCTAATATCTTGCCATGGCTGGTAGTTGGAAGTCCTATAAATACCCAAAGTGTCTCACCTCATGAAAAAACAAGTTTTCCTACCATTCAATTCCATCTTCCACCATTCTACACCAATCCTAACCCCCCTAAACCTGTCCACAAGTCTTATGCCGCAGCAAAGAGGAAGGAGGACAGTCCATAGGCGTGCTTGCTGTTCAAGATTGGATCGTTGGAACGTCTAGGTGTTTTCTTTCTTTTATTCTCAATGTCTAAATCTGTTTATCTTTGTTTTGTGAGTATGAGAACTTAAACCCCCCTTGGCTAGGGGGGGATTCGAAATCATGTCTAAAGCTTGCTATATGATCTGATTACATTCAATTGTGTTTCATAAGTTGTGAATTCAATTTACTTATCTTCATGAATTTAGACAGATTTGTGTATGTTGGTTGAGAGTGCACGCTTAATTTTCATGCATAAATTGAATGCTAGGATATAAGGGAGTTTCACCTAATCGTTATGAACTTATATTCACAAGTAGTAAAGGTTGTTGATCACAATCGCGTTAAGTAAATTCTTGGCATAAGTTTCATGCAATTCATAGTAACGAGTGCCTCGTCAATGCTTATGGTTTCCATAGAACTTAATGATTTCTGCTTGTATCTCTATTATGCAATTCATGTAGGGAACTTGTGGGGAATGCTTTGGGTTGTCGTATGCAATCATCCAATTCAATAACTTAAGGGAAATCTGAGGGTCAATTAGTGCAATTCACGGTTAATTTGGGGCGTTGAGAATTCATGGTATATTGAAACGCAATTGGAAATCGTTTTGTATGCAAGTGTGACATGTGTGGAGAAGAACCCCTTAGCTAGCTTTCCATCCATTCATTTTAATCAAATTCGTTTTAGAATCTGTTTAGTTTACAAAGTTCTTGTTTTGTTTTCAAATTCATCAAAACCAAACCCCCCCCCTTATGTTAAAGTGTCATATTAGTCAGAAATCCATTTAGTTTGTGTTTTTAAGTGTCTTGAGTCAAGTTAGAACCAATTTTCGTCCAAATTCTCCCATAGTGTTCAAAACTGCCCAGATTGTGTTTTTAAGGCAGTTTTGAGTGTTTGTGTGCTGTTTTGAGTCTTTTGGTTTGTTTTAGTGTTTTAAACTTTAGTTTTGCATTCTTTGAGTCTAGTTTAGTGTTTTTAACTTTGTTTTTATGTTTTAGAGTCAGTTTAGAGGTTTTAGCAATCCCTCCTAATCCCCGGTCCAGAACGATCCCTACTTGCATCTATACTACAATCTACAACAAGAGGGTTTAATTTGTGTGCTAGTAATTAGCATATCAACAGGACAACCCGGGTAAACACAGCTAACATAACACTTTTCTCCTCTAGGCATAGAAAATTCTAACTCATAACCCAGAGGTGTAGATTGAGGTTGAGTCAACTGAGCAAATGTATGAAAAATAACAGAATGGGTAGCTCCACAGTCAATTAAGACTCTAGCAAAATGACCAAGAACATTTAATGTACCCATTATTAAATTAGGATGGTTCTGGGCGTCCTGCAAAATAATGTTGTTGATACGCCCCTGGGCCTGCTGTCATCCTCCTCGACCTCTACTAGCGTGAACACTTCAGCCCTGCGGATTACGCCCCTGACCTGTCTGACTGTGCTGCCTCGACGATCCAGCATTACTGGCAGCAACATCAACCTGCTGGGGCTGTCCTCCAGACTGCCACTGTGACCCGCCGGCTGAATATTGACCCAAGCCACTCTGCTGATAAGGCATGTATCCTCCTGAGTACTGGCCATAACCACTCTGCTGATAGGGATCCTGGGGGTACTAATACTACCCTGAAGCATAAGGAATGGGATCCCCCTGGTAATGGTACGCACCACCACGACCTGTCGAAACATAACTACTAGGTCCTGAAAACTGCTGGGTCTGAACCGGCGATGGTAGGGAAAGCTGCTGTGGCTGCTGAAGTCTCTACGGATTCTGAGGACAATACTTAGCCAGATGCCCCATCTGACCACATGTATAACACCCGCTGCTACCTCGACGACACTCTCCAAAATGTCGATTATTGCACCTACGGCATAAAGGAGCGCTTGTACCACCCGACTCTCTTGGCCTCTGATAGCGGGATCCCCCAGTAGGTTTACCACCTCTCCTTTGACCCGTGGCACTAAAACCCCCACTGGAAGAACTAGAACTAGTTCCACTTGTCTTAAAACTCTGAGTCTGTCGAGGTCCCTGAGATGATTGTCCTTTGCCTTTATCGTACTTCTTCAGATTACTTACCTTTTTCTTCCTCTTCTTCACTCTCACTAGGCATTTTGTCAGAATCCTCAATCCTCAACAAAACCTCATAGAACTCTTGATAAGTAGCACAGGGTAGGATAGTTGCCATAGAGCACCACTTCTTCTTAGTACCCAATTTAAAGCGACGAAGCATCTCGACTGGATTAGCAGCAATTTCCGGATCGTAACGGGACAAATCAGTGAACTTCCTGTAATACTCATTAACGGTCAGCTTCCCCTGTTTCAGGTTAGTGAACTCCTGTTTCTTCTGATCAAGATACGCTGGAGGGATGAATCTCTTAAAGAACGACTGTTTAAAATTCTCCCAGTTTACTTTTTCCTCAAGTGACCACCCATAAGTCTCCTGATCCTACCAGGATGCAGGCTCTCTACCCAAAGACCAAGTAGTTGTCTCGACCCACCTTTCAGCAGGGAGGCTGCCCTGACTCTGCATAACCTGAAAAGTCTTCTCTACATAACCCCAAAGGAGTCCTCTGGGGAGGGCAAAGTGAAGCCTGAATGGCATTAGCTATAGCTTCCCCTAACTGAGCAACATCGGGAAAACTAGGCTCAATTGAAGGACGTGGATCTCTACGAGGCGGCATAATTCTGACAGAAGACATCACAATGATTAGATTACTCACAAGATATGCAGGACTACGACACCTGGCTCTGATACCAAACTGACACACCCCGACAGAGATCGAGGCATGCTGGCCGTCACGTGAGGGTGACGTAGCCATGTGCACAGTGCGAAAGCAATAAAATAGCAAGAATTACAAATGAATAAAAGCCAAACTTTAAGGAGTGCTAGAACGAAAATGAGTGTGAATACACAATCAGAGCATAAATAGCCTAAATGCAGTCAAGCATAAGAAGTACTTAATTAAATAACACCCAAAGGTGGTCCTACACATGTGATGGTCTGTCAGAACCACCGTTGTATCCTCGTGAGCCACCAACAAAGCTACCTAAAACCTGGAGGGGCGCAAAACAAAAGCCTGAGTGGGCAAAAACAAAGCTTTTCGAAAATCATTTCATAAACAACAGTTATAACCCCTCGCCGTAAAACCAGTATACTTTCCCAGAAAATAGTATATACATATACTAAATCTCAACTGAAATCATCATCGTCAACATATGCAAACAAATCATGAATATGCCATGCCATATAAACCAAAACATCAGGTAAGTAAATCCAAATGCAATAATAACTGCAATATCTCATCATCTGAACTCTAGCTCATAAATCATGCCTGCACCCAAGTCGAACCCACTTATAATGGTCTAAACGACATGACTGGGTGTAAAATAATACGCTCTAGTGCTACAATCACGTGAAGACTGTGCGAATGATCGCGGGTCACCTACGAGTCGAACCCACTGAAAGTGGTCTATACGACAGGACTGTGCACCTAACTTGGATCCAAGATGAGCGTGTGGTGCGAGAGGTGAACATCACGTGAAAGACTATGCCCCTAACCATGGGCGGGAGCACTAACACCGGGGTGCAGGTTAATGAGCTCTCGATGCATCTCATCATAAACCTCATAACACAATTCCTTATCAACAACACATAAACTTACCTGAGTGCCCGCAACGTCGGTAACCATGCATATAAAATTCATGATGCATATTCAATAGTATAAATATATTGGCATGTCAACTCATTGATAAAATCACTTAAAATGCATATTCTGGGAAAAATACTTAGCATATAGGTATATACGGAAAACCAAAAGCCCACTCACTGGTATGTAGACGGATCGTAACCTCCGTGCCTAGCCTGGCTATGCTCGTCCTCCGGATAGGTCTCGCCTATGTGAGAAACAACTATAGCAACGTTATTTTAAAGCACATAAACGAAACTAGGAAATAACTTCTCATACAATGCTCAATTGGGGTGTTTGAATATACCAAAGTGATATACACAACTCAGGAACATCCCTTCATATTTAGAATTTATTTTTGACCACTCACGCGCCTGCCAAGGCACTGCCAGATGCGCCACGCACGCGCAGGCACGTGCCTGGCACATGGACGGAAACCCTAACGGCGTTAGGGAATATTTCGTCAGAAATACAGAATATTCCGTCTAATCTAACTGACGCCGTCCACTGCCGTTAGGAATATTCTGTCAACTTGATAGAATATTCGTCGTCTTCTCCGGCGAGTCGCCGGACGCCAGCGACTGTTCGCCGGTTTCTGGAAAAACTTCCAAACCTCCTAACTTCTTCATTTGTGCACCATTTTTCACGTAATTTATACCAAAATGAAGCTCTCGACGAGTAGAACAACGTTATGCCTATTTTAGGTGCCAAAACCAACGGGATCTCGCCGGAGCAAGCTCAAAAGTTCGGCCACACCTGTGAAGCTTCGTATCTAGGCTTCCCGACGTCCAAATTTCACCAACGATGCACTCCGAGCATCGTGAGAATGTCCTTAAGCTTGCTATGGTCCTGAAAATCAAAGAAAATCACGGGTTTAAAAGTTGGTGAATAGTGACCAACTCGGAGATTCGATTTCCAGGGTTTCCTTACGTTCAAACTTAACCAAAAGTATCCCCAATCACTAAGGAAGAAGAGTGGATACCTTTTTGAGCCTTAAGATGGCTTGAATCCTCAACGATCGAATCGATGTTACTGTACCTCAACGGACCTCTCGGATTCTAGGGTTTTTCGGAGGTTTCACGACCAGAAAAAGACATGGTTGTGCTCGTGGACCTTCAAGGATCACAATGGTGATCTTGATTTGTTCGATCTGTAAGGTTTTGGGATGATTTGGGTGCTGCCGTGCCAGATGCAGAGAGAGAGAGTGAGTGAGTGAGAGAGAGTGTACGGGTCCGAGAGAGAAAGAAGAGAGAAAAGGGTTTCAAATTGGTGTGTGTGCACGTGTGTCTTCCCACAGCCAATCACACAACACAAACTCTAAAACTTAGCTCCTAATTGGCCCTAAAGTAAGGTTACTATAAAACCCTAACCCTAACTCTAATAAAAAGGGTTCCCACAAACTAGGAACTAATGTAATTGGTCCAAAACCAAAAATTTTGGGCCCCTAACCTTAGCCCAAAACAAAATACAACCCAACTCTCAAGGGTAAAATTGTACTTTCACAACTTCGAGGGAAATAAATGTGCAAATTCGGGATGGGCTATCACATTAACGATAAGGGCAAAATAAATGGTAAAGTGAATAATACCATGATTGACTTTTTAGTGTAAAAATATGGTTTTTCGTTAAAGTGAACAATACTAGGAATTTTTCGTTAAAGTTCCCATATTTTAAATCAAACTAAAAAATCTCAATAAAGAGAGCTTAAATGGGCATTGCCACATTGGTAAGTAGTTAATCCTACTGTGGATTGCATGTTCCTCAGAAGCTGGAGCTCATTTCTGAATAGGAAATTAATCACCGTACTCAAATTCTACAATCCTTTTGGGCCTCCACATGCATATACCCTAAAAGTTACCGCTCCTTTTTATATAGGTAATACTTGCATCTCTCAAGTAGAGAATGCCCATATTCTCTCTTTTGCAAATAGCTTATTTTGACTGAATAAAATCAACGATCAGAACCATTCATTTTATTAATCTTTATTTGAAAATCAATCTTACAAAAAATCATTCGACTTGATGATCATTTAATCATTCAAAAGTATCAAATAAATGAGCAGTTCACCATGACTATATTATTTGGTACCTGCATCGTCGATCTATTTTATATATTTGAATGATTAAATGATCTTTTGAAGGGACGATCTTCAATTAAGATTAAAAATTTAAAAGGTTCCAACCATGAAATTTGTTTAATCAAGATACATTACTCGCAAAGGGAAAATAAGCTCATCTCCTAACAGGAGAATGTAAGTATTATCCCCTTTTATTTTCAACTTGGAGTAAATCTCATAAAATAAAAGGAAAACTAATGAAAGGTCCAAAAAAAACTTTCATTTTAACGAAAAGCTCTTTTTAAAGATATAGTGAATAGTGTCAGGTAAATGTAAAAATGTGGTTTTTCATTAAAAGTGAACAGTACCGGGAGTGTTTCGTTAAAAATCCCTAAAATAAAAGTAGCGACGAGCTTTTCTTGCTTGCTTACCTCTTGAGTGTGACCTCTGATGCTAAACAGCAGGCCTTGGTGTATTTATATTTGAATTCAGCAGCCGCAAATTTGAAAAGGGGTACGAATCCTACATACCGTCCAAGCTACATAGCCTAGATTCTTGAAATATATGTTATAATCACATGCTAATCAAAGAGATTATATTTAGAAATAGTATTTTCAACTTTGATTAGCACTTTAGAAAAGAAAATATATATTACAAGAAGTTGGCCACTGTAGTCAAAGGGAATCGCAACATGTATAGAAAGCTGCAGAGGATTCAAATTTAAGAATCAAAATCGTCTCCATGTGCAACTAGTTAGCTTCCGATTAGTTGTGACAGTTTTTAACAGTTATGATTACATATAGTAATAGTATTGCCACCTTTATGTAGTTTAGTTTTTATTAAGTATATGAAGAATCTTATGGAGTTAGTGGCAACACATAAGCTTAGCTATATGATAACAAAGCTGGTTAAATTATAAATATTTTAGGGTTTGGCCATAGTGGCATAGTGTAGCCAGGCCGAAAGAATCCCTCTCGACATTGTTGGGTCAGGTGGGACTGAATCAAGTACCAACTTGTTCCAGCTTTTTGTCAATAAACAGTATATTTGGGAGGGAGTGAAGATTCACACTTTCATTAGCTAACTAGCTCCAGCTATATATGTAGTATGTATATATACTTCCCAAGACCAAAAGGAAAAAAAGGCGATCGAAGAAACTAAAATAGCAAATGACCCAAGTAAAAAATGTTGAGAGATGTTAAAAGTAACAAAGTATATTGTTATTTCAAGAAAGGCAATGAAAACCAACTCAGTATTGAAGGTATGTGCGCTTACGTACTTTGACAAGCTGATTTTTGAAGGTATGTGCATGCATGACAGAGTATACTTGATGCGAATATGTCGGGTACAAATGCTTTGAACATAACAATCAGATGCATGTTGCCCAAAAAATATAACAATCAGATGCATTTAACATGCATATTATTTTTTTAATGTTGGCTGTCAGCTAAACATGACCTGCAAAAGTGTTCAGAGACAATGTTTGGAAATGTAGCTGGAAAAAAAATGTTCTACTCGTTACACCAGACAAAAGGGTCTTTTAAGAGTGGAAAAGCACGTTGTTAAGCAATTTTACATATACCTTATAAATCAAGGATACAGAGGTACGATCCCATAGAACAGATCATGTTAAAGTAAGGTCGAAGCAATTTTACATATACCTAGAACACAAATATCCTACTTACAGACCACTTCTCTAAGAAGTGGTAGTTAGTCTATATTAACGCCATCACCCAAAGACTCATTAAGGTGATGTTGGGTGAGAGACTTCTAGAGGAAGAAATAGTCTAAAAAAGGATTAGAAATGCACACATAATCATTACAAGTCTCTTATACGTGTCTTTGTAATTCTCATGAAGTACACTTTTTATCTCCTCTATCTAACATTTTCTTTATTAGTTTGGCTTCAATTCTCTGAGATTTGGTAGTCTGTCACCCAAAAAATGTCACCAGCATGTGGGATCTTAATTTGAAAGACTAGAACGCACCCATAAAGGACCCAGACAACACATTTCTTTTGTTATCCTTTTGTTTAGGTGAGGAAGTTGAGATTCCTTTATAAAATCAATTGGTAATATATATAGGGAGCATTTCAACTTTTTATAAAAACACACAAGGTTTCGTAAACTTCTAATATGGGGCATTTGTTCACATCCTCACGTGCTATCTGTGACGAATTTTCAAGCCTAACACGTGGACAACACAAACTGAGTGATGTGAAGTCTTTTTGGCCACTGGTTTTCATATGTGCATCAACCTACTCTATACTATAAGAAGGAAGTTGAAGTTTCATTATAAAACTAATTGTCAATATGAAAACTATACCAACTTATATATAAATACAAGATTTAGTAAACTTGACATTTCTTTACGTCCTCGCCGTAGACAACAACTTTTGATTTTCGATCCATTGTTTTAGTTGTGGCGCGCAAAAATTACATTAATTTTACTCATAAAGAATCCTGATGTACATGCTAATTATGACACAAATGCTTTATGTGCACATAGCTTAAAAGAAATATGCTTTGAACTCAAAACCTACAACGTGATTCTCATCCATCAAAATAAACAATGTAATTCGAGCTAGAACTTAATTACAAATGTAATTATGGTACATCTACCGTGATAAATACTATTTTAGTAAATGATAAACAGTGAGAGCTTCATATTACAGACAGACAGAAAGAGTTCAAACACTACACTAGTATTTAATTTCTTTAGTGTCGTGGAAAGATATTTCAGTGTATCGGCAGCACGTCCTAGTATACTACACGTGGTTGGATACTTAAAAAGAATAAAAAAATCTTAATAACTTGTATTCTGACATTTGATGTATCAGGCTGTTTTCGACACATTGAAACATTTCTCACTGCCGTGCATCTCACATTCTACAAGGAATCTTGATGTTTGGGGCTCTTTTTTTTATCTTTCGTCTAGTATTAGTTTTTCATTATATTCTTATATTAGTTGTTGAATCTATTTCATGCTCTGCTTATTCAGTCTATAAATACCCTTCAAGGGAGGGATTCTAAGTATCTTCCTTAAGTCTCTCTCTCTCTCTCTCTCTCCCCCCTCTCTAAAAGCTTAAGCTTATTACAGTATTGTAGTAGGCATTTTTACAAGTCTAGTATTTATATACATATATGTACACTTCTTAGCTCGATCACACTATGGCCAATTCTAGTTATATTTGCTTATTTTTTCTACTAATGATTTTCTCTCATGAACTGACCTGTATTGATGGGAGGAATTTGAAAGTAAGTAAGGAGTTGAAGTGTGTGAAATGCTTGAATCCAGATGCAAAAATATGGCAGGAGAGACTACCGGAGATCAAAACACTACTCAGACTCAGAGCCCAACCCCTGGTCATGTAGAATCTTTCCGACCCACAACACCTGGCCACAGTCCTGGAGTTGGTCATTCTATTCTTAACTAGAATCATAAGCATCATCTTCAAATTTGTACTACATCATTATCATTTAGGGTTTTCAATTCTCAAACCACAAAAGAAAAAAAAATTGTATGTGTATTCACTGTGGTTCTTTAGCGAGGTTTGTGGCTTGTATATACGTATGTTAATTATTTATTTAATTGAAGAATCTGCTTGGTTTCTATTGCATTAAACTGTTGTCTTTTAATTAAAATATATACGTAATATTAATTGCAGAACTTAGAAAGTTCTCTCTGTTTATATGTTTTCTGCAACTATATCACGCAGTTATGCAGCTGGTTTGTTGTCTCGGCTTTCTTGGCCCTTTAGATTTCGATTCTAATCAGAACTCTATGTGCATGGATGAATATCGAAAGTTAACAAGATTTTTATCGCAATGAAAAGTTCTATATGAATCATGCATGGGATTCTAAAACCACCACCCTTAGTGCATGCTTGCACGGTGAGAAAGTGTTGACCCTAAAAACTACCAAGCCTACGTGGCGCGCAGGCCGAGTAACTAATCGAGCTAACTACGTCCTTCGGTTGAATGCGGGGCGTGCCAACTCGATGGCCGAGCTCGGCCGGTGAGTAAAATGTTGATGTTGCGTTGTATGCGCGACTGACTTCTCGATCCTGCGACTGCGGCCGAGGAAGGAACATACATCGGCCTTTGGATTCTAGAGCCTGAAGACAAGGCTGCTAACTTGAGAAGTTCACGAATCGCCGGCGTCGGATTCGGTCACAGTGATTATATTTGTAAGAGTATAAGCACGCCGAATCGACACCAGAGTATAAGGGCACAGATACTCAAAGGAAATGTATGTCTTGATGGTGAATGTGGTTCGGTCGTTAGAATGCCGAACTCTAAAATCAACTTGCGAATATCCGATCATAAAATAACTCGGCGTTCAATGTGCGGAGCCCAGTAACTCGTAACACCTCACTTCGCCGAGAAGGCTGATGAGATGACCTTTGTCGATAGGAACTCGAAAGTCCTTCTCGACCGAGACTTAGATAGGTAACCAGTCGGCCTCGGCGCAGTGCTGTTTATCCAAACTGAAGGTACTCCGCGATCGGCTGGTTCTACGGCGATAGTGTTGTTTGTCCAAACTGAAGATATCACCGGTTGCCTTCACAGTGCTGTTTATCCAAACTGAAGATGTGTTGGCGAAAAGGAAAATAAAAATCTCAAAGTTGAGAGGTTTCGCGTAGAGCGAGGGTTTGCGCAGGGCAGATTTGTGTGTTGAGTTGGGAGGCCTGAATGTTATGCTCATCCTTCTATTTATAATGGCGCAAATACTTCTGATTGAATCCAACTTGTTTTTGGATAGGAAACCTCATCCTAGTCCAACTCTGCCCCGGCCGATCCTAGTCCAATTAGGACTTTGAACCCGCCTCTGATCGTAGGCTTGATTCACTTTCGTATCGTGACTTATCCGGGGCTCCTTCTCCTGATGAGATTCGGCTTCTAGCACATCTTCATGTTTATCCGCATCATTCCTACTCTGACTAAGATTCGGTCACCCTGACTCCCTCGGCCCATGCCAACAGGCCACAACGCCTCTGAGAAGACACTGGGCCGAAGGTGATCCTAGCTCGGCCCAATATTATTTTGGGTCCAAACAGAAAGACATGAACGTAGAACGCGTGTGAATTTTGGCATAATATTGCTTTTAACGAATATTGTATACTAAAAGCCACTTAGTACTACGGTCTAGTAGTATCCTTTTTCATTTATAAAATTATAAGTGAGAGATCTTAGGTTCGATTCTCGCCAAAGGCAAATTTGAATCACATTACTGCTAACCTATTGTGAGGCATAGCCCATCTCCTCTCCCTTAGTGTAAATAATATCGTTTGTTTAAAAAAAAAAAATATATATATATATATATATATATATATATATATATATATATATATATATATATAGGGATAAGATCAAGGGACAAATATTTTTATAAACATTCTTACACTTTTTTGTAGCCTTTAAATTTTATAACATCCAAGGGTTCCTATTGTTGAATCCCACATCGGCCATACAAAAAAATAGTAATAGTTTAAATATCCTAACCCCACTTTAACTAATACCGAGGTCTTTTGTGATAAACCCCACACCTGACGGATTGTGCAGGTGGTAATTACCAAGTTGGGGACAATATCAGTGTTGTTGGAAGTGGGCCGTATGGCCCGTCTCTTTGATAATTTAGTTCCTAATTTCTATTTTCCTTTTAATTATTTAGTTTTAATCAAACGATAGGAAATTTCATAAATTAGAATTGCAACGTTTTATCTTTGATCTATATATGGATTAAAAAACCAGTCTGAAAACTTCATATTCTATCTATGGGATTCATTATTCTTAGTTACAAATGAAGCCACCAAGTACACGCTCCTTTGCATCGTCGAGAAGCATATGAAAATTAATACCATTTATGTTTGTATCAGTCACTCTATGTTTACAGCATCTTTTTCTAAAAACTGGGGCCTTGTTTGGTATACCGTATAACACACCGAATAGGATTAATTATACGGTATCAGGTGTTTGGTGTTCCCATGTATTAAATAGTCAGCCGACTAAATACTTCGGCCCAACCTATTCTATACGGCTGACACCCGTTTAACTATCATTTCCAGAACCATGGTATTATTTAGTCGGGTTGAAAACATGGCTCTCTCGCTCTCTCCAACTCCCAGGTTCTCCTCATTCTTCTTCTCTCATATGAATCCCAGGTTGTCCTTCTTCGTCTTCTCCTCCTTCTCTCATCTGAATCCAGGTTCTCCTTCTTCGTCTTCTCCTTCTTCTTCTTCTCCTTCTTCTTCTTCTCTCATCTGAATCCCAGGTTGTCCTTCTTCGTCTTTTTTCTCATTCTTCTCTCTCATTTGAATCTCAGGTCCTCCTTCTTCTTCTCTATGTTCCGCCCTTCTCCTCCTATTTTTCTTCTTCTTCCCTCTCTGTTCTGCCATCCTCCTCTTACTTTTCTTCTTCCAGATCCGAAAAAAAAATAAAAATTGATCTGTATGTTGAAATTTGCAAAGATCCTAAATTGGGTATGTCGAAAATTCGAACCCAATTGAAGAAATGGGTTGAGCAATTTTTATATACTCCTAGCATCTGGAATAAAGCTTGATGAATTCATAATATCAATGCTTGTGCTGGTTTGGCTGCAGCAAGATCTGGGTTTGATGTAATTTCAGTATTGTTCAAAATTCAGCATTCATCAATATAATAATATTTTTAAGTCTTTCTTATCCAATAAGAGTATCCAACCAAACACGGTATAAATAATACGGTTATTAGTCCGATATTACACCAAACGTCCGACTAATTTAGTCAGTACTATCCGATGATTATTTATCCTATCCGACTGAAATAGTCAGTACAGTTCGAGCTGCCAAACGAGGCCTGACAGTGTCTATCTATTTCCATCCTAATTAAGTTAACCATTTCTTGCAATTTCAATGCAAACTCCAAACGATATTGACGGGTATGAAATCATCGCATGAAACAACCGCTTTTATTTTGAAATGATAATTAAAAAACATTACAAACTGAATCCTGTAGATAATATAAAAGGATAATCATAATAACATACAAATTTAATCTGCCCAAATGCATTAGGACTTTAGAGTCTCCCTCAATGTTAACTTTATCCTACTTCGTTCGGATGATCCATTTAAGAGCTCTCCTCAATGTTGTAGCTTCAACCTCTAGAACAGAAGATAAACCTAAAGGAAAAGCACTTAATTACTTATAACATTGTATGACCTAAAGATTTTTTTAGGGAAAATTTGATATAAGTCCAATTTTCTGAGCCAATAGTAGGAATAGTCCAATTTATTAAAATAAGTCAAATTTGTTATATTTAATTATTTAATTATCAATAATTATCTATTCAATAATATGATTTATTATAAAAATCAAATTTCTTCCTAATTATCTCTTTGCTTATTTCTTTTTATTTATTTTTTTTGTTATTTCTCGTTCTTCATTTTGCTTTAAACCTATTTATAGATTATTTTTTTAATTTTTTTAAGCAACCTATATCACAGGTTAATTATATTTATCTACCTATATGACAACTTTTTTATTTATTTTTATTTTTTATAATCAACCCGTCACAGATTAATGTGTCTTACTTGTAGGTATGTTATGTTTTTTCTACCTTTTAATTAGGTTTCATATCTCACGTATAGGTATAATATACATTCATATATTTGTTACTTGAGTTATGGTAAAATGTTTTGCAGATAAATTTATGTTAGTATATTAGTTTTTTTGTTATAAGATATTAATTATATTTTTTGGAGTTGGAAAACGCATAATATTAGAAGATTTTAATTGATTTTTAATATTTTTAGAAAATATAAAATAAGTATAAAAAAAATAAAAACATATAATTAAATAACTGGACTCACTCCTAAAAACACTCTACCTTTTTGGACCTGGATCTAAAAGCCCCATTTTTTTATTAGAAACCTTGCAACAAAATTACCATTAGATTTTACACTTCCATCCAAATTAATTTTAACAAAATCATTATTTGGCGATTTCCAACCGTATTTCTTATAGTTTTGCTTTTTCCATCTAATTAATTTTATATTATTAGCTTTTCAATATTCACCTAAAAATCTTCTTGTATGTGTAACGACATCAGAAATTTGAGGTGAGTGGTTTTGAAATATTAATTTATTTTGTTTATCTCAAATTTTCCAACACATTGTAAAAACTCTTTTCAAAAATGAAGAAGTAAAATTATTCCAAATAGATAAAACCCAATTGACAAATCCACAATATCAAGCGGTTTAAAAGGCCCTAGTCAACATGGTGTTGAGTTTACACTCATGCGTCATGAGTTCGAAACTCTCCCCTCCCCTAAATTATTGTAACCCCTAGTGTTTTCATGATTTTAGTTAGGGAGCTTTAATAAAAACGGCTTGAACTAAGTTTATTTTAACCAAAAACCATCCTATAACTTTTTTTAACCAAAAACCATCCCAGAACAAGATAAAACCCACCAAACCAACAGACAGCTCGACCACCAGCCAGTCACTCATGGGCTCTCCTTTGGCCCTCATCCTCCTCCTCTCCTCTTCGTCTCGTTGAGTACTACAACTTTCCTTTTTGAATCACCCTATTTCGTTGAGTATTGAAGAAGTTATATCCATTTGAATCTTACCCAGTTTCCGGCGACCTCTGAGGCTTTCGAGGCATTTTCCGGCCAAACCACAACGAGTTAGCCATCGTGCAAGGGACCATTCTCTTTGTCTCTTCGAGAACTACGATTTTCGTTTTTGAATCACTCGATTTCGTTGAGTATTGACAAAGTTATGAGCGTTTAAAGTTTGTCCAACCCAGTTTCCGGCGACCTCCGAGGCTTTCGAGGCGTTTTCCGGCCAAACCACAATGAGTTAGCTATCGTGCAAGGTACCATTCTCTTCGTCTCTTCGAGAACTACGATTTTCGTTTTTGAATCACTTGATTTCGTTGAGTATTGACAAAGTTATGAGCATTTAAAGTTTGTCCAACTTTCCGGCCGAAATCCGGCCTTCCCTTCCGTTTAGCTCCGACGAGCAGCAACCACACCATGCCCTGTATCTGGAAAGAAAATGAACATTAACACTGTCGCTGGAAAAACATAACACTGTCTCTGCAAAAAACTAACACTGTCGCTGGAAAAAATAACACTGTCGCTGGAAAAATAACACTGTCTCTGGAAAAACTAACATTGTCGCTGGAAAAATAACACTGTCGCTGGAAAAGCTAACACTGTCGCTGGAAAAATAACATTGTCGCTGGAAAAATAACACTGTCGCTGGAAATAAACTAACAGTGCAGTGGCTTAGATTCCATAAACAGTGACTTAGATTCCAGAAACAGTGTTACTTAAAATCCAGAAACAGTGACTTAACTTATAACATGGTTTTTTATTAAACAAAACTTATAACATGGTTTTTTATTAAACAAAACTTATATCATGGTTTTTTATTAAAACTAAAACTTATAACATGGTTTTTTATCAAACAAAACTTATAACATGATTTTTTTATTAAAACTAAAACTTTTCAAGCCCTTTTCATTAATTTTTCTTTTTAGTTATGCGTTTTTGCTCCGCATTTCCCTTTGAGGATTTATTAGCCTTTTACTATCAATATCTTTGATGTCTTGTAGACGTTTTTTTATGTACAATTAAGTTTATCTAATGAATATCGTATTATATATAAAAAAAATAAAAATAAACTACCAAAAATATAAAATATAGAGAGTCAAGGAAAAACCCTAGTAGAAAAAAAGAGGAACCCCTTACTGATCCCTTGTCATTGGCTCATGGCTTTGACTCTGGGTCAGTGAAAACCCTCACCCTCCTCCCCCTTCCCCCTATTTTTTGGGTTGCAGCAGTGATATCTACTTCAATTGCAGTGTCCTTCTCGTGGTTGACAACAGGATCAGCTCTTGATGGCAACAGTGTTCTTGGTCTTAAGGCTAGGTCTCTTTTTATTGCGGGACCAATTACTTTGGGCATAAGTTTTGGATTTAGTTTTATGCTTTTATTTTAATTTTTACTTTGTCTTTATAACTCCAACAACTCGGTATGATAGTTGACTCTGTTTCGTAGCCTTTTTTTTTAACAATTTTCTTCAATATGTTTATGGTATGATTATGTCGAGTTCTAACTATTTGCGTTCACTCTGTATTTTTATTTATTTTTTTCTTTAAAAATGACCAGCTAGTGATTCGTCACGGCAATCCACTATTTTGGAAGTCGTGAAGACTCAGAGGCATTTCAGTCTCTTCCTGGCCACAATCTTGCGATTCACTAATGCCAAGAATTGAACTCAGGACATGCCGTGTGAAATACGGGTCTGGAATTCATCCCTAACCACTGAACCACCCCGTGGTGGTTGTTCAATCTTAATTTTTGGCATGTGTCATTTTTGTGGCATTTGTCTTTTGTCGTGTTATATTTATTTGCTTTTCATTTAAATGTTTCTTGAATTGATCAGTTGAATAACTTTTCGTTGAAATTTCAAGTTGTAATGTTTGAGAATTGTGATGTTTTTCTTTCAATAATATATTACTTATTTTAAATAAATAAATAAAATGTTGTTTCTTAATATTACAGTTTAGTGATTTTTTTTTCCACTTGTAGGTAAGATCTTAAGTTCGACTTTCGTAAATCAAGTTTGGTACAAATATTATTATGCCTATGTGCACTCTCGTAAATAGACTCTCATAGATCAAGTTAGCTTAATCCAAATCTCCTAACTCTTAATATAAATAATATCATTGTATTAAAACAAGTAATAAAAAATGTTAAATCTAGAGAACAATCATGCAAGATCAATTATAGAACAAGAGCAGCGGCATGCATAAGTGAGTTGAGACTATTTAGAGGAGTGTGGATGGTTATAGGGGACATGTTGATGTACAATATTAGAACTCTTATTATGTGGTTTTACAAAAATAATAATCTCATGTTGTAATTGTACAGAAACAATGGGAAAAATTCCTCTCTAGGGCTATTCTAGGAAAGCGGCGGAACTGGTATTACGGCATCGGCCGTTTAATTCCTGGTGATTTGGGCTCCACGGCTAGTGGGGATCATGGTTGAGTGAGTGGTCTGGGTTCGTGTGGATGTTTCGAATGATTCTACGATCGTTGGGGGAGAAAATTCGTGGGTATTGTTGGACAGGTTTGAAGTCGGTGCAACCACTGATGGAGGAGATGGTGATGAACTTAGCAAACAGGTTGGATCCCACGGCGGAGGAGCAAAGGGTTGTCGTGATTGATGATAAGGAGAGTGTGTTGTTCCCAGCCGACATGGTGTTTTTGGTTGGGAGAGTGCTCTCACGGAAGACGCTTAATACTAGTAGATTCAAACGCCAGATGCAAAACCTATGGCGCCCCAAGGCTAGGGTTACGATAGTAGAGATGGATGATGGTCTGTTCTCTTTTGGTTTTAATAGTGTGCGAGAACGTTCAATGGTGCAAAAAGGTGGGCCTTGGTTGTATGACGGCGTTCTGCTAGTGTTGGCGGAGGCGGATAACTTGGCACATCCAGCGAGGATTCCGTTGAATACGTAGGAGTTTTGGATTCAAATGAAGGGCTTACCTCTTGTGTACATGACTCGTCATATGGGGCAGTTCATCGGGAACCATATTAGAGTGCATGTTCTAACTGATCAGAGTCGCAAGGGTGATATCTTTGTAAGTATATTACGTATTCGGGTCGAGATTGATATTACAAAGAAACCTACATCGAAGTCTTCTGTTGTCGTTTCAAGGTACGGAAATGGGGGTTGATTTGGGTTACGAAAAGTTTCCAATAACCTGTTTTATCTGTGGAATTATTGGCCACATGGAAGAACAGTGTGTACAATTTGCAGGCAAGAATGGGGATGACTGTTTGAAGCCGTATTGACGTTGGTTTCAGAATGATGTGTTGAGTGTTAATTATCGGCGGCCACAAGGTAGGAGGTTTGGTTTAGATGCTTTGCATGGATGGTCCATGACAGCGCCGTTGCACGTGGTGGATGGGGAAAGTATGGATGGTACTATAGTGGAGGGGCAGGGTGCTTTGGAGGAGACACCGGTGGTGGCTGCGAAGGGGCAGTCAAGCAGCGAGTTTTTTGGGGTGGATAGGGGTGAGGCCGCCATCAGCTGGGATATTAATATTCCTGATTTGAATGTTGAAGCTGACCCGAAGGAATTGATAGATGTTTCTATGGCAGTTATGCCTACTCAGCAAATCCTGCTAGCTCGGGAATGAGGGGGATTGACCTTGTTTGGAATAGATTTGAATGCAGCGCCAGTTATGCATAGGGTAATTAATGAGGGTCATCCCTCTGCATTAGTGGTGGGGTTGGGCAGTGAGTTCAACAGGACTGTGGAGAATGTTAGTGGGCCTGGGAGTAGAGATGGGCTTTTGGGCAGTCAGCAAGTGGGCTTGGCGAGGCATGATGCGACTTTTGGGAAGAATTGAGAGGGTCCAGTTGTACCTTTTTTATGAAGATTCGGGCTTAGGATCGGACCCTTTCAACCTTATTCCTATTATAGAATACCACCAGTGAGCTAGGAAAAAGAGACTACGAAGACGTGTAGAGCGGGTTGTGTTAAACAATCCCCAGGCTAATACACTGGAATCCTTGGTGCACAGGTTAATGAGTTTGGGAAGCGTGGGATTCGAGAAGGTGAGGATGTGGAGGACCAGCGTGAAGGTCAAAGAAGGTTGCTTGATAACTCGGCGTCGTTCAGTTCATCGACGGAGGTTGACAGGGGTCAACCCCGCCGTCTGCAATGAGTTGTTTAAGTTGGAACTGTCGGGGGTTTGGGAACCTCCGGGCAATTCATGCGCTACAACGTCCAATATCTAGTCAAGATCCCACTGTAGTGTTCTTGTGCGAGACGAAAAGTAATTCTCGTTACATGGACCGTTTACGATTAAAGTTGAATTTTGATTGTAGTTTTACTGTTGACAGTAGAGGTAATTCAGAGAGTTTGTGTGTTTTATGGAAAGAGGAGATAAATTTATGTTTACGATCCTATTCTCAGAATCATATTGACTTTGATGTGGGTGCTCTGGGGGATATGTTGTATTGGAGATTTACTGCTTTCTATGGATTTCCTGCCACTTGCGATAGCTTTAAATCTTGGAGGTTGCTGTAGACTATTACTGGGAATGAGTCCACACCGTGGGTTTTTGTTGAGGATTTTAATGAAATCCTCGAAGCTAATGAGCAGAAAGAAGGCAATATTCGACAGGATAGACAGATGGAGGGGTTCAGAAATATGGTCGATCATTGTCAGTTGGTAGACCTTGGCTTTTCAGGTAATAAGTTTACGTGGTTCACGACTAAAGGGGGTGGAATAAAGGTGAGGTTGGATCGAGCATTGGGTAATCAAAAATGGATGAAGTTATTTTCGCAATTTAAAGTGCAACATTTGAATAAATCTTCGTCTGATCATGTCCTGGTATTGCTTAATTGGTCGGGACGTACACCAATCATAGGAAATAAGCAATTTCGATATGAGGAAGCTTGGCACATGCAGAATGGGTGTCATGAAACGGTACAATAGGGGTGGAAGCAGTTTGTGGAGGGCTCGCCAATGTTTCAGGTTACTAAAAAGATTAAGATGACAAGAATGAAGCTCATCAACTGGGCCCGGAGCACTACCAGGTCTGGATCGAAAGAGATTAGGGAAGTGAAGGATCAGCTTACGAGGTTGTTGGGTCATCCTTTCACGGAGGAATCTATTGAACAGAAAAATGAGCTTATTGGCAAGTTGAATAGGTTGCTTGAACAAGATGAGCAATTTTGGAGACAACGGTCGAAAGAGAATTGGCTTAAAATGGGTGATCGAAATACTAAATATTTTCATCATAAAGCTAATCGGAGACAAAAGCGTAACTGCTGCTTGTATGGGTTATCGGATGATAATGGGGATTGGCGGGAGGATCGTAAGTGTATGAAGGAGATTGTGGTTTCATATTTCACCAAGATTTTTAGCTCCAGTGAGGTGGGGAACTTCGATGAGATCTTATGCCATATCATGCCTTCGGTGATGGAGGAGATGAATACTTATCTTGACAGCCCGTTCACGGACGAGGAGATTAAAATAGTTGTGTGTCAGATGCACCCTACGAAGCACCTGGCCCTGATGATATGTCTCTGGGATTTTGTCAAAAGCATTGGGGGGTGGTAGGTCCAGATGTTTGCCATGGGGTTCGGTCCATGCTCTTTTCAGGACATATATTACGGAAATCAATTATACCCATGTCACGCTTATTCCTAAAGTTAAGGATGCTACATCGATGACACAACTACGCCCTATTAGTTTGTGCAATGTTTTGTACAAAATAGTGGCGAAAGTATTGACGAACAGGTTGAAGACTATCCTTCCACTTGTTATTTCCCCTACATAAAGTGCTTTTGTGCCGGGACGATTAATTTTCGATAATTATTTGGTGGCTGCTGAAGTGGCTCATTATATGCATAAACGATCCTCCGGATCTAATGGTCTCATGGCGTTGAAGTTGGATATTAGCAAGGCATATGATAGTGTGGAATGGAAGTTCCTTAAGGCTATGATGCATCGCATGGGATTTTCTGACAAGTGGATCCGTACATTTATATTGTGCATTACTATGGTGACGTATTCTTTTAAGTTGACTGGGGACCCGGTGGGTTATGTGTGTCTTGAACAAGGTATAAGACAAGGGGATCCATTATCCCCATATTTGTTTGTTATGTGTGCAGAGGGACTATCGGTATTATTGACTAAAGCCGAGCTTGATGGAGATTTGCAGGGGATCAAGGTTTGTAGGGCTGCACCTAATATTCACCACTTATTCTTCACGGATGACAATTTTCTCTTTGCTCGAGGTACTCTTAGTGAGTGCATATATATTAAATAGGTGTTACGTACGTATGAAGCAGCTTCTGGTCAAGCAGTAAACTTTGTGAAGAGTTGTGTTTCCTTTAGTCCCAATATTACTAGCTATGATAAGCAGTTACTAGCAGATTGTCTTGGTATGAGCAGAGTGGAATTTCATGATAAATATCTAGGCTTGCCAGTATTAATTAGGAAGTCAAAGAAGGAAACTTTTGCGTATGTTAAAGATAAGGTCTGGAAAAAGCTTCAAAGTTGGCGAGGTGGACTTCTGAGTAGTGCGGGACGTGAGTTATTGGTTAAGACGGTGGCTTAGGCGTTACCTATGTATTCTATGCAATGTTTCCTTCTCCCTAAATCATTTTGTGAGGAGCTGAATTTGATGATAGCTAAGTTTTGATAGAGTGGAGATCCGGGCAAAATGAAAATTCATTGGCTTAATTGGAGGTAATTATGTAAGCCCAAGCATGAAGGTGGTCCTGGATTTAGAGATCTTTATGCGTTTACTCTTGCATTGTTGGCAAGGCAAGCATGGCAGTTTCTTCATGATTATGAGTCTCTTGTATGCCGTGTTTTTAAACCCCGTTATTTCCCCATGGTTGATTTTCTACAAGCGAGGGTAACTTCTAATAGCTCATATGTTTGGAGAATTATTGTTGCTTCGAGACCGGTGATTCAAAAGGGCCTACGGTGGCAGGTGGGAAATGGGAGATTGATTCGAATTTGGCATGACGAGTGGGTGCCAAGGGAATCTTGTTTCCGGGTCTTGACCCGCCACCGGTGCAATGGGATGTTGAGGCCACGGTGGACAAATTATTTTGGGTGGATTCAAAGCAGTGGAATTTTCAATTATTGTATGATCTTTTCTCCCAGGAGGAAGTAGCTTTAATTAAAGGCATTCCACTAAGTTTAAAGGATACCATAGATCGTCAAATTTGGAATTATGACTGACACGGGAAGTTTACTGTTCGAAGTGCCTATCATGTTGCTCGGGGCTTAGTGGGCACTAGTGGAGAGGGTGCAGTTGGCTCCTCTTCTTCTTCTAATGTTGTGGGCGAAAAATTATGGAAGAAATTGTGGAAAGCCTGCGTTCCTGGGAAAGTGAAAATTTGTGTTTGGCTTGCTTGGATTCTCTGCCTATAAGATTAAATCTTTGCAAACGAAGAGTGATGAATGAGGAGTTGTGTGTAGTTTGTGGTGGTCAAGTGGAATCAATTGAACATGTGTTGCGTGACTGCAATGTGGCAAGAGCGGTGTGGTTTCGAAGTTTGGGTGGAAGGGTGGATGCCGACCAACGGGTGTCACTTATGATTTGGTTAGCAAATCTACATTTGCAAGGTTCTCAATCGGGATTTGAACTTTGTTTAATGCTGCTTTGGAATTTGTGGAAGCACATGAATGACATTCTTTGGAACGGAAAGCCGGTGCCTCCCCTCGAGATTAAGCTCCATGCCGAGGGTTGGCTGCAGAAATTTCATCTTTGGCATAAACCTGAAACTAGGAAGGTCAACCGAGAGAATCAGAGATGGGGGAAGCCTGAAGAGGGATGGTTGAAGTGTAATTTCGATGGAGCATGGAGTCATAATGGGAACGGGGGAGGTTTTGGAGCAGTGATACGTAATCATTTGGGGCAGTTTGTTGTTGCGGTTACAGGTCCGGTGCAGGAAGTCTGCTCGGCTCTGCATGTTGAGTTTTTTGCAGCTCGTAGAGCTGTCTTGTTGATGAAGAGCCTGGGTTTGGTAGGAATGAAGACTTATTTTGAAGGTGATGCTACTTTGGTGTTGGTAGCCATGAAAGGTCAAGGGGATGATTGTTCTGAGCTCGGTCTTATTATTAATTATTTGTACTATTTTCTTATGAAGTGGTCATCTGTTTTGGTTAGTCATATTCCGCGGAAAGGTAACTCTGTAGCACATCGGCTTGCTCGGATGGGGATCACGAGTACTTAGGAGGTAGTTTGGTTTGAGGAACCTCCGGATTTGATTCGGGATATTCTTTTAGAGGAGTCTTTGTAAGTTCATGTTATTGTTCATTTGAGGATAGGTTATTGTGGAGTGGGACGCTCTTTTCCTTCGATCGGGTTGAAATCCCCAGCAAGGTTTTTATCAAGGCCCATTATGCACACTATCCTTAGTTTGTACGTATTCTGATTTACCTAATGAATATCCTACTTTCTCAAAAAAAAAAATTATACATAAACAGACCTACTGGGATACGAAAGGACGAAGATGCATTTCACTTAGTTATTCCTTTAATTGTTGAAATGATGAGATTTTCAATATGTTGTCGATATTTAATTAATATGTCGTGAATATTTAATCACTATGTTGTCAATATTAAATTTCTATGTCGTCAACCATATTTGGTTGAAATTCAATTTGTTCATAAGGTAAAAGCATTATTAATTTTAGTCCGTAATTATTATAGGAATTTTGATAAATGTTAGGGTAATTATACTAGATTATCTAAACTACTACGAGGGGGATTTATACATGGATACATAAGGTGGAGCGTACTGTTATAGCCAACTTAACTAAACTCACGTCTGTAAATTTGAACGATTAAAGTGTAACCTTACCTTAGATCTTGTATGCCAATGTCATGTTATAACACGATTACGATGTTGTGTAAGTTAATGTCTATACTGTAATAGTACATCATCGGTATAATAATAGGCTTTAATCTTGTTATTCAATCACGTGGAAGTACAAAAACCTACATTGACAATATAATAGAACGTTCATAATGTAACTACCAACCTTGTTAGAGTAGTAATAACTCATATCTTGTCATTTACTTGAATTTTATCATAATTATGTAGCATTGAAGTGTTTGGACCATCATAGTGTATCTTTAATTGCACCGTGATGTTATTAGAGATCTTTTTTTTTTACAGAGTACCGTAGAATCTAGTCGCCAAAAATATAACTTGAACAGTTGAACAAAGAAAAACAGACCCACCCCCCATTTCGGCCTTAAATTACTGTAGTACAATTATTCATCCATGAGACTAAAACCTGGTTTGGTACTGAGGTGATTCTGAAAAAAATGGCTATAAAAAAAAGCTGGTAAACATTCAGCTTCAGCTTTTTTTCACAGTTTTGGATTAAAAAAAGCCAAAAACACAAAGCTGCAAAACCTAGCTTTGAAAAACCAGCTTTTTTTCACATCTGTTTTACATAAAAGTTTATCAAACACGATAATACTGCTTTTTTTTTCAAAAGCACTTTTACAAAAAAGTTTACCAAATACTCTGCTGCTTTATTTCACAGCTGCTTATTCTCACAGCATAGCAAAAGCAGGTTTTTTTCAAAGCACAACAATACCAAACCAGCCCTAAGTCACTTCAAAAACCACAAGAGAAGATCTTCAGCATCAACGCCAATTTTAATCTTTCAATAGAACGACATATTTACATTAATAAGTAAGAGATTTGTCTTAAGCCGCAAATAATACGTTAGTCATAATAATTTGATATCAAGCTTGCTCTCTATGAAAATCAAACCAAAAACCTCATACTTAATATTAATGCTAAGTAGATTGGAAAGTCGACCATGAGAACTGCAGGATACACACAATCCCCTAGTACTAATTGCTCTGGCCGAGTTAAAGCATCTCCAGTAAAGATGTCAAAACAAAATAGTCAAACGTAAATTTGAAGGCTTATTCAATTAATATTTATAGGAGCCCCCACTCTTGAAAACAAATCAATCAAAACGAATTTTCATAATCTATGATTGGTGCATTACTAAGACCCGCACAACAAAACATTTAAAAAGGTGAAGACATCAGATTTTCTCACACGTAAAAACAGTAGCAAGCTTTGTATATGCTAGCCGTAGCGTCTATTTTTCCTCGAGTAGTGTTGCAAAAACTTGTCGTTCAATTTCAACCTGAAGAAGCAAAGCTAGTTGCTTATGACGCCATTTTCATCTGTATTTGCCGATGGACATGTACCAGAAACTCAACATAGGAGGGGCCATTCGGACTCTGGTCTTCCACCAAGCATGACAAAAACAATGCTCCTGCAGCAAAAGATAATACGATACTTAATCAAACCAAATTCATAAGATTTCTTTAATTTATTGCCGTTCTAGTGAATCAGATATTCGGCTGCGTTCTCACCTGACGGATCTCCTTTCCTACACAATTTTAACCTGCAAATAAACAAGACGAATCGGAAATCATTGCCTTAGACGAAACCATCAAAAAGTGAATGCAAGGAACCAGTAACAGAACATAATATCATACCGAAGGTAGGAACATCTCTGGCGCCGTATTTCATTTACCACATCATTCAGCTTCTTCGATAACGGATTATCATACTGCTGCAGCACAAACTGGGGGAAAGAACTTACGAGTTAAATAATGATACGTTGCACAGCGAGAAAGTGTCCGCGATAATGAAGTTATTTAACTCATGCACCCTCATTTATCATCAAAATCTTGACAATCATATAAATGTAATTAAAAACATGAACACAACCAAAACAATGATAGAGAATGAATTAAGCCTCAGTTAAAAAATTAATTAAGCACCCAGCCCCGTCATTCTAGTGAACTGAAACAGGATCCGAGAAATCCAGTTCAGATACTGAATGCCTGTGGCTTGAGGCCAAAAGTGTATTTTACAATTTAATTCAAGCAGAAGATGAGTAACCAAAGTGATAAACGATGGGGTTACCTGAGTAGGAAGTTCATTAGCAGAGGAGATTCCAAACAGTTGCTGCAAAATTCCAGGATCCACCGAATTCCCAATATATATTAAACAGTCGTCACCATTCTCGAGAAGATAAATTCCCGCATCACTCACATGTTCGCTGGAAAGTGGAATCACCGGAGGAAATGGAGATTCATCACCCTCCTGTCAATTAACGAATGCCACCGGTGATATAAAATGCATATCTCAAAGGGTTGAATAAGAAGCTAAATGACGCACCTTTTTGGATTCGAGATCATGAATGGCCACCATTCTGGGGTACACCAGTGGAACTGCCAAAGGAACAGAAAGGGAAGAAACATGGTTGATCCAGAAGGACCGCTCATCTATTTTTCCATCACTTCGTAGCCCTGTACTTTTGATTAATGCTGAAAAAGGAACACAAGATAAATATATCAATATACATACAAACTCTTCTAAGAAGCTGACTGATAATTCTGTGCAACATGTTTCCACAATAGAAGAGGAATGTTTTTCTTTAACATTCTATCAATCAGAACAGAAATTCGTTTCTGGGTGATAAGCAGTACATTTCTGTGCTGCATGGAGAAGTCTAGTGTTCCTGCTAAGGTTTGTCTTTTGGCTCGGATCATATCTCACGGTCCATGGGAATGAGCTCTTGAAAAAAAAGTCAGGTTCTGGGCATCATTATGGGCTTCTGTGTCTCCAGCCTTTAGGGATGTTTCATTTTGTGTAAATTGATTAGAGACATTAGGCTGGGGAGCTGCTGTAGGGTAGTTTTAGTGTTTTGACTTGTATCAAATTATCATCGACCTCTTTTTCCCCAAGTTTTTATACTATGCTCTGTGGTTTTTCATACGACTATGTTTCTCTTGAAAACAAAAATAAAAATATCAGAACAGGAGAAACCAACAACGAAAAAAAATAAAAACATCATAAATTCATATAAACTAGTAATGGATATATTAGTAAATAATAATATACCAAGGGTGTATAGAGGCAGGAGCTTCAGTGCCTCCGGAAGAATAAGCTGTCCAGAAGATGATACAGTAGCACAAAATTTACGATATGACAGAAGACTACTGATGCACAGATTTGTAACTTGTTCCCGTACACGCAAGAGAGCACTTGAAGGAATTTCGTTTGCCACTGTACACAAATATTAAAAAAGGACTTACAGTTCGTCCAAAGGAAATTAGACAGAATGTCAAAAGAAACGCAATCCTAAGAAATAATAAATTGGCAAGATGCAGCAAGTGATTGAAAAGGAACGTCAAGAAAGAGAATTTATATCATCATTTCAATCTATCAGAGGTGAATGATGAAAGTGTCTTTAAAGACGGTGATTTCATAAATAAATTCACAGATTTAAACACTGGGTTTAACTGAGGAAAACAAGCATTACATAATGGGAAAATGAGGATAACAAAAAGAAAACAACAACGAAGAGCATACAATAGCATACCTTGCTTCATGAAACACGCAAATTGAGTGTCCAAATCAGCAGCACGAAACAGATTACTTAGCATACTTGTGCATGGCAGAGACAAAGTTGTAACTCGAATTCTCCGTTGGCCATACACAGTTGTGTATAAAAGGGCACACTGGATAATGCAAAATATCAAAATATATTAATAATGAAATATATAAATATGACTAAACATTGAAATGAACATTCAGTTGCAGAGATGAGGAGATGTCGTAAAATCAGTAGTGACAGATACAAGAAAAGCTCATAAGATAGTATATCAAAATTATTGCATTAGAAACCTTAGGCAGAAAGCAGAGAAATTAAGATTTACCTGGAAACCACATTCTGAGCCATCCTGTAATTTATCATCATGTTTTAAGGTCACCATAATAGTTTTATCAGAGTCAATCTGCAGATAGAAGCGACCGGTTATGATTTCAACAAACAGTATAAGAGGCAATATCACTCTTTCCAAGGCAAAATGAAAACGGAAAAAGGAGATGGAGAGAGAGTGAGAGAGAGAGAGAGAGAGAGAGAGAGAGAGAACGAGGAGAATGAAACCCACAAAACAGAAAATTAGATAAACGGGCTATGATTAAGCAACAAGCACTAAATGTTTCAAATTGCAAAATCTTGATTTTATTGTCATTGTCGGTCAACGCAATCGAGGGGGTAGGGGAAAATTTACTTCCATGGAAGATAAATGATAAGTAAGAAACATAGTCTGATGTACTAGTAATCAGAGATATTCTAGGATATGTACAAACCCCAGGTACGTCAACATCTGTAGGGATACGTTTGCAAAAGCTCCCATGATACTCTTGAACTTGAATACCCTGCAAATGGTGAAAACAAACTTATCTTACTAGAATAATTAACTTAGAAAGTAAAAAAAATTCACAATCATTGTATAAAAGAGAGAACGAGGTTCAAGAACTTGCCTGGCTGCATCTTACACGCATCACCCCCTCAAAACCTTGAGGTCTTGTGACATTCCATCTAAGATCATTGTAGAGCTTTGCAGGATCAGAGACAGCTGAGAAGGGGTAATAATAGTAAACCTGGGAGATTGAGGAAAACAGAATGTTAATACAAGGAAAAGAAGGTAACACATATAGTTACTTCTATATGTGGAAATGATCCATAGTTACGAGTGGCAGATGCTTCTCAAATCTGATTTCACAGATTGATTTGAGATGGTGGATATGTGGATAAAGAAAAAAAAAACAAAAAGATGAATAAACTAGAAAAGTCAATTAAAGAAAACCCTAGGCAAATCATAACAGAGAGAAATTTGATGCCCGAAGTATGGGTGGGGATAGAAGCAAATTCATTGTACCTGCCCTCCAGTTGTTCTTGGGATGACAGAGATAGAAGCAATGTCTATGTATGACTGGGTAGTGACAAATAAGTCGACACACACCTGGAACATTTCATGAAAAAAGAAAAATAGTTCACATAAATCAAGAATTTGTCAATTACCACTATAAATCTAAGTCAGTATAGAATTCACACCAACATGTTAACTGATCGATCATCTAGGGGGGAAAAATTAGTCAAAGGCTTACCTGAAATTCAGCCAATTCAATTGCCATTGCCTTTAAAGTTTTGTCCGCTGGTTGGAGTAATTTATGGGCCTCCTGAAATGCAGTTAAACAAAGAAAACATAATGCCAAGTCTACAAGACGATCAATTGAACAGACTACTCAACAGATGTAAAGGGATGACAGTTATGGCCACATAGCATATGCAAATTGACTCTCCAAAGTTGGATGATATCACAGTTACAAAGACCCAATATGTCAATTTATTTTGTATTAACCATCCCAAGTCTATCTACACAGCCACCTTAATTCACCAAATCGTCAAGTGGCCAGAAATTCGAGAAAAGCTCTTTCAAAAGGTATGTAATTCATCTTAACTGAACATATGTAATTGAAAAGCAAGATCTTATAAGCGGGAACAGGATCCAGAGAAAGTGAGGCCTAAGGCAAAAATATACATGAGGGCTTCCTAGTTTGATATGTTGACATAAATAAAAATATATAAGTTGTTTCTTATTCTTCTCGTCTTTTGTGATACAGTTTTAATAATTAAATTTCCAATTTAGATTATTGGAACATATGTTTTCAAAATGAAAGATAATGAAGCAAGAATTTTGTTGTTCTTTGTCCAACATTAAACAATAAAGCAAAAGACCACCACTTTTTTTTTTTGGCCTACAAATCCATTTTTTATTTCCTTCCAACCATTGTTGTTACTTTTCCACTCTTTAGAGTGGCCTTTGCCTTACAGCTTTATAGGAGCGTTTCAAATTTCACCAAAGAAATAACTCAGTTGAAAAAGAGAAGACCAGTAAGGTCTTCTATGGGAAAGGACCAATTGGCTATTGGAGCTTTCATAACGACAAGTTCCCATATAATTTCATGTTTGTGGCCTCAATCAAGGGTGTAAAGGGCTATTTGCTTAATAGTACTGCTATAAAGCACACAGATGGCATACAAGAACACATATAAAAGGTATTACCTTCTCAGCTGAAGATATATTAGCCCTTCCTTCAGCCTCTCTAGCAGAGAGGGCTCCAATTCCAGTTGAGGCCAGCACTGCAGACACATAAATTATTAGTATACTCTGAGATGCCAATAAACCAGGTATATCCGGTAAAAGAGAAAGGAGATGTCGAATGAAATAAATATGCATGCATACAAATTCTCTTGGAAAATTGGTCTATAGAAGTATACAGGACCAATAATGATACCGGTGAAAATATCTCTGAACCATTTATATGTAATTCAAGTTGACTGATAGCATGAATTGAATACTTTAGACACGACTACAAGGTAATGGTGAGAATTTAAAAATTCAGAATTCTAAACGGAGGGAAAGCCGTGATAACTGGAAACATCGGCAACTTTGAAATATTTGTTCTAGGTCAGGTTTTTTTCAGACTGGATAGGTTGTTTATCTAATTATCTTTGGACAATAAGAAAAGGTAATGTTAATCGCTGAAACAACACACAACAGATAAGCATTTCCAAATATTCTTCTCATAAAACTACTCATGTTCAATTCTCCACTGTCTCTTTAGACGTGCACCCCAAGCGTGTTGTTTTTCATTCTTTGCTTGCAATGATATATAAACGTGTTTAAAGGAGGGGAGGGGGGAACATAAGGGAGCACATTAAGTAGATATGGGATACAAGCTTGCCTGACTGAAACACCAAAAGTTTCCCTCCGGTACTCTTCATTGCCAAGAAAGCAGCCTAGGCAAGGAGGAAAAAAAAATGAGATAATGAATTACCCGCAATGAATTTACATATCAATCTTTTATAAAATAAAAATATGTGCAAATCATATTTTAATGATTTTGTTGCTAGCCGCAACAGCAACAAATAAGAAGAGAAATACGTATCAACTAAATATACTCAATGAGATTGAATACAAAGTGCTCCTCACAGTAAAGCAAGTCTAAATCCAAAGATAGGGCTTAATTACTGGGCTGGTTGACCAACCGCAATAGTGTTAGATGTTTTGATCATCTATACATTATATTCATATATATATAAGTTCAGATATTATTGACAATTAGATCTATTTAAATTATAATACAATTCTATTATAAACAATTAAAAACATAAAGTACAAATAAATACTATTATACAACTATGTTATAGGTTTGATAAATTTTAAAGTGGTAGCTAGAAGAGAAAAGCTGAGAGTTTGACTGTCTAGATGGAATGCAGGATGTAGATTAATGCCATAGCTCGTGTTCAAATACCACCAGAAACGAGGTTTATCATTTTCAACGCTAAGGGCTGGTTTAACAGCTCAAATAATGGGTTAACTCCACATTTTGGTTTGACAACTAGTCAGCAGTCAAAGTGGGTTTGACTGAAATCAATCCCAACGTGTTCAGACAGTAAGTAAAACCCAGTTAGCAGCCAAATAAGCCAGACATGATACACAAATATTGAGGCATGTCCACAGCCAAAAGGAGGAAAAATAAGAAAGTTGATCAGCATGTTGGCAAGAACAAAACGCTGATCCAATCAGCTTTCAGGTGTAGGCAAGCATCTACAACAACAACAACAACGCCTTATCCCACTAAGTGGGGGTCGGAAAATGAAATTATTCCAACAACAAAACTTTCTGGTGTATGCAAGGATCTACACATATAGGATTTTCAATTTCTTGTATTTAATAAAATTATTCCAAAAATTTCTTAAACTTAACATGTCAGAGAATGATTTTAGCCCACCATTTTAATTCTTAAATGTTCTTTGCCTTAAGTTATTCAACTAATATTAAAGAGCATAAGCATCAATTATCTTATTGCCCTTCTGATTATACTCTGCTCCGGACAAAAGAACCTAGATAGAACAGATGAAGAAAAATGACATGCACAAGCATAACCAACTCATAGGAGTTATGACCTCCCGATATTCTGTATTTGGAAATGGAATAACAAACCCCAAACACCATAAACATTTCAGTACATAACAGTGTCAGGCTATACGCATACCTTGATTGCTGCACCAAAGGCTGATTCAGCAGTTTTACTACTTTGAAACATGGTGGGAATACTTTCCAATAATTGCTCCAAATGTTGACGGCACTAAGAATCCATAAAAGAAAGTATTAATAAGAATCTGAATTTGATAATAAGATGACAGACTGACTTGTGAATGATTGTTGTTAAATCAATACTAGTACACAATACATTTCATGAAGGGAAAAGTAGCAGCTACTGACCTCCGAGAGCTGAACAATCACATCAGTCTCCAGAGGAGTGTAAACATCTTGCACATCAGGAACAATAAGCATCAAAGGCTGAAAAGAAATATTGGACCTCGGTGAGAAACCATATCAAATCATTGTTTGGTAGAATAGAAGCCAAAGCCATAAAAAATAAAAAAATAAAAAAATAAAAAAAATAAAATAAAATAAAAGTTACTGGTTATATAGCCTAAACCTATAGACCAGAAAGAATACGACTAAAACAATTAAATTCAGAGGGTCAAAGAAAAAAAAAAGAGAAGAAACTAGCTGCAAATTTGCTTGTCAGAAATGAAAAATTACCACAAATATTTGCTAATCAGAATACAAGCCAAAACCAGAAATATTACTGGTTCTATATATCACCGACGAAAAAGAATTCACACAATATTCATAAACGCAAAGACAACCATGCTCTTCAACTTTAATAACGAAGTTTTTTATTTCGGGAAAAAGAGAACTTATATTGACCTGCTGCAGTGCACGTTTCAAATTGTAAAAATGGAGTGTTGCGTCAAATGTTGCAACACCCACCATTGTCCGAGGACCTTCCTGAAATAATAAATACATCAATACGTGAGTCAATTAAATTCTAACTGTCGTCGTCTCATTTAAATGTATGACTAATGACTACAGGCTTTGGGAAAATGAACCGAGCAAATATGCATGCATACACATTCTCCTAAAAAAAAGAAAATTATATACATACAAAATACATGCACACACGCACACGGTCACATACATAGAAACATATCTTGTTAAAACCGGGGCAGATCATAAGGAATGAAATATAAAAAAAATAAAATGTGCATGCAAATGAGTACATAAGATAATTAAATCTATTGACAAAAAAAAAAAAAAAAAAAAAAAACGCAAATGAACCCTAGCTAATATTTATTCACCATTAGAATTCTTGCCTTTTCCTTGATCTAATGAGATTGGTTTTGAATCATGTTGTTTCTATGTTTACTTGAATGGCATTTTGATTGACTGGCTGATGCAGTAAATAAGCAGAAATTGGAGTTTACCTTAATAGTTTTTTGGAGTTTGCAACAAAAACAGATATGAGATACTAGTGCCCATAATAAACTCTTGCACACTTTGTCAGGCATGCTTTCAAATGTGTCTGATAAATGATCTGTTTACTTTTGGGGGACAACTATGCGAGGGAAAAAAAATTGTAACCAAACTATACAGATTCGAGATAATGCAGTACATTTACAACTCCAAGCTACATTTATCGATTTCATCTTTTATTCAACCAACCAAACAAAAGGGATTGAATGGGCCTCAAAGAAAATAACACTACAGTTAGATTTAAGTTTTCCGTCAGATTCAACGACGTTTAATCTGCTCAAGTCAGCCTTAATCCCAATTCCCAAATGTCTTGGGTTAGGCATCATGGACCCTAATCTAAAATGTAGTCCGTCTATCACACACAAAAAAATAACAAAACTCTATTAAAAGAGGAGGGGGGATAAAAAGGCAAGTGCAAATGAAGTTCATTAGATTTATGTCTAAGCATTAGCATTATGAACAATAAATGCTAAGAAACAGAACCGTCAGGACAATTTAACATTATGGACAGCACTACCACATTTTGTATAACAAAATAGGAACATTATGCATACAGACAAAATAACTCACAGGAAGGTCAGCAATAACTTGACTGATTGCACTGCAAGCTGCAGCAGTTGCACCAGTTTGAATGGCATTCATGGACACATCAATGAGAAAGAAGTACACAGCTGGCATGGGATCACGCACCTGAATTATAAAAGCCAAATAATAAAAATGAAATGATCAAGAGAAGACAGAAAAAAGATTTGTAAGTCTGGTGAACTATGCAAAATTAGTTCAGTTATAACTGCATCTCATAATCAACAAACCATGTATTCTTTTGAAGCAACAAATTCAACTGTTCCTCTACATAGCTCAGGCCTTTCATCAGCATCTCTACGTCTACCATCTGGACCAAGATTGCAGTGGTAGTCACGGGGAGTCTCATCAGTAAATCCTGCAGAAGAAATGTCATACGTTGTAAGGTCACCTCTTTTGCATAAATAGAAACAGTACATACTACACCCTTATCCAGAGTCCAAAGTAGAGACCTTAAAAATGCCAAGAGCAAAAATAGAATGGTAAACAACATACTCTCGAGAAGGATTTAAACTTAACTAATGACCTAAAATATTTGAAAAGATTGCTTGAGAAACTGAAATGTTGTCTCAGCACGTTTATGATATAGATAAAAGTTCAATATGTTGGGTTTTACCAGCCCATGATAAGTTGTCCTAAGTCTATTGGGAATTAATAGTCTTAGAGGATTAAATTGTTTTCCCAATTGGAGTTGTTTTCCCAATTGGAGTTGTTTACCCAATTGGAGTTAGTTTCTCAATTGGAGAACTATTCATAATTGGATTCCAATTAGGATTAGTATTCCTTATTGAAGAAGACCTTTATTATGTCTATATAAAGGGGCTATTGTACTAGTTTTGAATTAAAGGGCAAAGTGTGTGCAAGAGAAAAGAAAAGAGAGTGTATTTCTTGTTCGTGTTCTTTCAGGTTTTTCGTCAAGTCCTAGTTCTAGAGATTTGGCAAGATTATTGGTTGTACTCATTATTGATATAGTGAAAGATTGTTATTGTTGTCCCGTGGACGTAGGCACATATTGCCGAACCACGTAAATTCTTGGTGTTATTTATCTTGGTTATTTGTTTTTCGATTTCCAGAGTTTGTTCTTGTTTTTCCCATTCTTGAACGCGATATTCTCAACACAAAAACCTTTCCAAGCCAAATAAAACAGTGCACACCTAGAAACAAACACGAAAAAAAAAAAAAAAAAAAAAAAGACATAGACGTTGCTTTGAATAAGTTTCGGGACCGCAAATTCGTCCTGTTGCATAAACTGACAGATAACACAAACAACACAATACAGACAGAAATCTTCCTTACCACACAGGTTACAAATGAATTTCCTGCCCTGGTCAATGAACTTCATGAAAGGATTTATGTAGCCTTTGCAACGAGAGCATCGAACAGGACCACTTTCACCAAAATCCACAACCTATAACAAAATGATTCAGTACTAACATAGTAGTTCGGTTAAAATGCTGATTGTTTAATTATTCAGAATTTGGTCATTTCCCCATCTTTTGTAACATTATTCATAGGGAAGCATCATGAAAGTGTTGTGTGTTATCTTCTCTCTACTTCTTTTTCTTCCAGGTAGAAAGAAATCACTTTTTGAAGTGAAGTTGGTGTCCTGGCTCTTTGAGAGCTCCCATTAAAGTGGTTGGTGTCCTGGCCGGTGGCTCAGGGGAAGGTGAAAACTTGTGATACGGTTCAAAGGAGACCGATGATCTGTTTATCCCCTCATCAGTGCATTCTGTGCAAGGAAGATTATGAATTGGTGGGTCAAACCGTCCTCCAAGGCCCTGTGATGATAGGTCTGGTTGAAGCTCTTTAAGAAGGCTGATATAAGCTGGTAATTCCAAGGGGCTGCTTCTCTTTTCTATGCAAGGCTAAAAAGGCTAAAGTTGTGTGGGGATAGATGGTTCTTGCTATGCTCTGGGTGGTCGTGTTGAAAAGAAATTGAAAGGTATTTGAAGATTATGTAGGATCAGAGGTTGAGGACAGTTAAGGGACAAAGTTCAGTTTTGGATGCTCTCTGGACTTCGGTCTCCACAGAGTTTAGACATACTTCTTTTTCAAGTATTGGGCTAGACTGGCAGGGTGGGGTGATTAAGTTCTGCTTGGGAGTTACATGTTTTTATTAGGCTTTTATTGGTTTCTTATTGCTTTTTTATTTCTTCTCTCTTCCCAGTGGCCTTCTTGCCCACTTATGTTGCTCATTTGATGTATTATTGTCTAATTTCATTAAAATAGTCTCTTTCTCAAAATTTATATATATCTGCAAGGAACAGTAATGTTATAAACACATTACTTGGATTGGTTCTTCATCTGGATGAGGAAGGGCAAATGGTTCAACCAACAAAGCTAAGGGCATCCCTGATGTTGTCAAAAGATCAGCCGTGCATGGTATCTGGTAAATTGACAAAACATGATAACATTACTAGACTTTTATTAGAAAAGAAAACAACAAGTCAAAACTGCTCCATTGAAATTGAGATAAAAAAAAATGTTTAACTACAGTAATAAACACTCAATCCATGAAAGTTAGACCCCAACCTGATTGATGGTACACCTCATGTAACGTGGACTGCAATTCCCATTGTCTCTGACAATATAATCACTTGTAGCAGGCTTCAACATAATAAAAGCAATCAAAAGGATGTAAATGATATACAATATCTAGTTTTTCCCCATGCTTAACTGCACTTTGCAGCATGAATATGAGCAATGACAATTAAAGTGAAATTACACATGTAGAAAGAGTAGAGAGTAGGGAACTCAAAAAGTATCAGGAAATACAGCTAAAGAAATTATTGAAATCATTTTTTTCCTCTTGAAATTTATGGATGAATAAATACCGGAGGTGGATTTGCCTGATTGCCCTGACGAGTTTCATGGATGAGCACCGACGAACCTGGTACAGGCCGAGGAATTTGATTCGGATCTATCTTCGATGACCCAGTCAAAGGAGATCCAGTTTGACCAACGGCAGGTGAGATAGTAGCCATGGACTGATTTGGTAGTGGTGGGGGTGGCATTCCAAACATTCTGGGTGACTGAACAGAACCAGGAAATTGGGAAGGTGGAGCCACCTAATTCAAGTCAGTATATTTCAGAAACCAAATCTAAGTAGCAACAAAACGAATTCATGCCTTCATCCTGTTTCCCTCTATTAGAACACTATCATCTACCACTTTGCATAAGTGTAGGTGGAAACAAAAGAAATTGAAATCTAATAATTTAAATGACAAAGAAGAAGAAAAATAGTATTCAAGGTTATACGTTGCAACTCGCGATATTATGCTTAAACATGTGAAATCATGTTTGAGAATAAATATTATAAGAAATAACTAACATTGATGCTTATAAGAATCAGCTCAAAAAGATTGTGATTATACTATTGTATTAAAGATGCTGCAACAAAAACCTTGAAAGCATCCACTAGAAAGCGTGTTCTTCACTTAAACAGAGAGCGGATGATTTTGATGATACGTGAACTGAAGCAGGAAAAAAATCTATCTGGTTCCAGTTAGCTTATATTAGATTATGTTGCCTTGCATAGAAACAAGTTTCAATCACTACATAAAACAAATCGTAGTTGCCAGTACACCTGGGTAGTTTTTCCGTTTGATATACACCTTAGCTTTTTACATCACATGCCCACTTTGGATTATCTTAGTTGACTCAATAATATGAAATTTGGTATTATCCATAATACTCCAAAAACAATACAAGTCACTAACCTGCCCTTGTTGCATTGGCCATGTCTGTGAGCCATAGGGAGAAACCGGAGGTGCCTGCATGCTTGGTGGTGCCGCTGAAAATGGTGGTGCTGCTGAAAATGGTGGTGCCTGCTGAACAGGACCTGGTGGAGCACTAACTGCTGGAGTGCCTAGCATAGAGTGCATGGTTGGCGTTCGAGGAGGACCTGCTGCTGTTGCCACTGTTGGTGGATGTCCAAAAGGTGGTTGAGGTGCATTTCCACTTGGAGGGAAACGAGGCCCACCTGACATAGCTCCAGAACCAAACACCGGTGGCCCATTACTCATCAATCTACCTGGTGCGGTCGTAGGAGGCATGCTCTGACCGCTACCCAAAGGAAAAGAACCAGGACCTGGGCGAGGACCTGATGCTGGTGGCGGTACTGAAACTGGACCGCTCGGTAAACCTGATGTATGAAAAGGACCAGGTGGTGGCCCAGAAGCTGGAGCTATCCCACCCACAGGGGGAAACGACCCAGGAGGCGGTCTAGACACAAAAGACGAAGGCTGGCCAACAGGCGGCCCAGTTGATCTTACTGGGGTGGTGGCAGGGGATAATGTTGGTTGTGGGGATCCTGATCGAGGTGCCGCAGGTCTTGCAAGCGCAGCGGGGGGAGGGCCAGGCCGCGAAAAAGGGGGAGGTGCAACTGGAGCCCCAGCAGGAGGGGCTGACGAATGAAAAGGCGGTGCTTGGCCAATAGGGGATGGTCTAGAGGCAGAATTAGGCATGGAAGGCTGCCTATTAAGATTCAAATTCTGCATATTTCCAGCTAACGAATCGGGATCCCTCTGAGCATTGTTAGGATTGTAATTAGGGGGGGGTGGGGCGTTAGTGTTACTATTATTGGGCCTAGGTGCCCCTGTGGGACGCACAAGAGCCGCCATTGATCACTGGAAGTCTGAAATCAAAAACCCAGATCCCTTTTTCTTCAGAAAAAATTCTTAAATTTTACCAAATTCAACAACCCAAAATCCAAATCGACAACAGCAAAAACAAAATTCAATTTAACCAAAATTCAGAAACTCATAATTCAAAGCAAAGTCGCACAGTTCGTCAGATTTACCTTCCCACCTGCGAACGAGATCCCACCAGAGGGTTCGCGAGATAGGTCACTGGAACGACCGAACCGGCTGCCGTCACCGATCAGATCGTCAACTGCAAGCAAAACGAAACGAGTCAAACCCTGCTTCACAGCCCAATTGTTCGCCTACCCAACTGTTCAATTTTCCATGTCAGTAGCCAGTGATGATACTCGTCGTACTATGAGCAAGTTGCAGGCAGGTAGTGAAATTCGTGATTTGGCGAATGTTTGTTCTCGTGATGGCGAAACGGAAGAGTGGAGAGAGAGAGAGAGAGAGAGAGAGAGAGAGAGAGAGAGAGAGGGGGGGGGGGGGGAGGGAGAGACTTTGGGAGAATTGGCAAAACTGATAACAATCAAGGGTATCTTTGCAAATATTCATTAGTTATGGTTACTTCTGAATCCTATTTTGGCTTCGGTTCGTTTCTGGAATTTGTGTCTGTTCGTTTCTTTTTACCCGCCAAAAACGGAAGTATATCTATATGTAGTTAGTGTTGGGTCTAATGATTGGGCTTGAAAAGAGCCCATTGAGGATAGGAAGATCAAGATATTAGGCCTGCAAGTCAACAAGTAGTTCAAATGACATAATACCATCACAAGAACGAAAGAAAATGTCATTAACGACCACTCACAACCCTGAATTGTCTACCAACAACAAAAGACGAGCTAAGAACTTAAAGAACTTTCTGATCGCTTGAGCCAGTTGGCAAACCTAATAACTTCCTAGCACGAAGCTGCAAAGACAGGTTTGTTCAAACGTCAACTCATAGCCACGCGTTGGCCACCAAAGAAGTCTATGAAGAGACGCAAAGGCAGTTAGACTTAGCGCTCAGCTAAAGTATTGGATAATGGAGGAATAGCTTATAGGTCGTGTTGGAACTAAATTCTCGCACCGCCGTGAAGGGTGGCGATGCACAAACTCGACTAATGTGTAAAAGAACACACAACCGTAAGTAGTCCAGGACTAGGGTATGCTAGTCGAAAGCTCTCTGATGGTTAAGTTAGTAAGCAGTATTATGAGACTCGAGCAGTAGGCAAGAGAACAAGTGAGCGTTAATTGCACTACCAAAGATGAATACTAAAATGGTGTATTTATACTAGTTGAAGTAGAGCGGTATTAAACTGGGAGAATCTCATAGGATACCTAGGAAGTAGATATTGCATCTTCTTAGGATTATGATTATTTGCGGCGCACGCCAATCCTTAGATTGTAAAGACTCCAAGAATATAGGAAACCTATTGATTCTTTGTTGGATTAGGTTTCCAAACTTTGCCTACTGCTCTGGAACAGGATGATGGTGACTTCGATGCTCTGTATGTACAACTTCGCTGAGAAGTTGTTGAGTCCATAACCGAACTTCTGAAGTATTCGTATTCTGATCCATTTTACTTAAGCTCTGGAAAATATTGGTCCCACAATTTCCATTAACTATGAATCTGAAAATGACTTGTTCACCTTGAGGATGGATAATTATTCAAAAACCATGCTTTTGGAGTAAACTGGAATAAATACAGTTTCAAATCTTCTATCACGTGGCTATTCAACCTTATGAATGCTACAAAGCAATCGAGACGTTCTGGATTTGGGCATGTTGTCTTGATAATCGTTCTATCAATATCACAATGCTAAAGATGTCTTATTTGCGTGTGCACAGAGAATGAAGGATTGTTCGTTTTCTAATTAACTCTAGCTGTCAAATTTGTTGATCTTAAGGTGAGACGATCTGAATCCCCTGGTGAGATGATTATGAAATATCTTCAACTATCATTATTTGCCTTCTTCAGAATTTTCTTAGTCTTTTGCTCAAGAAAGTTCAAAGTTTTTCCTTCTCTTTTCACCTGAAGTTCCTGACGCCTGATGTTGCAACCAATCCCCTGATGCTGCAACCACCAGTGCACCCACCATACAACTCAAAATTGCCAAACATTAAGGGACCAGATTGAAAAAATCCTCGACCAGGGGCACTGCTGAGAATTCATCAAAAGCAAAACAAGGGAGAAGGGACACGTTGACGAAAAGACAATGGTAAGTCCGACAGGTACAAGCTTATTAATGATGAAGATGACAGACGTCTAGCAAATAAGCTACCTTCTACACCAATTGCATTTACGAAGATAAAGGCTGCCTAAAGAAAAGAGAACTAGCTGATCCAAACGAGGAGGTTCGACTTTTCTAAGATGGACCGTCCTTAAAAGTCGTCAAATCACTAAAAGAATTCATTTTTCCAAACTATATGGAAGATATGTCGGCCCTCCATTGCGGATTCAACCATAAATAATTTCAACTCTGTAGTCTGTGCGAACACAACTATATGGAGAACTCATCTCCTTATTACCTCACCATGGGCCATTTGTCAAAGATGATCCCCTTTTGTAGAACTTACGTTGTATCATCTTTTAATTAGAACTGCATCAGTGATTTGATTCTCCTGCCTAGAGATATGCATGCAATCTTATCCAGATTTAATCACACTCTTTATCAAATTCTTCATTCTCTTATGATTAAGAACTTCAATGTTTAATTATGCAGTGACTTTCATTTTACTTGTTTGTTCTTTTCTTTTTGCGGCACTGGAGATACCCTAAAATCCCAAATAGCACACAACTTTAAAACTTCGCATAATTGTGAGTCTAAAAGTTCAAAGTGACAGTGTCAAAAGAGTTTCATTTAGCCCACTCGTAATGTTTAGTTAGCAATTTTGGAGGCTTGAATCGTATTAAGCACGATTACGATAGTCGGGCTACGGGCAAGGGAACATAGTCCCCTGACCCGAAAGTTTAATGCACCATCCAGCCTTCTAAAAGTCTATGCAACCTAAGGGTTATGGGTCAAACATAGGCTCTACGCTATTTGAGAGAATACTAAAAAGGACGATTCAAATATCATCCACATGGTGACTCTAATTTCTGACCCTAAGTAGGATTACTTAGATTGCAGACTAGCGTATTAAATCAAGTACGTTATGGAACACCATGTGCTTAAGAAAGTCCTAAAGAGGCATCCAGACTAAAAAGTTTTCAAGAGGAATTTTATTCCTAATGAGCTCTAATACACGAAAATGCCTTAGTCAAGTCAGCTAAGCGCAGTTTAATCAGAAAAGGTCAGATCTGACACATAAGGCTCGACAAAGAGATTCCAAAGGTGTTTCCGACGTATATCTAAGCGACTAAGTATTTAGCAAACTTTATACTAAGATTCACTAGGGACAGACATGTAATTTAAACTGGGAAGGCATCCCCTTCTAGGTGACACGTTGCAATCTAAAAACTCCTCAAACCCGAAATGGGGTAAGGTGAACGAGCAACAAGCATGAGGCAATAACCGAGTCAGTACAAGAAAAGACCTTGAAAACCTGGAGGACGTTCTAGGTACGATTCGACGATTTCTCATTCTTAGTCCAATCAATGCACAAAAGCAAGTCTAAGACAAATGCTTTCTAATGGGTTTAGTAACTGATGTCGAAGGATACTCATCATTCTTGTAGTTAGAGGGAGACATCTTGAAAATTCCTACGTAAAAGTTCAAGAGAAATATTAAAGACTACTCAATAGGTATATGAAAAATAAAATGTAGGGTTAAAAGGGGGCAGGCACAAGAAAGCACACCAACATGCTATACCACGGCCCAAAGTAGTAGCACACTAAGGCCCTGTCACAGGAACCCAGTGCCTCAGTACTAGGCCCCACATCTCATTTCTTTTATGTTGCACTAACTCGCAGGCCTGCCTATGAGGAAGCCCAGCGCCCTGTGCCAAGCATTTATCCCTCTTTTCTCAGCGTACATAGTACAAGCCCAAGCCCAAGCCTCTTTGTTCCTTTCTCTCAACCTAAGTCGACAAGAGGCCCGTCTCCCACTTAGCTCAACAGCAAGTCAGGTCGCGACCCATATTCTTTCTAACAAGTTCAGTGGCCTAAGCCAATACTTATCTCTACTTCCATGTATGAAAATATGAGCTCCAAATTAGTTGAGCCCCAATTTTCCTAGTTCATGGCCCTGCTAGCCGTGCATTTGGCCCCAACCAGCCACGCGTCAAACTTGTGCTTAATCACGTTGCCAACACCTCAACTTCAGCCGAAAGAGAGACATCTTGAAAATTCCTACGTAAAAGTTCAACAGAAATATTAAAAAGACTACTCAATAGATATATGAAAAATAAATTGTATTGTTGGAAGGGGGCAGGCACAAGGCCCCAGACCATCATGCCACACCACAGCCCAAAGTAACAGCACACCAAGGCCCTGGTTGCAGGAACCCAGTGCCCTAGCGCTAGGCCTCACATCCCATCTCTTTTATCTCGCACTAGCTCGTAGGCCCGCCTAGAAGAAAGCCCAGCACCACGTGCCAAGCCTTCATCCCTCTCCTCTCAACCCACAAAGTACAGGCCCAAGCCTCTCAGTTCATTTCTCGAAGTCGACAAAAGATCCGCCTCCCACTCAGCACAGCAGCAAGTCAGGTCGCGACCCACTTTCTTTCTAGCAAGTTTAATGGCCTAGGCTAATACCTCTCTACTTTCATGTATAGCCCACACCAATTGGGCCGAGCCTCAATAGGGCTGAGCCTCAACTTCCCTAGTTCCTGGCCCTGCTAGCCGTGCATCTACCAATTGTGCGCCGAGCTCGTGCTAGATCACATTGCCAGCATCTTAGCTTCAGCCAAGCTGATTCTTGCCACACTACACCAGCTCCTAGGCTCCTCGCCGAACCAACCCACCACGATGCCAAGCCAGCCATAGGTTCTAGAAGAAAAAAAAAATATTTAAGTTTTCCTTACCTTGGTGCGGCACGAAGAAGAAGGTAACGATGACGCTCTACTCTTCGCAAGGGCAAACAAAGAATTAAACTCGAGAAGGGGGTACATTTCCTCTATTTTTTTTCTTTTTGCTGGGATAAAAATTGCTCTAGGAATTTATTTAAACCTCTACTTAAGGTAAACTTAAATAAGTTCTAGAAGGCAGTTGGTTCCCCTTTCCTAGAAGACTTCAAATCCAAGTTAAAGCTCAGAATCTCAAGCAAATTAAGAAAGAACTTTCGACTTTCCCATTTGGAAATCTACATTTTCTGCCCTTTTTTGCATGCAGTACAGCAGGTGTGGGGGCGTATGTGGAGCGAAAAATAATCTAAAAAATCCTAGAGCTGCCACATAGATTTTTTTCAAAGAAGACAAGAATACCCTCATTAAATGGCGGCTCACATTTAGTCCACTCACAGTTCAACCTCTTTGAAGATATGAACAGTTGACTACAACATCACCAAGCTCTTATTGTAACGACCCAAAAATTCGAAATAGGAAGCTAAATCCGGAAGCTAAACGTAAAGGTAGGCCAAAGTAAATATATAAGGTTAATTACAATTCTAATTAACCACACTAAAATTAAATTTGGGTTATTTTATTATGGCTACATCTAACCTCGTTAGACTGCCTATGTACCCTACGAAGGGATCAAGCCATTCGTAGTTCACAATTTCAATTTCTAACTCATTTTCAAAAAATCATTCAAGTGACTAACAATCACTAGCTATGTTCAACAAGTACATCACACCAATTTCATATCAAATATAGATTCAGAATATCAAAATTAGCTCAAAAAGGCAGCATCGGCTCAGTGGCCACGCGTCGCCGTGCGTGGCAGTTTCCGGCGAACGGAAACCCAGTTTTCCGACGAACTCCAAAAATTACCAAATTTTACAGGATTGAAGAGTTCAATGAGAGGAACAACTTTCATACATAGGCTAAAGTCCAATTCGGCCGGGAATTACCTAAAATTGGCCACGAATCGCCGGACTCCTAGAATTTGGGTGGTTTCGATCTGACACCAAAACGAACTCTAACGCCCCATCCAATGCATGGACTTTGTTCCTGGGGTTGATGGAAGTGCATTGGTGGTAATGGTTTCCTGAGTTAGCTTCAGATTTGGTGAATTCCCACTCAAACCCGTCTCATCCACCTTAAGGTTCCTCGTAAAATTGAACCTCATTTCGTCTGTTTTAGGATGAAAATGAGAGAGGGATCGATTGGCCTCAAAGATAGGTTCATTTTGACACCGTCCCCGTCATCAACAGTGACCTGAGTAGGGAGATGGCATCGGGGGTCCATTGGATCCGCTTCGGCCGATTCCTCCTTTCTTTTTCTTTTTTTTTTCTTTTTTTTTTTGCTCCTTTCCCTCCTTGTTCTCTGCCCCGATTGGTCCTCTCCCTCCCCTTTCTCTCCTCCACTCTTCATCATATCCATCCAAAATGTCCACGTGGAGCCTTCTAGAGTGAAGGTTAAATTACCAAAATGTCATTGACTTTAAACATTAATAACTTCTTTGTTATAATTTCGTTTCACGAACGGTTTTCGCCTACGCGCTCGTAGGATCGAAATCTATCCAAATATGTCAAGAAACATGACAAAATATATGAGGATAAAATACGTCCCCATAAAATTTCGTTTAGCCACCTAGGGCATTTTCATCTTTTCACTTTCCGAAAAAAAAAATTCCAAATTCATATATTTTAAATTTTCAAGGGTATTACATTCGACCCCCATTAAAATAAATCTCGTCCTCGAAATTTCTACCCTCGAATAACGAAAAAGGAATTAGAGCTAATTCCACAATTCCATTTATAGTGAATAAAATCATAACCTTAGTCTACGATTTTATTCAAGCCCCAGAAATAAATACTTCCACGAAGTAATCATTTAAACATAGGTTCCTACCACACTCATTGGTAGAATAAATATCAGAAATTTTAGCCATACACATTGGCAAAATAAAGATCACATCAAGCCATAATTCACATTAGCAAAATAACTATCACAATCATTGGTAAACCACTTACCATTATTGGCTACACGCAGCCGTTACCATGATTCTTCCTCAAAGTTTCTAGCCACAATCACTGTCGATATCAAACATTAGAAAAATTTTGCCATTTTCATCCTTGGCAAACAAATATCATAAATTCAAGCCGTAACCATCATTGGCCAAATAAATATCAGAATTTCAAGCCACATCTACTATTGGTAAATCACTTACCATTATTGCCATTTCATATGTGGCAAAACAAATATCATAAGTTCAAGCCATAACGATCATCGGCCAAATAAAATACCAAAATACCAAGCCATAACCATCAGTGGCTAGGCGAAAATCACAATTTCAAGCCAAACCATTTAAGTTGGCAATCAAATATAAGAAATTCCAGCCAAAACCATTGGAATTTCAAATCACAATCACTGGTAAAATCACTTACCACTATTGGTTATACACAGCCGTCACAACGATTCACTGCCAGAACTCGTGTGTCAACATAATCCAATCTGATGACCGGTCCCATGACCAATTACTCTCACTTCAATCTGACCACAACAGCACGAAGTAGGGTAACGAGAGTGTCCATTTAATCCTACACCTCAGAACCAAGTACCCTCCCCACAGGATATGGTACCAGTCTGACCGTGTAGGCCTCCAGAGGTTTAGGGGATCGAAACCCAAGGAAGGGCGCGGTGCCCCTCACTCCTAGTAACTCTCAATCTAGAAGTGTCCATTTCCAATGGCCATACCACATAGACTATCCCGCATGAGTAGCACAACCGTATAACACCCTCTGAAGGTTTAGGGGATCGAAACCCAGGGGAACCTCACAGTCCCTTTCACTCTCAGGTCATCAAAAGCATCTTGGGAACCTGCATTTACAATCCACAGGAACCTGTACTCACCACAACACACATGAGTAATCCACAATACATATATGTATCTCACATATTCATAGAAATTATGAAATATTGCAACCACAATGCAAAACATAATTTCCACTAACTGAACTCCATAATCACAATGGAGTCGCACCGTATATATATCACATGAATGCCAACTCATTCACCAAAATTGTGAAATAATGCATTCCCCATGCATATCACATGAAAGCCACTTCATTCGCAAAATTTTTGGAATAATGCATTCGCAATGCATATGCAATTCACATACTACCTTATGATGCATAAAACTGATGAAATATTGCAATATCACTGCAATTATATTTCACATCATCAAAACAAGAGAATATGAATATATATTCACTCTCCTGTCAGTGCGAGATTCATAAAACATGTGTATTTCACATTAATGCCACATTAATCATAGAAATTATAAATAATGCACTAACAATGCAAATCATAATTTCCATATCACTTTATTCACAAAAATTATGAAATAATGCATTCACATTGCATTTCATAATTCACAACAATAAGAATCCAAGAATATAACGAATTGGAAGTAGGATTGTTCGCTCTGATACCACTTGTAACGACCCAAAAATTCGAAATATGAAGCTAAATCCGGAAGCCAAACGTAAAGGTGGGCTAAAGTAAATATATAACGGTTAATTACAATTCAAATTAACCATACTAAAATTAAATTTGGGTTATTTTATTATGGCTGCATCTAACCTCGTTAGACTGCTTACGTGTAAGATCCCACATCGCCTAGGGGTGTGGATCATGTAAGCCTTATATGTATATTCTCATCTCTACCTAGCACGAGGCCTTTTGGGAGCTCACTAGCTTTGGATTCCATCGGAACTCCGAAGTTAAGCGAGTTCGCACGAGAGCAATCCCATGATGGGTGACCTACTGGGAAGTTCTCGTGTGAGTTCCCAGAAACAAAACCGTGAGGGCGTGGTTGGGGCCCAAAGCGGACAATATCGTGCTACGATGGAGTCGAGCCTGGGATGTAGTGGGGGCCCGAGCCGGGATGTGACAATTTGGTATCAGAGCCAATCCTTAGTCGGAAGTGTGTCAACGAGGACGTCGAGCCTCGAAGGGGGGTGGATTGTAAGATCCCACAACGCCCAGGGGTGTGGATCCTGTAAGCCTTATATGTATATTCCCATCTCTACCTAGCACGAGGCCTTTTGGGAGCTCACTGGCTTCGGATTCCATAGGAACTCTGAAGTTAAGCGAGTTAGCGCGAGAGCAATCCCATGATGGGTGACCCACTGGGAAGTTCTCGTGTGAGTTCCCATAAACAAAACCGTGAGGGCGTGGTTGGGGCCTAAAGCGGACAATATTGTGCTACGATGGAGTCGAGCCCGGGATGTGGTGGGGACCTAGGTCGAGATGTGACACTATGAAAGGATCAAGCCATTCGTAGTTCACAATTTCAATTTCTAACTCATTTTCGAAAAATCATTCAAGTGACTAATAATCACTAGCTATGTTTAACAAGTACATCACACCAATTTCATATCAAATATAGATTCAGAATATCAAAATTAGCTCAAAAAGGCAACATTGGCTCAGTGGCCACCGCCGTGCGTGGCAGTTTCCAGAGAACGGAAACCCAGTTTTCCGACTACTCCAAAAATTACCAAATTTTACGGGATTGAAGAGTTCAATGAGAGGAACAACTTTCATACCTGGGCCGAAGTCCAATTCGGTCGGAAAATACCTGAAATTGGCCACGAACTGCCAGAACCCTAGAATTTGGGTGGTTTCGATCTGACACCAAAACGAACTCTAACGCCTCATCCAATGCATGGGCTTTGTTCCTGGGGTTGAGGGAAGTGCATTGGTGGCAGTGATTGCCTGAGTTAGCTTCAGATTTGGTGAATTCCCACTCAAACCCATCTCACCCACCTTAAGGTTCCTCGTAAAATTGAACCTCATTTCGTCTGTTTTAGGATGAAAATGAGAGAGGGATCGATTGGCCTCGAAGATATGGTTATTTTGACACCGTCCCCGTTGTCAACAGTGGTCGGAGTACGGATATGGCACCGGGTTGGGTCAGCGGGTCCATTGGATCCGCTTCGGCCTGTTCCTCCCTTCTTTCTTTCTTTTTTTTCTCTTTTCCCTCCTTGTTCTATACCCCAATTGGTCTTATCCCTCCGCTTTCTCTCCTCCACTCTTCATCATAACCATCCAAAATGTCCACGTGGCTCCATCATATTGCTCCAGATTTTCTGGAGCCTTATAGAGTGAAGGTTAAATTACCGAAATGTCATTGACTTTAAACGTTAATAACTCGTTCATTATAATTCTGTTTCACGAACGGTTTTGGCATACGTGCTCGTAGGATCAAAATCTATCCAAATATGTCAAGAAACATGCCAAAATGTATGAGGATAAAATACGTCCCCACAAAATTTCGTTTAGCCACCTTAGGCATTTTCGTCTAAACCCTAAACCCTACCAAATGCGAATGAACATCCAAGCCAAAGATGGGTTCGGCAAATACTTGGGAATTCAGGAGGATTTTGGGCATTCGAAAAAGGCAGTGTTTGAATCGGTTCGCCGGGGTATTAAGAGCCGTATTGATGGGTGGGCGGAGCAATTTCTTTCCCCCGCTGAGAAGGAAGTGTTGATTAAATCAGTTGAATGGCGATGCCGAATCATGCTATGGCGTGTTTTAAATTGCCCGTGAGCACTTGTAAAGAAATGGAGCAAGTTATTTCTTAGTTTTGGTGGAGAGGGCAATCGAAGGCTCGGGGGTGTCATTGGGTGGCGTGGGATAAGATGACAATGAGTAAAAGGGTTGGCGGTTTGGGTTTTTGTGACCTTATTTGTTTCAATTTGGCAATGCTTGCCAAAATTAGTTGGAGAGTTTTGCATATGCCGGATTCGATGCTTGGAATGGTGCTGAAAGATAAATATTTTTCTAACTCTTCCTTCTTTGAGGCAACCAAACAAAACAAGTCGTCGTGGGGTTGGAAAGGAATTCTCTTGGGGAGGCAAGTCTTGAACCGAGGGATTCGGTAGCGGGTGGGTGATGGTGAGTCAATTCGGGTGGCGAGTGATCCGTGGATTCCGAAGCCACATTCCTTTAAACCATTAATGCGGCAAGAAGCTCCTAATGTGAAGGTTAGTGAGCTAATCTCTCCAAATAGACATGAGTGGAGAATGGAGTTGGTTAAGGCAATGGTGGACCGGGAAGATGTAGATATAATTGGGGCTATCCCAATCACTAGATAGGGCTGCAGGGATAAGAGAATCTGGCATTATACAAAGAATGAGATCTATTCGGTACGGTCGGGGTATTATGTGGCGATGGAGTGGTGAAAAATGGAGAGTTTGGACGTAAAGGTGGGGGCATGTCAAGTTTGGCAGGAGAGATGAGGGGGGGTATATGGAAGAAGACATGGTCTCTTTTGGTTCCGAATAAACTTCGATTATTTATTTGGAAAGCATGTCAGAAGGCGTTAGCTGTGAGACATAACTTAGAGAGGAGACAAATTCGGGTGATAAACAAATATGATCTTTGTGGGATGCCAGATGAGATGAAGGCCCATTTATTCTTTGGGTGTGAGTTTGCCCACGCTTTTTGGTTTGGGATGTCCGCGCAAATTGATTTGATGGCTGTGAGGGTGGTGGATTTCTTGAAGGGTTGGCAGAGATTAGTGGAGCGACTGGAGAAGGAGGTGGATGCTGATTCGCTTTTGCAACAGGTAGTGTTTGGGTTTTGGCGAATATGGAAGTGTCGGAATGATGTGGTATTTTCTGGGACACGGATTCTACCACACACGGCAGTGGAGTTATGGAGGAAGCAACTGGAAGAATTTAGGGAAGCATTGGCGTTGGATAGGGGGAACTGCAGAGGGTAGGCCACCATGGGATGGAAGTGTGGGGACGGGGAGAGGGAGAAGGAGGTGGTGCACTGGGAGAAACCCCTTTTTGGAACTTTGAAGCTGAATTGTGATGCTACTTGGCGGAAAAATTCGAATGTGGGTGGGGTGGGGTGGGTGCTTCGTGATTTCGCAGGTACCCCTAAACTTGTGGGAGGGTGGGAGGAGGAAAGTTTGCGGCTATCACTATGGCAGAGGCGGAGTCGGTTAGGAACGAATACTTGATAGTGCGGTGATAGTACCTGGTATTCGGTTGGTGGTGGAATCATATTCAAAAGGTTTGATTCAGATGCTCAATTAGGAGGTCTCGGCTGATGTAGCTATGGATGTTTATCTCCAAGATATTTGGAAGATGGTGAGTTTATTCCAATTGGTGAAGTTTCGCTTCATCCCTCGGCAATGCAATCATGCAACTCATTCTGTGGCGGCGCACGTCGTTAAGCATGGAGGGAGATTTTGTAACGCCCCGTCCCGAAATAGTAGTTTAATTTCGGGAAATAATAATTTTGATGATAAGCCCAAATTAAACACTTGATAATTTACTATCAAAAGTTAAGATTCTTTACTTTAAATTCCCTAATTTTCTCTAATTGTCTGAACCATACTTCTCTTATCATAACATACAATTATTCAATTATTTTGCCAATTTGCTTCCATTTCTCGTTCCTTAGATCAAGGTTCCAACTAAATATTAATTCTCGATTATTTAAGGCTGCATCTAACCCTGTTAGACTGCCTACGTACCCTAGAGCGGGATCAAACCTTTCGTAGTTCACATTTCCAAAATTCGAACCAAAACCAACCATACTCAATTAATCCAATATATACCACAATTGGGTTAATATTCAAACCACAGTAGAAAGATCTCAAAACATAATTAAAGTAACGAAATTCACATAAAAAACACAATGTCAGCTCCCTAGCCGTGCGCTTACCGGAATCATGCCGAAATTGGCATCGGAATTGCCTCGGGGTTGTAGGTTTTCTAACTGGGTCACAGTTTGGACGGGTTGGGTGTGGGTTGCAAGGGTGCGGCTCTGCACCTCCCTCATTTTCTCTCATTTTCCCTCATCTCATTGGTCTCCCTATCTTCTCTTCTCCCCCGATTCGGCAACCCCCCCTTTTTTTTTTCCCAGTCTTCTGATTCCTCCTCTTCCTTCCATCCCCACCTCCGTGGCTCTCTTTTTCTCTTTTACTTGTATATATATATATACATTTTTTTTTCTTTTCCACGGCAAGCTCCCCAAAATTATGTAGCCTTCTACATTCATAGCAAAATGACCACTCTGCCCCTACACTTGTCCGTTTCTATTTCATTCATTATAGCTCCGTTTAGACATTTTCGTCATTTCACTTTTCAATATTTTTTACGATAAAAATTATAATAATTTCCAGAAACAAAACTTTAAAAGTTCTCGATTAAATTCTTCATAACCATAAGTCGATTTATTTTCAATTTTTTCCCACATATTCATAATTATGAATATAAAACTCATATATTTAGATTTTCAGGGTATTACATTCACCCCCCGTTAAAATAAATCTCGTCCCCGAGATTTCAACCGTCGCGTTACAAGAAGGAACTAAAGCTATTTCCACCACTTCTTTTATGGTGAATACAATTAAAATCTTTGTCCACAATTTTATTTAAGTTGAAAATAAATAAATCAACGAAGAATTAATCGTGATTCTCAGAGCCACTTCTTCGGAAAATATCAGAACTTCTAGCCGCACACATTGGCGATACCAACATAATACTTAACATTAGCAAAACTGATATCATAAATTCCCGCCATAATTTTTTCTTTCGGCCAAGTCAATATCAAAATTTCCAAGTCAAACCATTAGAATTGGCAAATCAAATACCAAAATTCCAACCAAAATTATTGGAATTCCCAATCTCATTACTATTTGATGGAAAGAAATTTAAAACCAAATCCACAATACCGTTCACACTGAACGAATTCAAACCCCGTTCTATACCTTCATTCATATCCACAATTAAACTAAATTACCCTTAATCATCTTTAAGCCTTTTTAAATCTTTCCTTTTTAATTAATTCTCTTTTAAACTGTTTCTAAAGGCAGCTACAGATCACCTAAATTAAGGACTCACACTTCCAGAGCACTATTCACATTCCATCAACCAAATGAGAGAAAGTTTATATATCACGACTCGATCAGCTAAAGAAATTAGCCCTTATTAATCATGTAGTCATGAAAATATGTGCTCTTCGTTAACTCTATTTACAAAATCTAATTCAACAAGACCACTCATGACTATGATAACCGAACCAATCCAAATTGTATAATCAACGATGTGATCAAACTAATGAAGCAAACTCAATATAATTTGCTCCAACTTATTTGGCCAAAATTTAACAGATGCAAGGTTAAACTTTAGTCAACAGCAAATTTTATAACTTTCACATATTCTAACACCATGAATAAGAAAGTAATAATTCAACCAAATGGTTCCTGATTTCTCACCCAAAACAGATGATGCATAAACTTAATTTAATTATATAAACTTTACACCATTAAGTAACCAGTGCATGTATCAATTTAAAGGTAGTCTCAATCATAGGACTAACTTATCTCACATAACCCCAAAATCACAAGTTCTAACGACGACCAAAATCAGAATATCAATCATAACATTTTTTTTTCATTTAATTTGGTTCTAACTGGTTCATTATACATCAGACAAATCAACCAAAACTTTAATGATGTCTAGATATCGTCATACTATATCTTGATTAAAATGAGATAATCAAGATCTCATGTCTTTTAAAGTAAGTTAAGATGATCTTTCCAACAAATATTAATATACATAATACATTTAATTCAAAACACTTGCACCAGACAAAACCATATAACAATCTCCACGGTGGAAAATCCACAAACACTTCCCATATACTCCATCCATACAATTTCATGAGTTATTACAAACTTCTCCATCAATCATTTCCATCAAACGTGAAAACACAACTGGGAAGTCATTTATATTAAACAAACTCAAAGTCTCATTCCCTGGTTTTATTCACATCCACCCAGAACACCTCATAGTTTTTCCACCATTTCAAAATATAAAGGTCAACCATAACCACAGTTCATAAATTTCCTTTTTATTTCAATCAGCGACTAGTAGACTGGAAAAGATTGTAATATACCTGACCAATACACATCACACTTTTTTTTTTCTTTTTTTTTTCCTTCATTCTCCCAGCCCACACAAGGAGCTTTTCTTCCGGAAACATTGGGTCTTTGTGCCCATTCAATCACTTTTCCACATTCCATGGGTTATTTCACCCAATTTCACATTAATGGGTCTTTCTTGCCCAATTTCACATTCACGGGCTTTTTCGCCCCATTTCACATTCACGGGCATTTCTGCCCAATTCAAATATCCTCCCTTATATCCACGGGCCCTTTTACCCAATTCACATATCCTCCCTTATATCCACAGGCCTTTTTGCCCAATTCACTTTCTCAAGTGCCAGGTATAATACAAATTCTCCATCTACCTATCACCATCTCACAATCACCTTAACATTCAACATTTTCATAATACATAGCATAATATCGATTTAATTCAAGATTAATCCAAAACTTTAATCAAATGCTCATCTTCGAAGCTAAAACATGCATACGATATTTTGAAATTTTCCTACTCCCATTCAATTCAATACAAAGCATCAGAATTCACAATATATGCATTCCACATAATTTCCATCATACTCATAGAACTTATGAAATAATGCAATATATAGGTAAATCAAGATTCCCATTAACGAAACTTTCATATTTACCAAGGAAATTACAGCACAATCATAACACAATTCATATATGTATTTCACATATACAACATGAATGCCACTCTATTCCTAAAAATATGAATTAATGCAACCACAACGCATGCCAAAAATTCACCCCAACAAGATTCAAGAATAGTGCACCTAGTAAAAATAGGATCATTTGCTCTGATACCATTTTGTAACGCCTCGCCCTGAAATAGTAGTTTAATTTCGGGAAATAATAATTTTGATGATAAGCCCAAATTAAACACTTGATAATTTACTATCAAAAGTTAAGATTCTTTACTTTAAATTCCCTAATTTTCTCTAATTGTCTGAACCACACTTCTCTTATCATAACATACAATTATTCAATTATTTTGCCAATTTGCTTCCATTTCTCGTTCCTTAGATCAAGGTTCCAACTAAGTATTAATTCTCAATTATTTAAGGCTGCATCTAACCCTGTTAGACTGCCTACGTACCCTTGAGCGGGATCAAGCCTTTCGTAGTTCACATTTCTAAAATTCAAACCAAAACCAACCATATTCAATTAATCCAATATATAGCACAATTGGGTTAATATTCAAACCACAGTAGAAAGATCTCAAAACATAATTAAAGTAACAAAATTCACATAAAAACACAATGTCAGCTCCCTAGCCGTGCGCTGCCGCACTCGCCGCCGCGGGTGGCGGTCGGCAGCCCTAACTTGCCGGAAAATTTAACAAATTCTAAAAATTCTCAAAAATTACAGAAACGAAGATCTCGAAGAGTAGAGCAAACTTTATACCTATGGCCAAATCCAATTTGGCGAGGAAAAGCCTCAATTTAACACGAACCCGCCAGAACCCTATAATTTGGGTGTCTTCAATTCGGCTCCATTGCAACTCCGACGCCCCCAAATTCGGTTGGGCTTTGTTTCTAAGCTTCAGAGGAGTATTTTGGTGGTGGTAATTTGAGGGTTTTGTTTCAGAATTTGAGGGATGGCCACCACAAACCCTTAGCCCCGCCGTCGGGCCTTTGATGAATTTACACCAAATTCCTTCAAATTTAAAGTGGATATGGAAGAGAGAGTGATGCTAAGTTGTGTCCAAGTGGTTCCTCGTCACAACTCACCGGAACCACGCCGGAATTGGCGTCGGAATTGCCTCGGGGGGTACGGGTTTTCTAACTGGGTCACGGTTTGGACAGGTTGGGTGTGGGTTGCAGGGGTGCGGGTTGGGTGCTCTGCACCTCCCTCATTTCCTCTCCTTTTCCCTCATCTCATTGGTCTCCCTATCTCCTCTTCTCTCCCGATTCGGCAACCCCCCCCCTTTTTTTTTCCCAGTCTTTTGATTCCTCATCTTCCTTCCCTCCCCACCTTCGTGGCTCTCTTTTTCTCTTTTCCTTATATATATATATATATATACATTTTTTTTTCTTTTCCACGGCAAGCTCCCCAAAATTATGGAGCCTTCTACATTCATAGCAAAATGACCACTCTACCCCTACACTTGTCTGTTTCTATTTCATTCGTTATAGCTCCGTTTATACATTTTCGCCATTTCACTTTTCAATAAATTTTACGATAAAAATTATAATAATTTCCAGAAACAAAACTTTAAAAGTTCTCGATTAAATTCTTCATAACCATAAGTCGATTTATTTTCAATTTTTTTCCCACATATTCATAATTATGAATATAAAATTCATATATTTAGATTTTTAGGGTATTACAGATTTGGCAGTGATGAGTTAGGTCCAGAATTCTTGTTAATATTCTAACAGAGAATGCAAATGTAACGGTTCGTATTTAATTCAATAAAATTCTATCTTTTGACAAAACAAAAAAATGGTAGGTTCATTAATTGGCCTTTAACCCGCTAATACACTTAGTATTTATAGATACGAAAAAAAAAAGGGAGGGGGTTGGTGGTTGGCGAATGACATGAAAAAAAGAGAGTAATGATAGGTTCATTAATTGGCCTTTAACCCACCACATAGGATAAACAAAACAAGCTTATCTTGCAATAGATTTTGATGCATGGCTAGCAAGTAGCATTATGGGAGATGATATGATAAAAGGGAAACTAATCAACCGATAAACTAGCTTCTCTTTTAATGAATTAATTACACACTTTAAACCAAACAAATTATAAACACTTGAAATAAGTTGCGACTAAAGGGCCTTCTAAAAGCACTAGAAGTGCTTCTCAAGAAGCATCCGTTATGTGATTCGTGCATAACGCACTTTAAATGTTTTTCCAAAATTAATTTGCATTTTTATTAATAATTGGTTCTAAAAACATTTTATCTAAAAGCGTTTTTAGTCATTTAAAAACACTTTCCAACACAAATCTTAACATTGTCGCGTTGCCTCCAAAAAGCTTTCATACAAACATTTTGCATGGTACAATGCTCAAACGTTAGTTTTTATTAATGTTGCGTCCATTTTGGGTAAATTAATTAATGTTTATATTTAACTGGGATAATCTTAAGAGAATGATTTGCAAGACACAACACCTTTACATAATATTATGTGTCAATGAAATAAAAAATATTAAATAAACTACACGTATGTTTTTATTTCATTAACAATAACTGTCGCCAAAACACAAAGTGTTTTTGTTTGGAAATTGTTCGATTCAATTTCGTCCGAATTTGTAACGAATAATATGCAAGGATGCACCGTGCACAGAAAGAAGTGTGTCAACAGGACTCATGACCCCACTAAAACAAAGCCACCTGTATCAGTAACATCATCTTCAAAGAAAAGGGATCCTCTTCGGATACCTTCCTCCTAATCCATCAAGTTCGGGAATTCAGACTATTGGAATTTGATCCAACGGCTAAAGTTATTATAACTTTTAAAGTGGACTCATGTTTATAATCGTTAAATCAAATTTTAATAATCCGGATCTCCAAACTTGATGAATTAGGTGGAAAGGAGATCCATTTCCCTAAAATAAAGCCACCTGTATCAGTAACATCGTCTTCAGAGGCTGCGGCCAATTGGGTCCCACACATGAACCCACCTGCCATATTCCGAATCTTGCCCGTCAATTCTATACCGTCCATATTTGATCCCCCTACCCTGGACGTGGAGTGTCCCGCGCGGCATGACAAAGCTCATTGGGCCCCACGCTACGTGGATCCAACGACACTGGAACGCCAATGTTGAATCAACGGCGCAGATTTGAGAACAATTTGAAGGGAATCTGAGGTGAGTGTGACACCGCCGCCAAGCTGTCCCGTGTTGCTTGATCTTTTCTGCTAGACGGCGTCCTCGCGAGTAGTATGGGTGGGCGTGACAGTCACTCGCGCCTTCAGACTTCCTTATGTAGAAATTAATACTCGCCCACGCGCAAAAAGTCAATGGTCTTAGAGAGTGGGGTACACGGATTGGGAAAGCGCATGAGGTAGACTTCGGAGGGACAACGTGCCTAGGTGATCCACTCATGGACCTAATATTTTATTTCATTATTTATTTTTAATATATGAAGTGTTTATTAAAAAATAAGATTCCTAAGCAAATATTATTGGAAAATTGGATTCTTATTGATTTTTTTACTAATATTTTCCTTGTGTTTCGTGACGATGTATTTTAGTCTTCTTTTGAAAACTATAGGCACGTTTGAATATGCTTTTAAAATGACTGAAAGTGTTTTTAGAGAAAATGTTTTTGGGTTCCAAAAGCTCTTTTAGTGCTTTTTGTAAAAAACACTAGTTATGTGCTTCTTCCAGAAATCACTTTAAGTGTTTTTCCAGAATTTACTTACATTTTTATTAAGAATTGGTTCAAAAAACATTTTCATTAAAAACATTTTTAATCATTTTAAAATCACATCCAAACGAGCTCGTTAGCACTTAAATTCAAAAGAAAACGATATATTTGAGAAATAAGGATTTTTTTAAAAATAAATTATATCGAATTTGACATCTACGAGATTTGAAATTAGTGGTATCCTCCTAAGTTGTAAGTGAGAAACTACAAGTGCTTATACAAACTTTATTCACATATAACTATATCTTTTACTACGTATCACGTGATTAGTACAATGAGATTAATACTTTGAATGACTGTTATATAGAGTTGTTGAATGCATTTTCAATTAACGTGACAACAATTGAATGCTGGATACAGTTTGACATATTATGTCCATACAGTAGTGTAAATCTAAATCTAGACATGTGATGCTCTCGCAGAGTTTGACTATATTTACCTAAAACTAGATATATCACACACACGTCACGCGCATGCAAAACTAAAACAAGATACATATCTTGTGCACTTAGATGAACAAAAGTGCGAAAGAAGTAAAATTAAGCAAGTTAGGTTAATTACCATTTTATTCCAAAATTTGAACTTATTTCCAAAATTCAACAAAATATCAAAGATGTTATTTACAATTCACATAATTGTCAAATAAAACAACTTGCCGATTTATCAGTCAAACTAAACGTCGGATAACGTAGGTTATAACAGAAAAATTAACATGCTGTATGACAAAAGAGAAAATTACAATTTACCCCATAATTTCTAGAATCTTTTCATCCTATAGGATTAGGATAATCACTAAAATTACCATTTTGTTTTGTTACATAATAAGAAAAACTAATGAAAATGGCTTGAAAACTTTGAGTTTTAATCAAAATGACAAAAAGTTGTTTATAAGTGAATAGTATCATGAGTGATTTTTTAGAGTAAAAAATGTTATTTTCGTTAAAAGTGAACAGTACCTGGAGTGCTTCGTTAAAACTCCCTATATAATAAGTGCAAAAGTACAAATGATGTCACACACGAGGACAAGTTCGAGTGCATGCTGTTAACCGGGGTCCTTTCCGACCTCCAAGGGCCCAAAGGAATACATGCTCAAAGGAACGTAGGCTCTAAGAAAGAAAGGGAAAGGCTCAACAAGTTCGGGAAGGACGATTTTGAGCGCTACAGAGATCACTCGACAGCCCAGAATTCATTAGGAACGAAACCGAGTGATTCCTCATAAAGTATTTTTCAACCACTGGGAGCAAGTTGGGGTATTGACAATTTTATAACACGAAGTCCCAGGAACTCAAGGACATGCCTACCCATACATCACCTTCAAGCCATGTGGTGGCCATTAAAGAGAACACAAGTCTACGAAGGGACATAAAAACTAACACATTAAGCACTCGGGTGTGGATTTTCACCAACTTTAAGACCGAGCAAGCTGCTCGATACGCATTGTTCTAAGAAAGGAAGTGAGTTCCAAACCCAAAAAAGAAATTGAAATATTTTTCAGGATTACCAATTTTTAGTAAACTAAAATTTTCAGTTCGTAATCATTTTTTTCTCCTTTTCTTTTTGGATATGATATTTTCGATAAAGGACAATGTAAACTGTGTCATGGGTGCAAACATCATTTCACCCACCTAAATTAAAGACTTGGGGTGCACCAAAATGGAGTAGGATTCTCTCATCTCCTATTATCATTCCCTTTCATCAGTCTTATTCTCTATATAAAAATTTCAAAACAAGATGTAGATGAGATGTAATCGCAACCGTTTAAATAGGAGGGAATAGAAGGGGAGAGAGATTAGGAGGAGAGATAATCCTACTTCCACCAAAATATTATTTAAAACCCAATAGGATCTCTCCAGATCCTTTTGATAGGATCCTAAGGATCCGTGAACTGTGTTGCTTCATCGTATATCGTGCGATCAATTTTTATCAAGTACTGTTTGTATTTAATTTTAAATAAAAATATTTAAAATAATTTTTAATCGCACGATGTACTATAAACGGACACGATTCACGAATCTCCGGAATCCTGAGAATCGGGCGAGGATCCGGATTCATTTAAAACGGACATGGATCCTCTTCGGATCCATGCATCCTAATCCTAGGAATCCATTAATTCAGACCATTGAAATTTGATTCAACAACTAAAGTTATTATAAGTTTTAAAGTGAGTCTCTGTTTGTAACCGTTGAATTAAATTTCAATGATCCGAATTGGTGAATCGTGGGATTAGGATGCATGAATCCAGAGAGGATCCATGTCCACTTAAAACAGGGCAAACATGCACAACAGCCCGCGTGCCGAAATTACATCACCCTCGCCCCACTACAGTCTTCCAACTTCCATTCAACCCGTATCTTGATTTTCCATTAATACCCTCCAAGCCGTCTAATCATTAAACTTACCTACTAATCACAATATTCACAACATGAAAAATAATGAATATTTTTGTACTCTCTTTCTATTTTTCTAATTTTTTTTATTTTTTAAAAGCTTGAACTTCTCTAATGTTGCCAAAAGAAAAAAGCGAGTCGTGCAGGTAGAATTCCATTCTGAACCACCGCGCGAGATTATTCGTGACGCTTGAGGTTTGAAGGAAGTGTAGACAATGTCGAATATCTAATTATCTGTCACGTGTCATCTTACTTAACTTTCACATTAAACGCTATTTTTCAATTTAAGATGATGCCTTATCCACCACACCACTTGCAACAAGTTTCAGTTTTCAAATTTTCGAAAAAAAAAAAAAAAAAAAAAATCCTTAAAACAAATGGTTAAGAAACGGCCTCTTAATTTAATTCTGAATTATCTTCATTTTTTTCCTTCCTTTTACTTCAAAGTGGACCCACGAGGGTATTCTGGTAAATCCAGGCTTGGTCCAGCGCCTGATATCTGTGGTTTTATTGGTGCTTTGTGACTCTGTCTCTAGCCTTTCATTCGCTCATCTCAGGTGGTTTGGCGCTGCTGCTGCTGCTGCTTTAAGCACATACATATACTCTCCTCCAAAAAAATCGAAAACCCAACAAAAAGAAAAAAATTCTGCTCAAAATCCTTTGCATGTTCATCTTCTTCCTCTCTCCTGCTCATCCATGGAGTCCAAAACCCTAGCAGTCACAGCTCAGAGCCGCCAGCTCGCCGTCGTCAACTTCCGGTAAAAACACTCTTCCACCTTCTCTGTTCCCTCGTTTCCTTTCACTTTCGATGTTTGCAATAACCATTTTTGCAAAAGAAATAATTTTTATTTATTTTTTTTGAGTTTTCTGCTTTACTTTCTCGTGATCGCCTCTGTCTTTTCCTTCTCGGATTCTTGATCGTTAAAAAGTTCACAGCTTTTTGGCGCTTTTGGAGCTCCGGTAGTCTGATAGATGACCCTCTGGTTTCCATTTCCGACTTCGTTTGATTCCGATTGTTTTGTCGTCGTCTTCTTTCCTGTTTGGTTCAGATGATTTAATGAATTTTTTTTATGGAAATTAATAATTTTTTCGTTAATTTTAATTTTTTATATTTTCAGCTGAGTCGTGGTTTCGGATGAGTTATCGGATTAAAATTTTTCTGTAAGTGGTTTTAGAGCGATGGCGGGTTTTCGGGTTTTCGCATGCGTTTGTTGTTAGTTTGGAAGTTTTAGCTATTAATGGTGAGGTTTAGAAATTTCCAAACTTGTTGGACCTACTTTCTATTTTCTTCTCATACTTTTCTGCTCTTGTTTTTGTTATTTGTTTAAAAAAAACAGAAAGATATTTGGCCCCAGCAGGTTTGTATGACTTTTGACTCTGTTTGGCTGCTCAGAAAATATGTTTTTGTAACTTTGACTCTGTTTGGCTGCTGAGAAAATGTTGGTAATCAAGTGTTAAAAACGTGTAGAGTAAATGATGATTGCTTGGCCCACCTGCATTTCGTAATTGTTCAGTAAATATTTTCTTACATGTTAAATTGTAATTTTATGATGTTATTTGTGTTGCTCAATTTGTTCAGGGGATTGTCACACGCAACCAAAGCATTCCGTTTACTTGTGGTTTTAGCATGCACCCTCGTTTACCTTACTACGTGTGGGCAATGCTCTGGGGATGGGTTGCAGATGTTATCGAAATATGATGCTTGTGGATCATATGGAGATAATTTGGATGTGGCTTTGGCGGATAATTTTCTCGGTGACACCAGTTTGGACTGTGGAGTTCCAAGAACCCACTTCAATATTGATAGGATTTGTACTAGCTCCCGTTTATTCTGCTTTCTGTCAACATTACCTGGTTTCTTGGGGCATAAACTCAAAGTGGCTGATTTTGGAGTTTCGGGGAAACAGTCTGATGATATATCATCTATAGGATCAACTGAAGATAGCAAGTTGACAAATAACAAAAGTTGGTCATCGGACTATGGCGTGTTTAAGTTATTTAATGGAGGGATTGTTTCTTGTTCTTTGAACTCCAAAGAGGCTACTAATGAGTTTTCATCCATTCAAGCTGATAGATCCAATCAAAACTATCTTTCTTCATGCAGAGGACCTTTGCTTTATCAGAAGAGCACAAATTTTAGGCCAAACAAGAACATTGAGATGACCAAATTTAGTTCTTTCACTGGTTCACCCTCACCCCATGTAGAAATTAGCCCTGCTGTATTGGATTGGGGACAAAAGTATATGTATTTTCCGTCATTAGCTTTCTTAACTGTGGAAAATACTTGCAATGACACCATTTTACATGTTTATGAGCCATTCAGTACTGACATGCAGTTCTATCCTTGCAACTTTAGTGGGACTACGTTAGGACCTGGTGAAACAGCTTCAATTTGTTATGTATATTTACCTAGATGGTTGGGCTTGTCCTCTGCTCACCTAATTTTGCAGACAAGCTCAGGTGGTTTCTTGGTTCAGGCGAAAGGTTTTGCCATAGAGTCTCCGTACGGGATTCATCCTTTATTAGGCCTGGATGTTTCTTCCAGGGGAAGGTGGAGTAAGAATTTGTCGTTGTTTAACTCCTTTGATCAAATTTTCCATGTGGAGGAAGTGACGGCATGGATATCAGTGTCTCAGGAGCATACCTCCCATCATGCAGAGGCAACATGTAGTACTGAAAAACTTAAAGGTTCTGATGAACTTGGGTTGCTGAGTGTTAATGAACGTCTGGTTGTTAGTTCTGGCCAAGTTGGTTTGCCTCTTCTGGCCATGAGGCCCCTTAGGAACTGGGAGATTGGTCCACACAGCAGTGAAACTATCATAGAAATAGACTTCTCAATTGAATCGAAGGGAAAAATTTTTGGTGCAATTTGTATGCAGTTGCTAAGGCCTTCTGAGGACAAGTCTGATACTATTATGCTTCCTTTTGAGGCTGAAGTGGATGGAACAGCAACGAATGATGATCTTGCAGGACCTATCTCAGCATATCTTGAGGTGTTGGTCCCCTATTCTGCCAATGAGACCACTGGTGTTGCTATATCTCTGAAGAATTCTGCTCCTTACCTCTTGAGACTTCTTGAGATTACTGAAGTTGCGGATAGTAGAACTTTGCAGATTAAGTACACTGAAGGCTTGCTACTTTTCCCTGGCAGTGAAACATATGTTGCTGTTGTTGCTTGTACTGAGCCACATGTCGAATTAGATGGACACTGTAAATTACTTATACAGACAAATGACTCAAGTAGCTCGCAGATTGAAATTCCTTGCCAGGATGTTATTCATATATGTTCAAGACATTGGAATGATTCCACCATTGAATATGAACATCAGTCTGAAAGTAGTGAATCGGGTGATATGCAGACAGAGTCCTCTGAAAGTGGCACGTGGTGGCCATCACCGATCAAGGTATGCAAATTTTACATCTTTCTATGTAGGTCTCTGTGTGTATGTATTCTCATTTGTGTTTGAAGCCGGATTAGCTTTTGAAGTTTGATTGCTGTATACTTCTTGCGGTGCCTTTATTTGTTGTCTCTTTGTCTTTTGACTAAATGATCAAGTATATTACCTTTCATTTATTATTATCAAGCATGCTCTTTAGTTATTTGTAAAAGTATCATGTTGTCAAGGTTCCTCATCTTCAGGGCAGCATTGGAGTCAGCAGGTGTCCATTGATCAAATCACTTTAAAAGATATATATAAAAAGATTGCATGCTTGTCTCTTACAATTTTATTGACTTTTTAATGCACAACATTCTTGTTACTGTGGCTGCATTTGTTCTGTATATTTCTGAATCAGTTAACTCTTTTTTGTGTTGTTCGAGGTTATCTAGCCATGATGTAACCATGTAATGTGATTTTTTTTTACCCACAAACATCAACATCCATAGTAACCAAAATGTTATTGTGAACCTATACATGAAGGCAATGGAGGCAGCAGAAGCAGATGAACTGGTGCTACAAAACTGGAAATCTCAAGATACCAGAAGTGGCATGTCTGTGCTAACTGATCATGAGGTATTCTTCCCAATGCTTCAGGTAGGAAGTCACAACTCTAAATGGATCACTGTAAAGAATCCTAGCCAAGAACCGGTAGTGATGCAGCTTATACTGAACTCAGGGGAGATTATTGATCAATGTAAGAGTCCAGATGGTCTTATACAGCCTCCTTCATCTGGTAGTGTGGTTTATAATGGATCCACTTCTCCAAGTAGGTATGGGTTCTCAATAGCAGAAAATGCACTAACAGAGGCTTATGTTCAACCCAACGGTAGAGCATCTCTTGGACCAGTATTGTTTCACCCTTCAAATCGATGTGAGTGGAGAAGTTCGGCCCTGATAAGAAACAATCTTTCTGGTGTGGAGTGGTTATCTCTGAGGGGATTTGGAGGGTCGCTATCCTTGCTTCTCCTTGAAGAGTCTGAGCCTGTTCAGAGTGTAGAATTCAACCTCAGTTTACATATTCCTCTTAACTTTTCTCCTCCAGACATGTTTCGCATGGAAGATGTCACTCATTCTTGTTTACAGCCATTATCAAGGCAGCTCTATGCGAAGAATACAGGAGACTTGCCTCTGGAAGTTAGAAGAATCACAGTGTCTGGAAAAGAGTGCCGGATGGATGGGTTTATGGTACATACTTGCAAAGGTTTTGCTCTTGAACCTGGAGAATCAGCAAAACTTCTGATATCATACCACACTGATTTTTCTGCAGCCTTGGTACAGCGGGATCTTGAGCTGGTCTTGAATTCTGGTATTCTGGTGATACCCATGAAGGCAAGCATCCCTTTGCATATGATCAGTATATGCCAGAAATCAGTGGTCTGGATGCGCATTAAAAAATACTCCTCAATAGTATTTCTTGTTGTCTCCTTGGTGTTTCTAGTATTTTGGTATACATTGCCCCAGGTACCCGCCTTTTGTTCGGATGACTGTTTCTGCACAAGCAGAAAATGTTCCTTGGTTACTTCTAAAAGTAGTTCAGGAAAATCGTCTCATGTGCATAACTATAGAGACAGTAGATTTTCTGTGTCTGGTGAGATAAACAGTTTGGTAAAATCAGTTCGAGAAGATGGAACCTCAATGCAGGCATCATCTGTTGGTAGGTATCCTGATGACGAGGCTGGGGCCTCAGAGCAGGAAAGATTTGCTCAACATGCAAATCAAATTCTTCAAGGTCATGAACAAACTAATTCCTTGTCAGATACAACAAAGAACAAAGCCACGGCCTTCTCATTGGTGTCTAAATCTGTGTCAACTGGGAATCCCGATGAACTAGAAGCATCCCAACCTGGTAACCTCACAGTCAAAACTGGACAGGAAAAGGGTAGAAGGCGTAAGAAGAGAAAGGGTTCCGGTGCTAAGTTAACAGGACTTCTTGAAGTTTCAAGTAGTCAAAGTGGAAATTCTACACCTTCATCACCCTTGTCTCCAGTCACATCTGTAACACCAAAACAGACCTGGCCGCTATCAACTGATGTGAGTCAAGCTGTAGAGGCCAGGAATCCATTTACTCAAGTGGCTCAACAACACTTCCAGAAGAGTCATGTCTTTAAATCTGCTTCTAAGGCAAACTTATCACAGCCCGAGGTCTCTCTAAAATATTGCAATAACCATCCAACTTTTGCTTCTCAAGTGCAGCCACCAGAACCAAGAAAACCTCCGGCTAGACCTGTTTTGTTGCCTTCTGCCACCTTTCCGGGTTCCAGTAGGTCTGCACCTAATTTGGCATGCTCAACCTCTTTTCTGGCTTCAACCTCACCTATTTCTCCACATGCTAGAGCCCCTGGGTCCAAACTCTGTGATCGGAAAATTGCTGAAGAAGAAAAGGCTCGGCTTGGGGATGAATATACATATGATATCTGGGGTGATCATTTTCCTAGGCTTAAGTTGAATGGTGGTAGGTCAAAGGATGTCACTTCTCTGACCTCCAGCACTACAGAGAGCGACTCTAATAGCTTCTTTGTAAAGGGTCCACAAGCCCTCATGGCAAAGTCTCCACTGAGATCTGTAAGTTTTTTCCATCAAGATGGTTATTGAAAAAAAAAAAAAAAAATTCCAAATAAGTTATCATGTTTCTCTGCTTCTGAATCTCGTTTAGGTCTGCTTGTCTATAGTTTACTTCATTCATAAGAAACATGGTATCCATCACCATTGTCATCTGTTAATATGAAACTTAAAAAAGTAGCCCATGCTGTAAACGATGAATGGCTTAACATGGCCTAGGAATTACAACAAGAGCACCACTATTAGCTGTTATACTCTGAACTTATCAAAATGAAAGTAAAGATGAAAATAGACATTAAACACTACCGATGAGGTAAAGATGAAAAGAGGTCAACTGATCGTTCTTAACGATAAGCTGTTATACCCTGAACTTAACAAAATCATAACATTAAAATTCTGTAAAGAAAAGAACACCTGAATTTGGTTGTCTTTGTCCAGGAAAGTTTAGTTAACAATAAGCCAACTGATGTGTGACACTATTATTTTCTAATGGCATGCATGAAGGGAGGGAAAAAAAAATCATGACTATTAAAACTTACGGTTGTAGAATAGTAAATTAATAGTCATGGCTCATGGGTTTGCAGAAACTTTCTCGAGTTTGAAATTGCAGATCACTATGAATGAATTCTACATGGAAGTCCGACTCTTGAATCGTTTACTCTTTTTAACAATTTGGTAAATGACTACTCGTTTATATGAGCTTGATTGTAATATTCTGAAAGATTAATGCATGGAGAATGTGAGCTTCTGCGATAACAGTGCATATCAGTTCTTGAAATTAGTAACGTTTAGTATACGGTTTGTGAAATATTCAGTGAATGCATAATCAAGTGACTTATGAAATCTTCAATAAATTGCATATACAGCAACAATTCGAGCCTCTCAGGAGCTTTTACTTGAGTTGAAAGGCAAGAGAGACACGGTGGGAGAATAGATTAGTTGTCACTCATATGTATCTCAGATCACATTCTTACATTAATGCGTCACAAATACTTATTTAACGGGCTTCACTTCACTGAAATAGATGTGCTATTCTTAGATGAAGCGAAGCCCGTTAAATAAATATTTTCCAAGGGGTGGAAATATTGCAATTTTGTGATGTTGGGCCTTGGATTCCACACTACTAAACAGAAATCTCAGCCCAAAATAAGATTTCATCTGAGCTCTGATATTGCAACATAGATTAGTACTGGGGAGTTTGGATAGTGATGTCTCAGTGGTCGAAGTGATGTATCAAATGTGCTCTTGTTTTTTCGTTCGTTTTGCACACACCCATAAAATAGGTCAAGTGGAAATTCTGCTGTCCTTTCCTACCATTCTTGTGACATTGACATAGAGGCTTTTACCTTCTGTATATTCACCCCGGAGTTTGCATTTTCCCGTCGAAGTCCTCGATCGAACGGTCCAGTCTAACAGCCTAGTCGCTTGTTCATGCATGCCCCATACACAGGCACAGGCATGTGGTTGGTTTGGCAGACATTTTGGTATGAAGATCGCAACTTCACATTCACAGTATTCATCACATCTCCTGCAACTACTTCTGTAAGATTGTAACTTTCACATTATAGTGGCTGCCTAATCAGGGCACTGCATTCAATTACTGTTCCTACATTGTAATTAAAATTAGAGGACGGATATGGATAGGACGGATTTCCAGTCCGTGAATGGACATGATGGTGATGGTTGAGAACGATGGCTCGTGCGCGCCTGCCAGCAACGGAGGAAGATAACCCCACAAAATTGATCTGTTTGCAGAAACTGATCCATGGAAAAAGGACTTTTTGGGGACCATTTTTAATCGCGGAGCTGGCATCGTAGTAAGTAGTGTATTTGTCATTAGAACTGCCATAACTACATGCACCTAAACAGTGACCTTGCTGATCAGTTGCTAAGCCAACAAAATCTTCAACATGCCCAGTGGTAAAGTGAGGACGGGCGTAAAATCACCCTAGTTTACTTAACATGCTATATTTGCAAGTGATTGCGTGAATCCTTAATATGATATTTTGTCTAACGAGAGATCACTTGTTTGCGATTGCTTCTAGAAGGGTTAAGAGCGGCTTATGAGCTATGACAGCCAAAAGTGCTTCTGATTGCAATTGATAGAAAAACTTAGAAGCGTTTCTAATTTATAGCACTTTTTGAAAAAAAACGTCAATCAAAGACTTCTTCAAGCAGCGCATAAGCACTTGGATTTTTAATAAGAAATTTCAACATGTACATAATAAAGCACTTTTAACATAAGTGATGATGAACATAAGTGCTTTCTGGATAAGCAATCTCGTACATGAGAATGTTTCTAACTGTATGCTATTGAAGCTAATTGATGAAATGGGGATCAGATGCTCTACCACAATGCTAAAGCTTTGCATTCATTCATTCATTCTTCTAGTTGGTTTTGGCAGAATGGTACTGAACATAAGTGGTCCACTATTGGACCAAGTCAGATCTACAACCAAGAGGACCAACACTGGCCCTCTGTCTCTTTGGTTTTTCACCTTTGAGACCTCTTTCTGATAGCCTAACGAATCATATGGATTCTTAAGTAGGTTGACTTTTAACATGCTTATGCTAACACACATGGGAAGATGAACTCCCAACTTGAGTTGGAATCAAATTTACACAAGTTGTAATTTCTTTTCACCAATTAATGTCTTTTTGACAAAGTGCTTTTCTGGATTAACATGGTATACTATCATGGCTAACTAGAGTAACGCTTGCATCTAAGAATATATGTTATGTTGTTAGACAATGAATATTGATTGTAAGAATTCACCTCCTATACATTAAAAAAAAAAAAAAAAAAAAGAACCGATTTTTGCACATTATTTTTTGCAATCCCCTTCTTAATCACGGTCCTTGATTGTTTTTTATTTTTATTTTTAACAAACGATATTATTATCTACACTACGAGGGAGAGGGATGGATTTAGCCTTACAATGGGCTACCAATAATGTGGTTCAACATTGCCTTTGGCGAGAATCAAAGCTAAGAGCTCTCATTTGAGTGGTAAACAAAAGGATGTCGAAAATAATTTCCTGATTAATAATATTTATCTTAGTAAATGGCGCATGCATAAAACATTTCAACCTATTTATTTTTTTAAACAAAATAAAGCGAGAATAAGGTTTTTGTTGTAGTCATATTTAGAATAGTAATATGAATGAGTAAATCCTAGTGTATCTAGGGATATCTTTGAATATTCCCTTAGTAGTTAATATCCTATTAGAGTTGTAATCCTAAAAGGGTAAGGATTTAACCTATCATACTACTATAAATAAAGACACAATGGGGTGATACAACACACATCTCACAAGTAAATCTCTTTCCTCTCTCTTTTATTGCCGCCGGCCTCCCCTCTTTATTCACTTAGAATAGTTCAGTCAAATAGGCATACAACACTTTATCAGCACACTATTTTCAGAAGCTAAGGAGTTGAAGGATCGTAGGATGAGGCTCTCTTCTACAAAATTCATAGGCTTTTATTTGTTTTCTGCCAATCAGGTACGCTTAAAATAAAGTAAGATATTTGAAACATCCACGAAGCATGAAAACATTCCCCATGATGCATTAACCCCCTATATTTATATTTTCCTTCCGATATATAAATTGTATATGTTTCATATATTTGTCAATATATATATGTTTATGCATCACACAATTATATTGCTATGTGAAATTTGTGAGTAAAAGCATATAAATAAATTAGAAGCAATTTAGGGTTTTTCAAACCCTAAGGATGTCGAAAAAAAAATCTGGGAATTATGCGACACGGCCACCGCACCGCTAAGCCCAGCCACGTGGAGAAAATTATAGAACGGCGTCGTTTGATGCCTTGGACCACATAGCAGCAGCCCTTTGGGCTTTGCTGCGTCTACTCGGACACACCAGGTCTTCGGCTAGGGTTACACAGGCCTGAAGTCCCCAGCCCAAACCTAGAAGGCTTACAGCTCTTCTTGGCCCTGTCTCGTGTGTCCCTGGCCCAACTCTTGTAGCCCAGAGCCGCTGGGCCTCGATTGTCCCATACCCAGGCCTGCTCGCAGTAGCCCGTTGCTCGCTAGGCTTCGTTCCAGCCTTCTGCCCACTCGCCCGCAGCTTTTGCTGCTGGGCTTGACCTGCCCCAACCCAAAACCCGACCCCAGCTTTGGCTGGGCTTTGCGACAGCTAACCCGCAAGCCAACCTTCGGCCGGGCCTGCTCCAGTGCCCAGTTTTGGGCCCAAACCAGCAGCTTTTGCTACTGGGCTCACCCAGACCTCACAGCTCGAGGCCTGCAGCTTTCCCCGAGGCCCAATAGCCTGCAACCAAACTGTAGGGCCTATCTTCGTGCCCATTTTTTGCTGGGTTGCGTTATTTTTTCGACCCAATGCCAATTTTTTGGCATCCCCGCGTTATAAATCATGCCCTTTTTTTTTTTTTTTTTGGTAGTTTGGTTTATGCTAATTAATTCTAATTTAATTATCACTTGGTTTATAACCAACTGAAGCCTATATGACCCATGTGTCATTATTTTGCTTCCACGATCGACCTCGTTTGGTCCCGATCTATTGAGTTGATTAAAAGTGACCTGCAGTCCATTAATCTGATAATTAATCCAAAATTATTCACCTGAATATCACTTTTGGACATTAACAATTCAATAATTTTTTACTATACTTTGAACCGTTGACATCCTTTCGTAGTCCTGAAGCTCTCACACTTGAGGTCCCAAAGTAACTCAAATCCACCACACTTAAATCAGCATATTGCATTCTGTTTTCTTGCGGGAACCTTTCATTTATGAATGAATCATTCATAAAACTAAATTGAACCTATAGTTTCATATTTAGTACCTTTGAAACCCGAAGTTTTCATTCAAAACTTACCACATGAAACCCGTAGCTTTCATGCTCAAATTAAACCAATATGTGTCTATAGAACCCGAATGTTCTACGATGTATGTCTATAGATTACCATATGACTAACCACGTTTTGTTGTACCCTCCATATTAGGGACACGTCGAATTTAAATAAGCACAATTTCGCCGCTCTGGAAGTATCTGGAAGAAACTACCTGAAGTGGGTTCAAGACGTGAAACTTCATCTCACTGCAAAGGGTATTAGAGCCATCATCGAGGCACTTACCGACGAAAAACCCGTCGATAAAGCTCAGAAAGCTACTGCAATGATCTTCATTCGAAGACACATCCATGATGCACTGCAAACCGAGTACCTCGCTGAGGAGGACCCATGCACCCTCTAGCTTGCTCTGGCCAACCGTTTCGATCACCAGAAAGACATTTACTTGCCTGAAGCAAGACACGACTAGCAGCATCTACGCTTCCGAGACTTTAAGTTCGTGAATGAATACAACTCTGAAGTTTGTAGAATCCGATCACTACTTAAGTTCTGTAAAGTGGACTTAACAGAAGCTGATCTCTTGGAAAAGATCTATTCAACCTTCCATGCCACCAATATTATCTTGTAGCAACAATATAGGGCACATAAGTTCACCAAATGTTCGGATTTGATCTCTGTTTTACTTCTCGCTGAAAAGTAGAACCAGTTTTTGATGAAAAATTATCAAGCTCGACCCACTGGCTCGAACGTCGTGCCTGAAGCGCATGCGACCAATTCTAGCAGCCACAAATGATAAAAAATCGTTATGGCCATGGTAATAGGCAGCAAGTCCAACCACGTGCCCAAGGTCAACAGAGCCAAGGCCCACCCAAGGGAGGAAATTTGACCCAAAAGTGTCAACCCTTTGCCACTAAGGTCCCAAACTTCAAGAACAAGGGAAAAGCTACCATTCAATTGGCTTCCACTGAAATGAACATGTGTTACCGCTGTGGATCAAATGATCATTGGTCACGCGTATGCGAGCTACCCCCGAGGCCATTGCCAAGTATCATTCCCGTCGTTAGTCTAACTTTGCCCATGTGGAATATCTCGAAGATGCTACTACATCTATGGAGATATCAGATTTTCAGGAGGCATCAGCTTCTATGGACGAATAAGTTTTATTCTTCTACACATTTTTAGGGTGTTTTTTTTTACCCCTAGTGGCCGAACCCACTAGGAATGGTCGGACCCCCTTCTAATTTTAGGGTTTATGGCCTAGTTTTTGGACAATTTTTCTAATTATTTGGAATAATTTGTTTGATTTTGGTTTGTTTTGAATTATGTATAATTATTTTATGGATATTATTTCTCGAATTGATTAATTGAATGAATGGAATTATATTTATGCATATGACCAATTCAATCAATTTATTTCTATATATGTCTAATGGGGAAGTTAGTTGTTTGGCTGATAGTACTTCCATGCACACCATATTGCGTGAGCGACACCATTTTACTAACTTCGTACCTAAGAAAACACCTCCGACAACTCTCTCAAGCTCATTCAACCTAATTGAAGGATACAGAAGGGCCCGTATCATGTTGTCTAATGGTATTGTCTTAACCATTAAAGAGGCCCTCTATTCTCCATGTTCCGGAAGAATGTATATGAGTTTTAGAGATATTCGAGATAATCAATATCATATTGAAACCACTGAAGAGAATGGATCTGAATTTCTCTGTATCACTTCTTACGAGTATGGCCAGAAGCGTATTTATGAGAACATGGAACGTCTCTCGAGTGGATTGTACATCACAACCATTCACGGCATAGAAGCCCACCATGTGGCCGGCCTTGTGCCTGAGTTCTAGAGAACTTTGCCACTTTGGCATGACCGTATGAGACATCCCGAACATGACATGATGCGCCATATCCTCAAATCATCACATGGGCATCATTTACCTCCCTATGTTGGATTCCTGCCATGCAAAGCGTGTTATTTGGGGAAGTTGAATACTCAACCTTCAATTACAAAAGCTTATTCACAACCTTCATAAGTTTCTTCAAAGGATTCAAGGGGATATTTGTGGACCTATCCAACCAACATGCGAACCATTTAGATACTTTATGGTGTTGGTTGATGCATCGACGCGATGGTCACATGTTTGCTTATTGTCCACATGCAACGCTGCATTTGCGAAACTCCTAGCACAAATTATTAAGCTTAGGGCTCACCACCCTAATTATCCGATCAAGTCGATTCGACCGAATAACGCTAGAGAGTTTACGTCACATACTTTTAACAACGATTGCATGTCAGTTGGGATTGAAGTCGAACATCTTGTACCCCATGCTCATACCCAAAACGGCCTGCCAGAAGCTTTCATAAAGCGCTTTCAATTGATAGCTCAGACTTTGGTTATGCGAACCAAACTGCTGATATCTGCCTGGGGTTATGCAATATTGTACGCAGCTATGTTGGTTCGCCTGAGGCCCACCGCTACCCAACCTCATTCACCGTTACAATTGGTTACTGGATACGAGCTTGATGTCTCACATTTACGTGTGTTTGGGTGCGCAGTTCATATGCCAATAGCCCCGCCACTACGTACCAAAATGAATCCTCAGAGATAAATGAGAATCTATGTCGGTTATGATTCGCCATCAATTATTCACTATTTAGAGTCCTTGACAGGAGATTTCTTTACCGGACATTTTGCGGATTGTCACTTTAAGACAATCTTCTCGTCGTTAGGGGGAGATAAACATGCTAATGTTCCTGGAGAACGTTGGGAATTGTCATGGTATGTTTTCACTATGTCTCATTTAGATCCCGCACTGCCCAGTCTGAAACTGACGTGCGACAAATTATAGATTTTCAGAGCATTGCTTAAAGCATGTTATATGCTTTTACTGATCTAGCTAAGGTAACAAGATCACATATACCTGCTGTAAACGCACCCACAAGGATAGACTTACCTCGAGTACGTTGTAATATTGCCTGGGAAGGCCGAATCGTCCCCAATTATGGGGAGGCCGCACCTTCCACACGACCCGGTACATTGGCGGCTATCCAATCATTTGCTCCGACCCTAAAGCGTGGCAGACCCCTTGGTTCAAAGGATTCACAATCCCGAAAAAGGAAAACGGCACAAACTAGTGACCCTAGTCTGAATCCGACCATCACTCACTCATCTGTTCCAATGCATGAGGTTATTCTAGATAACAGTGATGTCTTAGATGAGACAACGCGACCTCCAGAGAATCGCGAGATTTCGATCCACTACGCAGTATTGGATGAGGTTTGGAATCGGAATAAGATGATCGTTGACAAAGCATTTGCATACACAGTAGCTACTGACATCATGCTTAGTGATGACATTAAACCACGCTCCATTGATTCATGTTGACGTAGAACGGATTGGTTAAATTGGAAAAAAGCAATCTAGGTCGAACTCAATTTGCTTGCGAAACGTAAGGTGTTTGGACCTATAGCTCCTACTCCACCACATGTGAAGCCTGTGGGCTACAAGTGGGTTTTTGTGAGGAAGCGTAATGAGAAGAATGAAATAGTACGATACAAAGCACGTCTCATAGCACAAGGTTTCTCTTGTAGTGCAAGACATGTTCTGCTACCTTATCAGTTTGGTAGTTTTTGAAAAACTGAATATGCAACTTATGGACGTGGTAACCGCGTATCTCTATGGGGATCTAGATACATAAATCTACATGAAAATTCCAGAAGGACTTCCATTAGTGAGTTCTAATGATTAGTTTAAGTACAATAATGACATTAGGAATTCATTGTAGGAGAATGATCTTCTTTTATAGTTGAGGAGAGTCTCCATTTTTTGTCCGCAGTCGATGTGGGACTCTATGAACTTTATTCTGACATTGACATGTGTCGTACTGTGATTGGCCTTCTGGTTGGAGGGAAACTCTTGTGCTTCCGCATGGGTGCCTCATAATGAACCCCTTAGTGGATCCTTGAAGGTATGAAGTTGACCGATGCTTGGTAGTTTCGGGATTGGTCAAGTATGGTACAAACAGTGCTCCCCTAAGTTTTCGAGTGAGGAAAGCTTCTCGGTTGGGGACTTGAAAAATCCAAGTCATTGAGTAATCACAAAACTTCTGAGTACCGAAGTGTAGTAGCATATAGTGGGAGTCCCCTAAGTTTCCAAACGAAGAGGATAACCGAATGAGGTGGCTTGATATTCTTGGATGGTTGAAGCTTTTTCCTTTGGACACATAGCTTGAGTGGTTAAAGATTTGTAGGTGAAGTTTTTTGGTTGAAACTTTGTAGGTGAAGTTTTTGGTTGAAGCTTTGTAGGTGAAGCTTTTCGGTTGAAGCTTTATAGGTGAAAATTTGTAGGTGAGGCTTTTTGGTTGAAGCTTTGTAGGTGAGGCTTTGAGGCTTTTTGGTTGAAGCTTTGTAGGTGAAGCTTTTAGGTTGAAGCTTTGTAGGTGAAGCGTGTATGTTAAAGCTTTGTAGGTGAACCTTGTAAGTTGAAGCTTTGTAGGTGAAGCTTGTATGTTGAAGCTTTGTAGGTGAAGCTTTTAGGTTGAAGCTTTTACGTAGATTTTGCTTCTTCATGTGTATAGCTTGTAGTTTGAGTGATTTATTGTGGGAGAGACTATGTAAATAGGTTTCTCTTCCACACTCTTGAGCAAGAGTGTGGAAGGCTTTGTTGAAATTATGTGTTGAAGCTTTTTTTTTTAACTACATAAATAGATTTTGCTTCCACACTCTTGAGCAAGAGTGTGGAAGGCTTTATGAAATTATTTGTTGAAGCTTTCAGTTAAAGCCTTTTTTTTTAACCACATAAATAGATTTTGTTTCCTCAAGAGTGTGGAAAGCTTTTTGAATTTTTTGTTAAAGCTTTCGGTTGAAGCTTTCTTTTGAAGCACATAAATAGATTTTGCTTCCACACTCTTGAAGAAGAGTGCGGAAGGCGTTTTGAATTTTTTTTTGTAGTTAGGCAAAGTGTGAAGCTTCCTCCTTTCAAGGTGTGGGAGGCTTCCTCCCTCAAAAGTATGTGAACGCTCTCTCCCTTCAAGGGTGTGGGAAGCTCTCTCCCTTGGGTGTGGGAAGCTATCTCCCTTGGGTGTGGAAGTTCCCTTCCTTGGGTGTGGGAAGCTCTCCCTTGCGAATGTGGAAGGCAATCTACATGTTGTAGTTATCTCTTATGTGTTGAAACTTTGTTGGCCTTCTCCACATGTCATAATTAATAATTAATAATTAATTAAATAATTAGTAATTATCAAATAATTATTAATTAATTAATTTCGGATTTTTTTTGGCATTTTTTTGGAATTAGTGACAAGAAAATGTGGGAGAAACAACATATATAGATTTTGCTTCCACACTCTTGAAGAAGAGTGTGCGAGGCAAGCCACACATTGTAGTAGTTGTAGGTTTAGAGGAACCATATAAATTGATTTTGCTTCGTACAGTCTTGATTAAGAGTGTGCAAAACTTTCTATGAGTTGTAGTGTTTGCATTGTTACAAAGGGAAAATGTCTGGAGCAGGTGCAAGAGGGCTGAAGAGCTTGATCTTTGTATACCATGCACTGAAGCCTTTGTTGGCATGCAATAAGACTTTGTTGGTGACTATAACCCTTGTTGGGCATAGTGCTCCCCCAGTTGGGTTGAGTTAAGCTTGCTTATCCCCCTTTTGAGTTGTTAGGCTTGCGGGTTTTTGATTATTTGTGAATGCTAAGAGTTCACATGTACAAGTTTTACCACTCCTCACCTAGTTGGTGGAAGAATGGTGAGTTGCTGAGGCAAAAATGTTTATTAATAATACTAGGTGTACTCTTCATCGCCTGGTTGGTGATACGAAGGTGAGTTCCTTCATCACCTAGTTGGTGATATGAGTGGCAAGTTGCCGAATGATATTAGAGTACAGGTTGTACCTTTCATCACCTGGTTGGTGATACGAAGGTGAGTTCCTTCATCACCTGGTTGGTGAGAATAAGGGCAAGGTGCCGAGATACATTGTACCAAGTGCAGAATGACACAAAGTATGCTGACCCCTTTCGAAACTCAATTGGCTTATGTATGAATGTGTTGAAATGTATGATGTTTATGTTGATTGACATGAGTGATGCTTATGAATGTTTTGCTATGCATGAAGGAATCTATGCTTTGGATATGTGAACCATGTTGGTTGTAACACTTAGTTTCACTTACTTTGTGTCAAAGTATGCATGTTGATGCTCTAAGTTAGAGTATAGAGGTAGGTCAGCGTAGACCAAGTGTTCCAGTGCTAGGAATGTAAAAGACTCAAATGAAGTTGTCTGACTTCTCTCTTCTTTAAATATTTTCCAAATGGCTTGTGTTACAAAAGATCTCAAACGGTAACGGTTGAGGGTCATAAAAGTTGAAGGTACGCTCACTTCTGGTTGTCTTGATACGAACCTTTATCCCTCTTGTTGTAATGAGCTTGTTGAGAGTAAAAATCTTTCATCTTACCAAGAGACGAATACATTTGGTGACTTAGCGAGTAGCTAAGTGAGGCAGGAGAGGGTGCAATGGGTGTCTGAATGGCCAAAACCTCCTAACTTGGTAGAACTTGACTTCTACTCCCTATAAGAGTTAACCATAAGAGTGTTCCCTTAGTATGTCATTGCCTCGGTAAAGGCATGATTATAAGTTTGCATCATCGTCTCAGAGTAAGTCTTCCAAGTGTTAGCATTGATCATGTACTTGAAGAAGCATTCACGCATGCCTACCATGAAGACCCTGAGTGTTGTTTTGTCATCCGCCTCAGCGAAACGAGAGTACTCAGAGCTGATGCAACATACATATTCACGTAATGACTCATTTAATTTTTGACAAATGGTGTATATCTCATCGACAGAGTGTAAGCGATCAGCTTAGAAGATGTGTTGAGCCATGAAGAGTCTCCTTAGCTCAGCGAAGGAATCCACTGTATCAGGTTGAAGACGACAATACCAATTAAAAGCTTCACCAGAAAGAGTGGAGGGAAAAATGAGACATCGGTATGCCATAATGGATTCAAAGAGGTGGATATGCTTAATCGGATCTTCCCTCCCAATATAAGATTGCAAGCCAAGCTTTTGTTTCGTTTCTCTTTGTAGAGGGGTGCCAAGGATCCTCCTTGTCAGAAAGCCGGGCCTTGGCTGATCCCAACCAGGGATTTGGACATGACGCTCGGCCTTTAGTCTGTTCACTTATTCGAGGAGATGCAAGATAAGAGGGTCCTGAGTGGAGTCAAGCACCATTAGAACTTGCATTCGCAATTTTCCTTCATCCCTTGGAAGTAGAGAAGTTTGGTCAAAGACATGTGGCTTTTCCTTAGATTCACCATACTAGCTTTTAGGGCATGCCTGTTGGTAGTCCCCGAGTCTCCTACACCTTTTTGTCCCTCATAGGCATGTCGTTTCTTTCTTGGATTGGGCGTTGGCCTACGCTGTGGTAGAGGATTGATCCCTTCAATGACTCTTGGGTCTTTGATCCTTGAGCCTATGTGGATAGGATTTTCTCGACGTTGTCTCAGGAAGTCTCGACAGTCACGGTAAATGGCTCTTGATCCTTCCATTCCCTCTGCAATAAGGTGTCTCTCTCCACTTCTCCTACTTCGGGTCGAAGTAGCTGGGTTGAGAGAAGTCTCACATTGATCAACACATTGATGAGTAACCTGCTCCTCATTAGGATTGCTCCTCATCATGAATATCCATGTTGAAGACCGGTGAGCCCCCGTGTTGGGGGGCACCCAGGTGATGGTTGACGTCCAAATGGGCAATGGGCTCGTGTGACTGAGTATGCCTAGCCTCTTGGAGCATCTCGAAGAGCTTCTCATACTGCTCCTGGAGGATCTCGTTCCTCATAGCTATCTTGTTGTTTTGAGCCTCAAGCTCTTCAAACTTAGCCTGAAGAGCAAACTTCTTTCTTTCTTTCCTTCGCTGTCTCATACTAGGCACGAGGGGGTGTCATTCTGCGTGTTGTGGCTTCCTTCGCTTCCCATGTTGAGGAAGGATGCCTGATCAAATGAGAGTGTACGAACGATAGAAACTAGCTTGACAAAGCTGAAGAGAGTAGGAATAAGTGTCGTTCCCACAGACGGCTCCAAATGTTGATGCACAAAATTAGTGAAGACTTTGGAACAACGTAAAGTGTCAAGTTTGTGACCTTCACTCGGTTGCTCCGGTTACTTAGTGAGGATAATATGTAAAGAGATAGAGATAGGGAAGCAAACACAAGATGTACGTGGTTCACCCTAAGTTTGGCTACGTCCATGGAGTAGATGAGTTCTCATTAATAGTGAAGGGTTTACACAATACATAGGTTCAAGCATAATCATCATTAGTGAGTTCTAATGTTTAGTTTAAGTACAATAATGACATTAGGAATTCATTGTAGGAGAATAATCTTCTTTTATAGTTGAGGAGAGTCTCCAGCTTTTGTCCATGGTCGATGTGGGACTCTATGAACTTTATTCTAAAGTTGACATGTGTCGTGCTGTGATTGGCCTCCTAGTTGGAGGGAAACTTTTATGCTTCGAAAAGGTGCCTCAGCATGAACCCCTCAGTGGATCCTTGAAGGTATGAAGTTGATTGATGCTTGGTAGTTTCGGGATTGGTCAAGTATAGTACAAACACGATCATTGCAGTTTATGTCGACGACATGAACCTTATCAGAACTCCTGCAGAGCTTGAGGAAATTGTCGTTCACTTGAAATCAGAATTTAAGATGAAAGATTTTGGGAAAACTCGATATTGTCTCGGCCTGGAAATTAAGCATTGTTCGGATGGAATCCTAGTACATCAATCGAACTACACCCAAAATGTGTTGCAATGTTTTAATGAGGATAAAGCGAAGCCTTCGAGTTCTCCGATGGGTTGTTCGGACTCTAAATGCTAAACGAGATCCCTTCTGTCCCAAGGAGGATGAGGAAGAGATTTTGGAGCCTGGAGTTCCATACCTAAGTGCAATTGGAGCTTTATTGTACTTGGCTCAATGCACTAGACCCGACATCTCCTTCGTTGTTAATCTTTTGCCTAGATACAATAATGCGCCCACACGCAGACACTGGAATTGTGTTAAAGACATTTTCCGCTACCTCAAGGGTACGACAGATTTGAGCTTGTTCTACACCCACGGATCCTCGAGAGGAGCCGCCGCCCCCCTAGGTTCTCGGGTTGATTTCCGCCTTATTGGTTACGCAGATGTTGGATATCTGTCTGACCCACATAGGGCACGTTCTCAAATGGGCTATGTCTTTACTGTTGGAGACACCGCTATATCTTGGAGGTCTACCAAGCAAACGCTAATTGCAACTTCTTCGAACCATGATGAGATCTTAGCCCTGCATGAAGCATCGCGTGAGTTCTTTTGGTTGAGAGCAGTCATGGACCATATTTGAAGCACTAGTGGTCTTACTTCCGTCGTTGACCTTCCTACGACGATAATTGAAGACAATGCAACATGTATCGAGCAATTAAAAAAGGGATACATCAAGGGAGACAACACCAAGCACATAGCGCCGAAGTTCTTTTATTCTCATCAGCAACAACAACATCAAAACATTGATGTCAAGCAAATCCGTTCCCAGGACAACCTGGCCGATCTCTTTACCAAGTCATTGCCCAAGTCTACTTTTCAGAAGCTCGTCCAAGGAATCGGTATGCGTAAATTATCTGAGTTGAATTGCTTGTAGTTCTCTTATTTGGAAGTTATGTCTAACTTAGGGGGAATATCCTGAAGCATACTCACTTGATCTTAATGTACTTCTTTTCCTACAATTAGGAGCATTTTTCCCACTGGGTTTTTGCTACCTAACAAGGTTTTGATGAGGCACCCATCCTGGGATGATCATACTCCGTTGAGTTCACTACTTTCATCATGTTTGACGTTTGTTTTAGACATTATGCATACTTCTCACTTTTCTCCTAGCGAAGTTTTGTGAGTTTTACTACCAATGCATACTTTCTTTAAATTTGAGACTCGCATTCGCCCGTTGTGCCGCCGACTTCATTAATTGTTCTACCTTATCTGCTGAAGATCTGATGCGATGTTTTGTTTGAGTATTTACACTCACGGGGGAGTATTGCAGTCATATTTAGAATAGAAATGTGATTGTGTAAATCCTAGTGTATCTAGGGATATCTTTGAATATTCCCTTTTAGTAGTTAATATCCTGTTAGAGTTGTAATCCTAAAAGGATAAAGATTTAATATATCCTACTACCATAAATAAAGGCACAATTGAGTGATACAACACACACCTCACAATTAAATCTCTCTCCTCTCTCTCTTATTGCCACCGGCCGCCCCCTCTTTATTCCCTTAGAATAATTCAGTCAAATAGGCCTACAACAGTTTTTTTATTTTTTATTTTTATAACACTCAAATTATAAGATGAATCACTTGAAAACAAATATGCCACATAGACTGAGAAACAAAATTTTATATTATAGTAATTTTATTTCAGCAAAATGATTATTTATTTCTTGAAGTGGTATGTTCACTACTAAAAGTCTAAAACCAACCATTAAAAAAAATTGAACGATGAACGCCGTGGGGATTATAATTTCTATAAAAGATTAAACCAAAACAGAAAAAGGTGTAAAATGTATTGTAAGAGATGTGAGAACTGCTGTGAATGCTGTCCTCCCCCAGTCCCACTAGAAAGTGGTTGAGCCACTGAGCTCAAATGAGATCAAATGAGATGGTGTCCTTAATTGGTATATATGCACTTTAAATGGTGGATAAGCAAGTTAAGGTCTCAAGAGTCAAAACCAATCATACTCATATAGTGCCAAATTTACCAATATCTTCCACAAATTCTCAGCTACCATAAGGTTGGTTTTTCAATATCTGCACTCAAATTAATCTTACTTTAGCTTATGATAGCGCATACCCTTAGGGTTAGCCAAATTAAGTGGCAAATGATATTAAATAATGAGTTATGATTATGATAAGTTCTAAATTCAATTCTTTTCAATATAATCGTAAAATGTTTTCAAGTGGCGTGTAACCATAATCAATAGCGTCGAACGAGGGTTAGGACCACTATTACTGAGAGAAAATAAAATTAGTTTCTTTTGATGTATATGATGTTGTAATAGTGTAAAATCAAAGCTTTCCTAACTAAGCCCCACAAAAGAAGTATTAGTTGTCACAAAAATGGGATATTGGTTTAGATGAGCTTCCATGAATAGTCAATTTCTTATTTGGATCGGTCTTTCTTGACTAATGACCCTTTAGTAACAAGTGACACTGTGACAACAACCAAAATCAACACAAATCTTTTAATTTAACAAGGTTTCATTTTTTTTCTTTTGCGATTTCCACTCTAGCGCTCTAAATAAAAATCCATTTGCATAGTTAAATGATCGTCTTATACATGATAGCATTTTGATACGTTAACTGCTTTCATGAAATTAGGGTATGAGAGGATAATGCTTTCTTGTAAGCTGTCAGATAAATAGAATATGTTGCTGATTAGACAATGAATTTGGGTCGATCGCTTGCACGAGATCCTATATATATAGCTATGTCAATATGTAAAACTAATTCCCTTCAAAATTTTCACCACCTACATATGGAATATTATCTAAAAAATCTTAAAGGGATGACCATTTTGTGGTTTTTTCTCATCCTACATATATCTTTTCAAGTTGGTTGATCAATCCACGGAATCAAAAAGTTGGGTTCTTTCATTTTCTTTTCTTTTATGAATTGTCTATACATACATACATACATGTATGTAAGTATGTATGTATGTATGTATATACAGCATCGCAATCAGTGAGTTCCTAGACCAAATCTAGAATTGAATCTCACCACTCACCGGTACTGAGTGGTGGAGAAGGGATTAGATAAAGTTTACTTGCATGTGCTGCATGCTTTTTCCCTTCTTTTTTTCCCTCAGTCTGCATCAACTTCTTCATCAGCAAATGTTACAGTTATTTTTTCCTTTTTTGTTTTTGCTTTCGACCTCACCTCTCAATCTTCAGTATCTTTCACAGTTACACTACTGCTACATACTGATGAGCTCAAAATTTTATGGTGGGTCTCGGCCATCTTGCTCCCTGTATAAATTTGGGACCGCTACCTTGCTCCTCAGATCAACCTCAAATACAAAAGAAGGGCCACGTTATTTAGGACCATCTCGTGATTTTTTTGCGGGTTTTGGATTTAGACTTTGGAGTAAGAATTGTACAATATCAGTTCCGAGTTCTTTTTCTGTCACAGAGGCTTAGTTAAATTGGTTTTAACAATGTGCTCGTCTTCATCCATTTGAATTCCTTTTTTCATTGTTTAGATTAATTTAGCGTAAAACAATCCTAATCCTTGTAGACGAAGGCTTGTGATGTATATATAAAGGAGATTACCCTATACATGGAAATCAACCAATTCAATTCAATATTTCTATAATATTGTCGCGTGTTACAAAAGACAAACCCTAAGTAAACATAAAGAAACCCTAAAACCTCCTAGATGTTTAATTTAGACACCCCCCCCCCCCCCCCCCCCTCCCCTTTTCAGTTTTTTTTTTCATGTTCTTTCTACGGTACTATTTCGCCATTTTTATTTAAACTCTTAGCATGAAATGAATGTAGATATAAGCCCCACTAGCTGCTGCACATTTTTCATGTTCTTTGGTATATTACTATATTCTAATTTTAACTAGCTACTGCACATTTTATTAAACATGGAGCAATCATTGATCATGGCGTTTTAATGAATGATTTGGCAGACGTTTAGACATTCCCTCTTTAATTGAACATGGTGACATGCCACCATCACCATATAAGCTATAGTTGGCTCAACTAATGCCAATATATGTACCTAAATGATGTTTGAATTCTCTTGCTAAATTATATAAACAAGATACTCTCACCTATATTACCAAATCGTGGGAATATATAGGGCTACCCTAGCTCATGGGGCAATTTAGGGTTTTTCTTTGGGGATATATATTCGTTGCATATCAGCAAAAAGATTAATCTTTGGTTCTTCATAGTCTTGACATAGACCCCAAAAAAGTAAAATAGAACTCTACGTAGAAAAATTGAAGGAGATAAGGTGGCTAGGTGAGGGCTGAGGAATTACGGTCGTACGCACAATTATTTCATTGGCATGAATAAATGCCTGACTTACCATTCAACATGTTCGACTTTACGGAATCATCACTTCCTCAACTTATGATTACAAATAACTCATCTGGACAAGAATTTTTTTTCGATATATCTGTGACACATCACATATGTTGTTGCAATTCTTTCATTTAATAACTTTATAACAAGTGGTGTTATGATGTTGATGCACGAACTTTCCAATTAAATTAGACATAAAGTTGATCTGTTTTGTAAGTTATAAAATGCTGAGGACATGCATGAAAAGTAAAGTAATAAAACTAACAAGTATTTAAATGTGGAGAGTGGAGAGTATTGATGCTTCGATTAAGAAAATGATTCGTTGGTTAAGTTAAGACGAGAAATATCATGAGAGAGAGCTTTTGCTTTTCGCCCGACCAAAAAGTTAAGGAATGATCATGTTGAATTAGTTGGTAGATCGATCGATTCGAGCTGGCGCATGAGACTGAAGACTGAGAGAGACTGATATATAAGTCACTGAGTGAGGGCATGCTCTTGCTTGCGTTGCTTCCACAGTTGAACCATGCACGCACATGTATAAATGTACACATGAATGAATGAAGCGCACGCTCACGTGCTTCTGCAAATAAAAAAAGGGGAAAATGCAGATGAATCATTGAGACCATCTGACCTTGTACCTAATCTTGTTCTTTTTTACTATGTCCTATTATCATGCAAGCTTATTATACTATATATATATATATATATATATATATATATATATATATATATATATATATGCATATTGTTTATGCAACAATGCATTGGGAAGGTCTCTCAAAGTTTACTCCTAATGCTACTCTTGTGTGATGGTATCACTTAAGAATGGTGGCTACCTTTTAATGTTCTCTTTAATTTCACGTTGTTCATCCAGATTGAGAATGCAAATGGTTATATATTTGGGTTCTGAGTTTTGTTTGTAATTTTTTTTTTTTTTTTTTTTGAAGTTTATATAAATTTAAAGGAAGTGGTTTGCTGCCTGTTTGGACTTTGGAGTTGAGTTTTTGGGACAGCTGCTGCTCTCTTTTTTGTAACTTTTAATTGCTAGCGTGTTTGGTAAGGTGTGGTGTGAGAAAGTTGTGGTGGAAAAAAATTAGTTTGAAGTTAAACTTCAAAAACAACTATATTGTTGCTTTCATTGCTTTCATTTTTTATTGGGTAATGTTAGAGAAATCATATATTTAAAGTTTAAATGATATTTTGATGTTTTGTAAAAATATGACGTATTATTGATGATTGAATTATTAATTAAGTAATGAATTTTTTATTGATGACACATCACATAATTTGTAAATTATTCATTTTTATTTTGCAAATATCTAGGACATGCTAAGCATTTTAATGAATACTTAAATATCCTTTCATGAACATTACAAGTAAATGCTTTGATGCAATGTTGTGAAGTGACTGATACTTCTGGTTAGTTTACAATAAGCAATTGATAGCGATATAAGAACAATTATAGGAGGTATCACATGGGTACATCTCTTTAACTGAGCAATATGTTGATTTGTAGATAAGCTGCACAAACAAACATAGAGAGTAAAAACCCAACACGACTACAACAAGCACAAATACCACTAGTATCAATCCGCCGTAAAAATAACAGACGTAACAAACTTACAACGGAGCTCACATAAAACGATTTTAACAAGCGAGACCAAACTAAAAGACTATTTGTTTAATTAAAACTTTAGTCACACATTTTAATTGATATGTCAATTTCTTCTATAAACAAGAGTCTACGAGATCAACTATTTTCTTCCATCTCGACCTAAAAAACCATCTTCTTGTATCCCATTCGTATCCTCACACAATGAATTACTTTTCTTGATTTCTCTCTCTTTCTTTCTTTTTCTTTTTTTTTTAATTAAGAAAATGATGATAATGAATTAGATGGGTCGAGCTACGTATATGCTCGGTCACTAGTCTATCAAAAGTAGCCTTACTCTCTAAATCTACACAAGACGGTTAGAAAGAACCAAGACCCTAGGATTTAGTCATTAACTACAAAATAGGCTACTTTCCTTCCTAGCGATTAGAAAGGGTTAACTCCTCGATAGAACGACCCATTGTCCCTTGTCTCTGAATGTTATTAAATAAAAAAGAGCGATAACAAAAAATACAAGCGGGGGACGAAGCCAGTACCTGCAAAGTGAAAGTGGTGTTTATCACCTGGATGATCAACTCCATAATTAGCTAAGTAATCCGTTACTTGAAAGTTGTGGTGCGAATTAATTTGAAAACCGGAAGCCAGGCAAGCTAACCTAGTCTGAAAACAAAGTAACATGAACGCCAATCCCTAGAATAGTCACTTTCCAACCAAAGACAACGCCAATCCCTCTTATTAAGAATTCTACACCAATAATAATTGCATAAAGTTTTGCAAAGAAAGAACTGCGATGGACAATACCCTGACGGAAACCACCAAGAAACTGACCACTACAATCTCTAAAAATGCCCCCACAAGTTGCAAGACCAGGATTTCATTAACACAACCCATCTGTATTAAGTTTAATCCAAAGATACCCAGGAGGAGAGCATAACACGAGTAGAATAGTAAGGGCCTTGCGAGAAATAGGCCGAATTCCTAGAGAAGAAATCATACGAGTATCTAAACCTTAAGAGTATCAAGGAATAAACTTCCCATCATGAATTAATCCATAAATGATAGACATGCAAAGAAGATGAAAAAAGATTAAAAGACTCTGAAAATAAACTTGTTTCGAGCTTTCCAAATAGCCGCAATAATAAAAGACCAACAAATATCCAAAAATGTGTACTAATAACAGAAAAAGAGCTTACGGACAAAAAGCATCTGAAAAATTAGCCAAAAAAAAACACAATGAATTACTTGAATTTGAAGCAAGGAAGATTAATTTCATAACAATATTTGGATTGCCGTCTAATAAATCGTCCAAATTTGTCCTGAAACTAGACATGCCGGGTAACTTACGCATGTTTGTGGAGTACGTTGATGGTTATGTTTGATCCTTTGTCTAAATGTTCCCGATGCCTCTAACAATCATTTGGATATTTAACCACATTAATTGGACCCATTTTTTTTATGGTGATAATATTATTATTTTTTTGGGTCAAAAATAGTGATAATACATATGTATATATAATCCATGTAATTCATACATAATCATCTTATATATATATATATATATATATATATATATATATATATATATATATATATATATATATACATAAAGCATAAAGATATGGATGTGAATATTCAAGTTATAAAGGTGACTCTATTGACACCCAAGCTCTCTGCAATCTCAATTTTTTTTAATTAATAATTTATGATAATTAAAAATTAGGAAAGAATGTAAAACTCCAAATAATCACAGAGTAAATGAGTTTTTCTGAACAAGAAAGTGTCAGGAGGTAACATATATGTTGGTTAAGCCAGTTGGTCAGTGTATTGTTTTGATCGTCTTGCACTAAAATTTAAATTCCCTTCTCATAGACTACAGTAGTTTGTAAATCATCTTGACAAAGATGTAGTAGAATAGAGTTTTTCTACTATATATGCATCAATGTATGAAATACATTGAACAAAGTTCAGGTTCCTCCATACAACCTATTAATATGGAGAGTAGTTCAATCTCTTATAAGTACATGCAATGTTCTTTCTTTTTTTTCGAATAAGATTCACTCTCAACATATATTTTAAAAAAGGTACGGCTAAGCTCAAATGTTCTAGATAAAACTATCATAAATAGTGATTTAAGGAATGTCAAACCATAGTGTATACAACACATTGAAGTATTGCAAAATTATCAAACGTGGAAATTTTGTCATTTAGAATTGCGATTTACTGATATTTCTTTTTACTTTTAAGTAGGAGGTCTTAATTTTAACTCTTAAAAATAACGAGTTTGTATAACTTAACCCAAATCTCTTACCCTAGTAAATATTTCGATTGTAAAAGACTCTTGCACGATGGAGAAGATAACAACTGGCTTTCTCCATCATTAATTTGCAAGTTGGTTTTTGCTTTGCTTAAAAAGGCATTTAGTTAAAAGCCAACTTATTGTGCAATCAATAAATCTTTCATATATAAACCAAAACAATTAATCAATAAATCTTTGAGCATTTGAGGGATATATTACAGCACTAAACATGGGCCAAGTACATCAACAACTTTATTAATGATAATGATAAGATGAGTTGTCTATTGTCCCCATAGCTGCTGGTAACTTGGCTCTTACACTTGCAGATGTTTAGTACGTTGTAGTTGCCATCACAATGTAGACAACTTCCTAATATTTATTTGTCCACGATTTGGACGAAAAATTATTGTGTGATACTGAAACACTGCAACATAGTATAAATAATTCACTTATATTATGACTGTGAATTGGTTATTAATATTATACCCTAAGGTAAAAAATCGCCGTCTATTCATAAATTTACACTTGAGTTGGTAGCGATTAGTGGCGGAGCTAGCATTTTCAAATAATAGGGTCATTTTCGACCAAAAAAAAAACTTCATTGGACCATTTCATTGGAACTTGATGCGAACAGTTGATTCTTGCCAACATTTACTAAAGGTTTATGCCAATATATGTCAACAACTACTATTGTATATAGACGCTTGTCAATGGTGGCTATAGGAAACTTTAGAGTAATGTTAAAGACTGTCAAGACTTTTCAACTAAGGCATTTCATCAATCACTTGGTGATCACAACAGAGCTGCACATAAGAAGAGAGAAGAGGAAGACATGGATGATAAAAAAATAGAAGTAGAAGGATGTTGTAATAATGGATGATAACAAGATAGAAGAAGTAGACGGAAGTTGTGCTTTAATTTGTCCTAGCTGTTTATAGGGACAAATACACTACACATACAAATATACATAGAGTTTTTGAAGTTGTTTAGGTCATGAACAATCAATGATCCTATGCTAGCTCCGACACTGATAACGATTATATTCTAGTATACCATATACCATACATTTTGAGATTATCATTATTACCTTAATGAACCGAACAGTAATATGCATCTTTTTATCTTAGAAGTGTTTGCTACCATATTCTACCTCCAAAATGCAAGTGCTTTTTTATAACCATAATTATTTTCAAATGAGCATGGTTTATTGGAACAATATCATTCATGCATGAATTATCCTAGTAGGACACGTGTCTTGGAAAGACAATTAGTTGCCAATTAAATAATTAAAACAAAACCAGTGCAGTTGATTAAAGAATCGAGTTCATGAAAGGAATCCAAAGACAGAAGATGAAAAAAATAAAAGGTAAAAAATGAATTATAGTAGGAATCAAAAAGACAGGAGTGGGAGAGTGCTTTGTGCATGTTAATCCATCATCATAGATTTTGGGTTATCACACACACAAAAGCTAAAAGTTGCAAGTAGCACGACTCAAATCACATTCTTGTTCCTCTCTCTCTCTCTCTCTCTCTCTCTCTCTCTCTCTCTCTCTCTCTCTCTCTCTCTCTCTCTCTCTCTCTCCCCACATGAGAATAAGAAGAAGAAAAATGCTAAGAAGACTATCAAAAGTAAGATTTTCCGTCATGCATCTCATGTTTTTATACAATTGTTGTGCCAACATTATAAAATATTGTGCAAAAATATAAGATGGTGGAGAATCCATGAAAAGTATCACTTTAAAAGAGTTTTCTTAGCATTTTTCATAAGAAGAAACACTCAAAATTTAAGGGAGAGGAGGAAATGTGTGTTTTTTTTAGTGCTTGTCTCTATCTCCCTCTAACTTTCATGTTTCTTAATTTAATGTTACTTAAAGAAACCTACATTTTATAACCTAATAATATAAACATTGCTTGCCAATTTAAACTTCAAAAATTTTCCCATAAACCAAAGCATGACATGCACCAGAACAAATATAAGATATAAGATCGCACATTTCATTTTCCCAAAAAATAAAATGTGCGATAAAAAAATATAATGAACAAAATGCGTGATAAAAAATATAATGAACAAAACGCTAATAGTTAAGGATTCTGATTATAGATCGATGCATATTAAAAAATCTCTAAACTTTGGCACACTTAAAAAACCCTATAAACTTTCTGGGAAAAAAAAAAAAAGCCTATAAACTTTGGCGTCGATGGTTTGTTTGAAATCGATTAGAAAAAATAGATTTGTTTGTATGAAATAATATAATATTATATATAATAATGGCATCTGATACGCTTTTCTTGGACGACGCTTTATCAAATTCAAAGGTCTCCCTAACTAAAACGTCGTCGTTTTCTGCTGTTTCATTCAGAGCTCTGTCATCTGTGTTCTTTTGCTGCTTTCTGTCACTTCACTCTGTTTGAGGGGAGAGAGAGAGAACCAACAAGCAACCAACACCAAATGCAAATGCAAATGCAAATGCAGCCATTTCTTTTTCTGAGTCTTACCCACTTCAACTTTCCCGCTCTCTTAACCATATATGAAATATAATCTCTCTCTCATCTCTCTCTCTCTCTCGTTCTTTCTCTCTCTAGTTGTCATCCCTCTGTTCATCTTTTCAGGATGCATTAAATTTGCATCTAGTTTGTTTATCTCTTTTTTTTTTTCCAGAAAGAAAAAAAAGATGAATACCAGAGTACGCACTAATCTTCAGACCATGAAAGCTGCTGCTGCTATGAACCATGATATTAATAAAGTAAGTTGCTTTTCTTTTTTCATTTTTGGTTGTAATTGTTCTCCTTTCTTTAAAGCTGAGAGGTCGTACCATTGACAAATTTCGAGGCCAGTGTGTTTGTTTCTCGAGAAAAAGTAGAAAGAAAATTCTTGGTTCTCTTCTTCTAGCCTTCTAGACCTTGAAACCTTTCTGAAAATGGAGCTTTTGGATATGGGCAATAGGCATCTGAATCGGGTTTTTTAAATTTACTTGAAAAAGTAAAGGCATTTAAATCTTCTTGTCCATTTTTTGCATTTAATTTCATAACTAATGAGATATTAAATATTCTTTACTTCCAAAAAATTCTTTCCAATTTTGATTAATCTCCCACTGATTTATGAAAAGTGAGGCACTTTTGATCCAAAAATTATTTTACTTCTCTCAAGAAAAGAATGGTTTTTGTTTCTCCCTTTGGAGTCCTATTTTCTCAGACATACTGATCCCATTTTTTTGCTCACAACATTGACATTGTTTTGGTGTTGGATTTGTAAAGAAGGAGAAGAAGATGGAGACTCAGAAGAGCAGAGCAATGGGAATTGATAGAACTGCAATCAATCGGCGTAAATCGAACCGAGAACGAAAAATGGCATTGCAGCAAGATGTAATCTTCCAACATTTCAATTGGGTTTCTTAATTTCTGCAAAATATTTTTTCTTTTAATGTTGTTGTTATTTGATATGTATTCGTTGACTTATTGGTTTGGTTTGAAATATGCAGGTTGATAAGCTGAAGAAGAAGCTCAGACATGAAGAGAATGTCCACAGAGCATTGGAAAGGGCTTTTACAAGACCATTGGGAGCTCTGCCTCGTCTTCCTCCTTATCTCCCTCCACATGTTAGTACAATTAGCTCTCTCTCTCTCTCTCTCTCTCTCTCTCTCTCTCTCTCTCTCTCTAAAAACCCAGAAGAAACCTTTTCCAAGATTAAAAATTGATGAAGAATGCACTTCATTTGGATTGATGCAAATTGCGATGCTTTTTGTTTCAGACATTAGAACTTCTGGCTGAAGTAGCTGTTTTGGAAGAGGAGGTTGTTCGGCTCGAAGAACAGGTTGTTAATTTTCGACAAGGCCTGTATCAGCAGGCTGTGTATCTGTCCTCCAAGACTAGTGTCGAAACTTTGAATGATTCGATTGAGCGGACCCCGATTCGAGGTTCTAAACATCAGAGGTCAAAATCTTTGTCACACAATGAGTTCAAGTCAGCAGCATCAGCCAGCAGGCTTCAACCTTCTCTTGCTCGCTGTGCTTCGAGCAGAAGGATGATGTCCACTGATCATATCGTCTCTGATCGAACGGGGAATTGTTCTACTAGGCAAGTCAATGGAAAACAAACTCCCAGGAAACCCAATTCCTTCACACCTATTGCAGAAGATGGTAGAGGAAAAGAGAATTGGTTATGTCCTAATGCAGTGAAGGATAAGCAGTCTCCTGACAAGAAAACTGCTAAAATTGTAACCCCAGTGAAAAAATCTCCTATGAAACAGGAATCCGTGGCAAAATCTTCGGACGCTTTGAAGTTAGAGGTATGTAGTACTGTAAAAGTTGTAATTAGACTCAATCTGTAACACATTGTGGTTATTTATTTGTGCCTGTAATTGTTCAGCTAGAGTGCAGATTAGTAGACCAGGAAAGAACACATGAGAGTTCATCTAGTTCTTCGGATGATAGGGTTCTGGAAGCTGATAACACTCCTAACAAAGTGTCTGAGGACATTGTGAAGTGTTTGTCCAGCATTTTTGTGAGGATGAGCAGTTTGAAGGACAAGGTAGAGGAATTGGGAAGTTCTAGATCAACATTATCTGCTCATGCAGCAAATGGAGAGACAGGGTTTCGAGATCCTTATGGTATTTGTTTGGAATTCAGAGACATAGACGTTGGCCCCTATAAACACCTCCGTTCGATTGATATTGGTTCGATTGATCTCAACAGAACAACAAGCGCGTTGATTCTGATGCACAGATTAAAGTGAGTTTTTAGTCTGTCTAATCTTGGTCCTCCAATAATCAAACTGCTTGCGATTGTGTTTAATTGATTTATCTTTCATAAAAATCAACAGGTTCCTACTTGGAAAGCTTGCCACAGTGAGTCTAGAAGGTCTTAACCATCAGCAAAAGCTTGCATTTTGGATCAACACTTATAATTCCTGCATGATGAAGGTAATACTGCATCTCTCTATCCAAAATACCGAAAACCAAATATTTATAATGTCCCAACTGCAAGTTTGATCAATCATTTTTTTCAATACATTGAGAGATTGTATCTTTGACCTTTACCTGGTATATCTAAAACGAAAACAACATACTCGAAACTGTTTGTATTGTAGGCATTTTTAGAGCATGGGATACCTGAGACTCCTGAAATGGTTGTAGCACTAATGCAAAAGGTAAGATCAATCCATCTCTACCGATTTCATTGGACACGGACACACACACGAACACACGAACGCACATTGGATTCCTTAACTTTATATGCCCATAGCATCATGCACAGTACTTCGTTATGTGATGTTCTGTTTCTGTTAGTGTCAACTGCTATTGTATAATAATTTTTCGTAAATTGACATTGGCTGTGCTTGCATCAGGCAACAATAGGTGTCGGGGGGCACCCACTGAACGCAATTACAATCGAGCATTTCATTTTAAGACTGCCTTATCACTTGAAATTTGTAAGTATATTCACCTTAAATTCATTATCCTTTTGGGTATTGGTCTACTGACTTTTGTTGAGTGACTCAAGTTACTCTCATCTAATGCATATTGCCTACAAAATGCAAATTAAGTTTCACAATCTTCCTACTCTTACAACAGACATGTCCAAAAGCTGCGAAAAATGATGAGATGAAAGCTCGCAGCATTTTCGGATTAGAGTGGTCTGAACCCTTGGTTACATTTGCACTTTCGTGCGGAAGCTGGTCCTCCCCTGCAGTAAGTTAATCTCAAACTTAATTCAGATTCGAAACTTGTGTGAAATCGTCTGTATAAACCTATTCGGTTCGTTCTGATATGCAAAAATTCTTGTGAAACAAAAGGTGAGAGTGTACTCAGCAGCTCATGTGGAAGAAGAGTTGGAAGCAGCAAAAAAGGAGTATATACAGGCAGCGGTTGGCATTTCAAGGACAAACAAACTGATCATGCCCAAGCTTTTGGATTGGTATTTACTCGATTTCGCAAAGGATTTGGAATCATTGGTGGACTGGATTTGCATGCAGCTACCAAATGAACTGAGAAATGAGGCAGTTCAATGCCTTGAAAGGAGGGGAAGAGACGAACACATTTCACAGTTGGTGCAAATAATGCCATACAATTTCACCTTCAGGCTGCTCTTACAGAAATGACAGACGTTTTTTTTTTTTCAAAATTTTTTGGTCCAATTCTTTACCATGCATAGTTTTGTGAACAGTGGTTATGGTGGTGGGTTTGATGAGGGAAACTTGATAGGGTCCGGTAGCTCTCACATCGGGTAGGACCAGTATACTGGTCGAGTGTGACCAAAATACAGAAGGTCCGTGCTTTCCTGAGAGTTGCCCTAAGACAAGTTCTTCTCGGGTTTGTATATTGGTATAGTAAACAAGGTACTGACGTACATATAAAATTGGGTTTGGGAAAGAGAGCAATATTTTTGAGTTAATTTTATGTATCTTTGCAACATGGTGAAGCGAAAACTATGAGGATTAATGCATGAATGCGGACACGAATGCTTGTGGCTCGTGTTTATCCGTACATCAAATTCTGATTTGTCGGAAAGAAGGAATGACTCCTAGCATGTAAAAGAGGCAAGCATTTCTGGTATGCTAATAAGCTAAACCACCCCACATGACCTGACCAAGATGTCTTTTACACCCTCGTTATTTTTTTGTCCATTGATCTTCAATTCATTTGACCAGACGGCTAAAAACTGATAAGAATGTGAGAGATAAAATTGGATGTGTGGATAGCCACTACCCAACAAAATAATTCAATCCATTGAAAAAAGGGACCTCGAGGACTCTAGCCTTCTGGTTGAGAAAACAAAAATGCACCTATGTGACAAATTGGCGGTACTTCTTAGCTTCCAAAGGAGAAATAAAGAGAAGTAGGGAGAGAACTGTTTCGGAGAGTAATGTACACGGAATGTCTTCACTGTCATGTGATTGTATAAAGTTGTGTTATGTGGAGATGAACTCACACACAATATTGTATTATTAGTTTGAAACGTCACAATAACAGTAAAATCGTTCCATGTAAATCTTTCTCTTGCTTTTTGGGTTTTCCCTTTTGCCTTTGACAAACTTGACACAACGGTTGGTAACAAAATTGGCCAATCAATTAACGGGCTACTCTATAATGCAACTCAACAATCGAAACCATTTATATTTTAGGTCCTCATTCAAATTGTTTGGTCATCTAAGACGTGCAACAACCAAAAACACAATTTGATAGATAAAGCATAAATGGCTAAACAGTTACTGATTCGGCCGATTTTTGACATTCGAAATGAACGGTTCCGATTGTTGAATTACACCTTGGAATAATTGAATGGAAAATAGTAGTGTTGTAAAGGGATTCCCGCTTGCCAAATTATGAAGCGGGTAAAGCGAAACAGTTGGAATCTTGCTTTGCAAAAGGAAAAAATCTAGATACATTGCAAGATATGGACAAGGCTTTGACTAAAGCCAAGCAACAAAATTGCTGAGGCCCCTCTTGTTTGCTTTTTCTAACTTCAATTATTTACTTTACTTTGAACCAAAATGTACGTACACACACATACGTACACACACCTCCTCCCTCCCGAAATTTGTATTATTTTGCTATAAGTCATCACTTGTGGGTTGTCACTCGTCAGCTGCTGAAGACATGTTACTCTCTAATAGCTTCGTACAAAAATTGGATCAATAGAACGAAATATCAAAACGCGTAAACTAGGAAATAAACTTACATGTAACTGGGTTTATACCTCTGTCTTTTTCCTCACTTGTGTCACGCGAGGACAGAGAGAGGCATAGGATATACACTGCCATGCCATGTGTCAGGTGAGGAGAGAGAGAGACAGACACAAATTCACGCATCGCATGTGAATTTTAGAGCCAAATGATGAAAGCATCATTATTCACACAGAGCAACTTAGATTCATAGGATCCAGTTCTTTACAAAGTCAGAGGGAAAGTAATCACAAAACTGGGAATATCAATGATTTGGATAATGACAGATAAAAAATGGGAGTAAACGCACAAAAGAAAAATTAAGGCATGGCAACAAACTCAAACTCAATTACAAGAAAAAATAAACACGATACGTTGTATACCTAACGGGAAGTGGTATGATCTCTCCGGTGTGGGTGAAGCCTCCTCCGAACGATATTCTATGGCAGCAACTACATTGAAGCGAAAAGTACTCACAGTGTTTTGGAGCTAATTCCCTCAAAGTTGTGCCCGTATGGGAACACATTGCGGAAATGTAGACCTCAACCAAACGGTGAAGGAACAGGCCCTGGCCCTGTGAGTGCATCTGATCTTTTAATGCTTCCCATACCGCATATAATGCAACCGGGTGATGAGAGAGCGGAAAATTTGGCCCCACAAAGATCACAAACGTCATATCCAATAGTTGACAGACGACTAAGTGTGGCGGCACAGAACTGGGAAGGATCTTCAAGTGGATCAATGGATTTATTGGACAGACCCCTTTGCACACACATATCAACTAAGCTCCTCAATTCTTCCTGCTTACTTGGAGGTGCTTTGGATAGCAGGAGTTCAAGCATCTGCTTCGAATAAGCATAATTCTGCACCTCCATGTTCCGCTTAATTGCAGTTCGGATACAATTTATCCTGTGCTTTGCAAGAAGAGGCAAAGAACCCAGGTGGCGTGAGAGTCTTGCCATCTCGTCTCTTGCACTGATTGCACTAGGACCTTGAACTCTTTGCAGCCGCCCAATTTCCTGCAAATGAAAACAAAATTAGAGATAAGTTATGTGCCACTATTCGAAACACAAGGTTTCTGATCAGTTTTTCTTATGGGATCTTTGATGACCAATAGAAAGAAATCAATCCCGCAAGTGTTTTTAGTCCCATAGTGCTAATATATTGGCAAAGGGTTATCCATTCACTCAGCCTCAAAATAAGAGCACACCCATCTTTCTTTCTTTTTCCTTTTTTTTTTTTTTTTTGAACTCTAGAAGAATGAATAAAATACCCGAAGAAGAGTGACTGCTATCTTGTATTGAGCACAGATGGTTCCTTGCGCTTTAATATCAGCTCCACGAGACTGATCCTTAGCCAGTGCAAGAAAAGCTTCATCAAAGCAAGACAATGCATCTGAAAGTTGATTCTGCTCAAGGTGGGCAACTCCAGTCTTAAAACATACAGAAGCAGCAGCCCCACGGGGTACCTGTTACGAGGAAGGCCAGGAAATAAAAATGGATTGTGGGAATTCTAGAAATAGTTATGCAAACTTGTGTACATGTACATGTATGTATTACCTGTCCAGGACGCACAGAAGATGGTGGAGAAGGAGGCTGCGCTGAAGGTTTTCCAGAGTCAGCAGAAGTTGGAACCCCAAGGACACTAAGATCAAGAGGTTGAGTAGAAACTGGGAACTGAGTTGATTGAATATGAGATTGATGCTGCGCGGCAACCTGGCCTGAGGATGGTGGGACACCACCATCAGGAAGTCCAACGGGCTCGAATGGAGCAGCAGCCGGCTTGACTAGCTTGAGGGGGAACACCAGCATCAGGAAGACGAACATTGGCATTGGATGCATTGGCCTGGTTAAATGCTTCCTTGTTGCTTTCGAACCCTTGAGAAGCTTGATCCATTTTTGAAAGATAGGTCCCTGGAGGGGGCAGTGCGGCCGCAACCTGAAGGGATGGTATCGTATTCTGGAAAAAGTCCTCTGGAATAGGCGCAGGACCAACCCCCTTACCTGTTGAGGTAGGAGCTTGATGTGATACTGTTGCAGGTTGTGTAAACGAGTCCATACCAAATAGATCACCAGGGGCAGAGCCTACACGAGGAGCCACTGACCCACCGTTAGCTGGAGGAGGAGGTTGGGATAACATCTGGCTAAGGTCCTGGGATCCAATAGTCAATGACTTGGTCCTGGTCATGGGTGGACCCAACCCTTCACCGAGTTTGAGCTGCTTTGTGGCTTCTTTGATTTTATCCACGTCCACTGCACTTGAAGCAATTGGCTTGTCTCTTATTCGAATGTGTAACTTTTTAGCTTTTGAAGTTCCCTCTTCATCACTGCTGCTACCATCAGCTGCACCGTACATTGTTTTCTTGAATTCTTCTTCAGCTTTAGCCTGTTCATCTGCTGCAGAGGAACTGGCAAATTGTTTGTTGTTAAGTGTTTCCAGACTCATCAGCGAATCACCACCAGGCACTCCCTTGGACATATTAGATGTGGATGTAGACAACGGAAGACCATTTGGCTTGTTGTCACCACCTGCTGATTTAAAAGCTTTGACCAAGCTATCTTCCCTTACTTCTACAATGTTGCCTCTTCCTTTGATTGATCCCAAGTAAACACCAATATGATCAGCGATAATGGATGGAATGGTGCCATCATCAGTCTTCATGTACGGCATCACCTCTGCAGCCAGTTCCCACTGAGGTATAGCCTTCATGTTTGTTGGGGTTTTGATTTCCCAGTTCCCACCACCCCATTCAGGACCTTTAGGGACCATACTCTCAGCGGCAAAGTTAGCAAAAATTCCTTGAGTCCATCCAGTAGAACGGGCTCTTAAAATCCTTTCACAGTATCGTCTTAATTCTGAATCTGTGCCATCTTCTTCCAGTTTTTGAGCAAGACGCCGCATGGCACTGGGGTTTAGGTGGCATATAAAGAGGTCGAGCATACTTTCATAATCACCTATAACTTCAAAGGTTTCTTTTGCACTATCAAACTGCCCAAACCTGCCAGTTTATCTTAAGTTATAAAACAAAAGTTGCTTCAATGAAAACCAAGTAACTGAGAACTATTTTTTCATAGAAAGTAACATGAAAACCATCAATCCATCAGTTCTTCAGCAATGAGCTGGAACCCTGGATGGAGCAATTTAAATAAACAACAAAGAAGAGAAACCTTCAATGCCGCTTGACAAGCATAACTCATGAAAAGGGATGTCAAATATAAGCTCAATACAAATTCAAGTACATAAGCATGCACTTGAAAACGAATTTTGATCTACCAGAACAACTTTTGTCAAGCATTATCACAGATTGAATAATTCCTCCAAGCATAGGTAGACCAACAATCCTTCATGCACAAGGTAAAGATACTACCGATTCCTATTTTAACCACTACAACAGAGTCAATCCCCTATAAAGTAGCAGGTTTTCAAGAGTTTTTGAGGTTCTTTTATTATTTATCTCCTGCTATGTTCAGGGACGGATCCAGGATCTATATCTGGGGTGGGTTGAACTTTGAAGCCAAAAATCCAAGAACAAAATTTAATGCCGTTGTTTAGGGGAATTGACCATTTAATGGACTCAATGGTGTAACTAAATTTGGGCAAAAACAAGTGAGAAAAGAGGGACAAAAAGATTGATTTCAGGGTTTTTTCTAGTGCTTTTCAAAAAACAGCAGCCATGAATTTTTATGGGTTAGAAGTTGGAACTTCTAAGAGATGAGCATGTATAATTAAGAGGAGGAGAGAGAGTGAAAGACTGAAAGGCTAAGTAAAGAGAGAAGCTGATGTCTTTAATCTAATATTTTTTAGGCTGAATGGGTTGGATTAGTAGAACTCAGGTGGGCTAGATTGGCTAATGTACTTAGGTTATTTCTCTTGGGCTCAGATTCGGTTGGGCTATAGCCCACCTCAGCCAGCCCTAGGTCCGTCTCTGGCTGTGTTCCTCATATGCATTTCATAATCTTGTACAACATGCAAAGTTCAGAAAACTCTCACAAGTTAATTTTTTCTGATACCACTATTAGACACCATTTACTCATCCGTCACTGGCTGTGTTCCACATTCATTTAATAATCTTACGTACTATTAGATATGTGAGAGTATGTTATCAGAAAATTTAAAATTGAGCGGCAATCATCAAAGAAAAAGAGACCTAATAAGTTCGTTGAATAAAACTGTTAGAAACATATAGAGATAGAAAAAAAAAAAATATATATATATATGGAATAAAAATAAAAAGAACACTTTGTCATATCTACATACTTGATACATGCATAACCCAACTGGTGGAACCGGTGGAACAAATGAGAGGTTGGAGGACATCTTGGATAATCTCTGGAGCGCAGAAATTCGTCTTTTAAGACAGACAAAGCAGTCGAAAAACGGAGAGCTTTGATGGCATAGACACCCCTCAACACCTAAGTTATTTCACACGTTCAGTAACAAAATGGACAACTACCAAAATTTGTTAAACACCACATTGTTTAACTCACCTGAGTAAACTGGGGTCCAGCTTGAGATAGTGAGACAGAAAGATCTCCACAAACAGGAGAGCCTCTAGCAAGAATATTAAGAGACCTTGGAGTGATACGCAGGCTGTCAAACCTTCATTTACAAAGTGTCATCAGCAATTATTCAAGGAACCATATTTATTAAGGTTCAGAAAAGAAGCAACTGACAGTACAATCCATAATGTTATACTGCTTTATGATGTAAAAAGCATAAAAATACTTTTGAAAACAGATAGCATGTGTTGTATAAGATGAGATAGATCACTGGAGAGAAAAGAAACCTTGATGTTATTTGATATAATATCTCTGGAAGGTCAAGTTTCTGCTCAAATCTCTCTTGCATTGTGGCAAATCCAATAAGAAGAGGTTCAAGGAGCCCAACAAGACAGCTCTTAATCTCAACTCCCTTCTTTTGTCTGGGGTTTATTTCTGTTGGGGTAGCAAGCAACAACCGATCATTCAGCGCACCAACCAAAACTGCAAAGAAATACATCATAACGAGTCAGAAGGATAACAGCAGAGAGATACATTCCCGTATCAGCATAAGCAGCCATACAGATTCGTACCTGCATAAGGCATACTGATAGAGAGAATAGTCCTTACTTTCCCGTCCCAGCCAAGCACGCTAATTGCAGTGGTAGTAGAAAAGAGAAGTGCAGGCCCAACCCATAAAAGTGATCTAAAGTGAATAGAGGTCAAGTGCTCAAACAAGTTGTAACAACCTCAATAACTCAGTCAGATGAATGATTAGCAAACAAAAAACAAAAGTAAAAATTTTTACACCAAAATGTTGTAAAGGATATCGAAGGAAGTCCTTTATCAAATTTTGCAGAACTGCCTGCCAGTATATCTAGATCTGCCGAAACTATAAGCACCCTGTGCGTTGTTAATATTCCAGCTACATAGCCCCTAAGAGTTTCTTGCCAGTGAACCTGTCAAATAATAGCAGCTGGAGCTTTGAAGGGGCAGATTAAAAATGTTTTGCACATTAAAAAAATTAAAGTCCACACTAGTGCAGTCTGTCAAGAATACAGTTCCAGAAGAATATAGTTGCATGTTTTGTGACGAAGATGTTTCTTTTTTAATAAGTAGTCGACTATGCATGAATGGATGTACATACAGAAGAAATATGGAAGGCTATGTGTCAGATGCAACCATAGCGAACAACAATAAAGCTCTCTATTTTAGGAACACAAAGAAAATTTGCTCTATTTTTATCTTATCCACTATAGTCTGCATGTAAAATACACAAACTTGAGACTTCATTGGCTTGAAACTGAAACTTTCTTATGCAATGTGAGCGAGGCAAAAGGGAGTGGAAAGTTTTTACCCTCCCCACCATATGTTCTTGAATGGTAGTTTCAAGTTTCAAATGAGGAAGTGTAAAGGGGCAGAAAAGTTATGCACTAAGCAGTACACCCTAATTACTTTCTATTGTTCAACAATAAGTATTAAACCAGAATGGTTATATGATCACCTGAAGTACAATCTCATTTAGTTTCAACTTAATTGACTTTTTCCCTTCACCCTTTGTTGCTATATAATGACCACCAGAATTGGAAAGCCGGTATCCCTGAATCAACTTTGCCAAGCCAATCTGACTCCCATGAGAAGCAAACATCAATGTTGACTCTACAATCACAGAATACTATGATTAGCACATACTATTGATGAAATTTTTTTTACAAATTGAACATGATAAAAAAATTCTTCCCTCAAATACCTATTGGAGTCGAAAAAATTCGATCCACTTCACTTTCAAACATAAATTGCATTGGACCCTTGGGACCAGCGTCAGTATCCACAGGTTGGCTTTCCTCAGCCAATAGATTCTTCTCATTAGCTTCAGGAGAAGCCTTTTTAGGCAGAATATACAAAACCAGTCCAGTCTTATCATCATCAAGAATTGCAAACTGATTTTCGTTAGGTCCAATAAATGCTGCATCACGACCTACAAAACTCAAAGATGAAATTTGTGAATGATTACTAGATCTCTTGCATGCACAGTAGACATTTCAGGGGAATAAAAGCATCCAATAGACGGACAAACCTTTTATTGTGGTACACTTGCTGTTTGCTGCCTGAGTATTGGTATTTTCAAAATAAAGCACCACTTCATTTGATGCACCACTAAATTCATAGACAACAAGAAATAGACCCTGTTTTTTACCGTAGGCCATGTACTTTGGATGATATTCCACATTTCCAGGAACCTATGAAAGAGAGGCGAAAAGGATTATTTCATTATCATTAGCACCACCAAACAGGAATCCTCATAAGAGCTAACGGGAAAGTTACAAAGACGTCACACTAATTCAAATGATAGCATATCTAGTCAAAACATTACCGTTGTGTAAAGTTTTTTGTAAATGCTGTCTGCTCCAGAACAAATGTTATATGCCGTAAGGTGTAATCCATCAACATAAAAGGCCCTGACAGGATAATGAAGAACCCGGTTCTCTTTATTGAAGAAATTTAACTCCAGGTGAAATGGCTGCAAGTGAACCAAAGTTTTTACAAATTAAGGAAAAGTAACACAAGACACAATCAATCTTTTGCTAAGACAACTTACCTGAAATACAGGAAAGTCCTTCAGATGATGCTTAGTGTCTATAATAGTAATGAGGGGCAGCCGAGATATTGGGGCACTTTTGGCATGACCTTCCATAAAATGCTATAACAATAATGCAAGGAACCAAGTCAACAATAAACTGAATTATAACAACTTAGGAAGTCAGATTAGATCAGACAGGAAGTTCCCAAGAAGTGTTCTAATATAAAGGAGTGGGACAGGACAAAATAAACTAGACTATGTTTTACGGCCTGATTACATAAAAACCTATCCACGGTCTCATAACATTACAAGCCAAATTAAAAAAAAAAAAAAAAAAAATTATACATCGCATATTTAAGATAAAAGTGACATACGCTGTGGAGAAAAGCCTTCCGAGCAATGTCTGATATTGTAAGCTGACTGTGGCTGCAATAAATGAAAAATTATTAGGCAATATATAATACTAATAAAGTTCAACATAGTACAAAGCAGCAAACAAATTCAACTCGACAAAGCCTTTAATCCAAATGACTAATTTAAGAGTGCAAGTCTAAACTTGAACCAAGAAAAGCAGTAATATGACACACATATGTACACAAAACAAAATTTAACTCAACAAAGCCCTTAATCCCAAAGAAAATTTTATGAGTGAAAGTCCTTTTTTTTTCTTTTGTTGAAAATGATTGAAAGTCTTAAGATTTGAAGAAAAGCAGTAAAATGATTAACCAAAAATTAAGTTAACAACTGCAGCTGTGCCATCAGTAGTAACCCAAACGAAGTAAAAGGTTAAAAAAAACTTATTCCACCAGTAATTTCCAAAAAAAGAAATACAACTAAGCCTAGTGTAAGTATCTCAAATTTGACATCTTTTTTTTTTTTTTTTTGGGTAATGAACAAAAAGCTGAAAACTGTAAATGGGGAAACTCTTTACAAATGTAAAGCATCCAAGGTCAAGACAGCTGACAAAAGATCCTGAAAACAACCTAACAACATTGTAGGAATAATCACCATATAATTTTTATGTTCTCTAAATTTAAAATCAAACTTCCGCTGATGGCCAGGACAAAAAATCTGGTTTGCAAAAATTCTGATCTCACCCTTTCAGATGATGTTCTTGCAGTTGAGCTTGAAGTTGATGTTCGGCTAATATTCCAGATGAACCCAAAGCTGAAAGCTTTTCTTTCAAAACAGATGCTGCAAAATACCACGACAATTAGCATATCTGGTCAATAAGCGCAGCAGCAACACAAGAACTGTACGAAGGTTCTATTCATAACATTACAAGTTTCAAAAAAAATTTGCTATCTTAAAAACCTAAATATCAAAAGGAAAAAAGGTACGATATTAATGTAAAAGTAGCAAAACTATTCAGGAGAAAACAAATCATGAAATGCTACTTCAATTATGTTTCTCATCAGAGACACCATGATACATATACAGAGTTACAGAACGTGTAACTGTAAAAGTCAAAGATTAGCAAGCTTACACCCTAAAGTTGTCTACAGATTGACCAAGAAAATGCTATGTCATTGGCACGTAAAAGGAAATAATCATCAACTTCGTATCTTAAGAAGTACATAATAAATATGAAAATTGAAGATTTTATTTCCTTGTCAGAATTGTCAATGTCACTAGAGAAGATAAAATACAAGAAAGACGGGCAAAACTATTTAAGCATGCAACAGAGTAAGGTGCCACTAATGATCTTTGGTGTACTTAATCAGTAAACCTTCCACTCCCAGATGGATCTGAATCCTCTGCTTGTCTTGTTCCACTCTCAGGCAATGCCAAGACAAGTATAGAGTCCATTCCAATTTAAATAACCAAAACAAGAAGCATAGTAGAAAAATAGAAAATAGTTAGATCATGATAACTTCTTCATGGTATGTGAAGACCACCTACTAATACATATGATCAAGATATTATGAATTTCCAACATAAAGTGTATTATCTACCACCAGAACCTTGATGAAATAATTTATTTGTGGAAATTACTGAAAACATTCTACTTAATGATGTGAAAATTTAGATATGATATCATTTTGCTATAATTATCTTTAGACCAAATTCTAAGTAGATTCCTTAGATTCCTTAATCAAAGGCATTAGTAAGTAACATTTCCCTCAGGATGCTGTGGAGTTAACAGGGAAAACTCGGGTGGATAAGACCAATAAATACACTATATTGTGCAAATTTTATTTTCACCTGAAGATCCTCTTGCACCTTGCAAAACTGCAAACAGTTGTTTCCTTCCTTCCCTAGTGTATGCAGCCCGATTTTTCACATTGTCTCCACCTGTCATATTCTACAACAAAAATATAACATTAAAAATAAGCAATTTTTGATACGGGTGCAGTAAAAATGTGTTATGTAAGTGGTTGTGCTTAACTGCAAACAGAAGTGCTGCTAAATTTAATTTCGAGTGGACTTCTAGAGTTTTAATTCGCGGTAAAGGGTAAGCTGCTTCTCCACCCTGCTGAGAAAGGATGTGAGGGATATCAAGTGATTCAATCGCTGCATAACAAAAGGAAAACACGGAAGTCAGTGCAAGCTAGGAATATATCGTCTTGGTCAAAACAAAGATGACCCCATTGGCGTCTATGCAAGCACAGCATGCCATGTACAATAATTTATAAATATTGCTTTATATTATAAGCAAACATCATATATATAGTGCTAGTTTCCTTGTGGTGGTTTCTTTAACACTATTACAATAAAGAAATGATGCCAATATGTTCAGCAGAAACATATCCTTAACATGGTAAAGCAAAAGAGTAAACAATAATAATAACTAACCAGCAGGCTCAAAGAAATTTGCTTGCATTGGAGGTCTATTAGGGTTAATTATAACCCGTGTTTTCCACACTTGAAGAGTTCCATCCTTGGACACAGTTACCAGTAACCGCAACATTGGGAGCCAGGAAACTGAAGCTATTGGTTGGGAACCCACTTGTGTACTGAATTGCAACCAAAGGTCAAACTTAATATATTAATTAACGCCAGCATGAGACTGACAAAAACAAGCAAATTTCAAACAAGAGTAGATCATATAGGCAGTAAATATGACATGCCAGTAAGATCATATTGACAGCAACTTAGACATGCCTCTTGTATCTGAAAATATGAAAAACAATCTATTTCAAGCAATCCTATTCTACAAAACCAGAATCTATTGGCCATTACAGCCACTGACAGTATTCCATGGGAAGTGTAATCGCTATTGGCTTGTGGGCAACAATTTTTTTTTATTCCACTTCACAATCTTTCTAGTATTACTACCATAGTTACTTAACATTCCAATCATGCTAGGTCTCTCAGTTCATAAAATTTACCATAACCTTAAATCCATTTCTCTAAAGATAAGTAAATAAAATTCGGAAATCTAAACTCAAGAAAATGAAACAAGAATGAATGAATGAGTAATAGAGAAAGGAACATGAGGCATTAATTCATTAGTTTCCACAGGGAAATGTAATTTCTATTGCCTTGTGTTCAACAATTTTTTTTTATTCCACTTTACAATCTTTCTAGTATTACTACCATAAATGACTTACATGCCAATCATGCTAGGTCTCTCAGTTGACACATCCCATGCAAGCAGCGTACCCCGTCTATCCCCAACAAAGATCCACTCCAATGTTGGGTGAAAACCAAATGCACCAGCACCAATAAGCTTTATGGTGTTATCGACTGAATGACAAGAACAAAAGATGATGAAACACGTGAACCATTTAAAGGAGACTAATTTATTACTCTCATTGTCTCAAACACTCAACAACAAAGAATCGGGTTGCTCAAAATAATAATAATAATAGGTCTCATCTTACTTTGTAAGGTGTAATGAACCGCATATGTGTGAATGTTGTAGGCTCGAATCAGACCATCAGCATAAGCTACATACTGAAATAGGGAAAAAGAAAAAGATGATTGTGATATCAGAAAACAAAAGGACTACGCATATTACACATTTATCCAAAAGCCACAAATGTATTCTGACTACAAGGACAATAGCAAGAATTCAACAAAACAACTATATACCAGGACAGGGAGGCGAGGGTGGCAGGCAAGATTGACAATCGGTTTCTTCAAGTCTGTCTTTATTTTTGTCGGCGCTCTTCCTCCTTCAACAGTTCCAACAACTTCATGCATAATGAAGCAGTTCCAAGAATTAGAAAAGTCGGCATCATTGAACATGTACTGTCATGTCACTGCATTGTGTGTGTGTGTGTGGGTGTTTTCTTTTTTTCTTTTTTTTTGGGGGGGGGGGGGGGGGGGGGGGAGTAGGGGTGTTGTGGTTGTAAGGCAGTTAACAAAGAAGAAAACCTGTGACACTCATTTTCTTGTGGAAACCGAAAAATACTACAGGCTGGAGAGGCGTCAAAGCTAGATGAACTTCTGTATCAGAAGAAATTTGTTCTGTCTTCTTCTCAGGTGAATGCAAGACGCATGTTTGCTCAGCATCAAAATCACAAGAGCGAATGGTACAGTCCTACAAAAATGGGGGGATAAAGATAAATACCAAATCAAATGTAATACTACATAAAGCAACAAAAACTTAACACAAATTGAATGAAGTAGCAAGGAAACCCACAAAATACGTTAACCAAACAAAGAGACTACAAATCTGCTCAAACTATATATTGTGCTTTGACTAATCTCTTCAAGACTTGTGTATTGGAATAAAATGATAAATGAAGTTGCACTGGTTCATGCTACAGCACATATCTTTTAACTAATAACCACTGTAATGCATAGATCTATCTGAAAAGTAACCATGTGGAGTTTCTAACAGCATGAATATACATAATATTTGTCCCAATGATCAAGACAAGTAAATCACATATCTTCTATCAGTCTCACAATCAATGAGCACAATCAATTATAGTGACCAAAATATGTAGTGAACATACCTATAAGCACACTTAATGAACGGAAAATACACAAATAAACCCAATGTTGAAACATTGAAATTAGATTTTAGAGCCTTTGATTGGAAAATCGAATGGTGCACGGAAGAAAAAAAAAGCCCTTCTTCGCAGTTATAATGTTTCAAAAAAATGATTTAGTAAGTTTGTTGGTTTACCATTGGTGGTCCCAATGGCTTAAGCTACTATGAGACAAACCTACAATCATGAAAACAAAAACCTGGAATTCAACATAAACCAGATAGATGTAGGGAAAGGATTTTTGTCCAAGAGCTAGGATATCTTTCTATGATACAATGGTAAGTATAATGTTGATTTAACTTTGTTTCGAAAATACTTGCTGTTAGAATTTGGGCCAACAATTAGTCATAACACATTCGAAAACTAAAACTCTCATATTAACATTCAGATGAGATCCAAGAAGAAATTATCTATATCTATAAACATCCAAACAGATAAGAGCTTATAGGGAACTAACCTCAAGGATAGCTACCACAGAATGCCCACTTGTGGGGCTATAAGACATGCGGACAATGGGTGTACCAATATCAATAGATGAAATCTTGCTTCCTGTCAACGCATCCATTTCTGTAAAAACAAAAACATTATAAATTGAAAATCACCGAAGTGCAAACGGAGCAAAAACCGTATAAGGACAAACATGTATGTATGGCATATACACGAGAGCACATTCAATCTATTAACTTTTATGCGGTATTTAGGTTTCATGGAGTCACTGAGTACATCCATGTGGTCATTCCTTCAAAGAAACTAAAGGTTTCCCAGGAAAGATAACCCGGCATCACGAACATTACATAAAACCTCACGATTTATCGAAGTTTATAACTTTAAACTAATGATTGATTAAGTATGTCAAATGCACTAGTTACATCATATACATGTTTAACATATTCAAAGTAGAAAATCACAAGCTTTAGGTGTAATTACAAACAAAAAGAGGGGAAGGGAGGGTGTTACCAATGATGTAGTTGCCAATGGCGACGGCGACGAGGGCCTGATGGGGATGAAAGGCAGCAGCATGAGGCTGCAACGGTTTTGAGCTGCGTCCGACATGTCGAAGATCCAGATGCTGCACCGTCGTCCACTCCATCTTAGAGTTTCACCTGCAACTCTATCATCAGAAACCTATACATACACACGTACATATATATATATATATATATATATATATATATATTATATTGCCCCAGAAATCTCAATTTTTGTTCCGAATTTGGTAGTTGTGATGAAACGAGTAGATCGATGGAGAGAGAATATAGAGAGAGAGAGGATTTGGATCTTACTTCAATTACCTGATCAGTCGGAGATCCAGAGAATCAAGTGAAATGGGGGCTCATCGATTTGACGAGGAAGAAGAAGAAGAAGGAGGTCTGGGCTGATGAAAATTGAGAAAAATACATACACAGGGAACACAGCAGAGGGAGGAAGAGAGAGAGAGAGAGAGAGAGAGAGAGAGAGAGAGAGAGAGAGCGCTTTTGCAACGACCGAATCACAAGGCCCAAGTAGTAAGCCACTTTCTTGCTTTGGGCTAAAGATGGGCCAGGACCCCCAATGTTTTTATTGGGCCTTTTTTGCAATTGGGGGTTCCATGGACCGAACTATTCGTTACAACTAAAGGTTCGTTTAGGACTTATTCTATGAGAAGCAATTATGCTCACAAGTGTTTTTATTAAAAACACATTTAGAGAAAATGACTGAAAGCGTTTTTAAAGAAAATATTTTTGAGCTCTAAAAGCACTTGAAGTGCTTTCTACAAGGAACACCAATTATGTGGTTCTTTCAGGAAGCACTTTGAGTACTTTTTCAGAATTTAATATCATTTTTACTAAGGACTGTATCCAAACATGCTTTATATATTTTTTTGAAAATGTTCTTTTCCAAAAGCCGCTTCTATGATTTCCTAAATTTGTATGCCAAGAATAGTAAAGAATGCTTATGATTGTCAGAAAGCGACTTTTAACATTTCAATAAGTAGTCTCAAACAACCCTTAATTGAACTAGAAGTATAACCTTCCTTGAACATTTTAACCCACTTTGAATCGTCACCCAAGCACCATCAAACTTTTTGATATGTTATCATCCCAGAGTAGTCACACTGCTCATTTAGAGAATAATCAATCGGCAAAGTCTATCAAAATTCGCATAATCATTCTAAAAGGTCCCATGCTTACAGTTGTGACTTACGACTCAAGATATTTTCTCATAATTCTTAATTTTAGCCTTTGAAGGGCCACCTTTGATTCACCAGAATAATTCCATGACTATATTATTCTAATTCGATGTCGTGTTTGTTTCATAGTATGCACCAGAGAGTTGGTCTAATTTAAAATAAAACATGAAAGTTCTTATTTTACGTTTAACATGTCAAGGAGGGTGCTATTAAATGGTAACAAGGTGTTAATTTAGAAATACATCTCTTTTTAATGTTGAAAGCGATTCCAAGTTTGAATCTCGCTACCCACTAAAGAGAAAAAGCACAATATCAAGCGAAAACATAACTGTAGACCATGGTAAATTGTACAAATAGTGCCATTTGATTCCTAGCCGTACATGTCACCATATATATATGGAAGTGGTCCCTAATTTGGATCAGTTAACGGGAAAAAAAAAAGCATAAAGAAGAAGAGAGGAATAAAATAGGAGAAATTAAAAGCTACATTGCGTTATTTAGTACTACAGTCGGGTGGTATTTTCCTTTGAGAGGTCTTAGTTCGATTTTCGTCAAAGGCGAATTTGAACCACATCATTACTGGCTCATTATGAGGCTAAGCACATCCCCTTCTCTTAATATAAATAATATCGTTTGTTAAAAGCTACATTGCATATCCACTAAATGAGATGAGACCCAATAGTTCTTCAATATTTGATGGGGTCGTGATGGATCTCGTAGACCCAATAGTTCTTCAAAATTTGCGAAAATACTCCTCGCATATGCAAAGTTCTATTTTTTTGAACTTAATAAGAACTCAAGTACTGGAAATTATCTAGTTGCGGCTAATTAGCCCATGCAAAAGGGGTTAGTATCATTTGAACTCTTATAAACCGTTGTAAACAAGTGCATATACGTTCACGTTACAGTGTCAAAACTAGTATACAGATGGCTTTTATAAGCTTGTTTCAACTCGTGATATTAAAGCGATGATTTAGTCGTAAGTAATAGGTTGAGGGAGCGAATAAGAGGAGCTAGAGTATGGCAGAAGGAGTTTAATTGAAGACGCTGAAACTATGGTAGTTCAAACCAATTACCTAGTTTTGGAATTACAAAATAATAGTTACATAGTTTTCTCTGAAATAAATAACGCACTATATTCAAATTATACTGAAAGTAAACGCAAACGGTTTTTCATTCTTACGTGATTGATTAGACAAGACACAAAATGTGCCCTTCTAATCCTAACATTTGAAAGGGATTGAAATGAATAAGTTTGCTTAACAAGCAATAAATCTTCCACCTTCAAGTTGTACGTTAACTTCTTCCTCCAACTAGAGCTATAAATTAATAACAGTGAATTTTGAAAAATCCAATCCAATTCTAAATGCCAAAAAGTCCTGAAAGTGATATATGGTAGCAGTATTTGACTTTGAATTACTCCCTCATTAAGTCATTACATATATTTCCACCATCACTGCCACCCAACAAGACCAGTGGCGACTCAAATATCACCAGCTCCGCCACCGCCATATCTGCCACTGCCACTAAACATGTGAGCTCATTTAAGATGGTAGACCAGCTTGCTTCCCTTTCCTCCAATCCAAAATTATCCACAAACCAAAGTATTATCTGACAGGAGCCATACAATATATACACCTCGAATAAGAGCTATAAATTTATTAAAACTCTGCTTTGTCTTCATCTATATATACTCCAACGAAAATATTGATACTTGATAGAATGTGAAGAAAATGACAATACGTGCACTGATATTATTTTGTTCGTAAATTTACCCTATGGATTATGAAAGTGACAATTTGCCTGCATATATATCTTGATGCTAATTTGCTTAAAACATTTGCTTCAACAGGAAGCAGCTGAAGCAATATTGGGAAGCTCAGTGCAAAAGGCTACCAACGCAGTGGCAGGGTTAGGGTTAGGGTTTATAGGAACATTATATATATATATCTTCTGCCAAAGAATTCACACATGGAATGCTAATACTATTCAATAAAATATTTCTCTTTTAAGTTTACCTTCATTTTTTAGGGAAAAAAAAGTTTACCTGCATTCTAGGCCATTAATTAACTTGTACCCATAAAACACAAGCCATTATAACATAACCAGACAGATATTGATAGGTATATATATATAATTGGTGGTATAAAGGTTGAAGATGATCTGATAAGCTTTCTCTAAAGCTCAATATTCAGCTGGAAAGAAGATCTAAACCGCATATACGAGCTCAGTTAAGTTAGTTAGAGTAGTGTGATTCGGATTAAGTTTAAATTTCTCTTCTTATAGTTTAAACGAATTTGGTGTAAGCGCCCTCTCAGTCCAGCACCAAAGATATATACGAACAGATTCTAATAATTAGTAGGGTCTTTCCCTCGTACGGTCCCCCCAATTCATGATTGAAATTTAAGATGGTACATTCATATTTACACAATTTTCTCTTCACATCAAAGATAAAGAGTAAGCTGGAGTCCTTATCTTGAAATCAAGTTTTCTTTGTTTTTTCCCCTCCTTGCGTGAAGAGCCGGGATTACTAGCTAGGGGACCCATTGGGTTTGCGAAGGTTGTATACAAGTTTGCATGGGAAGTCTCAGTTAATAGGGTGCCGGGTTCAGATTAGGGCTTTTTTTTTTATGAAATTGGGGTTCCACTATCAAATCAATTGGTTATATGAAGAGTAGTCAAAGACCATATAAGCCCTTAGCTAGCTAGTCTTGTCCCTCATCGATGTGGGACAAACTATCCACACATATTCAACTCTCGCAAAACTCCCTCACACGTGTGGCCGATTTTGAAGTCTGCACGTGGACAACAAGTGGGTGATACGTGAGCACGTGTGGCCCTCTGGGCTTTCATACGAGGGACAACCTACTCCAATACCATGATAAAATTAAGGTTCTACAATAAAGCCAATTGACTAGCTCAAGACCATATAAGTTCTTAGCTAGCCTTGTTCCTCACTGGTATGGGACAAACTGTCCACACATATTCAACTCTCAACACTTCGAGTGTAGGAAAGCTGCTGCTTGACTTCAATTGAGGTTGTGCCTCTTTTAATCAAGAACAATTTACATGCACCGTAATATTCCAATTAAATAATTCATTATCATGTGTAATGCATTAATGGATCGTAACGCTTCATGATGGTGAACATGTATATCAATTGGTAGAGTAGATATAAAATACAAGTAATCGATATGCACAAATGGGTAAATTGGGTGAGATTAATCTTAAGACCGTTTTTAGTTAAGATTAAGATGGATTTGTGAAGGTGCAAATAAACCGCACGTACTAAATGCTCAATCTCGGTCCAAATCAAATTTATCAAAATTAACATGATGACTAATTTACTTAATATGAATGAGAATTCAAGGTATGTGTATCCTTGTCTTTTTTTTCAAAAAAAAAATTATTATTTTAAGAGAAAAAGGAGGGTTCGAAATTATTACAATAATTTAGAGGAGTGAGAGTTTCGAACCTGGAACTCATATGTGGAAACCCAACACTCTATCCACTAAAACATTGGACTACATGCTTCTGTAATGCAACTTCTGGACGACACACAAGAACTCCAATAGCAAGCTATTGTAATGCACACTTCCCCTAAATTAAAAAATTAATTTAATATTACGTGAACCATTAGTCCACATATCATATTAAACTGATAAGAACATATACTACACTTGATCTTAGCCAAAAAGCCGAAAAAGGTATGTGTATCCATATCATTTTTAATATATCTTTCGTTTGTGTTCATTTTTACCAAAATTAAAAAAGGTATCCCTACCAAGGAGGTCCATGTATGATTCTCTCATGCATAAACAATTAGATATGAGTTTTGCCAAAAAAAAAAAGAAAAAGATATGAATTCCACATTATCTCATATCATTTCCGTCCCAAAAATGTAAGTAAACATCCCAATGTTTACCTTTTTTTAAAGCGTGAATTCAGCCTTATCATGACTGAACAAGTCAATATTGGACCAGCAAAATTGGTCTTAAATGTAAAAGTACCATAATTTGAAATTGCTCACAAAATTTATGAGTTGAGCACTAAAGTCTAAGAGTTGAGGGTTAGATAGATAGACATCAATTTCTTCATTCAATATACGCTGAATTTAGTAACCATCAAACTTAATTTTGTCTTGCAACCAATTGAGACGATTTTTTTTTTTAATAAATGGTATTATCTACATTAAGAAGGAGGAGGTGGACTTAGGCCATCTTCAACCGAAATGTCCAGACGGCCGAAAATAGCCCGAAAACGGTCTCCAATCGAGGGCCATGCCAAATGGCTCGTGGGCCCCACTGGACAAAAAAGGGCCAAAGGGCCAACTGATTGGCCTAACCCAGCCAGCCTGCCAGCCCAACAGTACAGGGTCATATTTGCCTCCATCTCCAACCGAGGATCAAAGGGCCATAGGGCTCGTTTTAGCTCTGTCACAAAAAATCGTCTCCAACCGAGGGCCAAACATAATTTATTATTTAAAAACTACAACTTAAATTCAAATCCAACAGCTAACTGAAAAAAATATAATTTTAAAAAAAATGAAACAAATTTTGTAAAATAGAAGTTATAGAAAAAAAAAATAGAATTTAAAAATAGAAGTTATAGGAAAAAAAATTTGTAAATAAAAAAATAAAATAAAAACTGTAAAAAAAATTCAAAAATAAAGGAACTGACGTCAGCTAGCCGTTGCATTTGAAAATTTGGCCTAACATTCCTGTTAGATATAACCAACAAGAATATGTATATTCATGTCGGTTATATCCGACAGGAATGCTCACGTTTCTGGCCAACCCAGGGCTGGTTGGCTGGCTGGACTGGGTCAGCCCCTTGGCCCTTTGGCCTTGTCACCTCTTATTTACATGTGAAGAATAATACCATTAAACCATAGTACTAAGTGGCCAAATTGAGATGATCGTAAGCTCGACTCTTTTTGTTCATGGACCTCAATCTTAAGCTCGACTTGGTTTAATCATTGAGTTTAATGTTTTCCTTGAACTTTTAGGTTTTCCACACTAGGTTGGAAAATTCTGTGATTCTAATCATTTAGGAATCAAATTCCTACAATGGACTGAAAAATTTGAGTGTTGGGAGAGTGATTCATATTTTTTAATTTAATATATTAAAATCATGTATGTGATTTCTATACAATATACGACAAAAGAGGGAAGATAAATAACTGATTATAAAATATAAGAAAAAGAAAAAACTGGCGAATCCCACATTTAATACTCACCTTTATCAAATTCACATCACTTTGACAATAATATAGTACAAATCAAATTTACGATGCTTAATTTTTATAAATAGACATTACACTCATCTAAACCATTGCAAAAGACCTTATTAGGCTCATTTACTGTTTTTATTATCATTTTTTCCTCTGGTCGTAAATCGTTTGTGTCTCACTTGAATACCTAGAAGTAGAAGGGACAGATGTACCAAAGTTACTGGAGCGCTGACACCGGATGAGTAATGGAAGCAAGCTTTGTACAGCTAGAATTAGCTCAGTCATAAACGTGGCATACATGCTCAACTCTAAAACCCTTTGCCTTCCCAATTAATGATGATGCCTACGCCACAAAGTTTTCTTAATGTCACTACATATTATTAATATAATTAGAAAAAAAATTCTAAATATATAATAACTCGTAATGTTTCATTCTGTGTTTCAGACAACTAAAAAAAACACAGGTCATATAAATTTTTTATGTTCATTGTATAAACTTGGTAATGTAAAGTGAATTTTAAGTTTATTTCACTCTCGTTTTCATGCACACCCTTTTCATTTAGGCTTATGTTTATTTCAAGGGATATTTGACATATTACCAATTATAAATTTTGATTAGATAAACTTATTCTAAAAATAGAAAAATGGTAATGTAAAGTGAATTTTAAGTTTTAAGGAGTAAAGTGATAAGTTTCGAGTTTCAAGAAGTAAAGTGGGATCGTTGGATCAAAATTGAGTACTAAGGAATGAAATGACGATTTTTGAGTTTCAGATGGTAAAATGGGATAAAAATAGAGTTCAAAGGATTAAAGTGACGATTTTTTAGTTTTAGGGAACAAAGTAAGATTGAAATCGAGTTTCAAAAAACGTAGCTAAAAATAAGCCTTTCATTTATGATCTTTGATTCAAGCAAAGAGCTACATATACATTTGGAGGTTGTTATGGTCTTCCAATCTCCACGATTTACCGTTATTATGGCATTTCGATTTCTACGCAATATTATGTAGAAAAAAATTTACCCTTAATAATGCGTTAGTAGATTAGATCAGTACCACTTTACAGTATAAGTACTCAAAGTACATTACCTACAAAATTTTGAACTTTCATGTGAATATGCTAGAAAATGGTTATAAATGTGTGATTAATATTATCCCTCTTAATGGCTTCATTAAGTCAACTTAGACACTGTTTGAATTGACTGAAGTATAGGAAGATTAAAAGACAAATAGAATAAGACATGCAAAAAGAAAAAAATGATGTGGATAAATAAATTCGCAGTATAATTGATACTTTTGTTTAGAGAATTAATTAGCGTGATTCAGTTTTTCAGAATGTCAACAATGACTTTTAAAATATTTTATTATTCTTATTTTTGGCACAAGTCACCGTTTATATAATTATATTAATTTTGTACATATAACTTATTTATACGTTTATTTTTACTTTTTATATACTCTTGTCATTTTCTTCTGTTGATATTTTTCAATTTATTCGATTCGACGAGCAAAAATTAAGAAGTCTGAGAAGTAAAAATAAATTTATGGATAACACCGCCTATAACCTCAACATGTTTGGGAGTTTTAACGAAACATTCACTTTTAATGAAAATGATATTTTTACTCTAAAAAGTCACTTCTAATATTATTCACTTACAACGCTTTTTTGTTATTTTGATTAAAACTTAAAGTTTTCAATTTATTTTCATTAGTTTTTCTAATGCTTAGGCAGGGAAGGCTGAGTTATGGATTTGGATCCTCTCCAAATCCACTTGATCTGAGCATGTTGATCAAGTGATCCGGATCGTCGAAATTTGATCCAACAGCTACAAACAGGGCCCCTCTAAAGTTATAATAATTGTAGCCGTTTGATCAAATTTAGACAGTCCGGATCACTTGATCCGCGGGCTCAGATCCTTTGGATCCGGAGCGGATCCAAATCCGGTTATAAAAAACAGATCCAAAACCCAGAAGCAAGGCAGACGCCTACAGCTACAAGGCCGAAGGAGAAAAATGCTATGCCTCTCACAAAGGAGGCAAGGACCGACCATCACCTAGCAGATCCTAGCCCAGCCAACCCACAACCCCTCCTCATATTTCACCACCTACACCGTGAAAAATGAAGAGCATGGCATGCTCAGCTCCTCAGCGAGGTATAGCAGCCATCGTGGGCGTTGGGCCGAAGCTGGGCCGCTCCATAGCCCGCAAGTTCGTCCACGAAGGCTATACCGTCGCTATTCTCGCCCGCGATCTCGGGAGGCTCTCGAAATTCGCAGACGAGATCGCGAGGGAAGAGAAGGCCCAGGTTTTTGCCATTAGGATAGACTGCTCCGAGCCTAGAAGCGTGAGGGAGGCATTTGAAGGGGTTTTGTCTTTGGGTTTTGTGGAGGTGCTGGTCTACAATGCGTACCAGCAGCCGCCCAATTGGCACCCCACCAACTTCACCGACATCCGCCTCGACTCGTTCGAGAAGTCCCTTGCCGTTTCTTCCGTCGGAGCCTTTCACTGCGCTCAACAGGTAAGACCGAGGAACTCTAATCAAAGGTTCGGATTCACAGTCGGACAATATAATTTGACAGTTTGAAAAATAGATAGCTAGATTCATAGTTTACAATACAAATTCTTTGCCAATATGCACCTGAATTAAGTTCAGATTAACAGTTTGATAATATATATTGTACGGACTACGGATATATGCTACTTACTGTGTTTATAGTACATAAAGGTAAAAATGTGATTTTTCGTTAAAAATGAACAGTACATGGAGTATTTTGTTAAAACTCCTAAAGAAAAACTAATGAAAAATCCCAAAAAACTTCTTTTTTAACGAAAAATCATTTTTAAAGGTATAGTGAATAGTGTCAAGTAAAGGTAAAAATGTGGTTTTTCGTTAAACGTGAACAGTACCGGGAGTGTTTTGTTAAAACTTCCTAAAATTAATAGTATGTTAAACATGGTATTAGTTCAAGGTAAGAACAAGTTTAATTAGTGGTTCACATTAACAATTTGACAATATGTTTTGCATGGCGATAAGCGTCTTAATGTGTGTTTGATGTACTTCAAATTTATATTAATGTTAAATATGGTATTAATTTAAGGTGCTTCCGGGAATGGTGGAAAGAGGAAGGGGAACAATTTTGTTTACGGGGTGTTCAGGTTCACTCAAGGGCATTGCTGGCCGTTCTGAACTCTGTAAGTACTAGTTCTAGTTTTAACATTGATTTTCTAGGTATAATTATTACTGCACCGTCTTAAGGTGAAAAGAGTTTTTCGCGTGACGGTAACACACCCATGTGACATTATGATCAGGTTGCGGAAAATTTGCATTGAGAGCATTATCACAATGTTTGTCGATGGAGTTTCAACCGCATGGGATACACATAGCGCATGTGATCATTGACGGTGTGGTTGGCCCACCTCGAGGGGGCCAATCATCATCGAGTGCTTCACAGAGGACGACGATGTTGGGTACAACGCCGTTAGGGGTTGACGTGATAATGGATCCCGACGCGGTGGCTCAAACCTACTGGCAGTTGCATGTCCAAGACCGGAGTGCTTGGACCCAAGAAATCGACCTCCGTCCATCTAACTCCCCCAAATTCTGTTAGCCAATTAATGTCAACTATTAAAGGGGTCTACATAATCATGTGATCATAATTACTTAATCATGATTATGTTATAATTCTTTTTATTTCCTCAGCCTACTTTAAGAAGAAAGAGTTATGAAGCCAGTTTCCAGGAGCCACTTGACCTAGCAAGTGGCAAGGGACATGCTGGAGAGGGAGGTCCTAATCTATCGTCCAAGTGGCCCGGAAACTGTAGGGTCCAGCTTAAAGATGAGCGTGCCTTTCCTCCCCTCTCCTTTCATAACCAAACCCAAAATCCAGTATAAGAAAAGCGTCTGTAATTGAATTGCTTTCGTTGTGTACAGAATGTGATAATTTTGTAATAATTATATTTGTGTTAACGTGATTTATGAGATTCTCGTTCTATTACTGAAAAATGATTGAGGGGACCCGATCATGTTCCTATATTTCTAGTGTTGTTCCTTGTCAATTCCCACACCTGAGCACAAACTAAGAAGTGTAGAAGAGGCTACTTTCTTAGGTGATGTTTGGTGTTTATGATTGAATTGGTTGCATTTTGTATAGAAAGTCATCCTTTTCTTTTTTTTGTTCGTAATGGACTGCAATGATCATTCTCTAAATATCAATTCTTGGATTAGTCAGAATCAAATGCAGACAAGATATCTAATCCAACGTCAAATACAAACAAGATATCGATCAAATACCGAAAGCGAGCTATGCAAAAACTAGATTGTAAAGAAGAGGTGGAGGAGGTGGAGGAGGTGGAGGAGGGGGCGTCTTTGATGTATCCGTGGAAGAAATTCTGCACGATATTCGCACGTATTGGCCTCTCAATCCAGTTATATTTTGAAAAAAAAAAATTATTGAAAAAAATTAAGAGCATCTCCAAAAACCTTATTTTTATGAGGAGTGCTAAGGGAATTCTCTAAAGAGTGAGACAATTAGAGTTTAAAACATTGAAAGACATTATAAAACATAAATTTTTTTCTCTCTAGTTTGTTAAACATAAAAAAATTAATAATTAGATAGAGAATTTAAACACTATTTGTTAAAATAAAGAGTGTTATTGGAAATACTAAGTTAAATTGGATAGCTAAAATAGTTTTTAGACACTATTGACTAGCGAAACTAACAAAATTTAAAGTAATTGTTGACGATGCTCTAAGATTTGTAAATTGATCGTTTTAGTTCATTTTCTTATTATTTGGAGTTGATGTAACCAACAGTGTAGCTCACCTCCTTGCCCGTCTCGGTCTTTCTCTTAGCCATTGTTGTGAATTGTTAGTTTCCCCACCAAGTGTAATCATAGATTTACTTGTTGAACCTTATCGCCTTAGTTGGCTCTTTGTACTCGCCCATTGTAACAACTTTGATCCTAATCTACTATCGTTTCTTTCAAAAAAAAAATGTCAGGGTAGTGCTATCCACACATCTATTTTTACTTTTTACACACTCCTCTTAATTTTCAGCCGTCGAATATAATGAATTGAAGAAGATGAATGACATGTAACAGATAAAAACGAGCATGTGAATAACTTTATCATTAATGTAATGGAAGAGATTAGATTTGTGTGATTGTCATTCTATAAATGATATTGTCATTCTATAAATGAAAGGACGGTTTTATTTTTGGTACAGATGAAATGATGTTTTAGGGTTGAAAGATTGAATCCGTTGTCGGCTTGAATTTTGCATTTTGTATGTGCGGCAAGGATATGAAGGATCTAGTTGGAAAGGCACGGAATTGGAAAAGGTAGGGGGAGTGTCGTACTAAGCTAGGGACACTGGTTCCATGGACAATATTACGACTTCGTGTCCCAACTAAGGACACACAAATTCTTGGATTTCCTTTTCCTAAAGTTTCTGAAATACTATTTGACTAAAAATAATAATAATAAGTATCTGAGTCTATATATTTTGTACCGTACCACCCAATTTGATGAGGTGAAATACATTATTCAAAATAAAAGATATTAAATACAAGAGCCTAAGAGGTAAATAAATAAAAAATTTAGTTAAAATAGTACATGAAGTTATATAACTCTTCATTTTGGTTTTTAAGATTTGAAATCAATAGAAGTGGTCTCTGAGTTTGTGCATCATCCATCATTTTTATCATTCCGTGAAAAATCTCCTTTAAATAAGACCAAAATGATAAATATACCTTAAAATATTGTCAAATCATTCTAGCTCATTGTTTATTAATTTGAGGGTACTTTTGTCGTTTTGGTTCTGCTTAACATAGATTTTTCACAAAATGATAAAAATGATTGATGGTGGACAAACTTAGGAACTTCATCTGTCGATTTCAAATCTCAGTAAACCAAAGATAGAAGTTATGCCAATCTCATAAATTATTTTGGCTAAAATGCCAAATGAATACTGGAAATGGAGGAGTAGCAAAATTTGGCCTAACCGCCGCTCTTGTCAACCGAACACAATCTCTCTGAGTGAGAGTGTTTTTCTCCTACTGAGAGTCTTTCTCACCTTCTGGTGTGAGTCTTCAAAAATCAAGAAAACGCGACCTTAGCCGTGGTTGGTGTTGGTCGTCGTTTCCTCCCTTCTCTATTTCTTTCCTCTGCTCTTTGTTTCTACTGCTCCCTCCCCCTGTTTTTAACCCAGGTTTATTCTATCCCTCTTGCCCAGTTGGTGTCCCTCTTCTTAGTTCATCATTATTCCGGTTTTCAACCATGAATATCATGGAGATCGTGTGTAGAGCTCCAGCGTTTTCACCGACTCGAGTGTTTCCAACACCACCACCTTCTCCTGTGCATTGTTCGCGGGCTTCCACGGACTTCATCCCGATAGCTGGCTTCCGTTGTGCTATTACTGGCTATCCGTTCTTTATGGCTATGCTCGTGAAGCAGATCGGGGTAGGATGTTGCGTTTGAAGATGAGATATTCAACTGTGGATGAGGAATTAGACAGATCGAGGTTGCTGTGGCGGCGACGGTTGAGTAGATGCTTCTAGAGTCTGTAAATCCGTCTATGTGTTTGGGCTACAACAGTTGGTTGGCCCTATTGTACTTTGTTTTGTCTTGGCCCACTTTTTGCTTGTCCATGTGTTAGCTTTGGGCCTTTAGTTGTATTTTTGTTTGCTTTCGGTTAGTAATAAAAGTAGCACTTTTCCAAAAAAAAAAAAGGGTACGATGTGAGTCAGTTGAGGTGGGTGGTGGTGGTGACATTGCATTGGAGATGTCAGTTGTAGCGGGTGGCGACGACATTGTATGAGAGATCAGATCTTAAACTCTAGTGGACTGATCGATAATATGTGTTGAGAAACTTACACATGTCATTGGTTTATTGGAAAAAAAATGTTACAATGACGATAAACATGTTTCATATCAGTCTTTCTCGTCAAGAAAAGAGAAAAAAAAGAGTGCAAATGATACTGATTTCGAACTATTGATGCATATAAAGCTCTTATAACATCAACTGTCATAATTGGCCATACACGTTAAACCACCCCACCTGTATTAATCCATTCTCCCATATACAAGTGAACGTGAATTATGTTACGAGCAATTTGATTCTAATCACTAATGCATTCAGCACCCTCAATACATTTACATTCATGATTCGTAACTACTGATGCATGTGAAGGCCGCAATACATTAAAGATCAGAATTCATCCATGGGTTGTTACTCATATTATTAGAAGATATAGTAAGATCAACAAAAACATATATATCTTAGAATAGCCGTCATTTAGGGGGACCCACGAGCAATTAAAGTTAGTTGGAGGTGGCAAGAACAGGGTTACCAATATGTCCAACTAGTTGCTGTTGTGAGTAGGGTGTAGGGACTAGGTTACTAATGACGTCTGCAGATATGACATATATGAAAGGGACAAGGAACATCAATACAACTGTACAAAAATGTCCCATCTCAAAAGTTCCTTATTCCTACGTCCACTGTTAACACTCCACGTTTCTCACAAATCCCGTGACCCAAATCTAATTTCTCAGATTTTATTTTACAATTTGGACTATTCAGTGAGCTAGAAACCAACTGTCATGATTATTTTTGTGGACCCGGCTTCTCAACCTTTCTATTTTTCATACATTCTCATCCCTCTTATTTTGTACGGTCACGGTTAAGTCACGTCAACATTTTATATTGATTTTTTTTATAGAGATAATAAGACAAAAAATAATAGTAATATAAAATGTTGACGTGGCTTAACCGTAACCGTACAAATAAAAAGGGATGAGAGTGTATGAGAAGTGGAAAGGCAGAGAAGTCCGATCCTATTTTTATTTACTTGACAATCTAATAGACATAAAATCGATCTACTCAGTAGTTCAAACTATTGAAGATTTACCCCAAGTTTCTTGTCATCTTATTATAATCATTCGGCACGAATCATTACAAAACTTTTACTAGAGAACTTCATTCTGATGCCACACCAAATTCACTTACAACAAACTCTTGAAAGGAGAATTTCTTGCGTAGGCTATTATAGATTCTTTACGAGTAAATTACATTTTATCTCTTCAAGTTTATATCGATTACAACCTCATACAATATCTTTAAAACATTTCAATTTTATACATTTACTTATCATTTTATTTCAATTTCATACATCCGTTAGAAAATCCGTTAAGTAAACCATTAAGTGATGACGTGGCAAATATGGGATTCACATTTGTGCTGTTGTGGCTGCCAAATTTGTGCCAAGTGGCAAAAAAAAGTTTCTTTGCATTTAAAAAATAATAATTTAATCAGAATATTAAATACTAAAATAATTAATTAAAGAAAAGTTATTTAAAAAAAAACAAAAAGGGTAAATTACATAGTAGCCCCTCAAGTTTGAGGTCTATTACAACCTCATACAACATCTTTAAAACATTTCACTTTCATACATTTACTTATCATTTTATTTCAATTTCATACAACCGTTAAAAAATCTGTTAAATTAACCGTTAAGTGATGACGTGTCTGCCACATATACGCCACATGGCAAATAAAATAATTTTTAATTTTTTTTTAAAAACCTGAATTTTCTCAACAAAAAAAAAATTGAAACCCACTATCCCTCACCCCCCAAGCAACCCGCATCCAACCCAAAAATCTGCAACAACTAGAAGAAGAAGAGGGAGGAAGAAGAAGAAGAAAAAAAAAAAAAACCCAAACCCAGTTCGTCCCCCACCCGCAAAAAACCTGCAATCTAGAAGAAGAAGAGGGGAAAAAAACCTGCAATTTAGAACAGACCCCAGATTTGTTCTTTCAAAAAAAAAAGAAAAAAAAGAAAAGAAAGAAACCCAGAACCCAAAAACCTGAAAGAAGAAGGAAGAAGGAGGAGGAGGAAGAAGAAGAAGGGAAGAAGGAAGGAGGAGGTGGGTCGCGGGGGGCTAAGGGGGATTTCTGGGTGGGGTGGGTCGTGGGGAGGGAGGGTTGGGGGCGGGGGTGTTCTGGGTGGGTCACGCAGAGGGAAGGTGTCGCTGGGAGGAGGGAAGGGTCTTCTTCCAGGGTTTGGTTTGGGGGTTCACGTGGTGGTTTTCTTTAGGTTTTTTTTTTTTAATTAAAAAATTATTATTTTTGCCACATGGCGCATGTTTGGCAGCCACGTGGCGTATATGTGGCAGACACGTCATCACTTAACGATTAATTTAACAGATTTTTTAACGGTTGTATGAAATTGAAATAAAATGATAAGTAAATGTATGAAAGTGAAATGTTTTAAAAATGTTGTATGGGGTTGTAATAGACCTCAAACTTGAGGGGCTACTATGTAATTTACCCAAACAAAAAACCCTGAAAAAGCCCATTTCTGGGGACGAAGGTGAAGGAGACAAAGCCCATCACCTCCTCCTCTCCTCCCGCTGCAACATCTCTCCCTCCAGTAACCCGCTCGTACGCCGCCACTTGTCTCACCCCCTCCACGACCAAAACTCCTGCTCCATCAATAACTCCAACGTCTTCGCCGACTCCATCGTCTAGATCCTCAACACCTGGCTCAAACCCCCATCAAATTTCTTGTCCGACGTCCGATTCCAAACTCTGGCCGCCTGAAATCGAGTCATTCCGTGACAACTCGATCCAATGCCCAAAATTGGGGCTAATAAAATTTTGGGGATTAGGGTTAGGTGCATGTTGATCTAGGGAAAGAAAAGGGAGGGGAGGTGAAGAGAATGGAGGAGAATGAGAATGTGGTCGGGGAGGTGAACAGGGAGGAGTGCGTCTCTGGGGAGAGAGAAGGGAGGGGAGGTGAAGAGAGTGGAGGAGAGGGAGAAGGTGGGTTGGGAAGGTGAATAGGGAGGAGTGGGTCGGTGAAGACATGGGTTTTAGGTTTTTTTTTTCACTTTTCTTTAATTAATTATTATTTTAGTATTTAATATTCTGATTAAATTATTATTTTTCAAATGCAAAGAAATTATTTTTTTTGCCACGTGACACAAATTTGGCAGCAATGCATCACAGATGTGGATCCCATATTTGTCACGTTATCACTTAACAGATTTTCTAACGGATGTATAAAATTGAAATAAAATAATAAGTAAATGTATAAAATTGAAATGTTTTATAAATGTTGTATGAAGCTGCAATCAACCCCAAACCTGAGAGGGTAAAATGTAATTTACCCATTCTTTATTGTCATTAATTCATCACATGACAAACATTATTTGGACGAACAGTTCACTTTTCGAACACAAGACAAATATCTATTGAACAGATATGCCAATAAGATGTTGCATTGGTTACAAAACAATTTATTCCCTAATGCAACTCTCACAAGGGGCGAGGCTTGCATGTGGATTCCACACCCACGGTCAACATTTAGAGGTCCCGCACCTATGGGAGGTTGCCGTATATGGCAGCTCCCCTTATGAAGTTCTCTTTGGGAGGGGGGAGGAAGAGACCTAACTACCTTTGGAAAGCATCAAACATTTATATTGGAGCTACCAGGAATGCGAGGCTAAATTATACCAAAACTTATACTCATCACCAATTGCCATAGAAAAGAAAGAAAACTAATACAGTCGCCACCTTGTAAAATCCACACACCGCCACTCTAGTGATCTTTAGTTTCGTGCACCTCATCTCATGGCTGCACCGGGCATGCCTTCACAGTCAAAACCCTCCTCTCGTCTCACTGTCGTCGCCTGCTATTTCATATTCAGCGAAAGATGAAAATCTGGCACTGTAAGAGCAACTCCACCCATGGAGCCTTCCCCCCAGGCAACTCACTATGCAATCCACCCTAATGAACAGTAACTGCCTTAAATGAATAGTAACTGCCATAAATGAACAGTAATTACCATTTGCATCTCCACCCATGGAGCCCTTCCCCCAGGCAATAAACAATTAAAATATTAATATTTTTTTCTCACCCAATTATAAAATATTAATATTTTTCTTTAATATTTTTATCTCTCTCTCTCTCTCTCTCTCTCTCTCTCTCTCTCTCTCTCTCTCTCTCCAACCCCCAACCCACCCCTGCAAAGAAACCCAGAAAAATTCCCCACCCCCACCCCCCCTTCTCTCTCTCTCGCTCCCGCTCCCTCCCGAACCCAGATCCATCATCCCAAAAACCAGACCTGCCGCGACGACACCCCCCCAACCCCCCCCCCCCCCCGGCGACGACCCACCCTGCCTTCCCCCCCCCCCCCCCCCCCCCCCCCCGCGACGACCCATCTGCGTTCCTTCCCCCCCCCCCCCCCGGGACGACCCCCCCACCCAGCTCCGGCCTCGCTCCCGCTCCCTCTCTCCCTCTCTCCCTCGCTCTCGCCCTCTGTCTCTGTCTCTCTGACACAAAGAAAAAAAATAAAATATTCAAAGGGCTCGGGCAACAGGCCCGTGAGTTCGTGACTGCCCACTTGCTCGGGCTCCCACCTGAGCTCGGGCCCCCAACGGCTGGAGCACTTCCCACCGGCCCTCAGGCCCCTTGCACTCCCCTCTCCCCCGAGCAAGAGCAACGGGTGGAGTTGCTCTAATACAATGCTTTATTGATGCTTCTCCAGCAACAGGCAAAATAGCAACTAAGCAACTACAATTGTACTGACAAGATATAATTCGGAACTGAAAAGAAAAGGAGAACAAAAGAGTAACCTTTCTTCTTTTTTTCTTAAAACGTTAACAAGGAAAGGTTTTGGAGTTTGAGTGTGGTGGCGAAGGCAGTACTTTTGGTTCAAGTTAAAAATGAGCACAGATAGGTAGTAGGTACATACATTCATGGCACACATGAAACATACATCAATGAAATAAGAGTCTAATAGTTGTTTATATGAAAACAATTATAAGTTGAAGATTCAGAAACAATCCCGACATGTAAAATAGTGACACATAATTATTGTATCCACACAAGGATGCAATTGTAGTTTCAACTTGCAGAGTCATCATGAACAGATCATCATCAAAAGGAAAAGGAGGTACCGTATGAAATGCTGCGAGTTGAAACTAATTCCAACAGTTGAGAATGTAATAGGTGCATAAATCATCTGTGCCCTGTCCTGTAGTAACCCGAGGAGAAGAAATAAGTCGGCATACAGAGCTTCAGTAATAACATCCTATTGTAGACAAGAGCAAACCCTGTACCTCCATTCCCCTTATGTCTCAGCTCCTGAAATATACAGATGAAATGGCCAGCTGACATTCACCCCAGATAAGTGATTCCGATTCGTGATATTGTGTCCAGGATCTATGTAACCATGGTGGCTACAATTGCTATTATTGAGCCTATGAAATTGTGAGTCAGGTACAATAAATGTATCAAAATTAGTTGTCACAGGATATCTCAACATGGTTGAAGTGGAGCCCATGACATGACCAAAAGACTGGAAAGGTGCACTCCTGTCTTGAAATTCTAGTTGAGATTGGTGAGGAATGCGAGGGACAGACTGAGAATGAAGAGCGGGGACTCTATCAATATTTGGGCGTGCTGATTTCTGATGCCTCCTAAAATGTTGAGAGGCTTTACTCCTCATCTGTTTTGATGGTAGGGCTGCTTGATGTTGAAAGAAACTATTTTGCTTTGCAGATCAACGGGAGGTCCATCTTTGGAGTCTGTCAAAATGCTTCCCCTTTTCTGATTCATTGTTCTTTCTAATTTGATTTGGTCTGGTAGAATGCGATTGTTTCCGACGCTTCCCACCTGATCATATAAGACATAATCATGACATAAAAATCCCCATCTAAAACAAAGAAATACATAAACAATCGCTCACAGCTGGAGCAGGAGAAAGATTGATGATGTAAAAGAAGTAACATGCAAGTAAACTGCTTCGTTTTCTTCCTAATACCTCCATTTTCAGTCCATTTCCTTGATTTTTTAATCGCTCTAACACGCCTTGCTGCTTCACCTCGTCGGTGCTTCTCAGCAAGCACTTTTGATCTTTCAGCTTCATTACTCCAACGCTAAACGGTGGTCAAGAAAACATGCAAGCAACCAATACCTTAATACTTTAATGCTAAAAGAATAAATAAAAGACACAATATTCACAGCTACCTGTCTAAATGTTCTCAATTTGTAGAGATTACGACCCTTCACAAGCAAAGGAAATAGCGGACACAGCTTCTTTATTCCCCTGCTCCATAGCACTTCAACCTTGCACATCAGGAACAGGGGTTGGTTAAAAGAGTCACAAACAACTACACAGTACACTACGAGTCTACGATACAAAACAACAGGTTACTTAAACGCAAATCTTCATTTCTCATTGACCCTACTCTCTTAACTTTTATATATGAACCTAGAATATTGCCAACTTCTAACAGGTATACCCAAAATAAACTTAAATTTACAGCCAGAAGACAACCTTAAGCCTCAAGCCTCACCGTAAAAGTATGTTGCTGTTTGGCTGCACCATAACTTTCTTCAACAACCCTGCCAGCAACAGTTCTCTTCCCGAGAACCCTTCCATGCCTTGTCACTTTGTCAAACCTGTTTGAAATCAAATGCTTGAATTACACTACCGAAATAATTGAAGAACGAGCATCACATGACAAAACTATGAGATTAAAAGAACCGGGATAAGTGAATACTTCTCATAAACTTTCTGGGTGAAGAGCACGACATCTCCCTTACAGACATCACCTGCAATTAACTGCAAAATTTCAGCAAAAACTGGTGCATAGATGGAGAACTAATAATACAAATTACGAAAGTAAAGAAAGATATTAACCTGTACAATTAATTACGAAGGATGATCTCGGATACAGTGCTTCCCCATTTCCATCCTTCAACCTAAAATGATAAGAAGCAATCGTTCAGTAACCAAATCAATATGGAATCAGTACCATTCCTACTCCAATTCCCGATCGTTTAGCAAAACAACTTCCGATTACAGATTAGCAAACATGCCATGAAAGTAACAAAGAGTTGAATAATGACTCGAAACTCGAAAGAACTCACCTCCAATGCTCTTCAATTCTCTGAATACAAACAGCTTTGGTTCCTGAGATTCTGAGGCCGTGCCTCCGCAAATACGCCTTGCACTCTTTGAGATTTAAAGAAACCAAATCACTCCCTTCTGCCAAGTGCCAAACACAATAATTCGGACCAAATTTATCACACGCATTGCATTAATCAGGGTTTAGGGTTCTTAATCAACACTCAATCAAAGAAACTCGACTCAGATACTCAATTTATGAAATCAAAATCAAACATTTCGAACATCGGCAGCTGAGAAAAAGCATCGAGACAGAGAAACGCTTGTGGAAATAGAAAATTCGAAAAATTTCTCAACGAAAAAGGAACCTTTGAGAGAGCGGATTACGCTGTTGCAGAGAGCCTCGTCATCGCCCTCCTCAATTTTCTCATCGCCGTCGTCGTCGTCCTCCTCCTCATCATCATAATCGCCGTCGTCACCGTCATCGTCTTCTTCTCCAAAATCGCCGTCTTCCGTTCCGTCGTCGTCTTCTTCTTCGGAAGACGAAGAGATACAAATAAAAGCGCGCTTACCTTCCCTCCCTGCCATTTCCATTCAACTCAAAAACTAACAAATATTTCAAACACCGTTTCAGAAATTCAGATACCAATTTTATTTTTATTTTTTTAATTTTGAATTTTTAGGGAGGGATAAAATGGGAAATTTAATAATAACTGCTGGGGGCCCATAGGAAGCGCTTTTGCCAGTAAACACAAATACCATAACGGGTTGTGGGCCTTGTAGCCCAATACTCTGAATTTTAGCCAGAAGCTCCTTGTGCATAAGCACTTTTCCAGTCAAATATTTCTTTTTCTTTTTTTGTTCTTTTAAGAAAGTTAAAAGTGGTTTTCACCAAAAAAAAAAGAAAGTTATAAAAGTGGAAGCTCTCTATGCCTTCTTCGAGTTGTTTATGGTTGGAACTTTGGTGATCCAAAGCTAAATCATAATCGAGTTTTTTTATATTAGAGAAATGTTAAGTACAACTATCTACGTAATTGGCTAATAATCGTTGATGCATGCAATGTGAATCTTGCACTACAACACATTAGAAGTTGATGATCACCTGCACATGCATAGATGACTGTCACCACTTAGTACATCTTATTGATGTTAGTCTTGTTTAAAAGTGCTATTAAAATGATTTAAAACTTCTAGATCACCAAACTCTTCTAATCATGTTTGACAAAAAAAGTTAGGAAGTGTTTTTTGCTTATTAAAAATTTCAATCCGCTTCTAATATAAGCACTTTTACTAAAAGTGCTTGTCATCTCAAACATAAATGCTTTTTTGAAGAAGTAGTTTCAAACGAGCTGTCGTGTAAAAAGTTGGCTTGGAGAAAGATATAGGCAGGTTAAACAAAGACATGATGCTGATCAAATACTAGTATTACAAGAGGGGGGTGGTACTACCCAATTGTGGGCATGTCCCGCCCCTCTAATGTCAGAAACATCGAAGTGTGATCGTTTAGAAACAAGTAGAGAAGTACTCTAATCTGCAACTAAGCACACTAAACTAATACTACAAATTTACAGTAGAAAAACACGACTGATAGCTTCATCTCGCGCACGCAGAAGGGTCATCTCTCTCCAGTCCCAAGTGCGCACACAATGCCGAAGCTTCATCAAATGATGATTCGCTCGGTTATAAATTGCAGCTGCTGTGAAAATATAGAGTATTTGCATTCAGGAAACTTAATCACAAGACCATGGTTTTATCGGTCACCAGTCAGGACCACATGGCCAAATCTACACTCCGTGGATCTTATCAAAACTTTTATTGAGCTTTTGGCACAGCCCGGCTAGATACTCCATGCAACAATTTGACAAATCCAAGGAAACTTAGCTTTCCATCAGTGTGCCTAATCCAATCATGAAGAACGGCATGAACTGGGACGGAAGGGCTGAGGCCAAGTTCCTGGAATACGTTCACATAATGCCACGTATCAGTGGACAGAAAATTTTATACTACGACGAAGAATTTAATGTTCTTTCCAAGTGCATAACTACTACGAGGAAGGGGAGAAGTGAATCAGTGGATACAGAAAGCAATTGGATGGTAGGAGCAATCAGTCAACAAAAGATGAAAGAAAGGCACAATTATCATGCATCCACACATACCGAAGCCAGTTCCTCAATCATAATAGCCCTGTTGCCATCCTTCTCAAAAATTTCGTAGGCAGAACGAGCATGTTGCTCCCATCGATCAACAGCCTCAAGTTGGTGCACACTCAGTGCAGCTGTACAAAATTCCTCAAAATCCATCCTTCTGTATTGCAATGCATTAAGCTGCCAAAGGGATGAAAAATAACGTACTAATAAGAATTAATAACATACCAAATAAAATAACCTTCCACGCCCATTGCAAGAGTCAAGGCACCTACCGATGCTAGAAAATCAGCAATTCGTGCCTCCTTCATTGCATCAGTTGCATTTTTCATCAATGCCTGATAACATTAAGAAGTTCAGGAACATGGCTAATCGTAGATCGAGTTTAAAAGGTAAATAAATTTTGAAGGAAACACACCGTTTTAATATTTTCTAAGTTTATTGTGCCATTTTTGTTAGGTTCCAACAGTGCAAACTGCTCCTTCAAATAAGAAAGCTCGTCCACAGTCAATGTCTTGGAAAGAGCCTGCCAAAATGCCAATGTTGAGAGAACCAAATAAGCTGCTAGAAATTACTAAACACAAAACAAACAAGCAAACTGATGCACAGAAAAGGGTGGCAAGACAGAATTTGAAGGAATAATACCCTCTACTAGTCACCACAAACATATAAGTATATGGTTTCAATTGAAAATGGATCATATACACACCCTTAAAGCAGCTTTTCGGAGAGGTGATGAACGCATATAGACCTTCATGAGTTTGAAAATTAATATATCCAGAGGCACTTTAATATCATTAGAATTTTTAAGCCATGGATGACCTGCAATAGAAAGTAGTGAGTGAAAATTTGATAATAGAACCATGACCTCACAATTTTTAGAGTGAATAAGGTACTCACAGAGGGCTTGAGCAGCAGTCATTCTTTTCCGTGGGTCTTTATTCAATAGTCGCTTGACAAAATCTCTTGCTTCAGTGGACAGAGATGGCCAAGGTGGTTCGTCAAAACTTGGATCAGCTTTTAGAACAACCCGAAAAATGCCAGACTCAGTTCGAGCCCAAAATGGACGGCTGCCACACAAAAGAATGTATGCAATCACGCCTACACTCCAGACATCGGCCTCTGTAGCATAAGACCTATGTAGAACTTCGGGGGCTACATAGTACGCACTACCAACAATATCATTAAGCCTCTCATCTGCAAGGACAATTCAACCATATGAAACTATTGGCCAAAGTTTTAGAACTATTACAAAAGCAAGTATTATAGTACAGACTATGTACTGAAAAACTGTCAACCAACCTGGTTTGACAAAATCTGACAATCCAAAGTCTATAGCCTTCAACTGTGAATCTTCATCCTTTGATGTAAACAGAAAATTCTGATCCAGAAATTAAGTGCTTAGATAAGTATACATAAATGAAAAGAAAGCAAAGCTACAGCACCCAAAGGCTGGAAGAGAAAAAATGCAGTTCTTCTTATAGATAACAAACGAGATAAAAGAAACAAAAGGGAGCAATTGCATGCAATGATATATTCTCCCTTTCAAAAAATGTAACTTCTACCACATGTTAGTGACATTTAGTGTATCGCATCAAGTTTAATTCAATCCAGATGAAAACATATATCCTACCTCAGGTTTAAGATCCCGATGCACCACGCCTTGGAGGTGGCAAAACGCAACCACATTTAATATCTGTGTCATAACGGTCCTTGCATCATCTTCTGTGTATTTCCCGCCCCTGCAAAAGGAATAGGAATATACTTAATATGACACTGGTTGCTATCAAACCACTTCCCAGTTCATCAAGAACAACGAAAACATAACACATTCAAGATACTCGCCCTGAACTCTAACAGGCAGCAAAAGAAATACCTGGCAAGTATCCTATCCAAGAGCTCCCCTCCTTCACATAATCTGAAAAACACAGACAATTGAACAACAGAATCCGTAAGAAAGAAGGTTAAGTAAACAGAAGAACATGAGCAAGAAAAATGCAGCGATCAGGACTTACTCCATTACAATGTAGACATTTTCCTGGTCTTCATACGCATCATAAAATTTCACTAGATTGTCATGTCCACTTAAAGCTCTCAATATCTTCACTTCCCTTCTCACATCCTCAATTGCAATGGCAGTAGTCATCTACCAACAAAAGCATAAAACAGAATCAGAAAATACGACGAGTAATACAATCCAAATATACAAATCCAGAAAACAGCAGAAAACAAAGTATAGAAAGGTACTAGAACAAAACCAACTGCCGAAACAACAAATCTAGAGACAAACTAAATCATTTCACCAATTTATAGTTAGACCGTGGACAACATTATCAGGACTAAATTTCAACCTACTCATCCACAAAAAACTATCCTTGCAAATCAATATGCATCTCTATTGTATAGAGTGTATACAATTACGCATCCGAATCGCTTTTTTCTTTCCTTTGCAGATCCAATTCAAACGATGTAATCGAAAACTCGAAAAGCATGAAGGACTCATATCAATCACAGAGGTCACTCATCATCAAAACCCATACAACCCACTAAAATTCCAGCTTAATTGGTCAGTAAATCCATTCAAACTAAGAAATTGCAAACCTTGGCTTTGGGGATGACTTTGACGGCGGCCTGCTGGCCCTTGAGCTCACCCTTCTTGAACGTAGCTTTGCAAGTGTACCCAAAATGCCCACGCCCAACCTCTTCTCCCATCTCATACTTGTTACCAATATGCTTGGAAAACCCGAAGCTCTTATCCAAGCCAGTGGGGCCCTCCACCTCGCCGCCCTCCGGTATCGCAGCCTGGTTCGGCTTCACAGACCCGTGCCTCCTCGCCAAAACCGCCCTTATATGCTTCGCCGGGGATGGCGGCGGGAACGGCCGCTTGAAGAACCGCTTCGGCGTCGAGTTCGAGCTCACATTCGCCGGAGATCTCGCCGGAGACTTCTTGGAGAAGAAGTAGTGCGCCGGGCTGGGGCTATAGAACGGGAAAAACGGAGACTTCTTGACGTTCTCCTCCTCAGCCTTCTCACCTCTAGGGTTTTCCCCATTTCCAGCGGCGTTCGGCAGCGGAACGGAGCTCTCCTTGGTTATTGGGGAACCGGATTGCGGCGAGTAAGTACGAGAGTTTGAGGAGGGTTTGGAGGTGCAGAGACCCATTTGGGAATCGGCGATTCCTCCCCAAACAGACCGAGTCTGGGGATTTCAACTCCCGATTCCGGAGGTCAGAGCATCGCGTTTGGGTATCGGATTCCCGGATCAAAATTTTCAAAAACCCCAGACACTTTCCAAAACTCCCAAGATTTTAAAAGCAAAAAAAAAAAAAAAAAAAAAAATCGTTTTTTTCTTTCGGATTTTTAAATTTGAATTTCCGGGAGTTGGGATTTGTCTCCGGCAATAGGGAAGCAGAAGAGAGGGTGGGTAGAAATCCACAGAGAAAGCGATAAAAAGGAAGACGACGACGCGTTAGCTTTTTTTAATTATTTATTGAGCAACCAAAACTAATTAATTTAATTTAATTTTGATTACGGATTAAGCTTGGAGTTCGTATTAACTTCTTGTTAGCTTCTGTTGGAGCGAAAAGCAGGTAGAGTGGTCCAGCCTGTACGTATGGACGTACCACGTGGCGTGCGCCGGGAGGTTTGGTAGGACTAGTGATTAAATATTTGGTTAGTTTAATTAATTTGGATTTTGCGGTGCCGCTTATTTAGGGGGTTGCGATACAAATGAGTGCGAAGTTTCTCGATTATCGCTTGCAAAAGACAAAAGGATGAAATGGACGTTTTATCTGGCGAGGATCCTTTTCTCGAAATAGAAACGCCCTCCAAAGTCAAAACTGCGTCGTTTCTGGCTGCCTTTCTTCTTGGACAAGATACCTTTTTGTATTGGTCAAATATTCACTCCCCATTTGTGAACTATAGTTTGGTTTTTTTTTATTTTTTATTTTATTTTCCTCTCAAAAGAAAAGAGTAAGCAAATACGCACTGAATTTTATTTAATGTTTTTAAGGAAAACAGACTTTCAACCAAAGTGTACAAGAAAAATACGTTACATGATAGTTTAGGAAATTAGAAATAGTCCATGTGGTTTGCATTTTTTAATAAACAATAGCGTTAGTAGGTTAAACTGTTAAATGTTAAGAGGGAGGAAACTAATAGAGATTAAACCTGTACCAGAGTGTATATGCAATATTTCTTTTTTTACTGCAGTAAAGTATCATCTACAGGTGTTATGTATGTTTACAATAGAAAACGTTTTTACCAAAACTTCTATTAATTTTGTACAAGTTAATGCTTTTATGGTAAAATAAAAATAAAAATTATATATAGAAAAAAAAAAGGACAAATAGTGATTGTCAATTCGAAACATTAGTATATAATTTATGTCTAAATATGTAATTCTAATTAACGATTATCTATCAACTAACCCCTCAATGCTTATCGGATTAAAGGTTATCATCTGATGTGTCTGAAGATATTATACAACATATTTATCTATGAGAAATTCGAATTGGTGCCCTTTTAGAATTCTAACAATGGGGTAAAACATCATCTACATGTGTTGTGCATGTTTACAATCGAACGGTTTTACAATAATTTTTATTATTTTATACGTTAACGTTTTTCTTGTAAAAAAATTTGGTATTTCATTAATCAAATAACCAGAAACATCCTCAACCTGAAATACAACTAACTTAACAGGCTAGTTGGTTTATTAATATGCTCTTTTCATGTCATGTCATGTTGGTAGAAGAAGTAAAAGTTCTGGCATTTATGGCAACTTACATAAAATGTAGTCTCGTAAGGACATTGTAGACTTAATAAAAAGAGAAATGTTAATAAGATTTTTAAAGTGAGACTCTCAACGAACTTTCTGTCATCTTACAGTTTAACGTTAATTATCGTGCTAACATTATAAAACATCGCTTAATTGGATTATAGTCTTTGTGATGATAGGGTAATCGGAAAATAGTCCTCGTAAAAAATTAGAATTTAAGTCCATGTAGTGAAGTCTGTTATGATTTAGACCCGAAATTGAAAAATTTATCAAGTCTCTATTAATTGGTAGCACATGAAATTCACATGTGAGGCTAGAAATATAAAATTAGCCTTACGTGCTAACAATTAACAAAGAGTCTTATTTTAGCCTCATATGTATGGGCGCTTCCGATGCTAATAATTAACGGAGAGTTGACAAAATTTTTTAATTTTGGACCTAAATCTTAACAGACTTCACCACATGAGCTTAAATCCTAATTTTTTTTTTATCATATGGACGCTTCCGACTATCCTATCACCACAAGAACTTATAACCTAATTAGGCCTATAAAACATTGTGCCAAAAACATTAAGTAACAAAGAGTCTATGAAGAGTCCCACTTTTGAGAGATTCTCCTTGCCATTTCTCAACCAAAAATTATGTGGTAGGTATCTAATAACGAGGAATATAACAAAGTAATTTAGGTTGACAAATTATTGTTAGGATTCAAATGTTTGACTAGCTGCACAAACTTAGGTATATGGATTGTTCATCACCAACTTCCTTGTTTACTAATAAGGGAAAAATGAATTGGAATAGGATGGTCATATTTCATTGTCTTTTTGGTTTCAAATTTGTATCACCTTTATTTGTAAATGGTATAACAAGGTAGGGTGCATGCGTGATAGTCCTAAATTTTTTACTTTTTATTTTATTTTTTATGTTAGTCCTAATTTTTAGTAGATGATGCATGAATTTACAAAATGACTTTATAAATTGATCCTAAATGTGCTCCTGATTACCAGTTTACCAAGAAATGCGTGATCACTTACTATTAAATTTAATATCAAGAGCGACGAATGAATAAAATGTGTTTTTAGTGTTTTGATCTCAAGCCATGATGTCAAATTTAATGTGGGTTTTCCAATTCACATGAAATCGGTAGCAATGTTATATATGATCACTTTCAATGAACGATAAAATAATCTACACTAAATTTATATAAATTATAGAGAGGGAGATTCGAACACAGAACTTCGAGTGCAATGATGAGTACTCTTATACGTATAGTATTTAATAGATGTAGGTATGATAATTTCTTACACAACTCGTTAATCTGACAAGAAACGATACAAAAATAATAGGTTTCAAGTCAATGGTTAATGTATCGGGTCATTATCAGATAACTCGTTAACGTGTCGGATCGTTATCGAGTCACTTATTAAGAACCCGATAAAATATTGTTTGCCAAATCTAGACAATATTCATGACAATTTCTTGCATGACCCGTTAACCCGACACGAAAGAACATGACCTCTTAACGAATCAGACCGTTATTGGGTCACTTGTTAAGATAATATATTTGACACAATACGACCTGTTAAGATAACACACATGACATAAAAACGACACAAACATAACAAATACGACCTATTTGCCAAACCTAAATATAGATGGTTGTCATGTGTCGTGACTCCCAGTCTCACTTGTGTGGGGTTGATCTATGTGTTTTGACCGGAGTGCCTCAATTGATTCATGAGATATGGTGTTTTAGCATGTTTCCAAAGCATAGTACTTTAGCAGGTAGCAATTATTCAATAATTTTAGAATGGATCACATACAATAATAACATCTTTTATTTGTTGATCGAATTGACATTGCAACTGAACAAATTAAACACAGAACTTCGAATGAGACTAAAAACTCTCGTATATTCACCCCACCACCTCCCCTTGTCAAATTTTCCTTATTTCTCCAGCAATAAGAGCATCCAAATGTGTAGAAATATGAGTAGGATTTACGAATCACTTGTGCAACCTCAACGCCTCTCATTGGATTGGCACCAAATGAAGGGGGATGGCGCTAGCTCAGGCATGCATTGACTTCTACAATGGCATATACATACAGCATTCAATGTACCATGTTTTAGGCTGCCGATAATAATATCGATTTTGCTGGTTTAAGTTAAGCATGTGGATGTGGTGGTGGGCGGTGCCGCACTCGTTGAACGAAAATAAATAAAATAAAGAAAAATAAATTTAAAAAAAAAAAAAACCTGAGAACATGATGCATGAAAATTATTTTTGGGTTGACCATGAGAATGTATCATCATTCATATAATCAAAGATGTTGGCATTATAAAACAGTTCCATCATTTTTTGGTCAAGTCAGAAAGGCATCTTAGATATTATGCAGAAGTCAAAAAGATCGATATCTCAGTGGATAGTGAAAGAGATAACAGACATAAAAAGGTGGGTGTATAAGAAGTTAAACCAACAGGATCTGTTCTGATTATTTTGGTGAGGATCTTGAGAATTTGTTAATTGTGTCCGTCCATCGTATATCGTGGGTAAGTTTTGTCAAGTATTGTTTATATTTATTTTTAAATAAAAATATTTAAAATGATTTCTGACCACATGATGTACGATGAACGGACATGATTCACGGATTCCCGGGATCCTCACAAAAAGAATCCGGCGAGGATCCGGACTCGAAATTAAAAGAAGTGTGAAAATCACTTTACTTGATTAATTGAATTAAGGCCCTGTCTGGTATTATTTTTTTTTCACCAAAAACTACTTCACTTTAAAGTTAAGATATAAAAAAATAGGAACTTTAACGAAAAACTCTCGGTATTGTTTACTTTAACGAATAATCACATTTTTACACTAAAAAGTCAATCCTAGTACTATTCACTTTACTATTTATTTTGTCCTTATCGTTAAAATTCAAAGTTTTCAAGCTCTTTTCATTAGTTTTCCTTAAAAAAAATATGGTAAAATAAAATATCCTGCTCATTTTTAAAGCAATGGTTTTTCAACAACCTTTAAAAGTAGCATGTAGGTTGCTTTTAAAAGCTGTTTTTATAAAAAGTTGGGTCGAGTTTTTAATGAATATTTTTAAAGGAAAACTAATGAAAATGGCTTGAAAATTTTGAGTTTTAACGATAAAGACAAAATAAAAGGTAAAGTGAATAGTACCATGATTGATTTTTTAGTGTAAAAATGTGGTTTTTCGTTAAAGTGAACAGTATCGGGAGATTTTCTTTAAAGTTCCCTGTTTTTAATTCATGTAACATGCTACTTAATCTAGGAGGATCCTCGCCGAATCCTCTTTGTGAGGATCTTGAGGATCCTCAAATCACATCCGTTCATCGTATATCGTGCGGTCAGAAAATATTGTAATTTTTTATATTTAAAATTGAATATAAACAATACTTGACAAAAACTGACCGCACGATGTACGATGAACAGATGTAATTGGAGGATCCCCAGGATTCTCACAAAGAGACTCCGGCGAGGATCCTCTCTTCTACTTAATTTTTAAAATTGACACTATTTATCCTTTTATATACATTTTCTCCCTTGGAGAACAAAGTGAATATCACCACCTGCCACTATAACCACTAACCTTCCATCACCTCTACCATCCTTGCCGCCATCACCACTGTCACATCCCCGCCCGGGCCCCCATCACATCCCGGGCTCGACTCCGCCGTTGCACGATATTGTCCGCTTTGGACCCCGGCCACGCCCTCACGGTTTTGTTTCTGGGAACTCACACTAGAACTTCCCAGTGGGTCACCCATCATGGGATTGCTCTCGCACGAACTCGCTTAACTTCGGAGTTCCTAAGGAACCTGAAGCTAGTGAGATCCCAAAATGCCTCGTGTTATTTGGAGGTGGGCATGTACATATAAGGCATAGAGGATCCACTCTTCTTGGGGATGTGGGATCTTACAATCCACCCCCCCTTAGGGACCCGATGTCCTCCTCGGCACACTTCCGGCCAGGGATTGGCTATAATACCAAATTGTCACATCCCGGCCCGGGCCCCCACCACATCCCGGGCTCGACTCCGCCGTAGCACGATATTGTCCGCTTTCGGCCTCGGCCACACCCTCACGGTTTTGTTTCTGGGAACTCACACGAGAACTTCCCAGTGGGTCACCCATCATGGGATTGCTCTCGCGCGAACTAGCTTAACTTCGGAGTTCCTAAGGAACTCGAAGCCAATGAGCTCCCAAAAGGCCTCGTGCTATTTGGAGGTGGGCATGTACATATAAGGCATAGAGGATCCACTCCCCTGGACGATGTGGGATCTTACAACCACAACCATCATCTTCGTTGCCACTACCATTGCTACCACCACCACCACCACCACAATTGCCTTACATCCACCATCGTTGTCGTTGTCGTCGCAGTAATTGTCACCACCACCACCGCTGCTATGACGACCACCAAAACCACCATCCCCGCTGCCATCGCCTCTTCCACCATTGTAACCTCTACATTCCAACCATTAGACCCCACTACTGGCACCACCATTATGCTCTTACAATTGTTGCTTCCATCACCATTCTCATCGCTGACCCCACTGCTACCATTGTCGTTATCACCTATGACTGCAATCGCCAGCATTACACCACTGCCTACCACCACCATTACCACCGGCAACACACTGTAATCGCGATCACTACCTTTGCAACCATTGCTACCTGTACACCTCAATCACACCCTATTATTGGGATCACCACTACACCCCTACCATTAGCTATGCCATCACCGCCCCGACCATCGCTGTTGTTGCCATTGCACCCACTACTATGTCTATTTTTGTGTTATATACAACTAATCACTTTTACATTGAAATCTATCAAGCGCTTTTACATTATACTTTTTATACTTACAACATTTTTAAAAATACATTTTATCAAACACTTAACCATTCTGTTTTACAGCTGGTTATTCTTAAAACAAATATAAACAGTTTTTAATAAAAGCGCAACATTCCCAAACTGCCCTTAAGAGCTGAATTAAATATTTAATATCAGTGTAGATTAAGTATAGAGTTGATTAATAACCGGAAAAACCGAGATTATACAAATATATATATATATAGGAATCCTTTCACAAGAGGGATCCCCATTTTTTTTTAAAATGGGGACACCTCTTGACCGTTAGATTTGACTTTAATGAAATTGTGTGGTTGAGATTGTGTGGCCTGTGTTTTAATCTCAACCACACAATTTCATTAACGTCAATCCAAAGGTCAAGAGGGTGTCCCCATTTTTTTAGAAAAATGGGGATCTCTCTTGTTAGACCATCTCCAATGGTGGGCTAAAAGCCAAATTACCCCCCAAAATTTCCCCCCAAACTCACTCCAATGCAAGGGGAAAATTTGGGCTAAATGCTAAATGCTAAACTAAGGCCAGATTCCCCCCAGAATTTAGCCCAGAAATCGGTGTGGGCTCCACCGAACCGAGTGAAAATATTTATCAGAATTTAATTTTTTTTAGATTAAAATGTTCATAAAATTAATTTACGATAGTCTACATATTTATTTTTTATTTTAAAATTAATTTAAGAAAAAAAAATAGTCTAAGTTTATTCTTTAATAATTCCGGGCTAAAATTTTAGGGTAGAATGGGTTGGAGTAGAAAAACTATTTCTGGGCAAAAAGCTAAATTTTCCGGGCTAAAATATTTGGCTTTTAGCCCAACCATTGGAGATGGTCTTAAGGGGTCTGTATATATATATATATATATATACTAGCATATGGGCACACACAAAGTGTGTAAGAAATTTTTTTTATTTTTGTTTTTGAAATAGAAGAAGAGCGGAATGGAGTGATAGAGAATGTGAGAGTGAGAAGTTTTTTTTAATTTTATTTTAATAATTAGAGATATGTTAGGATCACATGTAGGTGAGGCTTTGAAAAAAACAGCAAAATTTGGTTGTGTAAAATTACATTTCTGTCCCATATTTCTTATTCATGTTCTGTTTTGATTAGAAGGTTAAAATGGTAATTTCATAGGATTTTGGTTGACAATGAGTGTTTTATTAATTAGTAGAGATATATATATATATATATATATATATATATATATATATATATATATATATTTTGTGTTGACATATTTTACGCAATTTAAAATGGGGGACCCAAATAAAACCAACCCAAGGCGAAGAAATCTAAATCAGTATCTATTACTAGTCTAAACCAAATTAACCATGTATGAAACATGCCCTAACTAGGGATGGGCAACGGTTATGGCGGGCGGGTAACCGCGGTTATTTATCCATAACCATTTATTCTCATACCCGCATAACCGTTTACCCGTTGGGTAATTGTCTAAATGGTTATACTCATACCCATAACCGTTTATAAACGGTTAACCATACCCATAACCGCGTACCCATTTAACCGTAACCGTTTAATACCCGTTTACCCATTTATCATTTTTTAACCCGTTTATCTTTTCTTTTTTACCATTTACTCATTTTTCACCCGTCTACGTGTTTTTTTAACAACTTGAAAATTAAAAAAGAAAATTTGTCATAATTTTCTTTCTCTAACAATTAAACACCGTTATATGTACATTCATCATACATTTCCGAATTTTTGTACAACTCAGTGTTTTGTGCATACCCAACTGACAGTATTGACTATTTACTGGGTCAGTCTCGTAATGCTGATTGTGATTGCTAATGTAAAATGTAAATAGTCGAAATCGGTTTTGATAGTCTGATTTCGAGTTCTTATGTTTGCTTTTGCAGTTCCTCTTTTTTTTTTTTTTTTTTTTGGTCAAACAGTTCCTCTTTTTTTGGTAGCTGATAATTGGTTTCTTTAGCTAGTTTTTGGGGTTCTTTCGGTTTTTGGGAAACTTGGTTGATGGTAAAACAATCTATAATCTTGTGTTTGATTAATGTATATTGTTATCATAAAGCATGATGATTCAGTGAAGTATATCCTTTATTAACATAATTTTTGGCTAAGTATTCTTGGGTTACGAAAACTGTTAAAAGACAGTATTATTTGGTTATTTAACTCGGAATGTAAAATATTAACATAATATATATAATGGATCATGAAATTTAAAGTGGTTAAGGAAAACTATATTATATTAGCTACATAAATCATGCACTATAGTCAATAGCATTAATCTAAGTTTTGTCCGATAGGGAACATGGTTTGTGTTAATTTTACATATATAAAATAAATGGGTAAACGGTTACCCGTTTATAACCGCGGTTAATACCCATAACCGCCCATTTAAATTTCGCGGATAAACGGTTATACCCATAACCATTTATTTATCTAAACGGTTACCCATAACCGTAACCGTTTAATTTAAACGAACGGGTAACCGCGGTTACCCATAACTAATGGGTATTTGCCCATCCCTAGCCCTAACACTACTCTCTAGTGGAGTGAGGATCCTGGAGATCTTCAAATCGTATATATGTATCGTACATTGTGCAGTCAATTTTTGTCAGATACTATTCATGTTTAATTTTAAATAAATATTTAAAATAATTTATGACTGCACGATGCATGATAAACGGATACGATGTAAGGATTCCCATAATCCTCACAAATAGGATCCGGACATGATCGTCATTCCCCTCTAGTGGACAAAATTCAAAGAGTTGTGCATGTTTGGATAACTTCCTGAGTATTTTTTTTTTTTTTTGAAGAGGACTTCCTGAGTATTTTGTAATTACATACATGATGAGCAAACCCCCACGCAACCCATGATGCGCATGCTTACGAAATTATATGAGAAAACATATAAAAAGTGAATAACATATATCATTGCTATTGAATCATTCTCCATCAATCTTTTTATAAGGTCAATTTGTTCTATGATGATGCTTTTATATTCGGATGTTCTGTTGCTTTTATTTGTTTAGTGAGATTATGTTTACGGCCAAAATCATGGTGTTTTTTGAATCTGTTTGTTGAGAATATAAATCTCACGTCCGAAAGTTATAATTTTGCGTAAGATTTTTTAGCCAAAATGATCCCTAAGATTTGCATAACTCCTCACTTTGATCTTTAAGATTTGAAATCAATAGAAGTAGTTCATGAGTTTGTCTACCATAAATCATTTTGATCATTCAATGAAAAATTTCCATTAAATAAGGTTAAAATGACATACATACCCTCACTTTTTATCAAATCATTTGGCTCATTGTTTATTAAATTGAGGGTATTTTTGTCATTTTTCAATACAATTTTTAATTGAATGACCAAAATGATTGATAGTGGACAAACTCAGGGACAACTTCTATTGATTTCAAATCTCAAGGAAGAAAGTGATGAGTTATGTAAATTTAAGGAATCATTTTGGCTAAAAAGTCTTTGCATAATATTGAACATATCCTTTCTATTGCCAATTAACATCTTTTGTTTATAGTTGGCATACGTAGAATATTGATTGTACAACATATAATGTTTAATTTTTGTTTAAATATCAAATTTTATGATAGGGAAAAACAAATTTGCACACCTTAGGACACGTTTGATAACGACTTAGCTTCTATTTTTATTTATTTATTTATTTTTTTTTAACAAACAATATTATCTACACTAAAGAGAAATGAAATGGACTTAGCCTCACAATGGGCTAACGTGGTTCAAATTCGCCTTTGGCGAGAATTGAACCTAAGATCTTTCACTTACAAGTAAAGAGACTAAACCGTAGTACCAGCAACCTATAACCATATGTTTGCAGATTCCGAAGGTTGGATAGTAAATTTGAGGTCCACTGCCCATTTTAAGTTGTACCCAGCAACCTTTACCCGGGTCCTCAATATTTCGATGGACATGGAGGTTTGCATGACTGTTCTAAACGGTCGGTCAGAAAACGTTGTAAATGATCTGCTTGACAGCCACCTTGCACCAACTTCACAATTCCATAAACCCAGCAATAAATGACAGAAAACCAAAAGCCAAAAGCCAAAAGCCGAAAGCAAATCATAATCAGAGCTACAGCCTACAACCGCTTCCATTCTAATAAACATAAGCATCCAAAGGAGTTTTTCATCTCAGAACAAGACTCCATTCCAATTAGAGAAACAATTTTCTATGGTACTCCAAAGTATTGAATACTCCGGATCTTTCAACCGTGAAATTTTTGGTACTTCATAGATTATATGAAGTACAATCTGAGAGTCATACCTAATGCTTCGACTTCTTCCAATCCAAGAAAGGTTGTGCTGGGTCGCTGGGTCAGCATTGTCCAACTTGTGTTTTTTAGGGTTGCATGTGGTAGGTCCGGTGAAGGATTCTACAACTTGCATTCTGCTTGTGATTTGTGAAAGTGGGCAACTTAAATGAAGATGCAAGCAATGTGCAACATAGCCAAGAATCATATCGATCAATACAACATATTGCTACTGTTCGATTGTAAGAACATATGGCCGGCATTAATCTAGGCCCGCCTTATCGCAATAATTCAACATCAGCTAAATGAAATTGGTACTGAATAGTGCTAGGTAGTTCCAGCATTCAATTGATTACTACAAACTGCGGGAGCACCCCAAACACGAACTAACCAGATTTTTCATCCCCACCGAAAGCTGATTCCAGATAATCTGTTTGGTTGAGATGACTAACATCACCTGAGGATTTCACAGTCCATTTGCCGTCATCGTACAAGTGAAATATGTAGATCGCTGTATTGCCTACTTTGCCTATAGACTTGCCATTTGGGTAACCCTTTTTGACGAGTGTTCTGATGACCCCCCCATGTGTGACCACAACTACTCGCTCTCCTGCAATTGAAACAAACCAGGATATAAGCATTCAAACTGTAGTTTGTGTCGCCACTCATTTAAAATTGGCAATTGCTATTGCGGCTTAGTTAGATTTGAAAGGCAAAATGGGTCTCGATTGCATTAGAATAGTTTATACAAAAATAGTATCTGTATCAAGAGTCAAAAATGAACTAAAAATGGTGATTCCATTCTATGACCTGAGCTACATTCAGCAACGAACTCGTTAGTTTTGCTCAGGACTCATGTGGTCTCAAAACGGAATGCATATTGGATTATTCTGTTCACGAACTAACTAAATTTGATTAAAAGATTTTACAAATTCCATAACAGTAAAGATACTAATGAGACATCCCCCGTGATACCATACCTTTGTGTTTGTTGCCAATTCGCTGCAATGAAGATGTGCAGCGTTGATGAAGTTGATCACGACTTTCTCCACCACCCTGCATGTAACATAAATTTGTATTATGATGTCCAAAGCTAAAATTAATGCCTCCTGAGAATAATGATTTAGGGTATCCATTAACATAATTATGTATTGGTAGATTTTTCACTCTTTTTAACCATGATATCACATACCATGTGACACCAGCCATTACTACGAAAAAACAGCAGAGTCTATATATAACGGTCATCAAATAGACATCTATTGCATGATTCGGCAAGAAAGAAGAATACTAATACTACAATCTTATATGTTATTATGACTCCTCTCTCTCCAAGCCAAACCAGAGACTGAAACATCAACCTCAGTCGGGTGTGAAGACAGGTAGTACCAAGATTTCAGAAAGACAGTCCAAATCTACACCTCCAGCTGCAATCGACTAGCTGTAGTGGGCAGGACGTACCCTGTTTATACCTACATAGAATGAGCTAGGCTACAAGCCAAGCTGACAATTATAAGGCCTAGTAGAGCCAAATTAAGGCACACCAGACCAATCCCATAAAATTTCTCATTGGACTACTTTTACTTACAAAATTCAAAGAAGTACCAACTGTTATAAGCTTAGGCCCAAAGTACAAGAGGATTGCTTACTGGGATCTCTTGAAATGTCTCACGAGATACAAAGGCTTGGTGAGCCTGAGGTTTAAGTTTGGCAAGTTCATGGTATACAAGTCCTTGAAGATCACCTAAATGCCTTTCTCGTAAATCAGGATCTGTTTCAACCTGAAATTTAACCCAATAGTCTTTACATATGGTATAACAAGTCAAACCATTCTCTTATCCAAATTATGCACTTGGCTTCATATTAAAAAATTGATTTAACCAATTCCAATTTTCGGTGACATGTATTTAGATGAGTTGATTACCAAGACTTTTGACTCCATAATTTTACTTTACTTATTGCCAAACCACAGTAAACTTATATCATGCAGCTATCAATTTCATGTCTGTCTGTTTTTCTAGTTTAGAGCATCAAGAAACCACTTGGCAGCACTTGGTGATACTATATTACATTATTTGTTATTGCAATGAAAACCGCTACTTTATGGAATCTGCTTTAGTAGATGCAACAGGGAAGTACAAAATTACCTACCTTTAAGCCACCACACCTGGCTGCAATTATCTGTGCAGTCTCATAAGCTCGACTCAGATCAGAAGAATATACAAGGGAGATTTTGGGATCCTTGGATAGTCTATTACCCACCTTCAGGGTGTAAATGAAAACTTTGTCAGAGATTAACAAGCAAAGGGTAAGACTTAAAACCATCGTATGTAATCCTCAAATAGAGTATATATATAGTTTGCAACTTACTGCAGCTGCTTGCAGCCTCCCAGCATCATTTAATTCAACATCCAAATGCCCCTGCACAACATGAATTTAGTTTTTAGAAAAGAAGGGTAAATTGTGGTAATGATCCAGGAAATTTACTCGTGTCTTACTTTGGCCATCCGATTCAGTTCACATTAGCCCTGAATTTCATTTAATGTATTCAAATGATTCTTGGCATAATTTCTGTTATCTTTACCATCAGAAATGAAACGTACTAGGCACATGGCCTTGTTTATGGGGTATTTCTTTTGTCCACAGGAACCATGAGAAAAAAAAATAATAACAAAATAATAATAATAAATTTGGAGGTTCTTAGGATGGCTGGCCACTCTTTCTATAGAACTTCTTTTAGCTACTACAGCAACCCAAGCTTGGAGGCTGCCGTGGAAGCCAACCCCAAATTTGGCATTGCACCAATCGATGCACACTTGATTTTTTTTCTCTTACTTAAAAAGAAAATGAGAAATATAGTGTCTTCTACAGGTAGCCATCTAAAGCACCTCATTCTCTTTTCTTGTGCGGTTCCTTTGGAGTGACAGAAGTGCATCTAAGAATGGGTGGTGCGTGTGATGCATGGCCCTTTTTTACAGGAAAGATAACGGATGTTATGCCAAGGGATGCTTTAAATCATTTAACTGAAGTTCAAGGAAGTAAAGTGACCCATTTCGAAATTTTAAGAACTAATTCATTAACCGCCAATGACAAAGCCATGTACTAGCGGAAAATGTCCGTTGGGGATAAAAAACAACATTATAATCCGATAACAATTTCTGATAGAATATCTACACACTGCGTCACCTGTAGTCTTGCATACCATTTTCATTCTCTTAATGACTACTTGCTTAACAAGTCGAATATTATCGCAGATTCGCAAAGTAAACAAGCTGCGGAATTTAGAATTATGAACATCACATTTTAGATTGTGCTATGAGCCTACGAGCTAACCTAAATCATGCACCTCTACTCATCAAACAACTAACAAAACGACGCAGTTTAAGAGAAAAAGAGAACCTGGATTCTATGCTCAGCGTTCCAGGCCGTTTCGCCATGACGAACTACGATGATCTCCGCGTAATCCGAAGTCACACAGCTGCATCAAATCCACAAGATTAAAAATAAATAAAACCGAATCCAAAGCTATCACTTTTCAATTTATTACTTTTCCAGCAATCGAAGACTTGATATACAAACCCTAATTGACGAAGTATACGATTGGAAGGAAACGGAGGATAGAGGTGCAAGGAGAATGAGGAGGAGATCAGACCTGGAATCGGCCTCCGCCATGGCTGAATCGGGAACTGCCGCCGCCGCCGTACCGAGTCAACGCTGAGCTGCGAGCTCCGTGAGGCGCGAGGGGGTTGTGTGAGAGTGAGAGGATTTAGAGTGCGCATTGCATTGAATGTTAATTTACAGGATCCAAATCGAAGAAGAATCTAATTCCAGGGGAAGAAACACAGAATCTAATTCGTTGTCGCCAGCCAACTGAAATTTATAATTGGGCTAAGCCAAGCCCAAAATGGAGACAATACCATGTGAACAGTAATGGGCTTTTATTGGGCTAAGCTATTCTATTTATGCAAGGAAAATCACTTTAATAACCATTCCGGTTTTAATTTTCAATTTTTGTTTCCACTTTTCAAAGAAATGAGAAAGTTAAAATGAAAATTATTATCAAATGAGACATCAATTTTGTCCATAGGTTTTGAAAAAATGGCACATGAGTGATAATATATGAGTTGACAATATATAACAATTTTTAGGAATTAGTTTTCATATGTTGTCATTTCATATATAAACGTATATTTATTTTTAAGAATTGTTATTGGCTCTTCAAAAACAATTTTGCACTCATCCATTATTTATTTATTTTCCATCCGTAAAGGGTGGATTATGACATTTTTGGAAGGACAATACTTCCCTCATCCGAATTAGAGAAACAATTTCAACTATATTATAGTGTCCTAATTGATGTTGTAATATATAAAACGCAGGATTAATACTAGGCTCATCCTATACACTATATTGAGATTTTTTGGCCGTTTAGAAATCCAATGACTAAGACCTAATGGCCACAAATTTCTGTGTATAAGATACTCCATAGCATAGTAAAATGTTCAAACATACTGCATTTGTTATATGATAAATTATCTTATGCTTGAACTTCTTCCAATCCAAGAACCATTATCTTATGGATAAACCCTTCAAGAGCTTTTGTTAAGGTTGTGGGAGAAACTAATAAAAATTGACTTAGAGGAAAATTATTTAATTAAACAAATTTCTTTGTTTTATTATAATAAAATGGTTAGGGCAAATGACTTTGGTTTTGATTTTTTGTACTCATATTGGCTTTTTTATTAGCACCGCACATAATGTTAGATACATCTCATGTTAAAATTTAATATTATGACTTATATACTCTAATATGAAATGACAATTTCGACTTCATAAGGTTAAAAAAATAAAAAATAAAAAAATCTAAATCTAAATACAACCCAAATCACTTTTATTGTGTATCTCGCAAGATTATTTATCTTCTTCAACTCTCAAAACCACAATATTAAGTGATGTAGGACGACAATATTTAGCAAGATTATGAAAAACACTAGGCACTAGTCGGGCGGCGAGCTGAGGCCTAGCGCCTAAGCGGCCTAAGCAGATTTACATAAATTTATAATGTATATTATAAATATGAGTATATGTGTATAATTTTAGGACTTTTTTGTGTTAATTTTGTAACATTTACTCACCTCATATATATTAATCATTTTTGGACTTTGCTTTTCATTTGAAAAACAATTGGACCTGGTTTTTTCCTTATTAGGGAAAACTAATGAAAATGGCTTGAAAACTTTGAGTTTTAACAACAATGACAAAATAAAAGGTAAAGTGAATAGTACCATGATTGACTTTTTAGTGTAAAAATGTGGTTTTTCGTTAAAGTGAACAGTACCGGGAGCTTTTCGTTACAGTTTCCTTAAAAATAAATTTATTCCCTTGTGTTTTAGTCATGAAAAATCACACGTGGCAAAGTCAAACAAAAATCCTATTCCTACTTTAATTTTTCACTCTTCTTGTGGGACTAGGATTATCTCATCTTCTCTTTCCATCCCCTCCTCTCACATTCTCTATTTTATCTTTCTTTTTCTATAAAAAAATTAATATAAGATGTTGACGTGGCTTAACTGTAACCGTTCAAATAGGAGGGGAGGGAAGAGGAGGGAAAAAAAGAGAGGGAAGAGAATCCTACTCCCTTCCCGTGAGCCCATGACACAAAAACCCAAAACATCTCTATCTCTCTCCTTCACTCTCCCTCTCTCTTTTTCTAGAAGCCTCTAGCAAGCAGCCATAGTTTGCGATGTAGATGCGAGATGCGAGATGCGATGCGGGAGTTGGAAACTTGGAGTAGCAGATGCGATGAGAGTTCGAGGCGGCGAGAGTTGCAGAACCTTCGGTGGTGGCGAGAGTTACAAAGCACCTTGTGCGACGGCAAGAATTTCATACCGCCTAGAGTGTCACCTAGCGCCATCTAGACCGCCTAGAGCGCCTAGGTGGCCGCCTAGGTACTCGCTGATTTTTAAAACGATTTGCCCCAAATCCCAACGAACTTCCACTGCTGAACGCCTAGGCGGCTGATAGAGCGATTTTAGAACATTGGTATTTAGTACAATATGAAGAGATAGAGAAATAGAAGAGATTCAAACTCACTCCGGTCTTTGGCGTCAGACCAAAAATGTATTGGAATAAAATTAGAAAAATCTGGCACCTTACCGACCTTGAGCTTCACACTGAAGGTGCCTTGAATGAGTTTATGTATTTGCACCTAAGATGTAAAGACTCTGGGGTGCATGTAGAAAATGTGTATGTAGAAAACGTAACGTGTTTGTTGAGAGTGTGAGGTTATATGGGGTGTATTAAATAATACGTGGGATGTTAATATATAACAAGCCTTTCATATTGGAATTATTCATTATCTTTATCATCATCTACATATCATTTCTAGAAAAGTTCGCATTTGAGAACATTTAGCTATCCATATATGTAAAACAAATTGAGATTTATAATAAGTAACATCCTCATGGTAAACCGTTAATTGCTCTGACTTGTATAAAAATAAACTACTCCGAATATTATAGCCATGATCATTCACATACGGTCACCTGCAAAAGAAGCTTTCTAGATCAAAAGGTAAATGTGACATAATTCAATGATAACAGGATGACAGCAATTCATCTTTCTTGGTGAGTCACAATTAATACTATAAAATACCATAAGAAAGTGATAACTTTGGAATTATTAACACTAGCTTACTTAAAAATGTAAACCCACAACCACAAATACTGTTCAACCATATTTTTTTATTTTTTTTAAAACGGGAACAATTGGTGGCAATCCATAGTTATTCACTTCTTCCGAAGGTCGAGAAGACTCACAGAGGTATTTCAGCTTCTTCCTGACTACAAATATGGGTTCCACACTAGCAACAGGTTTCGAACCCAAGATCTCTAGTTTTTAGTTTTAAGGAAGTCTCATAATCCACCATTTACCACTGAACTACCAGCTCGTGGTTACTGTTCAACCATGATTAAATCAATATACATTTTACCATGAACTTCACATGCTTGATCATATTCATCTCCACTGGTCTTCTAGTTCTAGAACTGGTCTTCTGTTAATTATTGAGACAACAACAATCTGGCTTTATATGCGGTTGAGTGGATTGTTAGGCACAAACTTTCCCATAAAACGACACATCTTTCAACATCTTTCAACGAATGTTACTAAATTTTTGAAGACTAATATTCACAACGTTTTCCCACACCAGCATCAGCTTCAACGTGAACGAATCTTCGAAGAAGATTAACAAAAAAAAAAAAAAAAAAAAAAAAAAAATCAACTTGCACCAATATGCGTTATGGAAAATAGTAATGACACACTTTTTGTTTCCTCTTATAAACATTTAAAAAAAAATTCTATTTGTTGATTTTGTTGACACTGGCTGAGCCACATCTTAGGTTACCTTTGGCTATAGCCCAGTTAGCTTTTGATAGAAAATAAAATTGAGAATTGTTATTGGCACTTCAAAATTTTCATTCTACACTCCAAAATTTCTATATTTATAAAACAAAATACATTTGTGAGGAGTGTAGAATGAGAATTTTGGAGTGGCAATAACACTTTCCATAAAATTTACATGTAATTTTTATTCATTTTCGAATGTAGCCCACATATATTTAGTTATTGATTCAAATTCTTTCGGTTTAATTATATAATACAGTTTACAAACATCTCTTTTTCTTACATTTTTTTCTCATCGCTTCTTGTACATGTAAAAGTTTGAATTTATTAGAATAACGAAAATTCTTGGCTCACCTTGTGAAGATTTTCTTAAACTAGTTGACACTATAAAAATACATTAATATGTTTCTTTGTTTATATAGATTTAAATCTATAAACTAGTTTACCCAATGAAAAATTCCTAGCTTTACTATTGTTTGTTGAATTATTCAATTCAGAAGTTTTAATGAAAAAAAAGTGTATCAGAAAAAAAAAAAAAAAAAAAAATGACATGTGTTTATTATTTATCTACGTCATTAAAAAAATGTGGTGTTTTCGAAGATGATGTAACAACTTAGACGTCATCTGGGACTTGACAAATACATAAAGTAGCATTAATAAGTAATAATAATTAGGGAGATGTTATTAGCACTCCAAAAATCTCATTTTACATTCCTTACAAGTGTATTTTTCTTTCTAATTATACAAAGTTTAGAATGCAAAATGAGATTTTTAGAGTGCCAATAATAATTCCCAATAATTACTACTCTTTATTTATCAATTGGATTTTATGAGGGAATTTTAACTTCTTCATGGTATATTAGAGTAAGAAAATTCTTATCTGTGAAGCTTAACGGTCACACTTGCTCTATGTTATTCCATTTGTATTATTTATGTGTTATGCTTGAAAATTCGCTTCACATTAGAGTGCGTGTGTTAAGAATAAATCACACGTTGAGGAGAATCTTTATATAAGCTTATAAGTAAGCTGTGCTGCTTCTTATGGTACTAATTAATTTTATAGTAGAAAACCTCAACTTTTTTTTTTTTTTTTTTTTTTTTAATTTCATGCAAATTAATGAATACTAATATTATGTACACTAATAGAAGACTCTGACCAAACCGATTGAACTATATTGAAGGTGTTGACTAGTCGCCCAAGAGCACCGACACAGCATTGGCCGCCATGGCTGCTACCAGTAAGAAGAGTGCTTGGGTTCTTGCTATAAATAGCATACTCGATCTGTGTACACTTCACACAACAAGCTTCCTTCACAATCACAATTGCTCATATTATATCTAAGCGACAGAGAAGGTCTGATTTTTCACAAAAATATTTCGATTTCGACAAGATCTTTAATTCGAGTTATAACAATGTCGACTGGTTTGGCAAAGAGAAGGATGGTGACAGTACTAAGCATTGATGGTGGTGGCATTAGAGGCATAATTCCCAGCACCCTCATCGCCTTTCTTGAATCCAAGCTTCAGGTACTTTATTACGAGTCTGCTCGATAGCCATTTCAATTATCAGTTATTATTTTTAGTTACGGTCTTACAATATTGTGAACGTCATTAATTTGTGCATATGGTATAGGAATTGGATGGGCCTGCTGCAAGAATCGCAGATTATTTCGACATAATTGCCGGAACAAGCACCGGTGGTCTTGTCACCACCATGCTTGCAGCTCCTAACAAAGACAACCGACCCATGTACGAAGCCAAGGACATCAACAACTTCTATTTGGATCACACCCCAAAGATTTTCCCTCAGAATACGTTAGTGTTCTATAATAACTTAACACAAAATTGTTTCATATCAATTTACAGTATTGCAGTACGTAGGACGTAGCAAGTACGGATTTGGTAATGTCACAACACATGATCACGCATATCCGAACAAATCAATCAGCTCACTCAAATCGACTTACTAGACATTAATGTGGACATAGTTATAATATAAATTTATTTGAATTTTGCAGTCGTAATAACTTCTTGACATCACTAACAAGTATGGTTGGTGCTGTCATGGGACCAAAATACGATGGAGAGTACCTGCGAACATTGACGAAGGAGCTGCTTGGCGACCTCACTCTTAAACAAACCCTAACCACTGTGATTATTCCAACTTTTGATATTAAGCACCTTCAGCCTGTGCTCTTCTCAACCATCGATGTAAGACAGCAACAATCAATAAGCCGTAATTTTACTCAATTTTTTTGGGATTGCTGTTGCTACTTGTGTAGGCATTCTTATATAGTTTTAAATCCATGGACAGGCAAAAGAAAGTCCATTGAAAAATGCTAAGCTTTCGGATATCTGCATCAGTACCTCTGCTGCTCCCACTTTTCTCCCCGCTCATTACTTCGAGGTCAATGATAACGAGGGAAGAACCCGAACTTTTGATCTCATCGATGGTGGGGTTGCTGCAAACAATCCTGTATGTACTTAATTTGATAGTCTACCCTCAATTGATACGCATTTTAATCATAAGTTATGAAAATAACATGTTAGACTGTCAGACAAAAATTAGAAACTAATTAATGCACTAAGGAAATTAATTAAATCTACGGTCATATGCAGACGATGACGGCCATAAGCCACATAAACAGAGAGATGTTGAGGCATAACTCAGAGCCGATGGATGCTACCAGGTTGCTAGTGCTATCATTGGGCACAGGCGCAGCCAAGAATGAAGCGAAGTACAATGCAGCCTACGCCTCCAAATGGGGTTTGATCAATTGGGTCTTTGAAAATGGGAGCACACCTTTGGTAGACATTTTCGGCGATGCAAGTTCCGACATGGTTGATGTTCATGTCTCCACCCTCTTCCAATCAGTTCACGCCAAGGACAACTATCTTCGTATTCAGGTACATCTTATAAGCGGTCCATGATCTCTGTCAAATATATATGTACATGTTGTCAGTAAATATGTATAAAAGCAACTTTTAAATTTTATGGTTGCAAGCATGATCATGCTAATTCTTTCCTAATGTGTAAAAATTATAGGATGACACGTTGATTGGTGAGGAGGCATCGGTGGACATTGCAACGGAGAAAAATCTGAAAAGGCTCGTTGAAATCGGAAAGGTGTTGTTGAAGAAGCCAGTGTCACGGGTGAATTTGGATACCGGAAGGTATGAGGAATCCAAGGGAGAAGGTACCTATGAAGAAGCACTGATTGAGTTTGCCAAAAGGCTCTCGGAAGGAAAGAAGCTTAGACAAAACAGTTAACCGAAAATGCAAAAGATTTCAATATGATTATATCTTAACTTTGTTGTTTACTTTGTGATGATCATTTCATCAATTCCACTGTGAATCTTGATTGAAATATAAAGCATATTGAATAAGAAATTGGAGTTTTGGGATCAAATCTGTTGATGATTTTGAATGGGATGATCTGTATTACTTGTCTTTGTTTGGAACATCCAACATGCTAAATAGATAAGTGCATATATTACGATTCAATAAACTTTGGGTAAGCACCAACCGACAAGGACCTCAACTTATCCTACCTGTATATGATTATATCATCATAGATTCCCCTTACAGTGCCAACTACCGTTTGTTGAAAGTTATTTAGTTATGTTTAATTAGTTTTTAATCAAATAAAGCTGACATGGCAACATAGAGACCAAGTCAAGCTGGAGTCCTAGATTGTAGGAGTTGTGGTTGAGTCTGTTCACCACGTTCAAATTTGCTTCCGTTGCTTAAGGTAGTTGAACTCCACAAAATCTGCACATGTTGTGCTAATGGTTATCGTGGAGATTGTTATCTTCTATTTAAGTTGTAAGCTTTGTTTCAGTTAATCAGAGAGAAAAACTGCAGTATTATTCAAGCACTGTGAAACACTTTTGTTCAAGTTAATTCCAGTATCCAACATCTGGTATCAGAGCCCCTTCTGGGCCTGAACAAACTTGAAAAGGGTGAAAGATTGTGTCTTGCAGCAGCAAGAAACAATGGCAACTGACAAAGCTACTGAGAGTTTTGTTCAACCAGCGATTCCACGGTTCGATGGTCACTACGACCATTGGAGCATGCTGATGGAGAATTTCCTCAGGTCAAAGGAGTACTGGAATCTTGTGGAATCAGGGATTGACGCCCCAGCAGAGGGAGTTGTGTTGACTGAACAACAACAAAAGAGAGTTGCTGAACAGAAGCTGAAGGACTTGAAGGTGAAAAATTATCTTTTTCAGGCACTTGATCGATCTATCTTGGAGACCATACTCGAGAAAGAGACCTCCAAACAAATATGGGATTCTTTGAAGAAGAAATATGAAGGGTTAGAGAGGGTGAAGCGTGCAGTGCTTCAAACTCTAACAAGGGACTTTGAAACTCTACAAATGAAATCAGGTGAGTCCATCACCGATTTCTTTGCTAGAACTCTGGGAATAGCAAGCAAGATGAGATCCAATGGTGGCACCATGGAAGAAGTCAAGGTTGTGGAGAAAATAATGAGATCATTGACTCCAAAGTTTGACTACATTGTCTGTTCAATTGAGGAGGCAAAGGATGTTGCTCAGTTACGAGTGGATGAACTGCAAAGCTCTTTGTTAGTGCATGAACAAAGACTTAACCGCACCACTGCCAGTGAAGAACAAACAGCGTTGAAAGCTTCCATTTTTTCTGAGCCCTCAAGTTCTCGAGGAGGAAGAGGACGTGGAAGAGGTGGACGTAATAGAGGAAGAGGTGGTCGAGGCCATCGAGGTGGTGGACGGTCTGGACATAGAGATGACAGCAAGTCACCTCATGTTTTCAAAAGAAATGATGACTCTGAAGAAAAAGGAGCATACAACTTTGACAAGTCAAAAGTGGAGTGCTATAGGTGTGGAAATTTTGGGCACTACAAGAATGAGTGCTACACGAAATTGGCAAAAGAAAAAGGAGAAAAGTCAAACTTTGTGGAGAAAAAGAAGGAGGAAAAGACACTTTTGATGGCTTTTCATGCACTGACAGAAACTGATCATGAGACATGGTATGTGGACACGGGTTGCAGCAATCACGTGAGTGGATGTAAGTCTTCCTTTATTAATTTGGATGAAAACTTTCACACGGCAGTGAGTTTTGGTGACAAGTCAACAGTAAAAGTGATGGGTAAGGGAGATATTCAAATCAGAACCAAAAATGACTTTATTGAAACCATTTCAAATGTTTTTTATATTCCTGATTTGAAGACAAATTTGCTGAGTGCTGGTCAATTACAAGATAAAGGGTACAGGATTACAATCTATAAAGGAGAGTGTGAAGTGTACGATCCAAAAAGAGGCTCCATTGCTGTTATAAAAATGTCTTCCAACAGATTGTTTCCTTTGAAAATCAAGACTGTGCAGGCTTGCCTGCTTGCAGAAGAACATGACCCGTGGAGATGGCACTACAGATATGGCCATTTAAATTTTAATGGCTTGAGAACACTTCACCAGAAAGGGATGGTCATCGGCTTACCTGAAATAAGTCCTCCATCAAAGGTGTGTGAAGAATGCATCATTGGGAAGCATCAAAGGGATTCTTTTCCAAGTGGCAAGGCAGCAAGGGCTCAATCAATCCTGGAGATAGTTCACTCTGATCTATGTGGACCAATAAATCCCATCTCAAATGGTAACAAGAAATATTTCATCTCCTTTATTGATGATTTTAGTAGGAAGACATGGGTCTATTTCTTGCAGGAAAAATCAGAAGCATTTGAGGCATTCAAAAGTTTCAAAGCTCTAGTTGAAAATGAATCAGACAAGAAGATTAAAACACTAAGAACTGACCGTGGGGAAGAGTATTGTTCGAAGGAGTTCGAAGCATTTTGCAAAGAGAAAGGCATCAAGAGACAGCTGACCACTGCCTATACACCACAACAAAACGGTGTAAGTGAGAGGAAGAATCGCACCATTCTCAACATGGTTCGAAGTCTGCTAGTCAAAGGAAGCATTCCCAAGAAGTTTTGGCCAGAAGCTGTGCTATGGTCAGTTCATATCTTAAACAGAAGTCCCACATTTTCTGTTAAGAATATGACTCCTCAAGAAGCTTGGAATGGATTGAAGCCTGCGGTTGATCACTTTAGGGTGTTTGGGTGCATAGCATATGCACACATCCCTGATGAGAAAAGAAAGAAGTTGGATGATAAAAGTGAAAAATGTGTTTTTCTTGGTGTAAGTGAAGTCTCAAAAGCTTACAAACTGTACAATCCAGCAACAAAGAAGATAGTGGTAAGCAGGGATGTAATATTTGATGAAGACACCATGTGGAATTGGTCTGAGAACGGATCGGATCAACAACAAATTCCAGTCGATGATGATTCAGACAAGGAAGATGTTGCAGCTCCTGAAACACAAGCTCTGCAGCCACCACAACTTGAAGTTCAGTCATCTCAACAATCTGAAGAAGGGGGATACAATCTGAGAAATGAGAATTCAAGGAAGAGGCCAGCATGGATGATGGATTACGATGTAAGTTATTCAAGTTCTGATGATGAAAATGCTCACTTTGCATTATTTGTAGACAGCGATCCAATCACGTATAATGAGGCTGTTAAAGAGGAGAAATGGAGGAAAGCAATGGACGATGAAATCAAGTCCATTGAGAAGAATCACACCTGGGAGTTAACTGATCTTCCAAAGGGAAAGAAAACCATTGGTGTTAAATGGGTGTTTAGAACAAAGTTGAACGAAAAAGGTGAAGTTGACAAGCACAAAGCCCGTTTGGTAGCTAAGGGCTACAAGCAGAAGCATGGCATTGATTACAAAGAAGTGTTTGCTCCAGTTGCAAGGCATGACACGATCATGTTGGTGATCTCTCTTGCAGCCCAAAATTCCTGGTCAATTTTTCAGTTAGACGTGAAGTCAGCATTCTTGCATGGCAACCTGCAAGAGGAGGTGTACGTTGATCAACCACCTGGTTATGAGAGAAAAGGAGAAGAAGTAAAGGTGCTCAAACTGAAGAAAGCTCTCTATGGATTGAAACAAGCACCTCGAGCTTGGTACAGTCGCATAGATGCTCACTTTGCTAAGCTTGGATTTCACAAATGTCCCTTCGAGCACACTCTTTATGTCAAGACTAAGGAAGGAGGTAAACTACTCATAGTGTGCTTGTATGTTGATGACTTGATATTCACTGGAAATGATGCTAAAATGTTTGATGAATTTAAGAAGTCTATGATGAAGGAGTTTGAAATGACTGATCTGGGATTAATGCACTATTTTCTTGGATTGGAAGTCATTCAAACTACTGCTGGTAATTTCATCTACCAGAAAAAGTATGCGCAGGACATTCTTAAAAGGTTTCAGATGGATGATTGCAAGCCATTTGGAACTCCAGTTGAATTCAGCTTAAAGTTATGCAAAGACAAAGGTGGGAAGGAGGTTGACAGTACTTTCTACAAACAAATCATTGGCAGTCTCATGTACTTAACCTCCACGAGGCCTGACATCATGTATGCAGTGAGTCTAGTGAGCTGATATATGGAAAAACCAACTGAAATGCATCTCAACGCAGCAAAGAGAATTCTCAGGTATGTAAAGGGGACAATTGATTATGGTGTACTTTATAAAATGGAAGATGGTTCTGGCTTTGTTGGGTACACAGATAGCGATTATGCAGGTGATATAGATGATCGTAAGAGCACTTCTGGGCACACATTTCTGCTCAACTCTGGTGCAGTATCATGGTCCTCAAAGAAGCAACAAATTGTGACACTTTCCTCAACAGAAGCTGAATTTGTAGCAGCAGCTGCGAGCTCTTGTCAAGCTATGTGGTTCAGAAAAATGTTTGAAGTGCTTGGTGATGTTCAAAAGGGACCAACGACCATCTACTGTGACAACATGTCAACTATCAAGCTATCAAGGAATCCAGTCATGCATGGAAGAAGTAAACATATTGACGTCCGTTTTCATTTTCTGCGTGATCTGTGCAGACATGGGAAGATTGAACTGGAACATTGCAAGAGTGGGGAGCAGGTTGCAGACATCTTAACTAAGCCTTTAAAGCAACCTGCATTCGAGAAGCTGAGGAACATGTTGGGAGTCTATTCAGTTCAAATCATTGATCAGGAAGATGATTATGTGATAGTGGAGAAACCCTAAACTGTTTTTCGTAAAAATCAGTTTAAGGGAGGGTGTTGAAAGTTATTTAGTTATGTTTAATTAGTTTTTAATTAAATAAAGCTGACATGGCAACATAGAGACCAAGTCAAGCTGGAGTCCTAGATTGTAGGAGTTGTGGTTGAGTCTGTTCACCACGTTCAAATTTGCTTCCGTTGCTTAAGGTAGTTGAACTCCACAAAATCTGCACATGTTGTGCTAATGGTTATCGTGGAGATTGTTATCTTCTATTTAAGTTGTAAGCTTTGTTTCAGTTAATCAGAGAGAAAAACTGCAGTATTATTCAAGCACTGTGAAACACTTTTGTTCAAGTTAATTCCAGTATCCAACACCGTTCGTCACTACTTGATTAAAGGTATTATGGGATGTGGACAAGTTTCTGAAAATCAACTTATATATGAAATGGCCAATGGCTGCATTATCGGATGCAGAATCGGACAAATGCGACAGCTATAAAATTATAATTTATAACGCAAATTCACGAAGATCAAGACACGATTAAATATTTAAATTCTAATTTTCATAACTTGAAAATTTTTGATCTGGGAGAAATAAAAACTTACTGTGGATATCTTCGATCATCGACGGTGAGAGTAGAGAAAAGGAAAAAGGAAAGAAGATTTGGATATGGGGGAGAAAGAAGTTTTGAATTTGGAGGAGAAAAAAAACGTTGGGAATTGGAGAAGAAGATGAGGAAGAGAGGAAATGAGGAGAGAAAGGTGCAGATTTGAGATTTTAATGAATTATGTGAACCCTTGCGCGACGAAGCCTTCGTCGTCTAAAGTTCCTTCTTTGTCATCCTTCTTTTTTTACCATTATTGTCTCAGAGACATTTTCAAAGACTTTGCGTGACGAAGCCTAAAAGTAGTTCTTCGCGCACTTATTCAAGGACAACAGAGGCTTTGTCGCACAATAAATTTGTTTGCCGCGCAAAAAATGACGCCAAATTCTTATTTTACTGGGAAATTTTTTCATAGTTTGCGCGACAAATAGTTTAGGTCGCTGGGGAAACATCTGTTGCGCGACGAAACTCTTCGTCACTCAATGTTTGTTTGTTTGTTTTTTTTTGTCGTGAACATTTGCCGCAACGCACATTGTTTGCCACGCAAAGCGTACTTGGACGACGAATAACATAAGTGGTCACCTTCATAAGGGTAAGGTTTCAGCTAAAAAAGATTACGCTCCCATATCTCTATCTCTCTACTCGGAGCCCTCTTGTTGAGTTATATCCCTTGCCTTGCCTTGCCCCCCATTGAGAAATAGAACTGACTAATCCTAAGGCGAAGGGTCGAGAAACTCAACGCCAGTATCTTTGAACAACTTGGAGTTGGGCCTTTTTTTTGCAGTATTACGGATACGAAAATAATGGGAAAAATTGAATTTAATTGTCAATTGTTCCTATCAGAATCAGAAATAGGATTGATTATGGGAAAAATTGAATTCAATTGTCAACTGTTCCTATCAGATTCGGAAATAGGATTGACTATGGATTCGAACCATAACAGATGGTGAAGTCCGTTATCATATCTGATTGTTCCTTTTATTTCTACTTGTTGGATATTATCAGACAAATTCATACAATATATATGCTCCCTTCTAGAAACAAGATTTACAAAAAAAATTGCTCAAAGCATGGACCGTGGCTAATATGTTAAAAACAAGTTTCGGATGCCAATTGTTGGGAAATATTAGTATTTTAGGTATTATATTGTTTGGGTTTTCTTATAAGTTTAGTTTGGGCCTAGCCTGTTAGTATTAGAGTTAGATTTATTCGCTATAAATATAATGCTTCGTATCTCCGAATAATAAATCAGTCACGATGTAGCCTTTTAAGATTTTATAGCCGTTTCGGCATTCTCATTTGTTTAATAATATTCTTATTATTTTGTAGTCTTATTCGTCGCACACTATGATATTCAACTTGGTATCAGAGCATATTCGATTCTTCAAAATTTAATCTATTCTAGGTAGGTATCAATTTGTTCATTCGTCGTAGTATGTTTTGTTGGTTTGTCTGTCTTGTAGTAGTTAGGATTTTGATATATGTACAAAAATAAAAATAAAATATGAATTTGTTGGAAATCTGAAGCTTGAGTCACCGAGCCACGGGTATCGTGTCACTCTGAAGCTTAGAACCCTAGATATGCTGCTGCAATTTTGCGTTTGTCGTTCACATATCACTGTTTTGTCACCGTTTATGTTACAAATAATGATATGTGACTCCCGTTCCTTGTAGACCAGTCACGCCTGCACGAACCCGCCATGCCTGCACTGCTCGAAATCATGACCGGCATCAGATCCGCCACACCTGTTCAGTTCTACCAGACTCGCATCAACCGTCTTGTAACCGTACCGCTGCGAACTGCAGCCCAGATCCATCTCGCCGCCGCACACCCGTCTGCCTGCTGCTCTTGCCCACCTGCTATGCACCACATGTTGGAAATGTTGAAGTTTGAGTGAAAATTTCATTTGTCCCACATTGGCCATTCCCAAAAGGCTTCAACACTTTATAAGGTTTTATCCCTTATAGAAAGTGATTGGAGTGATGGACTTGGAGAATAAAATTGGGCTCACCTTTGGGGTTGGGCTTTGATGTGTGCTAATTAATTGGTAATTAATATATAATTAATTATAATTAATATATATATTTAATTAATTATTTATTTATTCCCACATACTCATCTTTTCAGATGAAGTCTGAAGAGTGAAAGTACGCAGAACCAAACAACACCCCTCTGAAGAGGTGTCTCCCAACAGATGCACTCCTTCCTCATACCTGTTGCGAACAAGCATCCATCTACTATAAATACATGCATCTGCATATTATTTAAATCACTGAAAATCATCAATCCTTATATACCCAGCATACTGAGAGTACCACAAACATATTCGCCAAAAGTCTAGTTTTCCGGTGTTGGAATTCTAACTTAGATCGTTGAATCCTGGTGAAGCAGACGTCCGTAAGAACTACAAGCACTGAGTAGGGGCGAAATTTCTGTTTCAAGGACATTGCGGTACGCAAGCCTCGATCTTCAATATTTCTGTTTAATATTGTTCATTGTTCCTACACTATTTGCATTTATTATTTGTTAGCATATATAAGTTTATCACAGATTGTTGTCATATATCCAACACCACAGCCACTGCTGCTTGTTTCTTCTGTTGCTATATCCCTGGTTTTGTGACGTCGAGTTTGCTCTAATTTTTCTTGCCGCAAAGTTGCATCTGTTGTGCCTTGTTGATCTAACTATTGGTATGGTTTTTTTTGTTGATTAGTTGGAAGGAAAGGATAAAATAGAAAGGTAAAAGGAGAAAAGAAAGAAAAAAATTTGTTTGCTGTTGCTTTAGGCCCACACGGGCAAAGGTCCACACGGTTAAGTTTGTTTTAGGTCCACACCAGTTGTTGGCCTGTTTAATATTATTTTGGGACTGTCATTCGAGTGCTTGGAATTGTGACCACTTGAGTAATAGTATTTTTTGTTTGTTCGTTCGTTGCTACAATTGACTCGTCCGTTTAGTGACGGGTTCTTTCCATACTCTCAACACTAGTTAGTCTGAATCAGAATCAGTTTGCGAGCAAGAATCAGCTTGCCAACAAGAATCAATTTGCCTATCAAGTCAAGTCCAGTTTGCATGCTTGCCATTCTGCCTAACGGAACCAATCCACATTTGCTTGTTTACAACCCATGTCGTATACCGCCATGAGTTTGACGGGGAGTGTTGGGAAATATTAGTATTTTAGGTATTATATTGTTTGAGTTTTCTTATAAGTGGGCCTAGCATGTTAGTATTAGGGTTAAGTTTGTTCGTTATAAATATAATGCTTCATATCTCTGAAGAATAAGTCAGTCATGATGTAGCAGTTTGAGATTTTACAGCCATTTTGGCATTCTCGTTTGTTTAATAATATTCTTATTATTTTGTAGTCTTGTTCGTCGCACACTCTGATATTCAACTCCAATCATTTCTTATGGTTTTCTTTTGCCCTAACCAACCATTCAACTCTTCAGTGTTTGTATTGAATATATTTAAGTGGCAATAATAGAGTGAGTTATTCAAATACGAACAGATTTTTGACAAAAAAATAAAAAAAATAAATGCGAACAGATAAAATAACATAATTAATTTTAAAATTTTAGAAATCCAATTATGAGATATCGGGCAAGATCCAGTATCTTAGATGTAAGATATGTATTAGATTCAGATCGATCCGAATACTGACAGATGAACACACTATCACAAATTCACATCAAACGTCTCGTGTAATTTCACACACAAGGGGTAGAATTCCCCCATTTTTTCTTTCCAGTAAAATGCTGGTTGAATGCAATGTCCCGGATTCAATTATAAAATTCATGACGGGAAAAAAATCGACTTGATTAAATTTATTTAGGCAATACAAAATCAATTAAATAATTAGGTATTTTAATACAACTATCACAACTTTGGTGTTTTTTTCTGGAAAAATTGTAATCTATCAATGCATATGATGAGTACATTTTTGCTCAATGGGATTTTAATATTTCAGGACGTTATAAACAGGTCATATTGGCCTTTAGTCTCTAATCTGTATATCATATTTATCAATAACCTTTGAAGCTATAGTTTTTTTTTTGTATTTTTAGGTGGATTTCTGATTGTGAATGGATTTGAATGTATGTTCTCGAATTTGATGTTTAATTTATCTATAGTATTTTTCCGATGAGTTAGGAAAAATGGCAAAAGGTGTAACTAGCATTACTCCAGCAATACAAAGCATGCAAGAAGCTCCTGTATAGTTTTGAAGAGTTGAAGGGATTAAACTATTTTCCACGTTCGATCATCAACTAGGATTAATTAAGAAATAAAAACTAAAATAAAAGGCATAAACTAGGCATCATCTGCAGTACTCCAACAATAATGCATCAATAATGCGTTATTGTTTTATGTGAGAGAGATCAGTAACCTTGGGTTGGAACGTCGTGTCTCGTTGACATACGAGGTTGAAACGACAAAATAACTTGAAGTATTACAGCATTATTTAGTTAATTACGTAGCTATCAACCAAGTAATCGATCATGAATGGAAGTTATGATCTAAATTAATCCCCATGCAACTAAAGCGTGAAGAGCGTGGTATGTAGAAAGACTTTTTTTTTTCTTTTCCGATAGAAATGTCTCGAAGACGTTGACCAAATTATTAAGGGCGTGGCCTAGCAAAATATAGTTGGCCATGGGGTTTTTGCTATAAATTAACACAAGAAGTAAACTGTTTACACAATCATAATTCATATCTAAGTTCTATAGTTGATTACTGATATTGATTTTACTCAATCTGAATCTGAAAATGTCCACTTGTATGACAAAGAGAAAGACAGTGACAGTTCTAAGTATCGATGGAGGTGGCATTAAAGGTCTAATTCCCAGCACCCTCCTCGCCTTTCTTGAATCCAATCTTCAGGTACTTTACATGTATGTTTGATAACCGTTTCCGTTTTCAGTTTTTAGTTACTGGCTTATAATCTTGTGTAAATTATCTGTGCACATGGTGTAGGATTTGGATGGGCCTGATGCAAGAATTGCAGATTATTTCGACATAATTGCTGGAACAAGCACCGGTGGTCTTATCACCACCATGCTTACAGCTCCCAACAAAGACAATCGGCCCATGTACCAAGCAAAGGACCTCACCACCTTCTATTTAGATCACTGCCCTAAGATTTTCCCTCAGAACAGGTCAGTGAGATCTATATATAACAACTTATTAAACCAAGGGAAAAGATTGTTACCGGATAACATGTACAAGGTTATTACATGGTACTCAACACCAATGATATCTATAACAGCTTATTAGTCGTCACCCATTTCGATGGGTTTTAAGTTGAATATTCACATTTAACTAGTATCAGGGTATACTTATGTGTCAACCACATGTTCTCTCGTGTTAACCAATACTAGTTAAAAAGTGTGTTATAGGCTCAAAAGATGCCATGCGTGATGGTTCATGTTGGGAGCGTGATCACACTTTGGAGAACAGAGTTCTTGCATTTCCAGTGCTTAAAAGATTTTCAACCTCTCAATTTGCTAGTTGGTTTTGAGTCTCACATAAATTCATATGTTAATATTTATTGATTAGTGTAAATTTATAATCTGGAATCTGCAGAGGAAAAAACTTGTTGACATCAATAAAAAGTTTGGTTGGTGCTGTTATGGGGCCAAAATATGACGGCAAGTACCTGCGCACATTGTTGAGTGGTCTGCTTGGTGACCTCACTCTCAAAGACACTCTAACTAATGTGCTTATTCCATCTTTCGATATCAAGTACCTTCAACCTGTCGTCTTCTCCACCATTGACGTAAGTTTACATTTTGTAACAGTATTCAGGTCCAGCTTTTGTGCTACGTAGGACATAATGTTACTAATTACGTGTTTTAACTGTTAGATTTGATTTTTTTACAACTGTTTGATTTTTTATTTTCAATCTAAGTCATTTATTTTTCGTACCACTCAGTGGTATGGACCATTGAAGAAAAATTGTTTACTAAATAGTTTAGCAACCTAGTTATGTTTTCTTATAGTGAGTTGTAATTTTTGGTATAGGCAAAAGAAAATCCTTTGAAAAATGCTAAGCTCTCGGATACCTGTGTAAGTACCTCTGCTGCTCCTACCTATCTCCCTGCACACTACTTCGACGTCAAGGATGACGAGGGAAGGACTCGCACTTTTGATCTCGTCGATGGAGGGGTTGCTGCAAACAATCCTGTAAGTAGTTATATATTTTCTTGTCAGATACATATTACATGTTTTAAGATCAATAAATTGATTAAGTAACCTAACATGTGTGAATGTCTAACAAAACCAATATATATAAGCTATTTAGTTTTTTAAATCTGCTAAGTTAATCCATAATTATCAATCATGTATAGACAATGATGGCCATAAGTCACATAAATAGAGAGATGTTGAGGAAAGGCTCGGATCCGATGGATGCGAAGAGGTTGTTAGTGCTATCGTTGGGCACAGGCACCGCCAAGTTCGAAGAGAAGTACAATGCAGCCACGGCCTCCAAATGGGGTTTGATCAATTGGGTCTTGCACAATGGGAGCACTCCTTTGGTAGACATTTTCAGCGATGCGAGTTCTGATATGGTTGACATTCATGTGTCCACCCTCTTCCAATGCGTCCACGCCAAGCACAACTATCTACGTATTCAGGTACATTAATTTTAACGCGGTACATGCCATCTCTGTTAAGGTTATTCAGCAATTAAATATGGTTAAAAGCATGGTGGTGCTAATAATTTCTTATGCTGCGAAAATTATAGGATGACTCTTTGACCGGTGATGAAGCATCAGTAGATATAGCAACGGAGAAGAATCTTATGAGGCTTATAGAGATCGGGAATGCGTTGTTGAAGAAGCCAGTTTCACGGGTGCAGTTGGATACCGGAAGGTATGAGAAACCTGAGGGAGAAGAGGGTACCTATGAAGAAGCACTGATCGATTTTGCCAAAAGGTTATCAGAAGTAAAGAAGACTGCAGTATAGAGATTGTAGATGTTAATAATTTTGTTTTTGTGTTTGTCACGTTCATCAACTCAACTGTGAATCCTTGATAAAAATAAAATAAAGAATAGTCATGTTTCATAAAGATTGGAGTTTTAGCATCACATCAATAGATGGTTTTGATTGGGATATAAAGGGCGACTTCTCTAAATGAAGAGTCCAATGTATACCAAATTATGATGAATTTATCATGTGACAGCTCAAATTTGTACCCGATTTCTTTGACTAAAAAATATATGAGACTCCTAGATAGTTGTCTTAAATTTTAGTCATCAAATAATTAGCTTGATGGTATTATGAAAAGAAGGCTTGATATGGCATCTTAATTGTTAAAGATAAATGAGATTTAGAATTATTCAAATATAAACAGATAAAAATATATTTTTTTGGGTAAACCACAAGGTGCTATAATGGGAAATGACTGTGAGGTAGTTTTATTAAAAAAAAGATAAAATACTTGTTAAGGGAGGGATATAAAGCCTAACCTTAACCATAATAATAGTCTTAACAAACAAGGCTAACAAAAGATTATATATCTAAATCGGTAGCGTAGAAACCCTACATAATTACGGCTATAATACAACAAATGAAATCAGGAGGAGAATCTCACCAAACAAGACCAGTAGAAGAGAAACCATGATCTGCAAGGGCATCGGCAACTTGATTACCTTCCCGATAAATGTCAGAAGATCGAAAATGCATTTGAGAAATTCTATGCAAGCAATTCCTCCACTCCACCCTTAATTGCCAAGGACCTAATTGTGGATTGCGCAAGAAGTCAAGAACCAAAGCAAAATCGACTTCCAACCAAATAAACTTTCAAACCCAATGGGCAAAAGAATAAGTACGGTACGGATAATAGACTCAAGTAGTGGGCAAAAGAATAAGACTAAGTTATGTGCAAAAGAATAAGTATGTGATAATTGTGCCCTAGAAGGATGTATTTATACCAGTCAAGGATGATAGCTTTTAAGATAATAGAATTCTTATTAAACAAACAGAATCCCAGAGGATATCTAGGGATAGATATTGCATTCACTTAGGAATGTGATTACTTGCGGCGCACGCCAAGTCTTAGATTTCAAGGACTCCAAGATTATAGGAAACTTGATGATTCATTCCTAGCTAGGTTTCCGTATTTTGCGGAACAAGCATAATCTATCTCAACAAAGTCAGACTTCGCCTCTGATTAAGGAATTGTATGATAGTGGCATCGCTGCTCCGCTTATTCAGCTCCACTACGGAGGCTATCAAGTCCATGACCGGACTTTTAACGTATTTCAATCCACCTTACTCCGACCTTGGAAAATCATGGTCCAACAAAGACTGTGCGGGGTTTTCTAGTATCATGGGCCGCCTTGAACCACCGTGATGCTGATGTCCAGCACCTTTTCTATCATTTACATCCATATCAAATTTTGGCCTTGTCGCGCATACTTGTAGTTGTGGACATGCAAAAGTAGCGACTGACCATTGCCCCACATTCCCATAATGGTAGTAATAATCCGGCATATCTTCATATTCTAACCCAATTTCTATTGATTCTCCATTGCTACGCTTGATCAACAACTGCAAAGTGGGTTGGTCCGTAGATAAATCTACATCAACCAAAACGCCAACAAAAAGTCCAAATTTCCTTTCGAAAGTGTTAACATCAATCTTACGGGCACTCCAATGCCACTGGCCACTTCGAAGAGAGTTCTTGGCTCCCAAAATTCCAAACCAAGATCCCAGAAACGTACCCAAACGTTTGCATTGATATTCCCTTGGTTCGCTGGGGAAAATTCGGTGACCATTGTGGATGCAAATTTCCGTCTTCTCCTTCTTGGACAAAATTGCACCTACAAAACAATTAACACCTTAGGTCAAGGCCAAGAGCCTCACGCGCCCATGATGAATGAGGGGCTTTGGCCGAAGAACCTCCGATGCCAAAGTTAGAATTTTGAGAGAAAAGTGTTTGGAGAATTTAGAGAACTTTGCAAGAAAGTTGGAATTAGGTTTTTAGAGAAAATGGGGTTCAATATATAGAGTATGGCCGGTCCCCTTTGGAGAAAAGGTGGCCGGCCTTTGGGATGTTTTTTGGGTGTATTTTGTGGTTTAATGGGTGATTTATTTGGCAATTAATGGATTAATTAGGTAATTAATCCATTAATTAGCCAATTAACACTTTTTTAGAAGGAATGTTTTGGAGGTTATGGAATGAATAAAATAAATAGCTAATTGATTAGCTAAAAGAAGGGAAAGTGTGGTAAAAGATATATGGAATGAAATAGGTTTTGGGAGTTACCTTGTAGAAGAGATTTGATGAGATAGGTTTTGAATTATTACCTATTTTGGGCACTTTTGACTTGGTTGAAAGATGATTGCCCGTTGCTTGTGCGTAGGAATCCCGTTGTACCTCAAGGGTATTTTTTGTCCTTTTTTGTCCAAGAATCCACGTGTCGCCTTGTGATTATTTTTGGCTCCTCAAATGCCCCCACACCTGCTGGGTTGCTCGCAGGAAAGGGCAGCAGGTGTAGAGATCTCCAACTTTGATGCAGATTTTCACTTGGACTTGGAATTAGATTCTTCTAGGAATGAGAAATAAATCGCCTCCAAAGCCTATTTAAGCCTACCTTAAGTAGGGGATTAAATCAACTTCGGAGGGACATTATTTATCCCTACAAGAAAGAGAGAAAAAGAAACTAGAGGATATTTTTTCCCTCCCTTAGCACTCTTCTTTGCTTGCCCGTGCAAATAACCGTCTTCCGCTGATTTCTTTATCTTCTTCTTAGGTGGTGTTGCCTCAGGGCAGCTGTCGGGGTGGTGCGGCACGTCGGCTGGCAGGGGCCAGGAGTCGGCTTGGCATGAGCCAAGGAGGTGGTGTGGCAGAGGCCATTGCTTGTGCTGCTCGGCTTAATTGAAGCCAAGGATTGGCTCGGCATGGGTCGAGGAAGTGGCATGGCATGGACAACAGTTTGAGCTTCCATGTCTGGGCTGCTTGCCAAAAATGAGGAGTTTGATTTCTCAGCTGCCACAGATGGAGCAGTCAAGGATAGAGCTACCAAGATTGGAACAGTTGAAGATGAAGTGTCGGATGAGCGAATTGTTAAGTGCAAAAGTGGTTGCTGCCCCCTGACCATTTGCTGCCTAGTTGATCTTCAAGCATTCGATCTTTTAAGCTATGTGGCCTTCTCGCACTGGAGAGCTTACCCAGATGGGTGTCGAGGAATTAGTTTACCCTCTCGCACTGGAGAACAATTAGTTTATCCTCTCGCACTGGAGAGCAAACCCATATGGGTGTCGGGGAATTAGTTCACCCTCTCGCACTAGAGAGCAGACCCATATGGGTGTCGGAGAATTGGTTTACCCTCTCGCATTGGAGAGCAGGCCCATATGGGTGTCGGGGAATTAGTTTACCTTTTCGCACTGGAGAGCAATTAGTTTATCCTTTCGCACTGGAGAGCAAACCCATATGGGTGTCGGGAAATTGGTTTACCCTCTCGTACTGGAGAGCAATTAGTTTATCTTCTCGCACTGGAGAGCAGACCTATATGGGTGTCGGGGAATTTGTTTACCCTCTCGCACTGGAGAACAATTAGTTTATCCTCTCGCACTGGAGAGCAGACCTATATGGGTGTCGGGGAATTGGTTTACCCTCTCACATTGGAGAGCAATTAGTTTATCCCCTCGCACTGTAGAGCTTACCTAGATGGGTGTCGGGGGATTGGTTTACCCTCTCGCACTGGAGAGCATGGAAGTTGTTGTCATGACTGCAGCTGAGGAAAACTGGTATGCTGGACAACCAAAATAATCCTTAGCCTGCGAGGTCATGTTTGGCGATCTGCTTGAGACTTCGAACTGCTTGTGGAACCTGCGTAAGGGTGTAAGCACAGTGAGTTGCTCCGAGAATTATTGTGCCATCATTAGATGTTTCGTCGTGTGCCCTTTTGAGGTTTGGTTAACGTGAGGCACATGGCAAGATCGGTATGGCTGGGAGCCATGGTGCAAGATTGGCACAGTTATGAGCCATGGTGATAAATCAATGGCTACCAGGAGTCGTGGAGTAGGTAGGCACGGTTGTGAAAGCAGAGCTGGGATTGGCTTGGACCAGGTTGTGCATAGCAGGAAGAATTGTCTAGAGTATTGAGAACAAGGCTTGCCCCCTGGTTCTTGGGAGTTGGGCTGGTGTGTCATTCTGGTACTCGTCTGCCTCCGGCACGCTATTAGGCTGAGCTGCTGCGTTTGTCGGAACATAAGTAGTCTTTATATTCGACAATCTATGTGGGGTAGTCCCGTTTGCTCGATCTTGTCATTGAAAGATGACTAGCTTATGTTGGTCATGTCTCATCGGAGCGCCTTGTCAATAGTTTCATTACGCATGAAATCGCGCAATCGCTCAGTCAAGAGCCTTTCTACTTCTTCCTGAATTTGCCTTTGTTAAGGTGGCAGAGCTCTCGGCTGCCCTCGATTATGATCTGTTGGTCTAGGCTGCTCTTCCATGTGTTCAGCTCGTTTATGCAGCGACTGCGGTGGGTATGGTATGTTCCTGGCAGGCGAGCGGGTAACTCGCAGGCTGTTGGTTGAATTTGAGCCGGATTGAGCGTCTGCTTCTCTCTGTTCGTTGTGCTGCCTACTCCGATGTGAGGTGAATGATGCTCCTTGCGGGCCTTGCCGCGAATGAACACTTCGCTTAGAAGGTTGCTCATGTTGATTATCGGAGTGTGGCCCCAACCGTGAATGTATATTTGTTCGTGGGCCTAATTGAGAGTGCATGCTCATCCACGCGCTAAGATGGGAGTATACGCTATCTCGGGGGCCTAGTCGGGAGTGTACTCTGTTAGAACGCTCAGTTCGTGACTGGTCAAATGGCTGCTTGCCGGGACGCTGCTGGAGAGGTTCTTCATCTGCCCTCGTCCTACTTCAGGGACACCTTGTGAGGGGCACGTTGCATCTCGGTATGCTGCAATAGCTGATTCAACAAGGTCGTCTGTTGTGCAATAGTGCTCGTCAACTCTATGACTTGTCGAGACAAGCGTTGTTCGCCATTTGGATTGGAAGAGCTTGGAAGAAATATGCCTCCTTAAGCAGTGAAAGTGTGGTAGGCTCCAGGTGAGAGAAGCTAAGGGAGCAGGCTGGGCCACGTGAGTGCGCTGCTCGACATGTGGCGCACGTGAGTGCGAGGCTTGGGCTCGGCTCGGCAACGCATTGGACTCGCATTGAATTTGGGCGGCATGGGCTGGTTTGCCTTGGGCTTGGAATGACATGGCTTGGGTCGTAGCTTTGGTGTCGTGGACCTCGCCGCAGGTGGTTGCCGTAATGGCCACCGCGGTGGTTGCCATGGTGGAGCCTCGTAGTGGTGGTGTCGTTCCACTTATTGTCACATTTAGCCTCGTGGATCGCCGCGGTCCTATCTCTTGAATATTGGAGTTTTCACTTGTTGAATTTTCTAAATTTCTAGCCATTGTACTTCTCTTTTACGTTTTATCAAAGAATCTTTGCAAATAAAAAATTCTAATAATAAGAACGTATGAAAAAATACAAGTCGACTAGAAAATAGAGAAAAAAACCTTTTTATGCGAGAGTCTTCTACGAGTGTGGATTTCTTCCTCTCAATGAAAGCACCAATTTGTGGATGCAAATTTCCGCATTCTCCTTCTTGGACAAAATTGCACCTACAAAACAATTAACACCTTAGGTTAAGGCCAAAAGCCTCACACGCCCATGATGAAGGGGGGCTTTGGCCGAAGAACCTCCGATGCTAAAGTTAGAATTTTGAGAGAAAATGTTTGGAGAATTTAGAGAACTTTGCAAGAAAGTTGGAATTAGGTTTTTAGAGAAAATGGGGTTCAATATATAGAGTATGGCCGGTCCCCTTTGGAGAAAAGGTGGCTGGCCTTTGGGGTGTTTTTTGGATGTATTTTGTGGTTTAATGGGTGATTTATTTGGCAATTAATGGATTAATTAGGTAATTAATCCATTAATTAGCCAATTAACACTTTTTTAGAAGGAATGTTTTGGAGGTTATGGAATGAATAAAATAAATAGCTAATTGATTAGCTAAAAGAAGGGAAAGTGAGGTAAAAGATATATGGAATGAAATAGGTTTTGGGAGTTACCTTGTAGAAGGGATTTAATGAGATAGGTTTTGAACTGTTACCTATTTTGGGCACTTTTGACTTGGTTGAAAGATGATTGCCCGCTGCTCGCACGTAGGAATCCCGTTGTACCTCAAGGGTATTTTTGTCTTTTTTGTCCAAGAATCCACGTGTCGCCTTGTGATTATTTTTGGCTCCACAACCACCATGGCTGTGGGTTGCTAAGTTGTGGAAGTCCCCCAACCTCTGTTTTCCTGGGAAAAAAAAAACACTTGTGGGTTACAAGTTGAATGCAAATTCAATATTATTCATGACTGAAAAAAAAATTTGTTTAAACTCAAATTTTCCAGACTATACAAAGAAAGGGATATTGATTCATTTAATCAGTCAGTGCCCTTGTGATTCCTGAGGTAGGAGTAATTAATTATAAACCAGTTATTTGTATATTATAATAGAGTAATGTTATGGAGACTAAATTTATAGATTAAATTTGCAAACTAAATGATGTGTCACAAATAGGAAATGGGCACACTTATCAATGTTTAAGTAATAATCTAATCATTAATTTAATTTACAAAATTTAGTTTACAAATTTAATCTCTTTAGCATTACTCATTATAGTATAAAAAGACGACGATGTTAATTAATTAGAAGCATATATATAGATCAGGTTGATCGATCATTATTCGGCGTATTGGTCTTCCATTAAAATTTTTTTTTTGAAAACCAACTTATCGACACAATTGTAGGATTAAGCAGCTTTCCGAGAAAAGAGATCGATGGTTTACCAACTCTCAACAAATTGTATTCATACAAAACATGCATGAAACCCTAGCTGTACTTTAATATTTTGAAGACTTTGAAGTCATGATAACAACTTCTTCGCATGCAGCTTCGACCAGCTTGCAGGTTATTTTATTTTTATTTATTTAATATATTTTTTTTTATAATGACATCAACTTGCAATATTTTTGTATAAAGACATCAACTTGCAAGAGCAAAAAGAATACTTATGTACTGAGATAATGGTTTCTTGGAAGCTAATAACATATTCAACTAGCCATGACAATCACTACTAGAAATTTGGCTAAAAGCCACCCTTTTCATTAGTGCCTATTGTGGCATGTAGCCACTCACATTGGTGGCAAACCTCAATGGCCACCAAGCAACCACCAAATTAGAGTGTGTGGCTTATGTAGAGGACTTTATTGTAACAATGGCTACCAATATTGCATTGGTGCCTTTCCTGCAGTGCCACCCTAATTCACATCGGTGGCAAAGTTGCAAAATAATATTAAAAAAAAGGATGCCCTGTGTGGGCACCCAAATTGGAGTATCATATTTCTTTTTCTATTTTTGGTGAGAAAACAAATTGTTATATCATTAAAATATAAGAATACAACTATAAATTTGCATAACTGATATTTTATACAATTCTATACAAATGTTGGAACCAAACTTTAAGAAGTCTTCGAACCCTTTGTTTCCAAGAGCTTAATCATCTCAATAACTGAATTGCTCATCAAGTGCAATAACTCTTTACCTTCAGCGGTCTTTCTCTTTCCATCTTGTATTGCTCAAACAGGCTCATCTTCTCTGCCACCTGATGGGTGCACACACATAAAAACCAAATTCAGAAAGGCAATTCGTTGTCACGTGCCCAAACATACCAACACTTATATACATCTGTTATCTCCAAATCGACATATTTAAGAAGAGCAACTTCATGAAGTTGTCCTTACAGATATCTCACACTTGTTCATTTCATGTTAAGATTGTCATTCCATGTTACGATGCAAACATAAACGTTTATACTACAAAATTTGTCCCCACAAGTAATTTACATGTTAGGATGATGTCACAAAGTTAATTCTACAAAATCAAGTCAAAACTTATTTCCCAAAAACTACCTGAAAACAATTTTTTCAAACAGAGTTGATATGCACTACTAAGTTGCGAGTGATTGAAAATATAGAGACAAAGCGCATATTCTTAAGTATGAAGTATTCAAAATCACCTGATGGTCAAACTCTGCTCGCTCTATTGCCCGCATGTCACTGTGGAGCTTCAGGTCTGTTGGTATTGTTATTTCTTTTACTGGAGGTTTCAGTAAGCACTGAGATGACAAATACAAAGATATGCATACAAGTTAGTGGTTCAGTCTTGTCTGTCTTGCAATAGCAATAAATCACTTAAATATAGTCATTTTCATGTGATTCGGGACATTGAATTGGATGCAGAGATAAAAATCAAAACCCAATAGAGCAATCAAAGAAAACAATAAGAAAAACCCATCAAAATTTTCAGAAAAATAATTTTAAAAACAGGGGAATAATAAAAATCCTTGGACGAAGGCGCAAATATGGCCCCGAAAATCCCAGAAGAAGCAGAAGACTCCTTCAACCTGAAAAGCTCAGAGGTAAAGGAAGAAGACAACGACCCAGTTTTCTTTCTTCCCTCCATTACTCTCTCCCTATTATAAACCTAAACCTCTCTCTATAATATATATTAGCAGAGTACTAGGTGTATATATATATATTGACAACTAGTCTGCAATGCAATACCTTGGTAACTCTGTGAACTTTCACAAGCTGCATATGAAGATATACCATTCCCGAAGCCACCATTGTATACTTGGATAAACTGCAGGCCTAAAAGAAGAAAGGTATAAACCCAGTCAGCTTTGACAAAGAAGATTAATGTGATTCAAGGAAAGGTATAAACCCAGTAAGCATTGATGAAGAAGATTAATGTGATTCATAATATATAACAACGACCTTTAACTTTATTCTAATACGTGAAGCTACACAACACTAAAAAGAAAAATTTCTATTACAAACTTGAGAATACAGGACTATCCTAGGAAACCGTTGTGTTCAGTGATGAAGTCTAGGCATAAGAAAAAACTCTACATTCAGTAAAAACTATGTCAAGATATCTTAAATTTTTTACCTTTTAGCAGTAGTCCAGTAGGAAAACAACAAACCTTCCATAAGAAGAATTTCGCCCTTGTCAATGTTATCAGCATTAGTTGATTTGAATAAAGATGATAGCCCATCACAAAGATACAAGGAAGCAAGCATGTATAATTAATTTGCAATTAATTAGCAAGCCTGCAAGCCTGCAATCGATCAATCGAGATTAAGAAAACAACAGCCCACAAACTCACACAGACAACCCAAGAACCTGCTTGCTGTTTTCGAGTCTTTATTCATTTGACACAATCACTAGATTCACTACACACACTTTACTTATGTGGCTCTTTTACTAATCCCGAATCGAAACGGGAAAAATTGAAATACAGAAAGAGTTGCATTTTTTCAGAAATTTCAAACCCAAAGCGCATCCCTCAAACCCTAGACCCTAAATCCCAACATCAAATTCTAAATCATAAACCTATAAACTAAAATTTCAAAGTAGAAATTCGACTTCACAATCGAAATCATAATAAAAACAAAGAAAAAAATTAGAAGAAAAAAAAGAATCAAAACCAAATGCAGAGAAATTGATTGAAATAAGAGAAATACAAAGCACACACCTGAAAAATCAGGTATCGAGAATGTTCCAGCCTCTTTTAAAGAGAGACCCCTGCACAGAGAAAGAAATTAGTGAGATGAAAAGAGAAAATCTTCGAGAAAGAATTCGACGAAGGTAAGAGAGTGCAGAATAACCAAAAAATTTTCTATCCCCAATCTTCGTGTTAGGTCAGAGAGAGGAGCTAGCGAGGAGCGCGGCGCAAAGGGTTAAAGAGTGGGTGAAAGAGGGAGACGAATGAGAGGTGGCGGACGTTGCCGGTGGCAAACCACCAGTTGGCTGGCCGTCGGGGTCGATAGGAAATTGGAGGCAGGGTTAAGGAGGAGGAGAGGGGTTGAGCGCAGGGAGGAGAGAGAGAGAGAGAATGGCTGGTTGAAAATTAGGGTTGAGGTAAATTTGTATAGTAAAAGTTAGCAACAGTGCACACACTTCGATGCAAAAAATTGCAAGTTGCTACCAAAATAATATATAAAATATGTAAAAATCCAGTTGAAAAATTATAATTTGGCTATCCACACCATTTTTCCGTGTCCGCCTACCAATGGCCACAGATTATATAATGTCAGTGCATACAAAGTGAGAAAGGCACTGATTTTTTCTAGTGGGTAAAAATCGGTGTCCTATAGATAGAATTCTAGTAGTGAACGAACCAAGAGTAAATCTTTCGTGTCACAATAACATTGTCTAATAACTAAGTATTAAAGTGATTGGCTGCTTATATAAAACCTAATCATGTGAGATTGCAGTTGCCTTGATTTGTTCACTTTGCAAAGCTTGCCTTAAAGCTCTTGGGTTAGTAAGGTTCCTCATCCACCATAGTTGGTAGCTAATAACCAAATGTGTAACAAAAATGAAAGAACTATTGTGACAGCCCGTCCCGATTTATGTACATTTATTATTCTCGAAAATGTGAAAGTACGATTTTACCCTTGAGCGTTGGATTGTGGTTGTATTTTGGGCTTAAGTAAAGGCCCAAATATTTGGTTTTTGGACCAATGGCATTACTTCCTAGTTTGTGGGAGCCTATTAGTTTAGAGTTAGGGTTAGGGTTTGTAGTAAACTTAGTTCTAGGCCAATTAGATTGAAGTTTTGTTTTGTTTTTGTGTGGATTGGCTGGCTGTGTGAGGACCACACACACACAAAACTGAAACATTCTCTCTCTCTCCTCACTCTCGGACTCACTCTCTTCCTCTCTGCAACCGTACGGACGAGACCCAAAAACCACCCATTTCTCACAGATCGAACCTGCAGAGACCATATTCATGATCCTTGAAGGTCCACGAACACAACCATGTCATTTTTTTGGTCGTGAAACCTTCGAAAACCCCTAGAATCTGAGAGGTCCGTTGAGGTACAGTAGCACCTACTCGATCGTTGAAGCTTTGCATCATTTCAAGGCTTAGAAAGGTATCTCCTCTTCCTCCTAAGTGTTTTGGAACGTTTTTGGTCGAGGTTTAATGTAAGAAAACCCCATAAATCGAATTTTCGATTCTAGCACTGTTCACCAACTTTTTAATGGAGGATTTTTTTTTTTTTGAATTTCAAACTCACAGGGAGCTTAAGGACCTTCTCACGATGCTCGGAATGCATCGTTGATGAAATTTGGACGTCGGAAAGCCCAGATACGAAGAGTTGCAGAGGTGGCCGGAATTTTGAGTTTTCTCCGACGAGATTCCGTGGGTTTTAGAACCCAACGTAGGTATAATCTTGTTCTTTAGGTCCTAAGCTTCATTTTGGTTTAAAGATTGTGAAAAATTGTGCAAAAATGAGCGAGATAGGACGTTTAGAAGTTTTTCCAGAAACCGGCGAACAGTCGCGGGCGTCCGGCGACTCGCCGAAGAAGACGAAGAATATTCCATCAAGTCTGACGGAATATTCCTAACGGAAGTAACGGCGCCAGTTAGATTCTGTTAGGGTTTAACGGAATATTGCTAACGGCGGTTAGGGTTTCCGTCAGGGTTGGCCGCGCGTGGGGGTGCGTGAGACCTCGAAAAATTATTCTAAAAATATGGGGATGTTTATGAGGTTGTGTAGATCACTTTGGTATATTCAAACACCCCATTTGAGCAATGTATGAGAAGTTATTTCCTAGTTTCGTTTATGTGCTTTAAAATAACGTTATTATAGTTGTTTCTCACATAGGCGAGACTTATCCCGAGGACGAGCGTAGCCAGGCTAGGCACGGAGGTTACGATCCGTCTACATACCAGTGAGTGGGCTTTTGGTTTTCCGTATATACCTATATGCTAAGTATTTTTCCCAGAAATGCATTTTAAATGATTTTATCAATGAATTGCCATGCCAATGCATATATACTTTTGAATATACATTATGAATTGCTTATACATGATTGTCGACGTTGTGGGCGCTCAGGTAAGTTCCAGGTAAGTTTATGTATTGATGAGGAGTTGTGTTATGTTGATTATGATAAGATGCATCGAGAGCTCATTAACCTGCACCCCGGTGTTAGTGCTCCCGCCCAGGTTTAGGGGCATAGTCTTTCACGTGATGTTCACCTCCCGCACCACACACTCATCTTGGATCCAAGTTAGGTGCACAGTCCTGTCGTATTGACCGCTTTCAGTGGGTTCGACTCGTAGGTGACCCGCGATCATTCGCACAGTCTTCACGTGATTGTAGCATTAGAGCGTATTGTTTTACACCTAGTCTTGTCGTATAGACCACTATAAGTGGGTTCGACTTGTGTGCAGGCATGATTTATGAGCTAGAGTTCAGCTGATGAGTTATTGCAGTTATTATTGCATTTGGTTTACTTACCTGGTGATTTAGTTTGTATGGCATGGCATATTCATGATTTGTTTACATATTTTGACGATGATGTTTTCAATTGAGATTTGGTATATGTATATACTATTTTCTGGGAAAGTATACAGGTTTTACGGCGAGGGGTTATAACTGTTGTTAATGAAATGATTTTCAAAAAGCTTTGTTTTTGCCCACTCACGCTTTTGTTTTGCGCCCCTCCAGGTTTTAGGTAGCATTTGTTGGTGACTCACGAGGCTACAACGGAGGTTCTGACATACCATCACTTATGTAGGACCACCTTAGGATGTTATTTAATTAAGTACTTCTTATGCTTGACTGCACCTAGACTATTTATGCTCTGATTGTGTTTTCACACTTATTTCCATTCTAGCACTCCTTGAAGATTGGTTTTTATTCTTTCGTAATTTCTTCTATATTTTTGCTTCCGCACTGTGTACATGGCTACGTCATTCTCACGTGATGGCCATCATACCTCGATCTCGGTCGGGATGTGTCAACTACACACTATCTGATAATATTATCAATTTACTCATATTATAATAAATTTATGAACTTTAGATAAATTGAATTTAGAGTTTAACGTTGATGTCTATTTTTCTCTCTTGAAGGCTATATATATAGAGATTACAAGTTGACTAGGTATACAAAGAATCCTTTGTAGTAAGAAAAGGGTAATATTAGGAAAACCAAATTTGTAGACAAAATTTTAAAAATTAAAGAACATGAAAGTTGATGATTGATTTATTACTTAATCGTTAATAAACATGCTCATTCTTATTTGTGACGATAACAATTACAAGGGTTGGCTCACACCAACCAAACACGGTAATAACTAATAACATTGGAAAATTCTCCATTAGTCAGTCATGCGGTTGACGACAAAACCTGTCTTTAATTAAAAGTTAAACAATCACGAACTTTGATAAAGAGTATTAAAACGAGAAGACATTGACCGAACCATGAATGATTGAATCCAAGTCATCCTAGCCACCTAGGAGCACCTAACATACATTCAGAAAGGATGGACCGCGCGCCATGGCTGGTATTTATGGAATAACATAAAAATATTGCAACTGGGTTCTTGCTATAAAAAAGCATAAATGAGCTGTTGTAAGCTTCAGAATTTAACTGCTTTTCACAATCATATCATCTGAGATCATACTTATTTTTCAAAAGAAATTATTTCAATTTATTTCCACAAGGTTTTGATTTGAATTAGTATTCGGAATAATGTCGACTGGTTTGGCAAAGAGAAAGATGGTGACAGTGCTAAGCATCGATGGAGGTGGCATTCGGGGCATAATTCCCGGTACCCTCCTCGCCTTTCTTGAATCCAAGCTTCAGGTACGTATAGAGCACAATATTTACATACACGTATGTATATTAGCATGCAGAACTCAAAGCGCTAATTGGTTAGTAAGTTAATACGGTGCTAATTACTTGTTTCAAGGGACTTTATAACATCATTTCATGATTCATACCGCTTAGTGCTTGACCGCTTTTTTATATTAGTAGCCTTCACTTCTTGTCTTCCGTACTTAATATATAATTTAGTGTTATGATTTTTTCATGCGGTATAGCAATTGGATGGCCCCAATGCAAGAATTGCAGATTATTTCGACATAATTGCCGGAACAAGCACCGGCGGCCTTGTCACCACCATGCTTACAGCTCCCAACAAAGACAATCGACCCATGTACGAAGCAAAGGACATCAACAACTTCTACTTAGATCACAGTCCTAAGATTTTCCCTCAGAAAAGGTCATCATTTCGAAATTTTATCTCCGTTAATTTATAGATTTACGTTAAAAGCTCATAAAACAGATAATTTATGTAAACTACTGGACAAGGATTCAGATTTGGGTGCAGAGAGAGCATACTGCTCTAGCCAACTTGGTCAAGCCAAACTCTACAAGTAATAATATTGCTAATTTGTCTGATGTTTGCAGTCGGAATGACTTCATGACATCAATAACAAGCATGGTTGGTGCGGTGAAGGGGCCAAAATATGATGGGAAGTACCTGCGGACATTGACGAAGGGGCTGCTTGGTGACCTCACTCTCAAACAAACCCTAACCAATGTGGTTATTCCAGCTTTTGATATCAATTACCTTCAGCCTGTGATCTTCTCAACCATCGATGTATGATGAAAAATATTTTGTGGCCTCAAACAATACGCCGAAGCCATAATTTTACTCAAATTATTTTGGGATTACTTTTGGTATTTAATTCTACTGTCTTATTATGTGCTAATTGTGTATCCTCTTACATTATGGTACAGGCAAAAGAAAAAAGTGAAAAAAATGCTAAGCTTTCGGATATCTGCGTCAGTACCTCTGCTGCTCCCACCTTTCTCCCGGCACATTACTTCGAGGTCAAGGATAACGAGGGAAAAACTCGACCATTTAATCTTGTCGATGGTGGTGTTGTTGCAAACAATCCTGTAAGTAGTTTAATGTTCTCTTACGAGATAAGTGAACTTATATAGGAACATAGCGCATCAGACTAATTGACAAAAGACGTAGGTACATTTGATTTTGTATCAATTGCAATGAACTATGGATTTAATTATTTCAATGTACAACAATTTACAGACGATGACGGCCATAAGCCATATCAACAGAGAGATGTTGAAGAACAACTCGGAGCCAATGTACACAACGAGGTTGCAAGTGTTATCGTTGGGCACCGGCTCAGCTAAACATGAAGGGAAGTACGATGCAGCTAGGGCTTCGAGATGGGGTTTGCTCAATTGGATGTTTGACAATGGGAGCACACCTTTGGTAGACATTTTTGGTGATGCAAGTAGTGATATGGTTGACTTTCATGTGTCCACCCTCTTCGACTCCCTTCAGGTCAAGGACAACTATCTACGTATTCAGGTACTATTTGGACCCCGTTCGCTAATTATTTTACTCCACGTCTCTAATAGAGGTAGCACATCTAATGTAGTTATCAAAGCAACCAGTAAATATTGTACAACTAGCATTGTGTTAACTTTGTGTTGTGAAAATTATAGGAAGACTCACTGACTGGCGACGAAGCATCGGTTGATATAGCGACTGAGAAGAATCTAAAGAGGCTTGTGGAGATTGGGGAGGCACTATTGAAGAAGCAAGTGTCACGAGTGCAATTCGATACGGGAAGGTATAAGACATCGGAGGGAGAGGGTACCTACGAAGACGCACTAACCGTTTTTGCTAAAACGCTCTCGGAGGGAAGGAAGCTCAATTAAACAACTCAAAGTCCAATAGAAATAGCAATGTCTAATTAATTTTACTTTGAGTAATTTACATTTTGTCATTTTAGGCTTTCGTTCAATTTCAATGTTAACGTCTTTCAATTTTATACAATAACTCAATATTTCGTATCAATGTGATACAACCGCCTCTTTTCTCTTCAATTCCTCGGTTAACAGCTTATGTGGTCGTGGCAAGCCCTACAAAATTTGTACCATGTAGTTAAACAAAAATTTAAAAATAAATTACATTATTAAAGAAATAAATTTGAGCCACTTAGTGCTACGGTCTAGTGGTATACATCTTTACTTGTAAATGAGATGTCTTAAGCTCGATTTTTGATAAAGACGAATTTGAACTACATTATTATTAGCCTATTGTTAGCGCATTCGATTTCTTCTTCAACGTCGTGTCGAGCAACTCTGCCACCAATTACAATTAAGAAATTTAAATTTAAAAGAAAAAAAAAAATTTTGTTTGCCGCAATTTTTTCTTAAAATTTATCGAATCGAACCCAACTCTCTTCTTCTTCCCAAAAAATGGCGTGTTCCGCCTCTGGCACCGCCACCAACGTCATGCTCGCCATCTTTAAGAAGAAGACGACCCAAATCGACTTCTACTACTGCTCGCTTTCAACTACAATATCGCCTTCAACTACTCCGAGCATGAAGCCCAGAACTTCGAATACCCACATTTGACATCCCCGGAGGCACCTGCACCCTTTAACGTTGTTGTTGCATCTGCCCCCAAACCCGACTCGCTGTTATCTGGCCGATCAAACCACCACCCCCGTCCAAACACGCGTGACCCCTCTGCTTGAAGCGTGGTCGTCTTCAACCTGGAGATCGCCATTCTCTACTGCTCCAGTGTTGTACCTGTTGTTTGCCGTTATTGACCAATGTGCCGACCAGCTGCAGGTCACCCGCATTGAAACCCATAAATCCTACGAAGTCGGCTGATATAATTTCATCTGCCTCTTCTTTATTTTATTTTTTTTGTAAGAAGAAATTCTATGGTTTTGAAATCATCATTAAGTGAAATGACACTATCAAATGATTAGGATGAGGTGAAAGCTAACTGGATAATTCGGTGAACTGACATTTTGTAAATGATATATCATTAAGTGAAAAAAGCAGATATTATATAGCACTTCCGCCCTTAACAAATAAGCTAGGCCAAAGTTCATTTTTCACCCCACCCCCAATCCCCCCCCCCCCCCCCCCCACCCCCCACCCCCCCCCCCAAAAAAAAAAAAAAAAAAAAAAACCCACTCCACCCTACGCAATAGGCTGGCCCAAAGTCCGCCCCAGCTTCTAGGCCGACCCCATAATGGACTAAGTGAGGAACCGGCCCATCTGACGTCATGCTGACGCCAACATAACGTTAGCCAAGGGCTGAGTTTTTTTTTTTTTTTTTTTTTTTTTTTTTTCTCTTTTTGCGTCTGGCACGTAAGAACACGGGCGCGTGGGCCTTGCGTTGCAGGTGCATTAATGGGACGCGGGACATGGGTCACGTGGCACGGCGAACGGTCAACAAAATTTTGAATTTCAAACCCAACGGCTAGTGACGTGGCAAAATCTGGGCCGTTCAATTCCCTGATCAACTGTCCAGGTTTTTCGGCCAAAAAACTTAAAAAATAAATAAATAAAGAAAATGTCAGAAATATTACCGTTGGGCACGTGTTCAATTTTGGGCTATTGGATTTCAATATTTTTGAAATCTAACGGTACAGATTAATTAACTTAATAAAAATTGTTAAAAAGTTATTCAAAATTGTTTAAAAATACAGAAAAAATAAAACAAGAATTTATTTATTTATTTCTATAAATACCTAACCATCATCTTCCACCTTACTCCACATTTCAATATTTTCAACACTTTAAACCAAAGCTTTCATATACTTTTGTGTGCAAAAAAATGGCTACTGGGACGGTCATCGAAGATGTTACGTTGTGTGAATGTTGGGTTCAAGCTACTCATGACTCGATTACGGGTAATGAGATGCAGTTGCGTAAACTTTGGAGTAGAATTAATAATATTTTAATTATTTTATAAAAAAAAATTAATAATATTTTAATACGTATTGACTAGACTCTTGCCCAACTTATTTTTTAGGGGTGAGATACACTTGACCAATTACTGTTCATTGCAGTTAATTACTATACATTTGGGTGGATTAAATTGACTTTGGACTCATTTTTTAGGGGTGGATTTGCTCTAAGGAGACCAAAGTTTTTAAACTAAATGATGTGGTTGTTGATGATTGAATTATTACTTAAGCGTTGATAACGTGCTTATTTCCTTTTGGTAACACATCATTTGGTTTGCATAATTAGTAACGTCTAATGTAAAAGTTAACTAGAATTCATTACTAGAAATTTCTCCTTTGAATTTTAATTGACCAATTTTTAGTAATGAATTTGTTGAGATGAGTAAGTAAATTTTGTTTGAATTTTGATCTTGAATTGAAATAGGTGAACCAAGACGATCATGGGAATCAAATCACAAGGAAGGCTAATGAAATGGCATCACAACCGAACATGTTGTTGAAATAGGTGAACCGAGACGATCATTGCAAATTATTATTAGGGTAAATTACAAAAAACTACCTCAACTATTGGGGTCACGATAGTTTCGTACCTCATATTTTAAAATTGACAATGTCATACCACATCTTACGAATTTGTGATAATGTCATACCTCCGTCAATTTTTCTGTTAAGTGCTGACGTGGCTTGATTCGGAGCCCACTTTCTATTAAAAAATTAATAAAATGTTATTAAAAACTAAAAAAAAAAAGTTAATATTTTTTAAATATTAAAATAAATAAAAATTAAAAAAAAAAAAAAAAAAACTCAGTCGTCCCTTCCCCCCCCCACTTCTCTCTCTTCCCCATCATCTTCTTCCCTACTTAATCTTTAACACAAAAAAAAAAAAAAAAATTGAAAACCCAACCCCCCAACCCACACCGCCCCCCCCAGCCCACTTTCTATTAAAAAATTAATAAAAAATTATTAAAAACTAAATTTTTTGTAAATATTAAAATAAATAAAAAGTAAAAAAAAAACCTCAGTCGTCCCTTCCCCCCCCCCCCCCTTCTCTCTCTTCCCCATCTTCATCTTCTTCCCTACTTAATCTTTAACAAAAAAAAAAAAATTGAAAACCCAACCCCGCCCCCCCTCCCCCGCGCCCGCGGAACAAGAAGAAGAAGAGGAGGAGGGAAAAAAAAAAAACCCAAACTGCAACCCGGAAGAAGGAAGAAGAATAAAAAATTAAACCCCCCTGCGGAAGAAGAAGAAGAAGGAGAAAAGAAAAAAAAAAATATTCGAACCCAGATTCGGCGCAAGAAGAAGAAGAACCCTCTCTCTCTCCTCCCCATCTTCATCTTCGTCCCCTTTTCCCTCTACCTGCAACCCAGAAACCAATAAAATAAAAAAATCAAACCCAGTTTCGGCCTAAGAAGAAGAAGAAGAACAACAAAAAAATTGGTGCGGGTGGGGGTGAAGGAAAGGGGTGCCGCACCCCTAGGAATTTTTTTTTGTTTTTTTATTCTTAATTATTTAATATTTAATTATTTTTTAATCCAGCTGGATTAGTGAGTGGTCCCCGTCTTTAGCCACGTCAGCACTTAACAGAAAAACTAACAGAAAAATTGACGGAGGTATGACATTGTCACAAATTCGTAAGATGTGGTATGACATTGTCAATTTTAAAAGATGAGGTATGAAACTATCGTGACCCCAATAGTTGAGGTAGTTTTGTGTAATTTACCCTTATTATTAATACTCTTAAGGCTTTAATAAATATAAAAAGCTCAATTTAAAAATAAAAATAATGTTTAAATAAATAAAAAAACATTGACATAGTTGGAGGATGGTGGCCGAATGAGAGTGTGAAGGTAGGGCTCATATGGGGTCAACACCCGTGCATGGCAGACGAAGGTGGAGATCGACGTATGGACGACGTATCCATGGAGATAACAATGACGTATCTATGGAGAAACGAAACGGAATTCGATGGCAGATGGGAAACAGTGTTGTAAAGATTTCTTGAGATGGGTAGAATGGTTGGTTGCTCGGGCTATTCATGGTGGTTGGGTGTTGGCTCGGGTCGGTTCGGGAATTGGGGTATTGGCGCACTGAATTAAACACACTGACCAAGTTGACTAAATTAAAAACACAAGGCCAAAATACAGAGATCATTTTTCTTATATCATATCTATGGGTGGAACCACTAAGGGATCAGGGTGGTTCCCGTCCCATCTTGAACATTGTGTAAGAAATTTCTAGCAGTATCAAGCCTGTAGTTGTAGAATCATGAGACGTGAGGAAGAAGATGAGTGGTCCTCGTGAATAAGTTGTGTCGAACGATGTCATGTCTTACATTTTTCTAACAGTTTTGTAACTCGTTTGCTTTGTCTTTGTGGTTTAATGAAACTCAAGGATGAAATTTTAAAATCAACTTTAATATTATTTCTAAAGCAACCTGATCAACTATTATTTGCACTCCTCCTCTTAGCCCTCCTTCTTCAGTTAAACGATTCAAATTAGATTTCTTTGTATTTCTTTCTATAATTTCAAATTTTTTACTGTTTCCCTGCTCTCTACCTCCCACTTAGTTGTATTATACACTTCTTTTGATTCTCTCTATAAACTTTAATAGTTATTTTAATTAGTTTTATGAAGATTACTTCGATTGCTTATGTTTTGAGTTCAAAATTTTTCTCAATATAATATGAAAGGTCCGCTCTCATAAAGAATTTTGGCCCCACCACTGATTCATATCCATCTCCTAAAATTTCCTAAATTAAAACAAAATATTCAAGAAAAATGGAAATCAAGAAAGACCTAGCTAATGGTTGATGTAAAGTTGGAGAACAATTCTAAGTATAAAAGGGGCACTCATGTCCAACAAACAAGAGAGATTCTTGTGAACAACTGGCGGTATCACAAACTATACGACGATCCGCTTGTTTGTGTTGCCACACGAACACGTAATCTAGCGGTCGGGCAATACAAGCACTATGTGCCGCACGGCTTTCATGCAAAACTAGTACATTGGACATTTCTTCAGACAAGATCCGGTGACAACAAAGCACAGCTTGGAACGTCAATTTTGAATCTATCTATAATTTTGAAACATTGGAATTCCCGCCGAACAAAAACATTCACAGCTTAAACAAGTAGAAGCAACAGATATCACAAACAACAAAACATGGAAAGGTTGTTATAAGCAAACAATGACGGCAAATGATCAGGCAGGGTTTCCGAACCCCCGAGTGCGAAGAGCGTATGGAGTTGTACGACGAGCAAAGAGCGAAAAGCTACTCCTGCAAATCGAAAGAGTGGGATGAAAGCGAAGACAAAGTGGGGTCTAAGATGGTGGAACTGATTAAGACCAAAGAAGAGCTCAAGAAAGCTAAAGAGAGCGCCATGCAGGCGTGGATAGACTCCAGGCCTCTCACTGATGAGCTTGAACTGCTGAAACGCGGCCTTGAAATTGCTGAGAAACGATGTGACACGCCCAGTATCATCTCGGACCTTGAAGCACAGCTTGAGACGACAATCCAGAGCATCAAATCCAAAAAGGAGGAACAACACAAGGCGACGGGGATGGTCAATGAAATAAATCAGGCATTGGATCAAACGCGTCAAGAGACGGAACGGTTTAAGTGCAATGCAGATGAAGAATTACAAGCAAGATCAAGATTGAAGCAAGCCCTTCATCTGAGGAGACAGACTCTGCGAACACTGCAACTTGGACTTGAAGCTGTACGAATAGAAAAAGAAGCGCTTGGTGCATCGAAAGCAGTAGCACTTAAATACATAAACTGCTCAAACATGGAGAAAACCACCGTCCGCCTCACTCAGGAAGAGTACCATGCCTTGGCAAAAAGAGCTCAAGATGAAAATTCTCTTTCAGACTGGCGTGTTCTGGTTGCATCAGAACAGAAGCTCGCAACAGAGGCAAGCAGAAACAAAGCTTTGCAAAAATTGAACAGATTACTCTCGGAGAAATTTTCAAGAGAAAGGGAAATTGAAGAAGAAAGTATAAGTGGAGATGGACACGATGGAGATCAAAGAATCTGGACGGGAGGCCAAGTGAACACCAGAGAGAATACGCTCCCTCAAGCTCGGCACAAGGCAATGGCCAAGACAAATCAGAGAAACCGAAGATCTAGAAGCAATAACAATAAAAAGTTACCTGCAAACAACAAACCATCTGTATTGCAAAAAATGAGACAATTTTTTGTAAGAAAGATAAAAGGGCTGTTCGGATGATTTCGTAGGAATTCAGAGACTAGCAATCAAGTTTAGAGTAGCAATAAAGTCTAGCAATCAAGTTTCGAATAGCAATAAAGTCGTATGTGCTAGTCTAACAAAAGGCGAATGCAGTTGGAACAAAATTTGATTTAAGCTAGAGTATTCTGATTTTCCCTCAAGTTTTCTGCTACTTGTCTTGGCCTTCCTACAGGGCCTGAAAAATGAGCAAGCTCCATTAAAAGTCGAGCAAAGATATTAAGCTATTTCAAAATTGGGTTCTTTTTTAGAGCATTTCAAAATGGAGTTGAATCGTTACTGTTACAACTACAAAAACCAACAAATGATCAGATCGATAAGATCACGAAAGAAAGTTAATAATCTTTCAGAAGGACATAGGTATCCCATCGGGAATACCACAAACATTAAGCGTTGCCTACAAGAGTCTGGCCATTTCCAATATGACAAAGGGGCAAAAGATTGATGGTACCTGATATATCCTAGGGGCCAACCAAGAGTTTTAACAGAATAGCTTTAACCAGTTGACAGTGCCGAAGGAATCAAAATTTATCCGTACTATGTGCAGTCTCTGCAAAGCATGAACAAACATTCAGCCCCAAAATTGGTTGATAACAAAGCAATACTGATAGAAACAAACTTACCATGTGACTGCTTAATCAGTGAAACATTCTAGAATATGCTTTCTTTTCTTGCTCAGACCTATTAGCAACCTGTGCAAATTTTTTACTTTCAAATCTTATAGAAAAGGGAAGGAAACAAAGCAAGCATCCATTGTTTGGAAAAAAAATATAGAACACATGAAGCTCACTAACCTTCTTTTTAGCAACCAGAAGCTCTTTCTTAATTCCTCCTGAACAAAATAAAATCATGAAAGGTCAGGAAGCTATCATTGATTGTATAACGTATACTTGGTCTAGGAAATCAACTATGAAAGCATAGGGGTTTGATTATTCGCAGCAGCTAGTCACAAACCAACCACAGTCGAGTTAATGTCCATTGAGGTTCCCACAAAATCTGATTTGCCAACTCCCTAATCTCAGGAAGCCCAACTTTGGCAAACATTACCAATTAAAAGAAAGAATAACCTAGTTCATAAAAGAGCCTCTTTTCCGGTATGAAGTTAGGTAAATTATGTAACACCACTGACCATCATTTGGTTCCAAATCCAGTGCCTTCTTGAAGCTTTGAACTGCAGCGTCGATGTCATTGAGTGCCATATAGGTCTGCAGCCAGTAAGATGCACAGAAGTTAGATCATAAACAGCAGCCAGAGGGCATTATGAATTCTTGCCAATTAAAAATTATTACCTGGCCTTGGCGAAACAAAGCCTTCACATTATCTTCCCAATCACGCAATGCAAAGTCTGTGTCCAACAATGCTCCTTCTAGGTCTCCTAATTTCAACCTGCAAGCCTGAACAGAAAGCTCACCTATCTATCAATTGGATAAAGGGAAATATCTTTCTTTTTGGTTGATGACAGTAAAAAAATGTACCACAAAAGAATACAGAATACTCCTGAGTATAATCAAGTTAGTCTTCAGAGAAGTATTAACATTGAAAAGAACGAGGCCCAACTACTATATTCATAGTTGTCTTTTAGGTATCACTCATCTCACGGACTCTCCACAGAAACTCAGAAGCAACAGTACTTTCCATTTTGTCCAACAGGCATAATTTAAGTATGATTAAGTTACTGTTATACAATTTCGATGTCAATCACTACCACTGGTAAATGTACACTTTCGGCATAACGATAGTTCAGCAAATTGTCATTTACACTACTTAACTGAAATTGGTTTACTCATCCGGACAAGAAATTTTGTTTGCATTTCAAGAGGGTTTCCTAGAGAATTTCATTAAATCCAGGTGCTTTCAAATTTGATCAATGAAAATTCTTACTGAGCTATTAGTAAATATCTGGGACTTTGTCTTCCGCAAAGAGGAGCTCGTCTCTGTTTAATCACAAAGATAAAGTCGTAAGATGATCAAAGAAAGTAAGGGACACTCTCTAGTGCAAAGCAACTGGCTTACCTTCATCTATTTCTTCCAGCTCCCAGCATATATCCACGTAGCGCAAAGCCTTGCGATACTTTCTAAGGGCCATCTTATAGTCTTGCTTCTGTATAAAGATTAAAAATCATGCTAATGGTATTAGTGAATGAAATGGATGACATAATTTACCATAGTTGTGATATTAAAGTAGATACCTTATTACCTTGAACTGTTCGTTTCCAATGGCCTTAATAGCGTCCACCGCCGTGACCCACCAAGAAATGTCCTCTGGTTTTGTATCAAGATCAGCAGGCCAATCAGGATAAACATCACCATCTTTGAAGAAGTTACACACCCCATCATCTGCTCCCTCAGGAAGCTGCCCACAATCCGCAATAACGACGTCCTGGATAGGCAGGTCTCCGTCCTTCGTGTTCACATGCTCAGCTGAACGAACCACACCCATGCCCTTGATGACCTTCCCAAACGCAACATGCTTTCCATCAAGATGAGAAGTCCGAGTGGTGGTAATGAAAAACTGAGAGCCATTGGTGTCAGGGCCTTTATTAGCCATGGACAACATTCCTTTTCTCTCATGCTTTATATCAAAGTTTTCATCTTCAAACTTCAACCCGTAAATCGACTCTCCCCCACTGCCATTTCCAGCCGAAATGTCTCCACCTTGAATCATAAAGCCTTTGATAACGCGGTGGAAACAAACACCCTGCAACCAAATGCAATGCAACTCTTATTGCAACTCAACCCCATTGACAAGATTGGACATTCTTGCAAATGCACACAGAAATTAAACAAAAACCCAGCAATTAAACAATGAAAAAACAAAAACCCAAAAACAAAAATTGAATCTTTTGAAGAAGAGAGAGAGAGAGAGAGGGACCTTGTAATGCAGAGGAGCATTGGTGTGGGGGGCAATGCCCAGCTCACCAGTGCAGAGAGCTCTGAAATTCTCAGCTGTTTTGGGGACAATGTCATTGTAGAGCTCCACTACTACTCTTCCTTCTAGCTCTCCTCCAATGGATATGTCCAAGTAGCACCTTGGCCTCCCCATTGTGAATAACCCAGAAGAAACTCAACTAAAATAAAAAACTGGAAATGGGGAATGAAAATCAAAACCCTAATCCCGCTTTTACAAAATTTGAACTGGTTAGAGCTCGGCGAGAGACTCGGTGACTCAGTGAGACCAGGTCGCCCTCACAGTCCACAGTCGTCAACACTATGGGTATGTAATGTCTCTGTCTCGCTGAGTCATCAGTGCCTGCTGCTAACGTGCGCCGGTGCGTGGGGTGCGTTTTGGTTTGTCTGTATATGTTTGGAGGTTTTGCGGGCTGGACGTGTCGGCAGGTTAAGACGTGGACTGACACCGACTCTGACAACGGGAGGGTGTTCTGGTTGACAAGAGAGAAATAGGAGAAAAGATTTGGGTGCAACTCACTGTACGGATCACATTCTACAGAACCGTCAACTAGTAGTGTGCTTCACGTCGGCATGATTATTAGTTCGTCGGGTGGCAAAGGATCGTGTTCGGATTTAATTTTATTGTGTCTAAGCTTGATCGTTTATATTTTTGTCGTATTTGTGTTAATTTTAGAGTTGACATCAGTAATATTTTTTTTACATTTTTCTACATGAACGTCACGTCAATAAAAGTGACAGAGTAAAAAAATAAAAAAAAAGCCAAAATTGAAGAAAAATTGAGTTTCAAAATGTATAATGATGTTCATTTTGTTTTAGAAGAAAAATAAGATTAAGTTCAAGTTTGAAAATTGCAAAAAATAAGCCAAAAAACAAACTGATTATATATTATTATATTGTAACAATTTAGCCCTTATCTTTTAGTAGCAGGAAACACGCATGTTGCAAATTGTTTCATCATTAACACTTTGATTCGTCCAACTATTAAGTTAACCATTGTTAACTTTTAGCATGACACCTTGGTAACAATGATAAGCATAATTTTTTTTATCACCGACAAGGATATAGGCTGTAGCTTTCTCTCTAGATACCAGTCAACATAGTTTTCTGACATTTTGGAGCACCACCATGGTCCATACATTGGACAAACACACTAATAATATATAACTAGGCATTAGATACTGTTTTTTTTTATTGAAAGTCAAGAGTAGGTATTTAGAACTATTGGTTAGGTTGATTATTAGGGTGTAGTTGTCATCTTACTTCTAGTCATATCTTGTAAAGATATTGTATCTTCTTTCCCATCCTTACAGGGTGGTTATAGTTCTTTAGCTTTTCCCCCCACCTTATTTTCTGCTCCTTGTTTTATGGAGCTGCCGAGTAGGAGTGTTTTGAAGGGTGATCAGTGTGTTGATCACTCCTTGCCCTATATATCTTGTATCCTTGTGTGGTTGTTTCCTTATGAATTATAATACAATCAAACACTTAAATCTCTACATGGTATCAGAGCAGGAATAACCTGTCTCTGTGATACTTGTTGCTCTGTTGTTCAAGCATTCTTCCATGGCTGACGAAAACTGTCACGCCCCGATCCCGACATACGTCCAAGATCGACACGTGACGTCACCAAATACCCGTATCTCTAACATACCCCGTCTCCGGGAAATGGCAAAACACAACTTAAGATCCAATTGCGCAATAATTCTTCGTAGACTTTATGACTGCATCTAACATCCTCGTTAGATTGCCTACATACCCTAAATAGGGATCAAGCCATTCGTAGTTCATTATTTCACTACACTCGAATATTCATCACATAAATCGTTATGTCCCAACAATATACCACCATGTCATGCAATATTTCAAAGAACAAACGATGAAGCACAATCATATTCTCTAGCCATATTTATCAACGAGTCTAATCATAACAATAACAATGATATCCAACATAACAATCCCACATGACGATTAACATTTCTACTTCATCCATCACATAAATCGTCATGTTTCCCACATAAAATCACAATTCATAGCGTGTAGCATATTAAAGAATTGACAATGCACAATATTATTCTCTAGAAACATTGATCAACTAAAATAATCATAATAATAACAATCATATCCAACGTCATTCCACAATCCTGTCAATTAATCCATTCATGAATCAAGGATGCATGATGTTAGCGTTTAACTACGTTAATCAATCAACACGATAACATATCATTTCACGTATTTAATTAAAGAACTCTATATAATTCCCTACTTGGATTATGAGTAACGACATGGCAAATCTAATTTATATTCACAAGGTCTATTGTGGGTAATTCTCATTCACTCGAATCTAGGGTTCTAGAGTAAGGATTCCGGACCACTTAACGGAACCAAAATATCAATCGGTTTCTCGTAATCTACCCAGACCTGTCGCATGTAAAATCAGTGCCTACATCATGGAAATGGTGCACAGGGCAAATCTGAACTTGGATAAGTTGCGAAGCTCGGGTGAGTGACAATAATACAAATATGTGATTTCAATAAAAACAGACCATCGATCACAATCTATAAACATCAAGTATAGAATCATGCTTTATGAAATCATAACCCAGACATCCAACGACTTTTCTAGTTCAAACCACAAGATTCTCAAAAACCATTGTTCATATGTACATTAAAACTAGGGCTAGAGGGACGCAGTTCGGCTGAAGCCTACATAAGTAACCAAACAGAAATTGGCCCCCAAAGAGGATTAACCAAGCAGAACCACCCCTAAGAAAGTAACCATATAGGCAGTGACCCCCCAATGCGGATTAACCAAGCAGAGTCACTGCTACAACTGTTAGGAAGTGATCACCCAATGCGGATTAACCAAGCATGATCACTCCTAAGCATACATGGCCATAAGGATCACCCAACGCGGATTAACCAAGCGCGATCCATATATAGTATGGTCCCCCAATGCGGATTAACCAAGCAGGACCATCCATGTACCACTGCTACATGGTGCAGTTAGATTAACACACAAACCACTTACCCTTATCTCATCCGCTATGATTTACATCGTAATCACTTGCACTATCAACTTCTCATGACCACTAACTATCTTATCATACAAGCGTAAAAGTTCTACATAATACTTCTCATAAGATTCTAGGTTCACATCGTCATAAAAACAATCATACACATCATACTAATCATACATATCTAACCACATTTCATAAACGTTTCCAAGGTACAGTCGAATCACAATTAATAAGCATAGATCGATGCTAAAAATAAAAATAACAATTCAATAGAAAGCACATTTAATAAACAAGTATAACTAAATATGGTGTCACTAATACATATACTGAGACATACGTCAACCGAGAATGACACGTCATCGTGATGAGCCAACTAAGCTCCATCAAGCCTCAACAACAAACTAGAGATAAACGGCACTCTAGAGTAGAGCACGTTGATTAGAACGTCAACCGTCGATAAGGTAGGTCCATTAAGGTCAATAATCTAAGGTTATTCAACCCGAAAGATCCGCACATCATATTTCCAGTCCGTAAGTTCTCAAAGGTCCAACAACTGATAACTAGGGTGCTCACAAAATTGTACGACGATCCAACGATCGAATTGTCGTCAATCACACAAACAAGTGGTGGTCCAATTTGATCACCACACCAAACAATTGAATTTCAGGAAACCGAGCTAGACATAGGTTCATAGGGTCACTAGAAGGTATTTGGTACTTAGACAACACTTATGGATGATCCCACGCACCGCCACACGCGGTGGTAGCCAAGGTGGAGGGTTTAGAAAACCTGAATTTCCAACCTTAACCAAAAGGGCTCAAATTTACGGGGTAGCTAGAACTCAACAAGGGAAACACTTTTCACAACTAGGCCGATGACATATTTAAGCCGTAAACCATCCAATTTCACCGGGGAAAACCGGATTTCTAGGGTTCTAAACGCCCAACACTAAAACGACTACAAAAACACAAACAAAGTATACCAAGTTGAAGATTATGAAGAGTAGATGAAGTTTCATACCTCACTCGAAGGAAATGGTTGCCGGAATCACCGGAAAAATGACAACACCCCCAGAAAAGTAGTGGGCTTTGTGGCTTCGAACTGCAAAGATAGAAAAGAAAATGGGAAATCTAACACTACAGAGATGTAGGGCTCGTCAATAGCTTTCCATGGACACCAAGATCACCCAAAACGGAGCTTGGACGGAAAAGATACAAGCGGGTCAAGTTGGTCGGTTAACGGGTCCAATCTCCCCCCAAAACGGGTTAGAATCAGACCCCTCCCCCTTCTCTTTTTTTTTTTTTTTTTTTTTTTTTTTTTCCAGAACCCTTCCCCCTTTTATTTGATTGGTCCTTCTCCTTCTAGCTGATTGGTCCCCTTATTTTTGCTTAAATCTGATTAGTCTTCTTCCTTATGGAAGTTTAATTGATTTAAAATCTATAGTTTAGTAACACAATTTCAAATGTCCATATCTATACCGTTATAATCCAGACTCGCAAACGGCTTTCGCCTATACCCTCGTAGTTTCAAGATCTATTCGAATACATTATTTGTGACCTCGAAAGGTCAACGAATTTTAGATAATTACTTTCCAAACTTCAAACTTCGTAACTAATTTAATTAAAATCTAAATCCAAATAAATTAATATAATTTCTCAAAAAAATAATATAAAATCTCAATAATACAAATATGTAGATTATAACAGTGAAATCTAGGAACGAGATTTCACAAAAATCCTATTCTCGAGTTCGAGGCTGATAGCTCACTTGGAGTTGGTCACCAATATCAACCGGAGATTGATGCAAATCCAAATCAAAGGTTGAGTTATGTGCTTCTAAATGAGTTCAACTACTTACCATGGTCAAGGGCAGTCTAGGAGGAAGATCAAAACTAGGGTTCATAAATGGAAGTATTGAAGCTTCTTATGCTTTCTCTTCCACTTATGAATCTTGGCTCAACAAAGATCAGTTGGTCATGTCCTGGCTCCTCAACTCCATGGAGCATAAGATAGCTGAAATATTCAGCTACTCTGAGTCATCTCTCCAACTATGGAAGTTTGTGCAAGAGATGTATGGAAATCAGAACAATGCGGCCCGTGAGTTTTAGCTTAAAAGGGATATCGCGAGCAAGCAAAAAGATGGAAAACCTTTTGTTCAGCTTCTTGGAAGTCTTAAAGGTATGTGGAATGAGTTAGAGGTATACCGTCCATATACAACAGACTCAACCCTACTCCTTAAAAGGGCTAAAGAAGACAAAATTTTCCAGCTTCTCTTAAGTTTGGGGTCGGAATATGAGGATCTGCGCAACCACATTCTCATGAATCCAGAACTTTGCCAATGTTTATGCAATAATTCAAAGGGAAGAAGTGAGGAAAATAGTTATGAACGCTGGTACCATGATGACTGCCTCGGAAGCTAGGGCTTACTTTTCTAGTGATAAGAAGTACAAGGGAAGAAATCCTCATCTCAAATGCAAACATTGCGATGCTACCGGACACGTGTGGGATCGGTGCTGGATTCTTCACCCTAAGCTCAAACTAGACTTCATGAAAAATGAAAGGTTTATTCAGAAGAAGCCTCAGTTTCCCAGTTACAAAGCTAATCATGTCTCATCCAAGTCAACTAGAGGCTCAGAGGATCTTCTGAATTTTACCTCCAATCCCACCACACTCATAAATGAGTTCGCTGCGTACCTTCAAATGAAGAAGGAAGTCTCTAGGAGTGATGAAGCTGCTACCTCAAGAAATGGCAACTCAACTGCTTTGCTGGGAAAGTTTGTAGGCTTTCGGGCTGACTCAAAAAAGCTCACGCAGGACAAAATGCAAGGTATATTGACAGCCTTCAAAACTACTTTAAATATAAATCAATTGCATGATTTGTGGGTCATAGATTCCCGTGCCTCAGATCATATGACAAACCAATTCTACAAGCTCCATGATTTTAAAAAACTTCCTACACCTTCACATGTTTCTGTTGCTAATGGGGAAGAAGCTAAAGTGTTAGGTATGGGAAAAATACATCTAGTGTCTGACAATATAGAGTCTAAAGCCTTGTACGTTCCGTCATTTCCTTTTCAACTTCTCTCAAATGGAAAAATCACACATACCTTAAACTGTTCAGTTACTTTCTCCCCTTACACCGTCATTTTTCAAGACTGTATCACCAGGAAGAAGATTGGTGAAGGTTTTTTCTTGGATGGTCTCTATTTACCTATCCAAGGAGACCTCATTTCTCAAGGGATTTCGAGTCAAGTTTAACCTAAGTCAAGACCAAAACCTGTGGCATCAAAGACTAGCTCATCCATCCGAGTCCTTTTTGTCAAGATTGTTTCCAAATCTGTGTAAAGAAGTAATCCAGTGTGATACTTGTCATTTTTGTAAATCCACTAGGTTACCTTTTGGTTCATCCTTAAATAGGAGCAAACAAGTTTTTGAACTTGTTCATTCAGATGTATGTGGGCCATTTTTTGAATCTTTTGATGGGTATAAGTATTTTGTAACTTTCATAGATGATTTCTCCAGAGTTACTTGGTTATACCTTTTGAAATATAAGAGTGAAGTTGTTGAAGCATTCATAGACTTTCATAATCTTGTCAAAAATCACTTCAATTCCCAAATCCAAACCTTGAGATCTGATAATGGCTTGGAATATATGTCACACATCATGAAACAATATTTAAGTAGTAATGGAATTTTGCATCAAACCAGTTGTGTTGGTACTCCACAACAAAACGGTATAGCCGAGGGAAAGAACTGTGATCTACTTGAAAAACAAGAGCTCTAATGTTGCACATGAAAGTACCAAAAAAATTTTGGTCTCAAGGGGCCATGATAGTTGCATATATCATAAACAGATTACCAAGTCGAGTCTTGGAGTTCAAATCTCCAATGGAAGTGTTAAAAGGAAGGGATGCTAATTTGTCTCACCTTAAAGTCTTTGGGTGCACTTGCTATGTTCATATTCAATCTCAGCATAGGGATAAACTAGATCCTAGGGCTAACAAATGCATGTTTCTTGGATACTCTTCTACTCAAAAAGGTTACAAGTGCTATAGTCCTGAGCTAAAGAGAGTTGTAGTTTCAAGGGATGTACGATTTGATGAAACTAACTCATTTTACAGCAAACTGTCTGATGATCAGTCACAAGGGGAGTTATGTTTTGAGTTTTTTCCCTTACAAAGGGCTGAAGAACTATCTTTTGAGATATAACCTCTTAATGCTCCTGCTTCAGTTGATGAAACTTAAGTTAGTGATCAAAATTCTGACCAACAGATGCACAATGAAGAATCACCTCATGAAGAGGCAGAAACCTCAACAGAAGAAACACAACAGGTTCAAGGCAAAAAAAATCCAGTGCGTGTTAGGCACCCTCTTCCAAGGCTTCAAGATTATGTAACTTATTATGCCAGACATCCAATCAATGGTTTCATGTCCTACCATAAAGTTTCTCAATCTTATGTTGCCTATTTAAAAACCATCACCAATCACTGTGAGCCTCAAACCTTTCAAGAAGCAAGCTGCCAAGAAGTGTGGAGAAATGCCATGGAGGAAGAACTTCGTGCTCTCATTAATCACAACACCTGGAGTGTAGTTAGACTTCCACCAGAAAAAAGAGCAGTTGGTAGTAAGTAGATCTACAAGATCAAATTCCACTCAGATGGATTGATTGAAAGACAAAAAGCTAGGTTGGTGGCTAGAGGATTCACTCAAACATATGCCATGGACTACAAGGAAACATTCGCTCCAATTGCCAAGATGAACACTGTGAGGGTGTTATTGTTTGTTGCTGTGAATAAAGGATGATCTCTATACCAAATGAATGTGAAGAATGCATTCTTACATGGCGACCTTGAAGATAAGGTCTACATGAAGCTACCATCGGGACATCCTCAATACAATGAGCCTAGCATGGTGTGTAGGTGGCACAAATCCATTTATGGATTAAAACAATCCCCAAAAACCTGGTATGCCAAGCTCAATTCGGTTCTTGAAGAAGTTGGTTTTCAAAGAAGTCATGCAGACTCATCCATGTTTGCTCGAACATGAGTGGTTGGAAAACTTGTAGTGTTGATCTATGTTGATAACTTAATAATCACAGGGGACAATGCTGATGAAATCGCAAACCTCAAGATCTCCCTTTAACCAAGGTTTTAAAAAATGCTAGGCGCTAGTCGGGCGGCGGGCTGGCGCCTAACGGCTAAGCGGGGTTTAGGCAGACGCCTAGGTGGATTTAGGTAAATTTCTTGTAATGTCTTGTAAATAAGTGCATATTGACACTTATAAAAAATTATACTTGTATGATAAAATGCAGAAAGAGTATCCAACAAGTCCAAAATTTAAAAACACATTAAGCATATATGCCATATAACCATAGTGAGGAGTATCATCACACATGTACAACAAGTTCACAATTTAAAAGAACATAAAATGGAAAATAGGAGGAAAATAAGGAAATATAGTAATGTAAGATACTTATCTTTAGCATCCCGGAATTTAAGTTGATACACAACACACCTATTCTATAAAATTAACAAAATTTCAAGGTATAAAGTTAAAAAATAAAAAAATAAATAAAAACTGCCCAGCCGCCTAGGGTCGCCTAGAGCCAACCCGATTTGTCCAACCGTTTTGCACAAAATCGCCTCGGTTCCAACCCGCCTAGGCCCTTTTTTTAGAACACTGCCTATAACAGAAGTTCTCCATCAAAGATCTTGGAAGGTTAAAATATTTTCTGGGGATAGAAATGGCCTCATCAAGTAAAGGGCTATTTCTTAACCAAAGGAAATATATCCTCAATCTTCTTACGGATTCAAACTCCTCTCAACAGCAAGCTCAAACTTAACTTGGAAGGCAAACTGCTGCCTGGTTACCATCAACGGCTTGTTGGTAAGTTAATTTATTTAACTATCACAAGACCAGACATTACCGTTACAGTAAGCTTAGCTAGTCAATTCATGCATGCACCTATAATAGAACACTTCAACATCATTAAGAGGATACTTCGTTATCTCAAAGGATCGATTGGAAGAGGAATTCTCATGAAGAAGAAAGATAACACTCAAGTTATTGGTTACTGTGATGTTGACTGGGCAGGAAACCAAATAGATCGAAAGTCTACCACAGGGTATTGCACATTTGTGGGAGGCAATCTGGTAACATGGATGAGTAAGAAGCAAAGTGTCATTGCAAGATCTAGTGTAGAAGTTGAGTATAGATCAATGGCATCCACATCATGCGAATTAATATAGCTTAAGGGTCTTTTGAGTGATTTGGGGCTCCAAACAAGGCAATCTATGTCAATGTACTGTGATAATCAAGCTGCAATGCACATAGCATCCAATCCAATGTTCCACGAACGAACAAACAAAACATATTGAGGTTGATTGTCACTATGTCTGTGCTCAGGTGCAAACTCAAGTGATTCAAACTCACTACACAAGGAGTGCTGATCAGTTAGCTTACATCTTCACCCAACCATTACCTCCAAATTAGTTTAAACTTCTTCTATCCAAGCTCGGTTCCATCAACATTCTGGACCCAGCTTGAGGGGGAGTATGGAAAGTCAAGAGTGGGTATTTGGAACTATTGGTTAGGTTGATTATTAGGGTGTAGTTGTCACCTTACTTCTAGTCATATCTTGTAAAGAAATTATATCTTATCTTCTTTCCCATACTTATAGGGTTATAGCTTTTTAGGTTTTCCCCTTACCTTACTTTATGCTCCTTGTTTTATGGAGCTGCCGTGTAGGATTGTTTCAAGGGTGATCAGTGTGTTGATCACTCTTTGCCCTATATATCTTGTATCCTTGTGTGATTGTTTCCTTATGAATTATAATACAATCAAGTGACTGGATAAAAAAGAACCAGATTGGTATCAGAGTTGACTTGATTAGGGCACACGCTTTGCAGGTTTTGTAAAAGTGAAGTGTCGAGTGTTGGGTCAGGTTTGCCAGAGTGGTCAAAGTTGAAGAGTCTAGTCTTGAAAGTGAAGCATTAAGCAAACCCAATATGGTACGTATGCGCACCTGCGTATACATGGTTTGTTAAGCTTTGTGATTAATCTGCCAAAGTACATAATATAAAATTAAAAGATCGTTATAACATGGTTGCTTTTGAGATTTTATGAGCCTGAGAGCAATAACAAAAAAAAACTCTAAAGTATGGCAAACTTTGAGTAAAACCCTGCATCACGCTGGAGCAGTGGCGAAGCCACTTGAGGGCGATGAGTGGCGTCCGCCACTCCCCTCGCCGAAAAAACAAGAGAGAAGCGCTCGTTTTGCCCATCCCCTCGTCGGAAACCCACTGGTTCTGCTTCATCTCCGGCTATCTCAGGTTGAGCGCAGAGCTGCGTTTCAATTTTTTTTTTAAACCAGGCCAAAACGACGTCGTTTTGGACTTGGTAAAAAAAATTTAAAAAAAAAAGAATGAAACGGTGCGTTTTGATAAGTTGGAATAAAAAAAAAAGTTATATAGGGGGGACCGCGTGTCCCCCATTCTGCCATTCATTCAATCTCCCAAATTCCCAACCCCGAAATTCCAACCCGTGTGTCGTTTTCCCCTTTTCTTCCTCCAATCAGTGTGCAGCCGCTGCTCCCCCAATTCAAAGCAGAAAACGGAATGGACGAAACCCAGTAAGCAGCAGCACACCCACCGTTGCCTTTTCTGCTGCGCTAGCCCCAGCCACTCTCCAGGCTCCAGCCGCCATCAAACCCACTATTTAGGTAAATTTTTTAATTCCTAAATTTATAATCCCTAACCCTAATAAATTATTTAAAACAAATTTTGTTTAATTGTTATAGAATCATATAGTAATGCACTCAATGCACTAATATGGTTATTGGTTATTGATTATTGATATGAAATTATGAAATTATTTTTTAGGGCAAAAATTAAAATTTGAATTCTTGATTCTTGATTAATTAATTGAATTGTTACATAATGTATTATGTATACAATTATTCATATGATTAAATTTTTATTTATTGAATCATTTGTATGCTTATTGGTATTGATTAATTGAATTGTTGGTTGGATTAGTTATTATGCATGCTATAGTATTGTCTACCCTAGGATTAAGAGTCTAAGAATTTTTTTTTCTTTTCATTTTACAGTTACGTAATGGAACGATACTATAAGAAACAATGCTTAAATTCTCCTTCAAACATTTCGGGTAGTCATTCTCCTTCAAATATTCCGAGTAGTCCTCTTCCTCCTTCAAATATTCCAAGAAATCCTCCTTCGAATATTCCGATTAGGTCACAACAAAGTGAGGCCACTAAGTTGGATGAAATATTGGATAATCTTCCAGCAGACCCTGCACATAGACGTCGAATGCTTGATTATCCACCTAACTATCGTGAAGCAATTCGTAGACACTATCTGCAAAATGATTATCCACCGAGTTGCTTCTTTGTATGGCATGTTTGAGTCCGGTGAATAATTTTGCATCTTTTGACAAAGCAAAAATTGTTCGTTTAGCCCAACTTTATCCTCAAGATTTTGATCTTATGGACCTCATGAATCTTCCAATTCAACTTGACAATTACATTCATGATATGAAGATGCACAGTGAGTTTTCATCATTGAGAGGAATTAGTGATCTTGCAAAAGAGTTAGTGAAGACCGGAAGATGTGAAAGCTATATGTTAATGTATAAGCTTCTTACATTGGCTTTGGTGTTACCGGTTGCAACCGTTTCGGTGAAGAGAGCTTTTTCTACTATGAAGATTGTGAAAACATCATTGCGTAACAAAATGGGAGATCAATGGTTGAGTGATAGCATGGTTGTTTATACTGAGAGAGATGTATTTTCTTTTATTGATAATGAGCCTATTATGCGACGTTTTCATGACATGAAACCTCGCCGGCAACAATTGTAATTTGTTTGTATTGATTAATTATGGAAGACATTACTATATGAAAATATTTAGTTATTGCCATTTTTCTTTAACCTTGCACTCTTTTAAGTTCACCCCTCCCCCCGAGAAATCCTGGCTTCGCCACTGCGCTGAAGCACTATTTGTTACGATCAAATCACATGATGAGTGTTATATGGTGATGAGATGAGGATATATTCCTATAATATATAAGAATCTTTTAAGAAGTAGATATATATGATATGGGAAGCAAACCTGATCAGAGCACAACTACATCTCAAGCCCTTTGGCTGTGAGCTTTGCAGTAATGTTTTCCAAGGGCTCAAAGGGGGATGGCAACTGTTCATTAGCTGCATCTTCACTTGCTGTTGTGCCATCTCTATGACCCAAGGGTACCGGCCAATATATGGGTCTCCGCTCTAACAATTAACAAAAATATAAAACTGTTGGAATCAATCATTAACACGCGCGCATGAGGGCGTGTAGGAATCCTTATTGGACTCAACTAGTATTGATAAAGGTGAGTCAGCATATTTGAAATAATAAGTCAGTTGGGAATACGTGGAAAACCATATCCTACAATTGAGGAACTTCATCCATATCGTTTGCGGTTTGATGCACGTATCAGGTCCACTACATGCACGATGGAATTAGAGGCAACGGTGGAATAACCATCTTCCACGATAGATGGAAGTTGGGGAACACTAACTCTATATAAAGGATTCCCTGCTCACAGAGAATTTGTTCTTCGATTTTGGGACTATCACCATAAGAATATTCAGGTCTCTAGTGAGTAGAAGAGTCTTTTTGAAACACGACAATGTCTTATGCAGGTTAGCTTCATCTCTGTAATTAAAACTACGATGTGTTCTAGGGTTCAATGTTAGAAAATATTTGATTTATTCCAACATTTGGTATCAGAGCAGACTAACAAGCCCTGTAACCAATATGTTTGTGTTTAATTTTTCTGTATGATGAGTTCTGCAATTTTAAATTCATATCATCATGCACTTTGTGCATTATTTAAGTTGTTTAAATTATATATTTCATTCTCTTGTGATGAGACTCATGCAACGTCCACATTTTTCTCAAAAGAAAATATGTATGAGTAGGCAAGATATTTAAATCACGCATGGTGTCTTTGTTCAGCATAAACTCTTGTCCAAAGGCCTGCGATATACGCATGAAAAGATTATCCTTCAATGGCAGTATGTACTTCTCGCTCATAAGTGTGGTACAAACATGTATTGGTTAGTTACTAACAATAATCAGTTGTCTTCTACAGTGAACACTTCAGCCATGAGTTTCTCTTCGATTGAGCCTTTAAGTGGAGGAAATTTCAAGAAATGGAAGCAAGACATCGAGATTGTCCTGGGCCTGATGGACCTCGATTTAGCACTGAGGGAGGAAGAGCTAGAACCACTCACTGATGTTTCAACTGCTGAACAAAGGCTGAAACATGAGAAATGGGAGAAAGCTAATAGGATGTCATTGATGGTTATGAAAAGGACCATGAGTGAGACTGTGCGTGGAGGAATTGTTGCTGGTGACAAGGCCAAAGACTTCTTGGAGGCAATTGGGGCAAAGTACAAGGAATCGGAAAAGGCTGAAATGGGGAATTTGATGACCACTCTCACCACTCTTAAGTTCGAAGAAAATAAGAGTGTGAGAGAGCACATTCTTAAACTGGTGGAAACTGCTTCAAAGCTCAAAGACTTAGAGGTGCCTGTGGACGATGCTTTTGTCGTTCATATGGCACTTAATTCACTGCCATCAAGTTTTGAGCAATTGAAGGTCTCCTACAACACTCAAAAGGAGAAATGGACACTGGATGATCTCATCTCGATCTGTGCTCAAGAGGAAGCAAGAATTAAGAAGAACCAAATGATCAACCCTGTCAACTACATGCAGGCAGATAGGGGTAAGAAACCTATGTATCAACATGATAAGATCCCTAAGCCATTCAATTCTTATGATACTGCCATAAATGCCTCATCCTATAAGGGACCTGAGATGTCTAAGGAAAATATGGACAATGTCAAATGTTATTTTTGCAAAAGATATGGGCACATGAAGAAAGATTGTGATAAACGCAAGAATTGGAAAATTAAGAAAGGTATTTCTTTTGTTGAAATTTTTGTTTGTTTTGAAAATAATCTTGTTGAAGTCCCTCCAAATTCTTGGTGGTTTGACACTGGGTGTTCGGTGCATATCACCAATTCTCTGCAGGGGTTCACAAGAGGTACTACAACAACAAAAAATGAAGTTTTTCAAGTTTATGTTGGCAATGGAAATAAAGTGGCAGTGGAGGCTATAGGGAGTCTAAAGTTGAAACTGTCAAGTGGTCATGTTTTAGAGTTGTTTGATGTTTTATATGTACCTTCATTAAGAAGGAATTTAATTTCTGCATCTAAGCTTGTAAAATATGGTTATGCTTTCGTTGGTGACAATGAAAGCATCAGAATTTCTATGAAAAATAATCCAAACGTTGTTGGAATTTGCTTCTTAGTAAATGATCTTTGGCAGTTGTTGTGTTCCATTTTATCCAATTCAAATTGCTTGAATGTTGAGACCTTTTTGCCGAGTAAAAGATTACAATCAAATGAATCATCTGCCATGCTGTGGCATAAACGATTAGGCCATATTTCAAAAGTCAGAATGGAAAGATTAATAAAGGACAACATATTGCCGACTTTGGACTTTGGTGATTTAAAGGATTGTATTGATTGTTGCAAAGGTAAACTAACTAAAGTCAAGAAAAATAGTTCAATAAGGAGTGAAAAGCTTTTGGAAGTAATTCATACAGACGTGTGTGGACCCTTCCCAATTAAAACTCTTTGTGGAAATATATATTTTGTGACTTTTATTAATGATTACTCAAGGTTCACATATCTTTACTTGATCAAAGATAAGACTTTAGTGTTTGAATGTTTTAAAAATTTTAAAACTGAAGTTGAGAATCAATTGGATTTGTCCATAAAAGTTTTAAGGTCAGATAGAGGAGGGGAATATTATGGCAGGTATAGTGAGATTGGTCAGGCAAAGGGTCCTCTGCATTCTATTTGGAGCAGTGTGGAATTCAAGCGCAGTATACATCTCCTGGTACACCACAACAAAACGGTGTGGCTGAGAGACGGAATAGGACTCTGATAGAGATGGTGAGAAGCATGATGAGTCGTGCAAAACTTCCACAATACCTTTGGGGCGAAGCTGTACAAATGACAAACTATATCCTGAATAGAGTCCCAACAAAGGCTGTGAGTAAGACTCCTTATGAGGTATGGATAGGGCGTAAACCAAGTCTTAATCATCTGCATATCTGGGGGTGTCGCGCAGAAGCAAGAGTTTACAACCCAAGAGAAAAGAAATTAGACTCGAGGACAATTTCTTGTCACTTCGTGGGATTCCTTGCAAAGACCAAAGGGTATAGATTTTATTCTACTGATTTTCCTATGAGAATTTTTGAGACAGGAGTTGCCAAGTTTATTGAAGAAGAGGAGTGCTCACTGGAACCAGACATTGAGGCATCGCGATTCAACTTTGAAGAAACTAGCAATGTATTGCCTGATAATAACATTGAATGGTTTGATAATGATGCAACTTTTGGGACCCACACAATTGAAAATGATGGTGGAGTGATCAGTATAACTCAGCAACAAATTGAGTTTAATATTGATAACTTTGATCATTCATTGAGTGGGGTAGGATCAGATTTTCATGTAGGGACCTCATCGCAACTCTTTGGTGGGTTACCTGGGCAACAGGTAACAATGGAAAACAGTGAGCGACCTGACATTGGAACTTCATCACAACCCACAAGTGAATTAATTGAGCCACAAGCCACAACGGAGAGAATAGTATTACCAGCAAGAACCAGAAAGTCAGCCATCTCAAGTGACTACTTGGTGTATCTTCAGGAAATAGAAATGTTTGAAGGCATGCATGATGATCCAGTGACATTCGATGAAGCAATGGAGACCCAACAGTCCAACTATTGGAGAGAAGCAATGATTGATGAACTAAGGTCCATGCAAACTAATAATGTGTGGACCTTGGTGGAAGCACCATTAAATGTCAAGCCAATTGGCAGTAAATGGGTCTTCAAGACCAAGAGAGATTTGAATGGTAAAGTGGAGAGGTATAAAGCAAGACTCGTAGCTAAAGGTTTCACACAAACAGAAGGGATCGACTATTCTGAAACCTTTTCCCCAGTTTCCACAAAAGACAGCTTGAGGATCATTTTGTCATTGGTTGCACATTACGATCTTGAGCTCCATCAAATGGATGTCAAGACCGCTTTCCTTAATGGAGAGTTGGAAGAGGAGATTTACATGCAACAACCTATGGGATTCGTAAGAGAAGGGCAAGAATATGGTTTGTAAGTTAAACAAATCCATTTACGGTTTAAAGCAAGCATCAAGACAATGGTTTATGAAGTTTGATCAAAAAGTCACTACCATGGGTTTCATTGAGAACAAAATTGATGACTGCATATATGTTAAGGTATGTGGTTCGAAATTTGTTTTTCTCATTTTGTACGTGGATGACATACTCCTAGCTAGTAATTGTATGAATATGTTGTTGGAGACAAAAGGATTGTTATCTAAAACCTTTGAAATGAAGGATATGGGGAATGCTTCTTTTGTACTGGGCATTGAAATTGTGAGAGACAGGTCGAAAAAATTATTGGGACTTTCACAGAAGTCTTATATTGAAAAGGTGTTGCAAAGGTTCAACATGCAACATTGTTCAAATGGAGAAGTTCCAATGGGGAAAGGAGACAGGCTCAATAAATCTCAATGCCCAAAGAATGAACTGGAGAAACATGGAATGTCAACAAAACCATATGCTTCATTGGTGGGAAGCCTTATGTATGCACAGGTTTGTACAAGGCCTGATTTAGCTTTTGCAATTAGTGTATTGGGGAGGTACCAAGCTAATCCAGGGGAACAACATTGGGTTGCAGCTAAGAAGGTCTTGAGATATTTACAAAGAACAAAATCCTACATGTTGGTTTATAGAAGTGTCGAGAACCTTGAACTAGTAGGATACACGGACTCTGATTTTGCAGGATGTTTGGAACGAGTGGTTATGTGTTCACACTTGGAGGTGCAGCAGTATCCTGGAAAAGTGTTAAACAAAAGGCTTTGGCAACCTCAACTATGGAAGCTGAGTTCATAGCTTTATTTGAAGCAACGAAGAGAGGGTTGTGGTTGAAAAATCTCATTACTTTCATAAGATTGATGGACTTAATTTCAAGACCATTGGTTATCCATTGTGACAATAAGGCAGCTGTATTTTTCTCCAAGAATAATAAGAAATCTGAGGCAACACACTTGATGGATGTCAAATATCTATCTGTTGTGAAGAAAGGTGACATATTAGTGGAGCACATTGATACCCAAAGGATGATTGCTGATCCTTTAACAAAGCCTTTGGCAGTGGGAGTGTTTAAAGAACACATCACAAGCATGGGATTGCATGAAAGCTTTAATTCAGCTAGTTTGTGGGAGTGAGAATGATGTTGCTGGATAAATCATGACCACTGACATGTAGGTGTTGCTGCAAGTTATGTTTCGAATTTTTTTCAAGCTTATGCATTAATTGTTATTTATACTGCATGTACAGACTTATTTGAAGCACTAAATGCATGTGATTGATGTTTGTTCCAAAGAACACATTGTATAAGTTTGTTGTGTACAGGAAGCTTGAACTGGATTTGAAGTTCAGTTGTTCGAAGCAAGAGTGTGATAATTGTAGTGCATAAAATGATATGGATTGAATATATATGTATATGCCATTGACATCATACATCAGGACTTGTTAAAAACGTGATTTCAGGGTGCATGCAGTACTTTATTTGCATTGTTTTCTGGAGTTCGTTTTAAAAAGGACCTTTGGTAGATGTGTATAAGATATGGATTGCGTGAAAAACCCATAGTGATCACTTAAGGTGACTTATAATTGACTATGTTGATTCAAATCCAAAGACTAGTTAAGTCCAAGTGGGAGAATGTAGGAATCATTATTGGACTCAACTAGTATTGATAAAGGTGAGTCAGCATATTTGAAATAATAAGTCAGTTGGGAATACGTGGAAAACCATATCCTACAATTGAGGAACTTCATCCATATCGCTTGCGGTTTGATGCACGTATCAGGTCCACTACATGCACGATGGAATTAGAGGCAACAGTGGAATAACCATCTTCCACGATAGATGGAAGTTGGGGAACACTAACTCTATATAAAGGATTCCCTGCTCACAGAGAATTTGTTCTTCGATTTTGGGACTATCACCATAAGAATATTCAGGTCTCTAGTGAGTAGAAGAGTCTCTTTGAAACACGACAATGTCTTCTGCATGTTAGCTTCATCTCTGTAATTAAAACTACAATGTGTTCTAGGGTTCAATGTTAGAAAATATTTGATTTATTCCAACAGGGCGTTCATGCACAACAACTTATTGGGTTTAGTAAATGAAGGAGCTTCTTACAAAATAAACAGCTGCCCTTGATACAAAAGTGATTATGCAGTGCAAGAAACAGTGGATGGACAGGCTTCCATGGACAGGCTTCCTTAACCTTTGACTTGATTGTGTCAATCACCTGAAAACCTCTGGCTGAATTTTTGTTGGGTGCTGCATTTTTCTCCCCCCTTAAAACTGCTGGTATCATCAAGTAACAATGATGCATCACATCCCTACCTCCAACAAAATGGAACAAATCAGGTTTCCAGTCAATTTAATTTGACTCATATAATAAACCACAACTAATAATCATATCATGCTTATGCTTACACCAGCTCTTTTCTTTGGGTACGACGTTCGTTCTTTATTAAAGGACGCACCGATAATATGATGTCAATAAGTGATTGATATTATTAGTAGATAACATGTCACTAGCAAAATTTATGCGTATTATTAATACATTATTTACATATTATATATCGCTAAAAAATTGTTCTTTAACAAAAAAATGTGTTGTATAGAGAAAAATTCTAATGCTTAATTAGACTAACATAACTATCATTGACTGCACCTGATAAAAAACGTCTTGTAGGATGATATTTTAGAGAGTCAAAAACTGCACCCGAGACTTAGATGTAAACAATAAGAAATGATTGAAGTCAAATTAATTACATTGACAAAACAATCATGGAAGTGAAGCCTTAAAAGGTGAGGAAGAAATCCTACGATCATTTGCAATAGGCGACCGAACTCCAGACTGAACATTCTTGGTCAGGGTGGGACATGTTGAATCATAGAACTTAAAATCAAGCTGACAGGACACAAGATCAGGGCTTAAGAACAAGAGGGCAAAACAAGGTAATAACAAAGGAAAGTTTGTGCTCCATTTTCTAGAATACGCAGAGATTAATTCTCTAATTAAGCTGTCACTAATACTTTGTGACAGTCCAAATGGTAGTGAGTAGTGATTACTTAAGTCAAGAGGCAGTATATTTAATATTTATACAGAGTGTCAAAGACTGAAAGGAAAAGTGCATGAAATTGTGCGGATGCAGTTAATTAATTTCTCTGGGGAGAGTGATAGAGGCACTAGTTTTGTCTTTTTATTCGGTTGAGTTTGGTAGAACTGCATTTGTGTTATTAATGGGATTAAGAGGGCGCGCGGCAAGATTAGGACTATTTATATTGCTCCGAGTGAGAGACATTTTTTAGTTTGTTGTAAACACGATTCGGTATATTAAATTTTATAATACAAGTGATTGGATACTTGAAGAAAAAATTTTCAAACACTTGTATTATGAGACTTAGTGTACAAAAACGTGTTTCCAGTAGACTTAGAACATTTTTCCTCTAAGTGGTAGGATGATATATTTTAGTCGTAGAAAGTTTTTATACTCAAGTTGAGTTAAATTTCTTAATTTTTATTTCTCGACAAATTTCTTAATTTTTTTTTCTCGACAAATGATCTAATATTTACAAAAATACTTTCATAGCAAAGTAAATATATACACTGAATAAAGTTATGTTATTGCAATTTACAATGAGGTATCGAATTCATGATATAACATATATCGTATTAATTTATGTAAGTCGGATCTAAAACATCATTCCACAAAGTAAAGACAATTACAATGACAATGAAATTTTGGGCTTCACGAAATCCGAAAGGCATGTTGTCACTCACTCTTCGGCCTAGATATTTTTGGGTCCAAGTGCTCTCTATATTTACCTCGAGGATTGGAGATTAGTATAGGGTTAGAGTGGGAGGGCATTTTATATGAAGGAAAATATAAATGCCGAAAGTGGTGGCATTTATATACATAAATAATCTATAGTGAAATGGATCTATGTGGAAGCAGCCAGCAGGAAGAAAAGGGGGGCGGACTTTGGAGATCAAGTACCACCAGCGATATGCAAGTGGGATTTTGGAGTAGAATATAGGTCAGTTGGAAGAGTCCATGCATGTGTTTGTGTATCCATGCCTGTGAGAGTGTTTTTTGATACATTTATATTTTTAAACCAAGAGGTGAGGGAATAAAAACTAGTTTCAAATTCGTTATTAATAAGATTCAAACTTAAGACTTCTCACTTACAAGGGGAGATGACCATTACGGTAATGCTTATTGACTTGATTGTTGTTACATTAAACGGCTTACCTGATGAGTATGAATCATTTATTGACTCTATCATGCTCAGGATTTCCACTGCAACGCTGGATGAACTTCATGGTTTGCTGATCAATAAGGAAGTCTTCATGAATCGCAAAAACAAAGGTGTTTTCTCATTTGGTTCTGAGCCTTTTTAGGCCTTTGTTGTGCAGTCTCAACCTCCTCTTCTTCCTACACCACCACAGTATTATACAATTCTCCTCATGCTTATGCTGCTCAACAGTCTAATGCTCAACAGTCTAATCACAATGCTCCACCAAAGTTTCACAACAACAACCATGGCCGAGGATCTTCTCAACACAATAATCGTGGCAATTTTCACAAGAACTTCAATAATCCTCAAGGTAACTTTCACAATTCTGGTGGTAATCTTGGCAACTATAGAAACAATTTTGGAAATCGTAACAATTTTGGTGGAAATCGCTCTAATTCTGGTGGAAGAACTCCCTTTCAAATATGTCATTCCTTTGATCATGAAGCTATTGACTGTTATGAGAGAATGAATCTTGCTTTTGCTGGAAAAATCCCTCATGCAAAACTTGCTGCTATGTGTGCTCACACTAGCTCTCAGCAATCTCCTCCCATTTGGTTGATGGACTAAGGTGCTACATCTCATATTACTAATGATATATCTACAATTCAATCTCCACATCCATACTATGGCAAAAACAAGGTTTACATTGGTGATGGACAAGGTATGGCTATCCATCACATTGGTAATTCTATCATTCCAACACCACATACTAATTTCAAATTGAGTAATGTCATTCATGTTCCATTGATGAAATTCAATTTACTCTCTGCCTATCAATTCTTAAAAGATTATCATTGCTCTTTGACCCTTGATTCTAATGGTTCTGAAATCAAGGATCGTTCTTAGGGGAGGACGCTTTTTCAAGGGCCAGTTAAAGCAGGATTTTATCCCTTTCAAGGTCTCTCCAATGTGCCCTTCTCACATTCTGCTATGTTCAGCACTAAAGCATCTTTGAATACCTGGCATAACAGGCTCGGTCATCCTTCTTCTGCTATGTTTAGAAAAGTATTAAATAAGCATAATCTTGTTCACAATGGCGACAAGTTTATATATTTCTTTTGCACATATTGTGCCATAGGTAAAAATCATAAGCTGTCCTTTTTTTTCCAGTACTAGTTATGTGTACTAGTTTAGAGTTGCTACATTGTGACGTTTGGGGTCCATCTCCAGTTTCTTCTGTCAGTGGTTACAAGTTTTACTTATTGATTGTGGATGAGTTCACCAAATATACTTGGTTGTTTCCTATGAAAACTAAATCTGAGGTTTTCTTTATATTTGTATCTTTCAAAGCTTATGTAGAGAACATGATTGGCAATAAAATAAAAATCTTGCGATCAAATTCAGAGGGTGAGTTTACTAGCTCTGTGTTCAACTCTTTTTTTATCAAATAGTGGTATTTCTCATCAATATAGCTATCCACACACTCCAAAACAAAATGGATGTGTTGAGAGGAAGCATAGGCACCTTATAGAGATTGCACGGACTCTATTGGTTTCTTCTCAAGTCCTACACAATTTTTGGGTTAAAGCCTTCTCTACTGCCCTTTATCTCATCAACATATTACCAATTTCGAGACTGGACAAATCTCCATGGGAACTCCTCTTCAAGAAAACTCCAGATTATTCAAAATTAAAGGTATTTGGCTGCAGCTGCTATCCTTGGCTTAAACCATATGTTTCCTCAAAATTGGAAGGCAAAAGCAAGCATCATGTCTTTCTTGGTTATAGTCTTTAGCACAAAGGATATCGGTGCTTAGATCTTCAATCTCAGAGAATCTACATTTCAAGGCATGTATTGTTCAATGGGGGGCATTTTCCCTTTCATGATGTACAAAAGTCTTCTACCTCATCAACACCACAGTCTCCAGTGCATGCTTCTTCCACATAATTTGATCTTTCATTTCCTATATCTCAGCATGTTCCACCATCTTCCACAGTGCCTTCATCATAGTCGGCAACATCTCCATCACTTGCAACATCTCAGCAACCTTTATCTTCACAAGTACCGTCTCAGCCCTCTCCACAAGTATCATCAGCATCTCATTCATTACCTTTGCAGATAGATCATTCATCTTCAATTCAGCAATTGATTCTTACCAACTTTCATCCCATGATTACAAGGTCCAAAGCTGGTATCTTTAAACCAAAAGTTCTTTCTGCCACCAAACATCCAATTGATATTGATACTTTTGTGCCTACCACTTAACCACAAGCCTCAAAGCATGCTCACTAGAATCAAGCCATGCTCTAAGAGTTTCAGGCTCTCAAAAATACAGGCACTTGGACCTTAGTACCTCATTCTTCACATCAAAACATTGTAGGTTGTGAATGGGTGTTTCGAATAAAAAGAAAACCTGATGGTACAGTTGACAAATACAAGGCTCACCGTGTAGCCAAAGGATTTCACCAACAAGAAGGTATTGACTTCACAGACACCTTCAGTCCAGTTGCCAAACCAGTGACCATTCAAATTCTATTAACTCTTACTGTTCAAAATATTGGTTTCTCAATCAGTTGGACATTAGTAATGCGTTTCTTCATGGTACACTTAAAGAAGAGGCGTTTATACAACAACCTCTTGGTTTTAATGATGCTTCTCAGCCTTCATTTGTTTGTAAGCTCAATAGATCTCTTTATGGTTTAAAGCAAGCCCCTCAGGCCTGGTTTGATAAACTTGGTCATACATTACTGTCTCTTGGTTTCACTAACTCTCAATCTGATTGCTCATTATTTGTGCATACATATCTTTCTCTTGTAATTGTATTGGTCTACGTTGATGACATCTTAGTCACCGGTCCAAATGCATCTGATTGTCAGGCTTTCTTCACAAGCTCAGTTCTTTGTTTCCTGTCAAAGACTTAGGGAATCTTCACTACTTCCTTGGCCTTGAAGTTCATAGATCCTCTGAAGGTATTTTTTTGTCACAGGGTAAATATATCATGGATCTTCTCATCAAGACCAAAATGGAAGGATGTAAACCTTGTGCCACTCCTCTTGGCATTGATAAATTGGATCACATTGGAACCTTGTTGTCTGATCCAAATGAGTACATGTCTATTGTTGGTGCTCTTCAATATTTAACATGGACAAGGTCGGATATCTCTTTTGCTGTGAACCAAGTGTGTCAATTTCTTCATTGTCCTCGTGATACTCACTTTCAGGTAGTTAAACGTATTCTCAGATTTCTCAAAGGCTCAGTTGATCAAGGACTCTGGTTTAAAAAGGGTTCTCTGCAGCTCAACTTTTCTGGATGCCGATTGGGCAGGATGTGTGTTTGATAGAAGGTCTACATCTGGATATTATGTTTACTTGGGTTCCAATCTTATAAGTTGAAGTGCAAAAAAAAGCCAACTGTTGCAAAATTTTCAACTGAAGCCGAGTATCGATCCCTTGCTCTTACTGCTGCAGAAATCACCTGGATTTGCAAGATTTTCAAGGACATCACATTTCCTCTTTCTCATGCTCCTACATTATGGTGTGACAATGTTTCTGCCATATCTTTGGCTTCAAATCATGTGTTCCATGCACGAACAAAGCATGTCGAAGTCGATTATCATTACATCAGGGAGCTTGTTCTTGCAAATCTAGTCAAAATTATGTATGTTAACTCTGAGCATCAGATTGCAAACATTCACACTAAGTCACGGTCCAAGGCAAGGTTCAAGTACCTTCAGTCCAAGTTTTCTTTGGGTTCCCCTCCGATTAGCTTGAGGGGGTGTAAAGGGATAACTCATAGCTAACAGTTTTGTATAGCTATGTTTTACAATCATATTTTCAGTTGTAACAGTTTCTGTAACTAATCTCTGTGATTAGAGACTTAATTAAGCACAATTAATCACTAAGCTTTATTAGGAAAATGTATAAATACTGAGTTGTATTTTCCTTGCTCATCAAGAAAGAAATAATACAAGGCTCATTTCTTACAATACTCACACACATACGCTATGTACGTTCTTAATAATGTCTCGGTTTATCTCAACTATGTACATATGTGATAGAAAAAGCCAATTCTATCATGCACCTTAAAGACAATCAGTGAAGGTGAAAAATCCTGGACATACAATCTAATAGCATTGTAATTAAGCTTCCAATTAGGCTTTGTGAAAACAAAGTTACCAGAGCAATAGTCACTCTGTACTACAGTCTGGTGGTATTTTTCTTTACTCTGTATTTTTCTTTACAATCTGGTGCTTTTTTTTTCTTTTTTTTTTAAGGGAAAACTTTGTATTGATTTAAACAATTGATGAAGAGTTACATATGTCTTGGAGGAGGAGATCCTGAATAAGAATAGGAGGCTCTTCAATCCAAACTAATTTATTGCTACTTTTCAAAGCAAACTTTGCAAAACGATGGGCAACCCCATTACATAAACAAGAAACATGAGTAAAATTCACCATAGAGAAGGAGGGTGCCATCAGCAACACATCATCTGCAATCAAACCTATTGTCGACAAGTCTGAATAGGTCATATTAAATGTTGCAATGACCTTCATAGAATCAAACCATAGAGCTAATCTTGCTTTATTTTGTTCTTTTTTGGTTAATTAATTTGCTTGATATGGCTCTGTTAATTGTCTCCCAATCATTCCTAATTTCACTCTCTCACTAAGATCAATTCCATCAACCCTCAAATAGCTCCACAAACCTTCATCGTCAACCTCCATAATGCCCTGATTTTATACCATGATAGGCTTGATTAAATTTTTGTTTGTTTCTTTGTTCTAGTATATTTTGTCTGTTTAAATTCATCGTTTTTGACCTAAATGAAATTATGAAAAGAATAATGCAAGGGAGACAACAAATCGGTAACAAGCAGTCAACACGTTTGAATTTTTTTTAATGTGATTATGATTTTCCAGGGTTTTCTGATTCTTCGTGACACGTAGCAACGTGTCCTTTTTCAGACAATATTTATCCTACAACTAGTATGAAAATGGAATATGCTAATCAGCCATAAGGAGACAATGACATAACAGAAGGAAGAAAAGGGAAAAGAGAGACGCTGCTACCCATAGCCCTCGCGTCATCCCCTCACACTTCTCACTCACTCGCATCAACTCGTGGACATGGCAAGCCATCCTTATTCAAGATCCTGACAAACGAAGATGGGGCTAACGACCCAAGCAAAATCGCTCATGATCCCGAATCCTAGATGTATGTTTATGTATGTTTTATTATCATGTTTCCATGTCTAACATTTGCAGAGAATTATCCAAATTTCACAAACACAGACCAAGAACGCCAGCTACTTTGAGATAGTGATCATCATAGTCCAGAAGTAAACAATTTTCGCAATAAATTAAATCGAAAAACTAATATTAAGTCTAATTATGATATCATATAACCCTGATAATATAGTAACATCAAATATGTAAACTGTAACAAAACACAGAAGATGATTCTTCTGCAGATGGCCAATATAGGATAATGTAAAAGCAACATAATTAAGTAAAATTCTTTATCTCTCATGATTCATCTAACAGAGATTACAGAATAAGTAATCAAAGCAGGTCTCTGTGCACTCATAAAAGCAGGAACAACTGCGCATCCAAACACAAAATTACATAAAAATTACAAATTACAAATGAAAAGCTAATTAAACAATAAAAAAGACAAATATTTAACAAGAAATTAATTTGATGATTACCAATAGTCGATGACTTTGTCCTGCTCATCTTCTTCTATCTGAAAATTGTTGGTGGAAGTATCTATGGCTTGTGCTGGTGGAGGCTCCATGTCTGATCTGATCTCTCTACCTTCTGAATACTCTCTAGTGAGAAAAAAACAGAGGAGGAATAAAAGAAAATATAAATGTTAAAAATGGCTTCGAGTTTTGAATCACGTGAATGCACTTGTTGAATTTGTCATGGCTGACTCTGACTGCCTTGAAAACAATGAAACATAATATAGGACGATGGTGCCAAAAAGGATTCGCCCTTTTCATAAATTTTGCAAATTGCAATAAATAAGTTTTTTGAAAGAATGTTTACCGTCATTAATAAAATGAAATTTTTTTATCATAAACATAAAGTGTAAAACAAAAATAATATTTGATAGCGTATATGGTAATTTGATATTTTGAATTCTTTGCTTCAGCCGATATGTCAAATAAAAGAGAAATGTTAAAGACGCCCTCTTAAAAGTGGGAGTCTAAGGGCTAGTTTGGTATTGCTGTGCTTTGAAAAAAAACTACTTTTGCTGTGCTGTGAGAATAAGCAGCTGTGAAATAAAGCAGGAGAGTGTTTGGTAATTTTTTTTGTAAAAGTGCTTTTGGAAAAAAAAGCAGTATGATAGTGTTTGGTAAACTTTTATGTAAAACAGCTGTGACTGTGTGTAATGACCAAAAAGGGTATAATACTAGATATGCTATTAATTTAATTTTCTTAACAAATAAAGGTAAATTACTAAATACACTTTATTTAAAAAATATATATTCATAAACTTTAAAAATATTTATAAACTTTATCTAAAAATATTTATAAACTCTAAAAATATTTATAAACTTTTAAAAATATACTTCAATTCCTTTCTCTCTCTCTCTCTCTCTCTCAATTTTCCCTGTTTCCTGTCTCTGTCTCTCTTTCAATTTTCCAGAGAAAATTCAACACCAAGGGCGACCACCACGACGCCGCATCCACCGCCGCAAACGACTACAACAATACCCATCACACCCACGCCAACAACGACCACGGCTGGAAGAAGGTCACCGCGAAGCGCCCAAGGAAGAAGAAGGAATTGAACGCCTAAGTAATAAAAAATCATAACAAGCTCGCCCCGGCATCGCGAGCTCCAACGGAAACGGCGTTTTCCGGTCGCTGGAGAAACAATCGGAGGACCGGCGCTGGCGGATTCTCGAAGCTCAAAGGGCCAATGTCGACCCTCGACGATGTTTCTCCGGCGAGATCGAAGCTCAGGTCCGACGATGAGGATGGGGATAAGCTCCGGCGAGATCGAAGCTCAGGTCCGACGACGACGAGGATGCGGCGCAGAACGTGAAGGCCGGGAGGCGAAGAAGGGTAGGATTGCCATAAACTTTCATTAAAGGGTTATTGTTCACCTGCGTTTTAGGTTTGCGCAGAAGCTGTTTTTCAAAGCTGCATTTTGCTGCTTCTGGTTTTTAGCTTTTTTTCATGTAAAACTGTGAAAAAAAGCTGAAGTTGGAAGTTTACCAAACACCAAAAAAGCTCCCAACTTTTTTTCATACCAACTTTTTTTAAAATCACCTCAACCCCAAACTGGGGCTAAGCCATCTAATATTTTTTACACAATTACCGTGCCAATATTATAAAACATTATGCTAAAAACATGAGGTGACAAAGAGTTTATGAAGAGTCCTACTTTGAGAGAGTCTCCTTAGCATTTCTCTAAATAAAAATGTCATTCTATAATTTTTTTCATCTCTTTATGGGGGTTCAATTATTAAGACAACCAATCAAATACTTGACACACAACATTTATTATGAATTGCAACACACCTATTAAAAAAGGGAGCATTTTTGCACACCACCCTAAACATTGGTGTATGCTCACCATACACCTAATCATCTAACACTTGTCATTTCACTTAAACTTGGTTAAATTTTTTCAAAATTGAAAAAGTATCATTTAGTGTGAGGTGTATGGTGAGCATACACTATAATTATGATGGTGAGCAAACATGCACCCATTAAAGAAAATTATTAAATCAATTTGGCAGCTACTATCATGAATGCCAACAAAGAGCTTTGCCTTCAGTTGACTCAGGTCCACGTAAAAAACTGAAGGCTCGGTTGGACAGAGTTTTGCTGTCATTTTAGTGGTGTGTATGAGCTTTGATATCTTCTTTAAAGATGCTTTAAGAAAAAATTTCTTCACAATGTTTTTCTTTGACAAATGATATATAGCGTTAGTTGGATAAATTGTTAATTGTTACGGGAGGAAGATTAGTGAAAATCGAACTCACACCAGGTGTATAAGTATGATTATTCTGCCCTTACAATAAAGCACCATGTGCAATTTCTTCACAATTTGTGGAGCTAAGCATTATTTGTAGAAAAATACTAAAAATTAATGAGGAAAGTAAATGGTTTTGGAAACATGTAGTGGACCACTAGTGGAGTTGATAAGGTCATTTATCTGTGAAATTAAAGACTGATTCTGTGCATACGTTACTTGCACTACAAAAATGCATTTGAAAGATTTAACGTTTTGAGTTTTTTAGTTACATGTCGTTTTCATTGGTTAATTATGACTTGATTTTCTAGGTGAATAATGACTTCAATTATTTTGTCACACTAGATATATATGCATCATACCAAAGAATTCTAATTTGGGGATATTTTAGTATATTTTGGGATATTTTATACTCCGAAATTTTTAACCATTAAATTTTTAGTTAAAGATATAATGATCAACTAGAGCCTTTCTAGTTTCTAGTAGGTAGGAAAGTCCTCCTTCCCCTTTAACATTATATCATTTCATCGTACAAAGAACTGTTTATTCTCTTTATCGTCGTCTAAATATCATCTTTTGAAAATACATTTGGATACATTTTAATAATTAATATGAATATAAGAAATTGACAATTCATCATAAGAATGTTATTTATTACCATAACCGTTGAATTATTATACATGTGAATGACTAAACGATCTTAAAGTCAAATGAATTTTTATAGAAGTAACCTACGATGGTTAAAAAAACAAAAAAAATTGCAAAAACAGATACCTTGGAGTGCAAAACAAAAACACCAAGTCCAAAAGTAATTTGATCCCTTTTGATATATAGACACTTCAGTTTTTGAGTCCACCAAATTGTACATGAGGCGAAAGCGTTACCTTGTTAAAAGACTCCTTCTGCTGAAGCTCTAAAATTAGTTAATGGTATACAAAAACGGCTGCTAAATTCCCAAGGCAATATAAACTTCCACCATCGAAATGGATGATGGAAAGAACCTACAAAACAATCAATGGCTGCGAGTCACCCACCAGAATCACATCCAGTACGCCTACAATTCGGGAGCCGCTTCTCTGCAAAACTATGGACAGGAAGGCAGCTATCGTTCCCCTTTCCACCAGCCGTCTGACAATGTTATACGTTTCAGCATGGCGGTTGGCACAACGCAGAGTGTCCACAGGAGGGATGTGGTATTTGAATTGCAAACTGTGCTGGAGATTAATCCAGGAAACGCCTCAAGGTTAACATGAGGGGAAGATCAGGAGGCCACTTTAAGTCGGAAGTTTCACACAAAAATGTTGGTCACTGGAGAAAAAGGCTGGACCCTCAGGCTTAGCAATCACCAAATCGGGATGCACTGCTCTGCGATCCAAGTATGGCCGGAATGACCAGCGACTGATCAAATTTTCTTTCAAGTTCCATTGGACTCAGAGGTTTATCCTGTAGACATAACAAAAACTGTAAAAGAATAACTAAACTTTAATAAAACAAGTGGCATGGTGTTTATACTTACCGCGTAATTCACCCCATTAGATGCCTGGGCGGCAGGCAGGGCATCTTGCTGCTGTGAGTTCTTTAAGAATCGATGATCTAATAACATGGCAGCAGTTGGCCTTTCTGCAGGATTTCTTTGGAAGCAGCATCTTAAGAAATCCTTACCCTCAGGTGACAATGTTTCAGGAATTGGTGGCGCATCCTTCATAACTTTAAACATGGCTGCAGCCTGGATTAATAGACAACAGTTTAGAGAACTGTGGGAGGACTTAAAATGCAGTGCAGAAAATTATGTATGAAATATGGACCCAAATATAAATTCACAATGTCAACTCGAAGGCAGATGAGCAAAGCTACACGGCAATGAAGAGGCGTAAAAGAAGTTTAGGATTTTATCAAACTGTGTACGAACAGGTAAAAGCATGCACTTCATCCCACTTAGTAGTCAGTACTACTATATCGACAAAAAACTATGGATTTGGACACAAACAACGGAGTAGAACCCTTCAAAGCACAAAATTGAAACAAGTTTCACGGTTGAATACAGAAACCACATTATGTGCTTACCACTTCGTACTCACTCCAAGGAGGTTTTCCGGTGAACATTTCAATAATAGTGCAACCCAAGCTCCATATATCAACTGCAAGAGCCAGATCAGAGCTGCTATCTTTATGCATCACAGCTTGCATCAGCTGCAGGAAGAAAAATTGTATCGGTATTAGAGAGCGCATAACCCCATAGGCTACCACATACTAATTAGCAAAAGATTACCTCTGGAGCCATCCAGTACGGGCTTCCCTTTAGAGAAAGATTACCTACGTGTCCCGAAAGCTACGCAACAAACAAATTGTAACTATGTGAGCCTAAAATCAGATGGTAAAGAATGAATACCAGCAAGTGATCTGAATCTATAACAATGTGTATGGTGTCTGTAATGATAGCAACATGAACTGTGCTCGATGACTAGATTAAGGAAACCATCTCAAAATCTCAAGATGACTTACCTATTACCTTGCCAAGGAGTAAAAAGAGCTACTAGCACAAAAAAAGAGTGAAGAATGAGAATCTAATGAAAGGGTGAAGAAGGAACCAGTACTCACATGTTTTGCCATTCCAAAGTCAGCTAGCTTGACAACTCCACTTGAATCGACAAGCAAATTAGCCCCTTTGATGTCCCTATCAACAGAAAATGAAATAATATGCAGCCTAATTGACCCCAAGCACAATTCTATAGGCCCGTACACCAAAAACAATTCTTCCACATTTGACAATGATAAAAACTCGCATAGGTGAGCAATTCGTCATTATTAGATTAAGAATGTGATTGTACCTGTGTATTGTCTTTGTGCTGTGCAAGTAAGCCAACCCAGAGAGAATATGGCGAGTAAAACTACGAACAACAGCTTCTGTTATGGCTCCACAATGTTCATGGACATATTTGTTAATAGAACCAGGATGGACATACTCCAGATAGATGAAAAATCGATCATCAACCTGCATATACATGAAAGTATTTGGTGCTTTATTTTAGGCAACTCCAATAGACAAAAACTTGAGCCTGGATGCCTAAACACGCACGTAACAACGTTACTCACTATTTCGCTTCCGTAGTACTGCACAATATTAGGATGCTTCAGCTGGCTGAGAACTTTGATTTCCTGATAAAGAAAAGTTTACAGAAAATGAGTAAGAAGCACAGTGAAATCGTAACATATCACTCAGTGCACCTGAGGAACCACCACACCATAGTCTACCTAATAGATTACATCAAAAATTTTGGTTGCCTACAAAAGTACTTTTAGTCTTCATGCATCTATACTGCATGCTGAATCGCTGATATAGTGATACTCCAGAGGTTCAACAGGTAGACTAGGGAAAAGTAATGTCAAACAGAAAAATCCAGGATAGATAAATCTGTGGGGGTAGAGTCAACAAGCTTACATTATGTGTACATTCCTAGAAAAAATTGAGAGTAAACGGATGATAACCTGCTGTAGCTGCTTTATACACTCTGCAGATTTTGGGTCCTCAGGAAATAACTCGACTTCCTTCATTGCACATAACGCTCCAGTTTCTCTGTTACAAACGATAACCCTTCATCAGCATTTAGCAAAGCAAACAGAAACTATGATCAGCTATTCATGGAACTGTATATACCTATTGGTAGCAACATAAACACTTCCGAACGTGCCACGTCCAATAAGCTTTCCCTTTTGCCATTGACCTTTGACTGGCTGGGACTCTGGTTTAGGTGTGAGTATAGCTTGTGGTGATGGTAGGCTAAGACTTGCTCCAGGAGGCAGAGGCAATGGATGGACTTCAGCATAACCATTAACCTCACGCCGCACAGTGGGGGCTTCAAATGATAATCTTGGATGCAATGGCGATGTTGAACCTGGTGGGCTTCTGACGTTTCGGCAGGGACTTCTATTGGATGGACTTTGTAGAGGGGAATTATCAGTGCTCTGGATGGAGTATTCGGAGAAGGAAGGGGGTGGGTGCACAGAAGGCACGTCGCAAGTGGGCATCTCGGGGGCAGACCAGCCTTGATTTCCAACAGGAACAAGGTGTGGGAGCAGATCACCAGCACTGGGTCTGTGCGGGCTGAATGTAGGACTTGAGAAAGGACTAGCCGGAGCACTCCAAGTAGGTTTTGGAACATCAAGCCGGAAGTCACTAGGATAGCTCTCTAAACCATTCCTACCTCGATTCCTCCTCGTAGACCTTGACCTAGGTTCAAAACAATGCTCGTTATTCTTTCGCGTTTCCCGGCGAGCGAACACACTGAAAATGCAAGACATACATGTCAATAAAGTCTCGTAGTTTAAGTATCATCATATGTGGTGCATTCAAAAGGCCAAATCTGCAACAAACTACGCAAAAATCTGACAAACATGGAAATGTTGGTGCATTCGAAATCATAATCTCCTATCTTTTTCGATTCTTATTTCAAGCATGTAATTAACATCCATTAATCTTTTTAGTTCTCAAAATCCAGCAATATATCAAGCAAATATGGAAAAAAAACAAATTTTGTTTTCTTTAGAACCAAACAATATGAAAAAAATTTATAATTTTCTCTTGGCAAGAAAAAACAAATTTTAATACTCAATGTGAAAATCAAGGAAGAGAGGGAGATTTTAACACCTCTCTTTGCATCGCGAATCCACCGTCGATTCCGGCAATGGCAGCGGCTGAGGAGTCCCTGCCCCAGACGTAGTTTCCGGAAACGACGAACTCGAACCCGAGCGTTTATGATTATTGATGACTCCACCTCCTCCACCTTCATGGTTTCCACCGCCAATACCGATCAAAAGCTTCTTCCTCTGTCGGGTGAGCTTCCTCCTCGACCGAAACATCCAGCCTCCCCCGTCATCGCTGGCCTTCTTTTTCGGCGACTCCCCTTTCGCCGAAGAGGAGGAGGAAGAAGAAGAAGAGAAGGTAATGTTAGACAGCCAACGCATGGTGGAAACCATTCATGATCATCACAACCGCGCAAACCCTAACAAGTTGGTGATTTGGATTCGACGACGACGAAGAAATTGACGGGAAAGCCTAGGAGGTCCAGGAGAAGATCCATGAGAGGCCTGGATCTTCGTCGAGAGACCTGCAGGCCATGAATCAATTCCCCGAGACGGTGTCGTTAAATCGTTTTTTCTTCCCTTAATATTTTTTTTGTTTAGAAAATGCGTAGGGCTTGAGAATTGAGAGGTTGATATTATTGTGCTCTGTTTTCTCTCTAACCATGTTTGAACAACGCGCGCGCTTGGTTTTTTCGTTTTTCTTGTGTTCCGGCCGTTATTTCTGTTGTTTATATTTCAAATTTATACATTTTTTTTAATCTTAGACCAACTCCAATAATTAGGTTAAAACTCAAAATAAGTTTTAAACTCGCCCAAAGCTTCTCGACTGAAAAAAAGATTTTGGGTTAAAACTTATTTTTGGGCCAAATTTAACCCATAAAATGAGCCAAGGTTAGTGGCTGGGACCCTGTTGCTGGCTCTAGCTATCGACCACCTGCGAAAGACCAACGACTATTTTTTTATCAGACGGCTCATGTAGTTGGACGAACGATGTAAATTCAATTGTTTATCAAAATAAAATTTATAAATAAATTAATCCAACTTTTGAGATCGAATATGAGCAAAATCTAACGATATAATTGGAATCTTAATTAAAGTATCAAACTTATTAATGTGCAAAGTCCAAAACTATACCGTCAATTTAACACATAGTTAGACTATATGAATGCATATGCATGTCAAACTTACTTGAGTAATATCTCTGAAATGCTTGATATTTTTGTGATTGATAGCATGGGAGACAAATTTAGACCAAAATAAGTAAAACTGAAAACATGACTTGTCTAAGACATTACAAACTCAGACGTTTTGTTAGAAATTGCCAATTTTGCACTAAAAAGTCTTCGTTTGAGTTTTGAATTTCTTTATTTCCTTCATTGTGCAGAGGAATTTGTTTGCGGATGAGGATCCTCTTTGTGAGAGTCTTAGGGATCCTCATATCCTAGCCGTTCATCGTACACCGTACGACCAATTTTCGTTAGGTATCATTTGTGTTTAATTTTAAATAAAAAATTTAAATGATTTCTGACCGCACAATGTATAATAAATGACTAAGATATGAGGATCCTTAGAATCCTCATCATTTGAATCCGGATGAGATCCAAAGACAATTGGCCATCTTTCTGCCCTTTTGAGTATTCTGTCGGTAGGCCCAAAACTTATTTAGTAAGTGGGAAATTCCTTTTGTTTCAAGGGGTCTTTTAATATGGGCCCGTCTAAATTTCTACACTTATTTTGAATGGAAATCACTAGTATTACACTTTATGAGTGGGTCAGTAAGTAGGAAAGAGATCATCTCCGAATCTCTCAGTCCAAAGCCCATGGATCAAGTGATATGAGTCCTTGAAATTTGATCTAACAATTAAAAACAAAGAAGTTAGTAAAAACTTTTAAAAGTTATAATATTGTTTGGCTGTTTGATCAAATTTCAATGGCCCGGATCACTTGATCCTTGGGCTTTGGAGGAAGAGATCCGGAGAGGATCTCTTTCCCAGTAAGTAGACCACACCTACACGTCAGATATTTACGTGTCCTTAATTTTTACACAAATTACATCACGTACCACTGAATCATTTATGAAAGGGTTTATATCACAAATGGTCCCTGAAATTGACCCCATCAATCATGATGGTCCCTGAAATTGAAAATCGATCAATGTAGTCCCTGAATTTTAACTCGCGAATCAATGTCGTCCTTTTGTTAGTGTTCCGTCCAAATTAACTTTAAAAAAAGGTTAGAGAACCAATTTTTCATGGTAAAATAATCAAAAATAACCCTGTTACTTATAATTTTACTTACTACCTCTCTTTTCTTTTTTCCATCTTCACTTTTCTCTCCATTTTTTCATGGATTTGGTGCTAAAACTAAAATAAAAACAAAAAAAAGTGGTTCTCTAACCTTTTTTTGGTCATTTTACCATGAAAAATTGGTTCTCTAACCTTTTTTTAGTGTTAATTTGGATGGAACACTAACAGAAGGACCACATTGATTCGCGAGTTAAAATTCAGGGACCATCATGATTGATGGGGTCAATTTCAGGGACTATTTGTGATATAAACCCTTTATGAAATGAGTTGTCAGATTCCAGAAATTTGGGGGAGTTTATCCAAATCCTATACCGACGATTTCGAAAGGAAAAAAAAACTTTCCGATTATGGAATGAGATTCAAATCCGAATTATTAAGTGCATGATAGGGATGTCACTCAGTACTATGGTTTGGTGGTATTCCTCTTCACTTGGAAGTGAGAGGTCTTAGATTCGAATCTCATGGATGACGAATTCAATACCAAATTAGGTTGCACATTGTGTGGCTTAGCCAAATTCTAAGACCTACTCAACCCTTGGAGTAAAACTCAAATTTTAGGTTCTAAACCTGCCCCAACTTGCTCCAACCCTTAAGTCAAATATGAGATTTAACCCAAAACTTATTTTTGGGGTAAATTTAATCCCAGAAATATCATCAGGTTAATGGATTGGTCCACCATATATGTGTATTTTGTTTAGTTTTATATTTATAAATTCATTGAATCCAACAGCTAAGATATAATATGATCAAATCTAACGGTAAAGAAAAAGATCTAACGGTCCAAATTTAAATCTAATGGCTAAAATGATTAAAAAATATTTTTCAAGTGTTTCATATTCTTTCATAGTGTTCCGCAAGTTTCATGTTGTCGGTTTAGTGACTTTTTCATAGCGGAATCTAAATATTTTTAGGTTAAAATGTTCATAAAATTAAATTAGGATAGTATACATAATTTTTTTTTTTAAATAATTACTTTAGAATCCTAAATTTATTCTTTGATAATCTCGGATGAAAAATTTAACCCATAAAGGTTGGAGCAGAAAACTTGTTTCTAAGTGAAAAGCTTAATTTTCTTGGTTAAAATTTTTAGATTTTAACCCAAGGGTTGGAGTTGGAGATGGATAACCTTCTTATTTATCCATTAAATGACATGGATGCTTATGTGGATTTTAACTCTTTTTTTTTTTTTTTTTGCTAGAAAAGAAAATCAATTAAACGTAAGAACCTCTAGTACATCTAGTTCCAGAAGCTTCAAACAAAAGAGCATTAGATGCTTCCACAGGGATACAAGCATCCCAAATATGAAGGTTATTCATCTTAATACCAACCGAAGCTAAGGCATCCACCAAAAAGTTTGTTTTCCTAAACACATGGTTCCATCTAACTTCCTGAAACGAAGAGTCACACCACTTGATATCTTCTAAAATGGATCTTAAATTCCACGGAGTTTGGCACTTCCCTTGGACCACATAAATGATAAGCTTGGAATCGCCCTCAACAATAATATGTCTAAAAGTTTTCCTTCTAACCCAAGTGATAGCTTCCCGAAGCGCCAAAGCCTCAGACACATTGATGATATTCGATCTCAAATTTAAAGCTCTAGCCAGAAAAGGGTTCCCCTGATCATTCCTGATAACAAAACCTAAATTTTAACTAATATTAAAGACAAAAATAAAACTGAGAAAACATAGAATTTGAAAAATTAAAAAATTAAATTAAAAAAACAAAGAAGAAACCTTAGCTGTAATCGTGAAAACAAGAAAGGAGGTATGCAACCTCCTCTTTCCTTTTGCCGATGAGGTCTGCAACTTCCATGCCTTGGATTGATACGAAATTTTGATGCCTTCTACAACGAGTCAAGTTATTAGTCTCTTGAATCCTTATGAGGTATGCAAAACAAAACGTTAAATTCTATATTATTGTCCATATTTGTAGGGTTTGCAAAATCCTTTTAGTTTTGTCAGTCCATGTTTTTAATGATTTTTCCACTCTTTTAGTTTTTCAAATCAAACAAACAACTATCTCAATCCGTTCTGATTGGTTAGCTAGCTAATCCCGAGGGCCCCATTTGGTGCCCTCGTATCTTTGTTGGCCAATGAATTTGGTCAGTCGGTTCCAATTCTTGAGCAAAACAAGTTCTGCAAATTCCGTGTGCAAACTCCAATCCACCACTCATTATTGAGTCGTCCACCTGTAGCAAATTATTAATATCTAGGGAGAATCACGCAAAGAAGAGATTTCTTCTTCTTCTTTTTTTCTTTTTTTTTTTTCCTTTTTGTGATTATTAGGGTTATATTTTATTTGGGTTCAAAGTCTAATTATTTGTTTTCACGATTACAGCTAGGGTTTCTTCCTTTGGCTAAGATCACCATTATGTAAAGCTTTATGGATTCCTTGAGGACCTGATGTCGCATGCGGGCTGATATTAGCACGGTCCATGCACTTATTCTGGTTCGGGTATTTGATCGAACCAGGCGGGCGATTTGTAAATCGCCGGAATAAACACTCAAGTCTGGTTCGGGACGTTTGGTGGTTAGATGTGACGTGAATAATTGCTTCATGATACCACTATTGGTAGAGAAACTTCAGTAGACCACATGGCCGTCTTCCCGCACACATAAATGCCACAATAAAGTGAGGCAGAAGTTTTTTATCCATGGTTGAAGTGATCAGATTTATCAGCTGCCGGTCAACTTAGTTTATCCTTTCACTGAGACCAACTTTTCAAACCAAGGAAAGTCTTAACAAAAATAAAATAAAAAAATGGTAAAAGGAAAAGACACTTGAAAGAGAGTTAATTTATTCTTCTTCTAACTCCTTTGCAGAAATGTACAGTCTCAGAAATATGCCAATGCAGTCCTTGAGGAGCATATTTGTGTGTTTGTTCTTATTATCCTTCCTAAGGATCTCATCTTCAGCCACACTAGGCACAATCACTCCGAGTCGATCTTTTAGAGATGGCGAAACTCTGGTTTCAGCAGGTGGAGGCTTTGAACTGGGATTTTTCAGCCCTGGTAACTCGAAAGTCCGGTACTTGGGGATATGGTACACAGTTTCTGCTGATACAGTTGTGTGGGTAGCCAACAGAGAAACACCACTTGGTGATTCGTCTGGATTTTTGACGCTCACCGAGCAAGGAGTACTAGTCCTCCTTAACAGCTCAGACAACATTGTATGGTCATCAAATTCATCAAGAACCGTGGGGAATCCAGTATCACAACTCTTGGATACTGGAAATCTTATTGTGAAAGACGGAAATGAAACTAACTCGGATAACTTCTCGTGGCAGAGTTTTGATCACCCTTGTGACACATTCCTACCGGAAATGAAGCTTGGGTGGGACTTAGCTAGCGGTTTAGAGAGGTATGTCTCGTCTTGGAAGAGCACAGAAAATCCTGCTCCAGGTGATTTTTCGCTACGGATAAGTCATTGGGGCTTACCACAACTTGTTACTATGAAAGGAGCTAAGATACAGGCTAGAGGAGGGTCATGGAATGCTGTTCAGCTTACAGGATATGGATTTAGTGGAATAAGAAAATCCAGTCCAATATCTGGGGTTGAATTTCGGTTGAACAAGGATGAGGTCTACTACGAGTACAGGCTCATAAACAGGTCGGAGTTCTCGAGATATGTATTGAACCCGTTAGGCATCGCACAACGGTTCACATGGGTGCACCAAACACAGAGTTGGGAACTTTCCTCTACATTCCAAGCAGATCGGTGTGAAAACTATGCCTTGTGTGGTGCATATACTACTTGCAATATCAACAACGCTCCAATATGTGCATGCTTGAAGGGATTTACACCAAAATCTTCAAAAGGTTGGGACTCGGGATACTGGTCCGATGGGTGCGTTCGAAGGACTCCGTTGGCCTGCAGCCATGGAGATGGCTTCCTAAAGTATAATGGGATTAAATTGCCAGACACATCCACCTCATGGTTTAATAAAAGCATGAGCCTCAAGGAATGCAAGTGGTTATGTTTGGAAAACTGCTCATGTACGGCGTATGCAAATCTTGATATCAGGGTGGGAGGAAGTGGCTGCTTGCTTTGGTTTGGCAACCTCATTGACATAAGAGAATTCGCTATAAGTGACGTTCAGGACCTCTATCTACGGATGGCAGCTTCAGAACTAGGTAGCTCCTAGACTTTATTTTTGTTTCTAATGGTGCATAGAAAAATCACCATATATTTTGAGATTAAAATGGAATGGGGTTTTTTCCACATTTTATGTTTTTTTTTTTCATTTTTCCTCCCCAAGGGGGTTCGATAAGCCAGCAGTTAGAATCAGCATGGTGAAAATCACTGAGGTTTTCCTAGATTTAGGTCCATAATAAAAGGCAGAACTACATGTTCATCCACCTGAAAATTAAGTTAGAAGCAGCATGGTGAAAATCACTGAGGTTTTCCTAGATTTGGCTAAAATATTCGACACAAATCAAAGTCAGGCCAATACAAAGAGAGTGGTAGGAACCTAGTAAGTATGATCAAACTTGTTATATGATTTATGTTTTAAATTGTGCTGTTCTCCAGAAATTCTTTCTCACTGGTCACTGCAATTTGATCTGGCAGTGGTTATATGTCTCCCGAATATGCTGTAGATGGAATTTGCTCGATCAAATCTGATGTCTTTAGTTTTGAGTTATACTGCTAGAGATGTTGAGTAGGAAGAAGAACAGGGGATTTTGTCATCCGGATCACCACCTTAACCTTCTTGGACATGTAAGTATAACAAACGTGGTGCTGATACTGTACTTTAAAAAAACACCTCGTCTAATGAAATGCCGTATAACAGTATAGAAGGTGAGCAGAATGCTCCATTCACATGCAATTCTACTAACACATCATATATGTTCCAACTTTTTTTAAAGGCATGGATGCTATGGATGCAAGATAAACAACTGGAACTGATCGATAAGACTCTTTCTGATTTGTGCAATATATATGAAGTGGTAAGGTGTCTTCACGTGGGGCTGTTATGTGTGCAAAGAGTACCTGAGGATAGACCAAGCATGTTATCTGTGGTTCTGATGTTGAGCAGTGATGTTGCCTTGCCTTCTCCAAAGCAGCCTGGTTTTTACACTGAACGAAGTGTCACTGAATCACCATCAAGCACCCTTCCGTGTTCAGAGAATAATGTCAGCATTACATTGATAGAACCTCGGTAGATCATATCATTCTTGCACTTGTTGATGCTTCTGGTCTGGCTGTCCTCCTAAAATGTGTTTAGTAGTGTGACTTGAACTTGATTGAGAAATTTTAAGGTGATTTTCAAATCTTGGTGAGCAACCTCCGGCATAAGGCACTCTTGGTTCCAAATCCTTGGTGGCTGGATCTTGATTTCATTCTCCAGCATTGATTCTTTGTTCTACTATGTACAAGTGTAAATTAATTAAGCTCAATATGTTGTTCATTTGATTTCTTGTTTCGTTGAGACAAAGAATGAAGGGAGCAGATAGAAGATCTAACAACCCAAAATTAAATATAATGACTAAAGCAATCAAAAGAATTATTTAGATCAAAATTCACCCAAAAACTCTATGTATACATGGGTATTTGTTCAAACATCCACACAAAATCCACTTTCGTCAAACAATTCTTCATTTTATTCTTTCCACCCACCTATGTATTTGTGTTGAAGAATGGGATAGGTTGTGTGGTTTTCCATGTTCTTTCATGTGGTGTATATGTGTAAGAATGAGGTAGATTTAGTTATTTTTTTTATTATTTATCAGAATTTAAATATTTTAGGTGTTCATATAAATAAACTAGGACAATCTACATAAATTTTATTTTTTAAAAAAGAGTAAATTGTAGCAATGGTCCCTTAACTTTAACTCAATTGGAGCAATGATCCCTCAACTAAAAATTCATTACCATTGGTCCCTCAATTTTAATCCAACTGGAGAAATGGTCCCTCAACTTTAACCCAATTAGAGCAATGGTCCCTCAACTTTAACCCAATTGTAGCAATGGTCCTTCCAACCTAACTTATTTTGACAAAATTCTGACGAAGTTGACGAAAAGGACTATAGCTACACGTTTTGATGAGTTGAGGGACCCTAATTGTTGCAATGGTCCTTCCAACAACTTATTTTGACAAAATCTAACGAAGTTGACGAAAATGATCATAGCTACATATTTTGATGAGTTGAGGGACCAATAATAATGGATTTTTAGTTGAGAGACTATTGCTCCAATTTGATTAAACTGATGGACCAACAACAACAAAGCATTTTCCCACTAAGTGGGGTCGGCTAATTAAAATGATGGACCATTGCTAAAAAAAAAAGTTACCTTAAGCTAAAATATTTCTTTAATAATTTTGAGCTAAAATTTTAAGCCAAAACTCTTGGAGGAGAAAAATTGTTTATGAGTTAGAACCTATTTCTAGGCTAAAAATTTATGCTTAACCCCAACCATTAGAGTTGGTCTTAGGGTTAAATATAAATAACTATCCAGCCTTTAAGGTTGATTCTAAATTCGCCTTAATCCTTAAAATGTTCTATACAAAGGTTTTGAAAATTAAATATGTGTTAGGTCTACAGTATTGATTAATTGACGACGTTCCCAACGTTAAATGACGGTGTGGACATATGTTGAAAATTCGAGCATCCCGTTCTATATATTTGTCCATGTCATTAATTACGTTCTAGTGACCTAACAAATGTCAATTAGGTAGTTATTTGTAATGTATTAAAATGTTGAGACTAATGGTTATATGAATATAGAATCATCTATTTGTCTCCAACAGATAGTGTGGACGAGCATGAGGATAGTTAATTTACGGACCAACTGAAAAAATGTAACTATAAATACATAAGAGATGATGTGGTGTAGATCTCATCGTCTTCTGTGATTAACGTATATTTTATTGTATAAAACTATTTATTTTTTAATCATTATTGAACTACCATTTACGAAAAATATATTCAATTTAGAGATTGTTTGATCATTCATAGTGTATGCATTGAACAAACTGACCATTTTAATAAGATTAATATCCTTCAAAGACTTGTTCATTTATTTCAAACATGTGGTTCATATGACTGACTAAACAATTATGTCAAGTTTTGTACTAATTTTTATTATTTTGAGCGTAAAATTGGAATATCTACCCCTAAAAGGCCAAGTAAACCCTAATGCTAATAGCGAGTGATTAATTACTTGCCTAGGACGTGAACACTCCACGTTATAAAAGAACACACACTCTCGTTACTTCCCCTTTTGTTGTCCTTTTTATTTTGTAAGCTCTCTCTCTTTGTTGCTTCAAAAATTGGCGTAAAATAGCCTATTTTCAAATCTCAAGTGCCCAAACGATGAATCTGATTGATGTGTAGACAATGTTATTGATATAAATTTTGATCAATTCATTGACATAATTGACGCTTCGCTTGGACGCTCTATTATTGCCTCCTATTTTTTAGGGGGTGATAGGGATTGGGTGGCGATACCTGCAAAAAAAAGAAGGGCTATTCGCTCTTTTGGGGGCCTTTCGTACTCAAGGGAGAATTATTAAGCGTACTAAAATCTAGTGGATAGGTTCAATATTCATGAAAAGCCAGGTTTAAAATAATCATTCAATAATTGGTTTTGATTTTGATCACTTCAACAATTGATTTTGATGATTTTAGTCGATTGCCTTATTATAAATTTGACGTTTGATTGTCTTAACTTTGAAATAAATAAAAAGTGGAGTACCGTAGGGACTTGAAGAAGTCCCTACTTGTACATAGGAAGAGACCTTCCTCTGAGTCATTTCATTTAGGCATCTTATCCCCTTCATGTTCACCAAGCAAGTAAACCTTGCATTGCATTTCTGCTAGGGCATCTTTTTGTCTCCGTCGACAGCAGAAATGCAATGCAAGGTATTTGCAAGAGGCCTTCAAGGTTCCTGTTGTTATTCAACTCACAGATGATGAGAAATTTATTGCTTGTGGTTTTGACATGACTAGAACCTTCATCCTAGCTAATAAGCGAGAGAAATGTCTATGCTTAAGTTCAGGCATTCTACTGCCCTTTAGAACAACGTACGAAAAGAAAGACGAACAAAGGACAAGGGGGAAAACGTAAAGAAACTAACCAACATCGCTTGTGTAATGTAAACTTCCGTTTAACCACTTCACTCTGAAGCTGAGCTATGAGCTACAAGACCGAAAATTCTAAAAGATAATAAAAGCACAGAAGTAACCAAAACATGGATCATATTGAGAGTGCTACAACAAAATCCAGCTGATTATGGTCGAACCAATCACGATTCTTTTTCAACTTGAGTATCACACAGCATATGGCAGCAGGCCAATCTGTATCCTCGAGGATAAATCAGAGACTTATTAAACTTCTTGCTTCTACTCGTGGTTCATGCCAATGCGGGAAAGCCATAAACCTGTGCTTCAGTGACTAAACTCCTGCAGATTCTGGGTTCTCCAACATTGTTGCGACTATCTTACAAATGGGCAAGGTTTCGTTCTTACTTAGAAGCTTCATGGAAGGATGAACCTCGACATCAGGAATGAACACCCTATCTCCTATATCTAGATTGCTGACATCCACCTCAATCTTGGTAGGAATGTGCTCAGCCGGGCCGAGGTACTTTAGACTTGTTCTAATTTTGTTCAGGCGGCCACCTGTATTGGCCCGAACAAGTGATAATCAGTGCACATGTTGCATACAGTCATACTTAAACCAACACAAATCAGTCTTTAAAGAACGCACAAAAACAACATGATGTCAAATAGGGACTCCAATAACGACAAGCTTTTAAACATTTTACACGCTGTGGTTACAGATATCAGAATGTGAGCAGCCAACGCGCTACCCATTGGAAATGAGTGGAGCGGCCCAAGCTCATTTAAACTATCACGCGTAGTATGCACTCTGGACAACAAATATCCTTATAATCTGAAGAACTACAACATAAGCAACTGCAATTTTGTTTTCAATACGAAACCGCTATAGATGCACAAAGGATAGATAGAACAGCCCTTAAACCAAGCAATGTATCACATAGATGACCAAATTTTCTACCTATTCGTAAACAATCCAACTTCAATGTTACGGTTTTTGGATCGAATACACAAGCTTCTGTTTACCAATTATATGAAAGAAACCAAACAATGTGCAACCAAAGAAAATTAAATTACCTTTTTTGAGACCAGGACAAACATCTTCACCTTTGAAAACAACAGGGACGTCAACTTTCAGCTCGGAGCCCTCGTCCGCCCAAGCAAACACCAAATTCAGAATCTTACCACTCTCCGGTTCCCAGTGAATCTACATAATTACCCATAATTCAAATAAACTCATAAATTTTCAATCTTTTATATATTGAAAATATAAAAAAAAATATAAATGGATGAAGAAAATGAGAAATTGCCTTGATGGGTATGACATTTCCGGATTCGAGCAAATCTGACGACCCGGACCCGGCTCGGATCTGGAGGGGGAACCGAGTGGAGCAGAAAAATGGGAGTTCTACCGACTTGAGAATGGCCTGAATCTGCTTCCTCTCGGTGGTCAGCAACTGCTTCCTGGCGACCGGTCGAGCGGCGGCACTGCTAGGGTTCAGCTGCTGGGAGAACACGACGGATGGGATTCGACCTTGAGCCCTGTCTTTGACAGAGACTCTGTTGCCAGTGACCTCCCGAGGGATGGCTTGGATCGTGTGGTAGAGAGCCGCGAAGGATGAGAATGGAGGTTGCGGTCCGAAGCTAGAATTTTGCAGAACCGCGCGGAGTTTGCCGCCGGCTGCGCGCCACCGATTGGCCATTTTTTCTTTGGGGGTGGGGGCGGGGGCAGGGGCGTGTTGGTCTCTGCGCAGAGGGTTTTGGGGTTTAAGGGTCTGGGCCTTTGGTTAGAGGTGTCCTTTGCCTTATCAGAGTGGTGGGCTCGTTGAATAATGGACTTATTGGGTCTCCAATTTTGGGGGATGTTGGCATTAATTACCGTCTCTTAAATAGAGGAGAAGAAGTTTTTTGTCTGATTGTCACACTATTACGCGATGTTGTCAATTTACGTGTATACGAGACTAAGATTTGTACTTTTACTTTCACAAATAGATAAAGCTCGTTATATTAAGGGGCATTTTGATATAGGCGCCTCATTTTTTAATTTTTTAGACTAAACATACACTCCTTTTAAAAATTTGATCAAACATTTTCTTAAAATTTTGGTTACTAATTTCAGTTTTTCACATAAGTTCAATTGTGTTTAGAATTTTAGTTTTTCACAAATTTTCTTGGGCATTTCATTTTCTTTTCCTATTATCCCTATATTTATGCATTTATTATCCATCTCTATGCATTTTTTTTATTGTTTGTTATAATTTTTTTTTTTTGTGAATATAGTAGAATATTTATAAAAAAAATTGTCAGATTTGATTATTTAGAAGACCCAACACATAATAAAGATTTGTTTGATTATATAGCTACGTCTAGTTACCTATAATATGGACACATTTATTTTTATAGTGGATTTGATTTTTTGTATTTCTCGGTACATTTGGAATATAAATGTACCAAAAGGGTTATCTGATAGAGACATTTGGTTTTGTGATACATTTGGGATTTTTTGTTCATTTGGTCTTTTGGTACATTTGATCTAAACGTACCAAAAGGGTTACCTGACAATGGGCACATTTGGTTTTATGGTACATTTGAAATTTTGGTACATTTGGTTTCTCGGTACATTTGAAATCTAAACGTACCAAAAGGGTTATATAACAATGGGTACATTTGGTTTTATGGTACATTTGAATTTTTGGTACATTTGGTTTCTCGGTACGTTTATATTACTTTTCTTCGCAAATGTACTATAAGTTTTAAGTATCTTTTTTATATATCTATACATGAAAAAATATGTATTGAAGACTTTTTATTGAGACACTTTTAGTAGGAAGATAACTTTTTTTTAAATACTGATAATAAGGAAATGAGGAATTAGTTAATTAATTTTTTATTTTATTTTATTAAAAAAATGTCATTTAATGTGTTGAAGGGGATTGACAAAATTAAATTCCTATATTATAGGCAATTAGATGCTAAGCTACCTTATGCCTCTATATAAATGCATTTAAATTAATGACATGGAAATTAAATAAATAGAAAGTTATTGAGGTGGCAATTGATCAAAGGACCTTAATCAAATCTTTAAAAATGATGAATGTTTAATCTAACAACTATAGAAAAGATGTAGGGCATTCTAATTTTCCCTTATATTAACCATAGCTCACATAAATTGCCAACCACAACCTCTTCTTAAATATTGTTTCCTTAACAATACCCTTACCATCTTCTCCCCCAAGTTGCTACTACGAGAGGACTTGAATTTGAGATCTCTTCAGACCCTTATGATACAGTGGGGATAGATATGAAAACTTGCAAATTCACTAAATGAATTGAGGAAAAAAAAAAACTAATAATTATAAAGTACACAACAATATTTAAAATACATTGCTGAATTTAACGGTTGAACGTACACTCGAAAGTTTAAGAATGCAAACAAAATTTGACAAGTGAATATGAACTAATAGAAAGGTGTACACTATACATTGATGTACAATAAATAAAAATTTGGCATTAGGTTTGTGAATGGTGGCATAAGAATATTTTACACACACACACACACGTATATATATATATATATATATATATATATATATATATATATATATATAATATATCTGGTCATTTGTTTTCATATGCTAAAGTAAAAATTGATTGGCATTCCATTGTCAAATCCATGCACGATAGCCACCGTCCCAAAGGCCACAGCCACAATAAAGTCAACATCAGAAAGGGTGCAACAAAAGAGGGAGAGAAGAAGAAGCAATCAAATTGTAAATTGTGTAAAATTTGGAAAAGCGTGAGACAAATTGGTTGATACGGATTCAGGGGCTGGTCTGCCATTCCCACAGACTCACCCTCTCCTACTATTCTATACAATTCAGGAGCGCGTGTCAACTTGACAATTACTTACACGAAATACGTTCATCGTTAGATAATATTTTTTTGTTTAACGTTTTGTTGTTATTAGATTACGATGCTAAGTAACAGTGGATTCCATTTAAGTTGCTCTTGTGAACTTGTGTGTGTGTATATATATATATTATATATGTGTAATACTTGAGATATTAACTATTTAGATGACGTTGATAATTGAATTATTATTAAAATGATAATTCACATAACTATATATATACACAGACACACATATCATCCACAAGTAGGGACCTTTTTATCTTTCTTTTTTTTTTGGAATTTTATATGCCCACACGTACGTACCTTTTTCTCTTTTCATTTTTGGAATTTTGTTGTGTTTTCAAATCATGTTAGGTCAAGTCAATTTTTCATATTCCACATTACAATTCAGGTTATGGGACCAACAAAAGGTTTTGCGAGGTGATGATGTAGCTTTAGCCGCATTCAAGGATTAATAGAATTTTTTTTTTTTTTAACAAATAATATGATGATTACACTAAATTATTAAAATTGCACAAAAAATAGAATTTAAACTTGGACGCAAAGTGTAAAACACAAAGCTGTAATCAAATTTCAGTGAGATTCCTTTGTTTCTCGTAGATTATTTTGCCGGGAACCATCTTCAAATTATAAATACGATTGAGTTGATTACGTGTTTGTATTTTAACGATAAATGTCAAAGAAAATTATTGTCTACGAGTATGGACTTTTTTTTTTAATGTTAAAAGAAAACTGTAAAGAATTAAAAAAAAATTATAAAAAGTTTTGAGGTTCTTATATCTTTGGCTTTCTAACAGTAAAGATTATCATACAAAAAACGTAAAGCCACATCAGAAGGTAAATTACGAACAATTATAATATAAAACTTAGGATAACCTAAATTAGCTAACCGATTGCATCCTAATTTAGAAAAATGACCACTAGAGAGTTTATATAACTTTAGGATATTGGAGATATGGCATCATTTTCATCTAGATGTGTTGATGTGATAACACAATAGCTAAACCATGTTTAACAATTGCGTGTGCAACTTAATACCATTAAAAAGAACAATTAATGTTAATCTTTATTTAATGTGACCGTACATGTGAAAACAATGGCAACGATGATTGGTTCAGTTGGTAAGGGCCTATTTGTGGTTAACCTCCAATCCAAATTCAATCCCTGCTGCCAACTGTTTTCATTGGCTCGCGATCTGTAAATTCATATTGGTAACAGTTGACAGTTATATGCCACGTGTAAGTCTTTCCGCGGTTAGAGTAGCCAATGTCCTCCAAAACTTTTTAGCAAACAAACATGTGAAAACAATGGCTACTACATACATGAAAGGGAACATATATAATAGTTGCGGAAGCACTTCCCTTAGCTTATACTTCTAGTAAAAAAGTCTTAAACAAGGCCGGATATAAGACGTGTTCAAGTAAAAGGAGATTCACAGGTCCTCATCAACATCATCGCTCGTTTTTATGATTTCCTTGTGCTCTAATTCTCCTTTTGCCAAAAACAAATAATAATAAAATAAAATAAACATTGATTGGGAGAAAAATAAATTTTGGATCCGCATATGATGTCATGCACCGATCATCACTACTAACGAAGCGTACACACCACAAATCAGAAAAATACAAAGGTAATGTTTACACCAAGCTTTATTTAATCTATAAGTAAATTAATATTTATGCTTTCATTCCACACGAAAAGGATTTGAACGAATTAAAAAATAATTTGATTTGTTGTTTTAGAAAATTGAAAAGATAAAAAGAGTAAGAAGTAAAATACAAAAATAGAGAGAAGATCCGATTAGATATTTTATTTTATTTTTCAAAAATCATCGGTTATTTTATGAAGTGGGATAATGTTGACAGAGAGGTCGGATGAAGGGTTTGTGAGCAAGCAATTGCTCAAGACGCAATTATGACAAAAAAAAACAACTTATATGATATAAATACACGAAAGTTCGCGGTTGAGAAAACAAAAGTAATTTTAAATTAAATTTATGTATAGTTTTATTTTATGAACACGAGAAAGTAATAAAATAATGTACGTGTGCTGCGTAAGGTAAGGTTTGGTACTGAGGTGATTTAAAAAAAAAAGTGGGTATAAAAAAAAGCTGACAAAATTTTTTATGTTTGGTAAACACTCCAAACCAGCTTTATTTCAAAGTTTTAGATGAAAAAAACTAAAAACTTGAAACTGCAAAAAAACAGCTTCAGAAAAACAGCTTATTTTGAAAAATACGGGTGAACAGTAATTAATTAATGTATTTTTCAATTTGCCTATATTGCCCTTATTTCTCCTGCCTTCCTCACACTTTCAGACTCTCTCTCGCATGCCCTCTTCAAGCTTCCACCAAAAACCCTAGCGATTCTCGTTCCTTTTCGACAAACCCGAATCGAAATCAGGATCTGTTAAGCCTTAATCGCAGCAATCTCACGGCATCCCGAGCTCCGTCCGCTGAAACTGTGAGTGTATTTCTTGCTCTTTGCGTTAAATTTAACCACTTCGAGAGCTCAGAAAGTCTCAGTCTGGTTCATCGGTGCGGTTGTCCTCACTGGGATCAAGTGTGGAATCAGGACACGTGGATTGTGGATCAAGGCGCGGGTCTGAGGTTAGGGCTTCGGAGCTCGTCGGATGGGGCGGTCGAGGTGGTTCTACTCCGTCTTCCTCCATTTTTCCGCGGGCTTTGTTCCTGGTTTTGACTGGAAGACTGGAACTGTTAATCAATAGCATGACCATGATAGAATAAAAATAATAAAACGAAGGGAAAAGTAAAGGCCAAAGTTATTTAGAATATTGTTATCCACAAATTTATTTTTACTTTTCACAGGTCTTTTTCAAATTTCAGCTGTCAGATCGAATGAATTAAAAGAAGATTAATGACCAAATGTTAACAATATTATATTAATGAATCCTAGCTATTCAATCTAAAATATTTCAATTGAAATAGTTTGTCATACTAATTAAAATTTAAGATAAAATATATAAATATTTTTCTTTTAAAAATAAAGTATATTTAGTAATTCACCTTTATTTGTTAAGAAAATTAAATTAATAGCACATCTAGTATTATACCCTTTTTGGTCATTTCACACCGTCATAACTGTTTTACATAAAAGTTTACCAAACATTATCATACTACTTTTTTTTTTTTTCCAAAAACACTTTTACAAAAAAGTTTACTAAACACTTTATTTTATAGCTACTTATTCTCACAGCACAATAGAAACAGTTTTTTTTTCAAAGCACAATAATATCAAACCAGCCCTAAATTTATCCCACACTTCTGAGGCAGTCCCCAGTCCTTCAGGCTTCAGAGGTTACGTACGTGCTGGTGGCGCCACCACCACTCTCCTCTTCTTCCCTCCCTCCCTCTTGTCTCCCTCTTGGTGACCCCCACTCATTGATCTTCTCCACCACCTCAGCATTTGAGGCCACGTTTGCTTAACTTCCGACGTCCTTTGTAGTTCATGCCATGTTGATGAAAATTCATTACAAATTCTAAATTCCATCTTTAAACCATTTCATGAACAAATACACGATTTGTAACAATTGTTTGACAATTTACGTATGAATTCCTTGTTGCGCGTTTAAAGTTATATAGTTGGTATCAGCAGAGATTCAAGATTCGAATCTTGAGATTTCAGTATTAATGTACAAGCTTATTAGACAGAAACATAACGCGAAGTGTGTAAAAAAAAAATTCAATTTATTCATTGAGCCATTTTGTCGAGCAATTGGTGGACTTGTTGTCGTTAGCCAAACCATATCGTCCATATGTCAACAGATATCGACATATGTTGAAGCAATCCAATGAGTGATAACGAGAGAATTTATCGAGCGCTGCCGACGCAACCTATCGAGACTAGTATGCATTACATCAGACACTTAGTAGGTATAAAAGAGATTCGTACTAAACATTCGGAGAGTCATCGAAAGACCTTCACTATATTTCCTAAGCTCTGGGTGATCCTGGGACAACCTTGGTCCTAGGGATGGGCAACGGTTATGGCGGGCGGGTAACCGTAGTTATTTACCCATTACTGTTTATGCTCATACCCGCATAACCGTTTACCAGTTGGGTAATTGCCTAAATGGTTATACCCATACCCATAACCGTTTATAAATGGTTAACCATACCCACAACCGTATACTCATTTAATCGTAACCGTTTAATACCCATTTACCCTTTTTAACCTATTTATCTTTTTCTTTTTCTTTTTTTTACCATTACCCCCTTTTCACCCGCCTACATGTTTTTTAACAACTTAAAAATTAAAAAAAAAATTGTCATAATTTTTTTTTTGACAATTAAACACCGTTATAGGTACATTTATCGTACATTTTCTTATTTTAATTTTTTAAGTTCTTATACCATTCTAATAATTAAAATAATAGTTTACGGATGATATTTTTAACTGTTACCAATGAAGGTAATATAATATTTGCTAAGTATTCTTGAGTTATGTAACTCCTTTTGAAATAAATAAATGGATAATTTATATTATTAATAGATAATTTAGATTAATAATTATTGATGGTTAACTGAGCCAACTATCGTTGGCATAAGAAAAAGAATTGTACTAATAGATAATTTAGATTATTAATTATTGATGGTTAACTTTGGGTATCTTATGGGACACCCGGCAGCACAGTAGGTGGGGAGTTACGTACACCAAAGTTTAAATCGGGTAGGAAAAATGTTCCCCACACGAAAGCCTTCCCTAGTTCCCCTTTCTCACCAAATTTTACACATATAAAATAAATGGGTAAACGGTTACCTATTTAGAACCGCGGTTAATATCTATAACCACCCATTTAAATTTCACGAGTAAACGGTTATTCCCATAACTGTTTATTTATCTAAACGATTACCCATAACAGTAACCGTGAAGTTTAAATGGACGGGTAACCGCGGTTACCCATAACCGGGGGTATTTTGCCCATCCCTACTTGGTCCTGAGTAGGGATGGCAATGGTTCGGTTTGGGGACGAAAATGCTATATCCATCCCTATAACCAAGAAAATTAACCATATACATAAACGCAAATTAACCATCGGATATTATCCATAACCAAACCCACCAGGTAACGGATTCTCCATCGGTTAACGGGTATATCCATTTTCATCAAAACAAAAAATATATTCGTTCAGTTAAGACATTATAAGTTAATAGATATTAATTTCGTCATTAAACATTTGATGTATAAAATGATCCAATGAATGGATCTTGTTGAGTATAAAACTTAAAATACTGATGATGTTGGCTTGTCTTTGATATCTCACATAAGCACCATTGAGTTCACATTGATTTTGATTCAAAACTTTACTTTCCTACAAAATGCAATTTTTGTATTCTCAAAGTAATAGTTCGATGAATAACGGATGTACATATATATATATATATATATATATATATATATATATATTATTATATTATTTACTAATCGGGTCGGATTCGGTTATGGATACGGTTTGGGGATCTCTATAACCATATGCAAAACCATAACCGAATAATATAAACGGTTTTTCCCCATATCCAGAATACACCCAAACTTCCATATCCAAATCCGTTCCATTCGGACGATTATCCATGGTTATCGGGTTTAACGGTTATAATTGTCATCCCTGATCCTGAGATCATCTTAATTTCATTGTACATTCGCCCATGTTTGGTATATATCACCAACTAGCCTTTGGCAAGTATTTTTTGTCACATGATTTTATACCCATCTACTAAGTCACGACAAATGAGTATTTGCTTAAGAAAACCAAGGTCCAATTGGGATGAGTTAGGTAAATGTAGATTATGTTAACATTTGGTCCCTTCATAATAAATTTATTACAAAATGGTCCTCCTCTTTGTCCCTCGATAAGGAGAGACTGGATATGTTATTCACATATTTTTTTTTACCTCTTAACGGGTCAAAAATTAAGAATAATATTTGGAAAATAATAATAAATATATGAATAGCAGAGGCGGGAAGGTTTTGCATACATTAAAATTGGTACATGACAATTCACCAACAACTTACAAACAGCTACTTCAGAGAGCGCACGTGGCGCCATGTTTTGACGTAAATAAGGACATCAGGTGATAGTACTGGGGTCGCTCACATGCTGACTCGTATGGACTCGCAAACACTCGCAAAAACTCGAAATACAAAAACATAATTACTACTAATTTAATTAATTAAAACAATTAATTGACCGGGTAGAGCAGTCAAAGAGAGCGACGTGATTAGCCGGTAGCGGTGACAGTCCCTGACGGCTGAGGACGGAACCACCCATCAGTTCTTCGGAGGAGGCTTAAGGTTTGGTCACGTCGAAATGAATGAAAAAGGCGATCAAAACGACTGTGCATTGCGCCTCACTCTGACCGTACGGAGGACGACTGATGGCTGACCGGCAATAGCAGGTCATCCCCTTCCATCCCACCCATTTGTCTCTCTCGAAACTCGTGCGCGCTGCTGACGCATGGAAGGTTGGAGAAGAAAGAGGTATTAATGGGCGAATCGAGAAACGATGTGCTGGGGGAGTGTGGATTTACCATTTTGCCCTCGGTGTCCAGCTGAGAGAGACGACTGTCAATTTACGAAGTTGTTGTAGCAGAAACTGAATCCTCTCCGGGTCCAAGGAATTTGAGCCAACTGAACAATTCATCCGGATCATTAAAATTTGATCCAACGGTTATAAACAGAGAGTTCTCATAAAAATTATAATAATTGTAGCCGTTTGATCAATTTTCAATAGTCCGGATGCATTGCTCAGTAAGCTCAGATCTTTTTGAAACCGGATAGGATACAGTTCCGTTGCAGCAGGGTGTGGAGCAAGAGTGGAGACAGAGAAGAGTGGTAATTTGGTAAATTACCTGGCTACGGTTTAAGGCGCAACGTACTGTAAAATAGATAACTATGCTCCGAACGCGAGCAAGCTTCGGTGTGTAATTACTTATATGCCACTGGCATTCGTTGTCAAAATTTTAAGCTTGTGACCCATTAATGTACAACTAATGCAGTCCGAATATGATATGTGATATGTAAAATAAATATTTGGTTATTAGTCCCTCCACATGCGCGCAAATAGAGGTTTCACCATGCTATTGTGAATGAACTGAGTTAAACGATACGGGCCAGTTTGGTGGGTTTGATGAGATTGAGCTGTTGTGGATTCATAACTCATTATGTACAGTCCTACTCCTATCCATCTCATATTTTGATGCAACAAACAAAAAATTAAACTCAAGTATATTAATTAGTCTTAACCTATCTCAAACCGCAAACCAAATAGACTCTACAAGTCTGATTAAACTTGCGTTCACTATTCTTTTAGGCAACATAATATAATTGACAAAGAAAACAATATGAAATCAAGTGATATTTCCCTTCAAAAAGAAAACAAGTGATATTGTCCAAGAAAACAAAAAACCTAAGATGATCATGGTGGATGTGGGTATTTGAAATTCAAAGTTTGCATACCTTAAACCATTACTTTTCTCAATTCCAAAAGGAGAAAAACCAAACCAATTTACTAATTATAGGTTGCAAGTTAGTTTAGCAGCCAGTCTGTGCAATTAATTAATTATTTATTTGGGATTAGTCAACATGGTAATTATTCAAGACTTTTTAGAAGGAATGATTATAAAATTTTGTTTTGTCATTTATGGAATTAAGAGTAGATTACCTTCCAATAATAAGAACTAATCAATTTTTTTCTTCTACAGAGAAATTTTAATCAAACTTTGAGTAACGTGTGTGTGCGCGAAAACGAGGCAATTCAAAATTGCGTGCAGAAAGAAACACACAGCTTTAGTCAAATAATTACAGCGCAAACAGGGTTGTAAAATTTGAAATAAACAGTAAAAAAAATGCTACTTTAATTAACTTAACTATATCCTAGCGAGTAAACTATCATTTTCTATTTTCATGGTAAAAGATAATGACAAAGAGAGAGGGAGAATTAGGAGGCTTGCATTGAAAACCAAGGCAAGCAAATCGTCCAAGCAGGGGTAGTACCGACAATCGAAGCAGACAGTACAGGGACAAAGAGGAAACTCAGAGAAGGCACTTAATGGTCGCTCAGAATGACATGTCCTTCATTATAAAGGTCAGTAATGGTATATCACAAAAAAAAAACAAGAAATCCCCAGAACCAATCCAACGGTCCCCGAACCTCCCTCCTCACATCAACGGCCACAACCACATAACGCATATAATATTGTTTGACGTGGACGCCGTGGTAACTGGTAACCCTTCTCTCTCATTTCTCTCTCTCTCTCTCTCTCTCTCCTCTCATCATTTTTTTTTATTTATATAATTTTAGTTTTTCATTCTTTCCTCATATCTTCGAAATAATAAAATTTGTGTTTTCCATTCTGTCTGCTGCTTCTGTTTGGGATCCTGCGAAGATCGGATCGAGCGCTCTCTCTCGCTCTTGCAGGTCTCTTTCTTCTTCTTCCTCCCTTCCGCTCTCCATTTTTCTGTCGACGAAACGGAGTCGCTTTTCGTGATTTCAGTGTTTGTTTCTGGTTTTTTGTCGTATCGCAGGTGTTGGATGGACTTTGACGGCTTGGGGGGAGAGGGAGGGCGGAGCCGTCGACTGTGATGGGAGCAATCTCTGCTGATTAGGTTAAAAATCGAAGGTAAAAGATAAAGGTTAGATTCGTGGATTTTGAGTTTTGAGTTTTTTGTCGTCGTTTTTTCCGATTCGGTTTTTGCAGATTGGTTGTCGTTTAAGCGGATCTGAGATTTTCTTGCATTTTCTTGGCCATGAAATCTAGAGAGAGAGAGAGAGATGAAGAGAGAGAGTGTGCGTGTGTCAGGCATAAACGCAAACACTTAACAAACAAATACACAGTGGAGTATTTTCTCAGAGAGAGAGAGAGCTTCTTCTCGACGACGCCGTTTGGCTGTTTTCCTTTACATTTCTGGTAAAATTGACAGCGAATTAGCTCTCGTTTCATTGTTTTCCGTTCCACTGTCGCGCTCTCTCTCTCTCTCTCTCTCTCTCTCTCTCTCTCCTTTTCTCTCACTCTCTCTCTGTGAGTGCAGTGTGTAAAGGAAGCCATTGTTGTTGAAGCTTTTTTCTTTGACAGTATCTGCAAATTTTGAACTTTCAACACTCAATGATCATCAGATTCTCGAAAACGATTCGTTTCGATTTTGTTTTCTTCTTCCGAAAAAATAAAAGGAAAAATAATTTCTTAACAATATTATTGCTTTGATTTGGTTAGAAGAAACTGTTTGATTATACGGTATGATGTCGGTTTTCCAAAATTTGTGAAGCTTCCATGAAAAATCCCCTTTTCATATCCCTCTCTGATTTTCTCACATTTCGATGCTTATTTTACCGAAGATGAATCTCCCTCTCTCTCCTCTTTCTCTCTCTCTAAAGTTTTTGTCCTTGGTGCAAAGTCCATTTGTCATCCCTTTGTTGTGTCAAATTATCAAATATTGACTTGTGGGATGGATTTGTAATAATTTAATCGTTTTGGGTTTCTGGGTATTTTTTTTTTCGTTGCAGTTTGTTAAATTTGGCTAAAATAATGTCGTCGTCCTCAATGTCGTCGTCTTCAAACTCTCCGTGCGCAGCGTGCAAATTTCTACGGCGGAAGTGCACGCCGGAGTGCGTCTTCGCGCCTTACTTCCCACCTGACAACCCCCAAAGGTTTGCCAACGTCCACAAGGTCTTCGGCGCCAGCAATGTCGCCAAGATCCTCAACGAGCTCAGCGCTTCTCAGCGCGATGACGCCGTCAACTCCCTGGCCTACGAGGCGGAGGCCCGCCTCCGGGACCCTGTCTATGGCTGCGTCGGACTCATCTCCCTCCTCCAGCAGCGGCTGAAGCAAGTCCAGGCGGACCTTTTCAATGCCAAAAAGGAGCTCGCAACTTACATAGGCCCACAAGCTATGCTCTCCATTCTCCAGCAGCCCACTTACATGGGTCAGCAGCTCCAAGGAAACGCTTCTTCCTCGGCCGGTCCGCCGTACAGCATGTCTCCGATGATGGGCATTCCGACTGCGGCTGCTTCCGGTCAGCTGATGATTCGAGATCCCCAGCAGCAGCAACAGCATCAACAGATTCTCGAGGCGCAGCAGTTGGCGGCGGCCGTGGCGGCGAGGGAGCAGCAGGAGATGTTCAGGAGTTTTGATCAGAGTAAACAGGCAATGCAGCAACAGGTGCAGGACCATTTGAGCGGGTTCACTCAGATGGCTGGAGCGGTGGGCAACGCTGTTTTGCCGTCTTTGGCTTTGGGGTTTGATAGCGGTCCGTACCACCAGATTCAGCCGCAGCACCCTCACCATAATCACCGCCACCAGCTGCAGCTTCAGGCTCAGCTGTTGCTCCAAACCCAACAGCCGCAAGGACAGCATCAGGCTCAGCAACCCCAGCTGCAGGCAAAACCCGTTCCGGGCGAGGAAGGTGGTGGTAGAAGTGTGGGTCCCTCTTGTTGATGGGTTTTTCCTCAGCTCTTCCCTGCCTTCCCCGCTTTTTCATTCAACTAATTTTCATTCTAGGTATGTCCTCCTTCCTTTGTTTGTTCGTTTTATGAAATGAAAATCCGTACATTTCATATTCATTAATTCTTGCTCTAATTGTTTGTTGGTTTATGGTCTTACACATGAAGATGTCCTTACTTACACTTGAGATGTCACGGTATCTTACATTAATGTCCCACTACTTCATGTTAAAAAAAAATTAGAAACATAACAATACGTGATTGATTTAAATTGTCATCATGTTGACATATAGTAGGGTAGGTAAGCATCCTTCATGAGGTTTTGCATTTATGCATTTATTATCTTGCATGTGATGCTTTTTCGAGTCAATAATGTACTGTTACGTGAAAATTTTAAACATACATCATTTAGTAATTTCCCTTGTTTAAAACACCGCCACTTTAGCATTTTCCCCGAGTATAGATAAGTTTCCTTCCTTGTACATTAGGTTTTGGCAATATATGAGTGTTATGATGGGGGTTTAACTTTTAAGTTTAAAAAACCGGCCTTAGATGCGTTTCCTTTTCCTTGTAGACATTAGGGTTTTGCATTTATGAATGTTGTGATGGTTTTGGTTTGTGGACATAGGGCTAGGGTTTGTATTTTCACGGAAAGGGCAACATTGTGGAAAGGAAAAATTACTCTTTATTGCAAAGAGAGTAGAATCAGAGAAGGGTTTTGGTTAGGTTTGAGGGAATTATTGTCTTTTCACAGCCAGGGATGTCTCTCTCTTGATAATCATCAATAACATCTGAGATTTCACATTCCCCACCTTTCGTGACATCCCTTTCCTTCCTCATGAATATATATATATATATATATATATTATTTTTTTTGGGTAATATTTTATGTCAGAAAAATAAATAAATATATAGTGGGAGTTGATGGCGATGCTTGTTTGGGCTAATCTGGTGCACGCATTGATTGCTGGTGTTGTTTTGATGGTCCAAAATCTGAAAGAGAAAATTGAAAACAAATTTAAACATGTATGTGTGTGTCTGTGTCTTCTTCTTGTGCGTCGTCGTTTGACTCTTTAGAAAACTGACTGACTGGTTTTTTCAAGGCGTTTTTCGCTGACAGACTCAGCACTATTTACGATCCTCACTATCTGCTTCGATTGTTCTTCCCTCTTTATCGAAAATGACAAAAATGCCCCTTTCTTTCTTTCTCCCCCTCTCTCTTTACTCTGTCTCGAAAATGATATGTTACGTAGAATGCTTGCTTATCCCGTTCTAATTTCCAGACTTAGATTTTCCACACTCGTCTTTTTGATGAAAAGAGTGCGTGCTTGTATGGCTTTTAAGGTGATATCCTAATTTATATTTTGCTTCTTCTTGTTTTCATGCAGTTCATATCATCTGCATACAACTGGAGATCTAGAGAGAGAGAGAGAGAGAGAGGTCATTTTTGAGGTTTGAGGAAGGAGAGAGAGTAGAGACATTTGGAAAAGTAGTAGGGATGTGCAGTAATATCTTGGAGTACAGTTTTCATCCTTTTAATTAGTAGTGATCGAGGACAATATTCATCCCTTCTCTTTTTTTCTTTTCAAACATGTAAATTTGAACCCCTGGAATTATCTATTGCCCTCTTCTCGTTTCTCGTTTCTCGTTTCTAGCTGTTAAGTTTATATTTAATTTTATTGTAAGCGGTGGACCCTCTTGGAGCTTAGGGCATTTACCTTCAATCCATTGCCCGGTTCAAAACGCTTGTAAATTAGTGCAGAATATTGAAAAAATATTCAACTTTTATTGTTATCATTATAGGAGTAGTCAGTGGTACATCTACTGAACAACTAAATTTGTTTTGCCTATTTCTATTAAAAACCTTACACTATGTTTGGATGGGGGAAATAAACTTGGAATTTGGATAAAAGTCATAATTTATCAATTGACATGCACCAATTCCTTTGTTTGTATTCATAAAAGTAGAAATTTAGAATTTCTGCGTGGAAAAAAAAACTTGGAATTTGAGACCTCCAATTCCCAAGTTTAAATTCCATGTAAATAGGTGTCATTTCCCAATTTTTATGATTGAGAGTTTAAAAAATAACAAATTTGGTATTCAATTCCATTGTTCTTTTAGGGTTAACCAAACAAGAAAATTCACAAATTCTAAACAATAAAATCCCGTCATTTCAATTTCCATCATTTTAAAATTCCTTAGTAATCTTAAATTTCTTCATCCAAACATAGTGTTATAGTCTGGGACTCCCAATGTTTCGAATTCGGGATCCGTCACTGCTAATATATATTAGTAGTACCATTATAATAATAATATTTTAACTCTTACATATTGGTAGTGATTTATATTATTTTAAAATAGTTAACATATATTTTGTTATTATTTTTTTTTAGCAAACGGTAGATTTTGTTAGATTTTGATGTTATATTAGTCACTGATGGGGTTTGAACTCACGTCGACATGTAAGGACTCAACACCTTACCACCATTATTATGAATTTGATGAGTGTCATTGTTATTAATTTTTGTGTGTGAACTTCCCACTTAATATTGTTTCAGTCTTAGAAAACTGATAGTTGTGTTGAACTAGTGGTCAAAATATTATAGCATGGATTTGGTTTGTGTTGCATAATTCAATGTGCCTTGTGGACATGTGGGTTTCATATTACATGCCTCTTTTTTTTTTTTTTGGGTATTTGAATCCAACTTAATTATCTCCAACTAGTCAAATTAGATCTTCCTTTATTATTATTTTTTTTTAAGAGAGAAGTTCCTTTATTATCAGAACGAATTAACATATATTTTATAGTGACTTCACACTCACACTATTCATTTTAAATTTAAATAAGAATATTTTTTTAATGAAATAAGAAAATTATTATTGATAGTCATTTTGCACTCAACCTTTCCTTTGTTTTGAGATATATAGCCGCTATTTGCACTCTTAAAATGTCAACAGCACTCTTTGAATTTAAAACTAAACAAAAAGAGAAAGGTAAAATGAGAATTTTAAAGTGCTAATAATAATTAGTGTTACTTGCAAGTCTTGTTTTTAAGCAAATAATCCGCATTGCTCGTTTTTTTAACTTGTGCACACACATTTCTTGGTGGTTGTTTGAATTTTGAAGCAACTAATTGAACGAATGATTAAATGGTTTCTCTTTCTGTGAAAGAAAAGTGAGAAATTCTAGCAAGATTATCTCAAACGTGAGACTTTTCACGACTCTCTGTCACCTCACGTAATTTACCAATAAACTGTGAGACAGCAATGCGAGGTAGCAAATAGTACGTGAAAAGGTTCATAGAGAGTTGTTTTAACATTCGCCAGCAAAAGTTGAGGTCAACCAAAGAGATGTATGATATGGGGATTAGGGCTAGCTTTATAGGAATTAACATGTCCATCACAACTTTTCCATAAATAATGTAATATATTCAGACAGTACAGACGTGAAGATATGGAAAAGGAAGAAGAAAAACTGTGCGGTAGGTCCACTTTGATCACAGCCTCAACTTTGAAGCCAGAAGTTGGTGATCGATCACAATGCTTTCACCGCTTTATATTTGACTTGCTAAAACCAGATTAAAAGTTGGTGAAAAGTATTTTGACGACCTTTCAAACAATAAAATAATAATTGTTGGGTGCATGAAAGTGCATGCCATTACCATTGCCATGCATATTGGACAAGACAGGCAAACAGAAACAGCTGCCCCTGTAAAACTGTAAAGCTCAGTCTGGTAGCTGTGGCAGTTTGATTACCTTCGTTTTAAACAAACACGTTCAACTTGCACAGGTGCCAGTTTCATATTAGTTCAACGTTGAGTGCTACAGACTACGCATGTTTTAATCATTAGATTTAATCTTGATAATTATTAGTTTAACGGGCGTGGTTTCAACGTTGAGTGTTATAAGTTACATATGTTTTCAACATTAGATTTCATTTTAAGGAAAACTAATGAAAATGGCTTGAAAACTTTGAGTTTTAACGATAAAGACAAAATAAAGGGTAAAGTGAATAGTACCAGGTTTGACTTTTTAGTGTAAAAATGTGATTTTTCGTTAAAGTGAACAGTACCGCGGGCTTTTCGTTAAAACTCTCTTGATTTTAACAATTATTAGTTTAACGGGTGTGGCTTAACATTGAGTGCTTCAAGCTACAAGTGTTTTAACAATTAAATTTTATTTAAACTATTGTTATTTTTTTTTTCAGTATTAGCTATTTGTTAGATTTTATATTTTAAGTCTTAGCCCTTCATTTTCCGTACTCAATAAATACTATGTTCTATTGAAAAAAAAAATGTAGTTTGACTAGAAGATAGACGGACTGATTCTTTATAGGGAAAACTAATGAAAATGACTTGAAAACTTTGAGTTTTAACGAAAATGACAAAATAAATAGTAAAATGAATAGTATCATGATTGATTTTTTAGTGTAAAAATGTGGTTTTTCGTTAAAGTGAACAGTACCGGGAGTTTTTCGTTAAAGTTCCCTTCTTTATATGTAAGCTCTTAACAATTATATAGTTTAACTTGTAGATTAATTCTAATGATTTAAAAATCACTTGAGGTGTTACTTAGTACTACGGTCTAGTTGTATTCCTCTTCACTTGTAAGTGAGAGGTCTTAGGTTCGATTCTTGCCAACAACGAATTTGAACCACTTTATTGGTAGCCCATTATGAGGTTAAGCCAACCCCCTCTTTTTAGTGTAGATAATATCGTTTGTTAAAAAAAAAAATCACTTGAGGTTGCACGCACTAATTAATGACTAGACAGAACATAACAAGTGACTAGTTGATGAATTTTCTTCTCTAATTCCCTTGTTTTAAATTTTGTATACAAACTATAGTTGCTTAAATGAAAGTTCTTTTCTCATTTCCTAAAAGAAATTTGGATAATGATTTCTACACTTGGAGTTTAGCATTTTTTTTCACTTCCATTCATGGACGAAGTCATGTAGAGACCAGAATAGTCTTGGGTCTATCTTACCATTGTTTTCACACATAAAAATTAGGGTTATCCTTCTAATTTCTTAAGATTTTTCATGGCATTAGCATCCAACCAAATTCTTTTCTTTTCTTTTTCCTTCACAGGTTTGATTTAAGGCTAGTGGCTATTATACAGTTAACCTGTGTCACTGACAAGGTTCTAAAAGACGCTAGGCGCTAGTCGGGCGGCAGGTTGGGGCCTAGCGCCTAGACGGCTAGGCGGGGTCTAGGCGGGCGCCTAGGCGGACTAGGCGGATTTAAGTAAATCCATTATATTTCGTGTAAATAAGTATCTGTTTATACTTAAAATATATATAATTTCATCATAAACTACAAAATAGAATGACATATGTATTATGAAGTATTGGAACATAATGAAAACATGGGGAACAAACATATAGTATGGGCTCATTTAAGTATTCAACAAGTCTCTTACAATTTATTAAAAAAATTAAATGCAAATTGAAAGTCATCTATTTTCTGTCTAAGTGAGTCGCAACCTAGGCAGGTGCCTATGCGGGTTTGGGTGAGCTAGGCGGGTGCCTAGGCGAGTTTGGGCGGGCTAGGCGGGTGCCTAGGCGGTCTAGGCGGGCGCCTCAGCTGGTCTAGGCGTCCTTTCTTAATTTTCAAACGCCTAGGCATTAATCGGGACGGTGACCAGCCGCCTAGCGCCTAGGCGGGGCCTAGGCGGTGCTAGGCGGGGCCTAGGCGGTGCTAGGCGGGGATTTTTAGAACAGTGGTCACTGAATGTTTTGAGAGAGCTGGTTTTTATTTTTATTTTGCTTTATCCTTTTATTTTATTCCTTGAAATATTTTAATGCTATAACTTATGCTTTCTCTTTTTTCTTATTTTTTTATTCCCCTCCTCCTTCCTTTCTTTTTCGCTCAAAATGACTTTTATTTTGAATCTGAGTCGTAATACTAGACATGAGGGTTGAGTTGAGGAAGAGGATGACAAGAATGACATCATGCCTAGCCCAAATGATGGTGGTCGGTAGCTTAGGAAACGGAAAATATTTATTTTTCGTTGATCAGGAGAGCAATTTAGGATGAGACTTTTGCGCCATTCCTGAACTAAAATTATGACTCCACCACTGCTTCCATTATATTAACTTATTAATATTATATATATATATATATATATATATATATATATTTTTTTTTTTTTGGGGTTAACAAAGGCGTTTCTAACAAAAAAAGAGAGCGATAAAAAAAAAAACTATATCAAAACGGCTCAGAGGCCATAGGAGCCCCAACAATAACATAGAAAATAAGTTTTCCACACGAGGAAGGATTGACCAATACACATCCAAGGAAAAATTATATATTGAATGATAGAATACTGTCTCAAGAAAAATTGGTTTCACACAAAATTATCTCAAATATTTGAATTTAAACCCAACGATCACACGAAAATTACGATGATAACCAGTTTTGATAATTTACTTAGATTGTGTGTGTTCGTGAATCATAGAAACCAGTTTTTCTTCTTATAAAAAGGACAATGATATAACACCAAACTTATAAGGGGTTGTGCTACCACTGGCGAAGCTACAGAGGAGCGAGGAGGGGCGGCCGCCCCTCTGGTCATCGAAAATCGCCACTGAGAGTGAGAATTCCGACCTCCAATCTTTTGAACCTACTGCGCTGAGCCGCTCTGCCGGGTTTTCAAGGGAAGACGACGATCTCTTATTTTGTTTAGAACCCAACGGCGTCGTTTACATGATTATATGCTTTGGTTATAAAACTCAATATTCCTTTAATGAAACGGTGCGGTTTGGCTCCTTTATTTTCATTTTTACTTTTTAATTCTATTGATGTGGTTTCTTTTCCAACTGCAGTACCAACGCACCATTAAAATTACCTTCCCTCTCTCATTTGTTTAAACTTTTAGACTTAGAAAAACAAAAGATTGTCATTCGGTACTACGGTATGGTAGTATTCATTGAAATTGGATTCCCTCATGAGCAAATGGTGGGGATCCTCATGACCCACTAACATGGACAGTTGGATTTTGATCCAACGGCTATAAACATGGAGTCCCTCTAAAAATTATAATAATTGTAGTCGTTGGATCAAAATCCAACGGTCCATGTTAGTGGGTCATGAGGACCCCCATCATTTGCTCAGGAGGGCATCCAATTCCGTATTCATTTTCACTTAGAAGTGAGAGGTCTTAGGTTTGAATCTCATACATGGCGAATTTGATACCAAATTAGATTGTCCATCATGTGGCTTAGCCGAACTTCCCCTCTCCTTAGTGTAAAAATATCGATGTACTAAAAAAAAAAGAGGTTGATGTTTGTTATTGTTCTTTTTAATTCTTGTTATTATTTCTAGTATTTAAAATTATTTTATCTTATTTTCTTTTAAGTCTTGAGAATTAATGACTTGAGAACTTGTTTCAGATATACAAAAAGTTTTGTGAGGAAACGTATTAGTGTTCATATTATGTGAGAAAGGTTTTTGTTTTTATTGAAAGAAATGTTTACATTGAGAGAGATGTACAACAATTGTGTGATATTTTGGTTGTTTATATTGAAAGATGATTTTGCATTTATTGATAATGAGCTTATTATACGATATCATGACATGAAACCTTGCCGGTAACAATTGCAACTTGTTTGTATCAATAAATTATGGACATAATTAATATTGTCTACTATCTAAAAGGATTTGATTGTCTAGTTTTTTTTTCAGAATCTATTTACCCTTTTAAATTCCGCCCCTCCCTTCGAAAATTCCTGACTTCGCCACTGTGTGCTACTATTCATATTACCAATTTATCTTATGGTGCAACCTTAACTTTTTTCATGGTATCATAGTAGGTTGGCATAAGTGTGAAATTCAAGGATCACACATGCTCCACGTCACCCGTTAAAAAACAATTTGTGTGTACTTATAAGAGGTTGAACTATTCTCCATATTGTCAATTGATTTTATGGTGAAACTTCAATTTCCGACTAACTGTTTAAAAATAAGTGGAAGAATGAGTTTATTGTTCCTCGATCGATTCATTTGTGTTTTTATTTGACAAGGATAGGATTATATTAAGAATCAAGTTGACTGATTGAAACGTTAGATGGCGTGATGATGTGATGTCGTTTCACATGAATTAATTTTATCTTTATTAAATTAAAAATTTATAAATAGAAATTTAAGAAATGTGGAGTACCGAGTCTATAATTCAACTTTATGAGACTTTCCGTCAAAATTAAGTATGTGAAAACGCATTTGAAGCATGTGAGATCCCACATCGCCCAGGGGAGTGGTCCTTATATGTATATTCTCATCCCTACCTAGCGCGAGGCCTTTTGGGAGCTCACTGGCTTCGGGTTCCGTAGGAACTTCGAAGTTAAGCGAGTAGCGCGCGAGAGCACTCCCATGATGGGTGACCCACTGGGAAGTTCTCGTGTGAGTTCCCAGAAACAAAACCGTGAGGGCGTAGTCGGGGCCCAAAGCGGACAATATCGTGCTACGGTGGTGGAGCGGGCCCGGGAAGTGGTGGACCCCGGGCCGGGATGTGACAATTTGGTATCAGAGCCTGACCCTGGCCGTGGTGTGCCGACGAGGACGTCGGGCCCCTAAGGGGGGTGGATTGTGAGATCCCACATCGCCCAGGGGAGTGGTCCTTATATGTATATTCCCATCCCTACCTAGCGCGAGGCCTTTTGGGAGCTCACTGGCTTCGGGTTCCGTAGGAACTTCGAAGTTAAGCGAGTAGCGCGCGAGAGCACTCCCATGATGGGTGACCCACTGGGAAGTTCTCGTGTGAGTTCCCAGAAACAAAATCGTGAGGGCGTAGTCGGGGCCCAAAGCGGACAATATCGTGCTATGGTGGTGGAGCGGGCCCGGGAAGTGGTGGACCCCGGGCCGGGATGTGACAAAGCATGTGAAAAATAACCAAAAGATTTTTAAAATTGAAGGTGGCATTGCGTAGTTTCACGGAGCAGCAGCCGGAGGCATATTTTATGAACCGTAGAGCCCAAGAAACCTTTACAAGGAATACTTCTACCATAACTCTAGCAGTAGCAGAGATTTATATGTGTAAATCAAAATTTTGATGTTCATCATAATTGAACTGAAATTTTGGTGTAGATGTCCATCAGTTCGAAACCAGTTAATTCTGAAAAAAAAAAATAAACTCGATTTGATTCATTTCATAAGAAAAATCTCATTGGGATTGATTCATTAGTTCTACACAACCAAAACAATCTGGGAAAGTTGGTTCAAATGATTAGAAATCAAATCTCAATCGCTGAACTGCTCAACGATATACTTAAAAACTGATCATTTAGCAATTGGGATTTCAAAAATATTTATTTTGACTAATTTCTCAAACAATATTTCCAAGGTCCTCAACTGAGTTAAAGTAGTACTAACAAATATTTACAATTAAGATTAACAAAATAATTACCATAAATAGTTTTTTATCCGCAAATTTCATTTCTAGCTACAAACCAGTTGGATTTCCTCTGTACAATCAATTGGCTTCATTTCAAAGCATTGAAAGAAAAACACCATTTTTTTTGTCAAGTATTAAATTTAATTATATACCTTCAGAGAATTCAATATCCTCTCGTTCCTAAATCTCAAAAATAGAATTTCAACTACTTTTTGTTTCAAGGTGATAATCTATACTAAACTGCCATGCATAGGGAGATTCAAACTCGAGTGCAAGGAGACGGACACTGCCTTGCCTTGAATTGATAAGAAATAAAAAAGAGTAGCCACTTTTTTTTTTAAATTTCTAGATTTCTTTTGTATACGTTTAATTTGCAGTATTTTTCTTGTGATGTACACTTCTGCCCATTTTGTCATTTCGCAGAAAATGGCAGACTTTTGCAAAACCAGAAGAAATGGTGCTGCAGATCTTGTCAAGGCTTCCTTCGCATTCTCTATTGCGATTCAGATGAGCTCGTAAAATCGTGGTACAAGTTCATCAACAACCCTAGCTTTGTGGATGTGCACCTCCCCGAATCCAGAGACAACAGATTTTCATCCACCCACAAAAACATACATCCTTTCCAAGCGTTGCATCCTCAACGAAACCAACGATGACTCGAAGAAATTTTTATTGTCGCTTGTAGATCTTTGCAATGACAACGATAGTGATGTCTATTACCTTCAAGATCTCGACCTCAATGTTCCATTTTCTTGAGGGCTAAGGCATGAGTATTTGGACATTGCAGGCCATTTTCAGGGATTTATATGCCTAGAGGGTTACTCCGAAAAAAGGTTTTTCTACGCAATCCGGCGCTAAAGGAATCCAAGCTTCATCCCAAGTCGTGCCTTCATCTCCCTCCCCCGAAAGAAATGAACATATTGCAGTCCACATGAGTAGGCTAGTAGCTGTGGGATTTGGCTACGATCGAAAAGCTAGAGACTAAAAAGTTGTTATAATCGTAATGCATTTTGAGGGTTTTTGGATTTTGTTTCACCGTCGCACGGCAGAGGTGTATGCTATGAGTTCAAACAAACCGTAAATGAACACAAGAAAGTCATCCTTTCTTTCGGCATGGATGACGAATCATTTTCCGACGTAACCGTAGAGCCCAAGAAACCTTTACAAGGAATACTTCTACCATAACTCTAGCAGTAGCAGATATTTGTATGTGTAAATCAAAATTTTGATGTTCATCATAATTGAACTGAAATTTTGGTGTAGATGTCCATCAGTTCGAAACCAGTTAATTCTGAAAAAAAAAAAAAAAAACACTCAATTTGATTCATTTCATAAGAAAAATCTCATTGGGATTGATTCATTAGTTCTACACAACCAAAACAATCTAGGAAAGTTGGTTCAAATGATTAGAAATCAAATCTCAATCGCTGAACTGCTCAAAGATATACTTAAAAACTGATAATTTAGCAATTGGGATTTCAAAAATATTTATTTTGACTAATTTCTCAAACAATATTTCCAAGGTCCTCATCTGAGTTAAAGTAGTACTAACAAATATTTACAATTAAGATTAACAAAATCAATACCATAAATAGTTTTTTATCCGCAAATTTCATTTCTAGCTACAAACCAGTTGGATTTCCTCTGTACAATCAATAGGCTTCATTTCAAAGCATTGATAAAGAAAAACACCATTTTTTTTGTCAAGTATTAAATTTAATTATGTAGCTCTCGTTCCTAAATCTCAAAAATAGAATTTCAAATACTTTTTGTTTCAAGGTGATAATCTATACTAAACTGCCATGCATAGGGAGATTCAAACTCGAGTGCAAGGACACGGACACACTGCCTTGCCTTGAATTGATAAGAAATAAAAGAGTAACCACTTTTTTTAAAATTTCTAGATTTCTTTTGTATACGTTTAATTTGCAGTATTGTTCTTGTGATGTAGTCTTCTGTCCATTTTGTCATTTCTCAGAAAATGGCAGACTTTTGCAAAACCAGAAGAAATAGTGCTGCAGATCTTGTCATAGCTTCCTCCGCATTCTCTATTGCGATTCAGATGCGCTCGTAAAATCATGGTACAAGTTCATCAACAATCCAGAGACAACAGATTTTCATCCACCCACAAAAACATATATTCTTCCCAAGCGTTGCATCTTACTCGAAGAAATTTTTTTTGTCGCTTGTAAATCTTTGCAATGACAACGATAGTGATGTCTATTACCTTCAAGATCTCGACCTCAATGTTCCATTTTCTTGAGTGCTAAGGCATGAGTATTTGGACATTTCAGGCCATTTTCAGGGAATTATATGCCTACAGGGTTACTCCGAAAAAAGGTTTTTCTATGCAATCCGGCGCTAAAGGAATCCAAGCTTCTTCCCAAGTCGTGCCTTCATCTCCCTCCCCCGAAAGAAATGAACATATTGCAGTCCACAGGAGTAGGCTAGTAGCTGTGGGATTTGGCTACGATCGAAAAGCTAGAGACTAAAAAATTGTTAGAATCGTAATGCATTTCGAGTGTTTTTGGATTTTGTTTCACCGTCGCACGGCAGAGGTGTATGCTATGAGTTCAAACAAACCGTAAATGAACACAAGAAAGTCATCCTTTCGTTCGACATGGATGACGAATCGTTTTCCGACGTATCCGTGCCGGATAGTTTACAAGGTGCAAAAGAATGTTATGGGAGCCATACAGTGTGGAATGAATCCCTAGCTCTTTTTTCCTTTCACATATAGAAAGTGGGATTTGTAAATCCATTGGTATACGGAAAATGGATTTCAACTATGGGGGCGTTGAGAGTTGTTGGACAAAACATTTGACCATCGTACCAATTGCCGGATTTGGAATGCCATTCACATTTTGGAAAATCGACGAGCTTCCTATGGTTGCCAAAATTTCAACGACCTTCTAGCAAATAACAATGTAATTACTTCTCCTATACTGTCTGTTGGAAATTATGAAGTTTGAGTGAAAATTTCATTTGTCCCACATTGGTCATTCCCAAAACACTTCAACACTTTATAAGGCTTTGTCCTTATTAGAAAGTAATTGGAGTATTGGACTTGGAGAATGAATTTGGGGTCACCTTTGGGGTTGGGCTTTGATGTGTGCTAATTAATTGGTAATTAATATATATAATTAATTATAATTAATATATATTTAATTGTCAAAAGATGGGCCTGGGCCTTGGGGCTCTTGGGCTCTAAATACTTTAATTAATTATTTTTCGGATTTAATTAATTATTATTTTTTAAATTAAATTCGAAATTAATTATTTAAATATTTAAATTATTATTCCAACAGACTCATCTTTTCAGATGAAGTCTGTAGAGTGCAAGCACACAGAAACCAAAAAAACACCTCTCTGAAGAAGTGTCCCCAACAGATGCATCCATTCCTCATACCTGTTGCGAACAGGCATTCATCCATTATAAATATATGCATCTGCATATCATTTAAGACACTGAAAATTATCAAACCTTGAATACCAAGCATACTGAGAGTACCACAAACAAATTCGCCAGAAGTCTAGTTTTTCCGGTGCTGGAATTCTAAACTTAGATCGTTGAATCCTGGTGAGGCAGACGTCCGTAGAACTACAAGCACAGAGTAGGGGCGAATTTCTGTTTCAAGGACATTGCGGTACGCAAGCCTCGATCTTTAAAGTTGTCTGTGTTTAATTTTTATTCTAGTTCTTACTGTGTTAAATATCTGTTCGCATTTATTATTTGTTAGCATATTTAAATATTATAGATTGTTGATATATCTCCAACAATCTTGAAACAGAAAATGGATTCACAATCTGTAAATGTGAATGGCACTGTGCCAAAATACTCTGAAAAGCCTGAGAAGTTCAAAGGGCTGGACTTCAAGAGATGGCAACAGAAGATGTTGTTTTTCCTGACAACCATGAATCTCGCTCATGTTGTCAAGGAAGAAGCTCCGCAGTCTAGTGAGAATCCAATGAGTAGAGAGACTGTCATGGCAATTGAAGCTTGGACTCATTCTGAGTTTTGTTGCAGAAACTATATTTTAAATAGTTTGGATGACAATCTCTATGACATTTATTCTCTGTGCAAGACAGCGAAGGAGTTATGGGAATCCTTGGAGAAAAAGTATAAGATTGATGATGCCAGTTCAAAGAAATTTGTTATCGGTAAGTTTCTCAAATATACAATGGTGGATTCCAAATCTGTTGTTTCTCAGGTTGAAGAAATCCAGAAATTGATCTATGAATTGCACTCCGAGGGATGCGAGATCAATGAACACTTCCAAGTTGGTGCAATAATTGAGAAGTTGCCAACTTCCTGGAATGACTTCAAAATTTATCTCAAGCACAAGCGTCGTGAGATGAATATGGAAGATCTGATTCTGAGGCTAAGAGTGGAAGAAGACCACAGAAAGGCAGACCGTTCTGGAGGGATTGCTGCCATTGAAGCCAATGCGAATTATGTTGAGGGAGGAAACTCCAAGGCCAAGCCGAAAAAGAATAAGGCTCCTAAAACCAAGCAGTTTGTGCAATCTGCCCTTGCTCCAAGAGGCAAGAATCTGAAGAAGATTAAGGGCGCCTGCTATGTGTGTGGCAAATCTGGTCACAAGGCACAAGATTGTTATCATCGCAAGGATGGAAATCATGCCAACGGAAACAACAACAACCATGCTAACATGGCAATCACCGATGAAGAATTGGCTGCTGTTGTATCCGAGGTAAACATGGTCTTGAATGGGAATGAATGGCTGTTGGATACTGGTGCTACCAAGCACATATGCGATGACAGAAATCTGTTCACCGAATACCATCCTGCTGCCCCTGGAGAAAAGCTGTATATGGGCAATTCTGCCTCATCTGCGGTGGTGGGCAAAGGCAAAGTGATACTCAAATTCACATCTGGAAAGAGTCTCACCTTGCTAAATGTGCTGCATGTTCCTGAAATAAGGAGGAACTTGGTTTCTGGACCTATTCTGATTACTAAGGGCTTTAAACTTGTAATGGAATCCAACAAATTTGTACGTACCAAGGGTGGGATGTTTGTTGGAAAGGGATATGTGGCTGATGGCCTTGTGAAACTCAATGTAATTGCCATTGATGATGCTAATAAAATAAATGCTTCTACTTATATTGTTGAGTCTTCTAATATTTGGCATGCTAGATTAGGACATGTTAATTTTCGTTCCATGCAAAGAATGGTTAAATTAGAATTATTACCTAAATTCGAAATTGATTTTAATCATAAATGTGAAACATGTACTGAATCGAAATTTGCTAGGCAAACGAGAAAGTCAATTTTGGAAAGATCGAATGAATTACTTGGATTAATTCATAGTGATCTTTGTGACTTTAAATCCACACCATCTCGTGGAGGAAAGAATTATTATGTCACTTTTATTGATGATTGCAGTAAGTATTGCTATGTTTATTTGATTCATAGCAAGGACGAAGCTTTGAATATGTTTAAGACATATAAAGCCGAAGTTGAAAATCAACTTGAGAGAAAAATCAAAGCACTTAGATCCGATAGAGGAGGGGAATATGAGTCTATTGCCTTCTCAGATTTTTGTGCACAACATGGAATTATACATCAAACAACGGCTCCATACACACCACAACAAAATGGTGTTGCCGAAAGGAAAAATAGAACTTTCAAAGATATGATTAATTCCATGTTAAATAGTTCTGGGCTTCCACACAGTTTGTGGGGTGAAGCTTTACTTACTGCAAATACCATATTAAATAAGGTTCCTCTAAAAAAGATTGACGAGTCACCTTATGAATTATGGAAAGGACATAAACCCACTTATAAAACCCTCAAAGTGTGGGGTTGCTTAGCAAAAGTGCAAGTTCCGTTACCAAAGAGAACGAAACTAGGACCTAAAACTATTGATTGCGTATTTATTGGTTATGCAAATAATAGTGCTGCATATAGGTTTCTAGTTATAAAATCTTCGATTTCTGATATACATGTTAACACTATATTAGAATCCGCGGATGCAGAATTCTTTGAGGATATATTTCCTTACAAAGAAAAGGAATCTGGTTCTAATACAAAGAGGGTTCATGATCATAGTCATGATGACGCCTCTTCCTCTGGTGTCCAAGAAAATGATATGGAACCAAGAAGAGGAAAAAGAACCAAAGTTTCTAAAAATTTTGGACCAGATTTCATTGCTTATTTGTCCGAGAATGAACCTAGAACTTTTAAAGAAGCAATGTCTTCTTCCGAGGCTCCTTTATGGAAGGAAGCAATTAAAAGTGAAATGGAATCCATTATGGAAAATAACACATGGGAATTGGTTGATTTACCTCCTGGTAGTAAACCAATTGGTCATAAATGGATTTTCAAGAAGAAACTTAAGGCGGATGGAACCATTGACAAGTTCAAGGCACGTTTAGTAGCCAAAGGTTATCGCCAAAAGGAAGGGTTGGATTATTTCGACACTTATTCTCCAGTTTCTCGCATAACGTCAATTAGGACGTTAATAGCGATTGCGGCTGTGTACAACTTTGATATACATCAAATGGATGTAAAAACAGCATTCTTAAATGGAGAACTTGATGAAGAAATATATATGGAACAACCTGAAGGGTTCGTGCTTAAAGGACAAGAAAACAAAGTGTGCAAACTAGTTAAGTCATTATATGGACTTAAACAAGCACCAAAGCAATGGCACGAGAAATTTGATCATACCTTGTTGACACATGGGTTCAAAATTAATGAATCTGATAAATGTGTCTACATTAAGAGTAATGATAAAACTTGTGTTATTGTTTGCTTGTATGTGGATGATATGCTCATAATGGGAAGCGATAATGATGTTATAAACCAAACAAAGAAAATGTTGAATTCAAGTTTTGACATGAAAGACTTAGGTCAAGCCGATGTCATTTTAGGAATTCAAATTAAGAGAAATAGTGAAGGGTATGTCCTTACACAGTCCCATTATGCAAAAAAAATAATACGAAGGTTTGGTCAATTTGACTGCAAACCTGCTGCAACTCCTTTTGATGCTGCTTGCAAGTTGGAGAAAAATAAAGGCTCTGCCATATCTCAACTTGAATATTCTCAAGTAATTGGAAGTCTAATGTACTTGATGAATTCTACTAGGCCCGACTTAGCTTATGCAGTAAGTAGGCTTAGTAGATATACAAGTAATCCTGCACAAGAGCATTGGGATGCTTTAGTAAGAGTGTTAAGGTATTTGAAAAATACACTTGACTACGGATTACACTACACAAAGTATCCACCTGTTGTAGAAGGCTTCAGTGATGCCAATTGGATTTCTGACACTACAGAATCCAAGTCGACAAGTGGATATGTTTTTACCTTGGGAGGTGCAGCAATATCTTGGAAATCCTCTCAACAAAAATGTATAGCTCGTTCCACTATGGAGTCGGAGTTTATAGCTTTAGACTTGGCTGGCGAAGAAGCCGAGTGGCTTAAACATTTTTTTGAGGATATTCCAATGTGGCCAAAGCCTGTAACTGCTATATGTATACATTGTGACAATATGGCCGCACAAGCAAGGGCCAAAAGTCATGTATACAATGGTAAGTCGCGTCACATCAGGCGTCGGCATAATACTCTTAAGAAGTTGCTCTCCAATGGAGTAATATCCATTGATTATGTGAAGTCAAAGGAAAATATAGCTGATCCTTTGACAAAAGGCCTACCAAGAGAGCAAATATTATTTACATCGAGGGGAATGGGTCTCAAGCCAATTCAATGAATCGAACTGGGCGGAAACCTTACCTAGCTGATTGGAGATCCCATGGTCTAGGTTCAATAGGCCAACTGGTTGAGTTTGATTCACAAGTTGAACACACAACTTGCCCATTCTTATGATAAACTGTGTGTTGTCTGTTGAGTTTGAGGGGTTATGTTTTATACATTTAATGACATTAATATCTTGTTATCAAGAGGAATATGGCAGACTATTCTTAATTAATGTCACCTATATAGGAGTAAATGGGGCCACATTTATGAGAATTGAAATGGCTAAATTCTCTAAAGCTCCTACGAAATCCGGGATCTGTTCAGGGCCAAAATGAACACAACCGTATGAATTGACGTGTGGCAGACATGATATGTGTGTAGCATATTGTCTCGGTTTACTACTGCGGTGAACAGTTCAAGATCTTCCACATCCACTGCGTCACCAAGTAAACCCGATATGTTTTCACTAGGGTAAGTTCAAGTCCAAAAGACACTTCACCCGATGCATATCATGTCTATTCTCTCTCAGTTTTAGGCAGCCTAGTTATACATTTGCATTTTACATTTGCATTCAAATGTGGGGTGATTGTTGAGTTTGAATGAAATTTCAACTCAAATGTGGGGTATTGTTGGAAATTATGAAGTTTGAGTGAAAATTTCATTTGTCCCACATTGGTCATTCCCAAAACACTTCAACACTTTATAAGGCTTTGTCCTTATTAGAAAGTAATTGGAGTATTGGACTTGGAGAATGAATTTGGGGTCACCTTTGGGGTTGGGCTTTGATGTGTGCTAATTAATTGGTAATTAATATATATAATTAATTATAATTAATATATACTTTAATTAATTATTTTTCGGATTTAATTAATTATTATTTTTTAAATTAAATTCGAAATTAATTATTTAAATATTTAAATTATTATTCCAACAGACTCATCTTTTCAGATGAAGTCTGTAGAGTGCAAGCACACAGAAACCAAAAAAACACCTCTCTGAAGAAGTGTCCCCAACAGATGCATCCATTCCTCATACCTGTTGCGAACAGGCATTCATCCATTATAAATATATGCATCTGCATATCATTTAAGACACTGAAAATCATCAAACCTTGAATACCAAGCATACTGAGAGTACCACAAACAAATTCGCCAGAAGTCTAGTTTTTCCGGTGCTGGAATCCTAAACTTAGATCGTTGAATCCTGGTGAGGCAGACGTCCGTAGAACTACAAGCACAGAGTAGGGGCGAATTTCTGTTTCAAGGACATTGCGGTACGCAAGCCTCGATCTTTAAAGTTGTCTGTGTTTAATTTTTATTCTAGTTCTTACTGTGTTAAATATCTGTTCGCATTTATTATTTGTTAGCATATTTAAATATTACAGATTGTTGATATATCTCCAACACTGTCTAGTAACCATATCAATTCTCATGTAGTAAACGAAACCACTTAATATCGACAAACAAATCAACTGTTAACATGTTTATAGATACTATTGAACTTCAACTACGTAACTGGTGGCATTGTGTCCAAATACTTGTCCTTGAAATTGAAAATCTATATGGGGAGAAAATGGCGACATGAAACATCTTGGTATTATATCCACATAATTTTAGAACCGAACGTAAAAACTACAAAGATTTTACTTAGGCACACAGATCTTCCCATATATACTGGAGCAGAAAACAAGACAATGTGAATGATTAACTCAAAATATCCAGCAGTATAGAAATTCATTGCTCCTTGGTCTCTCATCCTTTACCAGTTTGCCCTGTATTCCGAGTTTCGAACATACATCTTTGACTTTCACCACAAATTGACAGCTTGTACAGCTCCTTCTCTCTCTTTTTCCAGATCCAGCCAATGTCAAACTCATCCTTTCCGCACTTCCACGTATCTCCACCTGCGTAAAATCGCTCGTTAGTAGTTGCTTTCCCCAGGCAAAGAAAGCTTCACATTCAACCCCCCTAAAATGCTGAATCATGTCTGCTCATGCATCATTATCATTATAACTTGGTCAAATTCATATAGATATGGTTGGTCGACTATTTTATTTCGATTATATAAACTAAACAAATATTAGCAAATTCTAGGGCGGCCCAAAGAATTGAGTGAGCAAAACTAAGAGGTAAAGGAAATCCAATTAAGTAAAGGTGAAGGACACAAGAGGAGCTATGATTGACCAACGACTGTCACTTATATAATATACAATGAATAAATGGAAAGGAGAGAGGCATAGAGACTCTAACCGGAAAATTAATCTGAATCAGATGACATTTGAGAATGTGGATCCAGTGTCGCGATCATTTTAGACAGCATCTCACCCATGTCTTCTAATTCATCCTTTGCAAAGCCCCGACTTCTAACTAACTCCGCCCCAGGTGCTCCTCTGGCAATCCCACAGCTACGAAGGCCACCCAGTCTATTCTCCAAAAATGGCAAGACGGCACTGCTAGACCGTAGTCTAGCTGCCATAGGGATGGAATGAACATCAAGTGATCCCCTTGATGGGGAACCAACAATTGGCGTGCTCAAAAGTTCACCATGTTGGCCAACAAGGTTGCCAAAGATTGAAGGAAAAGGCAAAGGTATTGGAAGAGGACATTGAGCCACTGACAGATGGCAGAACATTGGCCTTGTTATTGCATGCTCATAGGCAGCGTGAACTGTATCCTTAACTTCAGAAATTGATGCCCGATGACCTCCTGTTGAACAGAAACAATGAGTTAAAATATAATAAGCATCCAGTCATGAATGTTCTCTAGTCACTAAGGCAACTAGAGCGTTCACTAAATTTCATATTCAGAAAATATGATCATTGAACGATAAGCCATGAACTATCCTTAATGTTCTCTAGGAAACTAAAGAAAACATAATAAGGAAAAACTGATGTTTTACTGGTCTAAAACGTACCTGATCCTAGGGCCCCATGGACTGTCATGGATTCTACTGACTGTAAGTCCTCGATATCTTCTGCTGTCTCTGTGTCAATGGCTGCAAATTCCTTAATAAAGTCTCACCAAGCGAATTCCCTGTTTAAAATGCCAAAGAATTAACCAAAATCACTGCTATTAATTGAGGGACTGGTATGAAAATCAATTAAAATAAATACCAGCTAAAGAAGGGGATGGCATTGCAGCATCCGGAATGGCAACCATATTTTGCCTAGCTTGCCCTGATAAGATTTGCACAACCTCACTAACAGTCACAGCACCAGAAGCATAAGATGATTCTCCAGTGGGCCCAAGTGGTTCCATTCGAAAAGGGAGACTAACGGAATGTAGGGTGGCAGCGTAAGCTGCACTGCAGTGTTAAGGCCTTTCATCATTGATGCTGAGAAAGGTTGAAGCTTTGCCTTTCAAATCAAGTGAAAAGACGATTAGTCCACAAGAAAACTTATCCGGAACAGAGAAAGTAAGGGAGCATCTACACTGACCATAGAAACCGAATAGCAAACCATTGGTTCAAAATAAAGCTTTTAAACCTAGCTTCCATATCAGTTATGCCAATACTCTTTTGGTGGGCTTATTTAACTACCTAAGAAGAATATTAACGATTTCATCATGATAAATAGGATGACACCGGGCATCCGAGGGGAAAAAAGGCTCTACAATCACAATGTTGGAGCAACATGTAAAATGAATCTGAAGAGTCTTGAAACTCAATTTATTACTCAATTGTATGAATAATAATTTTATGATGTGAACGAGCCAACAAAAGGGTATAAACCTTGACGCTAAATTTTTTTTCAAAATTCAAAGTTTATAGATAATATTGGTGATTTAGTTAATAGTCATTAATAATATCCCTAAAAAAAAGGTATAAATCCTGACAAGCCAAAAAAAATCTCCTTATCAACTAAAAGGATAAAGTGGGAAATCAACATATAGCATTTTTATTTTTAAAAAAAATAAACTAATGACATGTAAATAAAATAAATTTAAAAATGATTAGGTGGACACTAGTTAAAGCGTCTTAATCAAATTTTTAAAAGAAACAACTGTTTAATAAAAATTATGTGAAAAAAGAGTGGGGGATTCTAATTTTCTCAAAATTACATATTGAATGATAGAATACTGTCTCAAGAAAAATTGGTTTCACACAAAATTATCTCAAATATTTGAATTTAAACCCAACGATCACACGAAAATCACGATGATAACCAATTTTGATAATTTACTTAGATTGTGTGTGTTCGTGAAGGGAAATTTTATTTAAACCCATGTAACCTCTTTCTACACCCAACTTAAATTTTAAATGTTAATTGTCTATTTTATCCTATTGCATAATTACTATTAAGTACAAAATGAAATTAATAATAAAACTCAAATTTATCAATAAACCCAAACACTATAATTAAACCCTACGATCACTCTTTGTTTATCCTACGTTCATTCCGGCTAAAACCCTAATAGCTCTCATAGAGAAAAACAAGTTTTTTTTTTATTGATGGATGGTGATTTTGAAGTTTTGAATCCTCCAACCAAGATTTGACTCAATTTATGAATTTTTTGTTCGTTTGGTTTCAATTTTTTAGAGTTTAGAAGATGAGTATTTTGGTTTTAATTTTCTTTCAATTAATCCCGCATAGTTTGTTTATCTTTCTTCAACATCAAATTGCTGCAGTCGCTTAACAAAAAAAAAGAAAAAAAAAGAAAAAGAAAGAAAGAAAGTGTTTCAACTAATATTAGAAGCCATGTTGAAATCGATTGATCGAAGGAGGAGTCCCTGCGTAGCTCCTGCTCCAATTCAATGCTTCTTCATGATTCACGTGCAGCGATCCGTCTCTACCACCACCACCACCTTCTATCTCGTCCTTTCCATCTTTTGTGTCGTTTTTCTTTTTTCTGTAGCTGCGTGCAACTATGTGAAACCCCCAATCATTAAAAAAAAAAAAAAAAAAAAACTTCTATAAGACACAACCTAATCACCTCAAACCCTACCTAATTTATTAATTAACCAAAAATCATCATGAATAAATTTTAAGCACATCAATTTATTCAAACTTCCAATCTCCTTTCATATATGGCCTTTTATCGAATTAAAAAATAAAAAGACGGGAACTTGAAGAGAAAAACAAAACCAGAACAATGCACTCGTTGATCGATAATGCAAAGGGAGAGATGGTGATACATGGTTTTTGTCAACATCTATAGAAATGTCAGTCCTGTAGCCATGGCTGAATTCACACCTAATTTTTAGTGTCTATTTCCAGACGACGTAAAGATAGAGTTAAAAATCAAATGGGTGTAAAGAAAAATCTACATATTGAATTGGGTTTATGGGGGTATAATAGGTAATAAATTTGGGTTTAAAGAGATATTAATAGTTTGGTCAAAAATCAAATGGGTGCAAAGAGTAAGTTGGGTGTAGAAATAGATTATATGGGTTTAAATAAAATTTCCCGTTCGTGAATCGTAGAAACCAGTTTTTCTTCTTTTTATAAGGACAATGATATAACACCAAACTTATAAGGGGTTGTGCTACTATTCATATTACCAATTTATCTTATGGTGCAACCTCAACTTTTTTCATGGTATCATAGTAGGTTGGCATACGTGTGGAATTCAAGGATCACTCATGCTCCACGTCACCCGTTAAAAAACACTTTGTGTGTACTTATAAGAGGTTGAACTATTCTCCATATTGTCAATTGATTGTATGGTAAACTTCAATTTTCTAGCTAAATGTTTAAAAATAATTGGAAGAATGAGTTTATTGTTCCTCGATCGATTCATTTGTGTTTTTATTTGACAAGGATATGATTATATTAAGAATCAAGTTGATTGATTGAGGCGTGATGATGTGATGTCGTTTCACATGAATGAATTTTATCTTTATTAAATTAAACATTTATAAATAGAAATTTAAGAAATGTGGAGTACTGACTCTATAATTCAACTTTATGAGAAATGTGGAGTACTGACTCTATAAATGTGGAGTACTGACTCTATAAATAGAAATTTAAGAAATGTGGAGTACTGACTCTATAATTCAACTTTAATCGTGGCAGTTTTTAAATATTTTTGACAGATTCTGACGGTTTTTAAGTTAATTGTGGCGATTATAATCGACAAAAATGAAAATTTTATTATTTTGAAATGTTATATTGATAAAAATAAATAAATAAACACATATTTTTAATTTTTTTTCCACTCATGATCCTAAAGTCTAATGAACCCAATTCCCACGAGCAATAAATTTTCTGAGAGAATAATAACAACAGACTACAATCTGAAGCTCTATCATTTTTGTAATAAGGATTATTGTGACAGTCCGTCCCGAGCGAGGATGTGAAATGACTAAAATGTCCCTGGATGTTGAGGTAAGTTTTATAAATTATGAGTTAGTTTGTGTGGGTGACAAAGTGGAATTTAATTATTCCTAAGTTTTAGTTATGCTTAGGACTAATTGAGGATGTTTTAATTATAAGGTTTTGTGTATGTGGACAAAATTGACCCACACACACACTCACTCCCTCACCTCTCTCCCGTGCCCTCTCTCTTCCTCAAGCACTCTCCCTCTCTTCTCTTTGGTACGGCCAAAGGCCAAAAAAAACCCTTGCAACTTCGTGGATCGAAGCTCTAAAGGTAATATTCGAACTCATCTCAAGTCCCTGAGTTCAAATATATAGTTTTTGGAACGTAAAACCTTCGATTTCACGTTGAACTCGCGATGTTACTATTCATGCACTGTTCATGCAAATTTTTATACGTGATTTTTATGGATTTCTGGGTTCATAGAAAGCTTGTGGAGGTCCTAAGGAGTCTAGGAGTGGTTCGTTTGAAAGTTTTGGACGTCGGGATAGCTAGATCGAAGGTGGTGAAGTGGCCGGACTATCGAGGCTTTTCCGGCCAATTTCCGACATCTTTGGAACTTTTGGTAAGTACGAATGTGTTCTACGTGTTGAGGGCTTCGTTTTGATATAAAATGCATGAAAAATGGTTGAGAAATGAATAAGTTATGGACCTTGAAAATTCCCAGATTTTTCCGGCGAAAAACACCATTTCCGGTGTTCTTCTTCAATTTTCCGGCGGGTGCGCGTGGGGGGCGCGTGGACCCGAGCCTTACCAGGCGCGTGGGGGCGCGTGCTACAGTAAAAAAATTTACAAAAAATACCACGACGCTCGTGATGTCGTGTAGATCATTGTGGTATATTCATATGCCCAATTTGAGCAATGTATGAGAAGTTATTTCCTTAGTTCCGTCTATGTGCTTAAAATAATGTTTGTACAGTTATTTCTCATATAGGCGAGACTTATCCGGAGGACGAGCGTAGCCAGGCTAGGCACGGGGGCTACGACCCTTCGACTTATCAGTGAGTGGGCTTTTGTTTTCAGTATATATGTATATATGAAAGTGGTTTTCCCAGAAACTTAATTAAACGTTTTATGCCATTTGAAATGCCATGCAAAATATACTCATTATTCATGCATATGTTATATGATTGGTAAGTGATATGGTAAGACGCCGAGGCCGTCAGGTAAGGCAGGTGAGTATGACGATTATGATATATTGATGAGATGTGATATATGATGAGATTATGCACCAGGTGTTAGTGCCGGCCGAGAGTGGCCTAGCTTTCACGTGATTGTTCACCTAATTGCACCACACGCTCACTTGGATCCAAGATAGGTGCCAGCCTGTCGTACAGACCACCTTAAGTGGTTCCGACTCGGAGGTGACACATGTTGTACACATAGCTTTCACGTGAATGTCGCACTGAGCGTTCTTATACACCTAGCCTGTCGTACAGACCACTATAGGTGGTTCCGACTCGAGTGCACTTAGAGATAGATGAGATATTGATGAGATGATGGATATTGCGTATGATATAACTCACTTGCATCATTGATTTCATTTAGAGTTATTTGGCATGGCAAACTTACTTCAAAGCTTATTTTGAAACTGTTTTGAGATGTGTTAAGACTATATTGGCATAAAACTTGATTTAGATTGAGATTTGAGATGTTGGCATATCGTGGCTCACTCTGGTGACCATGAGTTGTGATATATATACATATGCTATTTTCTGGGACATATTATACAGGTTTTACGGCGAGGGGATAGAAGTGATATTTGAAAGAGTTTTGTAAAACCTTTATTTTTGCCCACTCACGCGTTTTGTTTTTCGCCCCTCCAGGTATTAAGTAGAATCTAGCTGGTGGCTTACGAGGATTCAGCGGAAGTTCTGACAGTTCTGCTTAAATGTAGGACCCATCTTCGGGCGTTGTAATTTAGTTTGTGTCCTACTTGACTGCACCTAGACTTATGCTCTGAATATGTGTATTACACCTAAACTCCCTCTCTTTAGCACACTTTCTGGATAGAACTGCTAGTAGTTAAGTTTTAAATTCTTAGTGATTTTCTTATTACAACAGCTTCCGCTTTGCACATATGGTTACGTCACGCTCACGTGACGGCCAGCATGCCCTGATTCTAGGGTCGGGGTGTGTCAGTTTGGTATCAGAGCCTAGGTTTGCAGTCCTGTATATCTTTGGACATTCTAATTCTTTGATGTTTTCTGTCAGAACTATGCCGCCTCGTAGAGAGCCACGTCGTTCAGCTGAACCTAGTTTTCCGGGTATAGCTCAGTTAGGGGAAGCTATTGCTAGCGCCATTCGGGAAACTCTTCGCCCTCCTCAAAGAACTCCTCTGGAGTCTGTGTATAATTTAAAGTTGGTGCATTTTAAAGGTAATGAAGGATATGAGGGTGCTGAGAAATGGTTCAATCATGTTGAGAAGACTTACAAGGTTATGGAGAGTCAGGGGAGTCTTCCTTCTGAAAAGTGGGTCGAGACTACCACATGGTTCTTAGATGAAGAGCCTACAACCTGGTGGAATCAGGAGTCGCGCGATATGCCACGTGAGGTAGCTTCAAACTGGGAGGTGTTTAAGGCGTCGTTTCGTAAGAGATTTGTGCCTCCTGAGTATTTGGACCAAAAGAAACAGGAATTTACTCAACTGAAGCAGAGGAAAATGTCAGTGAATGAGTACTATAGGAAGTTTACGGACTTGTCTCGATATGATGAGGATGTGGCTGCTAACCCAGTGGAGATGCTTCGTCGTTTCAAGCTAGGCACTAAAAAGAAATGGCGTTCTTTCGCGACCGCCATTCATTGTGATACTTACCATGATTTTTACGAGATCTTAGTGAAGATTGAGGACTCAGAAAATATACCTAGTGAGAGTGATGAAGAAGAGGAAAAAGATGGCAATCAGGGAAAGAATAGTAAGGGTAAAGGTCTTATGCCTCAGGGACCTCGCCAGACCCAGAATTTTAAGAAGAGTGGAGCCAGTTCTAGTTCTTCCAGCGGTGGCATGAGTGTCACAGGTAATAGGAGGGGAGGTCGATTTTCTGGGGGACCCAGATTTCAGAGGCTGAGAGACTTTGGTGGATCTGGAGGATCTGGTGGTTCAGGTACTCCTATTTGTCGACGATGTAATAGCCGACATTTTGGAGAATGCAGACAGGGAAATAGGGGATGCTTTGTTTGTGGTCAGGTGGGACATCGAGCTGCTAATTGCCCACAGAATCAACAGAGGCCCCAGCAACCTTCTTTACCACCTCCAGCTCCAGTTCAGCAGGCCCCAGCTTATAGTGGTTATAGTCAGCCAGGTCGTGGAAGTGCCTACCATTATCAAGGTGATGTGGTTCCCTATCCTCCAGGGCAGTATCAGTACTCCCAGGATCCTTATTATCAGGGTGGTTATAATCAGCAGTCAGGAGGTTATGTGCCCTATCAGCAAAGCGGCTATGGTCAGCAGTTCTCGACGGGTGGATCACAGTGGCAGTCAGGGGGACAACCTCAGCAGGTTGATACTACTACTAGTAGTGCGGGATCTTCGAGACAGCACAGTCAGTCAGGTCAGGGACGTAGTTCACAGGGCCGAGGTGTTCATGCCAACAGAGGTCGAGGAGGAAGGCATCATGCTCAAGGACGTATCAACAACATTACTTTGCAGGATGCTCAGAATAATCCTGACTTGATAATGGGTACGTTAAATATTCTTGGTTATCATGCTAGAGTGTTGATTGATTGTGGTGCTTCTCATTCTGTGATTTCTCATACATTTGCTCAATTGACTCAACCTCATTCTATACCCTTGGGTCATGAGTTAGAATTTTCTATGCCTAGAGGAGAAAAGTGTTCAGTTAGCTATGTATACCCGAATTGTCCTGTGATGATTGAGGATGCAGTTATGCCAGCTAATCTCCTTCCATTAGAACTTGTGGATTTCGATGTGATTTTGGGAGTAGACTGGCTAGATTATAATATTGCTGATATCCACTGTCGTGAGAAGACGGTGACTTTCCGTCGCCCAGGTTTACCTGGAGTTAAGTTCGTGGGCGAAAGTGGTGGATTAAGGCATGGTGTTATTTCTGCCATGAGGGCAAAGAAACTGCTCAATAAAGGATGTCAAGGATACTTAGCTCATGTGGTATTGAATGACACTACTCCTAGTAGTTTGGAGGAAATTCGAGTGGTTAGACATTTTCCAGATGTCTTCCCAGAGGATTTGCCTGGATTGCCGCCGGATAGAGATGTGGAGTTCACCATTGATTTACTTCCAGGTACGGACCCTATATCTTTAACTCCATATAGAATGGCTCCAGCTGAACTAAGAGAATTAAAAGCTCAATTGCAAGAATTAGTTGATAAAGGTTTCATCCAGCCTAGTATTTCTCCTTGGGGAGCCCCTGTGTTGTTTGTTCGAAAGAAAGATGGGACTTTGAGACTATGCATTGATTATAGGCAATTGAATCGGGTGACGATTAAAAACCGTTACCCATTGCCTCGCATAGATGACCTATTTGATCAACTTCGAGGTGCCCGTGTGTTCTCTAAGATTGATTTGAGGTCCGGGTATTATCAAATGAAGATTAGGAGTGATGATGTTCCTAAAACGGCCTTTAGGACCCGATATGGGCATTATGAGTTCTTGGTGATGCCGTTTGGATTGACTAATGCACCAGCAGCTTTTATGAGGTTAATGAATGATGTGTTTCATCAGTACTTGGATAGATTTGTCATTGTGTTTATTGATGATATTCTGGTGTATTCTAAGTCAAAAGCAGAGCATGCTAGACATCTTAAGTTAGTATTACAATGTTTGAGGGAACATCAGTTGTACGCCAAGTTTAGTAAATGTCAGTTTTGGTTGAATCAAGTGGCATTCTTGGGACATATTGTATCGGCACAAGGAATCCAAGTAGACCCTCAAAAGATAGCAGCAGTGGAGAATTGGGAGCAACCACGAACCGTCACTGAGGTAAGGAGTTTTCTTGGTTTAGCAAGTTACTATAGACGGTTTGTTCAAGACTTCTCTATGATTGCGTTACCACTAACGAAGTTAACCAGAAAGGATGTTAAGTTTGAGTGGGACGAAAATTGTGAGCAAAGTTTTCAGCAGTTGAAATATTGCCTCACTCATGCACCTGTTTTGGTACTTCCGGATGATGGTGGTAACTTTGAGATTTATAGTGATGCTTCTTTAAATGGTTTGGGATGTGTTTTGATGCAACATGGTAGGGTGATAGCCTATGCTTCTCGGCAATTGAAAGTTCATGAAAGAAACTACCCTACTCATGATCTTGAATTGGCAGCTATTGTGTTTGCTTTGAAGATTTGGAGACATTATCTCTATGGCGAGAAATGTAAGATCTTTTCTGATCATAAGAATCTTCGGTATTTATTCACTCAGAATGAACTTAATCTTCGTCAGCGAAGATGGATGGAGCTACTTAGTGATTATGATTTCACGATCGAGTATCATCCAGGTCGTGCAAATGTGGTGGCAGATGCTTTGAGTAGAAAACCTCAGGGTAGACTTTATGCCTTGTATGATAGCAGAGTTCCTCTTCTTGGTGATTTAAGGGCTACCGGAGTGAAATTGCAAATGGAAGAGAAAAAGGAAGCTATACTTGCAAATTTCCAGGTTAGGCCCATTTTGATTGACCGGATTCTTGTTACTCAAATGGAAGATGAAGGAGTTCAAGAACTAATACGGGCTAGAGAAAGAGGAGAAAAGAAAGATCTTAAGGTTCGAGAGACTGATGGTATGTTGATGCAAGAAAATCGGATGTATGTGCCAAATGATGTAGATTTAAAGAAGGAAATCCTTGATGAGGCACACATTTCGGCATATGCGATGCATCCAGGAAGTACGAAGATGTATCATACCATTAGACCGTTCTATTATTGGCCGGGCATGAAAAGGGAAATTGCAGAGTATGTGAGCAGATGTGCAATTTGCCAACAGGTTAAAGCAGAAAGGAAAAAGCCATTTGGGTTGATGCAACCGCTTTCCATTCCTCAGTGGAAGTGGGAACATATCACTATGGACTTCGTGTATAAGCTTCCACGTACACGAAATGGTTTTGATGGCATTTGGGTGATAGTAGATCGGCTTACCAAGTCTGCACACTTCATTCCAGTAAGAGAAGATTATTCCTTGAATAGGTTGGCTAAATTGTACATATCTAATATTGTGAAGTACCATGGGATTCCAGTGAGTATTATTTCGGACAGGGACCCGAGATTCACTTCTAAATTTTGGGTTGCATTTCAAAAAGCTCTTGACACGAGTTTGCGTTATAGTACAGCTTATCATCCTCAGACAGACGGACAATCTGAGAGGACGATTCAGACGTTGGAGGATATGTTGAGATGTTCAGTGTTACAGTTTGGTGACTCTTGGCATGATCGTTTGGATTTGATGGAGTTTGCCTACAATAACAGTTTTCACTCGAGTATTGGGATGGCACCATTTGAGGCACTGTATGGTAGAGCTTGCCGTACACCTGTGTGTTGGTCAGATGTTGGTGAACGAGTTTTGGTGGGTCCTGAGATAGTAGAGGAGACTACTCAGAATATTCAAGTAATCAAAGCTAACATGAAAACAGCCCAAGATCGTCAAAAGAGCTTAGCAGACAGGCATGCCACTGATCGAGTTTATAAAGTGGATGATTGGGTATTCTTGAAGTTGTCGCCTTGGAAAGGTGTTGTTCGGTTTGGAAAGAAAGGAAAGCTGAGTCCTAGGTTTATTGGACCTTATCGGATCACTGAAAGAGTTGGTGAAGTGGCTTACAGGCTTGAGTTGCCTCCAGAGTTATCCAGGGTGCACAATGTATTTCATGTATCAATGCTTCGGCATTATGTCTCAGATCCTTCTCATGTGATACCTCCTCAACCATTGGAAATCAATCCGGACTTGACTTATGATGAGGAGCCAGTGACTATTCTTGATAGGAAGGAAAAGGTTCTGAGGAATAAGACCGTACAACTGGTAAAAGTTCTATGGAGAAACCATTCGGTGGAAGAAGCTACATGGGAAACAGAGGAACGGATGAGAGAGATGTATCCCAGGTTGTTCTATGGTTAATAGAGGATGTGTTGGATTTGGAAATTTCGAGGACGAATTTTTCATAAGATGGGGAGATTGTGACAGTCCGTCCCGAGCGAGGATGTGAAATGACTAAAATGTCCCTGGATGTTAAGGTAAGTTTTATAAATTATGAGTTAGTTTGTGTGGGTGACAAAGTGGAATTTAATTATTCCTAAGTTTTAGTTATGCTTAGGACTAATTGAGGATGTTTTAATTATAAGGTTTTGTGTATGTGGACAAAATTGACCCACACACACACTCACTCCCTCACCTCTCTCCCGTGCCCTCTCTCTTCCTCAAGCACTCTCCCTCTCTTCTCTTTGGTACGGCCAAAGGCCAAAAAAAACCCTTGCAACTTCGTGGATCGAAGCTCTAAAGGTAATATTCGAACTCATCTCAAGTCCCTGAGTTCAAATATATAGTTTTTGGAACGTAAAACCTTCGATTTCACGTTGAACTCGCGATGTTACTATTCATGCACTGTTCATGCAAATTTTTATACGTGATTTTTATGGATTTCTGGGTTCATAGCAAGCTTGTGGAGGTCCTAAGGAGTCTAGGAGTGGTTCGTTTGAAAGTTTTGGACGTCGGGATAGCTAGATCGAAGGTGGTGAAGTGGCCGGACTATCGAGGCTTTTCCGGCCAATTTCCGACATCTTTGGAACTTTTGGTAAGTACGAATGTGTTCTACGTGTTGAGGGCTTCGTTTTGATATAAAATGCATGAAAAATGGTTGAGAAATGAATAAGTTATGGACCTTGAAAATTCCCAGATTTTTCCGGCGAAAAACACCATTTCCGGTGTTCTTCTTCAATTTTCCGGCGGGTGCGCGTGGGGGGCGCGTGGACCCGAGCCTTACCAGGCGCGTGGGGGCGCGTGCTACAGTAAAAAAATTTACAAAAAATACCACGACGCTCGTGATGTCGTGTAGATCATTGTGGTATATTCATATGCCCAATTTGAGCAATGTATGAGAAGTTATTTCCTTAGTTCCGTCTATGTGCTTAAAATAATGTTTGTACAGTTATTTCTCATATAGGCGAGACTTATCCGGAGGACGAGCGTAGCCAGGCTAGGCACGGGGGCTACGACCCTTCGACTTATCAGTGAGTGGGCTTTTGTTTTCAGTATATATGTATATATGAAAGTGGTTTTCCCAGAAACTTAATTAAACGTTTTATGCCATTTGAAATGCCATGCAAAATATACTCATTATTCATGCATATGTTATATGATTGGTAAGTGATATGGTAAGACGCCGAGGCCGTCAGGTAAGGCAGGTGAGTATGACGATTATGATATATTGATGAGATGTGATATATGATGAGATTATGCACCAGGTGTTAGTGCCGGCCGAGAGTGGCCTAGCTTTCACGTGATTGTTCACCTAATTGCACCACACGCTCACTTGGATCCAAGATAGGTGCCAGCCTGTCGTACAGACCACCTTAAGTGGTTCCGACTCGGAGGTGACACATGTTGTACACATAGCTTTCACGTGAATGTCGCACTGAGCGTTCTTATACACCTAGCCTGTCGTACAGACCACTATAGGTGGTTCCGACTCGAGTGCACTTAGAGATAGATGAGATATTGATGAGATGATGGATATTGCGTATGATATAACTCACTTGCATCATTGATTTCATTTAGAGTTATTTGGCATGGCAAACTTACTTCAAAGCTTATTTTGAAACTGTTTTGAGATGTGTTAAGACTATATTGGCATAAAACTTGATTTAGATTGAGATTTGAGATGTTGGCATATCGTGGCTCACTCTGGTGACCATGAGTTGTGATATATATACATATGCTATTTTCTGGGACATATTATACAGGTTTTACGGCGAGGGGATAGAAGTGATATTTGAAAGAGTTTTGTAAAACCTTTATTTTTGCCCACTCACGCGTTTTGTTTTTCGCCCCTCCAGGTATTAAGTAGAATCTAGCTGGTGGCTTACGAGGATTCAGCGGAAGTTCTGACAGTTCTGCTTAAATGTAGGACCCATCTTCGGGTGTTGTAATTTAGTTTGTGTCCTACTTGACTGCACCTAGACTTATGCTCTGAATATGTGTATTACACCTAAACTCCCTCTCTTTAGCACACTTTCTGGATAGAACTGCTAGTAGTTAAGTTTTAAATTCTTAGTGATTTTCTTATTACAACAGCTTCCGCTTTGCACATATGGTTACGTCACGCTCACGTGACGGCCAGCATGCCCTGATTCTAGGGTCGGGGTGTGTCAATTATGCTCCCTCACAGGCGAGCAACAAGATACAAAGAAATTCAAACAATTTTTTTCAATGCGTCACAAAGCACATTGTTTGGCACATAAACACACATGAACATCTTGTGTACTCTATCATGTCTGATTTTATTATTTTAAAATTTTATTATGATTAAAAATAAATAAATAAATAAACACATGTTTAAAATATTTTTTATACTTCCATTAAGTATAAAATACGATTTATCCACTAGTGTAAATATTTTAAATTGAAGATCAAATTCATTCATTGCATTCTTATAGGATCGAGGAGTGTAGCTGCAAAAAATCATCAAAATCGAAGCTAAAATAACTGTTAAATTGTGATTTTTCGTTTATAACCATCGAAAACTTTTATTCTGTTACCTAATATTTGAATGTTTGTTTTTTGCGATTTTTTTACGTATGCGATCTTGGAGTGTGTACAAACAAGTTTGACAGTTGGACTGTTGAAAAAAAATTCGTTGAATGCGTATCGCATCAAAACGGTAGATTAAACCAACACTTCAAGTTAATGTTATACTTCCCCATCAAGTATAAAATAAGATTTTGTGATATCCACTAGTGTAAACATTTTAAATTGAAGATCGAATTCGTTCAATGCATTCTTATAGGGTCGAGGAGTGTAGCTGTAAAAAATCATCAAAATCGGAGCTAAAGTAACCGTTAAATTGTGATTTTTCGTTTATAACCGTTGAAAACTTTTGTTCTGTTACCTAATCTCTTAATGTTTGTTTTTTGTGATTTTTTAAGTATGCGATCTCGGAGTGTGTACAAACAAGTTTGACGGTTGGATCGTTGAAAAACACTTCGTAGAATGCGTATCGCATCAAAACGATAGATTAAACAAACACTTAGAGTTAATGTTCTACTTCCATTAAGTATAAAAAAAGATTTTTGTATTATCCACTAGTGCAAATATTTTAAATTGAAGATCAAATTTATTCATTACATTCTTATAGGGTCGAGGAGTGTAGTTGTAAAAAATCATTAAAATCAGAGCTAAAATAATCGTTAAATTATGATTTTTCGTTTATAACCGTCGAAAACTTTTGTTCCGTTACGTAATTTCTAAATGTTTTTTTTTACGATTTTTTACATATGCGATCTTGTTGACGGTTAGATCATGGAAACTAGTTTAGTAGAATGCATCTCCGTTAAATTTGCCTAAATTTTGAAGTGGGAAAAGTAGTTTGTGCTAAATTTTTATTTATATTTTTCAAGTATTGATTAGACAATATTTAGTTTGTGTGATGACATTTTCATTGTACAATTCTCTTTTTATTTCTTTATCGCATATTTTACATGGATTATTATCTATTAAATAAAAAATGTAAAAATTATCTATTAAAGCAAACAATTATTTATTTAATTTTTAAAAACATATTCCTTTTAAATACATATTATTTATTTATTTATTAAAGCAAACAATTATTATTTTATTTTTTAAAATCGTAACAAAATTTTGGGGGAAAATTTAAAATTTTCAGTGGGAATTTTGGCATGATTTTTGTAGCCATTTTGTTTCTGTCGGTTTTTATTTAAAAAAAATGTTTATGTTGGTTTTAACCGACAGTAATAAAATTTTTCAAAATAAAACCCCTCAATCTCTTCCTTGCGCCAGTGCTTCTCCCTTCCTCATTTTCTCCTATCCTCATTTCCTTCTCCTTCTCTTCTCTCCTCATTTACTTCCAGTTCGAACACCTAGCTTTAACTATATCGAATATGGTGAAGAAGAAGGTAACACACTCTCTCTCTCTCTCTCTATCTCTCTCTCTCTCTCTCTCTCTCTCTCTCTCTCTCTCTCTCTCTCTCTCTCTCTCCCTCCTCCGTCTCTATCTCTCTAACTTGAATAATTTTGTGTTGTTTGTTTCAATGGGTTGGATGCTGTTGGTGGTGGTGCTACGAGCGGATGTCATCGCTCAGAATGGTTAGTACAACATTCTCTGTGTGTGTGTCTCTCTCTCTGACTTGAATAATTTTGTGTTGTTTGTATCAGTGGGTTGGATGCTGTTGGTGGTGGTGCTACGAGCGGATGTCATCGCTCAGAATGGTTAGTACAACATTATGGTGCTGATGCTGTTGGAGGAGACACCTCAAATACGAAGCAGTAAGGAACAACCCATCCCATGAACTTGTCGGACTCGAACGACCCCATGATGGAGGGTAGAAATGGGTGAGGGCTCGGGCTGGATATTTTGAGGTTTTTGAGATCGAGCTCCGGCAGGGTTTCAGATGGTGAATGCGGGGATATGGAAAATGCAGAAATATTTTTTTTTATTAATAATATATTTTCTGTCGATTTTATCCGACAAGAATGCTATTATTTATTTTTATTAATAAACTCTCTGTCAATTATAGCTGACAGAATTTCTGGTGGTTTTTGTATTTTCTATCGGTTTTATCCGACATATATTTCCTTATTTATTTATTATAAATATATCCTGTCGGTTATAGAGTATTTTCTGTCGGAAAATTCATTTCCTGACGCTAGCAAATCTGTCGCTTATTATATCCGCCACTGCATCCATTTTCTGTCGGATTTTGCTCAATATCCTACAGTAATTTACATTTTTTGTCGGTTTTTGGACCGCCAGTTATAGATAATTCTGTAGTAGTGTCTCAATCGCTGAACTGCTCAACGATATACTTAAAAACTGATCATTTAGCAATTGGGATTTCAAAAATATTTATTTTGACTAATTTCTCAAACAATATTTCCAAGGTCCTCAACTGAGTTAAAGTAGTACTAACAAATATTTACAATTAAGATTAACAAAATAATTTTATCCGCAAATTTCATTTATAGCTACAAACCAGTTGGATTTCATGTGTACAATCAATTGGCTTCATTGCAAAGCATTGAAAGAAAAACACCATTTTTTTTTGTCAAGTATTAAATTTAATTATATACCTTCAGAGAATTTAATATCCTCTCGTTCCTAAATCATAAAAATAGAATTTCAACTACTTTTTGTTTCAAGGTGATAATCTATACTAAACTACTATGCGTAGGGAGATTCAAACTCAAGTGCAAGGATACAGACACGATGCCTTGCCTTGGATTGATAATGATAAGAAATAAAAAAGAGTAACCACTTTTTTTTTTAAATTTGTAGATTTCTTTTGTACACATTTAATTTGCAGTATTGTTCTTGTGATGTACTCTTCTGTCCATTTTGTTATTTCTCAGAAAATGCCAGACTTTTGCAAAACCAGAAGAAATGGTGTTGTAGATCTTGTCATGGCTTCCCCCGCATTCTCTATTTCGATTCAGATGCGCTTGTAAAATCTTGGTACAAGTTCATCAACAACCCTAGCTTTGTGGATGTGCACCTCCCTGAATCCAGAGACAACAGATTTTCATCCACCCACAAAAACATACATTCTTTGCAAGCGTTGCATCCTCAACGAAACCAACGATGACTCGAAGAAATTTTTTTTGCCGCTTGTAGATCTTTGCAATGACAACGATAGTGATGTCTATTACCTTCAAGATCTCGACCTCAATGTTCCAGTTCCTTGAGGGCTAAGGCATGAGTATTTGGGCATTGCAGGCCATTTTCAGGGATTTATATGCCTAGAGGGTTACTCCGAAAAAAGGTTTTTCTATGCAATCCGGCGCTAAAGGAATCCAAGCTTCATCCCAAGTCGTGCCTTCATCTCCCTCGCCCGAAAGAAATGAACATATTGCAGTCCACAGGAGTAGGCTAGTAGCTGTGGGATTTGGCTACAATCGAAAAGCTAGAGACTACAAAGTTGTTAGAATCGTAATGCGTTTCGAGGGTTTTTGGATTTTGTTTTACCATCGCACGACAGCAGTCTGAAGGAGAAATTTTGGGAAGATCTTGGAGACTTGGTGCAGGGAATTGTTCAGACGGAGAAGGTATTTATAGGAGGAGATTTAAATGGACACTTGGGCAAGGAGACGGGAAACTATGAAGGTTTTCATGGTGGCCATGGTTTTGTGGAGAGAAACGAGGATGGGAAAGCCATCTTGGATTTTGCAATGGTATATGATCTCTTCTTAGCCAACACCTTCTTTAAGAAGAGCGAAGAACATGTGATCACCTACAAGAGTGGGTCATCAAAACCACAAATAGATTTTCTTATAATGAGGAAAGGGGATCGTATAACTTGTAAGGATTGCAAAGTTATACCGGGAGAGAGCTTGGCTAATCAACATCGCTTGTTGGTGATGGATGTGCATTTCAAAAGAGAGAGAGAAAAAGAACAAGACCTTGAAGTGCCCAAGGACTAGATGGTGGAATCTAAAAGGATAAAAACAAGCCATTTTCAAAGAGAAAGTAATCACCCAATGCGTGTGGGATAGAGAGGGGGAAGCTAGCCAAATGTGAGATTCCATGGCTAATTGTATCTGAAAAGTAGCAAAAGAGGTATTAGGAGAGGCCAAGGGCTGTGCTCCACACCAAAAGGAATCTTGGTGGTGGAATGAAGAGGTACAAACAAAGGTGAAGGCTAAGAAGGAATGTTGTAAAACCTTATACAAGGATAGGACCAATGAAAACGGTGAAAGGTATAGAGTAGCGAAGGAGGAGGCGAAGAAAGCTGTGAGAGAAGCTAAGCTCGCAGCTTATGATGATATGTATAAGCAACTAGATACCAAAGAAGGAGAGTTAGATATCTATAAACTAGCTAGAGCGAGGGAAAAGAAGAGAAGGGACCTAAACCAAGTGAGGTGCATCAAGGATGAGAAATGAAAGGTTCTTGCTACAGAGAACGCGATTAAAGACAGATGGAGAGGTTATTTTCATAATCTTTTCAATGAAGAACATGAAAGGAGTACTTCTTTGGGAGAGTTGAGTAACTCAGAAGAGTGTAGAAACTACTCCTTTTACCGCCGAATTAGGAAGGAAGAAGTGGTTGTAGCTTTGAAAAAGATGAAGCATAGAAAAGCAGTGGGCCCAGATGATATACTGGTCGAAGTGTGGAAAGTCTTGGGAGAAACGGGTATAGCATGGCTAACAGACCTCTTCAATAGGATTTTGAAAACGAAGAAGATGCCAAATGAGTGGTGAAAGAGGACTTTGGTGCCTATCTACAAGAATAAGGGCGACGTACAAAATTACATGAACTATAGGGGTATTAAGCTAATGAGCCATAAAATGAAGCTCTGGGAAAGAGTCATTGAGCATAGATTGAGGCAAGAGACACGGGTTTCGGACAACCAATTCGGGTTCATGCCAGGGCACTCAACCATGGAGGCAATCTATCTCTTACGAAGATTGATGGAAAGATATAGAGATATGAAAAAGGATTTACACATGGTCTTTATAGATTTGGAAAAAGCATATGATAAGGTCCCAAGAGACATTCTTTGGAAGATTTTAGAGAAAAAAAGAGTACGAGTAGCATATATCCAAGCTATAAAGGATATGTATGATGGAGCAAAGACTGCCGTAAAAACTCATGAAGGACAAACCGAGAGCTTCCCCATAACTGTAGGGTTACATCAAGGCTCATCCTTAAGTCCTTACCTTTTTGCATTGGTAATGGATGAGTTAACGGGACATATTCAAGATGATATTCCCTGGTGTATACTTTTCGTAGACAATATAGTGTTGATAGATGAAACTCAGTAAGGGGTAAATGTGAACCTTAACATTTGGAGAGAAGTGTTGGAATCTAAAGGTCTTTGCCTAAGTCAATCAAAGACAGAATATATGGAGTGCAAGTAAGGAGTGAGGATCGGAGATCAGGAAGTACCAAAGAGCGACTACTTTCGCTACCTAGGATCTATCTTGCAAAAGAACGGAGAATTAGATGGAGACCTCAACCATAGAATACAAGCTGGATGGATGAAGTGGAAGAGTGCATCCGGCATGTTGTGTGACCGTCGTATGCCATTGAAGCTCAAGGAAATTTTTTATAGGACGGCAATAAGGCCGGCGATGCTGTATGGCACAGAATGTTGGGCGGTGAAGTATCAACACGTACATAAAATGGGTGTAGGGAAGATGAGGATACTACGTTGGATGTGTGGGGAAAGGATAAGATTAAGAATGAGGATATCCAAGGTAAAGTAGAAGTAGCCGAAATTGAAGGAAAGATGAGAGAAAATCGGTTACGGTGGTTTCGACATGTGCAAAGAAGGCCTACTGACGCTCCGGTTAGAAGATGCGACTACGGGACAGAGGTCCAGGGCCAAAGGGGTAGAGGAAGACCTAGGAAAACGTTGGAAGAGACTCTAAGAAAGGACTTAAGAGTACTTGGATATAACGGAGGACATGACACAGAACCGAGCGCAATGGCGTTCTAGGATTCATATAGCCGACCCCACTTAGTGGGAAAAGACTTTGTTGTTGTTGTTGTTGTCCTCGCACGGCATAAGTGTTATACTATGAGTTCAAACAAACCGTAAATGAACACAAGAAAGTCATCCTTTCATTCGACATGGATGACGAATCATTTTCCGACGTATCCGTGCCGGATAGTTTACAAGGTACGAAAGAATGTTATGGGAGCCACAGTGTGGAATGAATCCGTCGCTCTTTTTTCCTTTCACATAGAAAGTGGGATTTGTAAATCCATTGGTATACGGAAAATGGATTTCAACTATGGGGGCGTTGAGAGTTGTTGGACAAAACATTTGACCATCATACCAATTGCCGGATTTGGAATGCCATTCACATTTTGGAAAACCGACGAGATTCCTATGGTTGCCACAATTTCGACGACCTTCTAGCAAATAATAATGTAATTACTTCTCCCATACTGTGTAGTAGCCATATCAACTCTCATGTAGTAAACGAAACCACTTAATATCGACAAACAAATCAACTATTAACATGTTTATAGATACTATTGAACTTCAACTACGTAACTGGTGGCATTGTGCCCAAATACTTGTCCTTGAAATTGAAAATCGATATGGGGAGAAAATGGCGACATGAAACATCTTGGTATTATATCCACATAATTTTAGAACCGAACGTAAAAACTACAAAGATTTTACTTAGGCACACAGATCTTCCCATATATACTGGAGCAGAAAACAAGACAATGTGAATGATTAACTCAAAATATCCAGCAGTACAGAAATTCATTGCTCCTTGGTCTCTCATCCTTTACCAGTTTGCCCTGTATTCCGAGTTTCGAACATACATCTTTGACTTTCACCACAAATTGACAGCTTGTACAGCTCCTTCTCTCTCTTTTTCCAGATCCAGCCAATGTCAAACTCATCCTTTCCGCACTTCCACGTATCTCCACCTGCGTAAAATCGCTCGTTAGTAGTTGCTTTCCCCAGGCAAAGAAAGCTTCACATTCAACCCCCCTAAAATGCTGAATCATGTCTGCTCATGCATCATTATCATTATAACTTGGTCAAATTCATATAGATATGGTTGGTCGACTATTTTATTTCGATTATATAAACTAAACAAATATTAGCAAATACTAGGGCGGCCCAAAGAATTGAGTGAGCAAAACTAAGAGGTAAAGGAAATCCAATTAAGTAAAGGTGAAGGACACAAGAGGAGCTATGATTGACCAACGACTGTCACTTATATAATATACAATGAATAAATGGAAAGGAGAGAGGCATAGAGACTAACCGGAAAATTAATCTGAATCAGATGTCATTTGAGAATGTGGATCCAGTGTCGCGATCATTTTAGACAGAATCTCACCCATGTCTTCTAATTCATCCTTTGCAAAGCCCCAACTTCTAACTAACTCCGCTCCAGGTGCTCCTCTGGCAATCCCACAGCTACGAAGGCCACCCAATCTATTCTCCAAAAATGGCAAGACGGCACTGCTAGACCGTAGTCTAGCTGCCACAGGGATGGAATGAACATCAAGTGATCCCCTTGATGGGGAACCAACAATTGGCGTGCTCAAAAGTTCACCATGTTGGCCAACAAGGTTGCCAAAGATTGAAGGAAAAGGCAAAGGTATTGGAAGAGGACATTGAGCCACTGACAGATGGGAGAACATTGGCCTTGTTATTGCATGCTCATAGGCAGCGTGAACTGTATCCTTAACTTCAGAAATTGATGCCCGATGACCTCCTGTTGAAAAGAAACAATGAGTTAAAATATAATAAGCATCCAGTCCACAACGGTCCAATGGTACATTTCATACCTTTTTTCCCCCTCCCAGACTCACAACATCAGTTGTCAAACTAATTTGTTCTGGTACCATATCAAAAGAGTGGAAACTTAAGTTTCAACAATGAGAGGCTTTGTAATTCCACAAGCACTAAACTCATATTTCCTCTAAAATAACAAGTTAACTATACATTATACTGCAAAGAAATGCACAAATGATTCATAATGTAATCAAAATGACAGTGAACTAATGACAAGAATAAAGGGAGTACAGTTATCACCAGAGCGGACATTTTTAGGGATGGTTTTGCCAGGGAATACATATTCAGGAACTAAAACATTTATTTGGAATGTACCATATAGGGCACACAAATCTTGTAACCTATGATAGATGGTTTTAAGCCTCTCCCGAGTTCCAGTTAACAGATACCACCAGATTTGATTACTAGTGAATAAAATGTCGCCCAAACAAAAAACGCATATAGCCTTAAGATTTTAGCTCTCTTTAATGCCAACACCCAAAGTTACATTGCTCTAGTCAATAAGGCAACTAGAGCATTCGCTAAATTTCATATTCAGAAAATATGATCATTGAACGATAAGCCATGAACTATCCTTAATGTTCTCTAGGAAACTAAAGAAAACATAATAAGGAAAAACTGATGCTTTACTGGTCTAAAACGTACCTGATCCTAGGGCCCCATGGACTGTCATGGATTCTACTGACTCTAAGTCCTCGATATCTTCTGCTGTCTCTGGTGTCAATGGCTGCAAATTCCTTAATAAAGTCTCACCAAGCGAATTCCCTGTTTAAAATGCCAAATAATTAACCAAAATCACTGCTATTAATTGAGGGACTGGTATGAAAATCAATTAAAATAAATACCAGCTAAAGAAGGGGATGGCATTGCAGCATCCAGAATGGCAACCATATTTTGCCTAGCCTGCCCTGATAAGATTTGCACAACCTCACTAACAGTCACAGCACCAGAAGCATAAGATGAGTCTCCAGTCGGCCCAAGTGGTTCCATTCGAAAAGGGAGACTAACAGAATGTAGGGTGGCAGCGTAAGCTGCACTGCAGTGATAAGGCTTTTCATCATTGATGCTGAGAAAGGTTGAAGCTTTGCCTTTCAAATCAAGTGAAAAGACGATTAGTCCACAAGAAAACTTATCCGGAACATAGAAAGTAAGGGAGAATCTACACTGACCATAGAAACCAAATAACAAACCATTGGTTCAAAATAAAGATTTTAAACCTAGCTTCCATATCAGTTATGCCAATACTCTTTTGGTGGGCTATTTAACTACCTAAGAATAATATTAATGATTTCATCATGATAAATAGGATGACACAGGGCATCCGAGGGGAAAAAAGGCTCTACAATCACAATGTTGGAGCAACACGTAAAATGAATCTGAAGAGTCTTGAAACTCAATTGTATGAATAATACATTCGACAAGTGGAAAATTTCTTACTTGTACTCAATGAGGGTAGCCCGACGGGAACAATCAGTTTGCATAAGGATGACAGCATTGAAAACGAAACTGCATCGTGAAGCTTCCTACTGACTCTCTGCTTCTGGCTTCTGGGGTCCATGGAAGAACCTGAACCACGCACAGCATAAAGCATCACTGGAGCATTTGTGTATTCATCTGCAATACTCTCCAGAACATCCACAGCTAGAGGAGAGAAACCTCCCGAGTCATCAACGATGAATTGAAAACCCTGTCAAAATACAAAGACTCAAGGTTATACATTAAATAAAAATTCATGTTGAACCCCAACATTGAGAGGCTTATACCAAAAAGGAGCACCAGAAACTCATTTGAAATTGAAACTGAAAATATGGATATTACTTCTACTCTTTATGTTTAAAAGGCTAAGAAAGATTTATTCGAAGTCAATATTAGCCAGTGCAGCAATCAATCTCAAAAACAAAAACAAAAAAGGACAATTGTCCATGTAAACATAGCTCATGTAGTTTGGACAATGAACAGGTCATTGTCATAGATGATGTTTCAATCAAATTAACATTTGTCCATATAGCTAGAAAGACATTACTTATACACCACATTGGACAGCCTTGGCTTTCTCAAGGCTAAAATAAAGTATATGATAAATAGAAAATAGTACTTCTAGAGTATATTTGACAACGAAAATTGGATGTATTGCAGATGAATACTTAATGAAGACCGATAAAGAAAAAGGAAAGTAATATCAGAAATATGTGATGATCTATAATACCATAAGTTGAATGAAAATTTCAGAAGCACAACAAATTCACTCTTGAACACAGCCAGCCCTTCTGACTTAAGCATCTACATATATGAAATAGACATGCATAACAGAAAACAGGGTTAGGGTAGTAGCCAATATACCAAAGTAGGCATCTCACGCTCCTTACCTAAGAAAACAAAACTCACTCTACTAGCACTAACCGACAGCTTTAGATCGAAACTCATCCCCTCCCCAAAACAAAGTAAGCAAAGAAAAAAATATATAAATAGATCAAAGTAAAGGAGAATGGTTTGTACAACAAAAATATACCTGAATATGGTCGCACTCTTCTACAAAAAAGCGAAGCCTCTCACTAACTTCTTCTCCCTGTAAACCCGCAGATAAGGATTCTCTTCCAATCCCGTAATTGTCAAATTTCTGAGGATCCACCCACAATCCACTAAATTCATATAAACTCTGGGGATGATAGTGAACTTTTGAAAAATCAGTCCAGTACTGGACCCCATTTTCTATACTCTCCACTATTTCGCTGTCATGAATTTCTCTTCGAGAACTCTCCTCCCCACCATTGACACCATTTTGAAGAGTCAAAAAATCCCCCTGCGCTTCCTCGTACAAACTTTGTAAGAACAAATTCTTCTTATGAGGCTCAGCGGCTTGAGTAGAAACACTACCACCCCTGCACATTGGTCCAGGGGATACTAAATTCATCTATATACACCAACAAAGAGAGCATATATGGTAACAAATTAAAAAATGCACAAGTTTTTAAAAACCAAATACAAAAGGGTCTAACCATGTCAAAATATTTGATGATGCAGATGAACCCTCATTATACAACGTGCCGCGTGAACTCACAGACCCGAGGGACCCTGCAACAGGCAAAAAGAATGAAAATATAAACTTCCATACATTCTAGGCCAACAAATACACAAACCCAATTGAAATTTTTGACGTACCTTGAAGATCAACCGAAACGAGGCGGGGTGTGTAAGTCACAGTGCCCTGTTCATGTCAAAATTCACGAGTCTCTTAAGTAAGAAAGTGAACCAGAAGCAAAACAATTGTTCAAACTGTCTAAATTGAAAAAGTAAAACATCTGCAAACCTGGTGCGTCTCACCAGAGCGGTAGAGCACGTCCATGTTCAAAGACTGATTCTTGAACACCGGGTCGGCGTAAGCGTCCTCCTCCAACCCGAGTAGTTCATCCTTCAAACATATAAATATGTCAGAATTTTGCAGAAAGAAACAGTTAATGGGTTTTTGGGCAAAGCTGTAGAAGTACCTGGAAGTTCCAGAAATGGGAGCCCACATAGTTTGCAAAGCTTCCAACTTGAAGAGTGACGAGTTCTCTCATGGTTTGGGAACCAAAGCTGCGAGGGGATCGGAGGGAGGGAGGAAGGGAATGAATTTGGAGGCAACCCTCGTTTTGTAGTAGGCCAGACTTGGACTATTTAAGTACTGAATTAACTTGGCTTAATCCCTGCATGTTTAAAATAATGAATAAAAAACCCCAAATTTCATTTAGGCATTTCAACAAACAGTTTGTGGGCATGGTAAACAACTATTTTCGTAGCAATAGACGAAAAGGTTTTTAATTGTACCAGTACAAATTAATACAGGAGATGTCCATGGAAGAAAGAAGAAAACAAATCAAGTAAAAAGTTGTAATTTAGAAACATAAAGATGAACAGATAACAGAGACCCACCAACAAAGTAGGAAAAGAAACAGTGGAATTGGAACATTGTTACTATTGCAATTCTGGCTACTAATACAAGACCATGCGGTGAGTCTTACAAATGCTATTGTATTAGTAATTCGAGACACTATAACGACGGTAGATCTGTTTTATAAAAGTTTTTCTCAAACAGGCAAATAAGGTATCCTTACTAAGGAGGTGGTCATCTCTAATTTGTCTCCGGTCATGGGCAGACCCATTTGATGCCAAGGGTGAGCAACTACCCACTTTTTCTTTTCTTTTTTCTGATTAAGCAAGATATCTTTCATTACATTAAAAACTAGTAAAAGTCTAAATAGAATTGGGTAAACAACTACACATAAAGTAACAGACCCAAGCAAAATGAGAATGGCAACCTAAGATACAACGAGAGGTCCACACAAGGTTAGGCTCGAAGGATGCAAGAAACAAATAATAAAAAACCCTAATCTCCAACAGCAAAGACCATACCTTCACATCCTTGGAGGAAGCCAAACTTCGAACCAAGAAAGTAGGCACAAGATCCAAATCCCCTTCACGAACCCCTGCAAATATATGCCAAGAAAGTAACATATGGGTAGAGAGTGAGGCTAATGGGTATGTAAAGTACCCAACACTTGGCCTCGGTGAGAATCCGGCATGCCTGTTAGGGGAAGTGAGGGAGGGAAGTGGATATGATATCCAATTTTTGATCAGAGCATGCCGATCCAAGCACATGGTAGGATGGGGATGAAGTATCACAGCTAAGGAGGAGGGAGGAAGGAAAATTAAAAGACAGAAAGCAGTAAAAGCAAGCAAAAAACGCCGGATAAGGGGCATGAGGCCCAAATATGAGATACGCTTAGGGATAGTTGAGACCCAGCTTAGGAAAACTGAGATAAAACTCAGGGAAAACCGAGAATGAAAACGAAGGAAGGAGACTAGAAAGAGGGAAGGAAGTGGAGGTGGATGCAGGGATGAGGAAGGGAAAGAGGAGATGAAAGAAGAGGAAAAGAAGGAAAGTGCAAAGAAGAGAGGAGGGAAGGAAGAGTAGAAGGAGGAGTAGCGGGCTACCGCCTACCTCGAGCAAAGTAAGGGATGGCAGCTGAATTAATAGCAAGGCAATTGTCCAGGGCCCAAACTTGAAAGGGGCACCAAAAAAACATCCATATAATTAGTTAATAGGTATAAAAAAATTTAAAAAAAAATCCAGAGCCCAAAATAACATAGAACGGCCTAGGTTTTTCCGTCCACCTCACCCCCTGGAAACACACAGCTATAAAATTTTAAGACAAAAATACCCTTTGTCTTTTTTAAAACTTTGAGATTTAACGATAAGTACAAAATAAAGGGTAAAATGAATAGTAACATGATTAACTTTTTAGTGTAAAAAAATGGTTTTTCGTTAAAGTGAACAGTACCAGAGTTTTTCGTTAGAGTTCTAAAACAAGCCCTAAAATTCTATCACTCACTCTCTTCTCTTCTCCTCTCTCTTTCGTAACTTGTTTTTTATTGCCACCTCGATCCCTTCCCAGATTTTTCTCTTACTCGGTATGCATTATCTCTCCCTCTGCCTCTCTCTTAATTTTCTTTTTTATATTATTTGTTTCTAGACTTTGTCTGTGAAATTTCTTGAATTTGTTGGTTTTATTTGATGGGTTTCTCTTTAATTTTGATTTCACGTTTAGAACAATGATGGGTTGGTTCCTTTTTTCCTCCTTTTTTTGTTTTTTTTCTATGTCTGTGATTTCTAATCCCTTGAAAATATAACTGTTTCCTGTATTCCTGGTAATTAGGAGTTTTTATTTTATTTTTTTCCCCCATCTTCTGAGTTCTATTTGCTTGGAAAAAGTTGTTTCTGGAACCTAAAGTCTAAATGTTTGAATGTGATTTTCTATAGAGAAATTTATTAGTGGAAGTGATTGGTGGTGGCAATTTCTGCCATTGTCTCTGTTCATGTCGTTAAAACCCTTGTTTGTAATTCTCACACTGGCGATTTTTCGGTTTCAACTGATATACATCCTATACAAAAACATGTTTCAATTGCGAAGCATTATTTGTTAGTGGCTTGTTTGATCAATATTACAAAGAACTGGGAATTTTCCTTGATCATCTTCACAAATGATTAGGCATCCTCATGGTACTAATTTGTTCTCTTGAAATTAAATTGTCCTCTAGAATTCCCTCTGAATATCTCTATAAACCTGTTCTGTTTTGGAGACTAAGCTTTTGAGTTTTGCTATCCTTGCAAGCTTAGAAGCCTTCACCTTGCACCCAAGGTCCCGACTTCAGTTCCCCCCCTCCCCGGTATCGTTTGTAGAAAAAAGAAAGCCATTTGCAAGTTCATGGGTAAATTGATGAATGCCTCTATTTTATATGATTGGATGAATATCTGATTGGATTGGGATGCATTGGATGTGTGTTTAATACGTTATGTGATTGTTTTTTTTTCTTGCAGCTGCTACACCAAAACAAATTGGAGAGTTAATGAAAGTTGATGGGATTACTAATGATGAAGTCAAAAGCTATTTCTAGGTTTGTATATGTGATTATCCATCTGTTTTGGATCATAATTTGGTTGATGTGAATAAAATTGTACACATACATGACAGAAATTGGAAGCCATTTTGCATGCTATTAGTGATGTAGAAATTGAAAGCCATTTTACATGCTAGTAGTGATGATTTTTTTTACACATACATGTGATTATCCTCGTTAAATATTTTTTTTTTAAACATATGTTTCCGTATTAAAAAAAAGCACATTTTGAGCTTTCGCACTGAACACCATAAAACTCAAGACAAGCCCTGGCTATTGCATTAGCAACTAACCACTCATACCTCGAAAACTCTCCCTATCAGACATGAGTTTGCCCACTCGCCAATTAGGCAAGAAAGGGTGACACGGGAATTCCAAATCCATTTCATACCAAATCGACATACTTCACTCAAATTTTTCCATCCCAACTTTTTTCCTCAATTCCTTCTGTGCCATCATCGTTAAGACCTGCCCACCAACAAAGAAACAGAAGCAACAACACTATACCAAGCTTTTATACCTCGCACACAAAAAAAAAAAAAAAAAAAAAAAAAAAAGAAAAAAAAAATCTCTACTGAGAGACTATTCTTAGCATGGCAGCATAGTGCCATAGACTCCACAGAGGAAATATGGGGAAAAAAATATAAACTGTTATTAGCATGAGTACTAGAACATATCGTGCATGGGGTATCCTCATTCCTAAAAATAATATAACCATAGTTCTTCAAAACAATGGCATAACCATATGTCCATCTCAAACAAGGTCTCAAACTCGCACAAATAAAAAGTATCTTGAGATTTGGCCTCTTTGAAGCAAAAAGTTTTACAAAATCGAAGAAAAATTCAGAGTTGGCTTTCTTTGGAAGATTACGTTGACATCGAACCATCTAAATAGCATGACTTTGACGTAATAATGCATAGTTCTAAATAGCATGGCGTTGACGTATACGTAATAATGCATAGTTTGACAATATATGCATTTGTTCAAGTCTCGATAAAAGATCAATATCCCAAAAACATGCCCATAGAGTTTCTTTGCTGGTTTGAAAACTGATCCGTAGTTTATGCTGCAAAGATTGGTTGATACTTTACTAGTGGATTATCTGTTGGCATAAAACACAGTCCAAACACTTCATCAAACCAAAATCTTAGGTCATTGACTCATTTCTTAATCCAACAATTTTAATTCCAGTTGACTGCAACACGTTTTCATCTCCACCACTGATTGTGCTCCTTTACAATCTAAAGAATCCATAAACCCGACAAATAAAAACTAAAAAAATATATCAGATAATTGACATTCAGCTAATTTAAATATGAAAATGTTTGGTACTTAATCATCTTTTGAAATATTTAATTTTCTAACCCATAAGATTCTTGGGGGATCACTCAACCTACCAACTCTTTTGAGAGATTCATTAGAAAAAAATATATATTTGCATTATCTTGAAGGTGACTGCTTTGTCTTTGCATGAGCCTGGCTCTGTAAGATGAGATTATTCAAATGTTAATGTAAATGGATAATATTAAGAAATAATGCAACCCATTAATTAGTCTGAGAGTCAATTAAGAAATCGATTATATAATTAATTAGGTCTCCAGATTTATATTTGACAGTGACCCCTGATGAAATTTCAATACTGGCAAATACCCAATTTTTGTAGAGAGATGTTGCAGAAGATAAGCATTATTTAATCTGAGGCAAACCACTGAGAATAAAAATAGCTTGAAAACTTTGAGTTTTAATCAAGATGACAAAAATGTGTTGTAAGTGAATAGTATCAGGAGTGACTTTTTAGAGTAAAAAATGTCATTTTCGTTAAAAGTGAACAGTATCAGAAGTGTTTCGTTAAAACTTCAAAAAAAGAATATGTATAGTGGCATGGAATTGGATTTGCAATAGAAAAGATGCAAGGATCAGTTTCCCACACGCTTAGACTTGTCCTAACAGTGAATACAATATAGTATCCACATGCATCAACGATCATGTTCAGTTTGTGGGCGTATGCGACTGACCTTAGCACTACCATTACGAAAGAAAATAAAAGTTTGTATGAGAAGTGATTAGCAGAGACAGAGAGAAGCTGGCATGCTACTAAGAATTCCAGGACAATGCAGGTGCAAAGGTTAACTAGCAAATGGATAAAGAGTCCAATCCTCCAAGGACCAAGTTGCTGAAAAATCGAAAATTCGAGATATAGAGGACCCAGTAGGACAAAAGTCTCAGCTTGATGACGACAAACATTCAAGAAGCAAGGCAAGCCCTATCTAGGTATACAGGTTTTCATGTCGAATCCTAACGATGAATGTAGCCGAGGATTAGGACAAGAAAAGGGTTTGATCTCTTCCAAGTCCGGAACTGTCATATCTGGGATCCCAATGTACTTCCGAAGGCAAACAATATGTAGCAGATTCATAGTCCATAGAGATCTCAGTTTGAACCTTCAGTTCATATGTTGGAGCATATAGCTAATACAACAGAGAAACTAAGCGATAGGAACAAATTAAACTGAATAATATCATGTTGGGAAACATTAACATGGCAGATGGCACTTCCTACAATTAAATAAAAGGGGTCATTGCATAATACTAAACCTGTATAAAAGAACCAGAGAGGAAGAAACTCGCTCTACAATGGCAAATTCTTCTCTCTCTCTCTCTCTCTCTCTCTCCAAAAGTACCTCTAAAAAGAAAAAACTTGAGCTCCACATCCTCCTCTTTTTGTTGAAGGTAGCTTATTACTACTATATGCTCATAATTCAGAGACTGAGATTTTTCCCCATGTATATTTGTATCTGCAAAACTCATGCGGGATGATGATTGTATGAGACTCCCTGTACATCTCCAGCCCCTTGGTTGTTGTTGTGATTCCCACTTTTCAAACTCTATCCATCCGATTTCTCGTCCTCTTCGGCTTCCCTGCTGTTGCCTGACTCGCCTCCAGTTGTGGATCGACCTTTGGCAAACCCGCCCGCAAGGAGAGGACCCTGCGGAGAACCAGACTGTGCGTTGTTTGCCTTAGAATGGTCTCCACTGCGATCCAAGGACATGAGTAAGGCATTCCCTTGGCCGGCAGCAGCAGAAGGCGGTAGCTTTCGGATGTGAAGGCGGTATTTCTGCACAGACAAACATATGAGCAAACAATTCAGATAGGAAAATTAAATTGTGATTTGCAGAGGAAGGAAACATAACTATTAATTAAGTAATTAACCAACCTGCAAATGGCTCTTAACTTCATCATTGGTGAGACCCTCAACCTGCATAAGCTCTCTTATCTGCTTAGGAGTGGCTACTACCAAAAACAGAACACAAATTAGAAACAAGCACATATAATTAAAACATGGAGGAGACTTCGATTCGAATTGTTCGAAAAAACCCTACTAAATTCAAGTAGTTTGGTTTAAAAGCATAAAGATCAAGCATTTCCTCCAAAAACCAACAATAAATTTTGCAATTTATCAATTTTTCCAATTTCAAGTCAAGAATTTAATATCAACACAATTTCAATATTTTACAGTCACAAAGCTCCAACCTTCTGTTCCTCCAAGCTGCTGAAGGGCATCAACAAAGCGGCGGTGGAGCTCCGGGGACCAGCACCGCCTTTGTTTCCTCAAGGGTTGCTGCTGCTGCTGCGGCTGAGGTTTGTTCAGTAATTTCACTTGTCTTGCCACACCAGAACCCGAACCACCGCCTTTGCAGCCATTGCTGGTCTTAGAGTTTGCGTTTGCAGAACCAGCCAGTGCTTCAGCCATCATTGGAGTCATAAGACAAAGGTTTGGAACCTCGGAAACCTCCTTGTCTTCCTTCAAACATGGTTTTGCAAAACCAGACAATTCATTCTGTCCCTTGAATGCCAGTAATGCCCCCTCCACGACTCTCTTATTATTCACCTCAATTGGGTTCTCAGGCACCGACCGATCACCTTCCTCATTCCCCTGTCGAAAAAAATCCAAGAAAATATGAAATTTCAGCAAAGCCCCCATAAAGTTTCAGTCCGTACAAACAAAAAGTAAGTGAAATTTAGAAATTAACCAGTTTAAGTTCAACAGAGTCGCGTTTGGTATAATCGAAAACGTTGATGCTCGTGTTCCACAGCTGAGCAGAGCTCATCCAGTTCTTCTTGTCAATATTTTCCCTTCCCGAAACTACCCCTCCGTCCTCCTCAGAATTGCCCTTCAACGGTATGAACTCCTCCACCACCGGCCGCTCTTCCATTCGCCTCCACCGCATTCCTTCCTCCTTCAACCGCTCAATCGCTACATGCCCATCAAACCAAATGAAAACCCCATCTCAAAAATATTACAATCCTAGAGAGAGAAAGTTAGAGAGATAGAGCAGAAACCCACCATCCTTCAAGAGAAGCATGCAGAGAGGAAGCTCCCGCTTGAAAACTTCAGTCTTTCTGAGTTCATCTTCCAATCTCTTCACGTACACATGGAGCTCTGAAGACCTCTGAGAGCCATCTTTAACAGCGGCGAGCTGAGCTAGAAAGTCGGTGATTGTTTTGGGGACGAACAGAGGACTGGAGTCCAAGCTCAGCAGCTCCATTTTCTCTCTCTATCTCGATTTCGAGCATTGGCCAGATAAAAGCCTGATTAGGAACAGCGAGACCCGAATTTATAGGGAATTTGAGATTCAGGACGCACACAAAGATTCAGTGGTTCGCATAAGCGGATCGTCGCGTCTCTGGGTCAACTCGGTGACTCAGTCGGGAACGAGTTTTCACAGGCAGTAAGGGAATCTTTGGAATCCGTACTCACGCGGCGAAAATGTAATTATCAATTAGTATTATTATTGTTTTTTTTATTTTTTTAACTTTCGGTTGGTATTTTGTGGGGCGCTTCTTCGAGATTCTTTGGTAGGTGGGTTAAAGTTAAAAGGAATCATTGATCTTGAACTTCTTCAATAGTTTTGTTAAATATTTGTTAGTTTAGTGTAAGCCTAACATATGTGTCGTGTTTTTTTATATTCGTGTCGTTTTCATATCATATGCGATATCTTAACAAGTTGTGTCGTGTAACATTCATTAAAATGAACGGGTAGTATGATCCGACTCGAACTCGATCAGTTAATATTAACATGTAATATGACCTGATCTGTTACATGTTAAAGAATATATATTTTAAACTAATAAATAATCAAAGAAAATATAATATTAAATTAGTATATACATACCACATTGTCTCATAAATATTATTTCAAAACATAAAAACATTTGTTTTTCAAGTATTACAGACCCCAAAATAAGAGCCTAATGAAAAAATATTGGTACATTACAACAAAATATCTAGATCAAAATTTAACCGTAGATTTGTCATTACATTTACGCTTGTAGTGACAAGCTTTACAACTTTCGTGAAGGGCTCAACTTCGAAATTGGCCACTATAATCACATAAACTATAGATCAAAAGTTAACCGTTGATTGCCGTTTACATCCTCTACTAGCGGATGAATAGTGTTAGAAAATTATCTTCGCGAGTATATTTAATTTTTCATCTCGAACAACATTTTTTATTTTAAATTAGTATATTTAATTTTTATCTCAAACAATACTTTTTATTTTTATTTTTTGAATAGTTTATTATTAATTATATCAAAAAGAAAAAACTCAACCATTCACTTTCTAAAATCGCAGTCTCTCTCTTCGTTTTTTTTTTCTTGAGAGAGGATTCTCGTCGGATCCTCTTTGTGTGGATTCTAAAGATCCTCCAATCACATCCATTCATCGTACATCGTGTGGCCAGTTATCGCCAGGTACTGTTTATATTCAATTTTAAATAAAAAAATTTACAATGATTTCTGACCGCACGATGTATGATGACCGAATGTGATTTAAGGATTCCTGGGATCATCACAAAAAGGATCCGGCGAGGATCCTCACTCTTTTTTCTTGGCTCACGAGCCAACCCATAAGTTTTATTAATTTTTTGATATTTAATTAATTGCTTTATAAACATAAAGAGTAACTTTGTTATAATAGACTCTTTAGAGCAAGTCCACCCCTAAAAAATGGGATGGCCCAAAGTTCATTTAATCCATCCAAATGAATAGTAATTGACTGTAATGAACAGTAATTGGCCAAGTGCATCTCCATCCCTAAAAAATGAGCTGGGCAAGAGTCTAGTCAATTTGTATTAAAATATTATTAAATTTTTTTTATAACATAATAAAAAATAATTTTATTTTTAATTTCGGGCAGGATTTTTAATCAATCTTATCATGCCACGTGTCATTATCCGAAAGTACTATTTTTGTGGATAGATTTCCGATAAGATTTTGAACTAATCTCGTGTCACTATCTGTTTAGAATTCTTTAGAATAGATTTCGATAAGATTTTCAACTAATCATGTAGTGCCACGTGGCATTATCCACAACCTCATCCTTTCTTATAAACCTTACATCCATCCTAATTCATATACTAAACTCAAACTAGCTCAGAATCCTTCTTCATCGTTTTTAAATCTTGAGTTCTTAACAATGTCTTTTTCAAGGAGATTGTCACATCTCAGCCCGAGCACGCCTTGATTCTGGTCGGGGTGTGTCAAGATTGTATGAAATCGATGAGGAAGAGAAAAAAATGTTGGCAGAACATGAAGAATTGTTCAATCTCGAGGATGGTGCAGATGAGGCGTTCGTAATGGATGATGATGATGAACTTAGGCCATCTCCAACCGAAGGGGCTAGAGGGCCAGAGGGCCGAAAATGGCCCTAAAACCGTTTCCAACCGAGGGCTAGGCCAGAGGGCTCTGGAATCTGAGAGGGCCCCACAGAATCGGAGAGGGTTGGAGGGCTAGAGGGCTGGCTGTGTTCGGCCAGCCAGCCAGCCCGGGGCTGGCTCTTTTTTTTTTTAATGCTTTTCTTTGCTGTCGGTTAAAACCGACAGCAGTAAGACAAACAAATATTTTTTTTATTCATTTTAGCATTGCTGTCGGTTACAACCGACAGCAATAGTTTGAATTTGAATTACACTCCAACGGCTAGTGGCACTAGCCGTTGCTTCAGTTTTGTTTTTTTTTTTGTTTTTTTTTTTTTTTTCTGAAAATTGCAGGTTACCATTCTATTTGTTTTTTTTTAAACATTTATTTTCTTCTATAAATATGGTAAGTTCTTTCAATTCTTCACTTCATTTGCAATATTTGCTTGTTCAATATTTCCTTCAATATATTTCTCAATATTTGTTTCAGTTTCTCAATATTTCCTTCAATATATTTGTAGTTTTTAAATTTTAGTTGTTGTTATTTTTAAATTTAAGTTGTTGTAGTTTTTAAATTTAAATAATAAATTATGTTTGGCCCTATGGCCCTTTGGCCCTCAGTTGGAGACGGTTTTTTGTGACAGGGCTAAAACGAGCCCTCTGGCCCTCTGGCCCTCGGTTGGAGACGGAGGCAAATATGGCCCTGTACTGTTCATTAAAATATTAATATCTTGGAGAATCTTGGAGGGCCAGAGGGCTCAAACGAGCCCTCTGGCCAGCCATCGGTTGGAGATGGCCTTAGAAGGCAGAGAGCCTCACATTCCTGTTGCGTCATGCAAGATGTGGGTCAGATCTCTAAACTCAGACGTGCCGCAAACTTTGATAGAAAGAGGGAAAGACGAGGTAATGATCTCTTGGAAGCAAGGTTCTAAAAGAAGTTAGGCGCTAGTCAGTCGGCGGGCTGGGGCCTAGCGCCTAGGTGACTAAGCGAAGTTTAGGCGAGCGCCTAGGCAGACTAGGCGGATTTAAGTAAATCTATTATATTTCGTGTAAATAAATGTCTGTTTATACTTCAAATATATATAATTTCATCATAAACTACAAATAGAATGACATATATATTATGAAGTATTGGAACATAATGAAAACATGGGGAATGGGTGTTCAGACTGTGTAAAGAGATGTCGCGGATGACAACTTCTGGACCGGTTGGCACATGTTTGTATCTGGGACAATCTTTGACAACATTCCAACATTCCCAGCGACTAAATGATTTGCTTGAAGTGTCTATAAAATGCGGGAGAAGACAATTTTATAATCAAGGTAGTTAATGCGGGATAAGACAATATTATAAAATGTGGATGTAATACAAATAAATAAATAAAAATATTGTAACCTAATTTGCTAAACTTCTACCACTACTCAGATTATTAGCAGCATAAGGGATGGCATTTTTCCAACAAGTAAGCGATTTGTTGAGTTTTTTTCCAACAACCTTGAAGACCTTGATTACTTCTTTTGTTTTTTTTCAAGCTTCTCGCAAAACGATTTAGTAATTCTACTCCAAAGTTCTCGCATCTGCATCTCATTACTCGTACTCTTGTCATGAGTAGCTTGAACCCAACATTCACACAACGTAACATCTTCGATGACTATCCAAGTAGCCATTTTTTTGCACACAAAAGTATATGAAAGCTTTGGTTCAAAGTGTTGAAAATATTGAAATGTGTGTAATGTGGAAGATGATGGTTAGGTATTTATAGCAAAAAAATAATAAATTTTCGTTTTATTTTTTCTATGTTTTCAACAATTTTTAATAATTTTTTTAACAATTTTTATTAAGTTAATTAACGGCTATTGCCACGTCACGTGGTCCATGTCCCGCGTCCCATTAGTGTGTCTGCAGCGCAGGGCCCACCCTTTGATTGCTGTCGGGAATGCGAGCCCATGTGCGCGTGTTTCCTACGCACCAGACTCAAAAGAAATCTCATTCCGCAGCTGGCGTCAGTGTGACGTTAGATGGGCTACTTTCTCACTCGATCCATTCTAGGCTGGTATCAAAGTTGGGATAGACTTTGGGCCAACTAATTGGATGGGGTGGGGTGGATTTTTTTTTTTTTTGGGGGGGGGGTTGGAGGGGGTGGCCTGGAAAATGGACTTTGACCTAGCTGATTTGTTAGGGGTGAAAGTGCTCTTATAAAGTTAGTTAGAGTTGAGTTTCTTAAATTTGGCTTTTTAAAATAGATCTTTAATGATTTTACAGCTTTTCTTAGAGATGCTCTAATATGAGAAGACTAAAGGCAATCTGGTCAATTTATGAAAAATTTTATTTTTAGTTTTTGACAGGAATATGATACATCTCAATTCATCTAAACTATAGAGAATGAAAAAAGTTTAAATTTGGACTGCAGTGAGTTTAACAGGAAGGCACTCTGCATGATAAGTGAATATGTAAATATTATAAAGGAAAATAATATAGCATGAATTAGAGAAAAATGGGCATCCACGTATAAGGCGAGTAAAGCGCGTACATCCTACATAATTTTCATATGTGCGTAGGAAGTTGTCTAACTATATGATTAGTATCTATAATAAATTTGGGATCTCCATCCATCAATGGGCAATGATTGCTTATGAATGGAAGCCAAGAATGGATCGCGCCTTGAAAAGAAAAATACCGTAATAGATGATAGACATATATTGTGTGGCTGAGATACTGCCATTTGTATTCAGATTAGAGAGTTAGTTTGTTAGGAATATTGAGAAGTGTATAAATAATGTTGTATGAAATTGCTTAGCACTTAAGGAAATCAATATATTGAAAGTTTATGTTTTCTACTTCTCTCACTAGAATCTCTCGAATCTCTTCTTTCTCTCACTAGATTTTCTGTAGATTAAAATGGTATCAATCGCCATTAAAGCTTGATCAGCTTCTTCGATCCGAGTCTTTCGCAGCTCCAATTCTTCGTCTTCCTCTGAATTCTTGCTTCTTGAACGAGTTTCTTGATCGATTTGACTTTGTCTTATCTGATTTCTAAGGTTTTCTTGCTCCATGGTGCTCTGCAACTACGATTTGGTAACGTCTTCGTCTTCTTCAATTCTTGCACTCCAGGTGTTTGGTGCATTGTCTCAGAGAGTTTATGCAGAAATTTGGTTGTTGTACAACGTGTAATTCAGCAACGATGGTAACTGCTTCTCAACTTAAGCTTCTTCAATCCCCAATAACTGCCCTAGTTTCATCAATTTCTACATCTGTGAATGTTAAGTTGGATGATTCGAACTATCTCAATTGGCATTTTCAAATGAACTTACTTCTTGAGAGTAATGGAATTCTAAGGTTTGTCGACGGCACTCACCCCTGTCATCCTCGACATTCCTCCCAATCTGGAGACTCTGGTGTTAATTCTTCAAATTCAACGATTTCTTATGATAGTGATGAGTATTTGATTTGGATGATGCATGATAAAGCTCTGATGCAGTTACTCATTGCTTCTTTGAGTCCAATGGCTATGTCTTATGCCATTGGTAATACAAGCTCTAGGGATCTCTAGATTCGATTGAAAGAACAGTTCTCCGCTGTCTCCAAGACTAGCATATTCCAAAATGAAGTCCAATCTCCAAACAATTAAAAAGGGATCTGATTCTGTTGCTCAATACTTGCAGAAAATCAAAGAGGCTAAAATTACCTTTCTGCAGCTGGGGTGTATTTTGTTGATGAAGATATTGTCATTCTTGCATTAAATGGCTTGTCACCAGAGTATAATACATTTAGAACAGTGATAAGGGGGCGTGAGAATGTTATTTCTCTAAAAGAGTATAGGACACAATTACTTGCTGAATAAGCTATTCTGGAATCTACTGTCAATACACCATTTATGACTGCTACGGTTGCAAATAATTCACCTCAGAGGGCAATCTAATTTTGTATCTGGTGGATTCAAGTAGTTCAATGCTCACAAAAACCAAGGCAATGGCAGGTTTCATCAAAATAACAGGAATTATTCACTAAGGCCATACTTTCCCACTCAAACACATGTTATCCAAACTTCAAGCCCTGGTGTTTTTGGTTCATTTCCTCATCAGCAGCAATCCAGTCCTTCTGCTCCACCATTACTATCATGTCAGCTTTGCAACAGTGATGGTCATTCTGCACCATTATGTCCATCAAATTCTACTGCGAAGTCAAGATGTCAAGTTTGTGGCAGATTTAATCACAATACATGGTTCTACTTCTACAATGAAAAAGGTCCTAACTATATTGGTGCTGGCAATAGTTCATCTCACTCTTAGATGACTTCTTATCCACAGCAAGGGCATCAATATTCTCATATGTCCTCTTATCCACAACAAGGATCTTCATCACAGTTTCATGCCCAACAACAACTTCAGTCTCAAGCACCAATGCAGGCTTTCCATACTATGGTGACACACCCATCTCCTAGAGCTGCATCTTCATCTAATTCGCAAGTGTGGATAACTAATTCCAGCGCAACGAATCATATGACTGCTAATCTTTCCAACCTGTCTCTAGCCTCTCCATATCCCAATAATGAAGTCATTCAAGCTGCCAATGGTGAAGGTTTTCATGTATCACACATTGGTAGCACAGTTCTAAAACCGTCTATACATCCTATAAAACTGAATTTTGTGTTATATGTCCCCAAATTAACACATAATTTCCTATCAGTACATCGAATTTGTTTGGATAATAATTGTTGGCTTATCTTTGATGCTTTCTGTTTTTGGATTCAGGATAAAGCCACAGGGAGGGTGCTCTATAAAGGGTTGTGCAGTAATGTACTTTACCCAATCTCATCTCTAGCCAATATGTATCCTGCAACTTCTCAAAGCATTGTTCCAAATAAAACTCTACTTGGTTAGATTGTTACCTCTACTACCTGCCACAATAGATTAGGACATCCATCTAATTCTGTTGTGTCTCTCATGTTGCATAAGTCCAAAGTTGCATTTACAAAAGAATCCAATCCTATTATGTGTCAAAGTTGTCTAGAAAGTAAATTCTGTAAACTTCCTTTTGCATTGAGTGTCAATAAATCTGTAATTCCTTTTGAAGTAGTACATAGTGATCTTTGGGGTCCTGCACCTTGTAAATCTGTGGATGGATATAGGTACTATGTTACCTTCATTGATGAATGTACCAGATATTCCTGGATTTTCCCTTTGATTAATAAATCAGATCTTTGTGCCACCTTTGTTGCTTTTTATGCTTATGTTCTCACTCAATTCTCTGCAAACATAAAAATATTGCAAAGTGATGGTAGTGGTGAGTACATTAGCAAATCTCTTCAATCATTTCTTCTCAAAAAGGGCATTTCCCATCAGAAGTCATGTCCTTATACCCCAGAACAAAATGGCATGGCTGAACGAAAACACATACATGTTATTGAAACAACTATTACTTTGTTGCAAACAGCTAAACTACCTTCCCAGTTTTGGTCATTTGCATGTCAAACCGCCATTTATCTCATTAATAAAATGCCTACTCCCATTCTGCATAACAAGTCTCATTTTGAAGCTTTATATGGTGTTGTTCCAGTGATTCATCACTTAAGAACATTTGGTTGTGCTTGTTATCCTTTCTTAAGACCATATACTGCTACCAAACTCCAAGCTAAGACTACAAAGTGTGTATTTTTGGGGTATGCATCCAAATACAAGGGGTTTATCTGTTATGTAGTTTCTCAACATAAATTCTTTGTGTCTAGACATGTGGTGTTTAATGAACATGAGTTTCCTTATACAGATTTATTGACACAAACCATAACCCACTATATCAATTATGTTCAAATTACTGTTATGCCATCTATTCCTATGGTCACATCATATAATGTAGTCATCATCCCTCCATCTAATACTGTCATTCCTACTGAGTCTTCATTCCATTCCTCTTCTGCTATAATGTCTTCACCTTTATCACCAACCACATCTCCTATCCTTGATACACAAAGCTCTACTCAGTCCATTACTGGTGCAGTTTCAAACACTAATCACATCCCTGTGGCACTTGAGCATAGTCCTGATACACTGCAAGTGGTTCATTCCATACCACCATTGAATATCCATCATATGAAGACTAGGAGTAAGAGTGGTATCAACATGAAGAATGTTCTTTTGTCTACACTTGCTACTTCAATGGATGCTGACTTATCCATGTGTGAACCTAAAACATACAAATCTGCTCTCGAGAGTTCTGTGTGGTTTCACGCAATGAAAGAGGAGATAAGTGTTTTGCATAGTCAAGGAACATGGAGTTTAGTTTTTTTTACCAAAAACAAGAATTTAGTAGGGTGTAAATGAATTTTCAAACTCGAGAGACATTCAGATGGATCAATTACAAGGCATAAAGCTAGATTGGTCGCCAAGGGATTTAGTCAAGAACCTGGTCTAGATTACAGTGAAACCTTTAGTCCAGTTGTTAAACCCACCACAGTGAGGATTGTTTTAGCACTAGCTGCTCACTTTAATTGGTCACTCAGGCAACTAGATGTCAAGAATGCATTTCTCCATGAAATCTTGCAAGATGAGGTGTATATGGCTCAGCTACCTGGCTTTGAGGATCCCCAAAATCCAACCTTGGTATGTCAATTGCATAAATCCCTTTATGGATTAAAACAAGCCCCGAGGGCATGGAATGACAGGTTTACTTCTTTTTTGCCTAAGTTGGGATTTCATAACACCTATTCTAATTCCTCATTATTTGTGAAAGTTGTTGGTGCAAATATTGTGATATTGTTGTTATATTGTCAATGACATTATCATCACAGGCAATGCAACCACTAAGATACAGCAAGTCATCAGTGATTTAACTTCTGAATTTGATATCAAGGACTTAGGTCATCTTCACTACTTTCTGGGAATTCAGATTTCTAAGACTGCCAATGGTTTGATTCTGTCACAACAGAAAAATGGTTGACTCCAAAGCTTGTGAAACACCATGTTTACCGTATAACAGATTACTCAAAGATGATGGTGAACCTTATTCTAATCCTACTTTGTATAGGAGTGTGGTGGGTGCCCTACAATATCTAACATTTACCAGACCTGGCATAGTTTTCTCTATGCATCAAGTCTGTCAGTTCATCCAGAATCCTATGGTCTCTCATTTCACTGCAGTCAAAAGGATTTTGAGGTATTTGAAAGGCACTATGACTCTTGGCATTACCTACTCTAAAGGGGACTTGACACTACATGTTTTTAGTAATGCTGATTGGGTTGAAGATCCCAATGATCGGCGTTCTACAACAGGGTTAGTTGTGTTCTTAGGAAATAACCTTATCTCATGGTCTTCTAAGAAACAGCAGATAGTATCAAGATCTTCCACTAAAGCAGAGTATCGTGTTTTATCTTCCACTGCAGCAGAACTTGATTGGATTCAACAAATCCTTGCATTTTTGCATTTTTCGATATCTGCAACTCCTGTGTTATTTTCTAACAACCTTTCTGCTATAACACTGTCTTTCAACCAGTACAACATCAACGGACAAAACATATTGAAATTGATGTGCATTTTGTTCGTGAGTGAGTTGCCAAGAACAAGCTTTTGGTGCAATTTGTGTCTTCAATGGAGCAGTTCCGCATTGTTTCATATTCATTGTAACAATCTCATGTTAGGATCATCCAAACATGAGATTGAGGGAAGATGATAGACATATATTGTGTGGCTAAGATACTACCATTTGTATTCAGATTAGATAGTTAGTTTGTTAGGAATATTGAAAAGTGTATAAATATTGTTGAATGAGATTGCTTAGCACTTAAGGAAATCAATATACTGAAAGTTTCTGTTTTCTACTTCTCTCTTCCGAATATCTCGAATCTCTTCTTTCTCTCACTACTTTTTCTGTAGATTAACAATAGATACGCGATCATTATGATGTTGCAAAATTTGTCCATAAAGTCAGAAGTTATAACAACGAAAACGACAAACCCTTAGTCATCAACTTGCTGACTGCAAGAGCAATCCAATCAAGAACCTTTTTGTGTTACGTATATAAAGTTGAAGATTATTGTAATTTTTCTTTATTTAAGAAAATCTCCAATAACGACAACTATATATTATAAAATTCACAATACTATAATTAATAGTCAATAACAAAACTGTTAAAAGAATGTTCGAAGGGCAACATATGGCCAAATGACGACTTTTTTTTAACAAACAATATTATCTACACTAAGGGAGATGGGGTGGGTTAGCCTCATAATGGACTAGTAATAATGTGATTCAAATTCGCATATGGCCAAATGACGACTTTTATGTGTTAAGTTTAATAATTGAATATTATTGGACAGTCTTTTATGAGGAAAAGAAACTCTAATCATTACAATAGTAGTTATTATAGTTTACTGAAAATATGACTGTAGCTCTTAGAACTTAAGTTTCTTTCCATAAAACCCAACCTAGATTGTTACCTAAATAAAACCCAATTATTAGGCTTTGTATAAGTAAATTCATTAATTTTGTTTGACGTTACACATTTTTCATTTTTTTAATACCTAAAATATGCCTAATTACATTTTTAAGGTACACAATTAATTGTATGTGGATTTTAAGGGAGGGATAAATGATTATTGAAAAAAAAATGCATTAATTTTGAAGAGAGTGATCTTGTTCGATTCCAAGCCATCTCAGGTAAATTCTAGAACCATTGCATGTGGATTTCACCTTCACGTTTATGAGTTTCAACAGAGCACTCACGATTCCAGATTTTTCGACGAGTTGCAGGAAATCCCGAGCAGATTCCATCAAATTCTTATTGAGTTGGACAAGACCGGGGCTAGAAATCGATTCCACATCATCTGGAGCTTCAGATTCGAGTCGTGCATGCGCAAATCTGCCTCGATTTCACAAAAATCCAAAATCCACGAGCCCAATTTTGGGTTGAAACGTTCAAGCCAAATTATGGCCAACACCAACCACTTTTCGGCCTTAAATTATGTAAAATTATCTTCCTCTCAGTCCTAACTTCATTTTGACATATTTTTTGTGTGAAAAATGGATGTGAAATGGATTAGTTTTATCTTCGCTTTGAAATCTAACGAAAAACCTATATTCTGGTGACAAACCATTGGAGACGAAGAAATAATATTGCTTCAAAATTGACGAAATATTCTTACAGCGTCAAGTACAGTCATTAAAGTTCATGTTAAGTTAAACAAAATATTTTGTCATTATAGACATTGATACCCCGATTGGTGGCGCTGGGCATCGAGATCGTTTGATTTGGTCGTTTGATCAGATGAGACGGTTCTCGGTGCGGTCGGGATATCATTGGGTTCATGAGGTTAATTGTTGGGTTAGGGATCTCCGACCATCATCTTCGTCGACGGATGCTGGCTCGGGTCTTTGGAAACGTATATGTGCTTTATCTACACCCCAAAAAATCAAACACTTTATGTGGAGAGCATTGAGAGAGGCCCTTGCTACAATGGTAAATCTGTGTAGGAGGAGATGTGCTTCATCCCCCATTTGTCCCTTATGTGCTGAATATGAGGAATCCATTGAACATGTCATTCTCCTCTGCCCTTGGGTGGATAGGGTTTGGTTCGGGGGTATGTTGCGTCTCCGAGTCGTGAAATCCTAGGTGTCTACCCTATCTGTTTGGCTCAAGGAAATGTGGTGTAATCTGTCGAGTTTGAAAGGGGATAAAATCAATGCTGTCTTATATTGCTTTTACTTGTTGGTCTATTTATAAGGCACGTGTGAGGTTGTCTTTCAGTCTCGAATTCCATCTCCGGCGAAAATCAACCTTGCCATTTCAATGGTTGTTTCTGCTTTTACGAACGCTTATTTGGGCCATGATGCGTTGCTCAAGGTGGATGCGGACAGACCTATGATCTCTCCTTGTTGGTCTCCGCTGGTGGATGGGGTGGTTAAGGTAAATGTGAATGCTAGCTGGAAGGGGGTGAACGAGGGTTGCCATGTCAGAGTGGTAATTCGGGATTCTGCTTCTTGGTGCTTAGTGGGTTGTGGTGGAATCAGATTCAAAGGACATTATCACTTGGCTATTGGGAAATATTGATCAGTGTAATCGGGAGGTGTTCCCAATCTTGATGGAAATTCACGGGGTGGCTACAGATTTCTGATCATCTAACTGGTCTTAGGTTCCAAGATCAGCCAATGGAGCGGCAAACTTTGTGGCGTCGCATGCTGGAACGGAGATGTGCGACTTTTATCTGAGTTCATCGACCCCCATCTTCGTTTTTCCGTGTACTCAACAAGGATGGTCTCCCTTGCCCTCCTTGATAGTTTCCTCTTTTGCGAAATAAGTTATAGGTGACAGAGTTTGTCTTCATGTCGTAGCTTGTACCTATTTCTCATTGTTGTTTTGAGTTGGCCCGTGGTGGCTTTTTGTACTTCTTTGGCTTCGGCCTTGGTTATGCTAGTTTCTAGTTCTTAAATAAAAATAAATAAAAAATAAAAAAAAACGAAATTTTTTGTCAACTTACAGATTATTCCATCGCTAGCTAAGCCAGCGCGTGTTGGCGCATAACCGAGATGTTTCGGCTCCATTTGGCGCGTGACGGCTCTAGCCAGCACTGGCGGCACATGACTGCTTTAGACGGTATATGACGGCTTTGGCTGAAGTGTGATGGCTCAAGCCGGTGGGTGGCAGCTTGTGCGTGATGTTATGTGAACCGCTTTTCAACCACTTTTAATTCCAGAAATGATTACAAAGTGAAAATTTAGATTCTTTACATTAATATTTTTTAGTGTAATGATTAGTGTGGTAATTTATTACAGGAGAAACTTAGCACAAGGACAAGTTAGGCAAGACGGTTACGACCCCACAACGTAACTTTGAGTGAGTCTTGACTTTCAAGTTATTATCTTATATGTGTTTCAGAAAAGTGATGTGATTATGTAATATGCCATGTTTGACTTAGAAAATAAGAAAGGTCTTATATCTTATTATTTTATCATTATTTTGTGTTTACAACCGTGACATGTTCATGCTTGTGTTATATCCGTTAGTCATCCATGTTTGCACATTATCTTTTTTTCGTTTGCACTATCCAGACTAGGACCAGCTTAACGTGTATGTTCAATGGCTTCATTTTGGATCCAAAGTAGGTGTCAGCCTATCCCTAGATTGCATTAGGCAACTAGGACTTGTAAGGGAGTGCTTAGCGCCAGCTTCACGTGATTGTAGAAATAGAACATAACTTATATACCCAGCCTGTTCATGTAGCTCTCTTCTACATAACTTGTGTGCTTACATGATTTCGATGAGCATTTCTGATATACTGTTTAATATTTTTATACACTCTATTACTGTTAATTGGGTACTTTACTATTATACACACGAGTATTACGAGTCTTGAAAACTATATAGGTTTTATAGTGAGAGGTTATTATTTTCCAAAAACATCGATTTTTTAAATACTCTACTTTTCAGTCCACTCAACTTTGTTTTTCCCCCTCTAGGACTTAATGATGGTGCTCTTGTAGCGACGAGGATTACTAAACATTGACATTCACTTTTGATAATGTATGAAGTTATTTCCTTTTATTGTTTAAATATTCATCTTACCGCAGATGAGAATATTTGTTACTTTATACTGCACTTGTACTGATGTTCAGACATTTATGCATTGTAATATGGGTACTAACCCGCACACTGGGCATTCTTATTCAATTAATTTTAGGTTTTAATTTATTCACACTCTTTCACATCACCATCCCTTTATGACTTCGTCACCTTTCAGGTATTTGCTAGTATGCCTTGATTTGGGTGTCCAGATGGACATTCTGGGACAAGGTGTGTCCATCAATTTTAAAATTCCAACATTTCTGCAATATCAGTTTCCAAATTTTTAGCATTCCAACACATCTGCAAGATTAGTTTCAAAATTACAGCATTTTTGCAAATATCAGTTTCAAAAGTTTAAGCGCTTCTACAAGAACAATTTTAAAATTTCAACATCTCTGTAAGATCAATTTAAAAATTCTACAATATCAGTTTCAAAATTCTAGAATTTCTGCACTTTTGCAAGATTAATTTCTAAAGTGGTACGCTTCTGCAAGATCAATTTCAAAATTCCAACATTTTTGCAAGATCAGTTTTAAAATTTTCAGCACTTCTACAAGATTAACTTCAAAATTCCTACACTTCTGCAAAATTAGTTTCAAAGTTCATGCATCCAATCAATCAAAACCTCAAAACAAATACTTTAAAAAATACTCAAAATTCCAATCGTTGTTAGAAAAGGAAAAAAAAATCGTTATTGACACTCTAAAAATATCATTTTACACTCCAAAATTTCTATAATTAAAATCAATACACGTATGAAGAGTATAGAATTAGATTTTTGGAGTGCATTAACAGTTCCAAAAAAAAAACCTCATATTTCTAGGGAACAATATGAAGAAGAAGAATAAGATAGAGAGAGAGAGAGAGAGAGAAAGAGAGAGAGACATGTAGGAATGAAGATAGAGAAAAGAACGAAAAAGAAAAAGAGGAGAGCGAAACAAATTATACAAAGGGTTTTTATCACAAATAGTTCATGAAATTGACCAATCCCATCAAGATGATCTCTGAAATTGAAAATCGACCAATGTAGTCTCTGAAAATGGACGTCACAAATCAATGTGGTCATTCCGTCATAATTCCATTCGAAATTCTGTTATGTGCTGATATGGCACATAACTGGGTCCCACAAATTTAATTAAATATTATTATATGAATTAAAAATATTTAAATAATAGAAAACAATTTTTATTTTTGTATAATTAAAAAAAAAGGAAAAGAAGGAAGAAGAAGGTGATGTTGAATGATGTTGAAGGAGAGATCCACTGATATGTTTTGCTCTTCATGTTATTGTACCGACAGAGAAACGGAAAAATGGTGGCTCCGAGGCGCGCTCGGGCAGTGACTTGGGGTGCTTTTATTTGAATTTGTCGGCACAGTATCATCTCTTTCCGAAAAGGGGAAGAAGATAGACTTAGCTGGAGAAGAATTGTTAGCAACACAAATTGATTTATCGATTTTGGGTTTTTCGGCTTGTGTTCTTGGAAACAATTATTTTTCCTTCTTTTGTCAAACATATTTCCTCTTTTAAAATTGATAGCCTCCAATCAATTCCCACAATGCAACCTGACAAAAATATTTTCTACCACTGTACCTAATGCAATATTTCTTTTAACTATTGTTAATTGTTGTTGTTGCTTACTTTTATTTTATATTTCAGTCAAGATTTAAAAAATCCAACAAACATAGTTGGGTTGCTCTCTCTTCGACAGGTGACTCCCCTGAGAAGCCGGTGGATGAGGCAATAGAAATTGACCCAGAAAATGAAGAAAACGTTGAAGGTGACTCAAAAAATGATGGGAATGAATCTGAAGGTGAAGATGATGCACAAGTAAGTAACTCTGATTCAAGAAAGCGTAGTTGGGTTTGGGAGCATTTTACAACATACTATGTGACAAAAAAGTGAAAACAATCAATGATAAGGGGGAGGAAGTTTGGGTGGATAAAAAACTTAGGAGAGCTAAGTGTAATTATCGCCCAAAAAAAGAGCAATGAGGGTGACTATGCAGCTGAACCGAGAGTAAATGGCACCTCAACTATGCAACACCATATTGAAAAATATTGTAGATTTATCAGGGGAACAAATGTAAAAAGCAAAAAAGTGTTGGTTGGGGATAAGAGTAAAGATAACAATCTAGTTGCTGTTGGCTTTTCACAAGCTAATGTATTAGAAGCATGTGTCAAGATGGTAGTCATAGATGAGATGCCATTTAGTACCGTTGATAAGATGGGGTTTCGGCTTTTTTGTGTTGTTGGTATTCCATTGTTTAATGTGCCTTCTAGAAGAACATTTGTTAGAACTTTTCTCAATATGTTTGAAAAATGGAAGACTTCTTTGAAGAAAAACTTAAGTGGGCACATAATTTGTCTCACCACCGACACTTTACAAGCACACAAAATATAAATTATATGGTTCTTACTGCACACTTCGTTGATGATGAATTGAATATGTACAAGAGGATCATAAACTTTTGTGTTATTCCTAACCACTATGGAACCACAATTGCCAAGTTAATTGAAAATTGCTTGTTGGAATGGGCGATAGACATAGTTATGACAAGCACAGTAGACAATGCTTCCGCAAATAAAGTTGCTTTGGATCAACTTATGGCAAAAATGAATAGGTGGGAAAATTCACAAGCTATTTTAGGTGGCAAGTATTTACATGTACGATGCATCGCTCACATAACCAACATAATTGTGAGTCATGGGATGAAGAGGCTAAAGAATGGTCTTTTAGCTATACGAAATTGTGTGAGGTTTGTGAGGAGCTCTCCACAAAGATTGGAGTTTTTTAGGCAAGCCGTGAATTTGGTGAAGTTGACGTGCAAAGCAACGGTTTGCCTTGATTTTCTTACTCGGTGGAATTCTACATTCGTTATGTTGGATGTAGCTTTGAAGTTTAAGAATGCCTTTGCTACTATGGCGGAGGATGTAGAAAGTTCCTTTGTGGCTTACTTTAAGGAAGTTGAAGATGAAAAAGATGAAGATGGGGTGATTATTGCTTGCCAAATTAAAGGGAGGAAAAGGGTTGGAGCACCTACGAAAGAAGATTGGGTCAAGGCGGAAGCTTTTATCAAGTTTTTACGGGTGTTCTATGCGACTTTGAGGGTAAGTGCTTCTACACATCCCACGGTTCATACTGGCCTTCATGATGTCATAAAAATAGAGACCACTATAAATAATTTGGAGTCCCGAGCCAACATGCAAGTTGGTTTACCTTCGGAGCAATTATTGAATGCCATGGCTTCCGACATGAGATCAAAATATGAAAAATATTTTAACTCATACCATGAATTGAACCCTCTAGTTATGATTGGACTTGTTTTGGATACAAGGTTCAAGTTGAGGCATGTCACATAACTCTTTAAAAAAGAAACTTTCCGATTTTAAGGCACAATTGAAAGCTAATGAAATAAAAGATCTATTGCATGCCCCTTATGATGCATATGCCCCAAATGTTGAAGGTGGAAAACACATGAAGAAAGACCCTTCACAAGCACAATATTCTTCTACTTCATCCGATGTGGTGTCAATGGAAGATGATCTTGTTGATGAATGGATGCATTTTGTTGAAGAGAGTGATGAGAAAGTGGTGAGAGATGAGGTGGAGTCTTATTTGTTAGATCCTTTGGTGCAAATTACAAAAGAGGAGTCCACAAAATATTTTAACATTCTCTTATGGTGGAAGATGAATGGTACTAAGTATCCTATCTTGGCCGCCATGGCAAAAGATATTCTTGCTATTCAAGTATCTACCGTGGCATCGGAGAGTGCTTTTAGCACCGGGGGTCGAGTAATTTCATATTTTAGGAGTTCTTTGACTCCTAAATCAGTAGAGGCCTTGATATGCATGCAAAATTGGTTGAGAGACGATAACATTATTACTTTGGAGGATGATGCACCTTCGGTTGAGCACATTAAGTTCTACGAAAGTATTGAATCAGGCAAGTATATCATTTCAAGTTAAAGAACTTTCTTATTTTTCTTTTTCAATATATTTTGTTCTTTTGTAGGTTTTTTTTAAAGTTTCTAATTCTAACAACTAATGTGATTTATATTGTTTATGTTTTGTATTATGTAGAGTTGGCCAAATCAACCTCAACCCTCGCCTCTCTTACTCTTAATCCACAATCACAACAAACTCCAAGCCAATCAAAAGGTTCTAGTTCACAAGGATCAATGGCTTCCCATCCATTGTTTTCAAATTTACAACGTGCAAGGTCTTCCCAAGTATCGGCTTCTCAAGCCCGTTCACAAGTTCAAAGACATCCTAAACCTTCGGCTAGTAAGTGTGCAAAAAGGAAGGGAAAAGCAAAGGTTTGAAACTTGAATGATGCAAAGTAAGTTGAAGCACCAAAACTTTTTTATTGAATTGGATGAACAATTTATTTTTCGTAATGTCATAACGCATGTTGACATTGAATTTTGTTTGAAGTTTGAACTTAACAATTCAATTGGGTTGTACTAAAGTAGTCCATATGGCATTTTGATTTTTAATGTTGAACTTTAAAACAAGTTAAATTTTAATATTGTCATCAAGTTGAATTATTTTGTTATGGTCCTTGTGGATGTGAATTTTGTTGTCATCAACTAGGTAACCATAATAGTTTTTTCAAACAATGAAACCAAACCGAACCGCACCAAATGGTTTGGTTTCATTTCAGTTTTAGCCTCAAAACCGCACCGAACCAAACCGCAAAAACTTGCGGTTTTGGTTTTGGTTTCACTCAAAACCGCACCAAACCAAACCGCGCCCACCCCTATGGGGAGGGGGGATTTCGAACATAACCCGATTCGATCCAATTTTTCCATGGCTGGGGATGTATGAATCAGGGAAAATTCAAATTTTTGTGTGTAAAATAATAAGTTTAATTTTAGGTTGAAGGGTCGGCTTACAACTATAAAATATCAGTCTCCTCCTCCTGTCTATTTTGGCATTCTACCCATTTTTTGCTGGGAACCAGTTTTCTTTGCAGAGACATTTTATTAGTCTCCTCCTTACTATCTTCTTTTCTTTTATTTGAATTCCACAAAAATAAAAATTATTTTGTTATTATTTAAATATTTTTAATTCACATAATAATATTTAATTAGACTTATGAGATCCATTTATGTGCCACATCAGCATATAACAGAATTTTGGACGAAATTGTGACAGAATGACTACATTGATTTGTGACATCTATTTTCAAGGATTGATTGATTTTTAATTTCAAGAACCATCTTGATAGAATGAGTCAATTTGAACGATCATTTGTGATAAAAACCCTTATACAAATGAAGAGATACACCTTATAGAGGGGTAAATGAAAATGACCATGACACAGCAACCACGTGGATAAATATTGTTCATGTTTGAAATAAATAAAAAGTTTAGTCTCCCCTCAAAATATAGTCTTATAATTATGTTTGTGTTGTTATTCTTATAGTTAATTTACGAGAAGATGGATGAATCAGGTAATTTAGTGAATTTTTTTGATAAATTGAGGATTAAAAGGGGGAAAAGGATAATTGTTGGATTCTTTTCCTAGGATCTTAGGGATTTCGTGATTGTTCATCGTACATCATACGGTCAGAAATTATTTCAAAATTTAAAATTTAAAATTAAATATAAATAGTACCTAACGAAAATTGACTGCACATATACGATGAACGATCACGATTCTAAAATCCTTAGAATTTCTAGAAAAAAGAATCCGACGAGGTTCATTTTCAAGGAAAAGGGGATGTGAGAAAGTAGAGGAGAAAGTATTTATTGTTTCTTACTTTGATATTTTATTAATATAGAAATGATATTCTGATTGCCAACTATGCCCTTGCCGAGAGCAAGAATTGCTTGCATTCTTCTATCATCTTTGGTCAATGACCTTTTGGAAAAATCAAAAGTAATTTTATTGGTCACTTTGCCGCGTTCTTTCTAGGAGATTTTTGACGGTGCAGTTGTTTGATTGTGTGTCAATTATCTAGCTCCCAACCAACAACAACATACCTGGGGAATCTAGATACTTTAATTAGAGGCATGTTTCTTTGTGATCATATTAAGCTAATCACATGATATGCTTATAAAACATATCAATTAACCACTAATTATAATTATTTGATGTAAAGTACATCCCAAATATGCTTTAATATAAAATTAAAACTGTAATTACCTAATTAGAACTCAATTTCTATAGCTCAATCTAATAAGAAATGATTTATATATATTAGTAGGAGCTATATTATTAGTAGTTAAATAGTTATCTCATTTTGGGGAGGAAAATCAACGAGGATCGTAAATGTTATTTTTTGCTATTGTAAAGCATCATCCGCAATTCTACACATTTTTTCCCTTTTACACACGGCTGTGGAGGTTTTAGTCATTGACTCAAACAAATTAAAATAAAAAATTAAGAGTCATAATTGTAAAATATTGTGCAGAATGAAAAAAAAAAAAAAAAAAATGTGTGCAGAAATCACTGTAAGATGCGGATACGGTGCCACATGGTCAGCTTGACATGAAAAACCAAAGTACTAAGAGAGGATCCTCGCCGGATCCTCTTTGTGAGGATCTGAGATTCTTCATTCACATCCATTCATTGTATATCGTGAGACAAGTTTTTGTTAGGTACTATTTATATTCAATTTTAAATAAAAAAATTTACAATAATTTCTAACCGTATAATGTACGATGAACGAATGTAATTGAATGATCATCAGAATCTTCACAAAGAAGATCCGACAAGGATGACAAAGTACCCACAACGTTTTTTTTTTTCTTTTGGTAAACAAGTAGCCAAAACGTTTGTCATGTGAACGGATTGTTTTTTATTCTCTGAGTAAAGCACCTTTTTCCGGACTGTTTATGGCAACTCTAAAATCACACATAAGAAGGAGAACTGTGTGACCACCAACCATGTACAGAAACGTGGGGCACGATCCCGGTTATCCGGATCGGTTAGATTCTTCGGTGCGCTCTCGTCCATTAGTACATAATGGTTTCCAGAATTTCATGGCTCGGCGCACATTCGGCCAGGTAATTTTGGATTCCTGCCGTTAGATTCCTCACCCTTTAACCGACACGTGTCCAGAGCATCCCATTTTTCTGCATGGTGACCTAAATATATTTTGGATTTTTTTTTTCTTGAGAACACTATCTTTAGCTTTTTCGTGAAGGGATAAGGATTCTTTTGGGACGAGGGACTCTCATTCAACGTGACAAGTATTTTGAACCATCCATTGTGTTCTAATCTTTTTCAATTGCATTCGTAATATCTTATTTGCCATCTAAAAGTGAAAAATGCCGAATCCTTGACTGACTTTATGTAATTCGAAGTTTTGGATCCTTGATAATCAAGAGAGTTATGAGAATGTGAATATAGTGCTGAATTTATATTATCCAATAACTTTTTTTTTTAATCAGAAATGTTCTTTTAGTCAAGAGGTGTCTAAGAAATGCTTAATCACTAACTCAGATTCGATATCAATAGTGAAAAATAAATATATTGCGTTTTTAGTGTTCTAGTCTCATCATTGGTATTAAATTTAATGGTGATCGATCATGAATCAATAGTCACAATGTGACAAGAAGAACGTGAGAGTTATGAGAATGTGAATATAGACGGAATGGTTTATCTATATTATCCAATCTTTTTTTTTTTTATCAGAAATGTTTTTTTAGTCAAGAGGTGTCTAAGAAATGCATAATCACTAACTCAGATTCGATATCAAGAGTGGAAAAAAATATATTCCAATTTAGTGATCTGGTCTCATCATTTGATATAATATTTGATGGTGATTGATCGTGAGTTATTGGTCACAATGTGACAAGAAGAACGTGACTCTATTGTTTATTTAATTAGCGTTTAATTTTCAAGGGTAGGAGCTTCGTTTCCACACAAGTTGTCCTATGGTTCGATTGGTTTATAAGACTATAATGTAATGTGGATAAAGAATGTGAATATATACGGAAATTTGCATGGATTTTGTTTAGAATCTCTCTACGTAAATGCATGTTGTACGGTGAAGGAATATGGTTCCCACGCAGACATGCATTTGTGGAGTTGTCTGTGTTTAAAACAGTAGTTGTTTTTCGTTTAGATGAAGAATTCCGAATCGGATAATAACCTTTACAGACATGCATTTGTGGAGTTGTCTATGTTTAAAACAGCAATTTATTAATAATGGAAAAATAATCAAGTTCGTCATCTCACGAGAATGCTTTTAGCAAATTAGCACTCATAACTTCTCTGCTAACCTCTTGTGAGCATCTATGTTTTGATGTAATATAGTTCAGCTTGATATGAAAGCATCAATTCACTTTTCTCTGAACCTTTTTTAGATATCAGTGATGTTTCATACAAATTTAAGTATACCATGTAAAGTGAACTTGTTTAGAGAGAATGTACAGAAATTTAAACTACTTCTTATTGTTTTTTCAAGTCTTCTTCCTTGAAAACGTGACAACTATACATATGTGGATTAGGCTAACCGGACAAAGTATTGGACATGCCTTTATACTGTATATGTATTTGTTGACTCTAAAAACTATTTAGCCTACGTGGTCAGCATGCCAATTAATTAATAAGCTAACTACGCCATTCGGTCGAGTGCGGGGCGTGCCAACTCATCGGCCGAGTTCGGCCAGGGAGTAAAATATGTTGATGTGGCATTGGGCGCACTGCTGACTTCTTGATCTCGCGACTGCGGCCGAGGAAGGAACACATCTCGGCCTTCAAGTTCTAGAGCCTGAAGACAAGACTGCTAGTTCTACGAAGTTCAATATCAAATTCGGCTTTCAGTGTGCCAAATGTAGTAACCTGGTAACACCTCACTTTGCCAAGAAGGCTGATGAGATGACCTCTACCAACAAAGACTTGGAAATCCATGTTGATCGAGACTTCGATAAATAACCAATCGGTCTCGAAGCAGTGCTGTTTATTCAAACTGAAAGTGCTCATCGGTCGGCTAGTTCTACGACTTCAATGATGTTTATCCAAACTGAAGATGTTCTTACGCACTTCCTACTTTATTTCTATCTAAAAAAGCTGTACCTTAATACCGGAACCCTCCCAAAGTTCGAATCCGACCCCTTTCTTTTGAAAATAGCAATAACCATCTTTAAAACTACAGCATGTTACATATAGTGGCCTTACAACTGAAAAACTATCTAGTCAACTTCTATTTCTTTCTAATGTGGCAATCAGTGAGTTCATTATGACTTACATGCATAGACACTATATAGAGGTCACACAAATTTGCAGATGCCCTAAACAAAATACATAAAAGCTTCTTGTAAGAAATGAAAAATGGCTCACGTGACCAATCTAACATTCATGTGAACACAAAATAACTTCATCGATTGTCACACAAAAAAATAGTACTTAACTTGTTAGTTTGGACGAACTAAGAGTGAATAGTGTTACATTTTGTAACATTAAGAGTTTCTATTTACCATGCATATATGGTTACCTATATATTACTCTAACTGCAATGAAGGTCTCTCTCCTAATCCCTCTTAGGCCTTATCTTAACTATAACCATGCTAATTAATAATGTTTGGGGGCATCATGAGAGTAGCTGTTGCTTAACGATCGATCATGGTTGGAATTTAGTAAGTCGATAGTGATGTGTTTAAATCGGAACATTATGTGTGGTCCACTTACCTTTGTTTCTGGTTTTTATATTGCTGCTAGCTAGCTGTTTACAAATTTGGATTGATCGAGTGCTTATCCATTTAAGCATCTTTGACTTCTGTGCTACGACATATGTCACAGTTTGCTCTGAACAATAGAGCACACTAGCTAAGACCCTTATGATCTGGGACAATGTTATTAGCTTAATTAGCTAGGTTAGAGACAATAATTCCAGCTTAAACACTAATGGATCAATCAACGGTGTAGAGAGTGACAATGAGCTCGGGGGTGTAAAATAGTTAGGTTGATAAATAGAAAAAAAATAAAAGTAGATAGAAATACAAAGCAGAGAGAGAATAATTATGGTTAGAGAGGTGTAAAGAGGACAATAATTCGGTTAGAACTTAGAGGTTAACATTATCTTTGTGTATTGAGTTCGTTTTGGATATAGCTTCTTTAGGAATTACTTCTGCTTATTAAGATACTAAACTGACACATTCTGACCGCAAAATTTACATAGACATCGAAATTAGGGCGTGTTGGTTGGCATTTGGAAGGTAACGAAGCCGTAAAATATAGGTAATATGAAAAAATTGTGAGTGAATTACAATCTAACCCAAAAGTCTAAATATAAAACTAATTGTGAGTGCGCGGAGAAGGGTTGAACCCATTAACAAAAACGTGAGTGCCAGGGTATGGATAAATAGTAAAGAAGTAAAGGTAATATCCCATCCCGAATATAGGATGGACATTTATACAAAAAGTACATGTCAAGTGCTTCTCTAGCAACTTCACCTATGGTCTTCAAAACACTTCTAAACTTTTGTTCAAATACATAGTCAGAATCACTTTTAGCTGTTGACAATATTGTTGCTACACGAAATCGGCCTCAGCCTAAGTTGAACATTTTCGTAAAAAAAAATTGAAAATATGATAGCATTGTTTATTTATGGGGTCTTTTAATTTATACCCAATCAACTCAGCATATTTTAGAAAAAACTCAAATTAAATATTTTGGTAATTCATGTCAATTGAACTTAATATTTTAGGGTTGCATATTCTTCTAGTAACAAATTTGCTCCTTATGATAAAGGTTTTAAAAATCTTGATTAAATGCTAATTTGAACAAATTTTACATTTTGAATTTGAAAGCTTGCATTGCCGCCATAAAAACTTGAATCCATAAGAAACAATTTCGAGTCATAAGATCCAAGATTGATGTAAAATAAAATGTCTCTTAGCCAATGTTTTAAAAAACGAGGACGAAATCAATACATTTCATGGATAGTCTCGCCTCATTGCACAGTAACAAATAAGACAGACATAAAATGACAAAATATTTGTTACATGAAATATTTTGTCATTTTATGTCTGTCTTATCCATTGGACTTGGTTTTCATTGGGCTTTGTAATGGTTAAAAAAAAAAAAAACCGTTGTACAATTATTATTATTTTTTTAAATAAAAAGAAGAAGAAAATCTGATTCACCTATGCGGAGCGGGTCATATCTATTGGAGTTCCGACCTAACCCGCCTACAACTTCTATTTTCGGCCATCTGAGACGCGAAATCAGTGTCATTCAAAGGAACTCCTCGAGCCTAATCAAACCATCGTGTTGATTTCATCATTATATCCGTGTACATAGCGAATTGAGGTTGAGAAGGTTTTAATACCTTGCACTAACCTTATGCCGCCTAGTCCAGTTGGCCATAAGTGTTCTTTTGATAGATCGCCGAAAAAACCGCCTAGACGAGTATCTGTAACGTTGGGCCCATTTAGGCCCATCCAAGGACATAAGCCCAAGAAAGAGCCGGAAGCCCAAAGCCCAAGGGGTTCTAAGGATGCCGATTGACTTCTCAGGCCGACCGAGAAGAGCACATAGGTATGCTGACAGCTTTATGTCACAAGTCTCCTTGAGGAGAAGTACTCGAATGCTACTTAACAACATGCAGGTAACAACAGAGGCTTAGGACGGGACATAAAGGCAGTCAAGGGCAGTGCTCGGTAAAATAGGGCAAAGTAATCGAGACCCGAGCGAGATGTTTCGGCCACCTAGGCGTTATAAGACACACCAGCCGTCTGCAAGAACATCACTTCATCGACAAAGACCAAGTAGGTGAAAAGTTGGCGGTAGTCTAATACAGGTGATGGCACGTTAAGTTCCGGTTTGAGAGGCCCAAGTGGGGTGAGGCCTATATAAAGGGGTAGAGACCTCCATCAGGGGGTTGGGCGAATTGGAGAGAATAAAGTGAATGTATTTTTCGAGCACAATATAGCCTTGAGATCAATTGAGAAGCAACACGCTAGATGTAGCCTAGTTTTGAGGGGTGAACTACTTACACCTTTGAGTCCATTTCATTTAAGTCCAATTCACTAACCCACCTAAAATCATTTATTTAAGTTTGTTAACATTACAGTTTTGAGTGTCAACAATATCAAAACTAGTTTTTTTTTATTTTTAGATACTACTCATAGCGCACAGTCAATTGGAACCTTATCAATAGGTAAGCAAATTATAAATACATTACCTCTGCAATAGGTTTCAAAACCTATCTACGTAGGTTTTAAAACCTATATCTCCATCTTACCTATACATTTGTTATCAAACTCATCCATACTACCTACACATTTGGTATCAAACTATCCACATTACTTAAAAACATTCAATTTCAATATCATTAACCAAACGTCATCAGGTTACTTATCTTCAACATTTTTTTATCCAATAGTAGTTGGTTTCTCACTTTATTAAAGTACATGAATTAAAATCTCATGAATGAAAAATACTGATTAATTAACCACCAACACAACACACACAAGTAATTAACGTTGTCTGAAACTATTTTTGATTTGATCTCGAAGTCCTCATATAGCACTTCTTCCAATCCTAGATGGGTGATCACTAGTAGGAATGACATAATGCTAATTCATGTTCCACACGGCCAAGGAAGCGTCATTTTTTAATTTTCACTATAACTTGGTTCTTTAAAAGATGCTAATGAGACTCTCTTAATGTGAAACTCTCTATAAATCTTATATCAACTTACAGTTTAATTTCCATACTAGTATTATAAACCTTAACCATACAACAAATTCCATACTCGAACAGTCAACCTACACTTTTATTTTGGTCCGTGGTTTGATGATGGACGATGCCAGTTGGTACCTGTAGAGAGAAAGAAAGGAGAAGATGATGAAAAAAAGGATAATGGAAACTGAGGAACCTATCAGAAGATGAAGCGGTTCGCCGCATACGAACTCAGCTACTTACATGTGTCTGTCCCATCATCCCTCCCTAAAAAGTCCAAAAGCAAATCTCCCTCTCTCTCTCTCTAGATCTCTATCTTTCTCTCTCTTGTTTCTTCCAGTCTGTTGATGCTTTTTAATGGTTGATCTACGTGTTTCCCACTAGGGTTTGTTTTCCACTATTACTCAGTCCTACTCGTACGCTCCTTCGTACTTGGTATTGGGCAAAAAGGGCAAAAGAAAAAAATAACACAAAAGGATAAGAAATTGCAAAGCTAAATATAATTCGCCGTCTGTGGGAATCGAACCCACGACCACGTGGTTAAAAGCCACGCGCTCTACCAGCTGAACTTGATCATTCTTCGGATCTTTCTATATTTAATATTCGAGACTAAGACAAGGGATTCTTCCACACTTGCTGTAGGCATATTTTTGTTGGGCCCAGACTTGTAGTCCAGGTCTATTCATAATCTGGCTGGGCTCAACACCTAAGCCCAGTTATCAACACTAAGCAATTGGTCTAGTCAGCGTGCTTTGCCTTGTTTACATAATTCATAATTAAAACATGATAGGCTTAAAGCACGAAACCACTCACAAATTCATTAATCTTTGAAATTACATAACATAAACAACATGGAAGCATCTTTGAAATCGAATACTTGTTAGTTTAAAGAGGTTCTTATCCTTCACTCTGTCTTCACTTGAAGCAATATTTTTCTTCACTATTTATATAGTTTCCAAGTCGTCATTCCATGTCCCACACGTGTTAGACTTTTGTGTTCTAAATCTATATTTATAGAGACATGATATAATGCCTCGGGATTGGTTGGTTTGATCGGCTCGTATTAAGAAAAATGCTAAACTGAAACTTTATTGTGTTTGGCTCGTGAGCAGTTGTAATTTAGAGTAGATCTTATTTGGGAGAGTATCTTTTTAATAATAAAAAAGAACGCTTAAAGCATTGTGTTTGTTTCTACGTTTTGAAGTTTATATGAACTCTGCAAAGTATTATATTTGCGTTGAACCTGTGGATTCATATAACATTGGAAAGAAAAGTACCGTTAAAAATGACCACAATCAGGCTGGTATTGATTTTAGCCAAAAACGAGGCCCAATCAACTACATTTTGTTTTGGGCCAAAGTCCAATAACTTTGGGTTTGCAAATTTTTAACTTTATTAGCCCAATTACAAAACATAATAATAAACAAACAAAACCTATTTTTATTTTATTTTCTAGCCCATTAAACCATCCCAAACTCAAACTCTAAACTTATATGATACAAGTAAACCGCTATTATAACATATTGTGCCAATAATACGTAACGTAAAGAAAAATTTTCATATTTTTTAGGGTTTATATCACAAATGGTCCCTGAAATTGACCCCATCAATCATGATGGTCCCTGAAATTGAAAATCGATCAATGTAGTCCCTGAATTTTAACTCGCGAATCAATGTGGTCCTTCTGTTAGTGTTCTGTCCAAATTAACTTTAAAAAAAGGTTAGAGAACCAATTTTTCATGGTAAAATGATAAAAAATAACCCTGTTACTTATAATTTTACTTACTACCTCTCTTTTCTTTTTTCCATCTTCACTTTTCTCTCCATTTTTTCATGGATTTGGTGCTAAAACTAAAATAAAAACCAAAAAAAGTGGTTCTCTAACCTTTTTTTGGTCATTTTACCATGAAAAATTGGTTCTATAACCTTTTTTTAGTGTTAATTTGGACGGAACACTAACAGAAGAACCACATTGATTCGCGAGTTAAAATTCAGGGACTACATTGATCGATTTTCAATTTCATGGACCATCATGATTGATGGGGTCAATTTCAGGGACCATTTGTGATATGAACCCTATTTTTTATATTATTAGCACATAACATGAAGATGTACTCGTGCAATATAAATTATTTCCTGTAGACAAATACTTCCTTACATCCACATGCATGCATCATAATTCATAAACATCGTTATCAAGACAAAAATATCTTAGCAAAAAAAAGTACTAAAATCAACGTCTCATTCATTGCAATTGCCCACAAACCTTTGTCCGTTTGCTAACGGGATTTTATTTAACTTATGATGTATAATATATCTTTCGGCCAACCGTCCAAAAGCGGGCAACAAAGACAAAGGCTTAAAGTAAAGCGTAAGCCTTCTGAAAGTGAAATTTAAGAACCTGAATCAGAATAAAGGTGCATTGAATCGAATCGAACCGAACCATGCCAGAATGCATCAATTCTAATTAATTAAACCTAACTCACGATAATTAACCACAGTAAATAAATAAATAAATAAATTCTCCAACATCACACTTGCAACTTTGTTACTGGACGGATGTGATGTTTGGTTGGACATGGATCGGTGAATGTGGGAATTATAATAAGAGTACAAATCCAAATGTTACCTACTTTTTGGAGGGGTGGTTGTGTACGACCGACTGTATTAAAAATAATTCTCTTTGTTTCTAATTTATATTAATAGAGCATATAAAGCCGGTAGTTGATTTAGGATTTTAACATCTCTTAATCAAGATACGGTAGCCGTTAGTCGGACGGCAGGTTGATGATTAGTGCCTATATGTCTAGACGGGATTTAAGTGGACTAGATGGATTTTAAACAAATTTATTATATATCATAAAGTAAGTGTCTATTTACACTTAAAAAATTACCTGTATTAAGAATTTGAGTTTTTTGTTAAAAAGAAAAAGTATCGTTGAAGATGTTAAAATATGAAAGAAATAATATATTGCATGCATTAAGATTTTTTCGGATAAGAAGAGACCGATTGGTGGATATCGAACTCACACTAGACTGCATAAGTATGATTGTTTTCTGCCACTGCAGTAAAGCGCCATCCATAATTTTTAGTATTTTTTTTTTTAACAAACGATATTATCTACATTAAAATGGAGAGGGGTGGCTTACTGTCACAATAAGCTAGCAATAATGTGGTTCAAATTCGTCTTTGGCGATAATTGAACCTAAGACCTCTCACTTACGAGTGAAGAGGAATACCAATAGACCGTATTATTAAGTGGCTAGATTTTGGTATTTATTAGTTGATCATAAAAGTGTGAATGCAAATGATGTAAGCAAGCAACAATAACCTGTAGAAATTGTCAAACAAACAAAAAACAAACTTTGATAGTTTGGATTGGTTTATACGGTTTTTAAATAATGCTAAACCGAACCAAAAGAAATAATTGCAGTTACGATCATGTCGCTCCAAAAATCCACATTTATAATTGCTTAGAAATTGGACCACAACATTTATAGAAGGTGTATTTAATTGGGAATTTGAAAGATTTTAATGGATTTATAAATCTATGGTTGTTTTATGGAGTTAAACTTATTTGTAGATATTTTACGTAAAATTTTGATTCAATTTCCTCGAAATCTCATGGGAAGAAGTGAGATTTATGAATGCGTAAAATACATTACAAAATCTCTCCAATTCTTTCTAATTCCTCAACTTTTCCAAATACTTTAAATTCAAATTCTAATTGAATACACGTGGAATGTTATAAACTTCTTTAAAATTCTAATTGAATACATTCGGATTTCTAAGGATTTTAATAAAGTATCTTAAAATCCTGATTGAATACGCATTGAATTTTAGAGAATCATTTAAAATTCTGATTGAATACCCTTAGGGTGCGTTTGTTGCACCGGACTATCTCGGACTGGACTAATGTAAGATCCCACATCGCCCAGGGGAGTGGATCCTCTAGGCCTTATATGTATATTCACATCTCTACCTCGCACGAGGCCTTTTGGGAGCTCACTGGCTTCGAATTCCATCGAAACTCCGAAGTTAAGCGAGTTTGCGCGAGAGCAATCCCATGATGGGTGACCCACTGGGAAGTTCTCGTGTGAGTTCCCAGAAACAAAACCGTGAAGGCGTGGTCGGGGCCCAAAGCGGACAATATAGTGCTATGGTGGAGTCGAGTCCGGATTGTGGGGGGCCCGGGTCGGGATGTGACAATTTGGTATCAGAGTCAATCTCTGGCCGAAAGTGTGCCGACGAGGACCGGGGTGGATTGTAAGATCCCACATCGCCTAGGGGAGTGGATCCTCTAGGCCTTATATGTATATTCACATCTCTACCTAGCACGAGGCCTTTTGGGAGCTAACTGGCTTCGGATTCCATCGGAACTCCGAAGTTAAGCGAGTTTGCGCGAGAGCAATCCCATGATGGGTGACCCACTGGGTGAGTTCCAAGAAACAAAACCGTGATAGCGTGGTCGGGGCCCAAAGCGGACAATATCGTGCTACGGTGGAGTCGAGCCCGGGTTGTGGGGGGCCAGGGCCGGGATGTGACAATAAGCTCAGAGACTAACTTGGATTTACTAGACTAGATTAAGCTGAACTAACTTAATGAAGCGTTTGTTGCAATGTCAGACTGAGAAGCTGGACTAACAATAAATTATTATTATATTTGAATTTTTTTCTATTAAGAATATCAAAATTAATAGATTAAAGAAGAAGGATATCTTCTTTGCCAAATTGCTGGTGTTCCTCAACAACTTGGAAGTTACAAAATTTCCAATAACAAAAGGCTTAACCCTGATCCCTGAAGATAGACCTCCGATGATAAAGACCCAATTCCCAAATTTCCAAATATTTTGATTATTACAAATAAAAAGTACCCATAACCCTAAAAATATCCAATCCCCATCCTTCTTGCCCTCAGATTCCTATACCCATGGCCATGTATGCGGTTGAAGATAGACATCGACGGTTAAAGGCTGTCGTCGAAGAGTCGAGCTTGATCAGGCAAAGAAATCGCGAGACTATAGAATCGATCCAGTTTGAGATTTGCATCGAAGGCGACCGCCAAGAGGAACTCATCGATTAATTTCCCAAAGAGCTTGATCTAGCAGAGAGAGAGGTAGAGACAAAGATAGATGAGGAAAGATGAAGAATGAGGTAGCGAGTGAGGAAAGCGAAGAAGGCATATCGTAGTCCTTGGCAATCCCATGGTTCATCATGGGACTAGTTTGGACAATCTAACGAGGCCCGGAGTCCACACGAGTCCGGGCTAGTCTCACTTAAGTTAGTCCCCAAGCATACCAAATATGGGACAATAATCCTAATTAGTCTAGTCACACTTAAGAAGGTGAAGCAAACACACCCTTAGATTCATTAAAGGAAATAAAATCCCTCAAAATCCCAATTGAATACATCTCTGTAAACTTGTTTGATTTGGCTTATTTGAATGGTTTAAGATATTTGGCGTGTAAAATCGAATTTAAACTTTTCACTTATGACATCATAACTTATGACGTAGCGACAAGATATTGTGGGAGTTAATTGAAATAACCTTTCGTCGTTTTTAATGTCTGGACTGTGATCGTTTTGTGATCAGTTGGCATCCATGAGGACATCAACCGGAGCTGCCCTGCTAAATTGGGCAATTAGATTCAACGGAATATCCTCCTCTCTTTCAATGTGCTTGGCGTGCTTTCACACGATTACTCACCCCTTTCAATTGATCGACCAAACGCCCGCCGTTCGATCTCTGACCAAACCTTCTTTACCGTGCCGCGAAGCAACAGATCTTACCTCAGCAGAATTATCTAAACAGGGGTATTTTAGTCATTCAAGCCGAAGCCGGAGCCAATCACAATCGACAAAAGCAGACGAGCAAACCAACCAACCAGCGCCAGGAAAGGACGGAGCCCATGCTGCTAGGAAAGCAACTTAGCAACCTCCACCCGAAAACGGCGTCGTATTGAGGAAGCCTGATTGCTAAATCCACAAAAACGACGCCGCTTCCTCTTGTCTCATTCACCTTCCTTCTTCTGATCTTATCTCATCGGCAACATCATTTCCCTCTCTCCCAAGTCATCCCCGTCACTGTTTCCTCAGATACCAATCCACCGCCGATCGGAAAACTCACTCCACGACGGCTCCGTCGACTCGCGACGGATCTTATTGAACCGAGTCACCGATCTGCTAGCCGAGTCCAGCTGTTGATCGCGATCAACTGGAAGCTTAAGCTGAGACGACGCCGTTTATTGTTCGCTCTCTAATGTGACCGGCTCCGGTAGGGGACAAAGTCGTGATTTCCTCGAAATGGATCGGCAGGCGATGACGGTCGGGCCGGCCATGGACATGCCGATCATGCACGACAGCGACCGGTACGATTTCGTCCGAGATATCGGGTCAGGAAACTTCGGGGTCGCCAGGCTGATGACGGACAGGCAGACCAAGGAGCTCGTCGCCGTCAAGTACATCGAGCGCGGCAGCAAGGTCAGTTTTGGGATTTCAGTGTAGTTATCGGTGGTTTTGACTAATTTTTGTGCACCATCCATTTATGGAAATAGATTTTTCAAGTTTTCAGTTTCTAAATTTAGTAATTTGATTGTTTTTTGAATAAATTTTGCGGCGGTTGTACCCTTATTGTATTTATGACCAGCATTTATTTCTTGTGATTGATGTAGTTAGCGTTAATTGATGATTAAATGTTAGAAAAGATGGTGTTTTGATTAATTGATGATTAAATCATGGAGAGTTGGGGTAAAAAAGATATTGAATTTTTTAGTGTGATTAAACTTGCAAGTGGAAAATATTGCTTGTAATGATTTATAGCTCTGTTGGTGATGATGGAGTGGTGAGGTTTTTGGAGCATTTGTTTCTCACCATGGTATTCGGTGTTGCAGATTGATGAAAATGTTCAAAGAGAGATAATAAATCATAGGTCTCTGAGGCACCCGAACATCATTAGATTCAAAGAGGTTAGTTTAGCCATTTCTTCACGATAGATTTTGCATTCGGCTTTCTAGTGATGGTAGGATGATTGGCTGCTAATCTACTCTGGATTTCACTCTACATATAGGTCATTCTGACTCCTACCCATCTGGCCATCGTGATGGAATATGCTGCCGGAGGAGAAATGTTTGAGCGAATATGCAATGCAGGGCGGTTCAGTGAGGATGAGGTCCTCATTTCAATATCTATCATTCCTCCCTGTCTTTCTATTTCCTTTTCAATTTGGTTTTGTACTTGACATGTTGAAGATGTGTTTTTCATTTTTGGTACAGGCCCGCTTCTTTTTTCAACAACTTATATCTGGAGTCAGCTATTGCCATGCTATGGTATCAAAATCTTTCTTTTTGACTTCGTTTAAGACTTATGTATTTTTTTTTTCCATTGGACGTGGACTAGATGATTTATTTCAATTATCACTCTCTCTCTTGAAGCAAGTATGTCACCGAGACTTGAAGTTGGAAAACACTTTGTTGGATGGCAGTCCAGCTCCTCGTTTGAAAATATGTGATTTTGGGTACTCAAAGGTACTGGTCGTTTATATCTTTCTTGCTTATTTGGCATATGCTTTTGTGTTCATGTCATTAACTAAAATAAAGGGAACTCAAGGCTAAATTGAAATGAACTTATTATGTAGAGCTCTTATTCTAAGATCCTGGCATATCTTTTTCCTTGAATTTTGACTTGATCTTAGGCAAGTTTGACTAGAGACCTAGGGTTTTCGTTTTAGATACATTGTTTATAGATTATTTGAGGATTTGATCTCTCGAGTTAAGGAGAATTTCATCAATGATGTAGTTTATAGTATAGTTATGTAGCCTAAGGCACTGGCCTGCTGACTCTGCTCGAATATCTGTTTAAATGATCAAGAGTCAAGTTATTTTAAGTTCGTTGTATGCCATATTGGATCAGAACGTTTATGTATCTGATTGTGGTTATTTGTCAGTCTTCAGTGCTTCATTCACAACCAAAATCTACTGTGGGAACTCCTGCATACATTGCTCCAGAAGTATTACTGAGGCAAGAATACGATGGAAAGGTATACGAATTGCTTAATCTTGTTAATCATTTACCAAATTATGATGACTTTGGACCCAGAAGTTATAATTGACTACCATTTTGTTCTGGAGAATTCCATGAGCTGAATTTTGATAAATGTTATTGTGATTAGTTCATTCCATGCTTTCCCTTTAAATTTGTTTCAACTTTTACAAACTGTAGATTGAAAAGCCCCCGCATATTTCTGTGTATTAACTTCTCTCTCACCATTCAAGTTTTGCTTGTCAATTCCAAGTAACATTTTAGCATAATTTTAATGCTCATAGTTTTGTTTTAAATGTCAAAGTAAGAAATACTTTTGCTGGCTCTTATAAGTTTGAACTGCAGCTAAACATGTGTTTGACCAAAATAAGAAACACTTTTTCTTGCATATACTATTTTTTTGAACCATTTTTTTCCTTTCCATACCATGAAGTTGAAGTTTTTGTAAGTTCAAAAAAATGTAGCCTGGTTAATTGAATTGAGAAGTTTGTATGTTGAAAGTGTGTTACAACATCAGATTGCAGATGTATGGTCATGTGGGGTAACCTTATATGTGATGCTGATGGGAGCATATCCTTTCGAGGATCCTGATGAACCGAAAGATTTCCGGAAGACCATACAAGTATGTCATTTAGCCTTGGCACAACATAAAATTTCTTAATGTAAATTGCTTAACTCAGGATTGTTTATCATCTCTGTGCAGAGGATACTCAGCGTCCAGTATTCTATTCCAGATACTGTTCAAATATCTCATGAATGTCTAGAGCTGATATCGAGAATTTTTGTCCCAGATCCTTCTGCGGTTAGTTTATATTTCCTCATAATTCTTGTTTGTTCTGCACTACGGCTTGTGATATATGGTTGCAATTATTTTTTCCGTCTGTTTATTTGGGTCTTGTTTTACACACACATGGTTTTGTTGCTGCGATAAATACCCTTTGTTTTGTGCATTGGATTTGTGTGTAAAGGATTAAAGGTATTGGGGAATAATCCTTCTGTTAGGCCCACCGGGGAATGTAGAATTGATCAATTAGCATGACTCTTTTATAAGACTCTGAGGTACATTTTTTAAGGTCAAGGACAGAAAAGTGATTTGGAATAAGATTCATGGAAAAAGGATAACCACCTGAAAGATATGATTGAGGCTCCTTGCTCTTAGAATCTTTCAATATAATATGATAGACATTTAAGGTTAATTGTGGGAGTGAAGACCAACTTAAATTATTTTCCCAATTGTATTAGTTCGAATAAGACAATATAATTAGATTCTGTATTATTGTATAACCAAATATGGTAAATCTTATTCCCTTGACATTTTATTCCGAAAGGAAAAAGTAATACGACTACTTCTGATGTTCCTTTGAAATCCTAACATAGGGCATTTGGCGTGTGTACGTGCGGGTGCGCTTGTGTTACTCCTTTAATTTCTTTTTTTTTGTTTAGATGATTCCTTGAATTTCTTGTCACTTCGCTTGTTTTATTCAAGGGTGTTTTGGAGGCCTTTTGTTTTTCATGGAAGTTTAAACAGTTCTCCAGTTTCCCATTATTGAGCACTTAATCCCAGAACTGGAGGAATAAATGGACTTGGTACATCTTCAAAGTTGTTGCTTTTGGGGGATTCTGTTTGTTGAGAACATGGGAATCTTTCTTCTTTCTTTTCCTTTCTTTGTTGTTGATTGTGCCCGATATTTACGGATGTGCATGCATGTAACAGAGAATTACCATTCCTGAGATAAAGAACCACCCGTGGTTCTTGAAGAATCTCCCTGCTGATCTCATGGACGAGGGCAACCAGTTCGAAGAACCTGATCAACCCATGCAAAGCCTTGACGCAATCATGCAAATCATTGCCGAGGCCACTATACCAGCAGCTGGAACCCTTGGTCTGAGCTCTTACATGACGGACAACCTAGACATGGACGATGATATGGACGACTTAGACTCAGAGTCTGAACTTGATGTTGATAGCAGCGGGGAAATAGTGTACGCAATTTAATTCAAGTACGCAATGTTGTTAGATGGAAAGAGTTGTTACTGTTGGTGAAAAACTAGCAAAAAACAGAGAATGTGCAATGGAGTGTGTGATAGATTATTAGCATAGAAAATCAGATAGGGGGATTGAAGGCTCTATGCTATATCATCTCATATACTCTACTTGGAAGTTGGAGATTGGAGTCTCTGTCGTATATTTATAAACCTAGTTGTATATTTTTACTGGGGAGTAAATTTGTTTTTGAATTGTTATTCTATTTGTGAGGGTGGTAAGTGGCGGATATTCTAGCGATACATGATAATCCACACACTCCATGTTGTTAAACCTCTTTTTATAGCCCTATTTAGTGGAGATAAAGCTTGATTGTTGTTTTATTTATCGGTCTTGCATTGGATCTGTAATTGTTATTATTATTATTTTTTTTATTCTTCTCAACCTTTGTTTTTATATGCTGCCGAACCCAAAGATATTCCTTGCCTGCCTTGTTAATTTGGCTTCCCATTTTGCTTGACTACTGTCTTTGAAGGGATTCGACCATTTCAAGATATTTGTCCCCAACACAAAACCGAATGTTGTTGCCGAAGATTCAATAGGCATGAAGTTGAGGAAATAGGAAAGGGATCATCTTCGGATCACTTCCACCTAATTCTCCTCATCAAACAATCCGGACCTTTAAAGTTTGATTTAACGGTTAAAAACAGGGGTTCGCTTCCAAGGGTCCGGATTGTTTGATGAGGAGGATTAAGTGGAAGGGATCCGGAGAGGATCCCTTTCCGAGGAAATAAACGTGTTGGACAAAACTGCACCAAGTAGAGCTTTTGCGGCGGTAGGTCAAGGACCGGAGCAACAGAGGACCCTTGCGGCGGTTGAGCTTCTGCCAAATTTCACGACAAATCGATTCGATCCAATAGGGGTTTTGCGACGATCTGAAACGATTTTTTTTTTTTCCTTGCCGCTAATGTGGCTGAAAAAATGTTCTAGGGCTTTGGGTGAATATTTTCTTGTGATTTTGATTCCATTAAGAGCAAAAGTTTGCAGAAAAAAATAGTTTGAGAGAAAAATGAGAGAATTTCATCTATTACATGTGAGGCATGGCAACTTAGTACTACTAGTGGTTCATTTAAGTGAGCGGTCTTAGGTTCGATTCTCGCCAAAAGCGAATTTGAACCATATTATTGCTAACCCATCGTGAAACTAAACCTACCCTTCCCTTTTAGTAGATAATATCATTTGTTATAAAAAGAAAAAAACTATCATGGCAAATTACACAAATATCCCAAATTCAATAGCGGGAATCAATAGCCTAATCAATTGAGTAATGAATAACTTAATCAATCCGACGCAGCACCAAACACTTTGGTTATATAGTCAATACTATCTGATGCCAAATTAATCAATCCGACTGAAATAATAAGTACAATCTGATGTATCAAACAAGGCCTAACATATCCCTTCACCATTCGATAAAGCTTTGTCTTTGGCTTGTCTAGTTGGTTAGGATACTAGAAAAATGAAAAATAAAAAAAAAGCTTTGCCATTGGCTCCAAGTTATTAGCTTCCTACGTATACTTTTAGATTGAATAAATCAAAAGAGAATTTAGTTACAAAATAGAAGGTGAAAGGCGATATGCGAAAATGATTCCTCATAGGGTAAAAGAAGAAATTCAGAAAACACTAGTCCATGGACTAACGTTGTATATTGAAATCGTCTCATCCTAGTTTATTGTCTTTGCTATGCAACATCTCATGCATTGAGTAAACACAGCTCTCAAATTTGAAGTTTGTGGAGCCAATTCTGGTTGGTTTCTTCTGTAGCCACCGTTATTTTGTCGATATTTGATAAGACAGGTTCCCGTAAATTTCTTTTGTCTTCGTCACATATCACTTTCTCTAACTGCAGATCAAGATCAAACACTAATGGAGGATTGTGCACTGATCTTTCTTCAACCACTCATGTTACCGATGCCTTCAGGCAACTCCTTAATGCTGAAACCATTCTATATGTCAAGAAAGCACAAGTTAGTGAGTTTTTCAATCGAGACCTGAATCTTTACCAGGTCTCTGCAGGACCTTAGCCTCAACACTTGTGACAGTTGTTGATGCTGGCAGATAAGATCACACTGCTTCACAGGCAATTTCAGCAAATCGTTACAATAGTCGAGGTTCTAGTTTGTTGAGAACGATTTGTCTGAAAATAATGTGCTATATGATGCGAGTGTGGGGAGAAATTAATGTGGAAGTGCGTATTTGAGCTTGTACGTACGTGATTGTACATGTGTATGTATCTATTTTTTAAAGAAAGAGAGATCACAGATACCAACCTGAGACAGATACTAAGCGAGCTTCTTTGTTTTCTGCTGCTTCTCTATCCACCACAGTGGAAGCTCATCTCCTCGTATGTCTATAATCAGTCTATGTCCTATCGGATCTTCACGAATCTCATGAATAGATAGCAATTTAAGCATATCATGTTGGATAGCAAAGTGTTCACCATAGCAGCCATCCAAATCCTCATTCCTGGTTGTGATATCAAAATTTAGTTTCATAGAAGAAATTTCTGAAACGCGCATATCACAATAGTAAATTAGTTATTAAAGTAAAATTTCCATGCCTTGTGACTACAAGACCGGCCAAAGTACTGATGGTGAGCTCGTAGAGGTTTGCCATTGACACTTTGTCAGCTGATCCCTCATATAACTCTGCCCACATATCAAGGCAGGCAGCAACGGGGATTCTTTGGTCTTCGGGAAATAAGCCAAGGTCTATGAACAATCCTTTACAGCAGCCAGAGCCAGTCCTTTATTCAAGTCATCTCATCAACTTTTGAGGTAATCAAGCAAGCTAGTCTCTGAATCAAGAATGGAAGAATCTGTGGACAATTGGGTTCGTCTTTTTTCTCCATATCTCTATAGGACGATTGCGAAGTGAGAGTCCTATAGTTGTAATGGGCAGTACAAATTTTTTACAGCAACGTCCAATTTTCCAAAGTGAAGTCAATTAACTATTTACAGATGTGGTAAAACCGACACTTCACTTGTGTACACAGATAATTTATTTTCTCCATTTGCGATCCAAATAAGCATATATATATTTGACATTCATATTAATAAATCACCTCTTTCTGAAGATCATCTGGTATGTTAGAGCTCGTATTTGGCAGGAATGCTGAACGATGAAAAAGAGTCACTGCATCTTCATCTGTCAATGCTTGCAAATTATATGGAAGCCTGAATTTCGGAAAGTGATACTTGATGTAAACAAAATCTTGTAATTTGGCATTTTGATTTCATCAAACTCATCAAGAAGGGATTCTGATCCAGATGGAACATCATCCAAGATTAACAGCAAAGGATTTTGCCCTGCTTCACTGAAAAACCGCGGCAGCCAGCTAAATGCAAATTCTTCATTTTCTAAGCAGGTACCGTGAATCCGGTGTGTTGACACAATTCTTGGACAAGGTAACTGGGCTTATTTGAAACCGTGGCAAAGAAGATATTGTGCTTGAATTTATCTAGCCAAGAAAACACAGAGAATTGAAAACATTACTAATCAGAAGAAAAAAGAGAGAAAAAGAAACCGATAAATTAGTATACAGATAGCAGTCCTACGTTTTGATTAACTGCCCTTGCGGACAAACTATCGACCATGCATTGACAATTGTAAGTGCGCTACACCATTCAAGGTATTAAATATCGATGATATCGGAAATATCGGTAGTTCAAAAACACGGAAATATCGATGGAAATATCGGGATATTATCGATATCGATAAAAATTGAATAAAAACCAAGGAAATTGTAAGAAAAACTTGGAAATTTTTATTGAAACTTTGCAGGATGTTTATTTAGTCAATTATCTATTAGTTTATCACAAAAATTTGGAAGGAAATGCATTGCATGATGGATTTAACTGATTTAAGTTGATTATATAGCGAGCTGGCAAACATTGTGAGTGTAGAAAATATGTAGTAATTAATGAAAGAAATGAAACCCCACCCCAGATTAATTTATATTTTCACTCTTTCCCTGAAATTATATAAATTGTGCAATTGAGTCTTTTATCCTAATCTAATCTGGACCCTCCATCTTGATTCTCACTCTCCATCACGCTGCCACGTGGCAGCCACTAACCCTCACCCTATCTCTCTCTCTCTCTCTCTTTTCCCGAGTCTCTCTCGGACCCCTCACTCTCTCTCAGATCTCAACTCTCTCAGTCAGATCTCAACTCTAGCTCTCTCTCGAACTCTCCTCCGTTCCCACACCCTGAAAAATCAAGAATCTCGAACTCTCCTCCGTTCCCACACCCTGAAAAATCAAGAAAAGAAAAGTAAAAACATTTTCTTTCGAACTCTCCTTCGAGAGAGAGCTAGAGTTCAGGAGGGAGCTAGAGTTCGAACTCTCCTCCGCACCCACACCCAGGCATACCCAAATTCGTCCACACAGCGCAGCATCTCCACCACCCTCCTGAACTCTCCCTCCCTCTCCTCTGTCTTTGGGAAGCACGGCGACGCGCAGAGGAACCCCGATGCCAGCGCAGCATCTCCACCACCCTCCTGAACTCTCCCTCCCTCTCCTCCTTTCCTCCTCCCTTTCTCACCTCCCGGCGGCGGCGAGCACCATCAGACCCGAGCGGGTTTTGGGATCCATCAAACCCGAGCGGGTTTTGGGATCCGGAGAGAGGATTGCAGAGAGAGGCGTAGATCTTGGCAGAGAGAGGCGCAGATCTTGGCAGCCTGCGACGACGGAGCTCGGCTGCCGTTGCGACGACGGCCAGACGACGGAGAGAGATGGCGATATTATCGGTAATATCGCGATATTATCGATAATATCGCGATATTATTACGATAATCAATGGAATACTCTGAAAATATCGCCGGTGCTAAAAAACAATAATATCGGCGATATTTCGCCGATATTATCGATTTTTTAGTCCTTGATACCAATTATATCTAAGGTTCTAAAATACACTAGGCGCTAGTCGGGCGACGGGCTGGGGCCTAGCGCCTAGGCGGCGCTAGGCGGGGATTTTTAGAACAGTGATTATATCAATAATATCGAGTGTCCGCATCCAAAAAATGTTTGCCGCAACGTATAAATTTTTTATCGATAGATACCTTTCACAAAACATATTTTCCAAAGTAGTTTTCCCACATCCTCCCGGAGCAGTGAGCGCAAGCATTGATTCCGCGTTATCCTTAAGGAGTTTCATCGTCATCTCCGCCAAAGGCTCATCCAGTATAAGTGTATAATGTATTGGATGGAAGGTCAGGAACTGCACATCATGTTGTAATAAGGTTTTTGTTTTGGTTTTGATTTTGCGCCTCAAGATTTGCATCAATTCGGTTGAGCACCACCGCAGAATTAGCTAACTGCAGATTCTGCGGACGCAAGAGTCTTTGAAGAGATTTATCCAATTTAACAATTTTTTCTCATATTTATGCTTTCCCAACAAGTTCAGCATCCCAGGGGAAACTTTGTCGCACCTTTTGACGAGCTGCTTGCCATCATCCATTGTTCTTGTAAACCTTTCAGAAACCGAAATGGTTCCGGTTTGGTTTATCTATGAGATCAGTGGCCTAAACGACTATAGCGTGGAACTGAGATCAGTACTGTGGAGAGTTGGAAACATCTCAGCCGTCTCCTGCGCTTTTATGGCAGCATCAAACAGCAAAGCAGAACCTACAAATACCGTAGCTACTTCCACAATTACAACCACCACCCAGTTCTGAAAATCTGAACTTCTAAAACAAGAGAGCAATAGTTTTGGATCACAAATGCATTTGAAACAACGAAGAACCTACTTTCTATATACTAGAGATAATTTGCCTTTGAACTAATTTTAACTGCAGGGAGAAATTGAAACTCAGGTGCATTGGGAGAGACTACTACTACGGATGGGCAAATACCCATTCGTTATGGGTAACCGCGGTTACCTGCCTGTTTAAATTAAACGGTTACGGTTATGGGTAGCCGTTCAGATAAATAAACGGTTATGGGTATAACCGTTTACCCACAAAATTTAAATGGGCGGTTATGGGTATTAACCGCGGTTATAAACGGGTAACCGTTTACCCATTTATTTTATATATGTAAAATTAACACAAACCATATTCCCTATCGGACTAAACTTAGATCAATGCTATTGACTATAGTGCATGATTTCATGGTCCATTATATATATATATATATATATATATATATATATATTATGTTAATACTTTATATTCCGAGTTAAATAACCAAAGAATATTGTCTTTTAACAGTTTTCATAACCCAAGAATACCTAGCCAATTTTATATTACCTTCGTTGTTAACAGTTAAAAATATCGTTCGTAAATTATTATTTCAATTATTGGAATGGTATAAGGACTTAAAAAATTAAAATGCGGAAATTTATGATGAATGTACCTATAACGGTGTTTAATTGTTAGAAAAAGAAAATTATAACAAATTTTTCTTTTTTAATTTTTAGGTTGTTAAAAAACACGTAGACGAGTGAAAAATAAGTAAATGGTAAAAAAAGAAAGGATAAACGGGTTAAAAAAGGATAAATGGGTAAACAGGTATTAAACGGTTACGATTAAATGGGTACACGGATATGGGTATGGATAACCGTTTATAAACGGTTATGGGTATGTGTATAACCGTTTAGACAATTACCCAACGGGTAAACGGTTATACGAGTATGAGAATAAACGGTTATCGATAAATAACCGCGGTTACCCGCCCGCCATAACCGTTGCCCATCCCTAGAGACTACTCTTTTAATAAGTCTTAAGATAAGTATGGAAGCCGAGAGGAGAACAATATGTCAATAAATTCAAACCAAACACAATGTATATTCGTGTTCAAAAAAAAAAAAAAGAATATGTTATTTGCAAAACTTAGTAGGTTAATGACTCACGCTGTCCTAAAAATTCCTACCTAGCGCTGCCTTGGCTATGCCTAGGCGCAAGCGACTGACCACTTCTCCAAATAATTCTTAGGCGTTTGAAAATTAAAAAAATGACGCTTAGACCTGCCTAGGAGCCTGCCTAGTCAGCCCAAACCTGCCTAGGTCGCAACTCCTACGTAGACAGAAAATAGATAATTTTTTTTTTTAATAAATTGAAGAGACTTGTTAAATACCTATGAACATACGTTATATGTTTGATCCCCATGTTTTCATTAAGTATTATGTTATAATACTTTATAATCTATATTTCATTCTAATTTACAGTTTATGTATCCCAATAAAATTATATATTTTTTAAGTATAAGCAGATACTATTCAATAGGACCACATAGGCAAATTTAGCACATAATATTGTCTGACATAAAGAAGCAAAAGCATCAAAGGAAAAGAAGGAAACATACAGCAACTAAAACCAATAATTTGCCATTTTCAGGAAACTTGCTTTGTGAGGAAAATCACCCACAAAACAGTGGACAGGCAGGAAAGCCCACACATACATAGATTAATACATTCTTTTTCGTAACGGGTAGTGATTTCCGCACTCTCCTTTTGTTTCCATGCACTTCCTTCTGTTATTCTAGCCGTTCAATTGAATAAATCGAAGGAGAATCAAGAAGAGTTGAACAGTGAGGAGTGTAGAAGAGAAAACGGGGTGTGAAAGTCACTACCCATAGTGAATTATTACAATTTTTCTACAGTGCGGCAATGTTATCGACAAACATCTAAAACATAAAACAGAAGTAAATTACGAAAGAAGAAAAAAAAATTAAACACAATCACACGGCATAAAAAAAAAACATTAAACAATCACATTGCACACATTGCACCAACATTCATTGATCAAGGACCATGGCCTCCAGGAAGCTTGTTGAGCCAATTTAGGTTCATATCTTCTTTGATCACCTTTATGTGTATGTCTGTCAAATATGGTAAGAAGGGTTCCCATAAAGTTTCCGTCTCCTCGTCGCATATCACTTCATTCAACTGCTCAAGATCCAAAACAGAAGCAGGCAACTCTTTCAATCCTGAGCACTGGCTAACGTTGATCTTTTCCAAACTGCGCATTGCACCAATATCCTCGGGTAACTCCTTTACGCTACAGCAATCGGATATGTCAAAAAGTTTTACATTATTAAGGTTCCTAATCGAGCGTGGCAACTCTAACAAGTCTGCACATGACCTAAGCCTCAACACTTCTAAATTGACTAACTTTCCGATGTCCTCAGGCAACGTGGATAGCTTATGACAGTTGGTGATGCTAAGCTTCGTAAGGTGAATAAGGTCACCAAGGTTGGCAGGAAGTTCCACCAGGTCGTGGCAATAATCTATGTTCAATTCCACTAGATTTGGCAGTGCATCTAAAATTTGGACGAAACCTTGGCTGACATCGCACATGAAAAGAGACATCTTTTGCAAACTTTTCAACTGTTTGAGGACCTTGCTTATGGAGTGAATTGAAATACGTTCTAATCTAATTCTCTTAAGATTTGATAACGAACCAAGTAGTTCAAAATTATCTACTTCAGCAGGTGACAAACCGTAATTTGTGATTATTAGAACCTTTAGTTTATCCATTTGCTCCACAAAATCAGGTAAGGCATAGTTGTTTGTTTGAAAATTCAGAACTAGAACCTCTGCTTCGGGTACTTGCATGTTTGGCCATTTTGCTGAGAAGGCTCCATCTGCAAACAGCACGCTTTAAGATGTTAGTGTGGATTGAATTAAATGTGCCCAAGTCTATTGAAGTCTTAGTATGAATGACCGTCTGTGTGTGCACACAAGCGTGATCCGTGCACACATACATGTGTGCATGTATAAGTATTTACTATAGAGATTGATGGAACCTGTTGAGATAGATAATAGTCGAGCCTTGAACGCTTGATACTTTTGTTCTGTCAACCACTTAGGAAGATTGTCCCCACATATGTTTATAACTAGTCTTTCCCTCTGGTCTATTGGGTCTTGACTCGCCTGATGGATCGCCAATTCTCTAAGCATGTCGTGCTGGGTGACAAAGTGTTCAGTGTAATAGCCGTCTGCCTCCCTCTCATGCCTGGATGATCAATACTAATTTCTTTCATGATTCGTTCGTTATACATATTGGAATAGAAAACTATGAGCAGCGTGCATACCTTGTGACAACAAGATTTGCCAAACTTCGGGTGGTGAGTTCATGAAGGTTGGCAATGGTCAGAATTTCTTCATCTAGCCCATATAACTCCGCCCACATGTCAATGAGGACAGCAGCAGCAATTCTTTGGTCCTCGGGAAATGAACCTAGATCGAGGAAACATTCCTTGATGATCGTCTTTTCTTTATCCAAGGCATCTAAGCTGCTTTGGAGGCAAGCAAGCAAATCCTTGTCAGAATCAAGAATAGATGAACCTTTGCACCATTCCAGTACTCTTTTCTGCCAGATTTCTATAGGCTGGCCGCGAAGTGACCTCCCGACCAATGCAATGGCAAGTGGGCATCCCTTACAGCGCTTGATAATCTGCAATTTAATTATCCAAAATGAATTCAGTTACTATTTGGTTAAATTGTTGTGAATCATCTAAATGGTTTAATAATGATGATAAAATTGTTAAATTTCTACTCTCATTCTAATTATAAGACGGTAAATGGAAGTGTTAACGTGTGTGTCGATGCTCAAATGTTATGCATTGCAGACAAAGAAATCACCTTTCTCGAAAGATCTTCGGAAGTATAAGAGCTCTTATCCTCCAAGGATGCTGAATAGTGAAAAAGAGCCATTGCATCCTCATCATTCAATAATGCCAAATGGTATGGAGAACCATATCTCGGAAATGCAAATCTTGATGTGACCAAAATCTTGTAATTTGAAAACTTGAATTGATCAAACTTATCAAGAAGGGACTCTGATCCTGTCCAAACGTCATCCAGGACAAACAACAGAGGGTTGTGTCTTGATTCCTTCAAAAAAATTTGCAACCATTTAACTGCCATGAATTCGTTTTGGAAAGCAGGCAGCTCAGACCCCTTCCGTTGATATAGTTCATGTACAATAAGGTCCAAGTTGGGATTTTTCGAGACATTGACAAAGAAGATGTTGTTCTTGAATGTATCTATCCAAACAAAATGTAAGAAAGGTGTTAATATAAAGGTTGACTAGATATATCTGCAATTCTCAGATCAGGTAATTAAGTGGTCAAGCAAGATCTATATGTAGAAGAATTTGTGATCTTTCTTAATTTTGGCACGGTTTAGTTTCATGTCCCCTTTGTTGTACCTTGTATTCTCTTTAACAAATTTTTGGTGGGACTGGCCGGCGTTTTACAGGGGTCTTTGCCCTAGTGCATAGTATACTTCTTAACTAGCTAGGAAGTAACACTTCACAAAATAAAAAAGTTAAAATCATAGATAGCATACCTTTGACTTCTGGATCTTGACAAAACATTTTAGCTAAGGTGGTTTTCCCACATCCTCCAGCAGCAGTAAGCACAAGCATCGACACCTTTCCATCCTTGAGAAGCTTCATCTTCAACTCCTTCAACGGCAAATCCAACCCGACCGTAATGCATGGCGGTTCAGGCACCGCAGACGAACATTTGACCTTTTCAGGGTGATTAATTGTCATCACCAAATTCTCTTCTATTCCAGAGAGCGCCGTCTCGATATTCCTTAAAGAAACCAACGTTTCCCTCGCATCCTTTATGCCCTGCACTTTGAGAAGATCAAACACTCTTCGAAGAGATTTATCCAGTTGATGAAGCTTGTTGGTGTATTTGTATTTTCTCCACACGCCAACTTTGCTGCACTTTTGGACAAGATTTGCTGCCTCCTCCATTTGTATTGCAAAATATTCCAGTCCCTCTTTCGAGTTATAATTTTCGATGTCTTTGATGAGTGGCTGTAGAGAGTCCAGAGTAGATTTGATGTCACCGAGGAGGTGCTCGAACATTGTGGTTTCCCCCTGCGCTGATTTTACAGCATCAAACAGTATTTGAAATGCCGTTCTCAGAGCACCCATTCCGACAGAAGTCACAGACATATTTACGAAAACAAAGATACTCAAAACCTAAACTTAATTATTTCTCTTACGTAATCTGTTCTTGGCCGATAAAAGAACAACAGAAATTCCAATGGATTTATGGAGAGAATGTAACATATATATACACAACTGAATGAACTTTGTTCAAAATAAAAAATAAAAAAAAATGAACCAACGAGTTACCTAGGAATAAACACGGAATCTTCTAGCCATATGTTTTCCCGAACCGACTAAGATTCTCTCCCCTCCTCTTTCCATCCCTTCCATCCCTTCCATCCCCTCCTCTCACATTCTCTTATTTTGTTTTTCTCTTGCTATAAAAAATTAATATAAGATGTTGACGTATCTTAACCGTGACCTTTTCATCATGAACGAAGTTTCTTTGGCTTTGGAGAGTAATTCCAGCCTTTCGAGTTTGCGTAATGGATGACTTTAACAATTGGATGCATTCCTTTACTTATTTTCGTGCCTATTTCACTCTCAAATCCACCAATGGCGGCAACTAGTTTAGCTAAGTTGGCCTTTAGAAAATTTAGGGACCATTTTATACTCATTTCATTTTCAGTTTTTGTTTGTGGTTATTTTGAAAACTGAAAATCATTTGGTAACTACTTTTAGTTTTTTGTTTTAAAAAAAAATGAAAACTGAAAGCTACAAGGCCGATTGATTATCATTTTATTTTCAGTTTAAAATGATAGAATGAAACCTTATCTGTTTAAATAGTTTGATCAATGTCTCAATCATCATTTAAGGGATTTAACTCATGCATTTATGCATTTAATATCCTACAAATTATGGAATTTAAACAAGGGAAAATTAGAATCCCCTACTGTTTTTCTATATCATTTAGATTAAACATCTGTGTCTTTTTAAAATTTGATTAAAGTGCTTTGACCAATAACCACCTCAAGCTAAATTACATGTCATTATTATATCTTTTAAAATTAAAATAATTTTTGAATTTATCATTTTATCTGCATGATGCACTTTTCCTTATTTAGTGGAGATATTAATAATTAAACTATATTTTTTCTTCTTCCAGATATGTTTTTTTTTTATCACAATTTCTTTTTTTGTTATGCAAACATTTAATATTATTTCTTTTTTCAAATGTTTTTTTTAATCAAATAGTTGGTGATCAACATAAAAGCTCCGTGTAATTTTTTCAATTTTTTTTGTTGTTTTTTTTAAAAGTATAGTTGTTTGACGAATTATTATTAGGTACAATACATTACGTATATATTATCTGCGGGTACGTTTGAAGTTACAAAAATTATTAATTGGTACGTTTATTTGCAATTTTGGTACGTTTGATTTGATATATATTGTTAATATTGGTACGTTTGATTTGATACATATTGTTAATATTGGTACATTATTTTTATTTTGGTACGTTTTATTTTGTACACATTGTGTATTGGTACGTTTATATTATTCTCAATCCTTTTTTTCTCTTAACGTACTAAAAGAAAAACTTATTTCGGTACGTTTGATTTTGTGGGATTTAAAAATATTTTAAACTATTTTGGAAAGAAAATATCTTAAATTGTAGATAATTATTGCTAAATTGTAGCATTATTATGAAAATAAATTGAATCTAACCAACTTTTTTTTTTTTTTTATTATTTTTTATTTTTTTTTTTACAATTATCTCTAATGGATGAGAGTGTAATTAAAAGGCTAGATTATAGGAAATTTGTTACAATATAATGTGCATGTAGCACCAAAATTATGATAAAAAAAGTTTAATCAAATTACTAAAATGCATGAATGTTTAATCTAAAAAATTCAAAAATGAGGCGCCTATATCAAAAGAGCCCTTTAAACAAATTCAAATATATTTTTACAATTAACAATTATTTAAAAATCAATAACTAAGTAATATTGTTATTCACATAGTTTTAGGAAAAGACTAATGTACCCACGTAATTATTAATATAGTTTAATGGGAACTGCTATTAGCACTCCAAAAATCTCATCTACACTCCTCATAAGTGTATTTTTTCTTTCTAATTATAGAAAGTTTGGAGTGCCCAATAACAATTCCCTAAGAAATAATCATTGATATTTTAAAACATAAAATAAATACATATAATTAGCATGGGTACATTCATAAAAAAATGTGGGCACATATTAAAATTTAAAATTATGGCTACAAATTAAAACTAAAAAGAATATTTGTATAAATTAAAAAAAGGTACAAATTTGTTGACCCTAAAAACTACCAAGCCTACGTGGCGCGCAGGCCGAGTAACTAATGAGCTAACTACGTCCTTCAATTGTGTGCGGGGCGTGCCAACTCGACGGCCGAGCTCGGCCGGTGAGTAAAATATATAGATGTGACGTTGTGTGCGCGGCTGACTTCTCGATCTTGCGACTGCGGCCAAGGAAGGAACACGCCTCGGCCTTTGGGTTCTAGAGCCTGAAGACAAGGCTGCTAGTTCTGCGAAGTTGAATATCAAATTCGGCTTTCAATGTGCCGAATGTAGTAACCTGTAACACCTCACTTCGCCGAGAAGGCTGATGAGATGACCTTTGCCAATAAGGATTCGAAAATCCTTCTCGGCCGAGACTTGGATAGATAACTAGTCGGCCCCGACGCAGTGCTGTTTATCCAAACTGAAGGTGCTCCGCGGTCGGCTGATTCTACGGCAACAGTGCTGTTTATCCAAACTGAAGATGTTTACCGGTTGCCTCCACAATGCTGTTTATCCAAATTGAAGATGTGTTGGCGAAAAAGAAAATAAAAAAATCTCAAGGTTGAGAGGGTTTGCGCAGGACAGATTTGTGTGTTGAGTTGGAGGTCCTTTTTCCGTTGCCATTGCATTTGTATTTATAGGACTGGTATTCGCCTAGCATGGTATGATAGTGTTCCACTGCAACTCGAACTCTTGGGAAGACAATCTGATCTATATATCTATCCTTCCTACGTGACTTTTCAAATCAAATAAAGGGCTTATAATCACCAAAAAACCTAGCTTGCCTAGGCTTGCCTAGGTTTCATCATCATCCAACGCCATCAATGCCTAGGTTCCATATTCAAACTTATTTTAAATTCTATTCTGACCGTCAATCTTTTACCACCACACGCCAAATATCCCAAATCACTTCGAACTGTAATTGCTTGATATAATCAGCATCCTTTCTACCTTTTTAAGAATATGTCAAGATAATTCATATTTAAAAGATAATTATGATAAAAGCCATAATATTATCTTCTAACAATAACAAAAATTATCTCCACTTTTCCATCCAACGGTCGGGAGCTATGCTCACTCAACGGCCTTGATTACACGGGCCGATGGTGTAAAATCGGGTCCAAACAAAATTACAAATAGAAATAGATGAAAAAATTACTAAAAAATATATTTGAAAATAAATAAAGTTTCAATTAATGAGAAAAAAATTGAAGATTGAGAACCTAATTTATTCTATTTTCAATTTTTGCAGTTTCTTAAAGCTAGTTTTTAAGTTTTAAAAAAAAATTAAATTTTGATTTTGAGGAAATAAAAATTAGTTATTAAATAATTTTTACCTTTTAAATTAAATAAAAATCCAGAATTTTAAAAGTTAAAAGTCGTAAAACATATTTTAATATTTCTTTTGCATTTTTGTGAAAGTTATCGTGTCATTTGATAAGACTTTTGGTTTAATGCATGCATAAGAAAGGAATAGGATTCCCTCCAGATTTTCATTATGAGGATCAGAGAGATCAATTAATCGTGTTCGTTTATCGTATATCGTATGTTTAAAAATTATTTTAAATTTTAAATTTAAAATTGAATATAAATAGTACTTAACGAAAACTGATCGCACGATGTACGATGAACGAACACGATTAATTGATATCCGGTTCCTTTAAGAGGATCCGAAGAGGAACCTTGTCCCCTAAGAAAAGCCAGACAGGCATACACACCTTTTTTATTCCAACTTTCCAATAGATTATCACCGCTTTGGGATGGTGAGCAAAAATAAATTATTTAAAAATGATGGCTCGTTTAAAAAAAAAAGGTAAATTTTATGAGTTCTGGTAAAAATCTGATATTGGACATTACTTTTTGAATAATATTTTATAGACAACATAATATAGTAGTTGATAATTAAATAAATTATGTTAATCATCAAAGAAAATATTCAACCGTCACATTATTTGGTCTACAAACTATAGTCTAAAAACGTAATCTTCGTAGCATTTTTCAAAAATTATGCGTTGACAAAGCTGGTGATGCATCGCACGCGCAGTAAATTGTATGAAATGGTTGCGAAACCGCTAACCTACCGTTCAATTATTTTACAGCATCGTTTCTTGGAAACGTCCAGCAGTCTGAGCCAACGCGCACGGCGGAGTAAAAAAAAAAAGAAAGCGTATTGAAAGGCAACCTAACGAGGACGACGACGAGGACAAATAATAATAATATGAAGGCGTACTGAAAGGGGTAGCGAGCGACCTCAACAAAGTTATGAAAGACTTGACCTTTATTCTGTTAATGACTCCGTTTCCTAACTTCGAAGCAATGGTAGAGAAAACAAAAAGTTGAACTCTCATGCAACTACCTTGGCTAATTCAATAAATTTCAATTAACTATTATGTACGCGGTGTTTTAATTTTAGAAGTTAATAAGGATCATTCTCTTTAAGATTAAGACTTAAATTCAAATTCTACGTTACTGGTAGTCTCTCTTGGTGAACAATCTGTAATAACTAAAAAGGGGTTAAAACCCCCTCTATAAGTCCTAAGGAGACTTGTGGTATACCTGGACCTGGACAGAGCCATTTAACGCGTATCACAACTTCATAAAAATTGACAAAGTTGAGAATTTCTATGAGAAACTATAGTATTATTTCATTATGTTTTCATGGAATATGCACAACAGTTTTCAATGTTGATTAGTAATTTTGTAGGTCTTGTAGTCTAATTTTATTTCCTAAAAAGTGTAATTTTCTTTATGAGGTTTTAATTTAAAATGTGCAATGACTTTATTGTTCATACAATCAAATATATAGCTTCTAAAAGAACTGTTATTAGCGCTAAAAGAAAGTCACTTTGCCCTCCTTTTGAGTCCCTTGTTTATTTTATTAAAGAGTAGTACAAGATGACTTTTTTTTAGTTCAAATTTTGTTGCGAGTGGATTCATAGGTCTAGTATGTGTAAGTTATTTAGAGAAATTATTTTGAAGATGCTACTATATGTAGTGGCAGATCCAGGATTGAACTTTGGAGAGTCTCAGTATTAAAAATTCAAGTTGTTTAGATATAAACAGAGTGGGAAGCACGCAAAAGAAAATTTCAATTTATTCATTGAGGCATTTCGTCGAATACTTGGTGAGTTAGTTGTTATCATCCAATCTATGTAGCGCACATATCAACATATATTGATATATGCCTGATAGATACCAAATTCCTACACTGAGAATCTCAACCTCAACAAGCACAGTAATGGAGAGAGATGGAGGAAGATGAAGCACCAAGAGCGTGCTTGGATATTTTTTGTATATATTTCTTTCAATTTCGGATTACAAAGGAAATGAGACTCTTTCTCTATTTAAAGGTGCTGGACCCCAAGGGTAGCCACTCAGCCCAATACTCACATAAAGACAAAACAAGCACAATTAGCTAATTAACTAATCCTTCAGTGATTAAGAAAAACCCACTCCTTTTAGGTTCCTAACATTGCCGAAGCAATCTGATGAGTGATATTGAGAGAATTTGTTGAGTAATGTTGACGCAATGTCGAGATATGCTAGCAAACAAACATTATATCAAACACTTGGTGGGCACAAAAGAGACTCGTACCATACATTTGGAAAATTCTCATAAGACATTCACATATATATTTTTCGAACTCCGAATAATCCTAGGACCACCTTAATCCTAATACCTATGCCCCTGACTATATGGTTTCCTTTTGGTATACTAGAAGATGATAAACTATACTTATATATAAATAAAAGGGTTTTTATCACAAATGGTCCCTGACATTAATCAAACGCATCATTTTGGTCCCTGACATTGAAAATGAATAGAAATGGTCCCTGAGATTGATCAAACACATCACAAATGGTCCTTCTGTTAAAAACTCTTTGGGCAATTTTCAAAGCTTCGTAACTCAATCGTTTCTTAACCAAATTCGACCCATAATATATCAAAATGAAGATAGGAAAGTGTAGAACAAGATTATACCTATTTGAAAGCCCAAAGGTTGCCGGAGATGGCCGGAAAATAGCTCAAATGTGACTGGTCCGCGGAAAAACTGGAAAACTCGCCGGAAACTGGGTAAACTTTAAACGTTCATAACTTCTTCAATACTCAACGAAATTGAGTGATTCAAAAATGAAAATCATACTTCTCGACGAGAAAAATAGAATGATACCTTTATTGACTGCTAATTCACCGTGGTTTGGCCGGAAAATGGCTCGAAATTGGGTAACTATTTTCGAGTTAGCCAATTTCGAGCCATTTTCCGGCCAAACTACGGCTAGTTAGCCATCAAAAAAGATACCATTCTCTTTGTCTCATAGAGAAGTATGATTTTTGTTTTTGAATCACTTGATTTCATTGATTATTGAAGAAGTTATGAACGTTTAAAGTTTACCCAGTTTCCGGCGAGTTTTCCAGTTTTTCTGCGGACCAGTCACATTTGAGGCTATTTTCCAGCCATCTCCGGCAACCATTAGGCTTCAAAATAGGTATAATCTTGTTCTACACTTTCCTATCTTCATTTTGATATATTATGAGTCGAATTTGGTTAAGAAACCATTGAGTTACGAAGCTTTGAAAATTGCCCAAAGAGTTTTTAACGGAATGACCATTTGTGATGTGTTTGATCAATCTCAGCGACCATTTCTATTGATTTTCAATGTCAATGACCAAAATGATGTGTTTGATCAATGTCAGGGACCATTTGTGATAAAAACCCTAAATAAAAAGTTATTCAACGAAATTAAATTTTTTTGTGCACATGCTGTGAAAACATAAAGAAATTATACGCTTCCCTAGTGACATAGGCTGTCATGTTCAATGCACTTATGAATTGATTTCATTTATCTGTACAATACATTCATTGGTAAATATAATTTTCTTATATTTTCGTACAATATGCACAAAAATTGGTGTTAGGGGAAAGTATATTTGTTCTAGCTAATATGACTACGTCTACATTTATCACACAATGTTTTCTATTTTATTGTGAGTGAATTCATAGGCTTAATGTTGAGAAAAAAAATTCATAGGCTTAATGCAAGTTTTTATTTTTTATCTTTGGTTTTGTAGAATATGCACAGAACATTTACTAGAAGATGAGAAGATATTATACTTATATACATTAAAAAAAACTTAATTTTCAACATTAATATTTTGTGCATATGCTATGAAAATACAAGGAAATTGTATTCTGGACCTACTCACATGAGCTTCATCATTTTCAATAAACTTACGAATATGTCTCATTTACATGTATCAAAAGTTCATTGAAGAATTTATCTCATTGTAGTGTGTATCACTAGTTCACGAAAAATTTCATGTGAGGAAATAGTATAATTTCCTTTTTTTTTTCATAGAATAAGCATAAAAATTTCAATGTTGATTAATATACTTTTTGTGTCTTGTAAGTATAATTTTCTTTCTTAAGAAAATATAATTTTCTTTATGAGTTTTGCATATGCTTAAAAACATGTGGAAATTATATGCTTTCCTACTCACATGAGCTCTGTCATGTTTAATGTGCATACGAATTGATCTCATTTATTTGTTTCATACTTTTCACTGATAAATTGATCTTGTTTGCGTGAATTATAAGTTAACAAAAAATGACAAAGTTGAGAATTTTATTTGAGGAGACTAGAGTATAATTCCATTATGTTTTCATAGAATATACGCAAAAGGTTCAACGTTGTTTAATGAAAATCAACTTCTTTTTTTTTTATTGGAAATATCAGCTATCTTTTCTAATGTACAATTATTTGTTCCAAAACTATAAGTTTTATATAAAAAAAATACTTCAAGAGCTCAATTGGGGAAAAAAAAACCTCCTCATTTACCTAATTGTCACGCTCTAACTAATTCCTAGTGATTCCTAGCTGTGAAATTCCTTAGTGCCCTTCCCATTACAAAGCCAAGTCATTTTTTTTAAAGTATTGACATGCTCTAATTGATTATTAGTTGCGAAATGTGCCATTCTTCCACTACAAAGTATTAAATTTGTATATTTTCCTATAAAGTATAATAGATGTTATTCATTTTCTAAAGTATTGAATTTGTGTATTTTCTTATAAAGTATAATGTTATTCATAATCTACTTTTTCAATGACTTCTATGTCAAAGCCTATTGTTTTTATTTTATTTTTTTATTTTATGTTATTTAAATATATCATTACAACAACTTTTAAAAGTAAGAAAATAAGAGCATTTCTTTCTTTGTTTCAACAATTAACATTGAACGAGACTAATCAAGCTGTATTTGTTGGAAAACATAGTTTGAGACCGATTCTTCACAACATATAATCAATCTAGATTATATATGAATAGTTTTGGAAACTTGACAGGTAGATGTGAGTACAGATTCTAGAGAAATTTACAACGAAATTAACACCTAACTCCGTGACATGAAAGTTCTTATCTTATGGAGATTATTCAACCCTTTTTGGGTTCATTTTTTTTTTCAACATTTTATTTTGGGAGAGCATGAATCAGATTGTAGTGTTGGATTACACATACAGATTTTCAAACAAAATAGTCAATAAACTATGTAAAGGGGAATTTGAAACTATGTTACAGTCGAGTTTAAAAAGTCACATTGACACAGGGCGTAGCGGATAAAAACGAAATAAAATGATAGATATGATTGATAGGTAGGGTCCACTATCTCCTAGTGCAAGAAGAGGCCTGAAAACCCTATAAACTTTGGTTCTAGTACTAGTCTACAACGTAGATACTAGAAAGAACAAAGCAGCAGACTTTTAAACAAGAGAAAAATCTCTCTGAATATTTCATTCACCAACAAAAACGTCCAACTCCTTCATCTATATAAAGAAATGGTTTTTATAACCATTTTATAACTTACATTTAGAAATTAAAAAGGCAATAAACATAAAAACACCTAAAATTGAAAATTACATAAACAAAGGCTATTATCAGCCATAAAAACTCCTTGGCTGTTATGATTAGCCATTAAAAAATGTCTTGAAATTAATCTTATCAACCATTTGTATTAGAGCACCATCTTCATACCAACTGATGCAGGGCGTAGCAGACATAAACGAATTAAAATGATAGATAGATTGGATAGGTAGGGTCCGCTATCTCCTAGTGCAAGGAGAGACCTGAAAACCCTAAGAACTTTGGTTCTAGTACCAGCCTACAACGTAGACACTAGAAGAACGAAGATGTAGACTCTTAAACAAGAGAAAGGCACATAAAAACGAGTTTACAACTCAAATATCAATATGATAATTCAAACAACTTCTTCACTTTCTCATGTTCCGATTGGATAATCTTGGGGTTTTTAGATTTTAGGGCTTCAATAAGATTGTTTTTAGATTTTAACCTGAATAATTTTCAAAATCTAATATAAGTCCTTATTTTTAAAACTTACCATATTTAAGTAATTATGGCACATAATTATTATTAGTATTATTTATAAACTTACCATTCGAAATTCCTTTACCCATTCATAATTAATGTATATTTTTTGTGCTCCAATCATATTAATATATACAAATTCATTCGAAATTCAAATTATTATTATTAAAAAGTTCAACAACAAAACAAAAACAATTTATGTATAACTTTCGGTACCTTATTTTATTCATAGGTACGGAAATATCGGTATATAAGTTCAGTACGAATGTATCGATACATAATTTTAGGTACCTTATTTTACTCATAGGTACAGAAGTATCATTACGTAAATTTCGATACGAATGTATCTGTACAAATGTCTCAGTACATAACTATAGTATCTAAACTTACATATGTACGTAATGTGTATATACATATATTTGGAGGAATTCATGCACAATGAAAAATATATGATAATAACGACTTTTCTTATTGTGGGAACAATGATATATAACATTTTTATTATTTATGGGAATCAATATATAACCTACAAACAAAAATCTCAATAATTATTACAACTTATTTAATATTCAAAAATTATAATTAAATGCCAAGGATTAAAATTAGTTTTTAATCTTAGACAAGGTTGTATTCAAAATGTAATCTTAGACAAGGATTAAAATAGAATTTTCCGTTTAGTCTTTTCTTGATGACATTAGATTCATAGAGATATAGAACAACATATAAGTCATCATGCTTGCATATCCATCATTTGAGTTAGACAAAAAGAGAAGAAACTAGGACAAAAAAAATTAGTAACTTGGACAAAAAGAAAGGAAGTGACTTAGACAAATCTTTTTTGTCTTCCTTTACCTTCTTAGTCCAATGGAAAAACTTCTTTTTAGTGTGGATGTTTCATCACAATGGATGTTTCATCACAATAATTATGATTGTAATTATGATAAATTGCATTTTAGTGCACATACAATTTCCAGCAAACGTCTTGATATTTTTGACTTTGAAAAGTGTAGACATAATTCGAACAATGTGAAAATTTTCTTTTCTCCAAGTAAAATTTTGTATCGTGACAAGCAATGAACAATTCCCAAAAATAATCATATAAGTTATAGAAATTTAGAACATATTTTACCGCAAGCACCTCAACCATTGAACCCAAATCTTCATCACCATTGCATTCATCTAGAATCAAGGTAGAATCCCAATCGGCAACACAATGAGCTTCGATTTGTAGAGTAAATTGAATTTCATTAGCTACTTTAATCATAGGCATGTAATCTTCATCATACTCATCATAAATTGGTAGAGAACTCCAATTGACTAAATTATCGATTTCGTAAAAACCTGACAACATCAACATGATAACCCAAGAATCGATTAGGGCTCTGATACCAACTGATGCAGGGCGCAGCAGATAGAAACGAAATAAAATGATAGATAGGATTGATAGGTAGGATCCACTATCTCCTAGTGCGAGGAGAGGCCTCAAAACCCTATAAACTTTGGTTTTAGTACCAGCCTACAACGTAGACCATAGAAACAAAAGCTGAACAATCTCACAAAGAGAAAAGGACAAAACTGAAACAGAGAAACACTCTTTAGTATTTTCATTAATCAAAAACGTCCAACTGCCCATCTTACATAAAGAAATGGTTTTTATAACCATTTTGTAACTAACATTCAAAAATTAATATAAACTTAAAATGACAAAAAACTGAAAATTACATATAGAAAGTAATCCAATCAGCCAAAAAAGGTCCAAAACCCCCTGGCTATTATTAGGAGCTACTAATGGCTGTTATTAAGTTCTTCTGATTGGGTATAGTCATTCATTTTATCCCAATGATTCAATAAATGCACTGGCCAACTGATTTGCATCACACACTTAAAACACAAACCACAGAGAGTTTGAAGAGCAGCATTCACTGAGGAAACACATGTATCAGAACCGAGTATTGTGGAGCCAATTTAGGTTGATATTCTCTTTGGTCACAATTATCCTTACGTTGCTGAGAAACGGTGAGAAAGCTTCCCACAAATATTTTGTCTCTTCATCACAGACCACTTCCTCTAACTGCTCAAGATCCATGACTGATGGAGGCAGCTCTTGCAACCTTGAGCATTGTCTCATGTTGATCTTTCTTAAACTACTCATTTCACCAATGTCTTTGGGCAACACCTTGATGCTGAAGCAATCAGATATGTCAAGAAAGTTTACCTTTCCAAGGTTCTTCATTGAGGTTGGAAGCTTCGACAGTTCTGTGCAGGATCTTAGCCTCAACAGTTCCAAATTTTCCAACTTTCCAATCCCTTCAGGCAAGGCAGATAGCTTATGACAGTTAGTAACATTGAGCTTCTTTAGTTTACTAAGATCACAAACCTCTGCGGGCAATTCAATTAAATCACTGCAATAGTCGATGTTCATTTCCTCTAGATTTGGGAATGCTGATGAGATTGAGAAGGAACAGTTGTTGAAAGCTTGACCAATGTTACACATGAACAGGGATACCTTCTTCAGACTAGCCAATTGTATGGGATTCTTGGTTATGGAAGGAATTGAGATGCGTTCTAATCTGATTCTCTTAAGATTTGGTAATGAACTCAAAAGTTGGAAGTTACTCAATTCAGCAGGTAAGAAACCATAATTTGTGACTATCACAGCCTTCAATTCACCCATGTTCACCATGGAATCAGGTAAAGCATAGTTCTTTGTTTGAAAATTCAATACTAAAACCTCAGCTTCTGGCACTTGCAAGTTGTGCCATGTTGTTGAAAACCCTTCATCTGCAAAGTAACAACTGTGAGTGTGGGGAGGAGAAACTAAAATGAAAGTATTATTAAGACTTAATGTGCACACACATGGGTGCGGCATGAATATTTATTTGTGCATGTCTACGTAATTGCTAAAGCGAAAGGGAGAGATAGAACAACCAGTTGTTATGGATAATAAGCGGGCCTTCATCTGCTTCTGTTCTCTCCACCATTTTGGAAGTTTGTCTCCACATATGTCAATAATCAGTCTTTTTCTATGTTCTACCGGTCCTTTTTTTGTGTCATAGATAGCCAGTTCCCTAAGAACATCATGTTGAGTAACAAAGTGCTCACTATAATACCCGTCCCCCTCCATCTTGTCCTTCCTGGTGATGATCAAAACTAATTTTCTTAGAAGAGATTTCTTCAACCAACATATTGCAATAACAAGTTATCAGCATCAAATACAAGAGAAAATAAAGCATACACACCTTGTGACAACAAGATTAGCTAGACTTCGTTTGGTGAGCTCGTAGATGTTTGCAATGCACTCTATATCTGTATCTACATCATATAACGCTGCCCAGATATCAATGAGGGCAGCCGCAGGGATTCTTTGGTCTTCTGGAAATGAACCTAAGTCTAAGAAACATTCCTTGATGATTTCTTTATCTAAGGCATCCAAGCTTCGTTCAAGGCAGAGCAGCAATTCAGTCTCTGAATCAAGAATAGAAAAACCTTTAGACAATTCAAGTTCTCTTTTTTGCCATATCTCTATAGGCTCCCCGCAAAGCGATCTCCCCACCACTGTAATAGCAAGTGGAAATCCCTTGCAACGCTCAACTATCTGCAGGATAATTTTCCAAAACAAAGTCAACTACCTTTTAAGTTGCAGAGCCAAAATTCATGTTACTCAGATGAGAAAATGGTTAAATAACTATATACAGTATTCTAATTTTAGTTATAGTCCACAAGTAAGTATGCTTAGATGCATGACTACCCACAGGTTTATATGGTAAATGGATGTGTTCATTCACTTGATTGTGGATGCTTTGCGTAAAGTGAACATAATTTCTTGATAATTTTCCAAAACCAAATCAACTAATTTTTTATTATACATGTGCATGGGAACTAAAAATTACCTTTTCTGGAAGATCTTTTGGAACATGAGAGCTCTTATCTCCAAGGGATGCTGAATGATGAAAAAGTTTCATCGCATTGTCATGATCCAATGATTGCAAATAATAAGGGGAACCATATCCCCGAAATTCAGACCTAGATGTCACCAAAAACTTGTAATTTTCCGTTTTGAATTGATCAAACTTCTCCACAAGGGATTCTGATCCAGGCCAAACATCATCCAGGACAATCAGTAAAGGATTCTGCCCTTCCTCCTTCAGAAAACGTTGCAGCCACGTCGCTGTACTAACTTCGTTTTGGAAAGTAGGTACTTGGAAACCCTTGCGTTGATATAGATCTTGAACAATATTTTCTAATTTAGGCTTTTTTGAAACAGTGACAAAGAAGATGTTATCCTTGAATGTATCTATCCAGAGAAAACATAATAAATCAGTCATTGAGGTGTCATTTAAATCTGCCACAGTTGTTTTAAGTGAAAAAACATATACAATTCAGAGTGCTAAATTATAATATGTGATACCTTTGACATCCTTGTCTTGACAAAACTTTGTAGCCAAAGTGGTTTTTCCACATCCTCCGGGAGCAGTCAGCACAACCATTGACACATTTTCGTCCTTTAGAAGCATCCTCTTCAATTCCTTTAGAGGAAAATCCAATCCAACCACGATCGGCGGAAGCTCAGGTACCGCACAGGAAGCTTCACTGTCGGGTTGTTTTGGTATCACCATATTCGATTCAATTCTGCTGACTGCCTTCTCTACATTCTTCACCGTAACTGCGTTGTCCTTCACATCCCTTATTCCCTGAACTTTTAGTATGTCCAAAAGTCGTTGAAGAGAAGCATCCCATTCAATCAGCTTGTTGGCGTACTTGTACCTTTTGTATAATAATACGCTCCACCATCGAATCTTTTTGCACTTGTGAACGAGATGTATGCCCTCCTCCAAATGTAGCTTCAAGTCTCTCAGTTCCTTATCCGATAGGTCCAACTTCTTGTTGGATTTTTCTATATCTTTCAACAATGGTTCCAAAGAGTCTAACCTGAATTTGATGTTTTTGAGGAGGGGCTTAAACATTACATTCTTGGTGATCAGCTCCTTGAGGACATCATACAGCGCATTGAATAGTGTTCCGAGACCAGCCCCTCCGAAAAGGCCGCCCGAGCCACTCATTCCTTGATTCTTAACAACTAAAATTTACGACAACAGAAAATAAGCTGCGGAAATGATCTTCGATATTTGAGATTTGATTTCGGACCATTCGAGCCACCTTCCCAAAACAATAACAGATTAGAAACTTGGAACCCAAAATAAAGAGATTCAGAAAACAAGCAATACAGAGTTGGATAGTCTCTTACGTTGTTGGTGATCAAGCAAGATAGGATAAACAAACCATCTGGGAGTTGGCATAGAAGTACTTACTTTGAAGCTCGATAGAAATTTCGGAGTTGGAGCGCGTTGACTTTAGCAAGAGCTGATTGAGTGTGGAGGGAGACTTGGAAATTAACCAGGAAACTGCATCACCATGTCTGATGGGAAGCTTCATGGTGAGAGCGAAAGAGAGAATCCAACAACCATATTGCAGGTAGATGGCGACCAGAATTGTATTTTTCGAAAGGCGACAACAGCATAGAGAGCTAATTGCACTTACGGTCGGCCACCACGGATTATATTTTGAAAATTTTAATTTTGCGATAAGACTCACTCTAATCAAACCCTTGGAGGGTCTCACATATGCGCGTGGTAGCGCCCCAAAATTGGCCAAGCGCGTAGAGCGAGACGTGCCACACGCACGAAATGATTTATTGGATTGTTGATCCAACCGTACAAGTTCAAATTTTTTTTTATTTTTTAGTTTTATATTTATAAATTCATTGATTTCAACGGTTGAAATTTAATATAATCAAATCCAACAATAAAAAAAATGTAATGGTCCAAATTTAAATTCAATAGCTAAAGTAATTAAAAAAAAATTCTTTGAGTCAAAATTCATCCAAAAACTTTATAAATACCTATGTATTTGTTTAAACATCCACACAAAATTTACTTTTCTCCTACAATTCTTCCATTTGTTCTTTCTACCATCATTTGAAATCATTTCCAAATTTTTTAAGATGACAAAAGATCATATTGGAGGTCGTAATTGGTAAAATGAGGAAGAAGTTGCTTTGTGCTTGGCATGAGTTTATATTAGCGAAGATTGTGTCGTTGACACGAATCAAACCAAAAAGGATTTGTGGGCTAAAATTGTTGATAAGCGCAATGAAAACTCCAATACCAACCGAAGGGAAGTTGGGAGTGTTTACGATCGGTGGAAGGTTAACAAAGCATGCACTTTATGGAAGGGAAGCTTGGAGAGAGTTGTGGTTGACATGGCTAGTGGAAGGAGCACCGTAGAAGTGGCGAATGTCCCCATTGATAGTTTATTTGTCATGTACATAATCTTATTTTGCAACTAATTGTATTTATGTATTCCTTGCATAGGGTGACAAAGCAATTGCGCTTTACAAGACAAGAACTACGCCTTAAAACCAAACTTTTAAGTTGCATCATGCTTGGGACGTCCTCAAGAATTGTTCGACATGAGGAACCCATGCGGACCAACAACAGGAAAAATTATTTGCTAGTGAAGACGCAAACACAAATGTTGGCAATGGAGGATCCCAACTTCTTCTTTTCCAAGGCCCCCAGGAAGAGATAAGCGAAGAGAAAAGGGAAGATGCAAGATCCAATTGGTTCAAATATTTCTTTCGGTTTTGCAAAATTGTTTGGACACCAAGACTCTCTGGAGGAGGAAGCAATACGAATGTGATTGGCCTTTAAGAAGCAATCGGAAAATGGAGCAAGAAAGATTCGATTTTGATATGATGAGGGAAAACCTCAACAAATAGACTCCAAATATGAAGAAGTTTTCCTGTGATAAGCAAAAGGAAATTATGCGAAAGAATGCCACAACGAGTATCTTTCAAGATGATAATTCATCTTAAACCTATATCCCAAGTCCACCATTAAATCCACCACAAAATCCACCAACAAGTCAAGATGGTCAATATTATTGTGTCTCAGGTCTCGTATGTGGTTGCAGCGAGATATTCAACGTCTCTTGCCATAGCTCTAGCATATATTGGTTGGTCGCCATCCACATCTTCATCAGAATCTTCTTCAATTTCTACGTACTCATATTCAACAATCATGTTATGCAAAATTATGCATGTCATCATGATTGAATGGACGTCTTCCATACTCCAGAATCGTGCAACCCCTCTAACAATGATCCATCGAGTTTGTAGGATCCGAACACTCTCTTATCTTTCCTGTAAGACTCTTATTTCCACGAAAACAATTTCATCTTTGCACTATCGAGATGAGAATAACTTTTCAAAATGTAGACCAACTAGGATAAATATCATCACTTCAGTAGCAACCTAGCTCATGTCTATTATCATTTACCTTGTACCTCCATTCCGGTTGCCATCCATAGACAACATCTTCGAACAGGGATAAGACCAAAGAACATTGATATCATTGTTTGATCCAAAGGTGTCGAATAATGCATGTCAAATCCAAGTGTCGTAAGATGTCACAGCCTCGATCACAATGGTTGTCTTGTTGTGATGGCCCTTAAATTGGCATGCTCAAGAAATTTGACAATTCTTCCACTCTCAATACTTACAATCAAGACTTCCTATCATGCTAGAGAAGCCTCTTTTGTCTGCCTTACGTAGAAGCCTCTTCAAGTCTTCACGATTTGGCTTTCAGAGGTATGTCTGTCCATATATGACTTCAATTGCCTTACATAAGTGGTTGAGGTTCTCAATAGCAGTGATCTCTACAAATCGACAATATTTGTCAATGAGTCTACAAAGCACCATTGGCTAGCATCCGAAATGTAGATGTAAGCTTTTGATGAGGTGAGACTTTGTCAGGCAACGTTTGCTTGCCATTTGCAATGTCAGGCTACGCCACCTTCTATCACACATTGATAATTTTGAGGAAACAAAAACACTATGAAAGTTGGATGATTTTGAGAAAACATAAACACTACGAAAGATGGATGATTGGTAAATATGTTATGTGATGGTTAGGTATTCAACCTATGCTTATATAGAGGATGATTGAAGAATATGGTCTGTGTAGGTTTGTGTTTCACTTGTTTCATATGTATTTTGTATGTGTTTCCCGTGTCATACATCTCTATCTTGTGTTTTGTATGTGTTTCATGTGTTTTATATGTGTTTTGTGTGTTTCATGTATTCCCTGTGTTTTATACATCTCTATTATGTGTTTCATATTCTTTCATAGTGTTCATAAGTTTTCATGGTGTCAATTTAGTCTTTTGCTTATTCAATATTTATCGGAATCTAAATATATTTAGGTTAAAATGTTCATAAAATTAAATTAGGATAGACTACTTGATTTTTTTTTCTTTCCAAAAGTTTTTTTTTTTTTTTTTAAAAAATAGCCAAAATTCATTCTTAATCTCGGGCTAAAAATTTAACTCATAAGGGTTTAAGTAGAAAAACTGTTTTGGGTTAAAACCTAAATTTTCTAGGCTAAAAATTTTAGGTTTTAACCCAAGGGTTGGAGATGATCTAACGACGATATCAACAATAACAACGTCATTAAATTAAAATATGATATACCTCAACTTAGAATATCTCAATATATAATCATCCATGGAAGCAACAACGGAAAACTTGTCAATATAACTAAATGCATAATTTACATATTAGGTGCAGTAAAAAAAACATTTTTTGTATAATCCAAGAAAATATAACACACATTATTTATATTGGGTAAAACCATAACATCATAATTACACAGGAAAATAACGCATAATTTCTTAAGACTCGAGAGAATTTGATATAAACAGTATTACAAATTGATGTGATGAAACTTAGAAATTAGACAGAACTAAGAACGAAATCAAACAAGAAAATACAAATTAGAGAAAACAGTGCAACACAAATCAGAAAAACGCTGCTCCAACATTTATTGAGGAAAGACAGGTCTAACAGCTAAAGGCTAATGTTTCTTCTCTTCATCACAAATCACTTCCTCTAACTGCTCGTGAAGATCCCACACTGATAGAGGAAACTCTTCCAATCTTGAGAGAGATGGGACAACCAGAGGAGATAGATAATAGGCGTGCATTGATGGGTTGAGACTTCTGCTCCTTCAACCACTTGGGTTGACCGTGCCCGCTTACGAAAATCAGTCTTTTTATATCTTCTATCAAGTCTAGGTTCACTCTGGATAGCCAGCTCTCCAAGCATATCATGCTGGCTAACAAAGTGTTTGATGTAGTAGTCATCCAGAATCTCTATACTCTCCTTCCTGGTAACAATCCAAACTCAGTCAGTTGCAGACTTGTAGTTGTATATTATGGGAGGAGTTACACATGAATATAGACATGTTCAATGAGAATATTATACAGGAGAAACATAAAAGCTTGCGTTCCTAGTGATCACAAGATGTGCCAGACCTCTGGTGGCGAGTTCGTGGAGGTTCTTAATGGACAGAAAGTCCTCATCTAGCTTATATAACTCTGCCCACGTATTAATGAAAGCAGCAGCAGAGATTCTTTGATCTTCAGGAAATGAAACAAGGTCTGTGAAACATTCCCTGATGATAGCCTCTTTACCATCTAAGGCATCTATGCTACTTTGAAGGCAAAGAAGCAACTGAGTCTTAGAATCAAGAATAGAACCTTTACAACACTGAAGTGATTTCCCGGTCACTGTAATGGCAAACGGAAACTCCGCCTGTGTAAGTTTATCTTACATTGCCGGTCCCAAGCCCAGATAAAGGAGGAGGGGGAGGGCGGCAGATAGTCGACAGCCGGCACTCCTAGGTTACGTCGAATCCTTATGAAAATGAATCCAGAACGAAATCGTGCTAAAGCTAGGGCGTCATCCGTAAGTGGCGCGCTGTGTGGCCCGAACACAGTGATAAGTGAGCAAGGGTCGCTGTATCTCCATCAGCACCCAGATGCAGTGTTAAATGAGCAAGGGGGCCATAGAAACTTCTTTTTGAACGACTTCACTCAAAGTTGTTTGGAAGCATATGCTCTTATCAACTTTACACAGGACTCACAAAAGAAGTACTTTGATCTTATTAGACGGGGGAGGGCGAAGAAGCTAGGACAGAAGGGTGGAGTACAAGAGAGTAGAATGCGTTTAGGAACGTGGAATATAGGAACCTTAACGGGAAAATCTATGGAAGTAGTGGAAGTTATGATGAGGAGAAGGATAAATATTATGTGCCTACAAGAAACCAAGTGGGTTGGTCTTAAGGCAAAGGATCTAGAAAACTCAGGTTTTAAACTTTGGTATTCGGGCACAAATAGAACGAGGAACGGTGTTGGCATCATCGTGGACAAGACCTTGACACAAGATGTTGTAGATGTCAAGAGGGCAGGAGATAGAATCATGGCAATCAAGATTGTAATAGGACAAGAACTTATCAATGTGATTAGTGCGTACGCACCTCAAGTAGGGTTGGATACGAGTGTGAAGGAGAAATTTTGGGAAGATCTTGGAGACTTGGTGCAAGGAATTGCTCAGACGGAGAAGGTATTTATAGGAGTAGACTTAAATGGACACGTGGGAAAGGAGACGGGCAACTATGGAGGGTTTCATGGTGGCCATGGTTTTGGGGAGAGAAATGAGGATGGGGAAGTCATCTTGGATTTTGCAATGGCATATGATCTCTTCATAGCCAACACCTTCTTTAAGAAGAGAGAAGAACATGTGATCACCTGCAAGAGTGGGTCGTCAAAAACACAAATAGATTTTCTCCTAATGAGGAAGGGGGATCGTATAACTTGTAAGGATTGCAAAGTTATACCAGGAGAGAGCTTGGCTAATCAACATCGCTTGTTGGTGATGGATGTGCATATCAAAAGAGAGAGAAAAAAGAACAAGAGCTTGAAGTGTCCAAGGACTAGATGGTGGAATCTAAAAGGAGAAAAACAAGCCATTTTCAAAGAGAAAGTAATCACCCAATGCGTGTGGGATAGAGAGGGGGAAGCTAGCCAAATGTGGGATCCAATGGCTAGTTGTATCCGAAAAGTAGCAAAAGAGGTTTTAGGAGAGGCCAAGGGCTTTGCCCCACACCAAAAAGAATCTTGGTGGTGGAATGAGGAGGTACAAACAAAGGTGAAGGCTAAGAAGGAATGTTGTAAAGCTTTATACAAGGATAGGACCGATGAAAACAGTGAAAGGTATAGAGTAGCGAAGCAGGAGGCGAAGAAAGTTGTGAGAGAAGCTAAGCTCGCAGCATATGACTATGTATAAGCGACTAGATACCAAAGAAGGAGAGTTGGATATCTATAAACTAGCTAGAGCGAAGGATAAGAAGACAAGGGACCTAAACCAAGTGAGGTGCATCAAGGATGCGAATGGAAAGGTCCTTACTATAGAAAAAGCGGTTATAGACAGATGGAGGGGTTATTTTTATAATCTTTTCAATGAAGGACATGAAAGGAGTACTTCTTTGGAGGGGTTGAGTAACTCAGAAGAGTGTAGAAACTACTCCTTTTACCGCCGAATTAGGAAGGAAGAAGTGGCTGTAGCTTCGAAAAAGATGAAGCATAGAAAAGCAGCGGGCCCAGATGATATACCGATCGAAGTGTGTAAAGTCTTGGGAGAAACATGTATAGCATGGCTCACAGACCTTTTCAATAGGATTTTGAAAACGAAGAAGATGCCAAATGAGTGGCGAAAGAGCACTTTGGTGCCTATCTACAAGAATAAGGGTGATGTACAAAACTGCATGAACTATAGGGGTATTAAGCTAATGAATCATACAATGAAGCTCTGGGAGAGAGTCATTGAACATAGATTGAGGCAAGAGACACGGGTTTCGGACAACCAATTCGGGTTCATGTCAGGGCGCTCAACCATGGAGGCAATCTATCTCTTACGAAGATTGATGGAAAGATATAGAGATATGAAAAAAGATTTACACATGGTCTTTATAGATTTGGAAAAAGCATATGATAGGGTCCCAAGAGACATTCTTTGGAGGATTTTAGAGAAAAAATGAGTACGAGTAGCATATATCCAAGCTATAAAGGATATGTATGATGGAGCAGTGACAGCCGTAAGAACCCATGAAGGACAAACTGAGAGCTTCTCCATAACTGTAGGGTTACATCAAGGCTCATCTTTAAGTCTTTACCTTTTTGCATTGGTAATGGATGAGTTAACGGGACATATTCAAGATGATATTCCCTGGTGTATGCTTTTCGCAGATGATATAGTGTTGATAGATGAAACTCAGGAAGGGGTAAATGCGAAGCTTAACCTTTGGAGGGAAGTGTTGGAATCTAAAGGTCTTCGCCTAAGTCGATCAAAGACAGAATATATAGAATGCAAGTTCAGCGCAAATGGAGGCCCAAATGAGTTAGGAGTGAGGATCGGAGATCAGGAAGTACCAAAGAGCGACCGCTTTCGCTATCTAGGATCTATCTTGCAAAAGAACGGAGAATTAGATGGAGACCTCAACCATAGAATACAAGCTAGATGGATGAAGTGGAAGAGTGCATCCGGCGTGTTGTTTGACAGTTGTATGTCATTGAAGCTCAAGGGAAAATTTTATAGGACGGCAATAAGGCCGGTGATGCTATATGCACAGAATGTTGGGCGGTGAAGCATCAACACGTACATAAAATGGGTGTAGCGGAGATGAGGATGCTTCGTTGGATGTGTGGGCACACGAGAAAGGACAAGATTAAGAATGAGGATATCTGAGGTAAAGTAGGAGTAGCCGAAATTGAAGGAAAGATGAGAGAAAATCGGTTACGATGGTTTGGACATGTGCAAAGAAGGCCTACTGATGCTCTGGTTAGAAGATGCGACCACGGGACAGAGGTCCAGGGCCGAAGGGGTAGAGGAAGACCTAGGAAAACGTTGGAAGAGACTCTAAGAAAAGACTTAGAATACTTGGATCTAACGGAGGACATGACACAGGATCGAGCGCAATGGCGTTCTAGGATTCATATAGCCGACCCCACTTAGTGGGAAAAAGCTTTGTTGTTGTTGTTGTAATGGCAAGCGGAACTCCCTTACAAAGGTTTAGTATCTGCAGGTTTACCATCTGAGTTGCATGCCAAAATTTCAAGCTTCTTTTAACATCTCAAGGGTTTCGTGAAAATGGTTAATGACTACCTACCCATCTTCATTCTTATTTCAGTTTTAGTTCTTAAGAAAAATCTTATGGTAAAATGGGTGTTCACTTCTGTATGTGCATACTTATTGTAAAAGATCAAAACAATTTCTTTTCCCCACTTTTTTGTGAAGCCTTGATAAGTATATATGTTGTGGATTGCATAGTGAGAAATAAATCTTTCTCAGAAGATTTTTGAGCATTTGAAATATTACATTTGTGGATTAACTTTGATGTTATATATAACCTAAGTTGTTAAGTGTACAAAAGGCTTCAACTCAACGAACGACATCTATAGCATACTACTGGTACTAATTCATAGAAAAAGATGTCAAAATTGCAGATTAATTCTACTATAACTCTTCTGGTTAGGTTAGGAACTTTCCTCAGTGGGGATAAGGAATTTCAGAATATAAAAAGCAATTAGAAAGTATTAATTATCATACCTTTGACTTCCTCATCTTGACATAATTTCATTGCCAAAGTGGTTTTCCCGTCTTCTTCATCTCCCTCAAAGGCTCATCCAATCCAACTGTAACATTGGAGGTTCAGGAACTGACCCAAACCATGAAATCCTTCTTGATTTTGAATCACAACATTCCTACCAAACAATTTTTCTGGACAGTAGCCAAGGTCTCTAAACATCATAGTTTAAAAAGTCCCATTAAAAACGCAAACCACACAGAGGTTTAAGAGCAACGTTCAACGAGGAAACATGGGTCAGAACTGAGTCTTGTGGAACCAATTTAGGTTGATATTCTCTTTGGCCACAATTATCCTTACGTTGTTGAGACACGACAAGAAAGATTCCCATAAACATTTTGTCTGTTCATCACAGACCACTTCCTCTAACTGCTCAAGATCCATGACCGATGGAGGCAGCTCTTGCAACTTTGAGCATTGTCTCATATTGATCTTTCTTAAACTACTCATTTCACCAATGTCTTTGGGCAACACCTTGATGCCGAAGCAATCAGATATATCAAGAAATTTTACCTTTCCAAGGTTCTTCATAGAGGTTGGAAGCTTCGACAGTTCTGTGCAGGATCTTAGTCTCAACATTTCTAAATTTTCCAACTTTCCAATCCCTTCAGGCAAGGCAGATAGCTTATGACAGTTAGTAATACTGAGCTTCTTTAGTTTACTAAGATCACAAAGCTTGGCAGGCAATTCAATTAAATTACTGCAATAGTCGATGTTCATTTCTTCTAAATTCGGGAATGCTGATGAGAGTGAAATGGAACAGTCGTTGAAACCTTGACCGATATCACACATGAAAAATGATATCTTTTGCAAACTTTTCCACGGTTTGAGGACCTTGCTTATGGTGGGAATTGAAATACGTTCTAATCTAATTCTCTTAAGATTTGATAATGAACCAAGTAGTTCAAAATTATCTAGTCCAGCAGGTGACAAACCGTAATTTGTGATTATTAGAACCTTTAGTTTATCCATTTTCTCCACGAACTGTGGTAAGGCATAGTTCTTTGTTTGAAAATTCAGAACTAGAACCTCTGCTTCGGGGACTTGCATGTTTGGCCATTTTGCTGAGAAGGCTGCATCTGCAAACCATAAGATTTAAGATGTTAGTGTGGCTTGAAATTAAATGTACCGAAGTCCTATAGATGTTAGTATGAATGAGCGAGTGTGTGCACACAAGCGCGTCTGTGTGCACAAGTATGTGCGCATGTATAAAATAACGATGACGTATTTACTATAGAGATTGATGGAACCTGTTGAGATAGATAATAGTCGAGCCTTGGACGCTTGATACTTTTGTTCTGTCAACCACTTAGGAAGGTTGTCCCCACATATGTTTATAACTAGCCTTTTCCTCTGTTCTATTGGTTCTTGAATCGCTTGATGGATCGCCAACTCTCTAAGCATGTGATGCTGGGTGACAAAGTGTTCGGTGTAATAGCCGTCCGCCTCCCTCTCACGCCTGGATGATCAATACTAATTTCTTTCACGATTTGTTCGGTATACATAATGGAATAGAAAATTATGAGCAGCGTGCATACCTTGTGACAACAAGATTCGCCAAACTTCGGGTGGTGAGCCCGTGAAGGTTGGCAATGGTCAGAATTTCTTCATCTAGACCATATAACTCCGCCCACATGTCAATGAGGGTGGCAGCAGAGATTCTTTGGTCCTCCGGAAATGAACCTAGGTCGAGGAAACACTCCTTGAGCATAGTCTTCTCTTTATCCAAGGCATCTAAGCTGCTCTGGAGGCAAGCAAGCAAATCCCTTTCAGTATCCAGAATGGAAGAACCTCTGCTCCATTCCAGTATTTTTTTCTGCCAGATTTCTTTAGGCTGGCCACGAAGTGACCTCCCGACCAATGCAATGGCAAGTGGCAATCGCTTACAGCGCTTCATAATCTGCAATTTAATTATCCCGAATGAGTTCAGTTATTATTTGATTAAGTTGTTGTAAATCATCTAAATGCTTTAGTAAAGATGATAAAATTGTTAACTGTCTACTCTTTCATTCTTATTATGAGACGGTAAATGCAAGTGTTAACATGTGTGGACGCTCAACGTTATTTCTTTACCCTCTTCTGAGGCATAAATAAGCATGTACGTGCATTGCAGACTAAGAAATCACCTTTCTCGAAAGATCTTCGGAAGTATAAGAGCTCTCATCCTCCAAGGATGCTGAATGGTTAAAAAGAGCCATTGCATCCTCATCATTCAATAATGCCAAATGGTATGGAGAACCAAATCTCGGAAATGCAAATCTTGATGTGACCAAAATCTTGTAATTTGAAAACTTGAATTGATCAAACTTATCAAGAAGGGACTCTGATCCTGACCAAACGTCATCCAGGACAAACAACAGAGGATTGTCTCTTGCTTTCTTCAAAAATTGTTGCAACAAATTAACTGCCATGAATTCGTTTTGGAAAGCAGGCAGCTCGGACCCCTTCAGTTGATATAGTTCATGTACAATAAGGTCCAAGTTGGGCTTTTTCGAGACATTGACAAAGAAGATGTTGTTCTTGAATGTATCTATCCAAACAGAATGTAAGAGGTATTAATAAAAAGGTTGACTAGATATGTCTGCAATTCTCTGATCAAGTAATTAAGTAGTCAAGCAAGAGCTCATTGCAAGATTTGTGCCCTAACATGCAGCTATATGTAGAAGAATTTATGAACTTTCTTAATTTGTTTTCACAGGATCAGCCCTGAGATTTTGGGGGCCTTAGGCGAGCCTTCGAAGTGGGATCCTAAAGTTCTTTGGCCTCCAGTTATGTACACATTGATATGTACAAAAAAACGAATTCGCTAAGTACATAAAAGATTATATTTCTACATCAAATATCATCAAAAAATAATATAAAAAGAAGATAGATATGCAAACATTACTTAAATATTACATGTCTCATGTTTTTAGGCTCAAATCTACTAAATGTTTGCAGTAAAGTGTCTAAGATTGAGAGTGAAGAACAATGAAACTTGATGATCAAGAGAGTAAATAACAATAAAACTTGATTGATGAGTATAATAAATTCACCATCGTCAATTGTTTCTCTTGTGTTTTTTTCTAAAGTCAACATCACACTACCGAATCGAATATTAAATTAAAGGTAATTTAGCCAAAAATCAATAAAAACTTCACTATTTAATCATATATGAATGACATATTTATGTTTTGGACTTAATCAATGATATATTTTTATTAATTAGGAATAGGTCAATGATGAATGTCTCATAAGCTTTAAGTCATTATATATGGATAGAATTTTACTCTCTTATTCTCTCTTTCTCTTTCTCTCTCTATGTATACCACATAGGCTTTAAGCCGTAATAAATCAGAATCGGAATATTTTTGTTCCCTTTATGCCCTCACTTTCTTTTTTTATTTCCAAGACTATCTTTTATAAACCTATTAAAGTATATAAAATATTTGATTTGGGAATAAGGGCATTTTAGTAATCATACTGGTTTATATTCTGATTCTGCTAAATTAGTAAACAGCTTTATGAAATTCTATTCCGATTCAGAACATTAAACAACTTCAACAAGAATCCAATTCTGCCTTCTCCTCAATTCAATTCCTCCTATTCTTAATACCGTTAAGTAAACGCGCCATAAGGGCCGTCTCTGTGTCTTCGCACGGTTTAGTTTCATGTCCCTTTCGTGTACATTGTCTTCTCTTTAACAAATTTGGGTTGGTGTGGATATTTGGAGGGACTAGCGGGCGTTTTGTAGGGCTCTTTGCCATAGTGCATACTTCTATTCGTCTAATCCTTTAAATATATATACATATATAACTATAGATATTATTTATACTAATAGATATAGAATGTGCGTGACTTTACAACACACTAGCAATAATATATTCAAATTCATTTTTGGTAAGAATTAAATTTGAAACTTCTTACCTACAAATGATATATCACACTATACCGTAGTACTAAATATCATTTTCTATATAATTTTTTAACTACATAACACTTCACAAAAGAGTAAATTGTAGCAATGGTCTCTCAACTTTAATCAAATTGGAGCAATGGTCCCTCAACTAAAAATTCATTACCATTGGCCCCTCAACTTATCAAAATGTGTAGCTATAGTCATTTTCATCAATTTAGTCAAAATTTTATCAAAATAAATTATGTTGGAATAACCATGTATATAATTAGGGTCCATCAACTCATCAAAATGTGTAATTATGATCATTTTCGTCAACTACGTCAAAAATTTTGTCAAAACGAATTATGTTGGAAGTACTATTGCTATAATTGGGTTAAAGTTATGAGACCATTTCTTCAGTTGAATTAAAGTTGAGGGACCAATAATAATGAATTTTTAGTAGAAAAATCATCTAATTAAGTTAAAGTTCGGGTACCATAGCTACAATTTACTCATTCACAGAAGAAAAAAAATGATGAAATCATAGATAGCATACCTTTGACTTCTTGATCATGACAAAACTTTTTAGCTAAGGTTGTTTTCCCACATCCTCCAGCAGCAGTCAGCACAAGCAACGACACCTTGTCATCCTTAAGGAGCTTCATCTTCAACTCCTTCAACGGCAAATCCAACCCGACTGTAACGGATGGGGGTTCAGGCACCGCATACGAACATTTAACCGTTTCAGGTTGATTACTTTTCATCACTAAATTCTTTTCTATTCGAGAGAATGCCGTCTCGAGATTCCTGAGAGAAACCAACGTCTCCCTCGCATCCCTTACGCCCTGCAGTTTGGGCGCATCAAACACTCTTCGAAGAGATTTTTCCAGTTGATGGAGCTTGTTGGTGTATTTGCATATTCCCCACACGCCAACTTTGCTACACTTTTGAACAAGATCTGCTCCCTGCTCCATTTGTACTGCAAAATATTCCAGTCCCTCTTTCGAGTTATATTTTTCGATCTCTTGGATGAGTGGCTGTAGAGAGTCCAGTGTGGATTTGATGTCTCCGAGGAGATGCTTGAACATTGTAGTCTCCTTCTGCACTGATTTTACAGCATCAAACAGCTTTTGAAATGCCGTTCTCAGGGCACCCATGCCCACTGAAGCCACAGACATATTTAAGAAAACAAAACGACTCAAAACTTAATTTTACAGAATCTCTTCCTGGCTGATGAAATAATATTGTTAGCACATGTTTATATAACGAGATAGGAAAGCGACGGAATTTTACAGTAAATTGTATGAAAAGAGACACAGAATTTACATTAAATTGTATGAAAGGGGCTTTTAGACTTTAGGATTTCAACAACATTATTTTGGGATTTTAAATCTAAATGGTTACTCAAACACATTTTGGAATCTGAGCCAACGCACACGTCGGAGTAAAGTAAAAGAAACGTATTGATTCGTTTGAAATGCAATCTGACAACGACCACCAACAACAATAATAAGAATAATAAAGGGGTAGTGGCCCTAGTGGGCGACCAAAACAAAGACTTGGCCTTTTTCCTTTGTTTATGATTCCATTCCATTTCTTCGTAACCTCGACGAAATGGTATGGAGAAAACAAAAAGTTGATGTAACACGTAACTACTGTAGATAATTTAATAAACTTAACTATTATGTTAATTTTTAAAGGTGATATTGATCGTCATTTGTTAGATCAATATTTAAGTTTGAATTTCACTATCGATATTTTTTCTTGATGAACCATATGTAAATCCAAAAAAGAGACTAAGACTCTCTGCAAGTTTTCAAAAAAACTTGTGATGTGCGGCAGCATCTTCTCTCTCTATACTTTTTTTTATCTTTTTTCTTTTCTGAGTAGAACAATATTGTTAGTAAGTTAAATGTTAGATTAGTCACCGATGGAATTCGAACACACGTTGTCATGCAATGGCACAACATCTTTCCCCTACATAGTAAATGATCATTTGTTACAGTAAAGAGAAATATTACCAAACTGTACTACTAGTGGCAATAAAGATTCAGAATTTAAAAATAATAATCATACATATTTTAATATTTCTTGTGCGTGTTTGTTAGGGTTGTCATGTCATTAGGTTGGCTTTTCGGTTCAGGGAAATGCTACGGAGACTGGGATCTGGATTGTCTGCCCTTCCACATCTGATCTCCTTCATATTTTTTTCTATTTATGTGATCACAGTTAAATCATATTAATATTTTATATTGATTTTTTTATAAAAATAATAAGATAAAAAGCAATAAGAATATAAAATGTTAACGTGACTTAACCGTAACCACAGAAATAGAAAGGGATGAGAAGGCTATAGGATGGGGAGGACAGACAATCCATCTAACCGAACTTTCAATGGATATTTTGAACGTTGGAGCCATGGAAGAGAGAACAACTGGAAATTCTGGAGATAAAAACAGAGTGCCTTCTGGGCTTCATTGGAGAGGATTGAGAGTGGGGAGGAGAAAGGGTGGGGTGAGGAAGATACAGAGGAAGAAAAGGGCAGAAGACAAAGAGTTCGTCAATTCCAACTTTCATTTCTTTATATTTTATTAATGGGACCCATACATCACAATACATTGTAAAAGAATCCTTGCGAGATTAGCGAGTCTTCAGAGACTTGCTTTACGAGCGAGTCTCCGTAACGAGCAAAAATACACCGATAGAAAAGGGTTGTGAAAGAGCTGACGGCTTTCAATTATTCCTGGAAACGTCCTGCAGTCCCAGTCAACGCAAGCCGGAGCTAAGTAAATGAAAGCGTGTTGAAGGGTGCAGAGAATACAAAAAGGTTGAACGAACAAGCAACTTACCATTTGGCCTTTTTTCTTTTCATTATTCCTAAGCGACTTCAAAGAAATTGCAAAGGAAAAACAAAAAGTTGAACAAACATGCAATTACCGTGGAACTTTATTTTGAACTTATTTTATCATTCTGGAACGTAAAAGTAATTATTAATTATTTAATTTTAAAAATCAAAATTTGTTCTATTTTGATTTTTTAAACTTTCTTTTCTAACTCAATAGTTGCATTCTGAAGCATATGTAAGACCCAGCTTGAATAAGACTACTCTACATGTGACTATGAATTTGATTATAAATCTCTATTATGTGTTAACATTCAACAAATAAAAAATATTAAAAAGGAGTGTTACCGAGTAAAATAATGAAATCAACAAAAAATAAAATTAATCTCCACTGTACATTAACATCTCATATAACGAAATTAACAGAATTAAGATAATATGGAGCGAATTTTGAGTTTTATGGAGTAAAATGACGGTTTTAAGTTTCAAGAAATGGGATCCAAAATCGAGTTTTAAGGGGCAAAGTGGAGCAAATTTTGAGTTTCAATGAGTAAAGTTGTGACTTTTGAGTTACAAAAGTATAGTGAGATTAAAATCGAATTCCACATGACATAGCTAAAAACTAAGTCTAAAACCAAAATCAGGAAAATTTCTCTTTCGTATCTCTCAAACCTGTGAAATTAGTATTGATGGCGTGGCATGGGGGAAAATATAACAAAATTGCCTCTGTTTAAGGGAGAAAATATTTTGTTGCGAGTACATTCATAAGCCTAGTGTAAGTTAGTTAGAAAATTTATTGTGAAGATGCCTATATGGTTTCCTTTTGGTATACTCGAAGATGAGAAATTATACTTATATACATATAAAATTTATTCAACAACATTAAAAAAATTTGTGCATGCTATGAAAACATAAGGAAATTATATGTGTTCTCTACTCACAGGGGCTGTCAAATCTCATTTATGTGTATCGTACATCCATTGATAAATTAAACAGTTTGCGTGAATAATGGGTTAACGATAAATGACAAAGCTGGAAATTGCAAAGAAGAAACAAAATGTTGAACAAATACTCAACTACCTTATAACTTAATTTTGATCTTATTTTGTCATTCTGGAACTTAAAAGTCACCATTTTAAACTCTCAAACTCAAACTTTGTTCTACTTTGATTTTTTAACTTTCTTTTCTCTCTAAAACTCAACAGTCGCCTCCTGAAACATATGTGAGATCCAGCCCTAAATAAGACTACGCTACTTGTGTCAATGAATTTGATTATGAATCTCCACTATGTTAACATTCAACAAATAAAAAAAATTAAAAACTAGTGTTATAGAGTAAAATAATGAAATCAACAGAAAATAAAATTACTCTCCACTATGTATTAACTTCTCACATAACGGAATTAACATAATTAAGGTAATATGAAGCGAATTTTGAGTTTTATAGAGTAAAATGATGATTTTAAGTTTTAAGGAGCAAATTGGGATCCAAAATCGAGTCCAAGGGGCAAAGTGGAGCGAATTTTGAGTTTGGAGAAATTAAGTTGCGACTTTTGAGTTACAAGAGCACAGAGAGATTAAAACCGAATTCCACGGGGCGTAGCTAAAAACTAAATCTAAAACCGAAGTCTGGAAAATTTCTCTTTCGTATCTCTCAAACCCATGAAATTAGTATTGATGGTGTGGCATGGGAGAAAATAGAACAAAATTGGCCTCTATTTAAGGGAGAAAATATTTTGTTGCGAGTAAATTCATAGGCCTAGTGTAAGTTAGTTAAGAAAATCTATTATGAAGATGCTATTATATGGTTTCCTTTTGGTATACTAGAAGATGAAAATTTATTCAACAACGTTAAAAAATTTTGTGCACATGCTATGAAAACATAAGGAAATTATATGTTTACCTACTCACAAGGCTGTCAAATTTCATTTATGTGAAGTACGTCCATTGATAAATTAAACTCGTGTGTGATTAATGGGTTAACGATAAATGACAATGCTAGAAGTTTCTTGTGAAAAGACCATAGTATAATGGGTTAACGATAAATGACAAAACTGGAAATTGCAAAGAAAAAACAAAATGTTGAACGAATACACAACTACCTTATAACTTGATTTTGATCTTATTTTGTCATTCTGGAACTTAAAAGTCACTATGTTAAACTCTAAAACTCAAAATTAGTTCTGCTTTGATTTTTAAACTTTATTTTCTATCTAAAACTCAATAGTCGCCTCCTGAAACATATGTGAGATCCAGCCCAGAATAAGGCTACGCTACATGTGTCAATGAGTTTGATTATACATCTCCACTATGTGTTAACATTCAACAAATAAAAAATATTACAAACGAGTGTTATAGAGTAAAATAATAAAATCAACAGAAAATAAAATTAATCTCCACTGTGCTTTAACATTTCACATAATGGAATTAACATAATTAAGGTAATATGGAGCGAATTTTGAGTTTTATAGAGTAAAATGACGATTTTAAGTTTCAAGGAGCAAAATGAGATCCAAAATCGAGTCCAAGGGGCAAAGTAGGGCAAATTTTGGGTTTGAAGTAATAAAGTTGCGACTTTTGAGTTACAAAAGCATCGTGAGATTAAAATCGAATTCCACGGGACGTAGCTAAAAAACTAAGTCTAAAACCGAAATCTGAAAATTTTCTCTTTCATATCTCTCAAACCCGTGAAATTAGTACTGATGGTGTGGCATGAGAGAAAATATAACAAAATTACCCTCTGTTTAAGGGAGAAAATATTTTGTTGCGAGTATATTCATAGTCCTAATGTAAGTTAGTTAGAAAATTTATAGTGAAGATGCCACTATATGGTTTCCATTTGGTGTACTGGAAGATGAGAAATTATACTTACATACATATAAAATTTATTCAACAACATTAAAAAAATTTGTGCATGCTATGAAAACATAAGGAAGTTATATGTTTCTCTACTCACATGGGCTATCAAATCTCATTTATGTGCATCGTACGTCCATTGATAAATTAAACAGTTTGCGTGAATAATGGGTTAACAATAAATGACAAAGTTGGAAACTTCTTGTGAAAATACCATAGTATAATGGGCTAACAATACATGACAAAGCTGGAAATTGCAAAGAAAAAAACAAAATGTTGAACAATTACGCAACTACCTTCTTACTTAATTTTGATCTTATTTTGTCATTCTGGAACTTAAAAGTCACCATTTTAAACTCTCAAAATTTGTTCTATTTTTAAACTTTATGTTCTCTCTAAAACTCAACAGTCGCCTCCTGAAACATACGTGAGATCCAGCCCTGAATAAGACTACGCTACATTATCAATGAATTTGATTATAAATCTCCACTATATGTTAAAAAAAATTAAAAACTAATGTTATAGAGTAAAATAATGAAATCAACAGAAAATAAAATTAATCTCCACTTTGTATTAACATCTCACATAACTAAATTGACATAAGTAAGGTAACATGTGGCGAATTTTGAGTTTTATAGTGTAAAATGATAATTTTAAGTTTCAAGGAGCAAAATGGGACCAAAATCGAGTCCAATGGGCAAAGTGGAGTGAATTTTGAGTTTGAAGGAATAATGTTGCGACTTTTGAGTTACAAGAGTATAGTGAGATTAAAATCGAATTCCACGGGACATAGCTAAAAACTAAGTCTAAAATCGAAGTTTGGAAAATTTCTCTTTCGTATATCTCAAACCCATGAAATTAGTATTGATGGTGTGGCATGGGATAAAATATAACAAAATTGGCATCTGTTTAAGGGAGAAAATATTTTGTTGCGAGTAAATTCATAGGCTTAGTGTAAGTTAGTTAAGGAAATTTACTGTGAAGATGCTACTATATGGTTTCCTTTTGGTATACTAGAAGATGAGAAATTATACTTATATACAAATAATTTATTCAAGAACGTTAAAATTTTTTGTGCACATGCTATGAAAACATAAGGAAATTATACGTTTCTCTACTCACATGGCTGTCAATTCTCATTTAAATGTAGTACGTTCATTGATAAATTAAACCCGTTTGTGTGATTAATGGTTTAACGATAAATGACAATGCTAGAAATTTCTTGTGAAAAGACCGTAGTATAATGGGTTAACGATAAATGACAAAGCTGGAAATTGCATAGGAAAAACAAAATGTTGAACAAATTCACAACTGCGTTCTAACTTGATTTTGATGTTATTTTGTTTAAAAGTCACTATGTTAAACTCTAAAACTCAAAATTTGTTCTACTTTGATTTTTAAACTTTCGTTTCCCTTTACAACTTAATTAGTTGCCTCCTGAAACATATGTGAGATCCAGCCCTAAATAAGACTACGCTCCATGTGTCAATAAATTTGATTATAAATCTTTACCACATGTTAACATTCAACAAATAAAAAATTTTAAAATCAATTTTTATAGAGTAAAATAATTAAATCAATAGAAAATATTTGACAATTCGTCCCTAATTTTACGATTTTATTAATTTTAAATGAGTGAATCGACGAAATGCCCTAAAAGTGAGATTATTGACTTTCGTTGACCGTTATTTCATGACGTGTATGAGCTTTTATTTTTACCGTATTCTCAAAGTAATCGACGATATGAACGCATACGCGGAAGCGGAAGCGGAATCGAAATTGGAATTACGATGAATATTTTACAGCTACTAATCTGAAGCGTACTTTTATAAAAAGTACTATTTTATATTATTTTATTGTTATTTTAATGTTTTCTGATTGGATATTTTTATTAGTTTATTATTTTTCTGGCCTGTAGGGCCACACTCACACAAAGCTCTCCTCTAATCTTTCGACACGGGTCCCTTTTCCCTATTTCTCAGGTCATTCTCGGTTTTTTGGTTTTTTTATTTTTTTATTTTTTTCCATAGCTCTCTTTTCCTCTCTCTCTTTCTCATCTCTCCCTCTGTAAGCTCTCTCTCTCACTCACCTTCCCTCTCCGAGAACCACCCACCAAGCTAACACCCTTATCTCTCTCCTATAATTAAGTTCCATCTCCGCCACCATCGAACCAGGACGCCGGACAACGACCTCCATGTATCCCTACAAGATCCTTGAGGATTTCCGTATGAGTAAGTTTGAAAACCACTCTAGACCTTCGTATATCGTGTTTAGGAGTACGATTAGGATGTTTTTGAGATTTTTTGGTCACGTTGAACGCATAAATCAACGCGGGGGAGGTTCCCTAGTTTTCCAGCAGATATCCGGCGGCTTTCGAGTCATTTGCCAGCCAACTCCGGCCATGGAAGGCCACGTGATAGGTATATTCCTCTTTCTTATTTCTCCAGCTTTAAAACCATATATTATACGTTGGTTTTTGTTGAATTTTGAAGCTGATCAGAGCCGTGGAAGTTTCCCCGCTCAATCCCCAGTTTCCGGCGGTTGCAGCGACAACAGGCCGGAGAAGAAGAAAAAAAAACAAAGAAGATCCAAACCCGGATCCGTGAGCCTGACCTGGATCCATTCAGAAATTAAAGGGAATATTCTTTTAGAATATTCCGTTAACTTAACAGAATATTCCTTTAACTTTAACAAAATATTCCTTTTAAGGAGGGAATATTATGTTAAAGTTAACTGTCGACCGTTAGTTGACTTTTTCGAAATTTTCTTAAAAACCCTCTTAGGCTAATTTCGACATCCCGAGTCCTTTTTTGTAGGGGTGGGCACTTAGAACCGAAAACCGAAACACGAACCAAATCAAACCGCACCGAACGGTTTGGTTTTGCGATTTTGAAACGGTTTCGGTTTTGAAACCAAACCGCAACAAATAAAACGGTTTGGTTTCGGTTTTGGCTTTTGAAAACCGCACCGCAATTATTAATAAACATTTAATTAAATGTCCATATTAGATTTCATGTTTTAATCGGTTGTTTGTTAGAATCTATACACTTAGTATCGACTCAACCACGCTAGAATATCATCATTCATCACTTTCTTTCGTTCATTAACTCGAAGGACCTTTGTTATTGTAGACATCGAAATTTCGTGAAATAAATGTTGACCAAAAATTAAAATTTCAACGCTCATGTATCACATAAATTTTATACATAGCATGTGAATCAACGAAAAAATCAAAATAACTCAGAAAAGTCACTAAACAGGACACGTGTCAACGCCTGGCAGAAGTGACTTATTTCATCTGATTATTAAAACCCAAAAATCAAGTTTTGGAATTCTATAAATAGGAAGCCATTTCATTCATTTCAATTCACCAATTCACATTACACAAAAGCGTTGAAGCTCTGAAACTCCAAACGCTCTCAAGCAAATCCCGAAGAATCAACGAAGTTCTGTCCGTTCTTCATCAAAGATCAAGCCCCAAGGCTCCTCGAAGTTCTGTCCGTTCTTCATCAAAGATCAAGCCCCAAGGCTCCCTCGAAGTTCTGTCCGCTCTTCATCAAAGTTCAAAGCCCCAAGGCTCCTCGAAGTTCTGTCCGTTCTTCATCAAAGATCAAGCCCCAAGGCTCCTCGAAGTTCTGTACGTTCTTCATCAAAGCACAAGCCCCAAAGCCCTCGAAGATCCGTTCAACCACGTTCTTCATCAAAGATCAAGCCCCAAGGCTCCTCGAAGTTCTGTACGTTCTTCATCAAAGATCAAGCCCCAAGGCTCCTCGAAGTTCTGTACGTTCTTCATCAAAGATCAAGCCCCAAGGCTCCTCGAAGTTCTGTCCGTTCTTCATCAAAGATCAAGCCCCAAGGCTCCTCGAAGTTCTGTACGTTCTTCATCAAAGATCAAGCCTCAAAAGCCCTTGAAGATCCGTTCATCCACTTTCAAGATCAAGCCTCAAAAGCCCTTGAAGATCCGTTCATCCACCTCGAAGATCAAGCCTCAAAAGCCCTTCGAAGCATCGTTCATCCATCCTCGAAGATCAAGCCCAAAAGCCCTTCGAAGATCCGTTCATCCACCTTCAAGATCAAGCCTCAAAAGCCCTTGAAGATCCGTTCATCCACCTCGAAGATCAAGCCTCAAAAGCCCTTCGAAGCATCGTTCATCCATCCTCGAAGATCAAGCCCAAAAGCCCTTCGAAGATCCGTTCACCACTTTCAAGATCAAGCCTCAAAAGCCCTTGAAGATCCGTTCATCCACTTTCAAGATCAAGCCTCAAAAGCCCTTGAAGATCCGTTCATCCACCTCGAAGATCAAGCCTCAAAAGCCCTTCGAAGCATCGTTCATCCATCCTCGAAGATCAAGCCCAAAAGCCCTTCGAAGATCCGTTCATCCACCTTCAAGATCAAGCCTCAAAAGCCCTTGAAGATCCGTTCATCCACCTCGAAGATCAAGCCTCAAAAGCCCTTGAAGATTTGTTCATCCATCTTCAAAGATCAAGCCCAAAAGCCCTTTGAAGATCCGTTCAACAAATCCACACATCCTCGTTCATCAAGATCAAGCCCTCCAAAGGCCCTTGAAGAACTGTTCATCCAAAGATCAAGCCCCGACGGCCCTTCGGATCAACAACCAATCCACCAAATCAACACCTTACGGAGATCGAATCAGAGGATCAAGCTAAAAAGAGATTGTAACCCAAAAACAAATCAAAAAAATACAAATATTACTTTGTACACGTTGGTTCTTGTCGCGTTTCGTTTCAGGAAAAATTCGTGTTTACAAATTTGGCACGCCCAGTGGGACAATCTCTACCTCTCATCTCTTTCTCCATTCAAGAAAATCAAATCACACTCCAAAAGCAATGGCATCAAAGGAAGGCCAAGCCGTTCTTACAACCATCGAAGCTTCCTCCATTGAACAAAAGCTGGCTCAAATGAGGGAAACAGTTGCAAGGCTCACAAAGAAAGCAGAAGAGCAAAACTTGCAAGTCACCGTTCTCGCAACCGCCAAAGGAAGGAATTTGAGCACTTCCGCCACGAACGGAGCATCCATTGGCGCCACAACCACTCCTCAACGTGCCGCTACAAAGTTTGTGCTGTCAAGGGAGCAAGGTGAACATCACAAACGCGAGCCTATCATCAACCTGACCTCGCTAGGGGCACCTAAGCATGCTGCTGAAGGAAAACCACGTATGTTGGTTGCACAAGTCCTGACCATCGGCGCAATTTCAGTCGAAGAGCAGCTGGCCCAGATGAAGGAAACGATCGCAAGGCTCACAAAATCCGCAAAGGAGAAGGACTTGCAGATCACCGCACTCACCAATAGATTGGGAGCACAACACGAGGAAGGAGGCAACTCTGGCGTGAAGAAAGATGCCGAAGAAGAAGAAGAGCCTCCGGCGGAGAAGCCTGAAGAGAAGCAAGAGCCAAGTCAACCAGCGGCACTTCTGGGAGCTCTTTCTATCCAACAGTTGCAAGAGATGATCGCCAACACCATCAAGGCGCAGTACGAAGGGAGCTCCTATACCTCCATGCTGTACTCAAAGCCTTGCTCCAAGACGGTCGACACGTTGAGGATGCCAAGGGACTACCAACCGCCGAAGTTCATGCAGTTTGATGGCAAAGGCAACCCGAAGCAACACGACAAGCGGCTAAGCATCACCCACCATGGGAAGAAGGAGTCGATCACCGATTTCAAGATGTTCACCCCAAAGGTAGACAAGACTGGGAAAGAGCCTGCCAAAGAAGCTCCTATCATCAACACTACCCCCATCAAAACCTCTTCTGCTCCCGTCAAAATCTCTACACGAGGCAAGGCGATTCAAACCGAAGCTTTTCGTAATCAAGAGATGCGTAGACGCACTTGGAAGGAGCTTGAGGAGAAAACTTATCCATTCCCCGACTCTGATGTGGTTGCCATGTTGAAAGACTTGCTTGACAAAAAGGTGATCGACCTACCTGAGTGTAGACGGCCGGAAGAGATGAATCGTACTGACAGCCCAAGGTACTGCAAATTCCATCGCTTCATCAGTCATCCGACGGAAAAATGCTTCGTGCTGAAAGATCTCATCGTGAAGCTGGCTCAGAAAGGAATCATCGAGCTAGATCTTGACGAAGTGGTGAAGTCAAATTATACCACCGTCACTTTTGGCTCTGTCGGCTCAAAATCTTCACCTCAACTGCTGGGGGCATGCTCGAAAACCATGTCAGTCAAGTCAAGTGAAGTTGAAGGATGGACTCATGTCACTCCGAAGAAACTGCACAAGAAACATACATCTCCACCGCAAGTTCACCAATCGGAAAGGGGGCAAAGCAGCTCTCGTCAACCTCCAAAGCTACATGAAAGTGTTGAGGATGATGAAATTGCTACACGAAGATCGTCTGTTGCCATCACAATGCGTGATTTCTTCCCCAAAGACTTCTTCAATCACTCGGTCAAGGCTCCTTGCTATGAAGATTGCGAGGATCGCCTTTCCTACACCGCTTGACAAATCAAAAAAAAAAAATGCTCCTCGTTCGCACGAGCCTAAAAGGCGACACCAATGCTCCTTGCTTGCACGAGCCTAAACTGCACATGACCACCAAAATGCTCCTCGTTCGCACGAGCCTAAAAGGCGACAACCAACGCTCCTGGTCTGCACGAGCATAAAAGGCAACACACAAACACTCCTTGCCTGCACGAGTTGAAACTGCAGACGAAACACCAATTACTCCTTGCCTGCACGAGTTGAAACTGCACACGGCACCAAAATGCTCCTCGTTCGCACGAGCCTAAAAGGCGACACCAACGCTCCTTGCCTGCACGAGCTGAAACTGCAAACGGCACCAAAAATATATGTATTTGAACTACGTTATGACTTGATCTTTTCTTTTTGGAAGGGTACGTAGGCAGCTCGAACATTCAACTTTGAGTTCAGTCACATCAAAATAAAAATTAAGGTTTTATTAAACATTTGACTATTAAGAGTCAATTCTGTTACAAATACAAGCAGAATAAAATCAAGCATGCCTCCCCCACAGCAACCTGTGAGCCTTGTGACGATAAGCAACGGTAAGAGGGACGGAGACGTCACTGCCGAGGACAGTTGTGAACAAAGCACAACAGCGCACGATCAAGTGACGCCCTTCGACAAAGCTCCAAGAAACGGCAAGGGGCATGAGGAGGTCACCATTGAGGGAAAATTGTGAACAAAAGACATACACAGCATTAATTCGCTGCAGTCTTTTGCATAAGCTCTAAATAGCGGCAAGGGGCACGACGGAGTCACCACCGAGGAAAATCGTGACCAAAAGACATACACAGCATTAATTCGCTGCAGTCTTTTGCACAAGCTCCAAATAGCGGCAAGGGGCACGACGGAGTCACCACCAAGGAAAATCGCGACCAAAAGACATACACAGCATTAATTCGCTGCAGTCTTTTGCACAAGCTCCAAATAGCGGCAAGAAGGACGGCAATGTCACCACCTTGATCAAGGTCACCGAAGAACTTCAGTAACCGCCGTCAAACGACTAGCCGGCCATGAAGCTCAACGCTTTGCGATACAACCAAGCTTGACTCCAGCTCTCCATTCCTTCTTCATCTTTCCATGCAAAGGAGAGTTCCTAAAAAAAAAAAAAGAAAAAAAAAAAAAAATATATATATATATATACACATATATATACATATGTTATATATGCATGTATGTATATGTGTACTAAAAAAAAAGGGAGAGAAGGATCAATCATCATCATAAAAAAAAAAAAAAAAGAATACAGTTTGTACAAAAAAAAAAAAAAAAAAAAAAAAAAAAAACAAAAACAAAAAAGAAACTGTGTGTGTGTATATATATCCAACGCTCCAAGCCTGCAACTCCAGACAGACTCCAAAGCCCAAATCAACCCTCTGAGCATGTTATGGGCCACATTCAGCTGCTCCAAGCTTTCCATTTCAACCATTTCCTTCGGCAATCACAGTTTGGGCCTACTGTTAAGTCAAAGGCCTCACATTCAGAGAAAAGCCTTTCAACAGAAGCTCTCTCATCTCTTCTTCCTCGCACCCACGCCTCAACCTGCTCATCTCTCCAGTTTCCCCAGGTTCGCGAAAATACGGGTCAAAGAGATGCACCCGCTCTGCTGCATCACGCTCGAGAGTGCGGGTCTCGGCGACCAGTCACCAGACATGCCGCTCTCCCGGACCCAGAGCCTTCCAGCGAGTCTGACCGCGGCGCAGGTCGGATCTGACGCCAATACGGCAGTCGGGGCATCGGGATCTGAGGCCACCGTCGCCAGAGTCCTCCACAAGTGGACGAATTACAGCAAGGGGTGGGGATCCAGGTGGTTCCTCCTCCGCAACGGCGTCCTCTCCCACGCCAAGATACGACGACCATATCTGCGCCAGAACCGTCGACACAGACACCGTAGCATGCTGGCGGGCCAACGACGTGCCCAACTTGCCATCTGGGTCGGACCAATTCTCCTCGATTTCATCTGGATCGGGCTTCTCTTGTGGAATTCAGAAATCCAGCCGCCAGGTTCGGTGCTGAGGCAGAGCAGGCAGAGCAACTGCAAATGGCGGAAGAAATACGACTCGGGTTCGGAAACATGTCAATGGAGACCATCGCAATTGGCGGCTCGCATGTGTGCGGGATCAACACCACGGTTTGAGACTTCTCAGGTTGTTGAAGAATCTGTGGAGGAAGAATCCTCAAGCAATCAATAAGCTTCGGCAAATGCTAATGAAGTGTTATGTTTGGTTGCGGAGCTAAGCAATCAGGGCAGCTGGACAAGTCATCCAAGGCGCTTGATGGGATTCTAGGATTTGGGCAGGCGAATTCATCTTTGTTTTCCCAGCTGGCTGCTTCCGGGAAGGTGAAGAGAATTGACAAAGCAAAGTCTGGTGGATGTGTTCAGTGCCAGTACTCAGTAGCTGTGCTATGTGGTTGTGCTCGGTGGCAGTGCTCAGTAGCGGTGCTCCGGGATTGTGCTTGATCGTTGTGCTCAGAGGCTGTGCTCGGTGGCTGTGCTTAGTGGCAGTGCTCAGTGGCGGTGCTCTGGGACTGTGCTTGATGGCTGTGCTCAGTGACCGCTGTCAAACGACTAGCCGGTCAGCTCCAGCAGCTTCAACAGCTTGGTGGTGGTGGTTGTGCTCAGCGGCTGTGCTCAGTGACCGCTGTCAAACGACTAGCCGGTCAGCTCCAGCAGCTTCAACAGCTTGGTGGTTGTGCTCAGTGGCTGAGCTCAGTGACCGCTGTCAAACGACTAGCCGGTCAGCTCCAGCAGCTTCAACAGCTTGGTGGTGGTGGTTGTGCTCAGCGGCTGTGCTCAGTGACCGCTGTCAAACGACTAGCCGGTCAGCTCCAGCAGCTTCAACAGCTTGGTGGTTGTGCTCAGTGGCTGAGCTCAGTGACCGCTGTCAAACGACTAGCCGGTCAGCTCCAGCAGCTTCAACAGCACATGCAGCTCGACCTGGGTTTTCACCCACAAATCCGGTCCTGCAGAGCATCATATATAAAAGAAAAAAAAAAATGGTGGAGCCTCAATGTTTCTCAGTCGTTTGATCGACGCCACAACTTCACCGCCTTCAATGTTACATTACAGCACAGCAACCCACTTGCAAAAGAGAAAATGATGCCTGCCAGGTGCATGTACACCAAGAAAGCAAAGCAAAGAGATAGACGGAAGCAAGAAAAAGAAAAAATATATATATATAAAAAAAATGTGTCATGATTACTAACAATAAAAAAAAAAAAAAAAAAAAAAAATGATGATGACAGTTTTTGAATGTTGGATGTCGGCAATGTGAATAAAAAAAAAATATATATATATATATATATATATATATATATATATATGCATAAATAAGGTTTGTGTTTGGTGTGTGTGTATGCATGTATACTTATATATGTGTATATATAGACATCGAATGAAATAAAATAAATCTTATTTATTGACATCTCTGAAAATTTACATAAATATACATTTTTACATGAGCACCAAAAAAAAAAAAAAAAAAAAGTGCAAACAGCCTTTATTGACCAGGTGACTCCTCATTACTCGGCGGAACCCCAGGAGGCGCTGGAAGTTGATTATTTTGAGCCTCAACACTCGGCGAAGCTCCAGAAGACGAAGGCCTTAAATGCCTTTGAAACAAACCCACAAACCTCTGATGATCACTTAAAGATTGACCATCGGAGTCCTGCAGCTTGTCAAGTTTTCTCTTCATGTTTGTAGAATAGTTATGTGCAAGCCGGTGCAACTGTCTATTCTCATGCCTGAGCCCTCTGATCTCTTGTTGGAGACTTATCACTTCAGCCGCCAATGATTCAACTTGGCGGGTTCGAGCAAATAGGCGCTGGGCCATATTGGAAACAGAAGCCGCGCACTGGACACTGAAAGCCAGAGAATCCTTAACGGCCAACTCATCGGACCGCCCGGCGAGTAATCTGTTATCTTTGGGAGTGGACATATTCCTGGCCACCACCGCAGCAGTCATATCATTCTTCATTACAGAGTCCCCAATGGTAAGAGGACCAGAAGGGGATAAGAGAGATGGACGCCATATATTGTCTTGAGGAGACGCAGATGCCTCTCCACTAATATTCAAGTCAAGACGATGATCAGATGGGCAAGCCATTTGTGAAAATAATGAAGGAAGGAGAGGTCGGGTGAAATCAAATTCTCAGAAATACAAAAGAGGGGATTCTTTGCAAGAAACAACTCTCTAAGCATGCTTTTAGCACGACGACTCTCTCTCAAGAATCGAAGAGGCAAAGGGAGTCACGGGTGCAAAAAGCAAAGAGACGCCGCTCCACGCATCTCGAAATATCAGCTTTTCCAAAAGTTGTCGGCACCTTTCACACGCAACCTCAGCTTTGCGTAAATCACGGGCAACTTTGTCAAAAGATTTCTGACAAAAGGAAAACACGTGGATCTTACTGTTCCAATTACCCAACGGTTACCGACAAAGGTAAAGGAACAGCACCACTGCTTGATAACTGGGAAAGCTCTATGCATGTCAACTTCCATGCCGCGTGGCAAAGTAAAAGGCCCAACATTTCCTCACATCCGAGAGCTAGACCGTCAGCAGGATTGCTTTCTCAAAGATCGAAGAGGCACCGCTCTCCCCTAATCTCGAGAGCCAGACAGTCCAGACGACTTTCTCGAGAAACGAAGAGGCATCGCTCCCCTGATCTCGAGAGCCAGACCGCCAGCACGACGCCTTTCTCAGAAATCGAAGAGGCACACTGCTTTTCAAACCTCGAGAGTCGGATTCAGCACCAGCTTTCCGGAAATCACGGACCACTTTGTCAAAAGCCTCTGACAAAGTTAAAACACGTGAACCCCGCCACTCTCACTACATCGCTGTGACCGAGAAGGGTAAAAGAACAGCATTACCACTTGTCGATAAAAATTCTACATATGTCGACCTTCATCCTCCACAGACGGGCAGACCTGCAAAAAATGCTCAACCCTTCCTCACTTCCGAGGGTAACACTCCCAGCAAAACCCCAACAAAGCTTTCTCAAAATGCTTGGCTCTCTTCCTCCCGAGAATACCTCTGCAAACAAATCAAACCAGAGCAAAAGTATCTCATATCAGCAGGGTCGAAAGCAAGAGTATCTCATATCATGCTTTCTCCCATCCTTTTTCTTTGTCCTCCCTCTTCACTACAGGACAAAGAGAAGGAGAGCAATCGGGCGGCGCTAGGAACCAAGTTTTTGGTCAGGAACGGACTGCCTAGAAATCCGTCCCTGATTGCTTACTTAGCTTTGCTCCCGAGTACTCATCCACATCGGCTTGGGGAACAGACAAGGCGAGCGACAATGAAGCATCAACCTTGCTGATTCATCCCCTAACTACAGGATAAGGAGAAGCAAAGTGATCAGCCGGCGTTTACCTTCCCAGTTGGAACGGATTGATGAGAAATCCTTCCCTGATTGCTTACCTGGCCTTGCTCTCGAGTACTCATCTGCCTGGAGAACAGATAAGACGAGCGACAATGAAGCATCAATCTTGGGGATCATCAGTAAGCGCAACAACTGCACGTGCTGATTCATCCTCTAACCCTCTTCAACATGAATTGGGGAGATCGAACAAAGAAACAGACCATTACCTCCATCTCGTGTCTGCTTGCCGGATGCCCAAATCCTGAAGCCGCTCGTGGTCCCGTTTCCATTCATCAAGATCAAGCCTCAACGGCCCTTGAAGAAATCACAAGCCCAATTCAAGATCAAGTGTCCACCACCCTTGAATCGAGCCCAACTCCAGGTAAAAGGAGTAAATTCAGACATTTGTAGCAAGTCTACCAGAAGAAGCCTCCTAGCCCAGTTCAAGATTAAATCTGTGGAAAACGACTTCTTCGAAAGCAAAGGTATCTCATATCATCAGGGTTGAAAGCAAAGCTATCTCATAGCATGCAATCTCCCTGTCCTTTCCTTTGTCCCTACTCTTATCTGCAAGACAAGGATAAAGAAAAGCAATATGTCGAAACCTCCACTCAAACCTCCAGGAAGATACCACATCTGCCTGAAGAACAGATAAGGCAGACAGGTGAAGCTAGTACATTGAAGCATGTGGAGACAAGCGCAACCAATATATATGTGTTGGTTCATCCGTTACTGCTTCAAAAGCAAACGTATCTCATATCATCAAGGTCGAAAGCAAAGGTATTTCATATCATGCTTTTCCCTTTTCTTTCCTTTACCCTTGCTCTTACCTGCAAGATATGGAGAAAGAAAGCAATCAGTCAGAACCTGAAATCAAACGTCCGATCTGGAACTGATTGCCCGGAACCTTTGCCTGGTTGCTTACCGAGCCTTGCTCTCAAGTACTCATCTTCAAGTGCTCTGAAGGACCATTTAAAAGCAAAAGGATGCGCACCACTTCTGCCAGGCAAAAGAAACAAGCAGAGAGGAATGTAACATAGTGAGCTGGAACAGATCACTATAGCATGACGCCCTCGTCTGCAGAATCGCATGATCCATCCGGAGGAAACCAGAAAATCCTTCAAACCCAGTTCAAGATCAAAGCTGTGGAAAGTCAACAAGCACAACAAAGCACGTGTCGATTCGTCGGCCACTTCGTTGAAAGCAAGAGTATCTCATATCGTCTCTCTTCCCTCTCCTTTTCTTTGTCCTCGTTGCTAAATGAGAGACAAGTAGAAGGAGAATGATCAACCGGAACCCGAGATCTCCTAGCTCGGCGACTTGAGGAACTCCTACTATATGGTTTGCGTAGTACCTGACCAAGCCCGAAACCACAAAAATTTGCAGTTCATTCGAGATTCACGCCTCTACGGCCCTTGAAGAAACTTGCAACACAAAAAAATCAAGATTCACGCCTCTACGGCCCTTGAAGAAATTTGCAGTCCAAGGTCAAGCCCTCAGGCCCCTTGGAGAAATTTGCAGCACAAAAATCAAGATTCAAGCCTCTACGGCCCTTGAAGAAATTTCCAGTCCGATTCAAGATCAAGCCCCGACGGCCCTTGGATTGACATCTACATTAAGAAACTTCAAAACACATCGCCTACAAGTGACAAGCACAAGTATGCGACGCGCCTTGAAGTGGGGGCATTTGTAGACATCGAAATTTCGTGAAATAAATGTTGACCAAAAATTAAAATTTCAACGCTCATGTATCACATAAATTTTATACATAGCATGTGAATCAACGAAAAAATCAAAATAACTCAGAAAAGTCACTAAACAGGACACGTGTCAACGCCTGGCAGAAGTGACTTATTTCATCTGATTATTAAAACCCAAAAATCAAGTTTTGGAATTCTATAAATAGGAAGCCATTTCATTCATTTCAATTCACCAATTCACATTACACAAAAGCGTTGAAGCTCTGAAACTCCAAACGCTCTCAAGCAAATCCCGAAGAATCAACGAAGTTCTGTCCGTTCTTCATCAAAGATCAAGCCCCAAGGCTCCTCGAAGTTCTGTCCGTTCTTCATCAAAGATCAAGCCCCAAGGCTCCCTCGAAGTTCTGTCCGCTCTTCATCAAAGTTCAAAGCCCCAAGGCTCCTCGAAGTTCTGTCCGTTCTTCATCAAAGATCAAGCCCCAAGGCTCCTCGAAGTTCTGTACGTTCTTCATCAAAGCACAAGCCCCAAAGCCCTCGAAGATCCGTTCAACCACGTTCTTCATCAAAGATCAAGCCCCAAGGCTCCTCGAAGTTCTGTACGTTCTTCATCAAAGATCAAGCCCCAAGGCTCCTCGAAGTTCTGTACGTTCTTCATCAAAGATCAAGCCCCAAGGCTCCTCGAAGTTCTGTCCGTTCTTCATCAAAGATCAAGCCCCAAGGCTCCTCGAAGTTCTGTACGTTCTTCATCAAAGATCAAGCCTCAAAAGCCCTTGAAGATCCGTTCATCCACTTTCAAGATCAAGCCTCAAAAGCCCTTGAAGATCCGTTCATCCACCTCGAAGATCAAGCCTCAAAAGCCCTTCGAAGCATCGTTCATCCATCCTCGAAGATCAAGCCCAAAAGCCCTTCGAAGATCCGTTCATCCACCTTCAAGATCAAGCCTCAAAAGCCCTTGAAGATCCGTTCATCCACCTCGAAGATCAAGCCTCAAAAGCCCTTCGAAGCATCGTTCATCCATCCTCGAAGATCAAGCCCAAAAGCCCTTCGAAGATCCGTTCATCCACCTTCAAGATCAAGCCTCAAAAGCCCTTGAAGATCCGTTCATCCACCTCGAAGATCAAGCCTCAAAAGCCCTTCGAAGCATCGTTCATCCATCCTCGAAGATCAAGCCCAAAAGCCCTTCGAAGATCCGTTCACCACTTTCAAGATCAAGCCTCAAAAGCCCTTGAAGATCCGTTCATCCACTTTCAAGATCAAGCCTCAAAAGCCCTTGAAGATCCGTTCATCCACCTCGAAGATCAAGCCTCAAAAGCCCTTCGAAGCATCGTTCATCCATCCTCGAAGATCAAGCCCAAAAGCCCTTCGAAGATCCGTTCATCCACCTTCAAGATCAAGCCTCAAAAGCCCTTGAAGATCCGTTCATCCACCTCGAAGATCAAGCCTCAAAAGCCCTTGAAGATTTGTTCATCCATCTTCAAAGATCAAGCCCAAAAGCCCTTTGAAGATCCGTTCAACAAATCCACACATCCTCGTTCATCAAGATCAAGCCCTCCAAAGGCCCTTGAAGAACTGTTCATCCAAAGATCAAGCCCCGACGGCCCTTCGGATCAACAACCAATCCACCAAATCAACACCTTACGGAGATCGAATCAGAGGATCAAGCTAAAAAGAGATTGTAACCCAAAAACAAATCAAAAAAATACAAATATTACTTTGTACACGTTGGTTCTTGTCGCGTTTCGTTTCAGGAAATTTTCGTGTTTACAGTTATTTTATACCATCACACACACATATATGTACAATAAAAGGGTGGACTAATCTTGTTATCAAGAGTCGAACAATGATCTAATGAAGTCCACTCATTTGAAGCATGATATCACATATTCTAATATGAAAGTTTCGCTCACGTTTAATGAATTCAAAGTTATTCAACTTGTTTTATGTTATACCTTGTACGAGACATCCTTTTGTTGCACAAACATATTTTAACATCACAACTGCATGCAACATGCTAATTGTTTACATAACAAATGTCTTTTTCCTATTGTTACTGGGAAATGCTTATTAATATGTTAAATTGCAAATTGTACATTTTTTTCTTAAAAACCAAACCGAAACCGTTTGAAACCGCACCGAACCGAACCAAACGGTTTGGTTTCATTTCGGTTTTGGCTTCAAAACCGCACCGAACCAAACCGCAAAAAAATTCGGTTTCGGTTTTGGGTTCACTCAAAACCGCACCGAACCAAACTGTGCCCACCCCTACTTTTTTGGCATCCATTTGGTGAAATTCGAAAGTTTTAACGTAGTTGACCGTCGGAGCGTCTCGGTTGACTTTTTAGGGTTGATCGTCGACTTTTTCGTTGACTTTTTACAAATTTTGCCCGGGACCCCTCTTACCATATTTCGATGTCTGGATTCCAAATCCGCACTCTGTTTTCCCAAATTCAAGCATATTAATCAAGTTTTACTAACGGGTCCTAATATTATGCTTAGGTGCGATTACTATCAGAAACTTCGGCTTTCCTAGTTCGAACGACTATGCCCTTGCCAGTATCTGTGAGTGGGTATTTGTTTTTAAATATCATATATTCATTTGGTTTCCATTTATATATTTGAAAAAAATTTCCTAATGGGCGACCTAAGCAAAGACTTGGCGTTTTGACAACCACCACCAACACCAATAATAAGAATAATAAAGGGGTAGTGGCCCTAGTGGGCGATCTAAACAAAGACTTGGCCTTTTTCTTTTGTTTATGATTCATTTCGCAACTTCGAAGAAATGGTATGGAGAAAACAAAAAGTTGATGTAACACGCAACAACCATAGATAATTTAATAAATTTCAATTTGTTTAAACTTTCCTGATTTATGTGTGATTGTGTAAATCTTAAGTAGAGATAAAATAGGAATCCGTTGGAATCTAGAAGATCTTTCCTAATATACTTTGTATTACTTGGAGAACAAGTTTCTTTCCTCCTTATTACTATAAATAAAGGCACAAGGACTGATTTCTCAAGTCTATTCTCCATCTTTCTCTCTTCCCTTTGCCACACCCCTTAGTTAAATATAGGCCACAACACAATTAACTATTATAGACGCGGTGTTTTAATTTTAAAAGTTGAAAATGATCGTTTTCTTTGCTAGACCAATATTTAAGTTTGAATTTCGCTATGGGCAATTTTTCTTTGTGAAAGAACTGTAAAATTCAAAAAAAAAGACCAAGACCCTCTCTACAAGTCCTTAAAGAGACTTGTGAAAGATTTGTAAATTAAATTAAATTAGAGACTTGTGAGAGTTCTTAGATTCTCGTCAAAAAAAAATTTAAATTATATTATTGATAGAATATTGTGAAAAGAGAGTGAAGAACCGATGCGTGGGACCCTTACATCACGATACATGGGACCCATACATCACAATAATCCTTTCAATTCCAACTTTTATTTTTTAATATTTTATTAGTGGAACCCATACATCATGATACATTCTAAAATAATCCTTGCGTGTCTAGCGAGTCTGTGAAGACTTAGGTCATCTCCAACCGAAGAGTCATGAGGGTCAGCGCTTAACGGATCAATGGATGGAAAATGTAACGGTTGTATGAAATTGAAATAAAATGATACGTGAGGTATGAAATTGAAACTTTTTAAAGATGTTGTATGGGGTTGTAATAGACCTCAAACCTGAGGGGCTACTATGTAATTTACCCTTTTTTTTATTTTATTTTGAGTAAATTCCTGGCTTAATGTTGGAAAAAAAATTCATAGGCTTAAGTAAGTTTTTTTTTTTTTTTTTAATTTTTAATTTTTGGTTTTGTAGAATATACACAAAACTTGTACTAGAAGATGAGAAAATATTATACTTATATACATAAAAAAACTTATTTTTCAACATTAACCTTTTGTGCGTCTGCTATGAAAACACAAGGAAATTGGATTCTGGTGCACTCACATGAGCTTCATCATTTTTAATAAACTTATGAAAATATCTGATTTACGTGTATCAAAAGTTCATTGAAGAATTCCTCTCATTTTAGCGTATATCACAAATTCATGAAAATGACAGAGTTGAGAATTTCTTATGAGGAGATCATAGTATAATTTACTTATTTTTTTCAAAGAATATGCACATATATTTTAATGTTGATTAATAAACTTTTTATGTCTTGTAAGTATAATTTTCTTTTCTTAAATTTAAATTGTACAATGATGATGTCCCCTAATAAACTGATCTCGTTTGCGTGAATTATAGGTTCACGAAAATTGATAGAGTTGAGAATCTTATGTGAGGAGACTATAGCATAATTCCATTTGCCTTCATAGTTTATACACAAAAACCTCAATGTTGATTAATAAAAATCAGCTCGTTTTTATTGAAAATATCAACTATCTTTTCGAATATGCATTTATTTGTTATAGTTTTATACAAAAAGAACCTCCTCATTTACCTAATTGTATGCTCAAGTTGATTCTTAGGTGTGAAATTTCTTAGTTTATTTATTTATTTATTTTAAGTATTGACATGCTCTAATTGATTATTAGTTGTGACATTTCTATTGTGCCTTCTTCTGTTACAAAGTATTAAATCTGTATATTTTTCTCTAGAGTATAATGGATGTTTTTCATTTTCTAAAGTATTGAATTTATGTATTTTCTTCATAAGTGTAATGTTATTCATTATCTACTTTGTCAATGACTTCTATGTTTATTAGAAGTCAATAACCAATCTACCCCTCTAGATTTGTTGGAAAACATAGTTTGAGACCGATTCATCGCAATAGTCAATAACCAACCAATATTCATCGCAATAGTCAATAACCAACCAATTCCTCTTGATTTGGCATTGCATCTAGACTATACATGAACAATGTGTAAACTTGACCGGTAGACGTTAGTATAGATACCAGAAAAACTTACTCACAACGAAATTAACACCTGACCTCGTGACATGAAAGTTCTTATCTCATAGAGACTCTTCAACCTTGTGGTGTTGAATTTATTTTGGGAAAGAGTCGAGAAACTGTACAAAGAGATTGAATCTGAAACAATTAAATTTAATATGGCTGAATATTTATTTTATTGATAATTTCCAAAGTTACAATATACAAGTATTTATACGAAGGAACTCTATAATTGATTCCTATGATTGATACAATTATTACAAAGTAGGAAGGTAAATATCTAGCTAATTGATACAATCGACACTAAGTAAGAAGGTAATCATTTCAACATATTTTCTCAAATCAACATTGATTGTATGTTAATCTAGGCAAATATCTTGTATGATTGTTCGACTTTCTCAACATCCCCCCTCAAGTTGGAGAGTGAATATCATGAACACCCAACTTGCCTAACAAAGAACAAAAACATTCCTTGCCTAAGGTCTTCGTAAAAATTGTCTGCCAACAGTGATGTGGTTGGAAAGAATCTGGTGATGATCTTTCCTTCCATAATCTTATCTCGAACAAGATGACAATCAATCTCAATGTGTCTTGTTCATTCATGAAACACGGGATCGGCGGCAATATGGAAGGCTGCTTGGTTATCACAAAATACGGTGGTTGGCCCTTGATTTTTAATCCGCAAATCATGAAACAAGTTTTGCAGCCATGCTAGTTCACAACACACTACTGCCATAGACTGGTGCTCTGCTTCGCCTGACGACAGAGACACCGCTTTTCGGCGTTTTCCCTTCCATGAGATGAGATAGTTTTAAATAAACACACAATAACCTATGGTGGATTGTCGGGTAGTAGGACAAACTGCCCAATCTGAATTACAATACGCCTTCAACTTTAAATCATTTTGCGAATGAAACATTATGCCTTGGCCGGGGGTGCTTTTGAGGTATTCCAAAATACGCAAAGTAGCATCCTATTCTATAAGTGAACTAAGTATGTAATATCCGGCCGTGTAATGGTAAGATAAATGAGACGACCAATCAATCTTCGATATTTTGCTGGATCCTTAAGAACCTCTCCCTCATCAAGAAGTAATTTGAAATTTTGAGTGAGAACCCGTATTTTGAAAATATTATTTATAAGGTTAATTTTGATTTTTCTTCAATTATATATTTTATTCCAACTCATGTTTTATTTGTTTCAATTAAGGATATATTAAATACTTTAGATATATGTATATATACCCTAATCGTTTTAAACGTATGATTTCCCTTCTAACCTTATTCATATCTTTCATGAGATTGTGCTAGAAGTGCCCAATAAGCACCCTAGTTGTTGACTGTTGGGAGCTATAATCTAGGCGTGGCATGAAATCATTTCATGTGCATCTATAGGAATTGAATTAGAGCTCATTGTGAGCAGTCTTGCGGCTGTACATGGCAAATGAGATGTGAATGTGTTTATCATGCAATTGACAGGGCCGGTCCAGAGATTTTTGAGGTCCGGGGCGAGATAAAAAAATGTGCCCTCATTTCATATAAAAAAAATTATTTGTTTTCACACGTAAAACACCGATAAAATTATATTTAGAAAAACACTTCAAACTCAATAATTTTGAAACACAGAATAATTAATTTATTTTGTACCGAGAGAAGGAAACCAAAAAACTTCGGGCTTACAAGTAGATAGATTATGAGTTTTGTTTTCCATCTGAACTTTTAAAGTGTTTTTGTATAAATCGTGATGTATTTTTTCTTATTTACTAACCTCGTCAATATAAGACTAAATAATAATAATAATGTTTTCGAGTCTTTAAGGATATGTATAAGTAATGAATAAACACTAAATTAAACCTTTTGATAACACGTAATATTATTTGCAAATTTGGTCTAAAAATTTAGTCTGCGCGTTACTCTTTGTTAAAGATTAGACTTGAATTGAAACAAATATTTAAAAATAGCAACCCACATAACTACTGGCTAGCAAATAAATTAACAACCAAACAAAAATTTGTAAAAATTGAAAAAAATAAACATGCACATAGCATTTCGAGCTTAGGACCTCTTGTTAATTTTAAACAACAAAAATCATTGTTTCTGATTAAACTTCTTGATCATTTAGCCAAATTTTATAAATTTGTATTGTTATAAAAAGAAATTTGTAAAAATTGGAATGTAAATAAGCACACATGGTGTTTTGAACCTAAGACCTCCTCCTCATTAATATTAAACAAAAAAACCACTAATTCTAGTTAAATTTCTTTGTTACTAAACCAAATGTTATAAATTTATACTTTTGTAAAAACATATATAAATATACCACCCTAATAATTTTGGTGCCCCTAATTTTTTTGGATCCCGGACGGTCGCCTTGGCCGTACTAGGCTTGGGTCGGGCCTGGCATTTGACACCACTTGCATGCATAAACTTGACCTTTACGCTTTCGGATTGGGTGGTAATCTCTTGCCATTTTATAATATCAAGAGAAAATTAGAATTAAATGCCTCATTTTAGACTTTTGTAGAATAAACATTTATGCATTTTGAGTTTTTGATTAAGCTTTTGAAACATTTGATTAAGATACTCAGACTTGAACTACTTCAGATTAATTGAAATTAATTTACATTTAAATATCTGCTATATATTTTAAGTAATTTCAACTATATTTAAGTCTAAAAATTTAAACTTTTCAAATCTAAATGTACACCCACGCCAAATGGAAATGTGCCAACATTAAATGATACCAACGTAAAAAAAAAACGTACCAACCCCGAATTAAAACGTACCCAATTATAAACTATATCAAAATGAATCTTCATTTTTTTGGAATGTTTAAAAATATGTTTGATTCATACACAATGCTCTAGATAGTCTTGTTGTTTGGTAGATAAGTATCTGGAACAACTTTTAGTTGATCGGAGGTAAATCCTTATTATTGTAGATAATGCTAAATAATAACGATAAATCATATAATTTTGAATTAACAAAAAAGCTATTGTCCGTTGATTAATGACTCTTTCTATATAAAAAAATAATTAATTAAAGCAATGTAAACTTAAACATTGTTAATGACTCTTTCTATAAAAATAATAATTAATTAAAGTAATTCCTCATTAGTAGGACAAAAAGTAATAAAACTTATGTTTTGAAAACAAACGTACAAAAAATTCAAATGTACCAAAAACTAAATGTACTAAAAATTCAAATGTACCAAAAACTCATATGTACCAAGAAGCCAAATGGACCAAAATTCAAATGTACCAAGTTACTAAATGTACCATTATAATCAAATGTACCGATATAACCAAAACGTACCTAACAACGAGTTTTGTTACATTCTATTTAATTTACTAAAATAAATATTTAATAAAAATAAAAATAAAATCTTAAATCATCATAATAAGATATGCATAAAAATAGGAGGAAAAAAAGGAATGCTAACGTGAATAGACTTCTAATGAAATAAAATTAAAGTACCAAAATTGTAGGGAAAATGTTTAATCAAATTTGCAAAAGGAATAGATGTTTAGTCTATGACATTTAAAAACGAGACGTCTATATCAAAACGTCTATTTTATCAACCAATCATGGACTAGTTCGTAGCCTCCACTTTTCCTATAAATAGGAGAGTAAATCCTCGTCGTTCTACAATCTGCAATGCAAGGAAAAAACATGTTTTTTTTTTTTTTTTTTTTTTTTAATAAAAAAAAAAGAATAAAGTTTTCAATTTATATTGTATTTTATCTTCCAAGTAATGATAAATGGCAGAATTTTTTTTTATTTGTAATAGTACAGGGGGCAGATGTAGCAGTGTGTAGTTCATGTAGAGAGGAAAAGAGAGAGTTCAGGGTTAGAGAGCTCGAGGTGTGATGATCAGTAGATGGGCTTATCTTGCCGAGGTTCTAGCTATTGATCGATTTAATTTGTAATAGTACAGGGGGCAGATGTAGCAGTGTGTAGTTCATGTAGAGAGGGAAAAGAGAGAGTTTAGGGTTAGAGAGCTCGAGGTGTGATGATCAGTAGATGGGCTTATCTTGCCGAGGTTCTAGCTTGATCGAGGTGAGTGGTTTATGTAATGTGTTTAAAATATCTTTATTTTCTAATAAACGAAAATCATGGGTTATCGTGAGCTTTATTCTTCTCTCTATTTCAAGTCAAGCATGTTGGATTTGTTGAAATGCTTTTGGAATTAATAATATAGTGATATGAGGATTATTTGGAATTGTTCGTGGAGCATGAGAACTTTAATGTTGCATTAATTCGAGAGATAAATGTAAACTGCACATGGGAACATTATGGGAGAATGGCCATTAGGGGTCACGTGATGAGTTACAATTTATAAAAAAATATAATAAGCACATGAAGGGACAATGTGATATGGCACTATGTGTATAATGATTTAATATTATTATCATATTTTATAGTGTGGGTAAAACAACACGCTTGACTACATATTACATATTCTACTCACTGAGAAGCCGTGGTTGTTGCTCACCCCTCACCCTATTATTTTTCAGATGAGTTACTTGGCAAGACATGTGTTAGACGAGATGTTTGTGTTACATAAAACATTTAAGGATTTGATTTAATTTGTACACCCTGTAAAGGTTTTTGAATTATTGGAATAATAGCAGTTTGTGTTTTTCGTTTTGTTTTTATTTTTACTCGCACACCAAGCGCGGGGTTTATTTTGTCACCAACCCCGGGTCCGGGGCATGACATTTTGCTCCATTAAAATTTTGCCGGCTGAGATCCTAAAAATCCAACATCAATAAATATTTTCGTTGTGAAATAAAAATACCTTTCTTGGAGCGCGCCACTTCTATGCTTAAAAAATATTTTAAATCATTAAGATCTTGATATGAAATTTGGTATTTAAAAAACTTTCAAGACTATCAATGCCATGCAAACCATTTCCTGTAATCAAAATCCCATCAACATAAATGAGAAGGATTGTATAAGACTTTCCTTGTTGATTGGTAAATAAGGAATAATCGGCTTTGGACTGAACATATTCTACAACATGAAGAGCTTGATAAAACTTAAAGAACCATTGTCGAGAAGCTTGTTACAACCCATAAAGTGATTTGTGTAGCAGACACACTAGATTCTTCCCCCATCGCCAAAGACCGGGTGGAGTGTCCATGTAGATTTCCTCCACGAGATCACCATGAAGGAAAGCATTATGGACATCTAACTGATGGAGAGGTCAAAAAACGCAGCGGAGAATGGATTAGCATCAAAGGCCTGAATCTCTTCGGCCATGGCCTGACGCCAATGAGGATGCTTACAAGCCTATGCATAACTTTTAGGTTCCGAAATGGAAGTAATATTGGCAAGAAAAAATTGATAATTGAGAGATAGGTCTTTATAAGACAAATAACGGGAAGGAGGATACCTTGTACCGAGACTGGCAGATGAGGAAGTGGTTGGAGACAACGTAATCTGAGAACAAATGTAATCATTATGCTTGGCGGGTTTGGTGCGTGTCCTTGTGGAATGACACACTGAAGGAGGAACATCGACTTCTGAAACTATTGGAAGCACTGTTCTAAAAATTCCCGCCTAGCGCCGTCTAAGCCCTGCCTAGGCGCTAGGCGGTTGGCTACCGCCCCGATTAATGCCTAGGCGTTTGAAAATTAAGAAAGGGCGCCTAGACCTGTTGAGGTGCCCGCCTAAACCGCCTAGACCGCCTAGACCTGCCTAGGTTGCGACTCACTAGATAGAAAATATATAACTTTCATTTTGCATTTTATTTTTTCCAATAAATTGTAAGAGACTTGTTGAATACTTAAATGAATACACATTATATGCATGTTCTCCATGTTTTCATTATGTTCCAATACCTCCTAATATATATGTCATTCTATTTTGTAGTTTATAATGAAATTATATATATATATATATATATATATATATTAAGTATAAATGGACATTTATTTACACGAAATAGGCCCCCGCCTAGCCGCCTAGGCGCTAGGCCCTAGCTCGCCGCCCGACTAGCGCCTAGCGTCTTTTAGAACATCCCGACTTGTAAAAATTTGTTTGGAATTAAGATCATACAACTTATATGCTTTTTGCCCAAAAGGTACCCAGTAAAAACACATTTACGAGCTCAAACATCAAATTTATGCTTAGGGTTTAAATTGGTAGCATAGGTTAAACACCCAAAACTATGGAGGTGAGTGTATGTAGGAGAATGACCAAAAAGTTGGGTGTGAGTCCCTTCAAGAGTGGTGTAGGTATGCGATTGATGAGGTACACCGCGGTGAGGATACATTCTTCCCCAAAACTTAAAGGCAAACTAGATTGAAATTGTAATGCTCGAGAAGTTTGAAGTATACGTCTATGTTTGCGCTCCACTACCCCATTTTGTTGAGGCGTGGAAACACAAGACCTTTGAAAAAGAATGCCATGTTTGACGAAAAAAATCATGATGGAAACAAATTCACTCTCATTATCAGACTGGATTATTTTAATTTTTTTTATGGAATTGTGTGTCAACATAGGCAAAGAAAGATTTAAGCAATTGTTGTGTATGAGACGCATTAGAAAATCCCACATACAAAGCGTAAAATCATCAACAAGTGTAAGAAAATAACGAGTTCCAGAATGTGAAGAAATTCTATTGGGTCCCCAAATATGACAATGTATAAGATCAAAAGCATGCTTAGTAGTATTATGACTTAATCCAAAAGGCATCCGAGTTTGTTTTGCCACAGAGCAAACATCACAAGTTTCATTGGTAGGAATGAAAATTTCTGGAAAATTCTTAGCTAGTAATTGAAGTCTTGGTAAGGATGGGTGACCAAGCCGATGATGCCAAATAGAGAATGCTTTCGAAGACATGGTAGGTGGTGATGACAACTTGCCTCCTTTGTCATCCACCAAATAATAGAGCACATTACTTTGTCGCCCCCAACCAATTATCGTCCTTGCCTCCAAGTCTTGCAAAATACAAAAATAAAGGTAAAACGTGACTGAACATCGTAATGATTGAGCGAGACGACTCACAGAAATCAAATTGATGATAAATGATGCAATCCCAAGAACATCATAAAGAGAAATTTTCGAGCCAAAATGAAATTTTCCAATTGAATCAATTGGAACCCTATTGCCAGTTGGCAAATCCACTGGCGGCAATGGTGGTTTTAACGTTGCTTGGGCCAACGGCAGACTAGATATGTGGCATGTGGCACCACTATCTATTACCCATTATGTGGAACCAAACTTGGAAAGCACGCCTCATGCACTGTGTTTGGCATCAATGCCCAATTTCTAAGACATGATTGCAAACAATTGTTGAAATTGTTCATTGGTCAGGCTGAGTCCTCTTGAAGAACTAGAATCTGAATGATACATGTAAACTAGGCTAGATGAATCAGTTGCTTGATTGCCTTTTTTATCCTCCATGGCAGCAAAAACTTTCAACTTCCAAAAGGAAGAAGTGAAGAAACGATAAAAAAAACCAAGAGCCCAGGAGGGGCTCTGATACCAAATTTAATAAGGCTGAATATTTCTTTTATTGATAATTTCCGTAGTTACAGTATACAAGTATCTATAAGAAGAAACCTTATAATTGATTCCTATGATTGATACAACTGATACAAAGTAGGAAAGTAAATATCTAGCTAATTGATACAATCAACACTAAGTAAGAAGGTAATCATTCCAACATATTTGCTCAAATCAACATTGTAAGTTAATCTAGGCAAATATCTTGTATGATTGCTATCTCACCAGGAACTATGTTACAGTAGAGTTTGAAAACTCTCATTAAAAACACAAACCACACAGAGGTTGAAAAGCAACGTTCACTGAGGAAACACATGCATCAGAACTGAGTCTTGTGGAGCCAATTTAGGTTGATATTCTCTTTCGCCACAATTATCCTTACGTTGTTGAGACACAACGAGAAAGATTCCCATAAATATTTTGTTTCTTCATCACAGACCACTTCCTCTAACTGCTCAAGACCCATGACTGATGGAGGCAGCTCTTGCAACCTTGAGCATTGTCTCATGTTGATCTTTCTTAAACTACTCATTTCACCAATGTCTTCAGGCAACGCTCTGATGCTGAAGCAATCAGATATGTCAAGAAAGTTTACCTTTCCAAGGTTCTTCATCGAGGTTGGAAGCTTCGACAGTTCTGTGCAGGATCTTAGCCTCAACATTTCTAAATTTTCCAAATTTCCAATCGCTTCAGGCACGGCAGATAGCTTATGACAGTTAGTGACACTGAGCTTCTTTAGTTTAATAAGATCACAAACCTCGGAGGGCAATTCAATTAAATCACTGCAATAGTCGATGTTCATTTCCTCTAGATTTGGGAATGCCGATGAGATTGAGATGGAACAGTTGTTGAAAGCTTGACCGATGTTACACATGAACAAGGATATCTTCTTCAGACCCACCAATTGTTTGGGATTTTTGGTTATGGAAGGAATTGAGATGCGTTCTAATCTGATTCTCTTAAGATTTGGTAACGAACTCAAAAGTTGAAAGTTACTCAATTCAGCAGGTAAGAAACCATAATTTGTGACTATCACAGCCTTCAATTTATCCATGTTCACCACGGATTCGGGTAAGGCATAGTTCTTTGTCTGGAAATTCAACACTAAAACCTCAACTTCTGGCATTTGCATGTCGTGCCATTTTGTTGAAAACCCTTCATCTGCAAAGCAATAACTATAAGTGTCGGGAGGAGAAACTAAAATGAAAGTACTATTAGGACTAAATGTGCACGGGCATGCACGCGTGTGCAAGAATGACTATTTATTTGTGCACGTCTACATTATTGCTAAAGAGAAGGGGAGCGATGGAACAACCAGTTGTTATGGATAATAAGCGGGCCTTCATCGGCTGATGCTTCTGTTCTCTCCACCATTTTGGAAGACTGTCTCCACATATGTCAATAATCAGTCTTTCTCTATGTTCTACCGGTCCTGTTTTTGTGTTGTAGATAGCCAGCTCCCTAAGAACATCATGCTGGGTAACAAAGTGTTCACTATAGTACCAGTCCCCGTCCGTCTTGTCCTTCCTGGTGATGATCAAAACTAATTTTCTTAGAAGAGATTTCTTCAACCAACATATTGCAATAACAAGTTATTAACAATTTAACAAGAAGTCGTGAATATAAAGGGGAAAATAGAGCGAAAATATCATACAAGAGAAAATAAAGCATGCACACCTTGTAACAACAAGATTAGCTAGACTTCGTTTGGTTAGCTCGTAGAGGTTTGCAATGCACTCTATATCTGTATCTACATCATATAACTCTGCCCAGATATCAATGAGGGCAGCCGCAGGGATTCTTTGGTCTTCTGGAAATGAACCTAAGTCTAAGAAACATTCCTTGATGATTTCTTTATCTAAGGCATCCAAGCTTTGTTCAAGGCAGAGCAGCAATTCAGTCTCTGAATCAAGAATAGAAAAACCTTTGGACAATTCAAGTTCTCTTTTTTGCCATATCTCTATAGGCTGCCCGCAAAGCGATCTCCCCACCACTTTAATAGCAAGTGGAAATCCCTTGCAACGCTCAACTATCTGCAGGATAATTTTCCAAAACAAAATCAACTAACTTTTAAGTTGCAGAGCCAAAATTCAAGTTACCAAGATGAGAAAATGGCTAAATAACTATATACAGTATTCTAATTTTAGTTTTAGTCCTCAAGTAAGTATGCTTAGATGCATGACTACTCACAGGTTTATATGGTAAATGGATGTGTTTATCCACTCGATTGTGGATGCTTTGCATAAAGTGAACATAATTTCTTGATAATTTTCCAAAACTAAATCAACTAATCTTTTACTATACATGTGCGTTGCAACTAAAAAGTACCTTTTCTGGAAGATCTTTTGGAATATGAGAGCTCTTATGTCCAAGGGATGCTGAATGATGAAAAAGTTTCATCGCATTGTCATGATCCAATGATTGCAAATAATAAGGGGAACCACATCCCCGAAATTCAGACCTAGATGTCACCAAAAACTTGTAATTTTTCGATTTGAATTGATCAAACTTCTCCACAAAGGATTCTGATCCAGACCAAACATCATCCAGGACAATCAGTAAAGGATTCTGCCCTTCTTCCTTCAGAAAACGTTGCAGCGACATCACTGCACTGACTTCGTCTTGGAAAGTAGGTACCAGGAAACCCTTTCGTTGATATAGATCTTGAACAATATTTTCCAATTTAGGCTTTTTTGAAACCGTGACAAAGAAGATATTATCCTTGAATGTATCTATCCAAAGAAAACATGATAAATCTGTCATTGAGGCGTCATTTAAATCTGCCATAATTGTACAAAGAAAAAAAACATAAACAATTCCAAGTGCTAAGTTATTATATATGATACCTTTGACATCCTTGTCTTGACAAAACTTTGTAGCCAAAGTGGTTTTTCCACATCCTCCGGGAGCAGTCAGCACAACCATTGACACATTTTCGTCCTTTAGAAGCTTCCTCTTCAATTGCTTGAGAGGAAAATCCAATCCAACCACTAGCGGGGGAAGTTCAGGAACTGCACACCAAGCTTCACAGTCGGTTTGTTTTGGTATCCCCATATTGGATTCAATTCTGCTGACCAGCTTCTCTATGTTCTTCACCGAAACCGTGTTGTCCTTCACATCCCTTATTCCCTGAACGTTTAGTATTTCCAGAAATCGTTGAAGATATTTATCCCATCCAATCAGCTTATTGGCGTATTTGTACCTTTTGTATAAGATCCACCATCGAATCTTCATGCACTTTTGAATGAGCTCTATGCCCTCCTCCAAATTTACTTTCAAGTCTCTCAGTTCCTTATCCGATAGGTCCAATTTCTTGTTGGATTTTTCTATATCTGTCAACAATGGTGCCAAAGAGTCTAACCTGGATTTGATGTCTTTGAGGAGGGGCTTAAACATTACATTCTTGGTGATCAGCTCCTTGAGGACATCATACAGAATATTGAATGCTGTTCCGAGACCAGCCCCTCCGAAAAGGTCATCTGCTCCACCCATTCCTTGATTCTTAACAACAAAAACCAACACCAAAATCAGTAAAACTTACAATAGTTGAAATCTAAAATTTACGACAACAGAAAATAACAGGGAAATTGGCAGAAATGATCAGTTTTTCAGTTATCGTCGATATTTGATTTTGATAAGTTGAGAATTGGGAATTTGAGATTTGATTTCAAGACCATTTTAGACACTTTCCCAAAACATTAACAGATTACAAACTGTGGAAAAGTGAGACGCTCTTACATTCGGAACCCAAAACAAAGAGATTCAGAAAAGAGGATTTTCTCTTACGTTGTCGGTGATCATGCAAGATGGGATAAACAAAAGTATATTTTCTTCTCCAAACTATCTGCTTTTAATAGAAATACTTGCTACTGAAGCTCCATAGAAATTTCGGTCTTGGAGCGCGTTAAATTTAGGAATAGCTGATTGACTGCGGAGGAAGAATTGGAAATTAACCAGGAGACTGCATCACCATGTATGGGAAACTTCATGGGGAAGTGAGACATATTGCAGGCATCGTTTCTTGGAAACGTCCTGGAATCTGAGCCATTCACACGGCGGAGTAAAGTAAACTAGCCTCTTGCTAAATTATGTCTTTTAATTTTTTTTTATTCAAATAATTAATTTTTATTTTTATTTCAAAAATTATTCAAAAAAGAAAGGGAAATAAAGCAAACCGAGAAACCACCCACTAACGTGGGAGTGTTTTTGCTTTTGTTACTTTTTTTTTTGCTAAAATTTCAATTTTAAGTTTATTCAAATTTTAGTTGAATTAATTTTTTAATTCTTAAGGGCAATTTATAGTATTTTTTAATGTTTCATTATTTTGGGATGCTCGTTTTATATATAGAGTAAATTGTAGCACCGGTCTTTTCATTTTAATCTAATTGGAGCAATGAGGCTCAACTAAAAATTCATCACCATTAGTTCTTTAACTCATCAAAATATGCAGCTATGATCTTTTTCGTTAACTCCGTTAAAGCTTCCGTCAAAATGAGTAACATTCGTGGCACGTGGGAGTGAATTAAAGGGCAAATATGGAAAACCAAATGTGAATAGTTGTAGCATGGTCTCAACTTTAATCCAATTGGAGAAATTGTTCCTCGACTTTAATTTAATTGGAGCAATAATCCCTCAACTCTAACTGAATTGTAGCAATGGTCATTCCAACATGACTCATTTTGATTGAATTCTAACAAAATTGGCAAAATTGACCATAGTTACATGTATCGATGAGTTAAGGACCAATAATCATAAAATTTTAGTTAAAAAACCATTGTTATAATTTTTGTTAAAATTTAAAAAAAAATCATTGCTATAATTGTAGGAATGATTTTTTTAATAATGAAGGCGTATTGAAGGGGTATTGGAAAGATTTTCGACGATGACAACAACGAATAATAATAATGAAGGCGTATTGAATGGGGTAGTGGGCGACCTCAACAAAGTTAACAAAGAATATTTGGCCTTTTTTTTCATGATTCTTCCATTTACTAACATCGAAGAAATGGTAGAGAAAAAACAAAAAGTAAAACTAACAGGCAACTACCTTAGCTAATTCAATATATTTCAGTTAATTATTATATTATGGACGCATCATTCTAATTTTTTTAGAGTTGATAAAGATGTTTTTTTCATTAAATAAAGACCTAGATTTGAATTTCGTTGTTGACAATCATTCTTAGTAACGGTCTATAAAACCAAAAAAGTGGATAAGAACCCCCTTTGTAAGTCTTCAAATAAGCTTGTAATATGTCTTGATCCTGAGATGGATTATCCTTCCCTCTCTATATACCTTTTAGAACCGAAAAAAAAAGTATTTGGTGAAAGTATATATGAGAAAATATATACGCGTAAGGATAAGTTTTTGAAGATTACCATTTGATTTCTTTTGTGGTTTGGTAAAATATGCACCAAATTTATACTCGAAGATAAAAACAATTAATATTTATCAATATTTTTAAGCGAGAAACCTTATCGTTTTTTCAAAAATAACAAAATTGCCCTCTGTTTGGGGGAGAAAATATTTTGTTGTGAAGGAATTTATAGGCCTAGTGTAAGTTAGTTAGAGAATTTATTTTGAAGATGCTACTAAAGGTTTCCTGGTATAATAGAAGATGAGAAACTATACTTAAATACATATAAAATTTATTCAGCACATGCTATGAAAACATAAGGAAATTATATGCTTCTCTACTCCCATGGGTTGTCATGTTCAATGTGAATTGATCTCATTTATGTGTATCATATGTCCATTGATATATTGAACATGTTTGCGTGAATAACGAGTTAACAAGAAATAACAAAGCTGGAAATTTCTTGTGAGGAGACCATAGTATAATTCTCTTATATTTTCGTAGAATATGCAAAAAAAATTGGTGTTCGGGAAAAGTATAGTTGCTCTAGCTAATGTGATTATGTCTACATTTATCACACAATGTTTTTTTTTATTGTGAGTGAATTCATAGGCTTAATGCAAGTTATTTTTAATGTAAGTTATTTTTATTTGTATTTTTGGTTTTGTAGAATAACTTCGCTTGTGTAAGTTTATCTTACATTGTCGGTCTCAAGTACGGATAAAGAGGGGGGAGGGTGTCAGGTAGTCGTTAGCTGGCACTCCTATCTTACGTCGAATCCTTATGATAATGAATCCTGAAAGAAATTGTGCTAAAGCTAGGTCGTCACCCATAAGTGGCTCGCTGTGTAGCCCGAGCACAGTGATAGGTGAGCAAGGGTAGCTGTATCTCCATTGGCGCCCAGATGCTGTGTTAAATGAGCAAGGGGACCGTAGAAACTTATTTTTGAACGATTCCATTCAAAGTTGTTTGGAAGCATCTGCTCCCATCAACTTTATAGAGGGCACGAAAAGAAGTACTTTGACTTTATTAGACGGCGGAGGGTGAAGAAGCTAGGACAGGAGGGTTGAGTTTAAGAGAGTAGAATGTGTTTAGGAACGTGGAATATAGGAACCTTAACAGGAAAATCTATGGAAGTAGTGGAAGTTATGGTGAGGACAAGGATAAGTATTATGTGCCTCCAAGAAACTAAGTGGGTTGGTCTTAAGGCAAAGGATCTCGAAAACTCAGGTTTTAAACTTTGGTATTCGAGCACAAATAGAATGAGAAATGGTGTTGGCATCATCGTGGACAATACCCTGACACAAGATGTTGTAGATGTCAAGAGGGTAGGAGATAGAATTAGGGCAATCAAGATTGTAATAGGACAAGAACTCATCAATGTGATTAGTGCATATGCACCTCAAATAGGGTCGGATACGAGTTTGAAGGAGAAATTTTGGGAAGACCTTGGAGATTTGGTGCAAGGAATCGCTCAGACGGAGAAGGTATTTATAGGAGGAGATTTAAATGGACATGTGGGCAAGGAGACATGCAACTATGGAGAGAAACAAGGATGAGGAAGCCATCTTGGATTTTGCAATGGCATACATCTCTTCTTAGCCAACACCTTCTTTAAGAAGAGAGAAGATGTCACATCCCAGTCTGGCTCCGCAGTAGCACGATATTGTCCGCTTTGGGCTTACCATTCCCTCACGGTTCCCAGAAATAAAACCGTGAGGCCATGGCCTAAAGCGAACAATATCGTGCTACGGTAGAGCCGGTCTGGGATGTGACAGTTTGGTATCAGAGCCACTCTACCGTTCTGTGTGGATGTGCCGGTGAGGATTCCGGGTTCTCTTTAAGTGGGGTGGATTGTGAGATCCCACATCAACCAACGGAGGGGGGATGTGCCTTATATATACATGCTCCCCTCCCTATAGCACAATGTCTTTTGGGAACCCACTGGCTTCGGGTTCCATAGGAACTTTGAAGTTAAGCGAGTTTGGGCGAGAGCATTCCTAGGATGGGTAACCCACTGGGAAGTTCTCGTGTGAGTTCTTAGAAACAAAACCAAGAGGGAATGGTAAGCCTAAAGCGGACAATATCATACTACGGTGAAGCCAGACTGGGATCACATCCCAGGCTCGACTCTACCGTAGCACAATATTGTCCGCTTTGGGCCTGACCACGCCCTCACGGTTTTATTTCTGGGAACTCATGCAAGCAGAACTTCCCAGTGGGTCACCCATCTTAGAAATGCTTTGACCCATTCTTGCTTAACTTCGGAGTTTCTATGGAACCCGAAACCAGTGAGCTCCCAAAAGGCCTCGTGTTATAGGGAAGGGAGCATGTACATATAAGGCACATCACCCCCTCTCCATTGGTCGATATAGGATCTAACAGAAGAACATATGTTCACCTACAAGAATGGGTCTTCAAAAACACAAATAGATTTTCTTCTAATAAGGAAGGGGGATCGTATAACTTGTAAGGATTGCCAAGTTATACCGCGAACGAGCTTGGCTAATCAACATCGCTTGTTGGTGATGGATGTACATATCAAGAGAAATAGAAAAAAAAAAAGATCTTGAAGTGCCCAATGACTAGATGGTGGAATCTAAAAGGAGAAAAACAAGCTATTTTCAAAGAAAAAGTAATCACCCAATGTGTTTGGGATATAGAGGGGGAAACTACCCAAATGTGGGATTCCATGTCTAATTGTATTCGAAAATTAGCAAAAAGGGTATTATGAGAGTCCAAGGGCTTTGATGCACACCAAAAGAAATCTTGATGGTGGAAGGAGGAGGTACATACAAAGGTTAAGGCTAAGAAGGAATGTTGTAAAGCCTTATACAAGGATATAATCGATGAAAACGGTGAAAGGTATAGAATAGCGAAGAAGGAGGCGAAGAAAGCTTTGAGAGAATCGAAGCTAGCGGCTTTTGACGATATGAATAAACGACTTGATACCAAAGAAGGAGAGTTAGATATCTATAAACTAACTAGAGCAAGGGAAAAGAAGACAAGGGACTTGAACCAAGTGAGGTGCATCAAGGATGAGAATGGAAAGGTTCTTGCTATAGAAAACATGATCAGAGACAAATAGAGATGCTATTTTCATAATCTTTTCAATGAAGGACATGAAGTAGTACTTCTTTGGGGGATTTAAGTAACTCAAAATAGTGTAGAAACTATTCATTTACCGCAGAATTAGAAAGGAATAAGTGGTTGTAGCTTTGAAAAAGATAAAGTAGAGAAAAGCAGTGGGCCCATATGATATACCGATTGAAGTGTGTAAAGTCTTGGGAGAGACGGGTATAACATGGCTGACAAACATTTTCAATAAGATTTTGAAAACGAAGAAGATGCCAAATGAGTGGGGAAATGGTACTTTGGTGCCTATCTACAAGAATAAGGGCGACGTAAAAAAATTGCATTTATAGGGGTATTAAGTTAATGAGTCATACAATCAAGCTCTAGGAGAGAGTAATTGAGCATAGACTGAGGCACAAGACACGGGTCTCGGACAACTAATTTCGGTTCATGCAAGGGTGCTCAATGCAATCTATCTCTTACAAAGATCGATGGAAAGATATAGAGATATGAAAATGATTTGCACATGGTCTTTATAGATTTGGAAAAAAGCGTATGATAAGGTCCTAAGAGACATTCTTTGGAGGATTTTAGAGAGGAGATGAGTACAAGCAGGGTCGGCCCAGGCCTAGTGCAGGCAAGGCGACCGTCCAGGGCCCAAAAAAATTGGGGACTCCAAAATTATTAGTGTCATATTTATATACGTTTTCATAAGAGTATAAATTTATAAAATTGGTTTAATGACAAAGAAATATAACTAGAAAAGGTGATTTTGTTGTTTGAAATTAATGAGGAGGTCTTGGGTCCAAAACACCATCTTATATAAATTCCAATTTTTAAAAATTTCTTTTTATAACAGTATAAATTTATAAAATTTGGCTAAATGATCAGAAGTTTAATTAAAAACAATGGTTTTTGTATTTAAAATTAACGAGAGGTCATAAGTTCGAAATACTATGTGCATGTTTATTTTTTTTTCAATGTTTACGAATTTTTGTTTGTTGTTAATTTATTTTTAATTACTAGCTAGTAACTATGTGTGTTGCTATTTTTATACATTTGTTCCAATTCAAGTCTAATCTTCAACAAAGGGTAATCCATAGACTAAATTTTTAGACCAAATTTGCAAATTATATGACATGTCATCAAAAGGTTTAATTTGGTGGCCATTCATTACTTATATATATATATATATATATATCCTTAAAGACTCGAAAATGTCATTATTTTTTTAGTCTTATATTGACGAGGTTAGTTAAGAAAAAAAAAAACACCTCACAATTTATACAAAAATACTTTAAAAGTTCAGATAGAAGACAAAACTCATAATCTATCTACTTTTAAGCGTGAAGTTTTTTGGTTTCCTTGTCTTGATACAAAATAAATTAGTTTTTTGTTTGTTTTTAAATTACTGAGTTTGAAATGTTTTCAAAATGTAATTAGATTGATGTCTTATGTGTAAAAACAACTAATTTCTTTTATATGAAGTGAGGGCACATTTTTTGGCGTCGCCCCATGCCTAAAAAATCTTTGGACCAGCCCTGAGTATGAGTAGCATATATCCAAGCTATAAAAGATATGTATGATGGAGCAAGGATTGCCGTAAGAACGCACGAAGGACAAACCAAAAACTTCCCCATAACTGTAGGGTTACACCAAGGCTCATCTTTAAGTCCTTACCTTTTTGCATTGGTAATGGATGAGTTAACGGGACATATTCAAGATGATATTCCTTGGTATATGCTTTTCACAGATGATATAGTGTTGATAGATGAAACTCAGGAATGAGTAAATGCGAACCTTAACATTCGGAGAGAAGTGTTGGAATCTAAAGGTCTTTGCGTAAGTCGGTCAAAGACAATATATAGAGTGCAAGTTCAGTGCGAATAGAGGCTCAAATGAGTTGAGGGTGAAGATTGGAGATCAAGAAGTACCAAAGAGCGACCGTTTTACCTAGGATCTATCTTAAAAAAGAACAGAAAGTTGGATGGAGACCTCAATTATAGAATACAAGCTGGATGGATGAAGTGGAAGAGTGCATTGGGTGTGTTGTTTGACCTTCGTATACCACTAAAGCTCAAGGAAAAATTTTATAGGACGACAATAAGGCCAACAATGCTTTGTCGCACAAAATGTTGGGCGATGAAGCATCAACAAGTATATAAAATGGGTGTAGCAGAGATGAGAATGCTTCATTGGATGTGTGGGCACATGAGAAAGGATAAGATTAGGAATAAAGATATCTGAGGTAAAGTAAGAGTAGCCGAAATTGAAGGAAATATAAAATTAAATTGGTTACGGTGGTTTGGACATATGAAATGAAGGCCTACTGACGCTCTGGTCAGAATATGAGATTACGGGATAAAGGTTCAGGGCCGAATGGGTAGAGGAAGACCTAGGAAGACTTTGGAAGAGACTCTAAAAAAAGACTTAGAGTACTTAGATCTAACGAAAAACGTGGCGCAAAACTGAGCGCAATGACATTCTAGGATTCATATAGCCGACCCCACTTAGTGAGAAAAAAGCTTTGTTGTTGGTTTTGTAGAATATGCAAAACTAGACGACGAGAAAATATTATACTTAGATACATAAAAAAAATCTTATTTTTTAACATAAATTTTTGGAGAAATGCTATGAAAACACAATGAAATTGTATTATGGCCTACCACATGAGCTTCATCATTTTCAATAAACTTACGAATATGTCTCATTTACGTATATCAAAAGTTCATCATCATTTTAGCATGTATCACAAGTTCACGAAAAATAATAGAATTGAAAGTTTCTTGTGAGGAGACTATGGTATAATTTCCTTACCTTTTCATAGAATATGCACAAAAACTTCAATGTTGATTAGTAAATTTTTTAAGTCTTAAAAGTATATTTTTTTTTTCTTAAGAAAATAATTTTTTCATGAGTTTTAAATTTAAATTGTACAAGGACTTTATTGTTCATGCAATCAAATATCTTTCTAAAAGAATTGTATTAGCTCTAAAAGAAAGCCACTTTGTCTTCCTTTTGACTTTGTTATTTTAGAATGACACTATCCATTATTTTCTCCCACACACTCTTGTTAATTTTTAATCATTGATCTTCTTCAATTTATTTGATCTAATGGCCGAAATTGAGAGGATGTGACAACTGAGAAGTAAAAATGGATTTGTGGATAACACTGACTTTATTTTATTAGAGAGCAGTGCAACATGATTTTCTTTAGTGCAAATTTTGTTGTGAGTGAATTCATCGGCCTAATCTAAGTTATTAAAAGAATTTATTGTGAAGATGCTACTGATAAGCTCATATTTATATATTTTTACATCAAACTCACTTGCCTTTTCTTAGTTAGTTCTGTGAAATCCCGTTTCTGGATTTCACTGTTATAATCTACGTATTTGTATTATTGAGATTTTATATTATTTTCGAGAATTTATTTTAAATTGTTTGAATTTAGATTTTAATTAAATTAGTTACGAAGTTTGAAGTTTGAGAATTAATTAGTTAAAATCCGTAAACCTTTCGAGGTCACAATTTATATTGTTGAATAGATTTCGAGATCACGAACGCATAGGCGAAAGCCGTTTACAAGTCCAGATTTTAACGGTATAGTTATGAATGTTTGAAGTTGTGTTACTAAACTATAGATTTTAATTTATTTAACTTCCACTTTGTGGGTAAGAGAGCAATTAGATATTTGGGTTAAAGGACCACCTTTTCAACAATTTTCCCTGTAATTACTCTTGGTAATTCTGGAGTGAATTAAGGGGGGAGTGGTCCGATCTTCCAAAGGAGCTATGGCTGGCAATCGGAAACCGCCTCGACGTTCTCCGATTTCGCAGCGTCTGCAAGACATGGCGCTCCTCGGTCTCCCCTTTTCAGCGACCCGTTACCCCTCCTCTGCCCCTCAGCTTCTCTTCCCCTCCCGCCGCCGCGGATGGTGGAGCTCTGCAGACTCAACCCAAAGCTCTACTCTTTCAAATCAAAGTCTATCGGATGGAATCGCTCGTCGGTGGTGAAGTTTGAGGAGTCGAGTTCCGGGGACCTGCGATTGCTGCATCCAATTAGTAATAAGCCACTCAGGTGTGAAAGTTGTGTTTCTTGAGATTCGGGGATGAGAAATGGACCGATGTGGATGAACAAAACTCACACTATGATGATCTTATTGTGTATAAGGGTCAATGCTATGTTGTTGATAGATGGGGGACAATTTCATGGGTCAATTCTGATTTGCATGTGATCCAATTTTCGCCTCCATTATGTGGGTTTGGCGGGCGGAAGCATTTGGTTGAGTCTTGTGGCGATCTCTTCGTGGTTGATCGGTACCTTGACAAGTGTGAAATGGAAAGGTTACCAGAGCACAATGTTGAGAATGAAAATGTTAGTGTTTTTGGCCCTAATTTTCAAGCTCCTCCTCATCCTTTCGCCGCTTCTGTTGACGGCGAGGCTGTTGATTTTAAAGTTTATAGGCTGGATCAAGAATGGGGTTAGGTGGGTTGATTTGAAGAACTTGGGAGATCAAGTGTTTATTTTGAGCAATGATGGGTCTTTCGCCGTCTCCACCAGAGACTTTGGTAGAGTGAAGAGAAATTGCATTTTATTCACTGATCAAAAGCTTCCTCATTTACACGGAATTGGGGGATCAAAAAGATGTAACACTCGCGTGTTCATGCTAGAGAGTGGCATCATTCGGGACGGACATGCTTTGTCCGGCTTTAACAAAATGCTCCATCCACCATCCACTTGGCTCCGCTCTGTTCTTGATTTCCGTCGGCATCGGCTTGCTGAGTAATGTAAGTGTGATATAGCTATAACCTTGATTCTTATATTAGTATCATTTATGAATATGAATGGGTTTTATAAATGTGATTTCTATTGAAATGTGATTTATATATCTTTAGTCGTATACAAATGTTTATTAACATGATTTGGCCTGGTACTGATGATGATTGTGATATATATATATATATATATATATATATATGTGTGTGTGTGTGTGTGTTTATTTATCTTTTTAGTAATGTGAATGATAAGTAAGATAAATGTTACGACAATGTGACGTTAGAATTACATTAGAAGTATTCTATAGAACTTATATACTTGTGTGACACATTAGTTGGTGGCCATGAGAAGCTGATGGTATAGGTGACTACGTTGTAACTCATAGGGGTTGAGGTGTTGATAAGTTGTATGTTGAATTTACTGCATCATGTAGCAGTTGTACATGGATGGTCTTGCTTGGTATATCCGCATTGGGGGACCATACGCATTCTAGGAGTGATCATGCTTGGTATATCTGGATTGGCTGATCACTACCTACCTGATTATCTTGACCCTGCTTGGTTAATCCGCATTGGGGGGTCACAAGTGGTTATGCTTGGTTAATCCGCATTGGGGGACCATACTATATATGGATCGCGCTTGGTTAATCCGCGTTGGCCGATCCTTATGGCCATGTATGCTTAGGAGTGACTCTACTTGGTTAACCCGCATTTGGGAGGGGGGGTCACTGCCTACTTGGTTATTTTCTCAGGGGTGGCTATTCTTGGTTAATCCGCTTTGGGGGCCCACTTCCTATTTGGTTACTCAAATAGACTTGGCTTAACTGCGTCACTCTAGCCTTAGTCTTTGTATATTTGTGGCAATGGTTTCGAGAATCTTGTGAATTGAGTTAGAAAAGCTGTTGGACGTCTGGGTGACTCTTTCAGGATTTTCTACGATTCGATTATGATTTCATATGGTATGAATTTAGAAGATATGGGAATTATTGTTATTATTTTGATCAGATTAATTAATTAATGTGGCTAGAGAATGGTCTTGTGCTTCATCTTCTCTTAAATATGATGTATGTTATGAATTGTGATATCATGATGAGACATAATGATTTATATGTTAGATGGAAGAGAAATCATGATTTAATAGGGATTTGTTATGTAACCTGAATCCAGGAGTTTCATGTTGTTGGGTTATAATAAATGATTGAGGAATGCTATGTTTTTCTGCTTGAACTTAGTGGGGTAAACATTTGATTTTGTGAATGGTGAACTACGAATGTCTTGATCCCTTTTGAGGGTACGTAGGCAGTCTAACGAGGAGGTTAGATGCAGCCATAAAGTACAAGAAAAATTATCACCAATTCAAATCTTGAGTTGTACGTTGTCCTTATCCTGGAGGCGGGATATGTGAGTTGTACGGGTATTTGGTAACGTCGCGTGTCGATCCTGGACGTATGTCGGGATCGGGGCGTGACAAGTTCCTTATATTTTTGAGCTATTTACTTTGTTTTTGTGTTTTGTAGGATTTGTCAAGCAAATAAAAGAAAAATAGCACAAATGGGATTTTAAGTAACAAATTCGTCAAAACTGCCTGTGCAGATCAGCTGACTTTGGAAGCAAGTTGCGAACAGCTCATAATGATTTAGAGAATGAGCCTTATATGCTTGGAAAGCTACGGATGTCTATTTTCTGGAGCATTTCGCAGATTGATAATATCATTTTTCTAGAAGAAGTTATGGTCGTTTTAACACTGAAAGGTTCACAAGAGACTGAGCAGTTTGTAACTGCAATGAAAGCAATAAACCCGATAAATCTATCAGCCAAAATTGATGCAGCCAAGAACAAGTCAGCTGATACTTATTCAAATATTAAAGGGAATGAAATTAAAGATGAGGATTAAGAGGAAGTAATTGGCATAAAGGCTACCCAAAGAGTTACAATTGTTTTACCATTGCCTCTCACTTATTGTCATCACTAAATGGCTAGTAGTGGGTGAGTTAAGGAGAAGAAAAAGGGAGACAAAAAGGGAGCTGATGGAAAGCAATAGAGGAATGAGGAAATCTTGGCATTCTCTTCTTTCAGTTTTATCTTCTCAAACTCATGTCTTTCTTTTGGATTTATTTAAGAATTATGTGTAACTAAATCTTAAGTAGTTAGGGGCTGTTTTGAAGCCCCTAATATGATTGCAAATTTGTTATGACATTTCGTTTCAATTTCTTTTATGAATGGATGAAAATTGGTTCACTACTTATCTCATTGATGAATTCTTTATGTGTTTTCTACGGATGCATACTTAGTAAGCATATCTAGGATTCTAACGCTATGAATATGTGTGTGCCTGCCCTTGTCGAATGAGGACCTACATATGTTCTAGAGTATTACTTGTTAATTGTGATTAACATGTGAACCAATTTCTATGATAAGTAAGACAACGCTAGTACTTACGATGCCTTGAGATGACTTAAACTCTTTTCATTTGTAATGATTTCTACTTGTTAAATATATGAACACGCCATTGCTAGGGACTAAGTTAAGTTGAAAAAACCATTATCTTAACATACTACATAAGAAAGAGTAATAGGTTGAGTTCTAACATTGAGCCAACTTGAGCATCTTCATCCGGAAATAAAAGGAATTTGAATGAAACATAACATGTTTGCATGATTATTTGGTGGTGGATAGCAATTCCCCTAACTCGTTTTTCTTAATTTGTGAACTACTTAAAATCTGTTTCTGTTCTTTTTTTGTTCGATTTAATTTAAATATCAAATCAACTCCAAAAATCCTAAAAATTTGTGTGAGTGTATCTCTGTGTGTCTAGTGTCTTCATGTAAAATTTCGTAGACTAATAAGTGTAAGTCGGTCTAATAATTATTTTTCGGTGGCTGGTCACTAGGGACAACAACCTAATTTTTGTGACATTTTAAGTAGTTAGATAAAACAATCTTCTACGGGAAATACCCTTATTTTCATATGCTACAATTGACAAATTTTAGTGTTAATAAGGAAAATCAATAGGACATTTGTGTGCTACTTTGTGGTGTGCATTTAATCTTATCAGCTACTTTCTTATTTCTTTTTGGTATACTAGATGATGAGAAAATATACTTATATACATATAAACTTTTTTGTGCATATGCTATGAAAACATAAGTAAATTATATGCTTCCCTACTCACATGAGCTTTATCATGTTTAATGCACGTATGAATTGTAAATCCACTAATGAACTAATCCTGTTTGTGTGAATTATAGGTTAACGAAAAATGACAGAGTTGAGAATTTTATGTGAGGAGACTATAGTATAATTCCATTATGATTTCATAGAATATATGCAAATACTTCAATGTTGTTTAATAAAAATCAGCTCTCTTTTTTATTGAAAATATCAGCTATCTTTTCTAATGCACAATTATTTGCTCTAAAACTATAAGTTTTATATAAAAACACTTCAAGAGCTCAATTACAAAGCACCTTCTCATTTACCTAATTGTCACCATCTAATTGATTTTTAGTCGTGAAATTTCTTTATATCCTACCCGTTACAAAGCCAATTTGTTTATTTTGTATTTTTTAAGTATTTGCATGCTCTAATTGATTTTTTTTTTGTGTGTTATTTCTGTTGTGCTATTCTTCCATTACAAAGTATTGTATTTGTGTATTTTCCTCTGAAGTATAATGGATAACATTCAGTCTTAGGTTTTTGGTGATCATGCAAGATGGGATTAACAAAAATAGATTTTCTTCTCCAAACTATCTGGATTTTAGCATAAAAGTACATACTGTTGAAGCTCGAAAGAAATTTCCGAGTTGGAGCGCGTTGACTTTAGCAACTGATTGAGTGTGGAGGGAGACTTGGAAGTTAACCAGGAAACTGCATCACCATGTCTGATGGGAAACTTCATGGTAATCGACCAACCTGCAACCATATTGCAGGTAGAGGCCGACCAGATTTGTACTCTGCTCAGAAAACATTGTTTCTTATCCAATTAAATTGTGAATAATGCTAGTGAGACTAGATGTTTTAAACCAAATTTGCAAACCTAAAGACAAACGAAAGTTTTGGACCAATGAGCAATATATGATTGATATTTAACCATTCCTTCTGCTTACAGCTAACTACATGTTTGGGCCATAATTAAACAAATTGGGCATGACTAAGGACCACGATCTTTTTTGACTCATGCTTGTGATTTTGGATATTTATTTTGGCAGAAATAAACAGCGGCTAATCCAAGATTCAAAAGTACATTTGACGTGGCATTTTTGGACGGCAAGCTCACTCTCGTTCACACAAAAAGAAAGCTTATTCAGCCAAGTTTCTCAAGAAATAGTGTTTTACTATGGCAAAATATGTAAATTCAAGACTATCAAAACTTGTGTATCCAAGTGGAGGCTCATCGTCTGTCAAACATCACATCACTAACTTGAATGTAGGGAATGAACCAAGTTAGGAAAGCTTAATTTTGGTAGATGAAAGCTTCTATAAATGGTAGCATAGGGATTAAAGAAAAGGTCACTCAACTCAAAGCCAAAAAGACTTCTAAAAGCTCTGCAGCCTACTTTTCAACTATTTTTTTTTGTATCTCAGATATTCATATGTATTTATACCTCTGCTACTTCCCTCTAGTAGTACCGATTTCCCTTGTAGAATTCTCGTAATAGTACATCACCTGCAACCGCAGGAACTTGCTCGGCATGCTTGGACACTTGCCCGATGGCTTGTATTTCCATTATTTTCATGTTATTACAATTATGCTTTGTTTATCACTCATGTTATTAATGGTTCTTGGATGTTTGCCAGTATATTCCTTTATTTCACTCACTGTGCTTTATTTTTGCAATCTTCCTTTTACTCAAAGACTACTGACTGACTCAGAGTCTCTTTTGTTCAGTATGTGGTCCATGTTTCTTTGATATTTAGCATGTGGGATCAAGATTTTTCAAAACTGGAGTAAGACTGATCTGAATACTGTTACCTCAGAAGTCCAGTTATGGACTTACTAGCTCCGGGCGGAGCTGTATTAAACGGAGCAGGGTGCCATCATCACTTTATTCCGGAGTAATGGCGGAGTCCTAGCGACTCTGCTGGATGACCATGCTTGTTCCTCAAGACACGTGATCTGTTCCGGATATGGACACAATCAGGTCCTATAAGTTTTGGAGTCCCTACAATCTAGGGATAGAAGTGTGCTGCAAGTAATCACAACTCCTAAAAGGATGCAAAATCATCTAAATATCTTAAAGAATTCTCTCAGCTTTGAACAAGGATTTTATCCTCAAAATGTCTCTCTTCTACGGTATAAATACACCCGTCTAGGGTTCATCTATGGTAACACAATATATACACTTGAATTATGTTGCCCACTGCTTAGGTCTAATGATCATTCACTAACTTAATTGTTAGAGAGCCTTCGGCCAACTCCCTCCTCCCCGACGCGACCTAAGCTTTGCTTACGATTGTTTTACTATTTTGCAGGTTGCTCAGGTTTACTCAGATCTGTGCTCAACCGCCACTCACGGAGGTGCGCAAATTTGGTTCCAACAATTAGTGCTCTCATGGAAAACGAACCTATATTCCTCTTAGCCAGACCACGCTGCTCTATGAAGGCTACACCCAGAAAATCGTTGTTTGGACAAAGCATATGCTTGAATGAAGAAGAAGCCTTTCTAATCGACCAGGTTTGGGACGACGTCCTGAAGGTACATATGTCGGTGAAAGACCTCAAGAGGAACTTACAAGTTAGAGAAAGGATAGAAGCTCGATGGGCTATATGAGAGAATGAAAATTATAGAAATGCATGATTGATCTAGAAGCCATTTTCAGCAGCATATCTGACAAGGCTGCAGGAAACTCCGAGACTTCTACCCCCCAACACTCAGGTAAGAGGTTCCTCCCAGGCATCAATCGCATAAAATTAAGGCATAAATATTTCAAGAGAGCACAAAAGAGAAGAAAGATGACCTGGGGAAAGCCTCATATGAAAGGTCATTCAACCAGGCCAAAAGTTGCTTACCCATCTTCCAGCGGCACCCTCGTCATCACGCTACAAATCAAAGATGCCATGGTCTGCAGGGCCCTAATCGACAACGGGTCAGGAGTCAACATCCTCTTTAGAAAGGCACCTGTAAGGATGGGCGTCCTGAACGAAGTCACAAGAAGAACTATCGTCCAAACCCTTGGGGGTACCTTGCTCAACACCATAAGGACAATACGCCTTATGGTTCGAGCAAAACCATCTGAACATATGATGACTTTCCATATGATGGATAGTCTATCTCCAAACAACGTTATCCTTGGCCGAGAATGGTTATATGCCATGAGAAAGATTCCCTTTAAAGACAGAATCCTACCTCGTTACCCCGGAATGACACCGAGCATAGGAGAATTTAATAACAGAGAAATTTGATGACTTGTGCCAAGGGATGGAACCCCTCCTGAAGAAAATCGAAACCCCTGCAGACATTTCCAAGTGACCTAAAACAAAGTGAATCTCACATGAACTACACACGATTTGATTCCCTTCCTGGGATATTTAAGCAGTCTTCTCATGACCCAATCGCAATGTTGCCGTCTGCGTGAAGAACTCATCTCCCAACGCCCCACTATAGGCTTAACGTCAAAAGTGATCCCTGAAGTAATTTTTACACCATATCATCTTTTCTTTAGAATTATACCAGTGATTTTATTCTCCATCCTTGGAGATATATAGGCAATCCTTCTCGGATTCAATCACGCCCCCTTGTCAATTAATTTTACTTTGATCATGAATAAAGAAACATCTATTCATTTTAAATGTGTGTTCTTTAGTTTTACTCGTTTAAAATAGGGCCCAAAATATAAAAACTTCACAGCAATGCAAGTTTAATAATGTTCAAAATTACACTGTCAAAGGAGCCTCATCTAGCCCAACCTGTCTAGAACAGTTAGCAGCTTGGGAGACTCGCGATAACGATTAGTGGGCTACGACCACATGCACATGACGCCTTGACTCGAAAGTCTAATGCATCATCCGACCTCTAGAAAGTTTATGCAACCAGCAAGGTTGTGGGTTATAACATTCAAACCCGAGCTTTATGCCATTCGAGGGAATAGTCGAAAGGGTGGTCCTAAACTCATATGTGGGTGGCTCTGAAATCTAACCCCGAGTACGACTACTTCTATCCCGAACCAACTTGCTAAGTCAAGTAAGCTCTGCAACACCAAGTGTTTGTAGGTTCGAATTAGGTATTCAGACTAGTTAATTCCCAAGAGGAATTTATTCCAATTGAGATCCGATGCGCAGAAATGCTTTGGTCAAGCCAACCAAGGTAGTCCGATCGGAAACGCTCAAGTCCAACGCACAGGGTCTTACAAAAGAATTCAAAAAATATTTCTTACTCACATGCTAACATCCATGTTTCCAAAGAACTTTTGCTTAAGATTCCCTGAAAAATGAACACGCAATTCGGACCAGGGAAAACTCCGCCTGAAGTATTGAAGTCCTTACCCTAAGAACTAGGGCAATGCACAAAGAAGTCAACCTCTGCCTGCACGATACTATCAGGTACGATTTGAAACTCTTACATCTGATGAATGTATTATAATAAGGGCAAAAGCAAAAGTGTTCTAATGGGTTTAATGTCTAATTCCTGGTACCGGAGTAAGGCGGTATTCTGAATATCGCGATAAGAATACTTTATGAATATTAAGTTTGGGAAGCAATGTTCCCCCCGAATCAACGTTGATAAGCTTTGTCTCATGCCTATAAACTTACTCATGTTCCGCTCCGCCACTTATTTTTCAAACAAAAGTCCGTTTACTTTAAAGAAATTTATCGAATTAAGATTTCCCAAACATTAGAAAGAAGGAAAGAAATCGAATGGTATTACGACAAAAAGTTTGCGAAATGGACAAGCTCTCTTCCTAGCCAGAAGCAAGTACAAATCAATCCTCTTTCGGAACATCTATTTCTTTTAATGTAATAGAAGGCTTGTCAGGGGCATTAAGTGCTGAGCTATTTTCAAGATTGCGCTCCTCTTACTTCGCCTCTAAATCCAACATCTCATCCAATAAATGATGCGCGGATGAAAGTTCATGTGTTTGATCTGAAGGAAGAGCAACATGATCAACCGAAGGGCGAATCACAAGGAGAGGACGAGCTGTTCCTTCGGACCTCGATGGGGCAGTAAACGGAAGGTCATCATGGCGGGAGATCTATTAACATACATTAGCAGCAGAGGGACAGAGGTTGACGTCGAGGTAATGAAGGGCGCGATGATTTTGACTTCGATGACCGAAGTAACATTGCAGGTTAATGCAAGGGTAGCGAAAATGTGGCTCATTTGCTACGAATGCAGGGACAAGTATATTAAAAGTTGGTGGCGTCAGGACAACAACACGTCTCTTTCTTTGAAGAGGGGTATCTTCCTCTTCTCCAAGACCCTACCAATGGATGTCCCTAATCACTAATCACCAGCTAGGGATGAGGAGTCGCAATCTATAAGTGAGAAGAAGAACTACCAGGATATTTCCGCTTCTTTGGGATAGGTGACAAGAGTTGCTGTTCCTTTTATGAGCACTACGAGCATCTACCCACTTTGGCTCTCCTATAAGGAATCTAGAACAGTGGAAGGTGTCTATATCTTTCCCACGGTTGTTGAAGCGCTCAACGGGAAACAACCACTTCCGATTGCAGTAAACGGTCGGAATGTACATTGCCTCGCGAATCAAGTCTAGACAGCCAATATCAAACATATCATCTTTGAAATCTGGGTTAGTTGGAGGACGAGACTGGATCCGGAGTCTGCTAAAATCTCCCTCCCAAGCTCCATCAACAACTAGTATGTTTTTGAATCAGTCTTTGTCGTGGCAAGGGATGTCCTGAATGAATGTCTCCCAAGCGAGGCTAGCTCTGGTCGCAAAATAATAGTGGCCATCCAAACCTGGTCTCATGCAGTACAGCATCCTAAACTTGGGGATATCCAACTCAATCCCAAACCACTGATTTAGCAACTCAAAGCAAGTAAGAAGCCTGAAGGCGACGAGAGAGAGGTTACAAATTGCTATATCATAACACAATAAAATGTCTTTCATGAAAGTAGAAAGCGGAAAGCAGTCCAAAAACCAGGGGTAGATTCTAGTGCAAGGGCGACGGGGTCAGATGATGATGGCAAGTCGGCGCAGATATCGTGGCCAGGTTCCCACCACACGTTGTAGTCATCAAAGATATCACGGTGCTCTTCAACAAATGACTCATTCTGTTCTCGATTACGAACTCTCGTCAGAGAAATATTGTAAAGGAAAACCTTGACCAATTTGGACTTCTTGCTTGAAGACGCCATAGGAAAAGATTCAAAAGGGAGAGAGGATTTTGAAAGAGGTACGGATAAAAAGTTAGAGCCTTTTTGGACAATGACAGTTAATGGTTGAGGAGAAAAGCAAGATCCGAGTATACATGTGCATAATTTGGGTAAGTCATCTAACCGTTGAATTTAAACCGACTTGTATTGGGATCAACCAATCTAATGACTGGTATAAACAAGGGATATCAGAGAATACTTATCATTTCTCGTGAGCAAGTGTCGAACGCAACGATTTATCATTGCGAACTTTATGGCACCTACACGAACATACACGTATGAATCTAAAACGCTACCACATCAGTGTTAAAAGGTCACCTCGCATTCATGAAGATTAAACAATACATATTCTAGCTTACTCCAACAGGCATGGCCTTTGGTAACAATCCATCATCAAGGGGAACAAGTTGCCTCTCAGACAGATAGTAAGGACAATTATGGGACCATGATTTTCCAGGGCCCTAGTAAGGCTAATCTAAATACTGTTACCTTAGAAGTCAGGCAATGGAAGCACCAGCCCTAGGCGAAGCTGTATCAAAGGGAGCAGGGTGCCACCATCATTCTAACTTTGCACCATCGATGATAACAACAATAACAACATATAATTGGCACATCAGCTATAATACGATAAACTGTAACTTAGAATACCTCAGAACTGAGTCTTGTGGAGCCAGTTTAGGTTGATATTCTCTTTGGCCACGATAATCTTCACATTGTTGAGACACGACAAGAAAGATTCCCATAAATATTTTGTCTCTTCATCACAAACCACTTCCTCTAACTGCTCAAGATCCATGACTGATGGAGGCAACTCTTGCAACCTTGAACATTGTCTCATGTTGATCTTTCTTAAACTACTCATTTCACCAATGTCTTCGGGCAACACCTTGATGCTGAAGCAATCAGATATGTCAAGAAAGTCTACCTTTCCCAGGTTCTTCATTGAGGGTGGAAGCTTCGAAAGTTCTGTGCATGATCTTAGCCTTAACAATTCTAAATTTTCCAACTTTCCAATCCTTTCAGGCAAGGCAGATAGTTTATGACAGCTAGTGACACTAAGCTTCTTTAGTTTACTAAGATCACAAACCTCAGCGGGCAATTCAATTAAATCACTGCAATAGTCGATGTTCATTTCCTCTAGATTCGGGAATGCTGATGAGATTGAGATGGAACAGTTGTTGAAAGCTTGACCGATGTTACACATGAACAAGGAAATCTTCATCAGACCCGCCAATTGTTTGGGATTCTTGGTTATGGAAGGAATTGAGATGCGTTCTAATCTGATTCTCTTAAGTTTTGGTAGCGAACTCAAAAGTTGGAAGTTACTCAATTCAGCAGGTAAGAAACCATAATTTGTGACTATCACAGCCTTCAATTCATCCATGTTCACCACAGATTCGGGTAAGGTATAGTTCTTTGTCTGGAAATTCAATACCAAAACCTTAGCTTCTGGCATTTGCATGTCGTGCCACTTTGTTGAAAACCCTTCATCTGCAAAGCAACAACTGTGAGTGTCTGGAGGAGAAACTCAATGAAAGTACTATTAAGACTTCATGTGCACGCCCAAGTTCGTGTGCAAGAATAACTATTTATTTGTGCATGTCTACATAATTGCTAAAGAGAAAAGAAGTGATGGAACGACCAGTTGTTATGGATAATAAGCGGGCCTCCATTGGCTGATGCTTCTGTTCTCTCCACCATTTTGGAAGATTGTCTCCACATATGTCAATAATCAGTTTTTTTCTATGTTCTACCGGTCCTTTTTTTGTGTTGTAGATAGCCAACTCCCTAAGAACATCATGCTGGGTAACAAAGTGCTCACTATAGTACCCGTCCCCCACCAATTTGTCCTTCCTGGTGATGATCAAAACTAATTTTCTTAGAAGAGATTTCTTCAACCAACATATTGCAATAATAAGTTATTTGCATCAACCAGTCGTGAGTATAAAGGGGGAAATAGAGCAAAAATATCATACAAGAGAAAATAAAGCATGCACACCTTGTGACAACAAGATTAGCTAGACTTCGTTTGGTGAGCTCGTAGATGTTTGCAATGCACTCTAGATCTGTATCTACATCATATAACTCTGCCCAGATATCAATGAGGGCAGCAGCAGGGATTCTTTGGTCTTCTGGAAATGAACCTAAGTCTAAGAAACATTCCTTGATGATTTCTTTATCTAAGGCATCCAAGCTTCGTTCAAGGCAGAGCAGCAATTCAGTCTCTGAATCAATAATAGAAAAACCTTTAGACCATTCAAGTTCTCTTTTTTGCCATATCTCTATAGGCTCCCCGCAAAGCGATCTCCCCACCACTGTAATAGCCAGTGGAAATCCCTTGCAATGCTCAACTATCTGCATGATAATTTTACAAAACAAATTCAAGTACCTTTTTAAGTTGCAGAGCCAGAATTCAAGTTACTAAGATGAGAAAATGGCTAAATAACTATATACTGTATTCTAATTTTAGTTTTAGTCCACCAGTATGCTTAGATTCATGACTACTCACAGGTTTATATGGTAAATGGATGTGTTCATTCACTCAATTGTGGATGCTTTGCGTAAAGTGAACATAATTTCTTGATAATTTTCCAAAACCAAGTCAACTAATTTTTTACTATACATGTTGTGCATTGCAACTAAAAAGTACCTTTTCTGAAAGATCTTTTGGAATATGAGAGCTCTTATCTCCAAGGGATGCTGAGTGATGAAAAAGTTTCATCGCATTGTCACGATCCAATGATTGCAAATAATAAGGGGAACCATATCCCCGAAATTCAGACCTAGATGTCACCAAAAACTTGTAATTTTTCGTTTTGAATTGATCAAACTTCTGCACAAGGGATTCTGATCCAGACCAAACATCATCCAGGACAATCAGTATTGGATTCTGCCCTTCTTTCTTCAGAAAATGTTGCAGCCACGTCACTGTACTAACTTCGTTTTGGAAAGTAGGTACCTGGAAACCCTTGCGTTGATATAGATCTTGAACAATATTTTCCAATTTGGGCTTTTTTGAAACCGTGACAAAGAAGATATTATCCTTGAATGTATCTATCCAAAGAAAACATAATAAATCTGTCATTGATGCGTCATTTAAATCTGAAATAGTTGTAATATATGATACCTTTGACATCACAAAAAAATATACAATTCTGAGTGCTAACTTAAAATATATGATACCTTTGACATCCTTGTCTTGACAAAACTTTGTAGCCAAAGTGGTTTTCCCACATCCTCCAGGAGCAGTCAGCACAACCATTGATACATTTTCGTCCTTTAGAAGCTTCCTCTTCAATTCCTTTAGCTGAAAATCCAACCCAACCACAAGCGGCGGAGGTTCAGGTACTGCACACCAAGATTCACTGTCGGGTTGTTTTGGTATCCCCAGATTCGATTGAATTTTGCTGACCGCCTTCTCTATATTCTTCACCAAAACCGGGGTGTCCTTCATATCCCTTATTCCCTGAACGTTTAGCCTTTCCAAAAGTCGTTGAAGAGATTTATCCCATCCAGTCAGCTTGTTGGCGTATTTGTACCGTTTGTATGTGGTCCACCGTCGAATCTTTATGCACTTTTGAACGAGCTTTATGCCCTCTTCCAAATGCACTTGTAGGTTTTCCAGTTCCACAACCGGAAGATCCAATTTCTTGGATTTTTCTATATCTTTTTCTATATATTTCAACAATGGTTCCCAAGAGTCTAACCTGGATTTGATGTCTTGGAGGAGGGGCTTAAACTTTACATTCTTGGCGATCAGCTCCTTGAGGACCTCATGCAGCGCATTGAATACTGATCCGGAAAGGTCGTCTGCTCCATCCATTCCTTGATTCCTAACGACGAAAATCAGAAAAACTTACAAAAGTTTCAATGTAAAATTTAAGACAACAGAAAATAACAGCGAAATTGGCCGAAATGATCATTTCTCACCCAATTGCTGAAATTATCAGTTTTCCAGTAATTGATTTTGATAAGTTCAGAAATTGAGAATTTGAGATTTCATCTCTGGCCATTTTAACCACTTTCCCAAAACAATAACAGATTAGAAATTGACACTCTTAAATATGGACGCCAAAATAAAGAGATTCAGAAAACAAGCAATACAAAGTTGGATTTTCTCTTACGTTGTTGGTGATCAAGCAAGATAGGATAAACAAATATATACTACATGGGTTTTAACATAGAAACACTTACTAGTGAAGGGTCAAAAGTTGGAGCGCACTGTCTAACTGGTGTAGAGGGGGAAATTGGAAATAACCTGGAAGTAAACAGGGGCAAAAGGGGGAAAAAGTTGGAAAAAAGGTTGAAAAGAAAGGGACAAAAGGGGGTAAAGGTGTGGAGCCTGGAAGGAAGGTGGAAGGTAGGAGAAAAATGAGAAAAAAAATAGGAGAAAAGGGGGAAGAAGGTGAAAGGAAATAGGTACCGGGAAGCTGAAGGAAGAAATAGGGGAGAAGAGTGGAAGGAAGGTGGAAGGAAGGGGAAAACGGAAAAAGGGGAGGAAGGGGCTACAGACAGAAATCAGGGGCACAGGGGCTTGAGGAAAGTGGCGAACGGGGACTGGGGAAACCAGAAGCTGAAGGAGAAGGAAAGAAAAGGAAGAAAGAGAAGGGAGAAGAAAAGACTGCCAGCAGCTACGAGATGAACGGAACCGGATAACTCTCTGACAAAGGATAGAACAACTCTCACCAAGGAGAAAGGATCTCTCATGAAGGAGAGATTTTCCAGTGTTCCGATCACACGAGTCAGTACCACGTGTCTATATGTAAATGGTTAAATATGTGTCTTAAAGAATTATTAACTTAAAAATTAAAATTTTCCATCACTTACATAAAAACACGTGGTGTATCATCCGTGTTCCCGTCACAACTAAAAATTTTCCCTCGGAAGGAGCTGTGAAACGAAAGTTTTTAACCAATGACCAATAATTAATAGTAAATTGCCATTCCTGAACTTTTCCCTAACTTTTCATTTACTTATAAACCCCACCCCCAAATTATTGGTAATTTCATTGTTTACCCCTAAAGTTTAAGGAAATTTCACTTTGGTCCTTCACTCCTACCCAATTCAGATCTCACTTTTTGGATTTTCTCTCCACTCACTGCCTCACTCTGTCTCTTCCTTCCCCCGAGTCCCTCAGCTCACTCTCTCACTCTCATCTCTCTCACACTCTCCCTCTTCCAGATCTACACACACACCAACACCCATTCACACACCCTTAGAGACACCTCGACGATGACGCAACACCACCACCACCCTCGTGGACTTCCCTCCCTCTCTTTCGTCTTTGTGAAGCACAGAGAAACCTAGGAAAAACTCTTCGGCGAGTCCAACGACTTCAAGTCCAAAATCTGGTAGACTCCAGCCACCTCACGACGTGAAACAGGTACAAAACTGTCCCCTTCGTCTCTACCTTCATTTTAGTACCTAGATCGTGCCCTAGGGTGCTAATTCACCGTCGATCGGATCTCGGGTGGGCTCCAGCCTCTTTCCCCGGCAAGAAACCAAACCAAGCCCTTAGGGCCGTGTAGAATTGGGCTTTCGGGCCGTTGCTGCCAAGCCCAACCCTTTCAAACCCAGGCATTAGGGCCGAGTAGACTCAAGCCTTTGGGCCTTGTAAAACTCGGGCCTTGGCCCGTTGAACACTAACCCAAAACCTAAGGGCCCGTGGCCCATTGAACTTTGAAACCCAAGCCCATGCCCAAACCCAGTCTAACCCAACAGCACAACCGCACATGAGCCTGCAGGGTGGCCGGCGCATAGGTGACTGCCGATGCCAACGTGTGGAGCACATACGGTGGCGCCGGCGACTTTTTCGGCAACTTTTTTCGGCGCGTAGCCACTAGAGTCGCCACCTTACTATGGCTCGTGCGACGACGCGTGGGGGTACCCGAGGTTCCTCTTTATGTTTTTCGACATCCCGAATCTGTTTATGATGTCCATTTTTCGAAATTCAATCGTTTGAGTATAGTTTTGTTAATTGTACCCTTTATGTTCTTAGGTGCGTTTATTAGCGGCGATTTAGTCCTTCCTTTTTCCCATGGCTCTTCGACGACGGAGTATTTGTGAGTGGACCCCTTCTAAAATGCAAGTTTTAATAGTAGAATTGCATACATGGAAATCATGATTTAATACTTACGTTTTATGAAACATTAAATGAGATATTATGCTTACTTATAATATTTTGGAATATCATATTTTATAGAATGATGTTCTTTATAGTATATATGATGGATGAATATATATTGTTTAGAACATGCTTTTACACACTTCTTCATAGTATAGATGATGGATGCCTTTATACTATGAAGATGTTTTCAGATATATGTACCTATATTTGGAAAGACTATGTTCAAAGTTTTTTTGCGTATCTAGTGGTCACTGTTCTATCTACGGGTAATGATACTGACCTACGAGCAATGATACTTATATTAACCTACGGGTTGGGTGTTATAAGAGCCTATGGGCAATTTATACTTATGAAGGAAGTGTTCTGAATGAAGTGTTTTGAAGGAAGAGTTCTATATGCCTTCGAGAGATACTGATACCACTAGTTAGCCCACTATTTACGATTTACGTTTCGTGGAAGGTTTTATGGCATGCTAGGGTTTTCGGAAAACCTATTACATACTATGCTATTGTATTTTCATAAAACTTTAGGGGTTAGTATATTGATAATTGTTTCAATATTATATATATCAACTTGGTCCACTCATGTTTGTTTTGCGCCCCCTTCAGGACGTAGGAACTAGGCTTACGATTCGAGCTACGAGGCATTCCCATACCAGTGACTCTGTGTCCCTCTCTCCGCTTGGACATTCTGGTAGTAGCACATTCCGCTTGTATTCCGAATTAGATGTATGCTTTGAACATGTCATGCATTATCACTATGTTTTCATTGTTGGCAGTTAATATTATTATATTATTTTAGGCAGTTCGAACGAAATTTTATATGCATGTTTCACATGTTCTCAGCATTTGCATTCATAAATGGCTTGCGTCACCCTCGGATGTTAGCCAACACGTGGCCATCCCGATGTCTCCCGGACATCGGGATCGGGGCGTGTCATGTATAATGATTCTTCAACAACATCTTAAAAAAATGATTATGCGTCCATCTTGTAAAAACAATTTTGTGAGTAAAAACATTAATTGTCTATCTTGATAATGCACTTTGTAACTGATGCTGCACTTTGTAATTTAATTCTAGTTCTACTTTCTGTTTATAAATTGGTTATGCACATAAATATGTTGTGCTAAAAGAAAAAAAGAGAATCTACATCTACCTTCTGTGTTAAAACAATTATGTATCTACATTGTGCGTTAACAACCCATTCTGCATATAACTTGCGTGCTAAGTGATGCTGCATATAACTTGTGTGCTAAATGATGCTGCATATAACTTGTGTACTAAGTGATGCTGCATCTGCCTTTTGAATCTAGTTTGTCATTTATATGACTTCATATTATTCGATTAAAAATTATACTCATTATCATTTAATTTTTATGAAGATGCCGCCAAGAGTAAAACATTTATCAACCAAAAAGAAATCAGCTCAAAAACCTCCTGTCGTAAAGCGTCGGGCAACAGATCGGAACTATGTTCAAATAAGACTGAATCTCATGGCCTTTGCAGAACTTATACAAGAGATCAAGCCAAAACTTGATGAAAAATCAGAAGTCTTGACATTCATATATAAGTCACCTTTTGGGAAACTTGTGAAAGCTTACATAAAAGGTGAATTGTAAATGAAGAAATCAGACTGAGATATCATATATATAGTGAACTGGTATGTCATTGAAAAAGGAATGTTCAAATTCAAAAATGGACATTGACAAGTAACTGCTACTGATGTCCAAAGCATATTAGGAATACCAAACCGAGGCAGAGAAGCCCCTTAGTCAACAAGAGACACAAGAATTCCAAAGCCGAAAGAAAACAAATTTGTTGATAAATACTTCTTAGAAATGTCAAGAATCAGTAGAAAAGAAATTGCAAAAGCAATTCAAGTTGCATTTGATACTGAGACAAAAGAAGGGAATGAAGATGCAGCCTGCCTCATAATTCTATATTTGCTCAACACAAATTTACTTGGGAGCTCAGCAGGGAAACTCCCTTGGAGTTTGGCCAAGAATTGTAACTCCATCGATAACATAAATCAGTACAATTAGGCCAAGGAAACAGCAAGATACTTGATGGAATCAATTGATAGAGCGCAGAAAAAGAAAAGAAACAAACAACCAACCGTCAGTGGTGTTGTTGTACTTTTACTGGTAAGCAAACAAAAACTAATAAATAAATAAAATCAGTTTTTGTCTTATTTTACAAAATATACAAATCTCTAATAAAAAAATCTTTTATTTTGTGTACATTATTGGCTTTGTGATCACACCCCAATCATCAAACTAATAGAAGGAAATGAGAAACGCTTACCAGCAGCAGTCATGTGGGATTTGCCCCACTCTGGAAAATTAAAAATTTAATTAAAAGGGGAAGAAACTCTAGATTGATACGAAATTCCAAAAGTTGCTAATCAAGGGACAACATTGGCAAAAAAAACGGTACATGTGCAATTTAGACAATGGAGGATATATGTTATCTGCAACCATTTTTGTTGTAATGAGCTTGGGCACTCTAGGAAAACCTAAAGTAGCACTGTCATTCCCAAATTCCAATTGTTGATGGTTTGAATATAGTATATATGCGCTCTCATGACAACTCAATTTAGCAAACAATGATGCAGAATTAGTTACACTCACGTCTGCAGATAATCCTTGGGCTCCATATTTGTCGTCACAGAACATTGTTCCAATGCGATATATTTGAGGGATGCTGAGTATTTGATAATGAAGTGAATATCTCAAAATTAATATGTCCTTAATCGATTGCTATTGGAATTAATTCATATCATACCTTATTTCTATTTGCAAAAGTTCATTTCGTATCAATCTAGGGTTTCTTCCCCTTTTAATTATATTTTTAATTTTTTAGATTTTTTTTTCAGTTTTATTTTATCTTTAATATTAGTTAAAATCCACATAAGCATCAATGTCATTTAATGAATAAATAAGAACCGTTGGATGTCATGTAATCAAAAGGCTTAAAAAGAGTGTAAAACTATTTATAAAAATATTTGTCCCTTGATCCTATCCCTATATATATATATTTCTTGTGCGTAGTTGTTAGAGTTATCGTGTCATTTGGTAGGACTTCAGAACAAGAATACATCCATAAAGTCATGCATTGACACAGTTGATGATGCATCACACTCACTGTGAATTGTATATGAAATGGTTGCGAAATGAGTAGGATTTTCTCCCCTCTTTTTTTCCCTCTCATTTCCTCCCCTCCTAATTGAACGGTCACAGTTAAGCCATGTCAACATCTTGTATTAATTTTTTATAGCAAGAGAAAAACAAAATAAGAGAATATGAAAGAAGGGGATGAAAGGGGACGGAAGGAAAAGAATCCTACTCCGTTGCGAAACCGCTAACTGACCCTTCAATTATTCTACTGTATCTTTTCTTGAAAACGTCGTGCAATCCGAGCCCGCACACGTCGGAGCCAAGTAAACAAAAGCGTAGTGGGCGACCTCAACAAAGTTAACAGACATTTGGCCTTCTTTCCTTTCATGATTCCGACTTCGAAGAAATGGTAACAAAAAGTTAGAACTAACATGCAACTAGCTTACCTAATTCAATAAATTTCAATTACTTATTATGACGCGGTGTTCTAATTTTGAGAATGATAATGATCGTTTTCTTCGCTAGATTAAGACTTAAATTTGAATCTCATTGCCGGTAATCTCTCTGTGAAGCCCTTATGATTAAATTTTCATAAAATGACAAAATTACTGTGACAGCCCGTCCCGAAGACTGTACATTTATTTTTCCTCGAGGACGTGAATTGACGAATTTACCCTTGTACGTTGGTTGCGTTTTTATTTTTGGGCTAAGTTTAAAGACCCAAATAACTGTTTTGGACCAATGAGTGTAGTTCCCAGTTAGTGGGAACCAATTAGGGTAAGTGTTAGATTTTGTTAGGGTTTAGTTAGTTAGGTTAGTTTAGTTGGCCAATTAGAATTAGTTTTTACTTTTGGTTATCCAATGGGACTCGGGTACACATGCACACAGACAGAAAACCTTTCCTTCTCTCTCTTTCCTTTCGAACTCCCTCTCTCTCTCTCTGCAACTCGTACGGACAGAGTCCGTTGACTCTCAAACCTTCACAGATCGAGCCTTCAAAGACCACCATCATGATCTTTGCGAGTCCCTGAGTACAACCATACCAGTGGTTGTACGAAAAACCCTCGAAAACCTAAGAAAATAGAACCCCCGTCAAGTGCACTGTTCACCAACTTTTAAACGGGGAGTTATCTTCGAATTCTAAGACTATAGGGAGCTTTAGGACGTCTTCACAAAGCTCGGAGTGCAACGTTGGAGCATTTTGGACGTCGGGAAGCTTAGGTTCGAAGCTTTGCAGAGGTGGCCGGATTATCGTGATTTTTCTGGCGAGATCCCGTGAATTTTAGGACCTAAGTCAAGTATGGTTTTGTTCTACTCGTTGAGAGCCTTCATTTGGTACAAAATTCGTGGTTTTTGGTGAAGAAATGAGGAAGTTATAAGGTTTAGAAAATTTCCAGAAACCGGCGAACAGTCGCCGGCGTCCGGCGACTCGCTGGAGAAGAAGGAGAATATTCCGTCAAGTCTGACGGAATATTCCTAATGGCAGTGAAAGGCGTTAGTTAGATTAGACGGAATATTCTGTATTTAGACGGAATATTCCGTATTTTAACGGAATATTCCTGACGGCGTTAATTAACACTGTCAGTGTGCCAGGCACGTGACCGCGCGTGGGCGGCACGTCTGGCCGTGCCTTGGCCGGCGCGTTTGGCCGTGCCTTGGCCGGCGCGTGGGTGGTTGAAAAATTATTCTAAAAATATGGGGTTGTTCCTGAGGTTGTGTAGATCACTTTGGTATATTCAAACACCCCATTTAAGCAATGTATGAGAAGTTATTACCTAATGTTTGTTATGTGCTTTAAAAATAACGTTTATATAGTTGTTTCGCATATAGGTGAGACGTACGCGGAGGACGAGCGTAGCCAGGCGAAACTCGGGGGTTACGACCCTTCTACATACCAGTGAGTGGTCATTTTGGTTTTCGTATATGTTATATACGTTATAGATTTCCCAGAAATCATATTAAATATTATTGTTAGTTAATCAATATGTTATACATATTCTTTTATTTAGAAGTTGCATTCATTAGCTATTATCATTGTTGGTGCTGCTGAAGACACAAGGGTAAGTATCAGGTAAGGTTATGTATGAATAATGGGGAAATGTAAGTGGTGGTATTATCCAGTGATAGTGGGAATGTATAGTTCTGTGGTTCCGACATGTAATAGTCGTACAGACCACTATAAGTAAGTTTAATGAATTAATGTCGTATAGACCACTATAAGTGGTTCCGGCACATATTAGTCGTACATACCACTATAGGTGGTTCCGACACATATTAGTCGTACATACCACTATAGGTGGTTTCGATACATATTAGTCGTACAGACCACTATAGGTGGTTCAGACACATATTTGTCGTACAGACCATTAAGGGTGGTTCCGACATGCATGCTGGTATATGTGATGAGTTACAAGTTAGCCGTACAGGCCACTTTCAGTGGATCCGGCTGATACGTCATTATGAATTATTGAATCATTCTTATATGGGAGTTCTTTACTTTGTTGAATTTGATTGTTCAGAATATTTCAAGACTCATGACTCTGATATTCGGTTTGACTACGAAATTGAGATATATGTACATATACATACTATATGGTATATGTTCTTGCTTCTGGGAAATACTTATATAGGTTTTACGGAGAGGGGTTAGAACTTTTGAGATATGTGATGTTTTCAAAAACCTTTATTTTTGCCCACTCACGCTTTTGTTTTGGTGCCCCTCCAGGTATTAGGTGAATTGGAAGTTGTGGTTCACGAGGTTCAGAAGGCGGTTCTGACAGACTTACTAAATGTAAAATTATTAGTCAACGAGGTTTAAATTTGTAATACTTTGCTGGACTGTTCCTAGGACACTTATGCTCTATTAGTGGATATCTACACTTATCTAATCTTGTGGTATTTAATTATTCATGTTTTCTTATCTTAATCAATGTCTCACAACACATATGGCGTCACTCTCACATGACGGCCAACACATCTTGATTTAGGTCGGGGTGTGTCAATTACCCTCTGTTTAAGGGAGAAAATATTATACTTATATACATATAAAAGCTTATTTATCAAGGAAACTGTATTCTGACAGGCTCATGTGTACTCACATGAGCTTCGTCATTTTCAGTAAACTTAAGAATACATCTCATTTACATGTATCAAAAGTTCAGTTTGCTCACAAAAAAAAAGTTTATTGAAGAATTCACCCATTTAGCGTGTATCACAAGCTCATAAAAGTTGACAGAGTTGAGAATTTTATACGGGAGACTATAGTTTTATTTCATTATGTTTTCATGGAATATGCACAATAATATTCAATATTGATTAATAAATTTTGGAGATCTTGTAAGTATAATTTTCTTACGAGTTTTAAATTTAAATTGTACAACGTTAAATTTAAATGGTACAATATTAAATTTAAATCGTATAATGACTTTATTGTTCATGCAATCAAATATATAGCTTTTAGAAGAACTATTATTAGCGCTAAAAGAAAGCCACTTTGCCCTCCTTTTGACCTTATTTATTTCATTTGTGTGTAGTGCAAGATGATTCTTTGAGTTCAAATTTCGTTACAAGTGAATTCATAGGTCTAGTGTAAGTTAGAGAATTTATTGTGAAAATGCTACTATATGGTTTCCTTTTGGTATACTAGAAGATGAGAAACTATACTTAAATACATATATGATTTATTCAACAACATTAATACTTTTTGTGCACTTGCTATGAAAACATAAGGAAATTATATACTTCTCCACTGACATGGGTTGTCATGGTCAATGCACTTATGAATTGATCTCTTTTGTGTATCATACGTCCATTGATAAATTGACAATTATGGGTTAACCAAAAATGACAAAGGTGAGAATTTCTTGTGAGGAAACTATCATATAATTTTGTTATATTTTCGTAGAATATGCACAAAAATGGTTGTTAGGGGAAACTTATTTATTCTAGCTAATATGATTACAAATATGTTTGACCTACTCACATGAGCTTCATCATTTTCAATAGACTTACGAATATCTCTCATTTACATGTATCAATAGTTCATTGACGAATTCATCCCATTTTAGCGTGTATTACAAGCTCACAAAATATGACAGAGTTGAAAATTTCTTGTGAGGAGACAATAGTATAACTTCCTTATTTTTTCATAGAATATGCATAAAAATTTCAATGTTGAGTTTTAAATTTAAATTGTACAATGACTTTATTGTTCATGCGATCAAATATATATACTAAAACCCGGAGGAAAATACTGTTCATGAGCAGTGTAATGGCTAAAATGCCCTTACAATGCTGTCCTTGCTGCCCTTTGTTTTGCCTGATCTACAGTGAAAATGCGTTTTTGCCCATCCTATCCAGTTGTCGACTATCGCATCGTGTTCTAGCATCTTCCCTTGCTTTCACTGTTTTTCCTTCGGTTGCTTTTCACTTCTTTTCCTCTAATTTGACTTCATTTGTTTTGGGTTCTGCGGTTTTGGTTTCGTTTGCTCTCTCTCCCTTCTTCTCTGTTGTTCTGTCTCCCAGAAACCATCGTTCTCCATTTGCCGTTATCGTCCAACTCCGATTTAGCTACCCTTCGTGAACTCCATCTACTTCAACTTCCCTGCATATCTTTCTCTCCGAAGGTCCAAATTCTTGGCCAAATAGAACATCGAACTCCCAGGTGGTCACCAGCTCGAGTTCAAGGTCGACAAGCACTCGGTCAACGACGTTGCCGACGCCAAGATTTTATAAGGTTTTGAAGAAGATTTCGTACTTTTTTTTCAACGATGACAACCTGATGCGGGTTCTGTCCCGATTTGAAGAAAATTCTTCAAGTGGCTTTGAATTCACGGTGAGTCCTCTCGCCCTCTCTAGAATTTTATTTGCGATTCTCCATTATTAACACCCGTTTTCTTGGTAGAAATCAATCCTGCGACTTTACTTGCAGCCCTCCTTATTTTTTGTTTTTTCCAGCTTTAGCTTTTTTTACCCTATTTTGTATCTTTTGGCTGATTTTGTGGGTCTCGGTCAGTTTTTGTTATAATGTATGGATTGTGTTTTGTTCAGTGTTAAATGGCAGAAGCTTTGAATTGTTTTAGGTTCAATTTTAAATGGGTTGTTATCAACCATTGAATTGCTTTCGGAGTTTTCATTTGATAAGAGAGATGGGGGGTTCTTTTGGGTTAAACTTTTGATCCGTGGGATTTTTAGTTAGGTTGTGTCCACCCTAATTCAAGCTTTCTATCTTCAGATCACCAGCAATAATCTCATCAAGGTCCCAGGAGGAATCACGAGAATTCACTGCCGAATTGGTATGTACTTATGCTTTTGCAAAAAGCCCTTTTCTTGCCATTTATCTGTTTTAGAATTGGGACCAAAATGATTATGAGTGATTTTGAAAAACACTGAGATAGAAAAAATGGCTATCAAGCAAGCAACCCGTGAGTATTCAAACATATAATTTTCAGTCAAATGAATAGTTGGTACCACAAGCTTTTAAGTAGGGAGGGATGTTTGATTATATATTTAAATTAAGCAAAGAATCTTGCATAAGAAAACGATCCAAGTTGAAGTAAACTAAATATATGGTGCAACAACTGTTAGTTTGGTCAATCTTCATCACACTAATCAAATGAGCCTGAGGTGTTGATTTTCACAGTAACTACTGACTTTTTAGCATGTTCCGGATTATTTTATAGTGTTAATTACTTTTTACATTTTTGAGGTTCGGAGTGATTTTTAAAACGGGTCATGAATTTTAATTTTCTCATATTACACACTGTTTGCTTCAGATTTTCCACATTTTGACTTGGACTTCTTTTTTTCTTTGTTCTGTTTGAAGAACTTAGTACTTTTGATTTCAGTAGCAAAATAATTTGAACAGGATGAGACAGACAGAAATAAAGCATCTATTTGATCTCTATACTTTCTCTTATTCTTTTGTGTCGTTAAGGTCGCATATCTGAATTTTAACCTATCATCATGTAAGTTTTATAGTGTGTTTTGGAAGCGGGAGAGTGTGAAATGTGTTGATGCTGATGATAGTGTCCAATTTGGCGACACTTCCCAGCTAACAGAGCAGGTAACAGAGAGCTTTTTCCAACTCAAATTTAATGATTCAAGCTGCTTAAGACTTGCATAACTTTTCCAAGTTGTAGTCAATGTGCCTGAATTCTTGAGTACTTCATAGTCTTCACTAATGAATGTAACCATTAAGACTTGAAATGTCTTTGGGGGGTAAGAAATAACATTGCTAATTTCAGATTTATGGGTTCGAATTTTAGTCGAGTATGTGATTCTTGCAAAGAGTTGTAAATATGTGTAAGTAAAGTTGTAAAACAGAGAGGAAATTAACTTTAAACAGATAAAGGAAACAAAATTAGAGCAAAAACTTCCAGTCTTTATAAATTTGAGGTTTTTCAGTAAGTGTTTGTAAAAAGGTTTTCATCTTTCGTAGAAATATAGCCTTCTCAGTTATGCAATGCTTTGAATGAAAAAAAAAAAAAACAAAAAAAAACCATTGTAATGTTGGTGTTTTGTGTATCTGTTTCACATCTGTGTTGCAGAGATTTGGTTCAAATTGGTGCATTTGGGTAAGAAACTAAGAAACCCTAATATTTCTTTCGGTTTAAAGAGTTGAAATGGATATGCATGTGTTTCTCTTTGTGAGATATAAGGGATTGAGGAATTTTGAGAGTGGTGGCTAGCTAAGGAAATAGAGAAGGAATAATTTTTTTTGTTTTGGGATCTAGAGTTTACTACAAAGTTGATTTCTCTTGATTTTTTGTTGTTTTAATATCTTTTGTTCATGTATTTGAATGCATTTTTTTTTTATTTGTGCCTATTTATCTAAACCCCTATTCAATTTGTTCAAATTCATAAGAGACTATTGGGTCTAATAATTTCCTTTTAATTTTTCAGGTTGTTTTTTATTTCTATGGGGGAGTTGGAGGTGTCCATGTCAGATTCATAAGGAAAAAGAAGCATTTTTCTGGATATATTAAAACATGTAAGAAATTGTTCTCTACTAACATGTTAGGAAAGATTAGAATTTTTCCAGTAAATTTGTTCTCTTTTGGTTAAATGGTTTAAGCAATATGGACAGATTACTTCAAAATTCAAATTGAATGATGGTTTATTGATGTGAATTATGTTACATGTTTAGTTTCTTTTAGTTTAACTATTTTGATATATTAATATTTAATTTATCCCCTTTCTCTTATGGTGTTTACTCAACTGTTGTGCACTATTGCTGCACAACCTCTGATGGTTCCATTGTTGGGCAAAAATTTGAGATTAAATTTAATTACAAAATAAAAAACTAGATCGCTATACAGACTCCGATGTTGTTTGCATATTTAGTTGCTTTGTAACTTAGTTGATTTGGGTTTGTACAGTTTTTTCCGTCTTGGAGCCACTGGCTTGCAAGTTGTCGAGTGTTAAATTGTTTACTCCTTGCTATAATATATTCTACAATAACATGTTAACAATTGTTTTAGACAACATGATCTGACCACATTTCCAAAGCAAATTAAAAAAGTAATGATCAACTCACATGTTAAAAAAATAATAAATTTAAAGAACATAAATTAACCACCACTGTCTGCTTAGTTTAACACATATTTTCTCCACTTGATTGCTAAGAAAATGTTAAGAGACAAAACAACTTAATTTTAGTGCTATTGTCGTGATGAATGCTATTTTAACTAGCTTATTATGTTTTGGATAACTTATGAATTTAAGGTCTTCAGTTTTAATATTTAAACAACAATGTGTGTTTATTTTTCAGTGCAGTGGTTAAAGAAGAGTACAAGAAAAGTTCTGTTTTGTTTCTCCAGAAAAGATTAAGGATAAGAAAGGTGAGTTTGACATAGAAGATGAAATTTCAACTTTGAGTTTTAAATCTTTACTGTTTATTTTTTTATTCAGTCTTTGGCAAGCCATCATACATAATAACATAACTTAGCATTTACCAAACAATTAAACATGTAACATAACTTAACATTTACATTTTTCATTTACAGTTGGTGGTCACGAATCAAGTCACTATCAACTTTATATCAACTTTGGAGCATGCCTTAAAAGTGTAAGTCATATTTTTTATTCTATTTTATAAGATGAATGAAGTTGTGAAGTTTTTGTTTTATGAAACATAGTTAATATATATAATTTCTTAAACATAATACATGCAAATATAAAAAAATTGTAAGCTGTATCGATGAAACATTTTTTATGTAAAATTTTTCCAACATTTTAGGTTTAAGAAATATTGATGCCTGAAATCCTGTCATCAATTTTTTCCATCAAAATTTTTCAATCGGTTCGGTTCTTTTCAAATATGTATAATTTCTTTGTGCAATGTCTCTTTTAGTTTCTTGGTCAAGCATTTAAAATAATTACCAACTATTTAGTAGAAGTAGTTTTGTAGAAAATGCTTGAGCTTCTTGGAATACCTGTTTTAAAAACAAATGGAAAGACTGAAAAACTGTTCATAGAGTTAAATGGTGACAGTCAACCAGATATTTCATGCAATTCCAGTCGGTATCAATATCTTAGTCACTTTAACTATTAACAATATTTTCTGCCTTTTCTTATTTAATTTTTATTGCCCCTATTTGTATCTTGAGTTTTGTAATAGGGATAGATAAAGATGTGATTGTCCTATATATATTTTGGTAAATCATTTTTCTTATATCCTTCTGTTACCATGCTTGCTCTGGATTCTACAGGTTTTTTAAAGTTTATTTGGTTGCTGGAAAAAAAAAAAAAACTGTGAAATGAAGGGCTTCAGAGTTTGATCATTTGTGCCTCAAATTTGGTAAGGTTTTTTTCCCCTATGTAATTTTGATTGGTAGTGGTACTTATAGATTTTCATCATAAATTATTGTATTCTCTTGCAAAGAAGTTCATTTTTGACACTTACGTAAACTTTAACACCACTTCACCAGATAACTTAAATCTGTTTTGTTTGATCATTATGTTATAATATTCTATGTGGTTGCAAGTTTGAAAAATCTAGGGAGACAGATCAGTTATGAACAAATTAGCATGGTTCATCCTAATGCTATATAAGTTAGGTTGATGATTTGTTTCCTCATTTCTTCATTGGTGATTTGTGTTTTCAGTGACTTTCCATTCTTGGGTAATAAGTTTTTGTCAAGAGTTAAATGTGTTCAGTTCTTTTTTTTTTAATTTCTGTTGTCTGTGGTTCTGTGTCATGTGATTAGAGGTTCCAAAAGAGAGACATTACTTATTTTATTTGGTCAGAGGAGTGGGGAGGAAGTTCTGTTCAATTTTGGTTTTTCCGATGGCTTAGGAAGAAATTATGTCACTATTGATCTTACAGGTGTCCAGCTTGCAGAAATTACAAGGTATGCTACAATAGATGTATCCCTTGGTTTGTCATTTTGTTACTTGATTACTGAGGTTATATTTGGGTGCCCTTTGCTTCGTTCTACTGTCAATTTTTGCCATGATTTTAGAAACAGTTTAGGGTGCATGTTGGGATTTGATTTGATTTCTGATAAAGGGCATGGAAGTAAGCAAGTTGTTGGTAAGAAATCCAAACAATTGCAGTTGGAGGAAACAAATTCTTTATTCCTCATCTTTTGTAAATTTTTTAGTTTGTGATTCTCTAGAGTGTGCATATAATTTTGGAACAAAATGCGAGAGTTCAAGATTTTTAGTGTTGTAAAACCAATTTGCTTTCAGAGGGATCGATTGGGCATCCATTAATGTAATGCTTTTATAATCTATTTAACATTCCCGCGGCAACGCGCGGGCAACCTTTCTAGTAGTTTCTAAAGAGTGGTATTAGCTCTAAAAGAAAGCCACTTTGTCCTCCTTTTGACCTTGTTTAATTTTTTATAGAGCAGTGCATGATGATTTTTTCTTTAGTGCAAATTTTTTTGCGAGTGAATTCATAGGCCTAATGTAAGTTGGTTAAGAAAATTTATTGTGAAGATGTTACTTTTCTATTTCTTTTTGGTATACTAGAAGATGAGAAATTATACATATAAAATTTTTGTGTGCATATGTGATGGAAACGTAAGGAAATTATATGCTTTTCTACTCACATGATGTTACATCCCGATCCGGGCTCCACCACAACCCATGCTCGACTCTATCGTAGCACAATATTGTCTGCTTTGGGGCCCGACCACACCCTAACGGTTTTGTTTCTGGGAGCTCACGCGAGTAGAACTTCCCAGTGGGTCACCCATCCTGGGAATGCTCTGGCCATTCTCGCTTAACTTCGGAGTTCCAATGGATTCCGAAGCCAGTGAGCTCCCAAAAGGCCTCGTGCTAAAGGAGGTGGGCATGTACATATAAGGCATAAATGATGCACTCCCCTGGACGATGTGGGATCTAACACATGAGCTCTGTATGTTTAATGCACATATGAATTGATCTCATTTACGTGTATCATACATCCACTGACAAATTCTCGTTTGCGTGAATCATAGATTGACGAAAAATGACAGAGCTGAGAATTTTATGTGAGGAGACTGTAGTATTACTCCCTTATGTCTTCATAGAATATACACAAAAACTTCAACATTGATTAATAAAAATCAGCTTTCTTTTTGTTGAAAATATCAGCTATCCTTTCTAATGTACAATTATTTGTTCCAAAACTATAAGTTTTATACAAAAATACTTCAAGAGCTTGATTAGAGAAAAGAACCCCTCATTTACCTAATTGTCATGTTTTAATTGATTTTTTGCTGTGAAATTTCTTTGTGCCCTTCCCATTACAAAGTCAAGTAGGTTTTTTTTTTTTTTTTTTTTTTTAAGTATTGACATGCTCTAATTAATTCTTAGTTATGAAATTTCTATCGTGCCATTCTTCCATTACAAAGTATTAAATTTGTATTTTTTTTCTAGAGTATAATAGATGCTGTTCATTATCTACCGTATTGAATTTGTGTATTTTCTTCTAAAGTATAATGTTATTTATTATCTACTTTGTCAATGACTTCTATGTGAAAAGCCTATTGTTTTTTTTCTCTTAAATATATCATCAGAATAACTTTTAAAAGGAAGAAAATATGGCCGTTCTTGTAACCAAAAGAGAAAATATGACCCTTTCTTTTTGTTTCAACTATTAACATTGAACGAGATTAATCAAGCTGTATTTGTTGGAAAACATAGTTTGAGACCGATTCATCGCACTGGTCAATAATTATTGGAATAAGTCAATATTTAGGGAAAAATGAATGTAAATATTGTAATTATTAGAGTCTTGTTTTAGGAAGGATATCATGTCTTTTCCTTTTGTAAATGTACTATTTATTCAAAGTTATGGAATACAGGAAAATTAATCCGTAAAATTTTACATGGTATCAGAGCCAAGGAGCGGACCCGTACTGTACTGCCACATGATGGGTGGGTCCCCTTGGTCCCGCGCGATGATGGTCGGTCCCTTGGCCCCACGTGTAGGGTGAGTCCCCTTGGCTCCACTTGGTTGTCGATGTGTGGATCTCCCCCGTGTGACCCACTAATTGGGTCTCATGTGAAGGGGCGTGTTGAATCCCTCATCGGCTGTAGTAAAAGATAAGTAATAGTTTAAATATCCTAACCCCACTCTAACTAACACCGATGCCTTTTGTGATAAAACTCCACACCTGACAGATTGTACAAGTGGTGTGCAAGTGGTAATTACCAAGTTGGGGACAATATCGGTGTTGTTGGAAGTGGGCCGTATGGCCCTTCTCTCTGATAATTCTACAATAATAACCAATCAATTCTCTAGATTTGGCAATGCATTTGTTCAGAAAAATTGGACAAGAGATGTACCAAATAATTCACTGAACATAATTTCACCCTCATTCACTTTTTCGAAGAGGGTTTTATTAATTTTATTTTGACCCATTCTAGACTAGTGTCTATTAATTACAATCCTTCATTAAAAAACACTTTTGATTCCAACATGAATAAATCTTAACTTTGGAATTTGGGTGTTTGTTTGGTTTTGCGGTTGCATTTAGGTCGAGCCCTCGATTACTTACGAACTCTTTTTAGAGGGAACAAGCCACTCGTTGTTCTTGGATGATTTGGTTTGGGATTTTCAGTGAGTGAATGACCCACTTAAAAAGGTTTTGTGTTTGTTTCTTTGAATACTTAGAATTTATTTGAGAGAATTTGGTTGAATAAACCCGAGATTCGATTTGGACTTTGTGGTTAATTTGGTTGAGATGAACCAGGGACTCAATTTGGATTTTACGGTGAATTTGGTTGTGATGAACCAGTGATTCGATTGGGTTTTTGTCTTTGTACAATTGCATCTGGACTGAATCTATAGATTTTCTATGTATCCTTGGCAGAATCAAACCGACATAGTTCATTATTTTCAATGAGTAAATGACCCACTGAAAAAAAAAAAGAAAAAAAAAGAAAAGAAAGTATTTTGGTTTAGATTTGATGCCTTGTGCAGTTTCAGATCGTGCAGGTAAGGAATTTTGTGTCATTTGGAACGAGTCAACGACTTTGTTCTATCTGAGATTTGAAACGGCTTTTATACCATTTGAAATTTAAATCTGCTTTGTGCCATTTAAAATTTGAAGACTCTTGGTGCCGTTTGAAATTTGATGCATCCTTGTGTCATAGAGTGGGCAACATCCCATGGGAGCGGCATTCCCCATAAAGTTAGGAACTTTATCTGCCGACTTCTTTCTTCGTCTTGTAGAATTTACAACCCCTAGGCAAGGGTAGGCCCAAAGTTATTAAAGAAACCACATGATTTCAAATTTGAGAGCTGTAGCTTTTTTTTAAGGAAGTTTTAACGAAAATTTCGTGGTACTGTTTACTTTAATGAAAAATCATATTTTTACACTAAAAAATCAAACTTGATACTATACATTTTACCCTTTATTTTATCTTTATCGTTAAAACTTAAAGTTTTCAAGCTCTTTTCATTAGTTTTTTTTTTTTTTTTTTAATTAAAGGTTGCTACGTGAGTGTCTTTCCCTGTTAATTGGGGAAGTTGTTGGCAAACTTTTTATTTTTTTAAGAAACTTTACTGAAAAGTTTTTGGTACTGTTTATTTTAATAAAAAAAATTATATTTTTACATTAAAATTTAATCATGGTACTATTTACTTTACTCTTTATTTTTCTCGTATAATTAAAACTCAAAATTTTCAAATATTTTTCATTAATTTTTCTTTTTTTATCTTCTCTTCTATGTGAACTTGGACTTTGACTTCACATGGCAGACAAAATAAGCATCTTTTAGCTATTTATTTGGAGATGCGCAAAGGCATTCTTTGATCATATTGAATCCCAATTGGTATGCTTTTATTTTGCTGCAAGGAAGCTGCAAGGAATTTTGTTTCCTTGCATACTTGCCACGCCATCAAAGAGGGATCAAAATTTTTTATTTCAAATACACCCCTCCTTAAGCTCTAAAGCTATTTGGATCCTCCCTTTTTCTTTTTGAGAGACCACGCTTACGGTATACGTTAGACTTCTAAATGCTTAATGTCATTTCTAACCGAAAAAATTAAACATAACTCTGTCCAAAATTGTAGTCTGTAAAAAAAAAATTAAATAAATAGCGTCAAGTCATATTCATATATCATCTTTAACCGAAGAGACTAAACATAGCTTCTCAATTATTTATTAGTTTTAAGTTTATACTTTAGCTTTATTAGTTAATTTAATTAAACTAATGTTAGATGTTTTCAAATATAGTCGTTGAATTTGAATTAATTATTGTAACTGAAAAGCTGGGAAAAAAAAGGGCTAAAAGGGGGTTACGTTTGGCCAGCCTGATGCTCATTTGACAAAATAATGGTATGGTGGGCTCTATAAAGTTTAATCCAATCATATGTTGGAGATGAGATTTTAAATAAATCAAGACATTTTTAAATTTTGAACCTTTAGCCCCTTTCATTTGAGATGACCTAATCACTTGCAGACGGGACCTGGGCTTAGGGATGGCAATTCTAACCGTTAAAACCGATAACTGTGGATAACCGTCCGAATGGATTGGATTTGGGTATGAAAATTCGGGTATCATTTGGATATGGGGAAAAACCGTTAATAATATTCGGTTATGGTTTTGGATATGGTTATAGGGGTCCCCAATCCATATCCGTAACCGAATCCGAACCGAATTATATATAATATAATAGTATGTATTTATAATCATATAATACATATATATATATATATATATACATACATACATACATATTATTCATTGAATCCATTACCTTGAGAATACAAAAGTTGTAATGTGTGAGTTACATTTTGTGGGCAAGTTAAAAAGTTTTGATATGAATGAAAATCTATGAGAATCTAGACTAATAGTACTTATAAGAGATATTAAAAATCAACTAACATTATCAATATTTATCTTTAATTTTTATGCTACACAAGATCCATTCATTAAATCACTTTATACATCAAATATTTAGTGACGAAATTAATATTTACTAAATTATCATGTGTTAATTGAACAAATATATTTTTTGTATTGACGAAGATGGGTATAACCGTTAACCAATGGGGAATCCGTTACCCGGTGATACCCGATGGTTAATTTGCGGTTATGGATATGGTTAATTTTCGTGGTTATGGGGATGGATATAGCATTTCCGTCCCCAAACTGAACCGTTGCCATCCCTACTGGGTTGTTGGGGACCACGTGAACATGAGGAACTCCATCCCTTTTCTTTGCTGCATATCGTCTCTTAGCATTTTTAATCCCTGAATTAGATAAATTTGAAGGTAGCAACCCACAGCAAACAATTTCATTGTCTTTTCTTCATCTGTTCCAGTGAGCAGTGGCGAAGCCAGAATTTTTCGAGAAGAGGGGCGAAATTCAAAAGAGTGCAAAGTTCAATCGAAACTGTTGCTTTCACATTAGAGAGTGCAAAGTTTTGAGTCAATATTCATACTAGAAAAATAGTCTCTTCACCAAAGCAGTTGTAAGCAATAATATCAAAGCCAATGTAAGAAGTTTAAATTAGCTAGGATTAGATCCTAAAAAATATTAGGCACTAGTCTCGGACTGGGACCTAGCAGATAGGTGCCTAGGTGAGATCAGGAGCCTAGCTGAAGTTAAATTATCATAAAAATAAACATTAAACAATATTTACATTGTTTTTAAAAAGTAATACAATATTTATAAATAATGTGAGAGTTTAAGATAAATATTGTGGGAGTCTTAAAAGAGAAAATAAAAATACATACAAGAATAAAATAAAAAATAAAAAATAAAAAAAAGGAGAAAAATGGATTAATAAACCACAAAAAAGATGGGTCAGAAGAGAAATGGGTTAATAATGTGAGAGCTTACAAACCACTATATAGTTCAATAGAAATGCTACACCTGTCCATTTGATTGCTCCAAGCTCCTGCTATTTTGATAACCAAACATCCCACTTGCTCCCATAACCTGATAACCAAACAACATTCTTCTTCCTCCCATAAACCCCACCAGACATGGCTAACCAACCCTCACCTCCTCCAACCTCTGCCGTCCTACAACCCTACTCGTCTTCTTTTCTAGCCTCTTCCCGCCGACCCCACCTCGTCTCCTCCTCCAAGCTCTCCCCTCCGGTACGGAGGGGCTGAACCAGTCGGAATTTCGGCGAGGGGAGGGGCTGAACCAGAGCTCCAGTTGTGTTTTCCGGCGATGGGAGTGGCAGCCGCCACTCCTCGCCCTCATGTGGCTTCGCCACTGGCAGTGAGAGCCCACTTCGGCTCATCTTGGTATTTGGTGGGAAGGATCTGGACGTCCTTTCTTCTGCACAGTGATTTAGAGAAGAACATGCCGCCGTTGACGTTTGGAATCGAACGAGATGCAGTGGGGACTGCTGCTCCCTGTTGCTATAGTGGGGACAGGCGATGACATCGTCATTTTGTTGCTGCTTCCTTGTTCTATACGAGATGCAGTATTCAAAACATTTGTGGTCTTCATAATTTCTTCATGGCGTTAGTTAGGGCCGGTCCAGAGATTTTTGAGATCTGGATGATGCTAAAAAATATGCCCTAACTTCATATAAGAAAATTATTTATTTTCACACATAAGATATTGATAAAATTGTACTTAGAAAAGCACTTCAAAATCAATAATTTAAAAACACAAAAAGACTAATTTGTTTTGCATCGAGAGAAGGAAACCAAAAAATTCTGAGCTTACAAATAGGTAGATGATGAGTTTTGTTTTCCATTTGAACTTTTAAAGTGTTTTTTTTTTTTTAAATAAATCGTGAGGTGTTTTTTCTTACTAACCTTGTCAATATGGGACTAAAAATTAATGATGTTTTTGAGTCTTTAATTGGTATGTATAAGTAATGAATAGACACTAAATTAAACCTTTTGAAGACACATCATATGATTTGCAAATTTGATCTAAAAACTTGGTCTACGCATTACTCTTTGTTGAAGATTAAACTTGAATTGGAACAATATTAAAAAAAAAAAATAACCCACATAACTACTAGCTACTAACTAAAAATAAATAAACAATCAAATAAAAATTCATAAAAATTGAAAAGAATAAACACGCACATAACATTTTTAACTTATGACTTGTCGTTAATTTTAAACAACAAAAACCATTGCTTCTAATTAAACTTCATGATCATTTAACCAAATTTTGAAAACTTATACTCTTATGAAAAGAAATTTGTAAAAATTGAAAAGTAAATAAGCACGAACACATGATGTTTTGAACCCAAGACCTTCTCATTAATTTCAAAATGACAAAACCACCACATCTAATTAAATTTCTTTCTCATTGAGCCAAATTTTATAAATTTATACTCTTATGAAAACATATATAAATATACCATCCTAATAATTTGGGTGCCCCCAATTTTTTTGGGCCCCGAGCAGTAGCTTTGTCCGCATGGGCCTGGGCAGGCCCTAGTGTTAGTGTACAAATGTCGTAGTGTAGAGACTTCAATTTCCTAGCACCTCCACATCCACATATAGACACGTTGTGCTGGAAATTCTTTGATTAGCAGATTTCGACCTTTCCCATAAAGATCACTTTCTGGCACTTCCGTGTCTACGTGGAGACAAGTTGTGGCAAGAACATTTTTTACGAGTAGATTTTGACTTTTTCCGTAATGATCACTTTCCGGCATCTCCGTGTCTACATAGAGACATGTTGTGCCAAAAAAAATTTTGACGAGTAGATTTCGACATTCCTCGTAAAGATCACTTTCCGGCACCTCCGTGTGTACGTGGAGACATGTTGTGCCGAGAAAATTCTTGACGAGTAGATTTTGACTTTTCCCGTAAATATCACTTTCCGGCACCTCCGTGTCTACATAGAGGCAGGCTGTGCCGAAAAAATTATTGACGAGTAGGTAACATTCCCTATAAAGATCAATTTCCGGCACCTCTCTGTCAAGTGAAGACATGTTGTGCCGAAAAAAATGCTTGATGAGTATATTTGAGCTGCTAAAGATGGAACACCTTGAAGGTGTTCACTTTTCGGCATCTTTGTGTCTGCGTGCAGATATGCTGTGCATAGAAGGTCTTGACGAGAAGACTTCGACCATCCTTCTATGCCAATTGGTTACGTTCTTTCGAAAAAAGGGCAAGAATTGCTGTACTTTTCCTGTGGCAGGTACCTTTTTTGTTCTTGCATGCCGAATTGCTACAATCATAGGAAAGCTAAGCTTGTCTAATTTCGAAGAGCACTTTGATAGCGGAGAAGGGTTATTGCTTCTGGTTTTTCTTCTTGCCCAGCGGCTTTGATCCGGAAGATTGCTCCTAGAGCAAAGAGGGATTGGCACCATTTTGATTTGTTATAGAGAGAGGTCCTTCACTGGAGCATCTCTTTGTAGGAGCATATAGGAAACTGTTAGAAATTTTGAGTAGAAATTTTTTTGTCCCACATTGACCATTTCTAAAAGGTTTCCTCATTTTATAAGGCTTTGTTCCTTAGAGCAACTCCAGCCGTGTGGAGTGCTCGGGGGACGGGGGAGATCAAAGGGCCCGAGGCTCGGTGGGGAGAGCTCCAGCCATGGAGAGCCGGAGGGCGGGTGGGAGGCCGAGCGGGGGGGGGGGGGGGGAGTGGGGAATCGATGGGCCTGTGGCCCGAGGGAGAAGAGTTGTGTCAGGCGGGAAAGAGAGAGAGAGAGAGAGAGAGGAGAAGATAGAGAGTTAGAAACATAATAATATTTTATGGATTGGGTGAGAAACAAAATATTAATATTATTGTCTATTGCCTGGGGGAAGGGCTCCAAGGGTGGAGATGCAAATGTCAATTACTGTTCATTAATGACAGTTACTATTCATTAAAGGCAGTTACTGTTCAATATGGTGGATTGAATAGTGGATTGCCAGGGGGAGGGCTCTATGGGTGGAGTTGCTCTTATAGACAATGATTGGAATGATAGGCATTGGAGACTAAAATTAGGCCCACCCTTGGGGTGTACTAATTAATTGGTACCAAAAGATGGGCCTTGGACCTCTTGGGCTCGGGCTCTAATAATAAATTTATTATTTTCAGATTTGATTAATTATTTTTAGGGTAAATTACAAAAAACTACCTCAACTATTGGGTCATTAACAGTTTCATACCTCATCTTTAAAAAGTTTCAATGTCATACCTTTACTTACGAATTTGTTTCAATTTCATACCTTCCGTCAGCCTTCCGTCAATTCCTCCGTTAAATGCTGACGTGGCACACTTTATATTAAAAAATTAAAAATATTAATTAAATATTAAAAAAATTAATAAATTCTTTTTTTTTTCTTCTTCTTCTCTCTCCTCCTCCTTCTTCCTCGGGCCGAATCTTCCTTTTTTTTTTTCTTTTTTTTTTTTTCTTCTTCTTCTTCTTCTTCCTCGGGCCGAACCTTCTTTTTCTTTTTCTTCTTCTTCTTCTTCTTCTCTCTTCTTCTTCCTCCTTCTTCTTCCTCGGGCTGAACCTTTTTTTTTTTTTTTTTTCTTCTTCTCCTCCTTCTTCTTCTGGGCAGGGGCTGAACCACCTTTTTTTTTTTTTATATATATTTAATTAATATTTTTAATATTTTTTAAAGTTTTTAATAATATTTTATTATTTTTTTAATATAAAATGTGCCACGTCACATGCCATGTTAGCATTTAACGGAGGAATTGACGGAAGGCTGACGGAAGGTATGAAATTGAAACAAATTCGTAAGCAAAGGTATGACATTGAAACTTTTTAAAGATGAGGTATGAAACTGTTAATGACCCAATAGTTGAGGTAGTTTTTTGTAATTTACCCTTATTTTTAATTAATTTTGAATTTAATTAATTAATTATTTTTTACCAACAAACTCATCTTTTCAGATGAAGTTTGAAGTGTGAAAGAACGCAGAAACAAAAACACCCCTATGAGAAGATGTCTCCCAACAGATGCATCCCTTCCTCATGCCTGTTGCGAACGTGCATAATCATATTATATATACATCCATCCGCATAACATTTAGAACACAGAAAATCAACATTCTTCTTCTACAATCACAAATATCCTTTCTGAGAGAACCACATAAATTCGCCAGAAGTCAAGTTTTCCGGTGCTAGAATTTTGACTTGATCGTTGAATCCTGATGAAGCAGACGTCCGTAGAACTACAAGCATTGAGTAGGGGTGAAATTTCTGTTTCAATAACATTGCGGTACGCAAGCCTTGATCTTCAATATTTCTGTTTAATATTATTCATTGTTCATACACTGTTTGCATTTATTATTTATTAGCATAAATAAATTTATCACAGATATCCAACAGAAACTAACTTTGCTTCGAAGGTCCTGTGTCATGAAGTGGAGATTAGTGTAAGGAAATAAATAATAAAGAAGAATAAAACTTTTACCTTTGAATCTTCTTCCTCGTGAAAGTTCTGCGTAATTACAGCCCTTTGCTCCTTTATTCTCTTTCTGTTAAGCCTCTCTCTCTCTCTCTCTCTCTCTCTCTCTATTTTTTGCAGTTTTTGTTCCTCTCCTCCGGTGCCCTCTTTACCCTCTCTCAGCTCTTGGTCGTCAGTCTCCTCCTTTTATTTGAATCTAGCCTTCGTCATTTTACAGACGCAAGGAGCAGTTCAGAGATCCTTTTCCACCCTGTTACGTGTGCCACTTTCCGAGGATGCAGAGAGGTTGAGAGAATGCCATCACCTAGTGGAGAACATGAGAGTGTTGGGAGAGTTCCATACATACACGAACTCAAACTTGTCACACATCGAGGTCCATGCGTGAGTTGTAGAGAATTTCTCTTTTTTCTTATTAATATATTTTCCTTTGTGTAAATATATGGTTCAACAATATCTCGTTTAAGTGAACAGTTCTGGAAACTTGACCACTTGACATTAATATAAATACCAGATAAACTTATCCACAACGAGATTAACACCTGATCCCGTGACATGAAAGTTCTTTATTTTATGAGACTCCTCAACCTTGTGGGGTTGAATTTATTTTGGGAGAACATGGATCAGATTGTGGCGTTGGATTACACATACAGATTTTCAAACAAAAAAGTCAAGCAAATGTACAGCGATTGAATTTGAAACTATGTTACAGTCAAGTTTACATAAGTCCCACTAAAAACACAAACCAGAGTTTAAAGAACAACGTTCACCGAGGATACACATATATCAGAACCGAGTCTTGTGGAGCCAATTTAGGTTGATATTCTCTTTGGCCACAATTATCCTTACGTTTTTGAGATACGACGAGAATGATTCCCATAAATATTTTGTCTCTTCATCACAGACCACTTCCTCTAACTGCTCAAGATCCACGACTGATGGAGGCAGCTCCTGCAACCTTGAGCATTGCCTCATGTTGATCTTTCTTAAACTACTCATTTCACCAATGTCTTCAGGCAACACCTTGATGCTGAAGCAATCAGATATATCTAGAAAGTTTACCTTTCCCAGGTTCTTCATCGAGGTTGGAAGCTTCGACAGTTCTGTGCACGATCTTAGCCTCAACAATTCTAAATTTTCCAACTTTCCAATCCCTTCAGGCAAGGCAGATAGCTTATGACAGTTAGTGACACTGAGCTTCCCTAGTTTACTAAGATCACAAACCTCTGCGGGCAATTCCATTAAATCACTGCAATAGTCGATGTTCATTTCCTCTAGATTCGGGAATGCTGACGAGATTGGGATGGAACAGTTGTTGAAAGATTGACCAATGTTACACATGAACAAGGATATCTTCTTCAGACTCACCAATTGTATGAGATTCTTGGTTATTGAAGGAATTGAGATGCGTTCTAATCTGATTCTCCTAAGATTTGGTAACGAACTCAAAAGTTGGAAGTTACTCAATTCAGCCGGTAAGAAACCATAATTTGTGACTATCACAACCTTCAATTTATCCATGTTGACCACGGATTCGGGTAAGGCATAGTTCTTTGTCTGGAAATTCAACACTAAAACCTCAACTTCTGGCATTTGCATGTCGTGCCATTTTGTTGAAAACCCTTCATCTGCAAAGTAACAACTGTAAGTATGAGGAGGGGAAACTAAAATGAAAGTATTAATGCGTGTGCGCACGACCGTGTGCAAGAATGACTGGTTATTTGTGCACGTCTACATAATTGCTAAAGAGAAAGGGAGAGATGGAACAACCAGTTGTTATGGATAATAAGCGGGCCTTCATCAGCTGATGCTTCTGTTCTCTCCACCATTTTGGAAGATTATCTCCACATATGTCAATAATCAGTCTTTTTCTATGTTCCACCGGTCCTTTTTTTGTGTTGTATATCGCCAGCTCCCGAAGAACATCATGTTGGGTAACAAAGTGCTCACTATAGTACCCATCCCCCTCCATCTTGTCCTTCCTGGTGATGATCAAAACTAATTTTCTTAGAAGAGATTCTTCAACCAACATATTGCAATAACAAGTTATTAGCATCAACCAGTCGTGAATATAAAGGGGAAAATAGAGCGAACATATTATACAAGAGAAAACAAAGCATGCACACCTTGTAACAACAAGATTAGCTAGACTTCGTTTGGTTAGCTCGTAGAGGTTTGCAATGCACTCTATATCTGTATCTACATCATATAACTCTGCCCAGATATCAATGAGGGTAGCAGCTGGGATTCTTTGGTCTTCCGGAAATGAACCTAAGTCTAAGAAACATTCCTTGATGCCAACCATTTCTTTATCCAAGGCATCCAAGCTTCGTTCAAGGCACAAAAGCAATTCAGTCTCTGAATCAAGAATAGAAAAACCTTTAGACCATTCAATTACTCTTTTTTGCCATATCTCTATAGGCTCCCCGCAAAGCGATCTCCCCACCACTGTAATAGCAAGTGGAAATCCCTTGCAACGCTCAACTATCTGCAGGATAATTTTCCAAAACAAAGTAAACTACCTTTTTAGTTGCAAAGCCAAAACTCAAGTTATGGAGATGAGAAAATGGCAAAATAACCATCTACATAAATCTAATTTTAGTTTTAGGCCACAAGTATGCTCAAATGCATGATTACTCACAGGTTTATATGGTAAAGTGAACATAATATCTTGATAATTTTCCAACACCAAGTCAACTAACTTTTGACTATACATTTTTGTGCACTGCAACTAAAAAAGTACCTTTTCTGGAAGATCTTTTGGAATATGAGAGCTCTTATCTCCAAGGGATGCTGAATGATGAAAAAGTTTCATGGCATTGTCATGATCCAATGATCGCAAATGATACAGGAAACCATATCCCCGAAATTCAGACCTAGATGTCACCAAAAACTTGTGATTTTCTGTTTTGAATTGATCAAACTTCTCCACAAGGGATTCTGATCCAGACCAAACATCATCCAGGACAATCAGTAACGGATTCTGCCCTTCTTCCTTCAGAAAACGTTGCAGCAAAGTCACTGCACTGACTTCGTTTTCGAAAGTAGGTGCCGGGAAACCCTTGCGTTGATATAGATCTTGAACAATATTTTCCAATTTAGGCTTTTTTGAAACCGTGACGAAGAAGATATTATCCTTGAATGTATCTATCCAAAGAAAACATAATAAATCTGTCATTGAGGCGTTATTTAAATCTGCCATAGTTGTACAAAGTTAAAAACATATAGAATTCCGAGCGCTAACTTATAAATATATGAACGATACCTTTGACATCCTGGTCTTGACAAAACTTTGTAGCCAGAGTGGTTTTCCCACATCCTCCGGGAGCAGTCAGCACAACCATTGAAACATTTTTGTCCTGTAGAAGCTTCATCTTCAGCTCCTTTAGAGGAAAATCCAATCCAACCACAAGCGGCGGAAGTTGAGGTACTGCACACCAAGCTTCACTGTCGGGTTGTTTTGGTATCACCAGATTCGATTCAATTCTGCTGAGCACATTCTCTATATTCCTCACCGAAAGCGAGCTGTCCTTCATATCCCTTATTCCCTGAACGTTTAGTATTTCCAAAAGCCGTTGAAGAGATTCATCCCATTCAATCAGCTTGTTGGCGTATTTGTATCTTTTGTACAAGCTCCACCATCGAACCTTTTTGCACTTCTCAACCACCTCTACGCCCTCCTCCAAATGTACTTTCAAGTTTCCCAGTTCCTTATCCGATAGATCCAATTTCTTGTTGGATTTTTCTATATCTTTCAACAATGGTGCCAAAGAGTCTAACCTGGATTTGATGTCTTTGAGGAGGGGCTTAAAAATTACATTCTTGGTAATCAGCTCATTGAGGCCATCATACAGCACATTGAACGCTGTTCCGAGAGCAGCCCCGCCGAGAAGGCCGCCTGGTCCACTCATTCCTTGATTCTTAACAACAAAAACAAACACCAAAATCAGAAAGAACTTACAAAAGTACAGGAAGATTGGCCGAAACGATCATTTTTCACCCAATTGCGGAAATTATCAGTTTTCAGTGGTATGTCACAGATACTTGGTTTTGACAAGAACTGAGAATTTGAGATTTGATTTCGGACCATTTAAGCCACTTTCCCAAAAACAATAGCAGATTAGAAACTGTGGTAACTGTGGAAAAGTGAGAACCTTAAATTTGGTTGCCAAAATAAAGAGATTAAGAAAACAAGCAATACAAAGCTGGATTTTCTCTTTCGTTGTTGGAGATCAAGCAAGAGAGGATAAACAAAAGTATATTTTTTTTCTCCAAACTGTCTGGGTTTTGGCATAGAAATACTTACTATTGAAGCTCGATAGAAATTTCGGAGTTGGAGCACGTTGACTTCAACAGTAGCTGCATCGCCATGTCTGGGAAATTTCGGAGTTGGAGTGGGGAGGGAGACTTGGAAATTCACCACGAAACTGCATCATGTTGGGAATCTTTCACAGCCACAAAGAGAACCCACCAACCATATTATTAAATTGTGACAGCAACTTTCGAAAGGAGACAAAAGCATAAAGACAAACGAAAGTGTTAGCAATAAACGATCAATATTTTGTTTTTTTTTTTTTTTCCTTCTGAAAAGAGAAGACGGCATATTATAAACGATCAATATTTAACCATGAACCACAGAGCAATAAATGATCAATTTTTAACCATTCTTTCTACTTTGCAGTAAACTGCTCTTCCAGACGAGCAGTGCCGATCATATTTTGAAAATTTTAATTTTGCAATATCGACGATATCAACTGTAATATAAATAGCATATCGATTACATATTTGCATTAAATTAAAATACGACAAACTGCATCTTAAAAATATTTTAATATATAATATTTAGGATAATCCTAAGAAGATTAAATATGTACACAAATTTTGAAAACAAAATGGCATATAAGTTGATGATTGATTTATTACTTAAGCGTTGATATACGTGCTCATTCATATTGGTGATACATCATTTAGTTTGTAAATTTTGTCTTCAAATTTAATTTCTCCAGCATTACCCAAATATCTATATCAGAGTAAGCAATAAAAGAAAACTTATACATATAACCAGATGTGTAATTTACATATGAGCCCTATCAAAAAAAAAAAAAAAAAAAATTACATATGAGGTGCAGTAAAAACTATTGCAGTCCTCTTAGATTAAGAATGTGATTGTGTAAATCCTAGTGTATCTAGGAATATCTTTGAATATTCTCTTTAGTAGTTAATATCCTATGAGAGTTTTAATTCTAAAAAGGTAAGGAATTAACCTTCCATACTACTGAATAGAACGCACCTCACAATTACACATATCTCTCTTTCTTTCTACTATTGCCGCACCCTCTCTATGGCCTCCATAGTTATTCAGTAAATTATGCCTACAACACGTTATCAGCACGCTCTTGACGCTGGGCTAAAGAGAGTTTATTCTTCAATCAGAGAAGTATTACGTTTTAATCATTGTTTTTATGATTAATTTATTATTTTAATGAATTGATCTACATGCTATTGATTTCTTGTTCCCTCTAATTCAGTGGATTGTTGAATCGTCACAAGTTTGATTTTCCTGATTTGGATTTTGCTAATAGAAACCACTTTATGTGGGATACAAGACGTGAATCTCCACTTGACTATTAAGAAACTGAGAACCCATTGAAGCCAACAATGGCATGGAAAGAGCTGAATAAGCCTCTGCCATGATCTTTATTCGAAGACTTATGCCCGAAGCATTACCCACATAAGTACCTCCCGAACGAGGATTCCATGGCTCTTTGGCTCGCTCCTATGGACCGTCTAATCATGAAAAATATTGCCTGAAGCACACCATGATTATGTTCATGAATAGGTACATATCTAAATTTATAACTCTGATTGAATTTTGACTGGAGAATACTTTTCCCGTCCTTCCATGTTTCTAACTCGCTCCTGAAGCAACAGTGTAGAAAAGGGAAATTTACCAAATTCTCGGATCTGATTACTAGCACAAAAGTGAGAGAAATGTATAGACCCAGTTCGGCTAAAGTCTATCGAAAGGTATAGACTTAGTTCGGCTAGAGCCTACCGAACAGTATAGACACAGTTCGGCTATAGTCCACCGAATGGCTCGATCCAGTTCGGTCGAAGCCTACCGAATGGTGATGCCCTACTTCGGCAGGGATGCACCGAAGGGCATGCTCTTCTTCGGTATAGGTGCACTGAACGATAATACTCTGCTTCGGCAGAGACCTACCAAACAAACCTATCCAGCTTTGGCTAGAGCCTACCGAACCCAATTCGGGGTCTGTCTCTCTCTCCATCCAATTTCGAGTATATATTTTTTACAACATATGGTAGAATCAGGGCCTGCCAAGGTGTGGCATCATGCCCGAAACATGATCCTTACCACCTAAGACCTAAAACTTTAAGAATAAGGGATAATATTCCCAAACCTTAACCCTGCAGAATCTACTTCTGTCTCGATGGAATAAATCATTGGTTATGCACCTGTTCACGCCTCTACCAATGTCGTTAAGGAGTACCATTCTTGTAGTCAATATGTGAAACTAATTTTGCTCCACCGAACATCGTTGGAAGAGCATAATTTTGACATGGATGGCCTTATTGGCCAAATCCCCTTAGTAAACCATTTACTTTGTGAACATTTTTTCCCATGTTCTTAGATTCAAGCTTGGTGTTTGTTTTAAGTTATGGATAATCTTATTGATATTGTCCTTGAATGCGAGTTAATTGAATCATGTTTCTTGTATACATGTGACCGAATTCAATTAAACTCGTGATTAGGCATGAATGTGGGAAAGTTAGTTGTCTAGATAATGCGATACTACGCACACTGACTTTATACCTAAATCACATCTCTAGCAACGACTTCAGGTCTATCCAACTTGATTAAGGGCATCGTCACGCTCCTCGTTGTATGAATGGTATTAAATTACCATGTCAGATACCTTATACTTTATCTGTTTCGGAAGAACGTCGTTGAGTCTTAAAGGATATTTGAGATGACAATGATCATGAATGAAACCACTGAAGAAAATAGAGTGAAATATCTTTGCACCACCTCCAAAAATGAGCCTGAAGCTTTGATTTGGGGCCAATGGGTTATCTCCCAACTGGAAACACACCACATATGGCTGGCCTGAAGCCGGGTGATTGAGCAGCTTATTTACCTTGGCATGACCTTTTGGTACACTTAGGTAAAACAATGATGCTACGACACATCTCCTTACCCGAAGTAAGGATCTTGTGCTTACAAGCACACTTTGCCAAGCCTGCTTGTTGGGGAAATTGATTTTATAAATCATCCCTCGCAAAGATACAAAATCACCCTTTTTCACAGTGGATTCAAGGGAAAATATATGGACTAATCTAACCAAAATGCGGATCATATAAATACTTATGGTTTTGGTTGATGAATCGACAAACTGGTCACATGTTTGTCCACACACATTGCTGCTAAACCTCCTACTGATTTTAAGGGTTCACCACCTTACTTATCCCATAAAGTCCAGGAGACTGGATAATGCCGGAGAGCTTATACTGACGGTTTTTTATTTATTTATTTATTTATTTATTTATTATTTTTATAAAGTATTGCATGTCTTTTAGGTTTATAATTGAACATTGAGTTCCCATGTTCACCCTAAATAGCCTCGCTTAGTGATCATAAAGCGCAATTTAAATGATCGCCCAGACCTTGTTGAATGTACCAAGTTTTCGGCATCTATCTAGGGCTATGCAATCTTGTACGCAGTTATGTTGGTTTGTCTTGAGGCCCATTGCCATCCAATCTATACGACGTTATAGTTGGTTACTGGGTACAAACATGACGCTTCGTATTTACGCGTTTTGGATGTGCATTCCATGTGCCAAGTTGCGCCGCCGCAACGTACCAATATGGGTCCTCAAAGAAGGATGTGAATCTTTGTCGATTATGATTCTCCTTAACACTAGCTCTCTTATAGCCCTTGCATGCGATCTCTTTACTGCTCATTTGTGGGTTGTCACTTCAATGAGACATTATTTGCACCATTAGAAGGAGATAAAAACATCAACATTCTTGTAGAATGACGCGAATTTACGTGGACGTTGCCCACGATGTCTCATCTCGATCCCCATACCGCACAAGTGTGATAAGCAAGTGCGATATATTCTAGCTTTCAGAACATTGCTCCAGACTCATTCCTCTGATCTAGCTAAAGTGAGGAGATCATATACCAGCTACAAACATGCCTACGGACGTCAAGTCAATATCCCTTAAGGGTGTGCCATCCCTGTTGGATGGTTTGGACGCCCCTATTGGACAGTCTGATACATCAGGCAGATAACTAATCAATTTGTCTTGTCCTGGAGCACGACATATCACTCGGTTCATAGGATTCACTTCCCTAGAAAAGGAAGACACAACACAACAATGAATCTATACTCGATCGATGTCTCAAATCATTTCCATCTCATGAGATTAATCCGGACTACTCCCGAGACTAGGGGTGGGTTCGGTACGGTTACCGTACCAAAACCCTCGTACCAATTACCGTACCAAACTTTCGGTTTGGTAAAATCTATTACCATTACCATACCAAACTTTCGGTATACCGAAGTTCGGTATTACCAAATGTTCGGTTGGCATGGTATTGTCATGGTAATTGCCACTTTATTTTGGGACAAAATTTGTTTTTGCTTTGTTCAACATTTCATATTTTGTGCCTTTGTAATAAGACAAAGATATATAAACCAAATGCATAGATGGAAGAAAATTCTCATAACAAATGGATTTCCACCTTCAATTGGATTTACAGCCGCATGAAATGTTGATGAATTACTTGAAAATTATAAGCCTGAAACAAAGAATGGAACACATAAAGCTGTACCATACTACCATAGGTCTACAAGGACAATGCGTACTGGTTGATTATTCAACGGAAACATAAAGCAGTACCGGTTGATTATTCAACGAAATGAGAGAGCGAGAGCGAGCAGTCACTAGTTTGTGTCTACTGTCTCTAGGGTTTATTTTTTAAATTATTAGAATATTATAAATATATATTATAATTTATAAACATGTGTTATATTATAATTATATATTATATAATTTATATAAATTATATATTATATTATATTTTTGGTACGGTACGGTAATACCGTGGTAATGGTATCCATTACCAATACCGTACCACGAAATTTCGGTACGGTAAAATACCGTACCATTACTGTTGGCACAAAAAATTTGGCACAAAATCGGTATGCCACGGTTGGTAATTCGGTTGGCACGGCAATTTGGCAAAAAAATCCACCCCTACCCGAGACTTGAAGTTCTTGGTCCAGTATACTAGTTTGGATAAGTTAATGGAATTGAAATAAGATTACCATCGATTATGTTTTCACTTATATGGTAGCTACCGAGATAAATGAAAAGCGACGATATCGAACCGTGTTCCATTGATTAAGTGACAACGTAGAACTTATTGGACAACCGAAATTACAATCCAGGTCAAATTCCTTACCAAAGTGTGTTTTGGACCTGTCGTTCCTACATTGCCTAAGGTAACCCTGATGTATTACAAGTGGGAAATGAAGTGTTATGAGATGAATGAAAGAGAACGATATGACGCAAGGTTTCTCTCAAACGTCATGTGATTGACAGCAGGATTATGAAATGTGGTTAGTGTTTCTCGATGGGGATATTGATACAGAAATGATATGTAAGTTCCCGAAGAATTACATGCACTGGTTCAAATAGTTCCAAACCACGAAACACCCTCTAAACTCGTTTGAGACGTTCACTTATGGACTTAATCAATCTGGTGGATGTGGTATACCCATCTAATTGATTATTTGATCAGTCAGGGATATGAATGAATGCCCTTGCATGTTAAACTATGAAGTTTTATTTCGAATTGCTAGAGTTACAATTTATGTCGTTGACATGAATCTCACTAAGACTCTAGAAGAGCTTGAGAAAACTGCCTAGCACTTGAAGATGGAATTTAAGATGAATGATCTTAGGAAAACTCGTTTATGACTTGACCTGAAGTTGAAGCATTTTTCTGACGGTATTTTGGTCTACCAACCAGTCAAACTACACCCTGAAGGTGTTACCCTTGAGTATACATGTGATCGTTCATACGTTATATGCAAATGAGACTCTTGAAGTGGTTATGGAATCCGAAATTCCATATCTGAATTCAACTTTGTGCTTCGTTGTACTTAGCTCATTGCAATTAGACAGGACATCTCAGTAAAGATGCAGCACCGCACCTACACACAACTATTGAATTGGTATTAAATACATATGTCGATGCAAATTTTTGCCGTCTTCAGTCTTGATGAAAATGCACCTGCAAAACAATCAACACCTTTGATCAAAGACCTAAGCCTCATGCGCCCACGAGGTTAGGGGGGTTAGGTCAACGGATCTCCGATGCCTAAGTTAGTTTATCTGAGAGAGTAAAGTGTTTAGGGCTTTTTTAGGGTTGCCAAAGCTCTCTGAAATTGGTAGAATATGAGGTATTTATAGGGCTAGGGCCGGCCATATAGGGTTTAATGGAGAAATATTCTCTAATTATTGCCAAGATATTAAATAGGCAATAATATCTTGAGATAATGGTGTAATTATCCTAATTTAAATAAGTTAGGATTACTTACTTGATTGGAGTCAATCTTTGATCAGGAATGAATTAAAGATAGGATCTGGGTAATTAATCCATATCTTTAGTTCCTTGCCAAGGGCAGGTGAGTTGTGGGCAATTGTGTTCAGCTGCTGAGACCTTCAGGGATGTGAGCTGCGCGTGTGAGCATCTGAGAAGCCTGCCCATTTATTGAGGGCAATCTTGTCATTCTTGAATAAAAGTCCACGTGTCGCCTCCAGGATTTTTGAGATTATTTTAGGCTCCACAAATGCCCCAACACCTACTGTGCTGCTCGCATGGAAATGGCAGTAGGTGTAGAAATCCCAAGCTTCTTGGGTTTGTAGAGTTGTTTCCCAATTTGAACTTGATCTTCTTTCTTGATTTGGAGATAGACTTTTTCTAAGAAACGAAAAATAATTGCCCCCAATTCTTATTTAACTCTGCCTTAAGTAGGGGATTAAATAAATTTGGAGAACAATCATTATTCCAACAAGAAAGAGAAGCCAGAGGATATTTTTTCTTCCCCTTCCCCTAGCGTTCTTCTTTTCTTGCCCTTGCGAAGAGTCGTCTCTCGTTGTTGTTCTTTTTCTCCATACCGCACTAAGGTAAGAAAAATTTGAACTTTCTTCTTCTTGAATTTTTTGGTAGCCTTGAGGGCTTGAAAAATTGGCTCGACGAGGGCCGAGGTCGTGAGTGGCACATGGCATAGAAGCCATGGGCTGTTGTGCATGAATGGATAGCACAGTGGTGCAACACAGGGGTTGGCTGGCGCGGGCCAGGTGGCACAGTGCGCTGGGGCGCAGGGAAACCGACCTGGGCCGGATCTTCATGTCTGCAGGGTTGGAGCCTGGGCTGGCAGTAAGAGAATGAAAGGGACCTGCATGGGCCGGCCCTCTTTGTGCGCATGACCTGGGCCGATAGGCCTGGGTTATTCCTTGCGGCGCTTGGCGCGTGGAAGAAAGGAGGAGGAGGAGGCGTGGGCCTCCCGCCATGCTGGGCTGAAAACAGCTTGGGCCGTGGCATGTTGGGCGTGAGAGAGAGCATGAAGGCCGTGAGGCCTAGCATGGGGCGCTGGGCTTGTGGTATTTCCAATTTTTTTTTTCCGTTCTCTTCTCGCGAGCTGCCTTCTAAATATTTTTCCTTGTACTTTTTTGCAGAGACCTTGAGATGTCTTCTTCCAATTGCAAAAGTGACGAATATCCTCCACCTTTGTACCGTCAAGGCGGTTCTTCCAGTAATATGGGTTACTTCAAGGCTGCACATGTCAAGATCAATTCCGATGAGCTGTTTCGGGATTTTCTTGAGGCGTACAAGCATGCAATTCCATCTGGGGTTCGCGTCAAGCGAGTGAAGGATGATAACGGCTATGAACCATGTAGTGAGGGTGTCTTTACTAGGAAGAGAGCTATCAAATTCCATCCGTACTACTTTGTGTTGGGATTTACTTTTTTTCATGCCGCGTCTTTTCTAGGAGGTGATCTGCTCCATGAAATGCGCGCATGCTCAGTGCTCCCCAAATGCAGTTCGTGCGATGGTGGGATTCTCAAACTTGAGCAGGTTCTTTGATTTTGGCTTGACCATAAATGAGTTCTGGTACTACTTTGAGATCGGCCACAAGGAAGGTGTGGGGCAGCTGAGGTCTCGCCATAGGCTGCTCAATGCTTCTAGCAAAGGCTACCATGAGTGGGCGAGAGATACCTTAGAGGTGAGTGAATAGTGGAAGTCTGACTCTTCTCCTGAGCTGCGTGTCCCGACTACCTTTATTAGTGGTAAGTGAACTTCTTCATTTTTATCCTGCTTGAATTTTTGTTGAGCTGCTCCATGACTTCAATTTATCGATCTTCTTTCTTACTTTTCGTAGATTCGAAATTTGGCTCAACTCTAAAGACTTCAGCAGATATGAAGAAAGTGCATGTCGCATTGGGCATTCCTGCTGAGTACAACGAGTGGCGCTGGCTGCTCAGCCCCCTTCGTAGGGAGAAAGGTGTCTGCTTCTTAAGGAAGAGATAAAGTGGATAATGGACAATGCGTTGGCTCGCCCGATCGTTGCTGTAGAGCCTGCTGCCAACGAGGGCGGAAAGAAAAGATCTTCCTCACCTGCTCATAAACCTTCGATCGAGAAGAAGCAAAAGACTTCTTCTGCTGCTCGTGGGAGCTCGTCTACTGCCGATAAGCTTGTTATTGATCTAACTTCCCCCAATGAGGTGAAGAAGACCGTTGAGTCTGAGCTTGTGAAACTGCTGCTTCGAAGGTGACCACATCCATTACTGAAAGACTTGCCCAGCGAAAAAGTTCGGTGATGCCTTCGGTGTCCAAGTTTGTATCGAAGCGTCTGTCAGAAGCTAAGTCTGGATCAGCTTCTGAGAGGCTCACCGCTATGAAGAGCGGGAATGTGGATTATGCTTCTAAAGTGGCGCATGGGCCTGCTCCTCATTCTGCCATGACTGACTCGTCTGCAGAGAAGGGGAAATTTGCTTGCACGGGCAATTGTGAGAGATCCACCGAGTCTGAGGCTAGAGGATTTCCTGAGGTTTGTGCGCTGCTGAAGGCTGACCTGCTTGAGGACGTTAATGCATGCGCTAAGTTTGTTGACAGTGTTGGGAAAGTTGTCGTCCGCTCAGACTCATTTACAAAGCTTCCTGCCTACTCGAAGAGGTCTTCCTTAATTGCTACAATGCATAAGACTTTGATCCTGGCAGCTGAGTCTTTGTGCGTTGATCAGGATGTTGTCAAGTGTGCCAAGGAAGCCGAAGTGGCGTTGGTGGCTCAGCTTCGCCCGGCTGCTGAAAATATCAAGAAGCCTGAATCTGAACTCGCCATTTTGAAGGGGTTTGATGCCTCTACCCCACTTCTTTGCAGTTGGAGATCGCTCGTGAGGAGGCTGCCGATTTGAATGCAAGGTTTAGTGCGACTCAGGCGATGTTGGAATCTGCAGAGAAGAAAACCAGTTGTGTTTCTCCGGTGGTCGAGGACCTTGAGCGTGTCAATTCGGAGCTTCGATCAGCTTGTTTTGCCAAGGATGAGGAGCTTATCTTCATGCGTGCTGAAGTGTCTCGTCTCAAGGAGGTTGCCAATAAGCTTGAGTCCAAGGAAGTGGATCTGCAAGGTGCACTGTCTGCTAGCGAGAACCTGAAAAATGAACTGGATGAGCTGCATGGTGCTCACACTAGGCTTGTTGAGGAGAATGTGCAGCTGAAGAATGAGAAAGCCGGTCACGAAGTAGTACTTGCTTCTTGTCAGGCCAATTTCTACAAGCTTGGCTATGTAGACCATCTTCAGGGCAGGCCATCGGATTATGAGTTTTCCGAGAAGGACTTCGAGACTTTTTCCATTTCTCCAGTTGATCTACTTGATTTCTTGTTTGAGGCTGCCTTTGGCGGAGCAGCTGAGGGTTAGGCAGTCCAGGCAAGGGTAGCTGAGGATGAGCTGATGAAAGCTTTAGCTGCTGGGAATGGCACGGCTGCTGAAGGCTCGGCGGTCAAGGAACTAGTGGTTGCGCAAGCTGCTAAGGAGTAGTCTATTTGTTTAGACTTAGGAGTTTTCTTATTTTCCTTTTGTTCTGCTTTGCTTGAGCTTTGTTGGCCTTCGAGCCGGTTTATCAATTTGCTACAAATTTAATAAACAACTTTCCTTGTTTTTGCTTCATCCTTCTATTTCGCCATGTCTTCTGCAAAACTTTACTGTAGGACGGGCGGCTGGGTGAGCTGCTTCAATGAAGCAGATGATCCCACGTCGTCACATAGGTTTTAATTTCGGCTTTGGGGCTTCGAGAGCCTTGCCTGCTTGAGGCATCATGCAAAACTTTACCGTATGACTGACGGTTGAGTTGGCTACTTCGATGGAGCAATTGACTCACGCAATCACTTTAGGCTTCAGTTTTGGCTTTAAGGCTTCAAGAGCTTTAGCCTTCTCGGGGCATGTTGCAAGATTTTTGACTTATAGAGCCGTCGACTGAACTCATGCTTCTCGTAGGAAGCAGAGGAGATCTGCGTAATTGCTATAGTCGTGACACTCGACTTTAGTGGCTTCTTCAGCCTTGGCCTCCCGGGGCGCATTGTGAGATTTTTGACTTATTGAGCCGTCGGCCAGATTCGTGCTTCTCTTAGGAAGTATAGAAGGTCTGCGTAGCTACTATAGTCGTGACACTCGACTTTGTCCCAGCAAAACTTAAACCATAGACCATCGGCCAGATGTGCTGCTTGCAGGTAAGAAGGCTAGTCCGCGTAATCATAGCAGGTGTAAGTCTCGGCTTACGGGCTACCTTGGGCTTGTAGCCGTAGGGTAGTCGGCCGGGCGTCTTACTTACAGAAGCAGACGTCCTGCGTGACCACTTCAGGCGTCATCCCTGGCTTTCGGATGCCTTTTTGGCATGAGGTGTAGGCGAAGTCGCTCCACAGAGACCATATCCTTTCGAGTCGTAGCTTTGATCCCGCAGGTTGCTTAACTAGTATTGCAACACTTTGAAATCAAGCCACTTATGAAGATTTGTACGTCGAGGACGGACCATCTTGTCACGCGAATTCTTTCATGGGCAGGGTTTCTGCACTTAATTGTCTCTTCCGGTTAGAGACCCTGGATCCTGAGGAATTGAATCCTTCAGTTGGCTAAGTCTATTCCAGTGGAATGACTATCGTGGCCAATTCTATGAGTCGTCCAGGGCAGGTGGTTGCTGCATTCAGGGGAAACTGAGAAGTCGTACCACCTATCCATGTCTGGATATTCCAGATTAGTTTATCCTCTCGCGTTGTAGAGCTTACCCTGATGGGTGACGGGGAATTAGTTTACCCTTTCCCGTTGGAGAGCTAACCCAGATGGGTCTCGGGGAATTAGTTTACCCTCTCGCACTGGATAGCTTACCTAGATGGGTGTCGGGGAATTAGTTTACCCTCTCGCACTGGAGAGCTTACCCAGATGGGTGTCGGGGAATTAGTTTACCTTCTCGTGTTGGAGAGCAGACCCTAGATGGGTGCCGGAGAATTAGTTTACCCTCTCACGCTGGAGAGCGGACCCTAGTCGCAGAATTAGTTTACCCTATCGTGCTGGAGAGCTTACGCCATGTTTGTGGGGTAACAGGGGTCTTCTTCTTGTCACAGGGTTGGTCAGTTTGTTTATGCATTTGGCCCAGGCTTATTAATAAATCCTTCCATCTTCGTTGAAGATAGAAGCTTTTATTAACTTTGCTTGTTGGCGGTAATGGCATAACAACTGATAATCCTCAGCATGCGAAGTCTTGTTCGTCGAACTGCTTGATTCTTCAAACTTATTTGTCCAAGCATTCATTCACATTGCTAATTGCGGACCGTGAATGCTCTGACTTGGCAAATGTGCCATTATTCTGCATCATCTTCAATAGGGGTTCAGTGTTGGCTTTTTACTTTCGTAGGCCGAGCAGCTGGCTTGTCGAGATATTCGTTGCACCAGCCTTCCCTCGTCAGCTCCTCGAGGTACTGCTTCCATTTCAAGCAATTGTTGGTAATATGACCTGGCCCTTGGTGGAATGCGCAATACTTTGTCTAATCCAGTTTGGTAAGATCACCCTTCATTGGTGGCGGCAGTTCGAACCATGGTTCATTCTTGAGCTTATGGAGAATCTGGCCAATCGAAACTATGAACTTGGTGAATGCCTTAGGCGCTGAGTCATCTCTATTTGGGGAATGGTCCCTACGCGTATTTTTTTGCTCGTTCCCACAGGACTGCTTGGCCTCATCCCACAGTGCGTGCTTCTCTGCCAAAGCATAAGAGTCTGCCAAGGTCAAGTTCTCATCCATGATCAGTTTTTTGAAAAGTAGGTGATCTGCTGGGAGCCCTTTTCGGAATGCTGAGCATGCGATGCTATCATCCCATCCAACAATCTTTTACTTCTCTGCCTTGAATCTTTTGACGTATGTGCGGAGTGACTCCTTTAGATCATTCTTCATTTTGAAGAGGTGGTCAGACTTCTTTTTGATCGAGCGGTAGGACGAATATTCCTTAGTGAAAACCAAGGAAAGTTCGCTGAAGTTTCAGATTGAGCGTGGCGATAGGGTGTGGAACCAGTCTTGCGCCTCGCCTTGGAGCGTCGCAGCGAAGATTCTGCATATGAAAGCGTCATTGTTGGCATAGAGGGTCATGTCGCTTCGGTAGTGCATCAAGTGCCTATCTTGGTCTTCATCTCCTTTGAATAAGGTGAAGTATGGGGGGTTGAACTTCCACTGTGGCTTCGTCCGCTCGATCTCGTCTGTAAATGGTGATCTGCTCAAGTTGGCCACATCTCTGCGAAAGGCATCGTCGGTAGTGTCAATGCGCTGGAATCCGCGCAACTGCTCTGCTACGAGCCTTTGTACTTCCTCTTGGATTTGCGCTTGGTGGGGCAGCGGAGCCTCCAGCTACCTTCGGTGTTGACCTGCTGGTCCAAGTTACTCTTCGGCTCGTCCTGCTCGTCTGTGCTGCGGTTGCTGTGCTGCTCGTCGTTGCGCTTGGCGGAGGTTGCCAATGAAACTTGAGCTGGACTGTTCATGTGCTCTTCTCTGGGCATCATGCGGCTGCCTACTCCGTTGCCTCGCAGGATGATCTCCTTGTGAGCCTAGCCTCGTGTGGACGCTTCTCCCAGAAGGTCTTAAGTGCTTGTCGGAGTGTGGACCCAACCTTGAATGCACACTGACTCGTGAGTCGAGTCGGGAATGAACGCTTCTCTGCGCATCTAGGTGGGAGAAGATGTTTCCCCGAGGGCCCAAACGAGAGTGTGCACTACCCGATGCTGGGTTCGTGGAGGGCTGAGTGGCTCTTTGCCGGGACGTTGTTGGAACGAGTCACGTTCTTTCGCCCTTATCCTGCTTCTGGACACCTCATCTGGGGCTCGCTACATCTCGATTCGCTCGAGGAGCTGGTTCACCAAGGTGGTCTGCTGCGCGAGGGCGTTCGTCAATTTGGCGACTTGCTGTGGCAGGTGGTGCTTGCCATTCAGATTGGAAAAGCTTGGAAAATGGGCGTCTCCATGTGTGGTGGAAGTATAGTGAATTTCAAGTACAAAGCTTAAGCTTTGAGAGGGCATTCCTGCAGAAAAATGGGATGTAAGTAACCCTGAATCGATCGCGGGTCTGGTAGTCGGAATCTGGATCACTGGAGGTGGCCTTGGAATGGATTGGGATGCATGTCGGGTCGTCGGAGCGGGTCGCGGGGCGCGTTGAACCGGCGCCTGCTCGCCTTGGATCTGCATGACTGTGGGCCTTTTGAACGTGGGGCTGCCACATCATGGCCTACTGGCTGAGTGGCTTGGGCCTGTTGCTGCATTGGGCTGGGCCTCCTGCCCATGGCTTTGGAAGTGGACCTGGGCCTCCTACCTAAGGTTTGGTTGCCTAGGGTTTAGTGGGAGTAGTGTCGTGGCCTGGTGGCCTTGCCGTGGCTGCTGGGTCACGGCCATGGCAGTAGTGCGGCTCCGCGGCGGTGGGGCTCCTCCTATCGTCGCATTGAGCCTTGAGGACCTCCGTCGTGGGGCTATGTCCTCGTCTTCACTCTCCGGTCCAAATCCTTGCACTTAGGAGGTTTCGTTCATCGTAGTTTCTGAATTTCCTACCATTGTATCCTTTCTCTAGGGATTGATCAAGAAACTTTTCTAGGAAAAATTAATTGATACGACGTGTGAGAAATTCAACGTAACAGAAAATTCAAGAAACTAATGCAAGAGGCTTCTTCGAGTATTTTGAATTAGCTCTCAATGAAAGCACCAATTTATCGATGCAAATTTCCGCCATCTTCAGTCTTGATGAAAATGCACCTGCAAAACAATCAACACCTTTAATCAAAAACCTAAGCCTCACGCGCCCATGATCTCCGATGCCTAAGTTAGTTTCTCGAAGAGAGTAAAGTGTTTAGGGCTTTTTTAGGATTGCCAAAGCTATCTGAAATTGGTAGAATATGGGGTATTTGTAGGGCTAGGGCCGGCCATATAGGGTTTAATGGAGAAATATTCTCTAATTATTCTCAAGATATTAAATAGGAAATAATATCTTGAGATAATGGTGTAATTATCCTAATTTAAATAAATTAGGATTACTTACTTGATTGGAGTCAATCTTTGATTAGGAATGAATTAAAGATAGGATCTGGGTAACTAATCCTTATCTTTAATTCCTTGCCAAGGGCAGGTGAGTTGTGGACAATTGTGTTCAGCTGCTGAGACCTTCAGGGGTGTGAGCTGTGCGTGGGAGCATCTGAGAAGCATGCCCATTTATTGAGGGCAATCTTGTCCTTCTTGAATAAAAATCCACGTGTCGCGTCCAGGATTTTTGAGATTATTTTAGGCTCTATAACATACCTTGAAGGTATTACAAATTTGGGCAAAATTCCCAATGCATCTGGAGCAGATCTAACCCCCTGATCCTCGAAATAATGCTTGCCTTGTTTGTTATGTTGTGCAAGTTACTTATCAAACCTGCACAAGGCGAAATCCCCAAATGGTTATGTCTTTACTGTTAGGGATATCGCAATATCTTGGAGGTCCATGATATGACCTTAGTTGCGAAATCTTTGAAACGTTTCGAGACTCACCTCTCTTCACTACGCCACAAGTGAGACATGGTTAGGAGTTCTTGTTGAGCATATTTGAAGTACTTGTTGTTTTCATCTATCGTTGAGTCCCAACAACTATCCATGAAGATTATGCCGCATGTATCCACCTGACCAAGCCATGATACATCAACAAAGTCAATGCCAAGACATATTGCGTCTACATCTACATCAGCAAAACATCAGGAGATTGAAGTCATGCAAGCCGATCCCAGACAACCTTGCTGACCTCTACACAACGTCATTGCCGAAGTCAACCTTCCAGAAACTTGTCCGAGAAATTGGTATGCCTAACCATTTGTATGCAATGCTTGTAGTTCTCATTTGGATGTTCTGTCAAACTCAGGGGGAGTATTCAGAAGTGTACTCACTTGATCTTAATGTACTATTTTTCCTTACGATTAAGAGCATTTTTCCCACTGGTTTTTTGCTACCTAACTAGATTTTAACAAGGCACCCATCCAGGGCTGGTCATACCTTTATGAGTTCTTCTACTTGCATCCAGAAGACATATAGTTTTGACTTGATGCAACTTCTCACTTTTCTCCTTAGTCTATGCGTTTTTCTTCAACCTAGTGTTTAACCATAACAAGGTTTTGTGAGTTTTACCTTTTTATGAATTCTTCCGTTGATTTGAGACTCACATTCACTCATTGTGCCGAAAACTTCATCAACTACACTTATTTCATCGCTGAAGACCTGATGCGCCATTTACATGAGTATTTACACACTCAAGGAAGAGTGTTGCAGTCCTATTAGATTAGGAATGTGATTGTGTAAATCCTAGTGTATCTAGGAATATCTTTGAATATTCCCCTAGTAGTTAATATCCTATTAGAGTTGTAATCTTAAAAGGGTAAAAAATTAACCTTCCCTACTACTATAAATAAAGGCATAATGGGATAAAATAGAACACACCTCACAATTACACATCTCTCTCTTTCTCTCTACTATTGCCGCACCCCTTACTCTATGGCCTCCATAGTTGTTCAGTAAATTATGTCTACAATAAAAACGTATTTTTTGTATAATCCAAGAAAATATAATACACATGATTTATATTGTGTAGAACAATAACATGATAATTACACAAGAAAAAATAACACAAAACTTCTTGAAACGCGAGAGTTTGATATAAATAGTCATACAAACTGATGTGATGAAACATAGAAATTGAACAGAACCAAGAACGAAATCAAACAAAAAAAATCTAACAAGAAGATGAAAGCTAAAGAAAACAATGCAACACAATCAGAAAGACATTGCTCCATCATTTATTGAGGAAAGATAGGTCTCACAACTGAGGCTTTTCGAGCCAATTCAGATTGGTTTTTTCTTTTGCCACCTTAATTTTATCTCTGGCTAAGAAGGATTCCCACAAATGTTTCTTCTCTTCATCACAAATCACTTCCTCTAACAGCTCGTCAAGATCCCACACTGATAGAGGCAACTCTTCCAATCTTAAGCATTGTCCCATGTTGATCTTTCTTAAACCGCTCATATTACCAATGCCTTCAGGCAACTTCCTAATGCCGAAACAATTATACATGTCAAGGCAGCACAACTTAGTGAGGTTCTCTATTGAGACCGGAAGCCTTACCAAGTCTGTACAGGACCTTAGTCTCAGTACATCCAAATTCTCCAGCTTTCCTATCTGTTCAGGCAAGGCAGATAGCTTATGGCAGTTGGTGATACTGAGCATCTTCATATGAACAAGATCACAGAGCTCGGCAGGCAGTTCCACCAAATCATGGCAATAGTCGATATTCATTTCCTCTAAACCTGGCCAGGCATCTGAAATTTGGATGGAACAATTGTGGAAAGCTTGACCCATGTTGCACATGAATAAAGATATCTTCTTTAGACTCTTCAATGGTACAAAGTTCTTGGTTATGGAATGAATTGAAATGCGCTCTAATCTGATTCTCTTCAGATTTGATAATGATTCCAGAAGATCAAAATTACTCAATTCAGTAGGTAATAAACCATAGTTTGTCACTATTAGAACCTTCAGTTTGTCAATTTTCTGCACAAATTCAGGTAAGGCATTGTTCACTGTCTTAAAATTCAAAACTAGAACCTCAACTTGTGGTAGTTGAACACTCTGCCATTGTGTTGGGAACATTCCATCTGCAAACAATATGCTACGAGATATGAGTACGAGAGAAATTATATGAAACTTATGTGCAAATTTTAGCGTGTGTCTGTGTGCATGTGCATTTGCATGTGTATATATGCATATGCTTGTGTTTGTGTTCATGTGTGTGTGAGCACGGACGAATGTGAATGTGCACATATATGCATTTTATAAAGAGAGATGGGACGACCAGAGGAGATAGATAATAGGCGAGCATTGATGGGTTGAGACTTCTGCTCCGTCAACCACTTGGGTTGATTGTGTCCACTTACGACAATCAGTCTTTTTCTATCTTCTATTGGGTCTAGTTTTGCATTGTAGATAGCCAGCTCTCTAAGCATATCATGCTGGCTAACAAAGTGTTCGATGTAGTAGTCATCCAGAATCTCTATATTCTCCTTCCTGGTAACAAGCCAAATTCAGTCAGTTGCAGACTTGCAGTTGCATATTATGGTCAGAGCGACACATGAATGTGGACATTTTCAATGAGAATATTATACAGGAGAAACTTAAAAGCTTGCGTACCTAGTGATCACAAGATTTGCCAGACCTCTGCTGGCGAGTTCGTGGAGGTTCTTAATGGACAGAAAGTCCTCATCTAGCTTATATAACTCTGCCCACATATCAATGAAAGCAGCAGCAGAGATTCTTTGATCTCCAGGAAATGAAACAAGGTCCGTGAAACATTCCCTGATGATAACCTCTTTGTCGTCTAAGGCATCTATGCTACTTTGAAGGCGAAGAAGCAACTCAGTCTCAGAATCAAGAATAGAACCTTTAGACCAGTCTGCTAGTCTTGAACGCCAGAATTCTGTAGCTTGTCCGCGAAGTGATTTCCCGGTCACTGTAATGGCAAGGGGAAGTCCCTTACAATGCTTTAGTATCTGCAGGTTAATTGTACCAAATGATGTCAATTACTATCTGGGTTGCAGACAGAAAGTTCAAGTTTCTCTTTAACATCTCAATGGTTTCATGAAAATGGTTATTGACTACCTACTTATCTTCATTCTTAATGTTTTAGTTCTTAATTAAAATCATATGAGATTAGTGAATGATCATTTGCAGGTTCATATGGTAAAATGGGTGTTCGCTTCTGTATGTGTATGCATATCGTAAAAGATCAAAACAATTTATTTTCCCCACTTTGTTGCCCCTATAATTTGTGAGGCCTTGATATGCATATATGTTGTGAATTGCATAGTGAGAAATTAACCTTTCTCAGAAGATCTTCTGGAACAGATGAGCGATCTCCCAGGGATGCTGAATGATGCAAAAGAGTCATTGAATCTTCATCATTCAAAGCTTTGAGAATATACGGAGTGCCAAATCCTGGAAATTCAGATCTCGATGTCACCAAGATCTTGTAATTTCTCGATTTCAATTCATCAAACTTCTGAAGAAGAGATTTGGATTTGAACCAAACATCATCCAGGACCAACAGTATAGGATCTTGTCCTGCTTCCTGAGACTTCATGCGTTGATATAGCTCTTGTACAACATCTAAGTTGGGCTCTTTAGAAACGGTGACAAAGAAGATATTCTTCTTGAATTTATCTATCAAAATACAATACAAGAAATATGTTAGATAAATGTGAAAACGAGAAACAATACACTATGGTAACATTGAAGAGTATGAAACGAGTGAAGAAATTTTCTTAATGGAACCTGATCAATCATGAAGCTAGTGTAGTAAATGCTTCGTTACCCTGTCAAGTAAAATTTCCTACCCATGGGATTTTCCAATTATATTCCTCAAGGACTCAGATATGAACTGTATAACAGAAATGGGGACGATTCTTTACTATATAATGCATGAGTGAACTATGATATCCGAGATATACCACATATTAGTCATGGAAAAAAGAAAGTTTGAATTTCTAAACCAGATATCCAATAAGACATTCAAGCATTTGAAATATTACGTATGTGGATTAACTTTGATGTTATATATATCCGAAGCTGGCTTTGATTTGGGTATAAATAGCAGCTGTAAACTCACACAGAAGGCTTCAACTCAACCAACGACATCTATAACATACTACTAGTAGTAATCTATAGAAAAAGATGTTAAATTACAGATTAATTATAATATAACACTTCTCAATTAGCAATTAGAAAGTATTATCATACCTTTGACTTCCTCATCTTGACAGAATTTCATTGCCAATGTGGTTTTCCCGCATCCTCCGGTAGCAGTCAGCACTAACATTGAGACATCGTCCTTAAGAAGCATCTCCTTCAAATCCCTCAAAGGCTCATCCAATCCAACTGTAACATGTGGAGGCTCAGGAACTGAACCCAAATCATGAAATCCTTCTTGCTTTTGTATGACAACATTCTCTTTGTTTCCTGCCAAACCATTTTTCTGGACAGTAGCCAAGGTCTCCTTCGACACAACCAAGTTCTCCCTCGAAACAGCCAAGTTCTCGAACCCATTCCTTATTCCCTCCACAGTCAGTACCGTCAACAACCTGTTTAGACACTTATCCAAATCGAGAAGTTGCTTGGCGTATTTATACTTTCTGAAGCCTTTCCACCGGCTAAGTTTGTAGCACTTGAGAACTAGCTCGTCCCCATTCGCTATTTGTTTCACAATTTTTTCTACTTCCTTGTTTGATTGATCCAACACCTCTTTGTACTTCGCTATCTCTTTGATCAGCGGCTTTAACGCTTCTAGCGTGGAATCGAGATCTCCGAGGAGCTCTCTAAACATCATAGTCTTGTCCTTGACATCCTTAACAACCTCATACAGCACAGTAAACAATGCTCCTACAGCAGCACCTGCAAAAAGCTCCCCAACTCCTCCCATACCAGCTTCTCTCAAACAAAACCCGACACCGAAAAATCCGAAAACTAACTCGTAATAATTTCAATCAAAACTTGAAGACAAGAGAAGAACATAGCAGTATGAAAAACCCAAATAAAAATGCTCTCTTTATATAAGCAAGAATCCGATTCTGCTTCAATGGGAGGCTAAGAATTCGATTATGCTTCCTTTCTCCCGTCACCGCTAACTTCCAAGTCAACAACCACAACGGTGGTTTTTCTTTTCTAGAAACAACTAGGAAAAGTAACAAGAAGAAGATTTTACACAAAAAAGTAAATTTTAGTATATACTCATTCTATACCGATCTCTACCCTTATTATAAATTTATTTTTTAGATTTTTCGGACCACCATGCTATCAGGGTAATTGGAATTCCGTATTTTTTTTTTGTTTGTAAAACAATCAAAACTCTACTTTGTAAAGAAAAATCCAAAAACTTTATTTTGTTGTAAAAGTTATGGGAGTGAATGCCTACATGTTTTTAGTCAAAGATAAAAAGTGAGGAACACTTAAGAATAATAGCATTGTTGTTGTTATTTTTGTTGTATGATGTTTTTCAAAAGACATTCATTTCACTTTTGTGATTCTCCACAGATATGGCTCTATATAAGAAGCATTCCATGTATGATCACAATACACAGAAAAGAAAATAAGTGGAAAGCAATAATATCAATATTCATTCCTTCCTCTTTTAACCTGCAATCATTTTGTGTTATAGTTACGAAAATAAACAGTGTGATACATTGCACCCGCTTCGCTCCTGTCCCTAGCAAATGTTATCTCCCTAACGTTTGCCTATTTATAACACGTTATCAGCACGACTCTCTAACCCTAACCAGTTCTCATTTCCCCTCGCCGAAAAATGCTTCCTCCAAGAATCTTATTGTTCTTCTTCCTCATCTGCCTCACTTGCATGATGTACGATTGTCAATATCTGCTAGCACCATATCTTCTCCTAGTTCTCAATATAACAATTACTTATATTTTTGATTTCTTGTTTGGTGTAGCTCCTGATTACTAACCTAGTGTTTATTTATCTTAATTTTATTGCAATCAAAGATGATGTGGTACAATCGCCCATCTTGAACTGCAGAATTAATTTTACTGTAATTTTATGTGGTATAATTGCCCACCCTACACTGCATATTTAAATATTCCTGCTACTTGAGTGGTGCGGTATAATCGCCCATCCTACTCTATATTGTTTCAATGAGAGTAGTGCTGTACAATCACCTTCCTCATTAATTATGTAAATCTCGAGCCTGAAGTTTCGAGTGCTTATCATTTTGGTCTGAAGATCAAAATGAAAAATTTGTAAGAACCAGAAGTTCGAACACTACATTCCTCTAGAATACAATTATTGCAAGTTCTTACACATTTCATTTTTCTTTTAGAAAATGAAAAATGGCGAACTTGGCAAAGCTTGATTTTGTTGCCCTGGATATTACTGGGAAAAGCTACCTTACTTGGGTAGTGATTGAGATCCATCTGGAGGTAGGAAACCTTGGAGACACCATCAAGGAGGGAAACAGTGCATCTTCTCAAGATCAGGCGAAGGCCATGATCTTTATCCGTCGCCACCTTGGTGAAGGATTGAAGAACGAGTACCTAACGGTTGAAGGTCCATTAACCCTCTGGAAGGCATTGAGAAATATATACAATCACCAAAAAACGGTGATTATCCCAATGGCTTGTTATGGGTAGACACTTGAGAATCCAAGATTTCAAGACGATTGCTGAGTATAACTCTGCAATGTTCAGAATTAGCTCCCAAATGAAACTTTGTGGTGAGAATATCATTGAGGATATGCTGGAAAATACTTTCAGCACATTTCATGACTCCAATGTGCTCCTGCAACAGCAATAAATAGAGTGAGGCTCTACTGAGTACAACCAGCTGATATCGGTGCTCCTTATAGTTGAACAGAATAATGAGCTCTTGATAACAAATCATTAATCCGAACCTACTGGTCAGCGTCATTCTCAGAAGTGAATGTTGCTTCCCTCGAAGTGAACACCACATCCTCTCGTGTCAATAATTACAAACGAGGACGTGGCCACAAACGAGGCCAGTGGAATGGGAAAGGCAAGAATCATGGTGTCTAGTTTTACAACCAGGGTCCAAGGCATAATTCAGGCATGAGCTTCAAAAAAGTAAATCGCCACAAGGGTAAAGCTCATATAAATAACACTCCTAGAAATCCTGAAGGAGTCTGCTATATGTGTAGTGGAAATGGCCACTAGGCACGTGCCTGCCGTACCCCAAAACATCTGGTGGACCTGTATCAAGCCTCCCTCAAGGAGAATGGTGTCAAAACCAATTTCATCGACCATGCTAAACTAATGGATATACTTAATCCAGTGTTTGATTTATCAGGGCAATTGAACACAACCCACATGAATGTCTCAGACTTCATTGTGGAAATAGGGATTGAAGTATATTGATCCAATTGAATCATTTTTGTGTTTGATGTACTCTTATTATCTGAACTTGTAGTTTAAAGCTCGTATTTCAATTCAATAAAAGGCATTTCAATTTCCTTTTATTATGAATAAATTGCTTTTAACTATGATTCTCTTACTCAGAGAGCATGGATAAAAATTATGGTTATTCTCAAAACAAGAGTAATGGCAAAGATATTTGTCTTGCAGACAGCGCAATTACGCATACAGTACTTCGGGATCAAAAATATTTCTCAAGCTTGATGCTTACAAAAGTAAAGGTAACAACAATACCAAGCCAATCAGATGTAATTGAAGGCTCAAGAAAAGCCCAGATCATGTTACCAAATGGAACAATATTGTCCATGCAAAATGCATTGTACGTTACTCGATCTCCACGAAATTTGTTGAGTTTTAAAGACTTACATTTAAATGGATATCTCATTGAAACAAAATGGGTAGAAAATGTGGAATATATGTGCATTACCTTCAATGATACCCAAAAACGTGCATAGGAGAAGTTGCATGGTTTATCGAATGGATTGTATTATACATACATAAAGACAATTAAAGCACATACTGTCATGAACCAGAAGTTTATTGATCCAAAAATTTACATGCTTTGGCATGACTGTCTGGGTCATCCAAGATCCACCATGATGCGTAGAATCATTATCAACTCTAATGGACATCCATTATTGAGCAGACACATTGCTATATCAAATGATAACCCTTGCAAGGCTTGTCCTTAAAGGAAGTTGGTAATTCGACCATCACAATTAAAGATTGATGCTGAATCCCCTATCATTTTTGCAAAGAATTCAAAGGGATATTTGCTGACCTATTCAACCATCTTGTGGACCATTTCGATATTTTATGGTTTTGGTTCTTGTCTACTCGAAATGTAGACTTTGCGAGACTTCTTGCTCAGATAATTAAGTTATGAGCACAATTCCCAGATTACCCTATTAAGTCAATCTGACTTGATAACGCTGGTGAATGTACGTCTCAAACCTTTGATGATTACTGCATGACACTAGGTATTGATGTTGAACACCCTGTTCCTCATGTCCATACTCAAAAGGGTTTAGTAGAAGTATTTATCAAGCAGCTTCAATTAATAGCTAGCGTTCTGTTCATGAAAACAAAATTGCCAGTTTCTGCATACGGACATGCCATATTTCATGCTACATTATTGGTTCGATTAAGACCTATATCCAACCATTAATACTCCTCAGTACAACTCGTGTTTGGGCATCGGCCAAACATTTCACGTTTATGAGTTTTTGGTTGTGTTGTTTATGTGCCTATTGCACCATCACAACACACTAAAATGGGACCTCAGCGTTGACTGAGAATTTATGTGGGTTTTGATTCACCATTTATCATTAGATATTTGGAACCCTCGACATGTGATATTTTTACAGCTCGTTTTGCGGAGTGTTAAATGAAACAGTTTTCCCACTGTTAGGGGAAGAAAAGACCGTTCTAGAAGAACGGCAAGAACTGACATAGTTGTACCCATGTTATCTCATTTTGATCCACGAGGTACTCAATGTGAAAATGAAGTGAAAATGATCGTTCATCTTCAAAGTATTGTTATGCCAGATGCATGTAATGATGTTATGAAAGTGACAAAATCACATATACTAGCTACAAATGCGCCTGCAAGAAATGATGTCCATGTTGGACAAAACAAAGTGGTAGCAAATGATTCATCTGATGCATGCTGAAGCATGATAGACCACTAGGTTCAAAAGATTCAGCCTTTCGAAAGAGGAAGATGAGGGCACAACTGAATCCAGATGAAATCATTCAGGAAAAGAAAATGAATGACTAATCCACAATCCATGATTTTGTACTTCCAGAAAGAAAAAAATGTGCTTGATGAGACACATGTCCCTGAAGAGACAGAAGTACGTGAAAGCAAATACATCTCCATAATTATGCATGTAATAATGAATTGTGGGATCTAAATGAAATAATCATCAACAACATGTTGGCATTCGCAATACCCACTGAAATCATATTAAGCGATGATATTAAGCCCCACTCTGTTGATGAATGCAAAACAGAGAGAAGATTGGCCTAAGTGGAAAGATGCAATCCAGGCAGAATTAAACTCCTTGGAAAGGCAAAGTGTTTTTGGACCAGTAGTCCAAACCCCATCTGGAGTAAACCCCGTGGGTTACAAATGGGTATTCACAAGAAAGCACAATGAGAAAAACGAGATTGCAAGATATAAAGCACGACTCATTGCACAAGATTTTTCACAAAGACCTGGAATTGATTATGAAGAAACATACTCTCCTGTAATGGACGCAATTACGTTCTGTTACTTAATAAGTTTGGTGGTTTCAAACAAACTTGACATGCAACTTATGGATGTCATCACCGTGTACATATATGGAAAATTAGATACTGACATAAATATGAAGGTCCCAGAAGGACTTAAGTTTCCTGAAACGACTAAAAAACCACGAGGTATGCTCTCAATCAAATTAAGGTGATCATTATATAGGCTGAAACAATCTGGACGAATGTGGTACAATTGTCTCAGTGACTATTTAATCAAATAAGGATTTACCAACAATGCCATTTGCCCTTGTGTGTTCAGTAAGAAACCAAATTCTGGATTTGCTATTATGGCAGTATATGTCGATGATATGAACTTAGTTGGAACCCCTGAAAAGCTCAATAAAACTGCTACATATCTGAAAAGCAAATTTGAAATGAAAGACCTTGGGAAAACAAAATATTGTCTCGGCCTGCAGATCAAGCATTGTGCTAATAGAATTTTGGTCTATCAATTAACTTACATTGAAAAAATCCTAAAGCGATTTGGCATGGACAAGGCTTATCCACTCAGCACGCCAATGGTTGTTCATTCTCTGGATATTAAGAAAGATTCATTTCGTCCAAAAGAAGATTATGAAATGGTCCTTGGTCCAGAAGTACCATATCTGAGTGCAATAGGTGCTTTATTATATTTAGCACAATGTACTAGACCAGATATAGCTTTTTCAGTCAACTTGTTAGCAAGGTATAGCTCTTCTCCAACAATTCGTCATTGGAAAAGAGTCAAAGATGTTTTACGATACCTTCGTGGGACAACAGACATAGGTATTTTCTACTCTAAGAAATCCACAATGACCAGAGCCTTATTGGATATGCAGATGCTAGTTTTCTCTCTAATCCACATAAAGCCCGCTCACAAACTGGATATGTGTTCAGTTATTGAAATATAGCAATTTCGTGGCACTCAACGAAGCAAACATTAGATGCTACATCTTCCAATCACTCAGAAATACTTGCTCTACATGAAGTCAGTCGTGAATGTTCTTGGTTAAGATCAATGATCCACCACATCCAGAATGCATGTGATCTACCTTCAAAGACAGACACTCCAACTATCATTCATGAAGATAATGCAGCATGTGTTGGCTAAATGAAGGAATGATTCATCAAGGACGATAAGACTAAACACATATCTCCAAAGTTTTTCAGTGCACATGAGCTTCAAAAGGCTTAAGTTATTGAAGTCAGACAAATATATTCCAATGAAAATCTGGCAGACCTATTCACCAAATCTCTACCAAATGCACATTTCAGAAGCTAATGCATGGTCTCGAATTATGTCGGCTTACCAATTAGTTAAATTTGAAGAATGCGAAATCAGGGGTAATACATATCAGGGGGAGCATCCATGATACATGCATGTTGTACTCTTTTTCCTTCAACTAGGACTTTTCCCACTGGGTTTTTCCTATCAAGGTTTTAACGAGGCAACATAAGCATACTTAACACTATATCAACAATCCAAGCAAAGTTGTACTCTTTTTCCTTCACTACGATTTTTTCCCACTGGGTTTTTCCAAGCAAGATTTTAACGAGGCAATAGATGTTGATATGTGGGCACCCAAGGGGGAGTGTTGTAAAAGTTGTGGGAGTGAATGCCCACATTTTTTAGCGAAATATGAAAAGTGAGGTAGACTTAAAAATAGTAGCATTGTTGTTGTTGTATGATGTTTTTCAAAAGGCACTCATTTCACTTTTGTGATTCTTCAAAGATATAACTCTATATAAGGAGCATTCTGTGTATGATCATAACACACAGTAAAGAAAATAAGTGGAAAGCAATAATATCAATACTTCTTCTCTTTACCTGTAATCATTTTGTGTTATAATTACAAAAATAAACAGTGTGATACATTGCACCTGCTTCGCTTCTGTCCCTAGCAAAGGTTATCTCTTAAACTTTTTCCTATTTATAACACATCTTCAATTATAACAAAATAAATGGTCACTCTTTCAAATTAGAGTGAAACTATTCACTTGTTAAATATTAAAATTCAAAGGTGGACAATTGAGCAAGGAGAAAATGAAGAGAGAAGGTTGTTTTAGAAATTGAGTAAGTTGAGTTTTATTTTTATTTTATTTTTGAACAAATGATATTATGTACACTAAAGGGATGAGTGGGTAGAGTTTGTTGTGGCTTATTTTAATCTGACAGGGAGAGATGAGAGGCGCGACAAAGAGAGAGTAGGGAGAGAGATGTGTTTGTAGGATTGTGTAGAGGATGTGTAATTCCCCCTACGTAGTGCCTTTATTTATAGTAATAAAGGAGAGAATAATCTTTCTCCTCCAAGGAATACAAGTCCTAATAGGGAAGAATAACTAGTTAGGATTTACATAATCACACTTTAATACAATGTTTATAACATTCCCCCTTAAGTGTGTACTCAAGTAGATTCGGCATCATGTAAAGTTGAGGAAGTCGACTCATCAGCACTGATTCTAGGAACACACTAATCTCAAACAAGGTAAGAACTTGCATATTGAACTAAGTCTCACAAAATACCCAATGGGCTATGGTAAAACCCAAGTAGGGACAAAACCCATAGTCTAAGAAAAAGTGCGTAAGAAAATGCAAAGTCAAATAAAACGTCTACGGGACATCATCAGGGATATGATCAACTCAAGGTGGGTGCCTCGTCAAAACCTTGTTAGGTAGAAAAACCCAAAGGGAAAAATGCTCCTAATCGTAGGGAAAAAAAGTACATTAAGATCAAGCAAGTATACTTCAGGATACTTCCCCTAAGTTTGACATAATTCCAAAGAACTAACAGTGTTACAACTCAGAAAGTTTATGTATACCTTTTCCTTGAACAAGCTTCTGAAATGTCGCCTTCGGTAGTGATTTGGTGAAGAGGTCTGCCAGGTTGTCTTGTGAATGGATTTGCTTGACTTCAATCTTCTGATGCTTTTGTTGTTGACGTAAAAAGAAGAAATTTTGCACAATATGCTTGGTGTTGTCTCTTTTGATATAGCCTTTCTTGAGTTCGATGCATGCTACGTTATCTTTATAGATTATCGTGGGGACGTCAACGATGGGGTAAAGATCGCAAGGGCTTCAAATATGGCCCACAACTACTCTCAGCCATAAGAATTCCTTAGTAGCTTCATGTAAGGCGAGTATTTCAGCATGGTTAGACGAAGTGGCAACTAAGGTCTATTTAGTTGACCTCCAAGATATTGCGGTGCCTCCAATGGTAAAGACATAACCCGTTTTAGAGCGCACCTTGTGCGGGTCAGATAAGTAACATGCGTCGGCATAACCAACAAGGCAGGAATCGACTTGAGAACCGAGAGGGATTGCGGCATCACTCGAGGATCCGTATGGATAGAACAGGCCTAGATTTGTAATACCCTTAAGGTAACGGAACATGTTTTTTACACCAGTCCAGTGTTTGCATGTCAGTGCATTACTGTATCCTACCAAAAGATTAACAGCGAAGAAGATGTCGAGTCTAATACATTGAGCTAAGTACAATAAAGCGCTTATTGCACTTAGATAAGGAACTTCGGGTTTCAAAATCTCTTCTTCATCCTTCTTCAAACGGAAGATATCTCGTTTTGCACCTAGCGATTGAATGACCATAGGAGTACTCGAAAGCTTCACTTTATCCTCGTTAAAGCAACGAAACACCTTTTGGATGTAGTTTGATTAATGTACTAATTCAATCTGAATGGTGCTTTATCTCGAGATCGAGACAATATCGAGTATTTCCTAGATCTTTCATCTCAAATTCCAACTTCAGGTGCGCGGCAGTTCTCTTGAGCTCTTCAGGACTTTCGATGAGGTTCATGTCGTTAACATAAACTGCAACAATCGTAAAAACAGAATATGACTTCTTAATGAACACGCAAATGCATAGTTTGTTGTTCACATATCCCTGACTAGTCAAATACTTACTTAAACGGTTATACCACATTCTTCCAGATTGCTTCAAACCGTAGAGTGAGCGCCTCAGCCGAATAGAGAGTGTGATCCTAAGTTTGGAACTATTTGATCCAGTTAAAGTAAGTCATTCGGGAACTTTCATATAAATTTCTGTATCAAGATCCCCATAAAGATACGCAGTTACTACGTCCATAAAATGCATACTCAGTTTTTCGGAAACTACCAAACTGATAAGGTAGCGGAAAGTAATCACATCAATAATGGGTGAATAAGTTTCATCATAGTCAATCCCAGGGCATTATGATAAGCTTTGCGCAACAAGATGAGCTTTGTAACGCACAATTTCGTTCTTCTCATTACCCTTCCAAACGAAAACCCACTTGTAGTCAACAGGCTTCACATGTGGAGGAGTAAGAGCTACAGGTCCAGACACCTTACGTTTCACAAGCGAATCGAGTTTGACTTGGATTGCTTGTTTCTAGTTTGAGAGCATTCCATCTACAAACAATGAAACTTATATGCAAAACTTTGTGTGTGTGTGTGTGTGTGTGTGTGTGTGTGTGTGTGTCTGTGTCTGTGTCTGCATGTGCACTTGCATGTGTACATATACATGTCCTTGTCTATGTATTCACGTGTGTAGGGAAGATATACGATAGTGCTATTCAGTCTAGGGCCGGTTTTGAAACTTTTGAGGCCTGGGGCGACATGAAAAATGTGCCTTAACTTTATATTAGAAAAATTGTTTGTTTTCACACGTAAGACTTCAATAAAATTATACTTAGAAAAGCACTTCAAACTCCATAATTTAGACACGGAAAAAAAACTAATTTTTTTGTGATGAGAGAAGAGAACCAAAAACCCCGGGCTTACACGTAGATAGATGACGAGTTTTGTTTCTCTTCTATCTGAACTTTTAAAATGTTTTTATATACCTCGTGAGGTGTTTTTTCTTATTTACTAACCTTGTCAATATGAGAGTAAAAAATAATCATGTTTTCGAATCTTTAGTTGATATATATATGCAATGAATGAGACATGCATCCATTATTTTCTTGAAGGCTAATGCTAGAGATGCTAAAATTTTCAACCAAATTTTGTAAACTGTATGATTTGATTGTTGATGATTGGACTATTATTTAAATATTGATTAATGTGCTTATTTCTTATTAATGACACGTCATATGTGTTGCAAATTTGGTCTAAAAATTTGGTCTATGCATTACTCTTTGTTGAAGGTCAGACTTGAAGTGGAATGAATGTCTAAAAATTGCATTCCACATAGCTACTAGCTAGCAATTAAAAAGAAATTAACAACCAAACACAAGTTCTTAAAATTGGAAAGAATAAAAAAAAAAGCACATAACATTTCAAACAAGACCTTTCGTTAATTTTAAACAACATAAACCATTGCTTCTGATCAAACTTCTTGATCATTTAACCAAAATTTAAAAAATTTATACTCTTACAGAAAGAAATTCCAAAATTTTAAAATTTTATACTCTTATGAAAAGAAATTCATAAAAATGAAAAATGAAAAAACACACATAACATTTTGAACGCATGACCTCCATGTTAATTTTAAACATCATGAACCACTACTTCTAGTTAAACCTCTTAATCATTTGACCAAATTTTATAACTTTATACCCTTATAAAAAGAAATTCGTAAAAATTAGAAAGTAAATAAACATATAGCAATTTGAACCTAGGACCTCCTTGTTACTTTTAAACAACATAAACCAATAGTTCTAGTTAAAAATTTTGGTCATTTAACCAAATCTTATACATTTGTATTCTTATGAAATTATATGAATATAGCACCCGAAATAATTTTGGTGCCCCCGGTTTATTTGGGCCCTGGACGACCGCCCAGCCCACACTGGGCCTGGGCCGGCCCTGATTCAATTTTTTTTTTGTGTGTGAGCACTCACAAATTCGTATCTACGTGTGTATACGTGTGCTGGTCAGAGGTAGAAAATTGGGAGCTTTCATGAAAATGGGTTGAGCTAAGTTTATTTTAACAAAAAATCATGCTATAATTTTATTTGATGAAAAAAAACTTAAATTTTAATGAATAACCTTCAAATTTTAATAAAGAAGACAAAATAACTTAAATTTTAGAGAGAATGACACAATTTTAATAAAAAAATATATATAAAAAGGAAAAAAAACCTTTTATGAACCTGAACTGTAAGATCCCACATCGCCCAGGGGTGTGGATCCTGTAAGCCTTAAATGTATATTCATATCTCTACCTAGCACGAGGCCTTTTGGGAGCTCACTGGCTTCGAGTTCCGTAGGAACTCTGAAGTTGCAAGAATGGGCCAGAGCATTCCCAGGATGGGTGACCCACTGGGAAGTTCTGCTCGCGTGAGTTCCCAGAAACAAAACCGTGAGGGCGTGGTTGGGGAGGGGCCCAGGCCGGGATGTGACAATTTGGTATCAGAGCCAATCCCTGGCCGGAAGTGTGCCGAAGAGGACGTCGGGCCCCTAAGGGGGATGGATTGTAAGATCCCACATCGCCCACGGGTGTGGATCCTGTAAGTCTTAAATGTATATTCTCATCTCTACCTAGCACGAGGCCTTTTGGTAGCTCACTGGCTTCGGGTTCCGTAGGAACTCCGAAGTTAAGCGAGAATGGGCCAGAACACTCCCAGGATAGGTGACCCACTAGGAAGTTCTGCTCGCGTGAGTTCCCATAAACAAAACCGTGAGGGCGTGGTTGGGGCCCAAAGCGGACAATATCGTGCTACGGCAGAGTCGAGCCCGAGATGTGACATGAACAATATTACATTGTTTATGAAACTTAACAGTAGTACACTATTTATGAAACTGAACGGTATTATACTATTTATAAAACTGAACGGTATTATACTATTTATGAAATTGAACAATACTACACTATTTATTGGTCCAAATTCATAAATAGTGTCTAATTCTTGGTTCACTTTCGTAAATAGTGCCTAGTTATTGGGTTCTATTTCTAAAATAGTGTATAGTAATTGGTACAGTTTCATAAATAGTGTCTTATTCTTGATCTAGTTTCATAAATAATGTCTAGTTCTTGGTCCAGTTTCATATATAGTGCCTAGTTCTTGATCATGTTTCATAAATAGTGTCTAGTTCTTGATCATGTTTCATAAATAGTGTATAGTAATTGGTACAGTTTTATAAATGGTGTCTCTTTCTTGATACAATTTCATAAATGGTGTCTTTCTTGGTTCAGTTTCATAAATAATATCTCTTTCTTGATCCAGTTTTTATATTGAACTCTTTTAATTTTTTATATTTTCTAATCAAACAAAGAACCAATTAGAACTGGAGGTGATTGAAAATTCATATGGTTCACAGCTCAAAGTCTATTTTTCTTAGCATATTCCCATACAAATCAAACAAATGATACTACGAATTATAAATCGAACCTGGAATTCATAAGAAAAAAAAAAATCGAGCTTATATTTTACTCAAATAATTGAGAATCCTAGATGATAAGAAGCTTCAGATTCAAAACTCAATTTTCCTACATTTTCGCGAGCCAAACACAACTCTCTTGCATGAAAGCATTTAGAACTGATGTCGAACCTAGAGAATATGTCATCCAAATACAAGAAGTAGGCGAAAAATCGAATCTAACAAGCTCGATTAAGTGAAAACTTCATTAAACAATGAAAATTAATGATGAAAAACTTCAACATTTCTGCAAATCATTTTCTAAGTTTTCTCGGGAACCAAACAGCACTTTGCAATTGAAATTCCAGAAAATTAATAACCGATCCTTGAGTGAGGAGGAAAGACCAAGATGGAGCTGAAATTGCAGGCATTGTTGATCTTCAATTTCATTTGCTTGAATCAGTACGACTTTGAGGTCCGTTTAGATGTTCAAAAATTGGAGATTGAAACAGAGTTGAATTTATAAGAGATTTGAAGAGAGATGGACCTTTGATTGAAATGACTCCCGACTGACAGTTTGAAAAAAAATCATCTGCTTCATCATATTGTTCTTCTCTGTAATTGGAGGATCACGTATTTGACAGAAATGCAATGGCTTGCACGCGCCTTTAGTTAGGTTTTTTTTTTCTTTCTCTTGTCTTTATCATTAAATAAAATTATAAAATAATTTTTTATTAAAATTCAAAGTTTTGAAACATTTTTCATTAGTGTTTCTTAAAAAAATATGGCATGTTCTTGAAAGCAAAAGAGGAAATAAGACCCTTTCTTTCTTTATTTCAACTATTAACATTGAACAAGACTAATGGAGCTGTTTTTGTTGGAAAACATAGTTTGAGACAGATTCGTCGCAATATATAACCTAGAGTATATATGAATAGTTCTCAACTTGACTGGTAAACGTGAGTATAGATATCAGAAAAACTTACTTACAACGAGATTAATGCCTAACCTCATGAAATGAAAATTTTTATCTTATGGAGACTCTTCAACCTTTTTCTTGGGTTCATTTTTCTTTTAAAATCTATTTGGAAGAGCATGAATCAGATTGTATTGTTGAATTACACACATAAATTTATTTATTTATTGGTAAAAGCTTACTTTATTACCAACATAATATATATCACAGAAGAAGAGGCCCACATAAAAAACACAAACAAAAAATGGACCTCCATAGTAACCCTTGAGCCCAACACAAAGTATTGAGTGAGCCCAATACAGAAATACCGAAAAACACACCAAAGAAACCTGCAGCCTGAAGACCCCAACAACCGCCTGAAATCCAGCCAAGAAAAGCCGACCCAGAAGTGAAGGAACAGAACCCACAAGCAAGAGTGTCAACGAGGGCACACAGATGGAAGGAGGTGGTGGGAATACCCGAGCCGGAGCTATACTCACCTTCTACGAGAGAAGTTTGCGGGAAAAATTAGTGGTTGCAAATCTAAAAGGTGGCACCGAGGAGAAACGGGAAAGGGGATGGATGACAGAGTGGCAAAGTAAAGGGAAAATGGAAGGACACGGGAAAAGGGATGAAAGGGGAAAGAGGAGAAACAGGAGAAGGGGAAAGGACGGAAGAGATGGAAAGGAGGGCTGAGGACAATCAAGGGGCAACAGAGATAGGACGAAGGGGCTAGCAAGCCAAAAAACAAAAGAAAAAACAAGCTGAAAAGCAAGGAAAGAAGAGGAAACATAAAAGAAAAGGAGAAGGGGAAGGGGACTGCCACCGAGCCAGGGTAACAAAAAAAGCCAAGAAACTGTGTATAGGGATTCAATTTGAAACTATGTTACAGTAGAGTTTAAAAGGTCCCACCAAAAACACAAACCACACAGAGGTTGAAGAGCAACGTTCACTGAGTCTTGTGGAGCCAATTTAGGTTGATATTCTCTTTGGCCACAATTATCCTTACGTTTTTGAGATACGACGAGAATGATTCCCATAAATATTTTGTCTCTTCATCACAGATCACTTCCTCTAACTGCTCAAGATCCACGACTGATGGAGGCAGCTCCTGCAACCTAGAGCATTGCCTCATGTTGATCTTTCTTAAACTACTCATTTCACCAATGTCTTTAGGCAACACCTTGATGCTGAAGCAATCAGATATATCTAGAAAGTTTACCTTTCCCAGGTTCTTCATCGTGGTTGGAAGCTTCAACAGTTCTGTGCACGATCTTAGCCTCAACAATTCTAAATTTTCCAACTTTCCAATCCCTTCAGGCAAGGCAGATAGCTTATGACAGTTAGTGACACTGAGCTTCCCTAGTTTACTAAGATCACAAACCTCTGCGGGCAATTCCATTAAATCACTGCAATAGTCGATGTTCATTTCCTCTAGATTCGGGAATGCTGAAGAGATTGAGACGGAACAGTTGTTGAAAGCTTGACCAATGTTACACATGAACCAGGATATCTTCTTCAGACTCACCAATTGCATGGGATTCTTGGTTATGGAAGGAATTGAGATGCATTCTAATCTGATTCTGTTAAGATTTGGTAACGAACTCAAAAGTTGGAAGTTACTCAATTCAGCAGGTAAGAAACCATAATTTGTGACTATCACAGCCTTCAATTCATCCATGTTCACCACGGATTCGGGTAAGGCATAGTTCTTTGTCTGGAAATTCAATACTAAAACCTCAGCTTCTGGCATTTGAAGGTTGTGCCATTTTGTTGAAAACCCTTCATCTGCAAAGTAACAACTGTGAGTGTGGGGAAGAGAAACTAAAATGAAAGTATTATTAAGACTTAATGTGCACACACAGCATGCAGAATGACTATTTATTTGTGCATGTCTACGTAATTGCTAAAGTGAAAGGGAGAGATGGAACAACCAGTTGTTATGGATAATAAGCGGGCCTTCATCTGCTTCTGTTCTCTCCACCATTTTGGAAGTTTGTCTCCGCATATGTCAATAATCAGTCTTTTTCTATGTTCTACTGGTCCTTTTTTTGTGTTGTAGATAGCCAGTTCCCTAAGAACATCATGCTGGGTAACAAAGTGCTCACTATAATACCCGTCCCCCTCCATCTTGTCCTTCCTGGTGATGATCAAAACTAATTTTCTTAGAAGAGATTTCTTCAACCAACACATTGCAACAAGTTATTAGCATCAACCAGTCGTGAATATAAATGGGAAATAGAGCGAAAATATCATACAAGAGAAAACAAAGCATGCACACCTTGTAACAACAAGATTAGCTAGACTTCGTTTGGTGAGCTCGTAGAGGTTTGCAATGCACTCTATATCTGTATCTAAATCATATAACTCTGCCCAGATATCAATGAGGGCAGCAGCAGGGATTCTTTGGTCTTCGGGAAATGCACCTAAGTCTAAGAAACATTCCTTGATGGCAACCATTTCTTTATCCAAGGCATCCAAGCTTTGTTCAAGGATGAAAAGCAATTCAGTCTCTGAATCAAGAAAAGTAAAACCTTTAGACCAGTCAAGTTCCCTTTTTTGCCATATCTCTATAGGCTGCCCGCAAAGCGATCTCCCCGCCACTGTAATAGCAAGTGGAAATCCCTTGCAACGCTCAACTATCTGCAGGATAATTTCCCAAACAAAGTCAACTACCTTTTAAGTTGCAGAGCCAAAGTTTAAGTTACTAAGATGAGAAAATGGATAAATAAACTGTCTACATTTCTTTATTCTAATTTTAGTTTAGTCCACAAGTAAGTATGCTTAAATGCATGATTACTCACAAGTTTATATGGTAAATGGATGCGTTCGTCCACTCGATTGTGGATGCTTTGCGTAAAGGGAACATAATATCTTGATAATTTTCCAAAACCAAGTCAACTAACTTTTGACTATACATTCTGTGCATTGCAACTAAAAAGTACCTTTTCTGGAAGATCATTTGGAATATGAGAGCTCTTATCCCCAAGGGATGCTGAATGATGAAAAAGTTTCATCGCATTGTCATGATTCAATGATTGCAAATAATAAGGGAAACCATATCCCCGAAATTCAGACCTAGATGTCACCAAGAACTTGTAATTTTCCGTTTTGAATTGATCAAACTTCTCCAGAAGGGATTCTGATCCAGACCAAACATCATCCAGGACAATCAGTATAGGATTCTGCCCTTCTTGCTTCAGAAAACGTTGCAGCAATGTCACTGTACTAACTTCGTTTTGGAAAGGAGGTACCTGGATACCCTTGCGTTGATATAGATCTTGAACAATATTTTCCAATTTATGCTTTTTTGAAACCGTGACAAAGAAGATATTATCCTTGAATGTATCTATCCAAAGAACAAAACATAATAAATCTGTCATTTAGGCGTCACTTAAATCTGCCATGGTTGTACAAAGAAAAAAAACATATACAATTCAGAGTTCTAAGTTATAATATATGATACCTTTGACATCCTTGTCTTGACAAAACTTAGCAGCCAAAGTGGTTTTCCCACATCCTCCGGGAGCAGTCAGCACAAGCATTGACACATTTTCGTCCTTTAGAAGCTTCCTCTTCAATTCCTTTAGAGGAAAATCCAATCCAACCACAAGCGGCGGAAGTTCAGGTACTGCGCAGAAGGCTTCACAATCGAGTTGTTTTGGTATCACCTGATTCAATTCAATTCTTCTGACCGCCTCCTCTATAATCTTCACCGTAACTGCAACGTCCTTCACATCCCTTATTCCCTGAACGTTTAGTATTTCCAAATGTTGTTGAAGAGATTCATGCCATTCAATCAGCTTGTTGGCGTATTTGTACCTTTTGGCTACGCTCCACCATTGAGTCTTTTCGCACTTTGGAAGGAGCTGTATGCCCTCATCCAAATGTACTTTTAACTTTTTCAGTTCCTTAACCGGAAGATCCAATTTCTTGTTGGATTCTTCTATATCTTTCAACAATGGTGCCAAAAGGTCTAACTTGGATTCGATGCGTTTGAGGAGGGGCGTAAACATTACATTCTTGGTGATCAGCTCCTTGAGGACATCATACAGCACACTGAATGCTAGTCCGAGACCAGCCCCTCCGAAAAGGTCATCTGCTCCAACCATTCCTTGATTCTTAACAAGAAAACCAACACCAAAATCAGAAAAACTTACAGAAGTTTCAATGTAAAATGTACGACTACAGAAAATAACAGGGAAATTGGCCGAAATGATCATCTTTCACCCAATTGTTGAAATGATCAGTTTTTCAGTATGTGTTCGATATTGGATTTTGATAAGTTCAGAAATTGAGAAATTGAGATTTGATTTCGGACCATTTGAGCCACTTTCCCTAAACAATAACAGATTAGAAACTTGGAACCCAAAATAAAGAGATTCAGAAAACAAGCAATACAAAGTTGGACTTTCTCTTACGTTGTTGGTGATCAAGCAAGATAGGATAAACAAAAAGTATATTTTCTTCTCCAAACTCTCTGGGTTTTAGCATAGAAATACTTACTATTGAAGCTCGATAGAAATTTCGGAGTTGGAGCGCGTTGTATAGCACACCCAGTCGGCTCAGGTCGACTGAGAATCGCAAATTCAACCAGAAAACAGTGCAGGATGGGAAAAAAGAGTTCAGTGAAAGACGCAGTTTAGTTCATCATTCTTCATGGCCGTTCTCTGCCCTTCATTACTATTTATACTTGGAAAGAACTAGGAAAAGTAGAGGAAATTTTTACCCAAAAAAGTTTTTTTTTTTTTTTTTTTTTTTTTTTTTTTTGGAAATCCCCAAAAAAGTTTTTTTAACTCCTAAAATATAGCCAAATTCAAAAAATTCATCTTCACACTCTTAGACCACCACCACACTTGGTAATTGATTTCGTTTTGTTTTTGTAAGACAACCCAAATTTTATTATAAATAGCCAAACTGAAAAAAAATGAAAATTAATAAAAATGATTTGAAAATTTTGAGTTTTAACGATAACGACAAAATAAAAGGTAAAGTTAATAGTACCATAATTGATTTTTTAATGTAAAAATATGATTTTTCGTTAAATTGAACAATACCGAAAGTTTTTTGTTAAAGTTCACTACAAAAAAATCATCTTCAAGCACTAGTCTTTATTATATTAAAATAAACTACTCTTTAATTTTAGAGTGCAGCAATTGATTTGTTAAATATTAAAAAAAATAATAAAACTCAAGGTTGTACAATTGAGCAAAGAGAAAGTAGATCTAGCATTCGTGTCGTATTTTCTGTGTTTATGTCGTTTTCGTGTCATACCCGATATATTAACGGATCGTGTCGTGTAACACCCGTTAAAATAAACGGTTAAAATGACCCGACCTGAATTGACCCAATAATATTAATAGGTAATATTACCCAACCCGTTACCCATTAAAGAAAATATATTTTAATAAATAATCAAATGAAAAACATAATACTAAATATCTTACGGCTGTTATTTAAGTAAAGTCTTTAATAGTTTTTTAATTAATGTAGAAGTGTAAAAAATATAGAAAAAAATATATAAACGTTTGTAATGACAAGCTTTACAACTTTCGTGAAGAGCTTAACTTCGAAATTCGCCACTATAATCATAGAAATCATAGATCAAAATTTAACCGTTGATTGTTGTTTACATTTACGCTTCATTTTTCTCATCAAATTTTGTTTTTTCGGATTTTCTTTTTTAAAAACATGATCTATTAGAGGATGCAAGAAGATGAACGGTTTGGATCGTTGATATTATGTTCAGATTTTTACGGTTAATGAAAATATTGCTTGATGTTTATAAAGTTTCTACAAACTATATGCATCGACTCATATTTTAGTTAACCATAAATATCAAAAATGTGATATCAAAGATCTGAACCGTTCATTTTCTTACATCCGCCAGATGATCACGCTTTCAAAAAAGAGAATTTAAAAAATGAAATACAGTAAGAAGAATAAAGCGTAAATGACAATCGACGGTTAAATATAAATTTAAGGCTTATGGATTATAGTGTTGGATTTCGAAGCTGACCCCTTCATGAAAGTTGTAAAGCTTGTCATTATGAGTGATTGTATATATTTTTTTACATTTTTCACACTTCTACAATAATTATTATTAATTTTATTAATTTTTCCCTCAAATAAAAAACATTATTCATGAGGGTTTGGAGGATTTTAAAAATCTAAACGATAATGTAAGTGTAACCATTACCTACTCGTGGAGGAATAATGATGAATCACAAGTGTTTATATATTCTTTCACATTTTTCATACTTGTATGTATGTCTTCTTAGTTCTTGTCTATACAAATATTATACTAGTTTATTTTAATTTTGGACAACAACATGTTAAGTAAAATTTATCGTAGTAATGATAATAAGGAACTCTCATAATAAAAATAAATAATGACTAAAACTTTTTTTTTTTAACTTATATAGAATAATAATACAAAACTATATATTTAATATAGAATATATTGTATATATTAATATGACTATTGTATTTTATAATAAATCTTTTAGTAATTAAACTTTAAAATTATCAAAATAAATTTTTTCTTAATGTGTCGAAACAGGTTACTCACGTGTTACCCGTGTGTATAACTGTTAAGAACCTGTCATTAACGGGTTCTTAACGGGTCACCCCGATAATGACCCGATTAGTTATCGTGTTGACCTAAAACCTGTTATTTTAGTGTCGTGTCAAAAACTGTCGGGTCTAAGAGAAAGGGTAGAGAGAAAGTTGTTTTAGAAAATGAGTAGGCTGGTTTAAATTGTTAATACTAATATATTCTTGTTAAAATACAAAGTATTGTTGGAGATGAAAAATTAAACTAAATAGCTAAATTAGTTTTTTTGAAATTGTTCACTTGCTAGTTTAACAAAAAATTAGTCACTTAGTACTACGGTCTAGTAGTATTTCTCTTCACTTGTAAGTGAGAGAGGTTTTAGGTTTGATTCTCGCCGAAGACAAATTTAAACCACATTATTGCTAGCCCATTGTGAGGCTTAGCCCACCTCCTTCATTTCTAATATAAATAATATCATTTGCTCCAAAAACAAGAAAAAAAAACCAAAAAAAAAAAAAATAGAGTTTCTCTTGAAAATACTCTAGCTGCAACCAAAATGTAATTTGCGCCAAAAAAATTTAGCCCATAGTATGAACTTGGGCCTATACTTTTTCGTTGTTTTGCAATCTTGGGGCACATTGAGATAAGCTTTGCTCTCAATCTCAACCGTTCATTTATGAAAAAAAAAATATATGTGCATAGGAGAAATTCCGCTAATATATGTGGTCTGAAATAATTTGCATTTACAATTTGATACAAACTTGGAACTCTCCCATAGTAGTGACTGAAAATGTGTTCTTTTAACTTAGGTTAATTACTATTTCCTACAAACCATCCTTAACAACCTCATTGACACACCCCGACCAGAGTCGAGTCATGCTGGCCGTCACGTGAAGGTGACATAGCCAAGTGCGCAACAGAAGAGATAATAATAATAAGAGAAATGTGAATAAATAAAAACCAAAATTAAACTTATTTAAACTATGGATAATATATAAGTGTGAAAATGATCAAGTATAATACACACGTATCAGAGCATAGGTAAAACAAAAGTGTGACAGCACGTTCCGAAATTTAATATATTTGATTTCCAATGGCATGGAAATGACGTTTTTACCCTTGAGCGTTGGACTGTGTTTGCGAAAAAGGGCTAAGAAAAATGGTCCAATCATTTTATTTCGTACAATTTTGGACCAATTATCCTTTTTTCCCTATTATTTTGGACCCAATAAGAAACTAGGGCTTATTTGAATTTTTTAGTAGGGTTTTGGTGGCCCAATTGGGTGCTAGATTTTTTTTTTAGTGTGACCAATCCGGACCACACAAACACACACACAACCACACGTTGACCTTTCTCTCTCTCTCCCTCTCGATCTTTTCTGTCTGTCCGTACAATCCGTACGAATAACTTCTAAACTAGCTCTCCACTCACAGATCGAGCTTGTGGACACCATCATCATCTTCCTTGTAACCTTACGAACTCACCTATACCTTTAGTTCCTTGTTTAGTGGTCGGAAACCTAAGAAACCAAAAGCTCCAACGGGGAGCAAACTTGCTCTAGTGTGATCGCCAAGGTTTCACGAGGTTTTAAGATTCAAGGAGGGTCTTAACCAACTCCATAAGGATCCTAAATCAATTTTGGAAGGTTTTGGACATCGGAATACTCGAGTTAATCGAGTTGCAGGGTTGGCCGGATTTCACAAAATTTTCCGACGAGATTCTGTTGGTTTTAGGACTCCAAAGTGGTAAGACTTTATTCTCCTAGTTGAGAGCTTCATTTTGGTGAAAATTTCATGGATTTTGGTGTTGAAATGAGTGAGATATTGAAGTTTGAAGTTTTTCCAAAAACCGGTGACACAGTCGACAGCCGGCAGCGTAGTCCGGCAACTCGCCAGAGAAGAAGACGAATATTTCGTCAACTTTGACGGAATATTCCTAACGGAGACTAACAGCATCAGGTAACTTCAACGAAATATTCTATTATTTAACGAAATATTCCCTAACGGAACTATTCTGTCCGTGTGCCAGGCACGTGCCTGCGTGTGGGCAGCGCTTGTGGCCGTGCCTTGGCCGGCGTGTGACGGCATCGAAAAATTTTTCTAAAAATATGGGGATGTTCTTGGGGTTGAGTAGGCCACATTGGTATATTCAAACACCCCAATTGAGCAACGTATGAGAAGTTATTACCTAGTTTTGGTTATGTGCTTATAAATAATGTTTAAATAGTTGTTTCGCATATAGGTGAGACGTTTCTAGAGGACGAGCACAGTCAATCGAGGCCTGGGGTTACGACCCTTCCACATATCAGTGAGTGGGCATTTTGGTTTTATATATGTATATATGTGCATTGCGTTTTTCCCATAAAATGTATTTAAATGGTTTTATGCATTGAATTGCCATGCCATATACTTAATACTTTAGAATATGCATTTAATGGTTGCATATATTATTGTTGACGCTGCGGACGCTCAGGTAAGTTCTAGGTAAGTTTGTATGTTGTGGATAGTGAGTTGTTTGATTATGATTATGTTTAGACGCATTTAGAGCTCATAAACCTGCACCCCGGTGTTAGTGCTCCCGCCTGTGGCTAGGGCACAGTGCTTCACGTGATCTTCACCTCTTGCACCACACACTCATCTTGGATCCAAGTTAGGTGCACAATCCTGTCGTACAGACCACTACAGGTGGTTCCGACTCGTAGGTGACCCGCGAGTTATCGCACAGCCTTCACGTGATCGTAGCACTTGAGCGTACATATTACACCTAGCATTGTCGTACAACCCATATTAGGTGGTTTCGACTCGTGTGCAGGCATATTAGATAAGCCATAGACTCAGCCGTACAGGCCACCTTAGGTGGATCCGGCTGACACGTCCTTATTCATTTTTTATTTCACCTGGTTGACTTGATTATTTTGGTGATACTCATCATGGCTTACAAGCATTGATCTTGGGTTTTTGGCATTGATTTTGAGATATATACATATATCCTATTTTCTGGGAATTTATACAGGTTTTACGGCGAGGGGTTATAACTTTTGAGAAAGGAAATGTTTTCGAAAACCTTTGTTTTTGCCCACTCACATTTTTTGTTTTGCGCCCCTCCAGGTTCTAGGTAGGAGTGCTTATTGGTGGCTGACGAGGAAGCAACAGCGGTTTTGACAGTTTGCAGTTAATGTAGGACTACTTCTGTGGTACTGTATAATTAGTATTTGTCCTGCTGGACTGCACCTAGATTACTTAAGCTCTTATTATTCGTTATCACACTTAAACCTTGACACTTGCACTTATATATTTGTTTAGTGTAAATTCGCTAGGTCTGGTTTTTATTTACTTATATTCTTACACTTTCTTCACTTCCGCACTGCGCACATGGCTACGTCATCCTCACGTGACGGCCAGCACGCCTTGATTTAGGTCGGGGTGTATCAAAAAGTGCAATCGAACTAGCCGAGTACTAATTATACAAGCAGGGAGAGGGGCCCTACAATATTTAGTAGAATGTCAGAACCGCCAAGTAGTCCTCGTGAGCCACCAAAGATGAACAGTTCCCTAGAACCTAGAAGGGCGCAAAATAGAAGGGTGAGTGGGCAAAAACAAACCGTTTGAAAACATATTTATCTTTATGAACATAATAACCCCACTCCGTAAAACCCGTATAGTTTCTAGAAAATACTACTATATAGGTATGAAAACCAATGCACAAGAGCAACAAAAATTGAAGTATGCCATGTCAGAACATTTCAACACTAAAAGTTGTAAATCAAATGTGAAATCAATATAAAATAGTATGCCAGTCAGGGTCACCTAACATGACCTGTACGACTGGATCTATAGCTCATCGATCTAGGCTAGCACACGAGTCGAAGTCACCTAGTGCGACCTGTGTGACAGGCTGGGTATAACTATGTACGTTCAAGTGCTACGATCACGTGAAAGCTATGCGATAAATCGCGGGTCACCTACGAATCGGAACCACCTATTGTGGTCTGTATGACAGGCTGGCACCAGACTTGGAACCAAGGTGAGCGTGCGGTGCGGGAGGTAAACAATCACATGAAGGCTGGCCCTAGTCCCGGGCAGGAGCACTAATACCGAGGTGCAGCCATGATGAGCTCTAAATAAATGTGCATACCAATGCAATACAACCCATTCAATCACATAATACCCACCTGAAGCTTACCTGAGCCTCTGCAACACCACACAATACAATTAACAAGTTTAACAATGCAATGTTTAAAATGTAACTTATTTATGACATGGCAAGCAAAGCATAATTCCATATAAAAACGTTTCTGGAAACAATATATATATAAAACAAATGCCCACTCACTGATAAGTAGCAGGATCGTAGCCCCTAGCTTCGCTTGTCTACGCTCGTCCTTAGGGTACGTCTCACCTATATGCGATACAACTATTTTTACAAATGCTCACTCACTGATAAGTAGCAGGATCGTAGCCCCTCGCTTTGCTTGTCTACGCTCGTCCTAAGGGTACGTTTCACCTATATGCGATACAACTATTTTTACGTTAATTAATTAGCACATAAACAAAACCTAGGAATTACCTCTCATAGTTTGCTCACAAGGAAGATTTGAATATACGAATGTGATCTACTTGACGATACGAACACACCCATATTTTTAGAAATTTTTTTGGACACCGGACGCGCCCTCACGTGTAGACCAAGGCATGGCCACACGCGCTGGCCACGTGCACAACACACTGACTGAACCCCTAACGGCATTAGGAATATTCCGTCAAAATAGGTGGAATATTCCGCTAAATGGTAACGACGTCACCTAACGCTGTTAGAATATTCCGTTAAAGTTAACAGAATATACCTTTTTCTTCTCCAGTCACCCGCCGGTCTTTACAGTTCGCCGTCTGCACTCGCTGGTTTTTGGAAAATTTTCAAAAGCTTATATCTACTTCAATTCTTAACCAAATTTCATGAAATTTATATGGATTTGAAGGTCTCGAAGAGTAGAACACGTTCGTACCTATTAGAAGTCCAAAATCCAATGAAAAACGATCGAAAAATTCCTTGAAAAATCTGGCCAACTCTGCACCCTCTCGAACTTGCCTATTCTGACGTCCACTCCACTCCAAAACTACTCCAAAGCGTTAGGGAAGTTGAGTGGATACCTTTCCAAGTCCTAAAACTCCTTAACCTCGCCGGGATCACGTCAGAGTAAACTTGGCCTCCTCGCCGGAGCTTCTAGTTTTCGAGTTCTCGTCTTCCGTTCGATGATCAAATGGTATCACTAGGATCGTGAGGCCATGGGGAACACGATGATGTAAAGTTCATGCTCAATCTGTGAGGTTTTGATGGGTTTGGATGTGGGTGTGTCACGGTGCAAAGGAAGAAGAGAGGAGAAGAGTCGAGAATGAGAGAGAAGGAGAGTGTACGTGTGTGTGCGTACATGATTGGGCATAAGAGAAAGAGAAGGCTAGTTTTAATTGGTCCAAAACAATAGGGCCACATATCTTATTTGGCTCAAGAACATGGGAACTAAAATAATTAGGTAAGGGATCCACGTAAGGGTTAATGTCCAAGGAAAAATACAATGCTATTTATCCACTTACGTATTCAAATAATCGTAACCTTTCTCGTTACGACTCCGATTTGGGCCTAACTCGAGTCAACGCATTCATGACGTCGAGTACGATTTAATTACGATGGCAGAAATAATAATTTAAAACTGCATATACACATCCACGTCACTTAGCCAATGAGGGCATATTCATCACTTTACACACTCGGAGAGAAAATTATATAATAAATTGAAACGGTCGTCACACTCATACAGCCTAGTAAACCATTTCCCACAGCAGCGCCTGCAAAAAGGTCCCCAACTCCTCCCATTCCTGCTTCTCTTAAACAAAACCCGACACCCGAAAAATCCGAAAACTAACTTGTAATCGTTTCAATCAAAACTTGAAGACAAGAGAACATAGCAGTATGAAAAAACCAAATAAAAATGCTCTTGATATAAGGAAGAATTCGATTCTGCTTCAATAGGAGGCTAAGAAAGATCCAGTGACTATTACTTTTACCTATTGCAAAGCTGCTTTCTGGGAAACTTCAAAAAGAATATATTGACTTTGCCATTGACTGACCAAGAAGAAGCTTTCGCTAACCAAAATATCATACTCATGGCTTCCGACAAGAGCGTAATTACAATGCAATGATCCAAAAATAAGTTTTAATATAATAAAAATAATATTTGAAATAATTTAAAATTTTAAAATTATCCTGCAACTTGTATCGTTGATTTGAAATAATTTAAAATTTTAAAATTATCCTGCAACTTGTATCGTTGATATGATGAGGCCTGCATCTTTTTATTTTTCCAATTTTGTGGACTGCAACGCAAAACAGTTGGTATGCATGGGGGGTTTTCTTCTTTTTATTTCTTAGTGGACAAGGAATCCGCCTACCAGAAACCCATTTTCCATCCCTTTTCTGAAAACTGTTGTGTTCACTCGCAATCAGCCGCAAGTTGGAACCTTTCGATTGCGTTTCCTCTCTCCGGTCACCGCTCACTTCCAACTCAACAACCACGACGGCGGTGGTTCTTTTCTCAGAAAGAACTAGTAACAGTAACTAGAGGAAGATTTTACCCAAAAAAAGTAACTTTAACTCCTAACATGTAGGCAATTTACTGATCTACCCGGTTGTATTCAATTAGGAATTTCGTATTTTTAGCTGTAAAAAATCAAAAATTTATTTTAAAAGAGCAAAACTCAAAACTTTATTTGAAAGAGACCATTGACTTGCTCTATTTGTTTTTTTGTTGGAAGGATGATAATAGATAGGCAAGTCGAACTATACTCCATATAAAGTTGGGACATTTTGAATTAGACGCCTTGTTTTTAAATTTCATGGACTAAACATCTATTCCTTTTGCAAATTTGATTAAACATTTTCCCTACAATTTTAGTACTTTAATTTTATTTCATTAGAAGTCTATTCACGTTAGCATTCCTTTTTTTCCTCATATTTTTATGCATCTCTTATTATGATGATTTAAGATTTTTTTTATTTTTTATTAAAATATTTATTTTAGTAAATTAAATAGAATGTAACAAAACTCGTTGTTAGGTAAGTTTCATTATATCGGTACGTTTGATTATAATGGTACATTTAGTTACTTTGTACATTTGAATTTTTGGTTCATTTGGCTTCTTGGTACATTTGAATTTTTGATACATTTAGCTTTTGGTACATTTGAATTTTTGGTATGTTTGTTTTCAAAACATAAATTTTATTACTTTTTTCCTAATAATGAGGAATTACTTTAATTAATTAGTTTTTTATAGAGTCGTTAACAATGTAAAAGTTTAAATTACTTTAATTAATTTTTTCTATCGAAAGAGTCATTAATCAACGGATAATAACCTTTTGTTAATTCAAAATTATATGATTTATCGTTATTATTTAGCATTATCTACGATAATAAGGATTTATCTTCGATCAACTAAAAGTTGTTCTAGAGACTTATCTACCAAAAAACAAGACTATCCAAAGCATTGTGTATGAATCAAACATATTTTTAAATATTCCAAAAAGATGAATATTCATTTTAATATAGTTTATAATTGAGTACGTTTTAATTCGGGATTAGTACGTTTTCATTTGACGTTGGTACGTTTTCATTTAATGTTGGTACATTTCCATTTGGCATGGGTGTACATTTAGATTTGAAAAGTTTAAATTTTAGACTTAAATATAGTTGAAATTATTTAAAATATATAGCAGATATTTAAATGTAAATTAATTTCAATTAATCTGAAGTAGTTCAAGTCTAAGTATCTTAATCAAAAGTTTCAAAAGCTTAATAAAAAACTCAAAAAGCATAAATGTTTAGTCTATAAAAGTCTAAAATGAGGCATCTAATTCTAATTTTCTCTTGGTTGTCAGATTACAATAGTAGTTTTATTCTCTAAACCAGCACAAAATAGTAAAAAAGAACCAAGACATCGGGATTAGCCATCAACTATAAAACAGGCTACTTCCTTCTCACTTAGAACAATTAGAAAGAGCTAATTCCCAGATAGAACAACAATTCTCAATCCCCTATCTCTAAGTTTTATTAAACAATAAAAAAGAATACTCAATAATACAGGTGCGAGGAAAAAATAATAATAAAAAGAGATGATTGACTTGACTCTATTTATTTATTTTGGTCAGATGATAACGGATTAGGCGAGTAGAACTACACATAAAGTTTGGTCGTCAAATTATAATGGTAGCTTTACTCTCTACACTAGCACAACACAGTAAAAAAGAACCAAGACTTCGGGATTAGTCATCAACTATAAAGTAGGTTACTTCCTTTCCACTCAGAACGATTAGAAAGAGATAATTTCCCAATAAAACAATAGTTCCCAATCCCTATCTTTGAATTTTATTAAGGGCAAAAGACTGTTTACTACCCTCATGTTTCGTGGTTTTCAACATTTAGTACATCAAATTTTTTTCGTCCCAGAGTCATACCTAAAGTGTAAATTTTGGGACAGTCTCAAACATCCGTTAGTCAAACTGTTAATTCTCTCGTTAAGTGATGACGTGGCGCCCACGTGGACAATGACTAGGCGCCACGTGTCATTAAAAATATTAAAATATTAATTTGAAAAAAAAAATAAAAAAAATAAAATAAAAAATAAAAAATCTTTCCTTCTTCTTCTTCCTCCGGGTTGCAGGGAAGAATCTTTTTTTTTTTTTTTTCTTTCTTCTTCTTTCGGGTTGCAGGGAAGAATCTTTTTTTTTTTTTTTCCCTTCTTCTTCTTTCGGGTTGCAGGGAAAGGGGTTTTTTTTTTTTTTTTTTTTTTTTTCCTTCCTCTTCTTCTTTCTTCTTCTTCTTCTTCCCAGATTTTTGTTTTCTTCCCAAATTCGTTTTTTTTTTTTCTTCCTCCTCCTCCTTCTTCTTCTTCTTCTTCTTCTTCTTCCTCCTGCGGGTTGCAGGGAAGAAGGTTTTTTTATTTTTTTTCCTTCTTCTTCCTTATTCTTCCTCCCAGATTTTTGTTTTCTTCCCAGATTCGTTTTTTTTTTTCCCTTCTTCTTCCTCCTCCTTCTTCTTCCTTCTTCTTATTCTTCTTCCTTCTTCTGCGTTTGCAGATTCGGCTTTTTTTTTCTTCTTCTTCTTCCTCCTTCTTCCTTCTTCCTTCTTCTTCTTCTGGGTTGCAGATTCCCATATTCGTTTTTTTTTTCTTCTTCCTTCTTCTTCTGCGTTTGCAGATTCGGCTTTTTTTTTTTCTTCTTCTTCTTCTTCTTCCTCCTTCTTCCTTCTTCCTTCTTCCTTCTTCCTTCTTCTTCCTTCTTCTTCTTCTAGGTTGTAGATTCCCAGATTCATTTTTTTTTTCTTCTTCTTCCTTCTTCTTCCTCCTTCTTCTTCTTCCTCTTCCTTCTTCTTCTGCGTTTGCAGATTTGCCTTCTTTTTTTTTCTAATTAATATTTTAATATTTTTAATGACACGTGGCGCCCAGTCATTGTCCACGTGGGCGCCACGTCATCACTTAACGGGAGAATTAACAGTTTGACTAACGGATGTATGAGACTGTCCCAAAATTTACACTTTAGGTATGACTCTGGAACGAAAAAAATTTGATGTACTAAATGTTGAAAACCACGAAACATGAGGGTAGTAAACAGTCTTTTTGCCCTTTTATTAAATAATAGAAAAAGATAATAAAAGAATACAGACGAGAGGAAGTATTAAAAATTAATAAAAAGAGTCCCCCGACTCAATTTGTTTTCTAGATTGGATGGATGATAATACTGGAAAAGTGAGACACTCTTAAATTTGGAACCCAAAATAAAGAGACTCAGGAAAGCAAGTAATACAAAGTTGGATTTTCTCTTTCGATGTTGGTGATCAAGCAAGGTAGGATAAACAAAAAAAGTTCAATTGAGTGTGGAGGGAGACTTGGAAATTAACCAGGAAACTGCATCACCATGTCTGGGAATCTTTCATATGGTTATAGAGAAAGACAAACGAAAGTTTTGAACCAATGAGCAATAACTGATTGAATATTTAACCATTATTTCTACGTTGCAGTTAACTCACTCGCGGTCGAGCACTACTGATCATCTTTACCAAAGTAAGCAACAAAAAAAAAAACTTATAGATATAACCAAATGCATAATTAACACATTAGGTGCAATTAAATCACATTTAGTTTCGTATAATCCAAGAAAATATAACACGCATTATTTATAGTGTAAAACAATAACATGATAGTTATACAAAGAAAAAAACAACATAAAAAATCTTAAGACTCAAGAGAGTTTGAAATAAAGAGTATTACAAACTCATATGATGAAACATAGAAACTGGCCAGAAGCAAGAACGAAATCACGCAAGAAGATGAAAATTGAAGAAAACAATGCAACACAAATCAGAAACATGTTGCTCCAACATTTATTGAGGAAAGACGGGTCTCATAACTGAGGCTTTTCGAGCCAATTCAGATTGGATTTTTCTTTTGCCACCTTGATTTTGTCTCTGGCTAAGAAGGATTCCCACAAATGTTTCTTCTCGTCATCACAAATCACTTCCTCTAACTGCTCGTCCAGATCCCACACTGATGGAGGCAACTCCTCCAATCTTGAGCATTGTCCCACGTTCATCTTTCTTAAACCTCTCATCTTACCAATGCCTTCAGGCAACTTCCTAATGCCGAAACAATTATACATGTCAAGACAGCGCAACTTAGTGAGGTTCTCAATCGAGACCGGAAGCCTTACCAACTCTGTACAGGACCTTAGTCTCAATACATCCAAATTCTTCAGCTTTCCAATCTCTTCAGGCAAGGAAGATAGCTTATGGCAGTTGGTGATACTAAGCACCTTCATATGAACAAGATCACAGAGCTCGGTAGGCAGTTCCACCAAATCATGGCAATAGTCGATATTCATTTCCTCTAGACCTGGCCAGGCATCAGAAATTTTGATGGAACAATTGTGGAAAGCTTGACCCATATTACACATGAATAAAGATATCTTCTTTAGACTCTTCAATGGTACCCAGTTCTTGGTTATGGAATGAATTGAAATGCTCTCTAATCTTATTCTCTTCAGATTCGATAATGATTCCAGAAGATCAAAATTACTCAATTCAGTAGGTGATAAACCATAGTTTCTGACTATTAGAACCTTCAGTTTGTCAATTTTCTGCACAAATTCAGGTAAGGCATTGTTCTCTGTCTTAAAATTCAAAACTAGAACCTCAACTTGTGGTAGATGAACACTCTGCCATTGTGTTGGGTACGTTCCATCTGCAAACAATATGCTACGAGATATGAGTAGGAGAGAATTAAATGAAACTTTAGTGCATATTTTAGCGTGTGTGTCTGTGTGTGCACGTGCATTTGCATGTGTACATATACATGTACTTGTGTATGTGTTGATGTGTGTGGAGAAAATAAATGATAGTGCTATTCAAATCTCTGTGTGTGTGTGTGTGTGTGGATGTGAGCATGCACGAATGTGTATGTATGTGTGTGTACATATGCTGGTCATAGGTAGATTCATGTATATGCATTTTATAAAAAGAGAGAGATGGGACAACCAGAGGAGATAGATAATAGGCGAGCATTGATGGGTTGAGACTTCTGCTCCCTCAACCACTTGGGTTGATTGCGTCCACTTACGACAATCAGTCTTTTTCTATCTTCTATTGGGTCTAGTTTCGCAATGTAGATACCCAGCTCTCTAAGCATATCATGCTGGCGAACAAAGTGTTCGCTGTAGTAGTTATCCAGAATCGCCATATTCTCCTTCCTGGTAACAATCCAAACTCAGCCAGTTGCAGTTGTATATTATGGTAGGAGCTACTCATGAATATAGAAATTTTCAATGAGAATATTATACTGGAGAAACATAAAATCTTGCATACCTAGTGATCACAAGATTTGCCAGACCTTTCCTAGCAAGCTCATGGAGGTTCTTGATGGACTGAAAGTCCCCATCTAGCATATATAACTCTGCCCACATATCAATGAAAGCAGCAGCAGAGATTCTTTGATCTTCAGGAAATGAAACAAGGTCCATGAAACATTCCCTGATGATAGGCTCTTTGTCACCTAAGGCATCTATGCTACTTTGAAGGCGAAGAAGCAACTCAGTCTCATAATCAAGAATAGAACCTTTAGACCAGTCTTCTAGTCTTGAAAGCCAGGATTCTGCAGCTTGTCCGCTAAGTGAGTTCCCGGTCACTGTAATGGCAAGCGGAACTCCCTTACAGTGCTTTAGTATCTGCAGGTTAGTTGTACCAAATGATGTCAACTACTATCTAAGTTGCAGACTGTAAGTTCAAGTTTCTTTTAGCATCTCAATGGTTTCATGAAAATGGTTAATGACTACCTAATTATCTTCATTCTTATTTTAGTTTTAGTTCTTAATTAAAATCATATGTGATTCGTGAATGATCATTTGCACGTTCATATGGTAAAATGGGTGTTCGCTTCTGTATGTGCATACTTATCGTAAAAGATCAAAACAATTTCTTTTGCCCACTTTGTTGCCCTATAATTTGTGAGGCCTTGATAAGTATATTGTGTCGTGAATTGCATAGTGAGAAATAAACCTTTCTCAGGAGATCTTCTGGAACAGACAAGCTATCTCCCAGGGCTGCTGAATGACACAGAAGAGTCATTGAATCTTTATACTCCAAAGGTTGGAGTTGATACGGAGTGCCAAATCCTGGAAATTCAGATCTCGATGTCACCAAGATCTTGTAATTTCGCAATTTAAATTCAACAAACTTCTGAAGAACAGTGTTGGACCAAACATCATCCAGGACCAGCAGTAAAGGATCTTGTCCTGCTTCCTGAGACTTCATGCGTTGATATAACTTTTCTACATCTGAGTTGGGGTGTTCCGAAACAGTGACAAAGAATATATTTTCCTTGAATTTATCTATCAAAATACAATACAAGAAATATGTTAGATAAATGTGTAAACAAAGAACAATACACGATGGTAGCGTTAAGACAGAAAAAATTAAATCTTGATCTCAAGTACAGCACTAGTATATGCAAAGAGTATGAAATGAGTCAAGCAGTTTTCGTAATAGAACGTAGTCCAATCATGAAGCTAGTGTTGTAAATTCCTACCCGTGAGGTTTTCCATTTATATTCCTGTAAGACTCAGTCTCTCAGATATGAACTGTATATCAGCAATGGGGACGATTCTTTGCTGACATAACGCATGAGTGAGACTAATATCCAAGATATACCAATATTCAAGCAATTGAAATATTACACTTTGGATTAACTTTGGTGTTATATATATCTGAAGCTGGGTTTGATTTGGTATAAATAGGTGCTGTAAACTCATACAAAAGGCTTCAACTCAACGAACGACATCTACAACATACTAGTCGTACTAATCGACAGAAAAAGATGTTAAATTACAGATTAATTCTACTATAACACTAATCAATGAGCTATTAGAAAGTACTATCATACCTTTGACGTCCTTATCTTGACAGAATTTCAGTGCCAATGTGGTTTTCCCGCATCCTCCCGTAGCAGTCAGCACTAACATTGAGAAATCGCCCTTAAAAAGCATCTTCTTCAAATACCTCAAAGGCTCATCCAATCCAACTGTAACATGTGGAGGTTCTGGAACTGAACCCAAATCATGAAATCCTTCTTGCTTTTGTATCACAACATTCTCTTTGTTTCCTACCGACCCATTTTTCTGGACAGCAGCCAAGATCTCCTTCGACACAGCCAAGGTCTCGCTCGAAACACCAAACGTCTCGCTTGAAACAGCCAAGTTCTTGCTCGCAACAACAAATGTCTGCCCTGAAACAGCCAAGTTCTCCCTCGCAACACCGAATGTCTGCCCTGAAACAGCCAAGTTCTCCCTCGCAACACCAAATGTCACCCTTGAAACAGCCAAGTCCTCCCTCACAACACCAACTATCTCCCTTGAAACAGCCAAGTTCTCAAACGTATTCCTTGTTCCCTCCACATCCAGTATCGTCAACAACCTTTTTAGACACTTGTCCAAATTGAGAAGTCGCTTGGTGTATTTGTACTTTTTGAAGAGTTTCCACCGGCTAGGCTCGGAGCACTCGAGAACTAACTCTTTCCCTTTCTTCATTTGTTTCGCAATTTTTTCTACTTCCTTGTTTGATTGATCCAACACCGCTTTGTACTTCGCTATGTCATCGATCAGCGGCTTTAACGCTTTTAGGGTGGAATCGAGATCTCCGAGCAGCTCTTCAAACATCATAGTCTTGTCCTTGACATCCTTAACAACATCATACAGCAGAGTAAACAATGTTCCTACAGCAGCCCCTGCAAAAATCCCCACAACTTCTGCCATTTCAGCTTCCCTCAAACAAAACCCGACAGCGAAAATTCCCAAAACTAACTTGCAATCATTTCAATCAAAATTTGAAGACAAGAGAAGAACATAGTAGGATGAAAAAACCCAAATAAAAATGCTCTTAATATAAGGAACAATCCGATCCTGCTTCATATAGGCGGCTAAGAACCTCGTAGTTGAATCCATTGACTTTTGCTTTCACCTACCTCATTGACTTACCAAGCAAATTGCAAAGCTGCTTTCTGGGAAGCTTCGAAACTAATACAGTTTGCATTGACTGACCAAGAAGAAGCTTCCGCTAACCAAAATATCGCACCTTTCACACCCATGGGTTCCGATAAGAGCGTAGTTACAATGCAATGATCCAAAGATAAATAAATAAGATCAAATAATATTTGAAATAATTTAAAATTTTCTGGACCGCAACGCAAACAGTTGGTGTGCATGCGGACATTTCTTCTTTTTCTTTCTTCGGGGAGAAGGAATCCGCCTACCACAAACCCATTTTCCATCCCTTTCGGAAAAGTGTTGTGTTCACTCGCAATCAGTCGCAAGTTGGAACCTTTCAATTGCGTTTCCTTTCTCCGGTCACCGCTCACTTCTGTGGTGCTTCTTTTCTCAGAAGCAACAAGAGGAAGTTTTTACCCCAAAAGTAACTTTAACTCCTACCATATAGGCAATTTTACTGATCTACCCTTTTCAATTTATTTTCTATATTTTTTGTACCACCACACTAACAGGAAAATTGGAATTTCGTATTTTTTTTGTTGTAAAACAATCAACATTCTAAACACTCTGTTTTAAAGAGCAAAACTCAAAAAATTCATTTTTAAGAGATGTTGTAAAAGAGTCTCTATTATAACAAAATGAACGGTCACTCTTTAAATTTAGAGTGCAACTATTCACTTGCTAAATGTTAAAAAAAATTAACATTGGAGGGTAGACCATTGGGCAAGGAGAAAATGAAGAGGGAATATTGTTTTACAAAATGAGTGGGCTAAGTTTGTATTTTTTAATAATAAAATATTTAAAATTTGTTAAAATAGAGTGTTGTTGGAGATGAAAGATTAAGTTGAGTAGCTAAAATAATATTTTTATATTGTTCACTTGCTAGTTTAAATTTTTTTTTAGAGTTTCTCTTGGAGAGATGCTGTAACTGGATCCAAAAGTCTTCAAGCCGCAACTTTTAGCCCATGTTATGCACTTGAGCCTATACATTTTTGTCGTCTTGCAATCCTCAGAGCAGGTCGGATATGAGGTTTGTCTTAGATCTCAACAGTTCATTCATGAAAAAACATGTGCATGAGAGAATTTCTGCTAATATCTATGCTCTAAAAGAAAGTTGAGTACTACACATACTCATTAACTGCTGGAAAATAATTCATAGACCTACCACTAGTCATCACGATCAACGTAAAGGAAATCAAAATAGAGCTCGGCAGCCAAGACGGGTTTGAACATGGACGTCTTTGCTTTCACCTCCTTGAAGATGTCGTAGAGCACACTGAAAACAGTTCCTAGGCCGCCCCAGTCAAAAGCTCCCCCACTACCAGCAAACCAGACAATGTAACTTTGAAAATGTGAGAAAAATTTATTAAAATATAGGATTTTTAGCCAAAATGGTCCCTAAGATTTGCATAACACATCACTTTGGTCTCTAAGATTGAAAATCAATAGAAGTGGTCTCTAAGATTGTCCACCATCCATTATTTTGATCATTTTGTTAAAAACTCCGTTAAGTGTCCTGAAGCTCTTGTCCAGAAGTTTGGACAATTTTCGACCATCTCTGGCAACCATTGGGCTTCATGGTATAATTTTGTTCTACACTTTCCTATCTTCATTTTGATATATTATGGGTCGAATTTGGTTAAGAAACGATTGAGTTACGAAGCTTTGAAAATTATCCAAACTTCAGACCAAGAGCTCCAGGACACTTAACGGAGTTTTTAACGGAATGACCAAAATAATGGATGGTGGACAATCTTAAGGACCATTTCTACTGATTTTCAATATCAGGGACCTCAGGGACCAAAGTGATGTGTTATGCAAATCTCAAGAATCATTTTAGATAAAAAGCCTAAAATATAAAAAAGATTAACAATACAAGATTCTAAATCATCCAAAGTCCAATTCACATATGATGTGCTTCATGACAACGTAACATAAAATTGTAAGCACATTCTTGGTTTTGAATTACGGATCAACTTCAACAATCATATAGCCAAATGAAGAATTAAAAATCATAAAAAGAGACTATTAACTTGACTCAATTTATTTTTTTGGTGGAAAGATGATATATAATGGATTAGACTAATCGAACTACACTACATATATGGTATGGTCTTTGGATTACAATAGTAATTTTACTTCCTAAACCGCTCAGAGGGATTAGAAAGAGCTAATTCCTAATAGAACAACAATCCCGGCCAATCCCCAATTTCAAAATTTTATTAAATAATAAAAAACGGTAATAAATTAATAGAGGTGGGAGGAAAGATTAAAAATCAATAAAAAGAGACGATTGACTTGACTCTATTTATTTTTTTGGTTGGATGGATGATCTTGATCTTCTACCTGGGAGTGCTTCATCTTCCATGCCCAATTTACCTTACCAGCCTAATGGGTTTTCAGACATGGATAAGTCCCTCATGACTGACATTGCTGCAAATGCCATGGAAGAGTTGCTTAGGCTTTTGCAGACCAATGAACCCTTGTGGATGAAGTCTTCTACTGATGGGAGGGATGTTCTTAATCTCGAAACCTACAAGAGGATTTTTCCGAGGGCTAATAATCATTTAATAATTTTGGTTGCCTATCTTACTGGGGTTGCTGCTTCTCCAAAACTTGGTCCTAGAGAAGTTGATGATTGGCAAAACGGTTCTCTGCCTGAAAATGCCAACCCCTCAGATTATGAACGTATATAATTGGATGAAATGTAAAAAAAATAAAAAATAAATTGTTAACAGGTGAAATGAGTGACTCATTAGATTAACGGGTTGGGTTTGGGTGACTCGTTAGCTCAACAGGTTGGGTTCGGGTGACCCGTTAAATTAACGGGCCGGGTCAAACCCGACCCAAACCCAGTAAACCTAATTCGTTTACAGGTCTAATTGATTTAACTCTATTTATTTTTTAGTTCATAGAAGGGCCGGGCCTAAATTTGGAGGGACCGAGCCAGATCCATTTGAAAGTGTAACCTAACCCGACCTGTTAGAAACGGGACGGTTTGGACCAGATCCACATGTCCAAATAAATTTTCTTTCTTTCTTTTTTTTTTTTTTTTTAAACAGAAGGAAAGCAGACTATATATATTTATGTACTTTCCCAAATTACATAATTAAGAATTACACAACATCTAAACTAACACAACTTCGAATGTGCTTCGAATCAGACTTCTTTGCACGCACGCTTCAATTGCTTTGAGACCATCTATGGCTGAAGGGGTCGAAATGCTAACTAATAGCGAAACTATGGCAGCAGTTCCGGGTCCAAAGGTCCTTTGCACGGTGTGTAGTAGTCATTGTCCACCCCTAGTTGGAAGGATGATATAGATTATGCAACTTGAGCTTCACTATTATGTTTGGTGGTCGGATTACAATAATAGCTTTACATTCTAAACCAGCACAAGACAGTAAAAAAGAACCAAAACATCAGGATTAGCCATCAACTACAAAGTAGGCTACTTCCTTATTGCTTAAAACAATTAGAAAGAGCTAATTCTCCAATAAAACAACAGTCCGTAGTGTCTCCAATTTTATTAAATAATAATAAAATAATACAGGCGAGGGGACGAGGGCATAAACCCTTGAAGAGAGAAGATAAAAAACAACGAAAACAAAAAACAGGACAAAACTCATGGTCACGAGCATAACAACTGCAAAATCTAGAGTAGTGGTCCAACAATTATAGGCACTAGTAGCTGCACTGAAAGAAGCTAAGGATTAAAGGCACTAGTGGCCGCACTGAAAGAAGCTAAGGCATTAGCAAATTCTACACACTGTGAACATATGTTTCTTTTATCGTTATTGCGGCATTTCAGACTACTTCAGTACGCCACATTTGTTGACGTTTCATGTCAGTCTTTTCATGTTTCGTATTTCATATAAATTCTTAGGCCCTGTTTGGCACACCGTATAAGGCAACGAATAGTACTAATAATACGGTGTACGGTGTTTGGTGTCGTTTGGATTAAATAGACACCAGATTAAATAATCCGGGCCCACCTTTTTTACCCGGTGTTTACCTGTTTCGTTATACCGTCCAAATTTACCGTATAACTTAGTCGACCTCGTCTTTTCCTCTCCACTCGTTCTCGCTCTCGCTCTCGCTCTCCGATCGTTCTCTCTCTCGCTCTCCGCTCGTTCTCACTCTCGCGAACTCGAGCCACTCTCTCTCGCCTTCCCGTCGTCTTCCCTTGGCGTCGTCGTCCTCCCCGTCACCTTCTCTCGCCATCGCCGTCCCCGTCGCCTTCTGCCATCGCCTGCAACTGCCGTCGCTTTCCTTCTGCCATCGCTTGCAACTGCCGTCGCCTTCTGCCATCGTCCTCCCAGTCACCTGCAACCAAGGTCTAAAATATCGATGATATCGGAAATATCGGTAGTCCAAAAACACGGAAATTTTGATGGAAATATCGGGATATTATCGATACGATAAAAATTGAATAAAAACCACGGAAATTGTAAGAAAAACTTAGAAATTTTTATTAAAACTTTGCAGGATGTTTATTTAGTCAATTATCTATTAGTTTATCACAAAAAATTGGAATGAAATGCATTGCATGATGGATTTAACTGATTTAAGTTGATTATATAACGAGCTGGCAAACATTGTGAGTGTAGTCAATTATCTATTTGTTCTCATGACCATCTATATGGTTTGGGCCTTGGAAGTCAAATCAACCTACACACTTTGGGCTTTTTCCAATTCCCACATTTTGGGCCCAACGTCATATATTTTACATTAGGGTTTTGGAGAGTTTGGAACTTTGAAGGCTTTTCACTTTAACTGCAATGCACGTCTATCCTGAGCCTTATAAAAGCAAACACAAATTCTAGGGGTTTTTGGGAACAGATTTCGCGTGGCCGCCAGTAGCAGAAAAATCACTCACCGGAGCCATGGGGAGGGTCATCCGAGCTCAACGTAAGGGTGCGGGTTCCGTGTTCAAGTCTCACACCCACCACCGAAAGGGTCCGGCGCGCTTCCGGAGCCTCGACTTCGACGAACGCAATGGCTACCTCAAAGGTGTAGTCACCGAGATCATCCACGATCCCGGTCGCGGTGCCCCGTTGGCCCGCGTCAGCTTCCGCCATCCGTTCAGGTACAAGAAGCAGAACGAGCTCTTCGTCGCCGCCGAGGGAATGTACACCGGTCAGTTCATCTACTGTGGGAAGAAGGCCAATTTGGTCGTCAGAAATGTGTTGCCTCTCAGATCGATTCCGGAGGGAGCCGTCGTCTGCAACGTTGAGCACCATGTCGGCGACCGCGGAACCCTCGCTAGGGCGTCTGGTGATTACGTTGTTGTTATCGATAATATCGCGATATATTACCCAAATAATGTATTAAAATGCTGAAAATAGCGTCTTCGATATTATTGCGATAATATCGATATATTGACGATAATTAAGTGGATAAGTGTGAAAATATCGCGAGATGAAAAAAACGATATTATCGGCGAAATATCGCCGATAATATCGATATTTTGGTCATTGCCTGCAACTGTCGTCGGGGAAGAAGAAGAAGAGAGAGAGGGAGGGAGTTTGGGGGTGCGGCGGAGAGATCTGGGTTTCATTATTTGGGATTCTTCTGTAGTCGGGGAAGAAGAAGGGAGAGAGAGGGAGGGAGTTTGGGGGGGTGCGGAGAGATCTGGGAACCAGATTTCAGTTGTTTTTTTTTTTTTTTTTTTTTTTAAGTTTAATTTTATTTTAAGTTTTCCTCCTATCCAATATAATACCAAACACTGTATAAATAATACGATCATTAATCCGATACTGTACCAAACGCCCGACTGGGTGACTATTTATCCTATCCGACAGAAATAGTCAGTACAGTCCGAGCTGCCAAACGAGACCTTAGTATATTAATTATAAGACTAATTAAATTCGACACCCTTCGGATTTAAAATGAGTTTAAAAAAAAAAGGGTCGCAAGTTTCTAATTTCTCACATTGCACATTGAGATTTAGAGATCTTAATAATTTATGTTTGTCACTTTGATGTCTAGTCCCTCGCTAAATTGAAGATGTAATAAGTGTGGGACCCATACGTTGTTCTGGAAGGCACACTCGCACCATGATGAGGATCATATCTAGTAATCTGGAGCTTCGACTTTCCCTTAAATAACTTTGAATTAGAAAACAACCTATCACACATTTTGGTCCCACTGATATTAGTGTAGCTTCTAAACAACTTGGAAACAGGTCTCATGTATGACACGTCATCAACTTATCGAGGATTATACAATTAAATTAAATATATGGAAGACATAAGTTGAAATAATTTCAAAACCTCATCATGTAATAAAATAAAATTAAGACACGTGGTACTTTTTTGAAAATCAACTTAAACGTGGAGGTTTCAAAATGTAGTTAACCGTTGATTTCATGTTGTTGAAGACATTTTATAGACCGCGTAGTGATTTCAAAATGTAGTTAATTTCAAAATGTAGTTAATCGGCATTCTCTACGACCAAAAGCGCTTATCGGAAGCAGTTCAGTCACTCAACCACAGAGACAAACCCTCTGCTTCCATATACTCGACGCTCGTGCAGCTCTGCCTTCAGCAACGAGCTCTTGGGCAAGGTAATGAGTCAATATTATATTATATATTTTACCCTATTCTTAGTATAATTTGGTGATTATTTTGGTAGAATTTTGATACTTTGTTTTATATTTCCAATATAGGACATTCGACTTCCTCTAGAGCAAAATATGATCAAACGGACGAATTTTGGAGTGATTCAAATTGGAGGACGTTCGTGTGTTCCTTAGCTTGTCCGTGTCAAAATTTGGGATTTTTCTACCAGGCGATTATTCTCTGGCGATTTATTGAAGAAGCAATGCGCGGTGCAGTAAAGTGACGGTTTTGGGCTTAAACTGCATTTTTGGAGCCCAAGATGATCTCAAATGGGTTCGTGGCCTTCTGGAGAAGTGTTCAGAATAGTTCAAGCTTTAAATCCAATTATTTTGGGCCAGTTTTGGAGCTGAATTAGGTCCAGAACGTAACTGTATAGTTTAGGTGCAGTTTTTCCTAGTTTAATTAGGTCTAAGATATTTTATTATTATTTAATTAGTTTCCTAGTTTGAATAAGATACCTAGGGTTTTAGGGTTTTTGGGGAAGGCTTAGCTAATATAAATTGCTTGGCCGTGCGTTTTTTAGAGGAACCCCTTGACTATTATTTTTCTTTCAACTTTGGAGCTAAGGATTGTAAGGGTTCTCAAAGGCTTTGTGATCTTCTAATTCAAGGTGTTTTCATTCTTATTCATTTAACATAATTATGTTGATTTTAATTATGAATATGCGTAACTAATTTTCTCTTGCTAGGGTGAGGCCATGATCCTAAGCAAGAATATGTAGTATTTATTTAATTGCTTATGATTTTATACATGCATACTTTGAATTGTTAATCACTGTGCTTTAAACTGTCTTTGTGTCTTAATGATTCGCGACCATTAGGATGTTTGGATAAGTAATCGGATGCAATTTGTTCAGAATACCACCGGAGAATTGAGTATTGCTTCTTGTGATTAATAGTTGTAATTTCACCACGTCTTAGGGGTTGCATGGTTTTTCAAAGGGTTTTCACAAAACTTAATGAGTCTTGCATGTTCACATTCGATCTGAATACCACGGATGGGTTGCATGTTAGATATACGTTCTAGCTTGAATACCACGAGTAGAATATGCATTAGGAAAACCTAACCTTCAAAGTTGCATGGATAATTCATAAGTAATTGGTAAATCTACATAGGATTGGTATGGTGACGGCGGAACCCTAGTACTTTCTCATCTTGAATTCTAAAAAATTATTTCTTTCTTTTTCTTTACAATTGCAGTTTTTAAGTAATCTTTTTAATTAAATTCGTTTTAATTAATTTAGGTCATTAAATCACCTTTCTCAAAATCTTTGCTTTAATTAATTTGTTGAGAATTGATTTCGCTTTAATTTGTTCAGTTTAATCCCTGTGGAGAACGACCTTGCAAGCCAACTATACTACAACAATCTTGTTTCTCTTGCAAGTATTTTAGGTGTTTTTAACCCTTTTTGGGCAGGTGGTAAAAATCCTATCACAGGGCAGGTGGTAAAAATCCTACCACATTTCGCATACAACCCTTTTTGGGCAGGTGGTAAAAATCCTATCACAGAGCATTTCCGATGCCGGGTGGTGTTGAAGAAATGCCTGAGAGGAATTTGTGTTGTTGGAATACTATGATATCTGGGTATGCGAAAGTGAGGCAGCTTGGTGAGGCTAGGAAAAACGGCTTCATGAAATGCCTCGGAGAGAGAATATTTCTTGGACTGCAATGGTATCGGGGTATGCGAAAGTAGGGCAGCTGGGTGAGGCTAGGAAATTGTCTGATGAAAAGCCTCAGAGAGAGAATCTTTCTTGGACTGTGATGATATCGGGGTGTGTTCGCCATGATTGGCCTAAGGAGGCTTTGCGGTTATATCGGATGATGCACAAGAGCGATAATTCGAAATCTGATAAGTTCAGTGTCTAGTGTTGTTGCTGCTTCGGCAGCCATTCAGAGTTTGAGAACGAAGGATATTCATGGCTAGATAATGCGAACTGGGTTCGACTCAGATAAGGTGGTTTGGAGTGCATTGTTGAATATGTATGGGAAATGTGGGAGGATAGAGGAAGCGAGGTGCATTTTTTATAAGATGGTGAATCGAGATGTTACATGGATAACAATGATTGACAGATACTTTGAAGGGAGAGGGATTTTCTTTGTTCTCGGAGTTGATAAAGTCCGGCATTAGACGGTTTCACCTTTGCAGGGGTTTTAATGCCTGTGCTCATCATACTGCTGAGAATCTGGGCAAGCAGATTCACGGGTATTTGACCCCTTGTCTTTTGCAGCAAGTGCGCTTGTTCATAAGTATTCAAAGTGTGAAACACTGAGAATGCGATTAAGGTGTTAATGGGATGCCCCGCCCAGATGTGGTTTCATGGACATCCCTGGTTGTTGGATTTGGTCAGAATGGTAATCTAATGAAAGCCTTCAGTTGTTTAAGTTGCTACTTGATTCAGTTGTTTAATGAAAGCCTTCAGTTGTTTAAGTTACTTTTGTAGGTGTTCTTTCCGCTTGTACTCATGCTGGTTTAATTGATAAGGGACTTGAATACTTGTATTCAATTAAGGCAAAAGATGGGTTAACTCACACCGCAGACCACTATGCCTGTGGAGCTGATTTACTGGCCCAAGCAATTTGATTTGAAGAAGTTAAGAATATTATTAATGAAATACCAATGAAACCAGAAAAGTACCAGTGGGATTCCTTACTCGGTGGTTGCAGAATTCATGGAAACCTCATGCTTGCAAAGCGAGCTGCAGATGCGTTGTTTGAGATAGAACCTAAGAATCCAACTACTTATATTACTCTGGCCAACATTTATGCTACTGTTGGTATGTGGGGTGAAGTAACAAAGGTCACAAAGATGATGGAGAAAGAGGGTATATAAGGAAACCAGGTTTGAGTTGGATCGAGATCAAGAGAGAGGTGCATGTTTTCTTAGTGGGAGATATGTCTCACCCGAGAGATATGATGAAATACATCACTATTTGCACGAACTCTCGAAGAGGATGAAGGAACAACGGTATGTTTCCGACACAAATTTTGTGCCTCCTACCACAGCGAGAAGCTCGCTGTTGCGTTTGGCATTATTTCTACTCCGCCAGGAACACCGATCAATGTTTGAGAAAATAAGAACATATGTGGATTGTCATACTGCGATTATGTTTATTTCTAAGATTGCTAGCAGAAAAATTATAATCCGGGATTCAAATCGGTTCCATTGTTTTGAGGACGGGAACTGGTCATGTCGAGACTTGGTGATTTAAAACACCTAGTAATCTGTACCTAAGGCATTTGAATCAAATGATTTGATTGGAGTAAGACTCAAGAAACAGGCATAATGTCTTCTGTGCAATCTGGGACCTTCCCACATTTTGTTCTGAGTGGAAAGAACTAGAATCTGAATTCTCTATATCTTCAACATCGACTTGCGAAAATGATATGCTGAATGTTCTCCGATTAATATGAACAGTGTTTGACTTCTTACGTAACTGTTCTAAAAATCCCCGCCTAGCACCGCCTAGGCGCTAGGCAGTGACCAGCCGTCCCGATTAATGCCTAGACCGCCTAGGCATCTGCCTAGCCCACCTAGACCTGCTGAGGCGCCCGCCTAAACCGCCTAGGCACCCGCATAGCCTGCCCAGACCCACCTAGATACATGCCTAGGTTGCAACTCACTTAGATAAAAAATAGATAACTTTCCTTTTGCATTTTATTGTTTCCAATAAATTGTAAAAGACTTATTGAATACTTAAATAAACACACATTATATGTTTGCTCCCTATGTTTTCATTATGTTTCAATACTTCATAATATAGATGTCATTCTATTTTCTAGTTTATGACGAAATTATGTATATTTTAAGTATAAACAGACACTTATTTACACAAAATAGAATAGATTTACTTAAATCCGCCTAGTCCGCCTAGTCGCCTGCCTAGGCTCCGCCTAGCCGCCTAGGCGCTAGGCCCCATCCCGCCGCCCGACTAGCACCTAGCGCCTTTTAGAACCTTGGTCATTATTTAACTACAAATCACAATTTAATAACAAGGTTAATTATTAAAATTCCAAAAAAAAGGCTTACAATCATGTCAAACTATTGTTTGTTTGCAAGGATGGACGGTTCTAGACGCAAGTCGCCAAGGATTTTCCAACTAGCGTTGGGATACCCACTTGCTACACAAAAAGTGACCCAATATAAAATTATTTCTACATTTTTTGATGCTACACAAAAACTGACCCAATACAAACTTTCTTCCGTTTGTAAATGGATGGCCCCATATAATAGGAACTGGCTTCTCTGCCCTCTAACTTCTCATATACTTTCATCATTTTCTATTTGTGTGGTCAAAGTTAAGCCACATCAATATTTTATATTACTATTGTTTTTTGTCTTATTATCTTTATAAAAAAATCAATATAACTTAATAGTGACCGCACAAAATAGAAAGAGATAAGGAATGTATGGGAAGTGGGAGGGCAAAGAAGCCGGGTCCCATATAATAATCCATCTGTGGAAGGAAGACACCAAAGCCAATGTTGAAGACATCATTAGACACCAAATAACATGTGGACCAAAGCTCATGTGGAACACCAAGGCTCATGTAGTCATGTGGAAGACACCAAAGCATGTGTGGATGATTCGGACCGTTCACACACCATCAATGCTCTCTTATCCATATGTGAGAGCAAGAAGGCTTTGCAAAGGCGAGAGAGAAAAATGGTGAGCTACTTTAGTAAGATTATATAAAGTAAGAGTTATTTTTGTATTATATTATTTCAAACAAGAGAAACAACTATTGCCACGAGAACATAAGCATATTTGTCGAACTTCATAAATATTGTGTTTTATTTACTTTACATTCTACTGCACACATATCGTTGATGTTATATATATTTCTATATATAAAATATAATAAAATTATGTAATAAAAAATAGTAAACATAGAATAGTAAAAAAAATCTTACCATCTAATTAAGCTAATTAATATATTTATTATTGATAAACATATATTTGGAAAATAGATCAAAATTTTATATCACGATATTATTAAATATCGCTATATTAATAAGTATGGTCTATAATATTCAACTATCCAATATGTTTGGAAATTATAAAATTCTATTTTCTATTCATCCTTATCACTTCCTACAGTAGATCTTTGCATTTAAAGATATGGAATTGGATCCCCGCCGGATCCCTTCCATGGGGATCCTAGGGATCAACCCATCTGGATCGTTGATCGAAAATCGTGCGGCCACAGATTTTTCTTTTTTTATATTTTTCACGCAAAACGAGGATATTTTACTTTTAAAAATATAAAAAGCATTTAATTTGGACCGCACGATTTTCGATCAACGGCTCAGATGGGTTGATCCCTAGGATCCCCATGAAGGGGATCCGGCGAGGATCCAAGTCCTAAAGATATAATGGTAGGACATACTACTATCGCCGCTAGCCAGACCCCATTATGTAATTAAGCTCAAGTTAAATCAATTAAAATCTTTCACCTACTTAAATTCGCTACACACTTGTGTCTTGGCATGAATTTAGGAAGCCAGAAAAAAAGAAAGATGAATGAGGAGGAAGGGAAGAAGAGGAAGATGGTGAAAAGTCTCCTTCCCAACAAACAGATTGTGTTGAATCAGTATGTAAGTGGGTACCCCAAAGAGAGTGACTTTGGGTTGAGATCATCTTCCATCAACTGCAGCCTTTCCCATGATTCCTCACCGGCTGTGCTTCTGAAGAACCTATACCTCTCTTGTGATCCTTACATGCGCCACCGCATGTCCGATCAGGTTGCTCATTCCCGGCACTATTATCCAGTCTTTCACACCTGGTTCTGTCCTTGTGGGATATGGTGTGTCCAAGGTCATGGAGTCCACACATCCAAGGTTCGAGGAAGGTGACTTTGTTTGGGGGATGATTGGGTGGGAGGAGTACAGTTTGATCACTAGCCCGGATAGGCTAAACAAAATCAGTTTTACTGATGTGCCCCTCTCATACTATGCCGGCATTTTGGGAATGCCGGGAATCGCAGCTTACGTTGGATTTCACAAAATATGTTATCCGAAGGAACGCGATTGTGTCTATGTTTCTTCTGCAGCAGGAGGAGTTGGTCAACTTGTTGGACAATTTGCGAAAATGATCGGCTGTTATGTGGTTGGAAGTGCAAGCACTAAAGAGAAAGTTGACCTCTTAAAGCAAAAGTTGGGATTTGATGAAGCGTTCAACTATAAGGAGGAAAATTCAGGTTCAGCATTAAGGAAGTACTTCCCCGAAGGCATTGACATTTACTTCGACAATGTTGGTGGTTGCATGCTTGATGAAGTTATCTTGCAGATGAAAGCTCATGGCCGCATCGCACTCTGCGGTATGATTTCACAATACAATATTGAGGAACCAGAAGGTGTGCACAATCTGTTTAGCCTCATCTTGAAGCGGATTGAGATGAAAGGGTTTGTGGAGACCGATTTCGTTAACGTGTATCCAGAGTATCTTGAGTTTTGTATCAAATACTTGCGGCAAGGGAAGTTGGTCTATGTTGAAGATGTTGCTCAAGGGATAGAGAATGCCCCAGCTGCACTGGTCGGAATTTTCTATGGTCGGAATGTTGGTAAGCAGGTCGTTTGTATTGCTAATGAGTAAGCTTCTTCTCGCAATGTATTAGTTAATGGGAGTTTTTTTTTTTTTTTCTTACTAGTGAAATGTTGACCATTGATTAAATAAACTCGTTTTAGTAGTTTCATATTACTCTACAACGTAATATGTCAGATAACTAAGTATAAATAATAAATTTTGATGACATATGCGCTAAAATTAAAATTGTTTGGATTTGCAATACCAATTATAATTAGCTCCTTCTATGATTCAGCTCAAATATTTCACTCCTTAATTAGTGTAAATTATAATTGAATTAAAAACAACACTAGTATCAACCGCAAACAGAATATATAATTATTACAATCAATCCTATTTCCCATCCTAGCATGTTGTAAGAATAAATACATAAAAAGGATCTCTTTTTTTCCTTTCAAATTATTGAGTTCATTATGTTACTTTTCTATTGCATTATCTTCGACTTTGAACAGAACTAAGCTGCTGTTGTAATAGCCCCACATGTCACCAAATTTATGAGGATTCTCTTTGGTGCTGACTGCACAGATTGGACAAACCTCTTCAGTCCAGAAAACTTAATACCCAAAACCCTACTTCCACTTAAATTGAAAATCCAACCCCTCTCACCTCCTCCATTCACATCCATTTGATCCCATCTCCTACATATTGCCTTCATCTCATTTGAAATCCTTACAACATCCAATGCCACCTTAACTTGCAAATCAATAGTAATCAGCCTCCGAAGAGACTCGTCCAACTCGAGGAGCTTCTTGTAGTACCTTTGCCCCTTGCAGAAGTTGCAGCCACCTGCATTCGAGCACTTATCGACTAGCTCCTTCCCTCGAATCAGCTGTAGGCGTATTCGATGAATGACATCGTCTGGGAAATCTTCGTCAGAAAGACGGTCGATTTCACTGATTTTTGGAGTTATTGTATGGATCGTGAATTCTAACTGTGCAAGAATAGACTCATACATGCGCGCTCTCTCCCTGGCTTGTAAGACAGCTCCTAGTAGCGCCTCTAATGCGCGTCCTATTGTAGCATCTAGAAGAATTTTTTCCATTAGCACCTTTTGGAACTGGATTTCGCAGCTCTAATGTTTGGTTTGAGAGAGGATATATGCTTGATTTATTTATAGGAGTCTGTTTCTTGTTGGATAAGTTGCAGAATTATAAGTTTCAGGATTTACTATGGAAAAGAAAAGTCCTACGCTTCGACTTGGTCAAACTAAGGAAAAGACGATATCAAGGCAATGGCTTAATCGAGAAAAGAATTGGTGACACTTAAATTACAACTAAGCTGCTGACAAGGTCAAGATTCGAGAAATTTTGAAGTGCAGAAGCTTCTCAAGCATACCCATGCAATTAAGCAGCTACGGAACCCTTCTTTTCCTACTTAATTCCCCGAGTGTCACCTTGTCAACTTCAGGAATATGCCCTCTTCTTTTCCTACTTAATTCCCCGAGTGTCACCTTGTCAACTTCAGGAATATGCCCTCTTCTAATGAAGAACTTGTTGTTAATGTAAAGAGGGAAAGATCGAGAGAGAAGATCAAGATATTTAAGAGCTAGAAAGAGAGATTTTAGAGAGAGAGAGAGAATCTGCAGAAATGTTGTATTGATTTTCTTTTCTTAATCCTTAAGCTATTACAATGATGCATTTATATAGGGAACACACTCTCTAACAAACTAACTAAGGCTTACAATCTTGTTACAAGTGGCACAATCCTAGCCACTGTCTATATCCTTACATGCCCCCTCAAACTCATGATTGGATGATCCAAGCATGAGGTTGAAACAATGAGACCGAAAAAGAGGAGCACTGAGACCCTTAGTTAAGATATCTGCAAATTGTTCTCGAGATGAGACAAATTGAACAAAAAGTTTCTTCTTAGCCACCCTTTCACGCACAAAGTGCACATCAATCTCAATATGCTTCGCGCGTTGATGTTGAACCGGATTAAAAGACAATGCAATGGCAGAAAGATTGTCACAAAAGAGAACAAGAGTAGTAGCAGACTTGACATGCAGAAATTCCAGCAATTGGTGAATCCAATCAATCTCAGCAGATATAGTACACATCGCTCTATATTCTGCTTCTGTTGAGGAACGAGAAACAGTGTTTTGTTTCTTGGAAGACCAAGAAATGGGATTGTTTCCCAAGAATACAACCAAACCAGTAGTGGATCGCCTATCATTGGGATCACCAGCCCAATCTGCATCACTAAATGCCTTCAATGTTAAATCTCCTCGGGTATAAGAAATTCCAACAGATAATGTCCCCTTTAGATATCTCAAAATCCTCTTAACTGCTGTAAAATGGGACACCATTGGAGATTGCATAAATTGGCAGACTTGATGAACTGAGAATGCAATATCCGGTCGAGTGAAAGTAAGATATTGTAATGCTCCAACTATACTTCTATATGATGTTGGATTGTTGTAGGGAGTACCATCATCTTTAAGTAACCGAGTGTAAGGTAAACAAGGAGTGTCACAAGTCTTACAATCCACCATCTCAACTTTCTTTAACAAATCCTGAATGTATTTGGTCTGAGACAGAAATAACCCCTTGGCAGTTTTGGTGACCTGAATTCCCAAAAAATAATGGAGGTCTCCCAAGTCCTTAATGTCAAATTCAGAGGTTAAAGAGTGAATCACCTGTTGAATAATCGAAGTAGAATTGCCAGTGATGATAATATCATCGACATAGAGTAAGAGCACCACAATATCACTGCCAACAGTTTTAACAAATAGAGAAGAATCAGAATATGTGGATTGAAACCCAAGAGAAGGAAGAAAGCTTGTAAATCTGTCATTCCAGGCTCGAGGAGTCTGTTTCAACCCATACAGTGACTTGTGAAGTTTACAAACTAAGTCAGGATGTGCAGCATCTCCAAAACCAGGAGGTTGAGCCATATACACTTCTTCATTCAACAATCCATGTAAAAAAGCATTCTTGACATCCAATTGTCTGAGAGTCTAATTGAAGTGAGCTGCCAAAGCTAGAACTAATCTCACAGTGGTTGGTTTAACCACGGGACTAAAGGTTTCACCATAATCCAAGCCAGGCTCTTAACTAAACCCATTTGCAACAAGTCGAGCTTTATGCCTAGCCACTGTCCCATCTGAGTTCTTTTTGAGTTTAAAAACCCATTTGCAGTCAACAAGATTCTTGTGAGGAGGCAAATGTACAAGACTCCAAGTGTGTTGATTATCCAATGCATCAATTTCTTCCTGCATAGCTTTAAACCAAACTGGTACCTTCATTGCAGATTTATAGGTTGCAGGTTCCACCAAAGTTAAATCAACATCACTAGGTTGAGCTACTTGGCTCATAAACACCTTCTTCTTGATGATGCCATTCTTACTTCTAGTTTGCATAGGATGCAAATTGAGTGGAGCAATTGGTAAGAACACTGGAAGTATATCAGGACTAAAACCAAGTTCCTCAGGGAGTGGAGGAGTAAGACTTGTAGGAGCAGTAATGGACTGAGAAGAGATACTCTCTGGTGATGATGGTGAAATGTAAGGTGAGACTGGTGGTGAGAATGCTCCCTGGTGGGGTGGTGATAATGGTGCTATCTGAGAATGAACTAAGACATTTTCCATATTTGGAATTGGAAGTGGTGACAATGACTGAGAGAAATGAGATGTCACAGGTTTGTGTTTAGGTAATAAAGACAAATGAGTGTAGGGAAATCTAGATTCATCAAACACTACATGCCTAGAAATATAGAACCTACCCTTTAACACATTACAACAAATAAATCCTTTGTATTTGGATGCATACCCAAGAAAGACACACTCTGTGGTTTTAGCTTGTAACTTTGTCTAAATGTAAGGTCTCAATAGAGGAAAACAAGAACATCCAAACACCTTAAGATGTGTCAAAACAGGAGGAGTCCCAAAGAGCATTTCAAAGGGTGAACAATTTTTCAAAATTGGTGTAGGCATTCTATTTATAAGATAGACAGCAACTTGACAAGCAAAGGTCCAGAAAAAAGAAGGTAATTTTGCAGATTGTAACAGTGTGACAGTGGTTTCAACAATGTGTTTATGTTTTCTCTCAGCCAAGCCATTTTGTTCTGGGGTATGTGGACATGACTTATGGTGACTAATCCCTTTATTGTGAAGAAAAGTTTGAAGTTTATTGCTACTATATTCCCCACCACCATCAGTTTGCAAAGTCTTAATACAAGCAGAGAATTGAGTTTGCACAAAGGAATGGAAGACAACAAAAGTTTCAAAGAAATCTGATTTATTAACAAGAAGGAACAACCAACAATACCTAGTGCACTCATCAATAAGAGTCACATAGTACTTGTATCCATCAATGGAAGTACATGGAGAAGGACCCCAAAGGTCACTGTGTACAATTTCAAATGGAATTGCAGATTTGTGTTCACTAGACTGAAAAGGCAATTTAGTGAACTTGCCCTCTAAACAACTATGACAGAGCATAGGAACAATATCCTTTGTACACAGTATTTGAGACTTATTTAACATGATAGAAGCAATATTATTTGAGGGGTGCCCTAACCTACTGTGCCAGAGAGTAGAGTTAACAAGTTGTCCAAGCAATGCAGAAGCTTTAGAATTGCCGTGAGAAGAAAGTGAATGATGATTGACAAGGGACGGAACAGGGTAGAGTCCATTACTGCATTGTCCTTTGTACAATATCCTCCATGTGGCTTTGTCCTGAATCCAGAAACAATAAGCATCAAACACTCACCAACAATTGTTATCAAGGCAAATGCGATGAACTGATAACAAATTGTGCGATAGTCTAGGCACATAGAGAACAGAATTCAATTTTAGTGGTTGCACAAGTGTTTGAATAATTGAGCTACCAATATGTGATATTTTCAAACCTTCACCATTGGCAGTTTGCACTGTCTCATTAGAAGGATAAGGAGATGCTAAAGACAGGTTACTGAGATCTGTAGTCATATGGTATGTGGCCCCCGAGTCAGTGAGCCAAATTTGTGGTTGATGAAGAGATGTAGTAGCTGAAGATGACTGAGAAGAGACTGTGTGCATAGCTTGGATATTGGACTGAGGAGAAAAAGATGGTGTTGAAGGAGCATAAGCATTGTTTGACTTTTGAGGATAGTGTGGACCACCAAAGTTGGGACCTTTATCATTGAAAAAACAATACCAGGTAGTATGATTTGCCTTGCCACAGATTTGACATCCCTGTCTTTCTAACTGTTTTGAATGACAAAATTGAGCAGTGTGGCCAAGCTGATTACACAACTGACACGGAACTTGCTGTGATGAAGAGTGTCCAAGATACTGTGATGGAGAAGGTCCAAGAACACCAGAGATTACAGGTGCTGATTGGGAACCATGATTTGTAAAATGCTGTCTAGGATTAGGATTAGGATACCTATACCCTGATTGTATTTTCCTTTACCCTTCTTGTTATTGTGAAAAGAATGATACCCACTTGAGGGACCAGAATTGTGACTGGAAAAACCAGGATTAGCACCACCAGATTGATGTTGAGATGTAGAGAATTGAGAGCCACCAGGTTGATTAGCCACCATGGCAGATATAAACTGAGAATTCACATGGCTGTCAACAATCAATTCTTCAGCAAGAAGTTGCACCCTGAATTCTTGGAGAGAAATAACACTCTCTCGACCCCTTATAACACTGCGAAAAGTATTGAACTCAGGAGGTAGACCATTAAGTGCTAAGATAACAATATCCTCATATGCCAAAGTAACTCCAGCAGTAGAGAGATAATCTCGAGCTTCCTTAATTCTTTGTAGATATTGAGACACAGAATCAGCCCTTTTCTTAATAGTTTGAAGATTTGACTTGAGCTGAAAAATACTAGTCCTAGAAACAACAGAAAATTGTTCCTTTAACCGGGTCCAAAGATCACAAGCACTTGTGCTTCCAATTGCACAGGAAATTGCAACAGGTGACAAAGTTGCAATAATCAACTGCATAAGGGCACGGTCGTGCATCTTCCAAACAATGTAATCTTCATTCTCAGTTTGAGTAGAAGAATGTTCAGCATCAACACCAGAAGCATTGGAAGTAGCAGAACAAGTAATAAAGCGAGATGGACACGGAGTGGAGCCATCAACAAATCCCATGATACCATGTCCCTCAAGCAACAATTGCATTTGGAATTGCCAATTCAAGTAATTTGAATCATCAAGCTTAATATTCACAGATGTAGAAATTGTAGATATAAGACCAGTAATAGGTGATTGGAGAATTTGTAACTGAGATGCAGTAACCATATTTGCATAATTGAGATGGAAAAGTGATAGAGGAAATATCACAAACACCTGGTGTGCACAATCTTATAATCGCAGAAAGAAGGAGATAAAGAGATCCAGAAACCCCAGAAATCACAGAGGAAGAAAATACCAGAATTCATCCAAGAAGTCGAGCGGAAGTAGCCGAAGGATCGGAGAAAACAGCGTAAGCAACAATGGCGATTGATACCATGTTAATGTAGAGAGGGAAAGATCGAGAGAGAAGATCAAGATATTTAAGAACTAGAAAGAGAGATTTTAGAGAGAGAGAGAATCTGCAGAAATGTTGTATTGATTTTCTTTTCTTAATCCTTAAGCTATTACAATGATGCATTTATATAGGAAACACACTCTCTAACAAACTAACTAAGGCTTACAATCTTGTTACAAGTGGCACAATCCTAGCCACTGTCTATATCCTTACACTTGTACGCACGGATACACGGCCACACCTTGTCAACTTCAGGAATATGTCCTCTTCTGAAAAAAAAAAAACTTGTATGGCACGGTACACAGCCACGCTTACATTAGGTGTGCTTACATTTGGTGTTCATAATAAAAGAACTTGTTAATTTTTATCTCTGTCTTCCATCATTGGAAGGAGACGCTATTATAGCAGTGTACCGTGCATACAAGTTGCTCTCTCTCTTCTAAGAGGCAGCTAAACAGAGCATGTTCGACCTTGAAAGTAAAATCTAACTGCCTTCTAAAGATCCCTCGCTTTTGAGACTCTTGATGTCATATTAGAGTCCGTTGCTCATGGACTATAATAACATGAATATACATATATCTTATGGAAAGACAAGAAGCATGCATGGTCTTGAATTTTGATCAAGAAGTAATTACAAGTAACAACTAACTTGGAGAATATACATATAGTACTGTACTGGTACTACTTCCCAAGCAACATACAAATTAAACAGCTACTCAACCTTCTTCACCTTCTCTTCCCCGACTTTCACCTTGTTCTGTATTTTCTTGACTACCTTCTCATCAAGCGTGTCATAGTACCTTTTCAACTGTGCCTTCAACTTCTCCTCACTCCTCTCTATCTTGTCCTCGTATTTCATATACATCGCTGGAACTGTCATGCCCATAACGATACCTATGCGCGCAACATTAATTAGCATCCCAATTATTCATCCTCGTATTCCTAGCTAGGATCATTAAATTCGTGCAATGTATTCATTTGTTTTAGCATATAAGTACTAATAGAATGTGAACCTTAATAACTTTTGAGGAAAACACTTCAAACCCAAGAGTTTAGGAAAAACCAATGGTAATGGAGTTCATAACTATGAATCAATTAGAACATCACAAGTAGATATGTAAGAGATTCTTTCTCTCTATTGTATGGGTGTTTTTTTTCTTTGTAGTTTACTATTACTAATATGTGCATAATATACAGTTGAACTAGTTTGTCCAGTAAGGGTGCGGGATTCTTCATCATCTCCTTGTCGAAATCAAATTAAGGACACCCTACCCCGTTATAATCGGACACCCTTAGTAGGGACCTTAGTGGATATGTATCAGATAGGGCCGGTCCAGGCCCAGTGCGGGCAGGGCGACCGTCCGGGGCCCAAAATAATTGGGAGCACCAAAATTATTAGGGTGATATATTTATATATGTTTTCATAAGAGTGTAAATTTATAAAATTTGATTCAATGACAAAGAAATTTAACTAGAACTAGTGGTTTTGTTGTTTAAAATTAATGAGGAGGTCTTGGGTTCAAAACACCATGTGTGCTTATTTACTTGTCAATTTTTACAAATTTCTTTTCAATTTTTACAATTTTTACGAATTCTTGTTTGGTTGTTAATTTATTTTTAATTAGTAGCTAGTAGTTATGTGGGTTATTATTTTTAAAACATTTGTTCCAATTCAAGTCTAATCTCAACAAAGAGTAATGTGTTGACCAAATTTTTAGACCAAATTTACAAATCATATGGCATGTCATAAAAAAGCTTAATTTAGTACCCATTTATTACTTATACATATCAACTAAAGACTCAAAAACATCATTATTTTTTTAGTCCCATATTGACAAGGTTAGTAAATAAGAAAAAACACCTCACGATTCATACAAAAACACTTTAAAAGTTCAGATGGGAAACAAAACTCATATCTATCTACTTGTAAACCTGGAGTTTTTTTTTGTTTCCTTCTCACGATACAAAATAAATTAGCTTTTTCGTGTTTCTAAATTATTAAGTTTGTAGTGTTTTTTTAAGTATAATTTTATTGATGTCTTACGTGTGAAAATAAATATTTTTCTTATATAAAATGAGGGCACATTTTGTGGTATCGCCCCGGGCCTCAAAAAACTCTATACCGGCCTCAGATAACAAATTGTCAACTAGAAAGAAATGAAATTAATTTGTTAAGATACTATAATAATAATAAAAGTAATGTTCTCTAGCCTGAATTCTGTTGCTATATTTGGATAAATTCTCTTCCGACTTGAATAACCTAATAAAGGTCCAAACACGCAATCTAATAACATAAGTATATATGTGTCTGTAAGCAAGTGAAGTAAGAAGTTTCCTTATACGAGTTATTACCTATATAAAGAAGGGTAAGCAGATCAACGCATCTTGCTACACGGGAGAGCAACCACAAACCAGAGACAGTTCCAACAAATACAAACCACTCTCTCTCCGCAGCCACCTGAAACATCCATCGAATTCCTTCTTCAACCCAAGCACGAATGGTGTTTCCCATCTCCAAAGCGGACTTCTCTGTAATTCCAACTCTTGACAAATCTGGAGGCTCCCTGGAAATAAGCAAACCAAATGTAAAACTCATTAAACAATTATTGAAGAAAGAAACAAAAACAAAGGGGAAGTTAAAAGTATAGGGGAGCTCAGCTTACTTGCCGAGAAGCCTGAGCAAGTTGCCCGAAAGGAACAACGAAGTGACAACAAACATGGCAACGTATGAAATTACAGTGAGGAAGTTGAATTGATAGGCGTCCAACAAAATCCATGTCGCTGTTGCTGTAACAAAAACCAGAAAACTCTGCTTCTTCTTCCTCCACAGGAGTATATCTCTCACGGTATCTACATACCAAAATAACGAGTGAGACAATTATTAAGGCCTTAAAAGTTAATTAATTAAGTATTTAACATCTATGAGCTTACTTAATTACCTAACTTGGGTAGCGAAGAGTCTGAAGATTGAGACGTAGTAGCCATGATGTTGATCTGGACACACTAGTTTTTGAGTATTAATTCCTTTCTTGTAGTTTGAAATGTTCTATATTTTCAAGCGGTTTGGGGGAGGTACCGCTTAAAGAGGTAAGGATTGTTTTGGGGCTTACACGTAGAGAAACTACACATTGGAAACGTGGAAACCATGCAAGCCTTCTGCATGTCACTTATTGCGTGCAGCCCTGGAAGCCTTGGACTGTGGGAGCACACAACAGTGCATGGGATATCTGTTGACGTCATGGAAAAAGTTTGACTCTTGTTTTAGGATTTTCCAAAGGACAATACTTGGGTCCTCACCGGGGAGGACCCAATGTACACATGACATGATTTGATTGGTGGGAAGGACAATACTTTTTTCTGAAATAGAATTAAAAAATCTGAAATAGAATAAAAAAATCTGAAATAGAAAAAGTATTGTCCTTCCCACCAATCAAATCATGCCATGTGTACATTGGGTCCTCCCCGATGAGGACCCAAGTATTGTCCTTTTCCAAAAGAGGAATTATATTCTGGTAGGCCCAAGTTAGGAATAGGATTTTGGTGAGCCCAATCCATAAGAGGAAATATCCAACTCAATAAACAGAGAGACTGTTTTTCACATAATTTTGTTAATTTTTGTTTATTGATTGTCTTTAATTCGTTCGATCCGACAGTCAAAAGTTGAAAGAGGTGTGTGAAAAATAAAAATAAGTGTGTGTGTATAACACTTACCTCTGCCTTACCCCTATGTGCGTTGTCCCAACTACAATTGACGTCCTATGCCTCCGGCAATCCTGAACGTGCCTCTGCTCCCCAAGCCTCCTGCCAATTATGTACCTGCATCTCTATTTTGGACACGTCATCGGTTCTTTTGTTTTTTAATGTAGTTTTTATGTTTTGTCAGTGTTGCTTCGGTAAGTTGTTTGTGTCGCTATGGCGATTTTGTAGCCTCGCTGTTTTGTGATGGCTTTTGTGAAGGTTTCGGTACTTGGTATGTCACTTCTCGTCTATGGGGCATATCTGCTTTGAGACTCCTCGTTCTAGTGGTGCGTTTTGTGTGGTAGTCGTATATAGGTTTTAAAATCATTTGTGTTTTGTGCTAATTACCTTTATATCGAGAAATTAGTCACTAGAGCATAGGTATCCATCTGGCATCCTTGTAACTGGTTTTTTATCGTAATGAAACTCTATCGCTTCTGTCATAAAAAAGCCTAATTGGCCATCACATTGTTAAATTTGTTTTTTGGTAAATAAAATATATTGATGAGAAAAAGAGAATACAAGCAGCAAAGAGTAGCTGAAAATACAAACATACAACAAAGAGCTGCAACTATAAGAAAGTCAGACAACAAAGCTAACAACGCTGCATCAAAGCAGCAAAAAAAACACTAACGATTCATAGTTATATTCCATTCTCGTAAAGTAGAGTCATTAGCAGTGGAATTGAAGATTTTCAAAGAACTCAATCGAAGTCTAATGGTGGACTTCATTGAGTTAAGAACCACCGCAGCAGGTTGACATGAGTTCTTGAATCTACAGTTGTTCCGCTCCCTCCAAACATAATACATTGTAACAGCAAGACTTAACTTCAAAACTATCGAAGATAGAGATTTGCCCTTGCAACGGCTAGTAGCCCACGTGACAAAAAGAGGCCAAGGGAGCCTTAGCCAAGAGACACCGCACTTGAATAGAACCGAAGACCAAATACCATCGATAAAAGGACATTCAAAGAAAAGTTGGCAATGGGACTCCATAACACTAGAGCAGAGTACGCAAGTGACAGGAACCGACGGAGCAAAAGTCAAAATTCTATCCATAGTAGAAAGCTTGCAATTAATAGTCAACCAAAGAATGAAGCTCATTTTGGGAATATTTTGATTATACCAAACAAGCTTAGACCAACCAACTGTAAGCTTGGATTGCCGAAACTTATCCCAAGTAAAAGCAGCAGAGTAGATGCCAGACGATGAAGGTGTCCATCGAATCATATCACCCAAGCTACGATTTGGCACAATATTAAACATAGAAAATTTGAATTTCCAACAACACATGAGAAGAATTATTAGGCCAGCACCAATTAGAACCATTCTAAATATTGCAAACCAAAGCAGTTTTTGGAAGCTCGGACTCAACAATGATATAGCTACCCCAATTGATAACAAGAGAACCTAAAGGATGCCAATTACCATACCAAAGAGATGTTCCCCTACCGTCTCCAATTTCGTGGAAGAAGAAGAGCCGAACATAATCTCTCCGGATAAGCTTCTTCCAATTCCACGAGCAGTTTTGGGGGATCTTAATCTGCCAAAAGTTCATATTTCTCAAAAGATAGATTCTAGCCCAGACAGACCAAATATTGTCTTCATCGGTGAGCAAGTTCCAGATGTGTCTAACCATAAGCGCCTTATTCCAGTCAATCAATTTTTTAATCCCAAGTCCTTCTTCAGATTTAGGAAGACATACATCATCCCAAGCAACTTTAGCAACACAATGACCAGAAAGCTTACCAGACCATAAGAATTTTCGAACTCTTCACTCAATATCACGAAGAATTTTCTTAGGGAGCATGAGGTGTGAGGCTCAAAAAATTTGAATACTACAGAGAACAGATTGAACAAGTTGTAAACGACCGGCAAAAGAGAGGACCTTGTTCTCCCTAAAACGGAGGTGGCTGCATTGATTGTTATGGTAGTACTAATGGCTATAAAATTTTCACTTGCAACAAAATGGTCACACCACTAGTCGCATGCGCTACCAAAGTCTGTCGGACGTGTCACAGGCTACAACACTTTTTGGTGCTCACCACCACTCATTCATTCTTTTGTAAGCATTGCACATTATTATTATTTTGAATTATTTAAATCTAAACAAATGAGTTGAAATAATTTACATTAGAGTCATCTTTAACTATGATTTCATAGATCGCGACACCCGCCTGCTTGCAGTTAGTGACAATAGTTAGTTGCGCTCTAAATCATTGCATGTAGCCTCAATTCTCCCTTAGTCTTTCGATCAGGGCACACTGATAGACTTTCGATCATGAAAATCGATTCTCTTCAAAAATTGAATAGTTTTCAAGAAATTTTTGTTGTATTTCTTATGTTGTTCACTGACTTACAGCTACATCAGTTTGGAACTCCCTTCAAAAGCAGAAAACTTTTTCAACTAACAAATTTTGAATGAGAATAGTCTTCTACATCACAGTTTTGATCCGTTTCAAAAGTCAAGGTCTAAAACCAAAGATTTTTTTATCATATTATCGGCATGCACGAATAGTTTTGCTTTAGTTGGCCATATGCATGCACAGATAGTTTATTTCAATCCACTGCCGCCACAAAATTGCTTTTCAAGTAATGGAGTACTGCATATTCACTGCGAAGGTATTGTAGAAACTCTGAAATTCAGCACAGTTCTGATCCTCCTCCATGTTTGTCGGAATATATCATGTGGCATCGCAGTAACCATTCAATCGACTCGATCATTCCATTCAAGTAATGGGGACCATCATAATGTTAAATATTGGCCAAAATGAAGGTGGCTACATGGATTACTATGATAGTACTTTTACATTAGAGTTACCTCTAACCATGGTTCCAAAAGTGGTGACGCCTAGGCACTCTATAATCACCGCATGCATGCTCCTTAGCCCTCCTTAAGTCCTTTGTCAAGAAAACAGATTGGAATTTCTCAAATTTGTTGCGGATGGAGTTGCAGACGTATGATTGAGTTGGAATCACATTCGGCCCAAGTCGAATCAGTGATTTAATTGCTCTTGGATCTACAACTCGACTCAAATCGGAAGTGTTGAGTCAGTTCAATGATTCAATTGTTACTGGGGATTTTGAACTTTCTCACATCAGTGGGTGAAAAAGAAAACCATGGGTTTAAATAGGTTACCCCACTCTAACTCATACCGAGGCCAGTGAGGTAATCCTATTTAAAGTCATTGCTTTTCTTTACCCCCACCGATGTGGGACTGCCAACACGCCCCCTTACATGTAACTTCATCTAGTGGTTCACACGTGGAGATCCACACATCGGCAATTGAAACTCAGAGGTCGGCTCTAAGAATTCAAAGACCGACTCTATGTTAATAGTCCAAACTTGTTTCCAATCCCACACTTCCTTGTGACAAGCTCGTTAGCTCGCATGGGCCCGTAACTGTGGGCTCTGATACCATGCTAGAATTTTTTTAGATCGACGGGCCTGGGGGGGCCCCACTCTAACGACATCGATATTGTCCCCAACTTTTACCACTTGCCCAATCCGTCAGGTGTGAGGTTTTATCACAGAAGGCCTCTGTATTAGTTATAGTAGGGTAATCATATTTAAACCCATTGATTTCTTTTCCCCCACCCATGTGGGATTCTAACACTCCCCCTCACGTGTAACCCCATTTAATGGTTCACACGTGGAGATCCACACATCAGCAATTGAAACTCAGAGGTCCGCTCTATGTTAAGAGTTCAAACTTGTGTTTCACTTTACCACCTGCCCAATCCGTCAGGTGTGAGGTTTTACCACAAAAGACCTTAGTATTAGTTAGAGTAGGGTAATCATATTTAAACTCATGGTTATTATTTATTTTTTTTACCCATCGATGTGGGATTCTAATAAAGACAAGGGCTAGAAGTCGTAAGAGAAGACAAGGACGACCCTGGAGGAGATGTGTAGCGATGATAATGCTGTTAGAGGAGACAAGATGACACTGTAATGCAAGAGAAAGACGACGGACGAAACGGGAGTGATCAAAAGTGTAGGGAGCGAGATAGAGACAAGCAAGGATGGAGATACAGTGGGCTTTAGGGGGCGGATGCCCCCATTGAGATTTTTTTTTTATTTTTTAAATTTTAAAAATTGTTTGCATTCCAATTCCCTATGAGTAACACTAATTAAAAAAAAAAAAAATTATCTTTTGCATCCCAATGATCCACCGTTCACTTTAAATTAAAAGATTCAACTTGAGACTTACATTGTGGATATGTGGTCTAGCATTGAGTTTTCAGGTTTAAAAGGGATTGGAGATCTTGCAAAAAAAAAAGAAAAATGGTTCAATGCAAAAAACACAAGGTGTATTCGCTGGTTTACTTGCTTGTGACATTAACACTAACCTTCCAGTTGTTACTGCAACCGTTGAAAGAGCATTTTCAGCCATGAAATTTCTGAAGAATCGATTGAGAAATCGGATGCGAGATCAATGGATGAATGATAACATGGTTATTTTTATAGAGAGATATTTGATGATATTGGTAATGATGTTGTCATGCAACGCTTTCAGAACATGAAAATGCGTCGAAGAATATTGTAAGGGAATGTTGTATGAAAAACTTTCTGGATTAATATATAAGTTGTTTAGTAAATTCTTGAACTTTTTAATTATGACTTTGTTGTTTGAGGATACCCACCATTCATATAAATCTCTAGCTTCGTCCCTGGAGATGAGAGTGTTGTGGGATTGTGGAAACCCACTTTCGGACCTCCCTCACCCCCCTCCTTTTTTTTATTTTTTTTTATTCCAAATAAGGTGTTTAAATTGGAACTTCAAATTCTCCTTCCCAACCCAAGCCCTCTTTTCAGTCCTTCATCCAAACAAACCCAAAGGAAATAAAAGAGGTGGTGGGCACTGGGTTGGATAAAACCTTATTGAGAGAGTTCACAACTAGAGATGTATATTCCGAATATAACCAAATCTTCTCAAGTCCATCCTGTTACTAAGTGCAACTAAGTTGAAAGAATACAGTCTCACATCGAAATTATAACAAAATAACATACAATTTGTGCCACGCCCTGACCCGCGAATAAAGACTATTCATGAGTTAGGGTGTGAGCCATATCTTAGCTATAGAAATAAATTCTACAACCAAGATGTGGTGGAAAATAAAATAAAATTATAACAATTACACATACATCACATAACAAAATCTTACATAAAATTTATCAAATACTCAACGGAATAACAATAGTGCACAAATTACTTCACAACAAAAAGTACCAATTAAATAATAGTTAGAATGTAATAACTTTTTCAAATGAAAATATATGCAAATGAGACGGATGAATGTACTCACTCCCTTCTAATCCTGCTAACACATACCTAAGGTATCCAAGCCTGCACGTCCCATACCTTGCTTATACCACTTGGCTCTGAATACCTTAGAATATGAGTTAACTCCCGTTCATCCCTTAAGCCCAATTTTCATAATTAAATTCTCAATTTCCACTTTATTTATATAGGCACTTCCCCCGACACCCAATTGTATATTCAAGCCCTTCCCCCGCCTGATATATACAAGATTTCATTATTTATATTCAAGGCATTCTCCAGTCCTTGAATATCTTCACAACTCAAACACTTTAAAGAAGTGAACACTTGAAACAACACAACTATTTTTCTTGCTTTGCATGAATGTTTATGTATATGTCATGTTCAGATAGATATCAATACTCACATTTATCTAACAAGCCTGCAAGCTTCAACATAAACCAAATTGATTAGTAACAAGAGTAATATAATCATAATATTAACAACAAAATAATAATCTTTAATGTAAGTGATAAGCAATATGTTACCAATTCTTCCTTGAGTCGATCCTCCTTTTCCATTATGTTTCTATTAAAAACTCTATGTTTTATTAATAAATGGTTTGCTCAACTCAAATTTATTGTAATTAGACAAAGGAACATGGAGATTTAAGTGGTTCACCAATTTGGCTACGTTCACTAGGGTTGTGTTTATATTTGTATTTCACTAGGTAATGAGGATTTATAAATACATGACAATAACTTAAAAGCCTTGACAAAAATATGTAAGAAAAGTGATATGAGAAGGACGGTTTTGCTCTCTTTTCTTCCCCTTTCTTTGCTCTCTCCTCCTTCCTTAATATAGTGAGTGATTGTGTTTCTTCTCTTGAATTCCTTCCCTTTGATTAACCTTGTTTGCTTATTTTCTTCATGATTCATGGCACATGTGTTCCAATAGCAAGACACAAGTGTTGTTCTCATCATTAGCCATGATATGTGGTCCAATAAAAAAACAACAAATATTAAGCTAATCATTAGCCCTAATATGTGTTCCAATAGAAACACACCAAATGTGAAGTTAATCATTGATAATAGGATGTGTTCATATGGTAAAGCAACATGTGTTAAGTTAGTCATAAACAAAAATTATCATGCAATGTGGACAAATACCCAAAGGCCACATCCATACTCTATAAGATATAGAATCCCACCTCAACCTATCTAGAGTAGTGACTAACCCCTCCTCTTTATCCTCTAATGGTTGGCAAAACACCACTTAGCCTTTGTGAGAAAAATAAAGCTAAACTCATCGTAATCCCCTTCTCCAATTCAAACTAAAAATATCTCTAATTACATATGAACATGAAATAATACTAGCTAGTTTTATTTTTTTTATTTTTTTTATTTTTAATTTTTAAATAATTTTGTAGCAAAATGAATTTTATGTTGAGACTATTTTACATATTGAAAGTAGGTTCTTGCATAAAAGAAATCTAATAAAATCATTACGTAAAAATAAGGGTAAATTACAAAAAACTACCTCAACTATTGGGTCATTAACAGTTTCATACCTCGTCTTTAAAAAATTTCAATGTTATACCTTATCTTCGAATTTGTTGCAATGTCATACCTTTCGTTAGTTGTCTGTTAATTATTCTGTTAAATGCTGACATGGCATGCCACGTGGCACACTTTATATTAAAAAAATATTAAAAACTAAAAAAAATATTAATTAAATATTAAAAATATTAATTTTTTTTTTCCTTCTCTCTTTTTTTTCTTTTCTCTTCTTCTCTCTCCTCCTCCTCCTGCTTCTTCTTCTTCTTCTTCGTCCGTCCCCCCCCCAATCCCAATCCCCTGCAAACCCAGAAAGAAGAAGAAGGAGGAAGAGGAAGAAGAAGAAGAAAAAAAGAAAAAACAAAGAAAACCAGTTCATCCGTCCCCTCCGCCCCCCCCCCCCCCCCCCACCGGGCGAAAAAACCCAACCCTCTGCAACCCAGAAAGAAGGAAGAAGGAGGAGGAAGAAGAAAGAGGAGGGAAAAAAAAAAACCAGAGAAGAAGAAGAAGAAGACCACCCACGTGACATCACCAATTTCCGGTATCTCATCATACCCCGTCTCCGGGATATGGCAAATCATAACTCATGAATCAAATCAAATAGAATATTTTTTTTTTTCTTATACTTTATGGCTGCATCTAACCTCATCGTTAGACTGCCTATGTACCCTCAAAAGGGATCAAGCCATTCGTAGTTCAACTTTTTACTACACTCGAACATTCATCATATAGACCACTATATCTCAACATAATACGACACTTCAATTATGTAGCACCTCAAGGAACATTTAACCAAGCACCATAATAATCTCTATTCATAACGTCATTCATCCTCACATATGTATTCCAACATCATCCAATTATCACATCAATCAATAATGCCAATCACCATATCATCAATAACACATACAATTCATCGGAATGTCGGGCTAAAGAGTCATAGTTCGGCCGAAGCCTACATCTCGGAAGCTATTTCAATCCAAACTCAATATAACCCAAGATGGATACGATCCCGGACCATCACTCAACGGAATCACAAAGTAGGAGGGATTCTGGACCATCTCTCAACGGAATCCGAGTGGATACGATTCCGGACCATCACTCAACGGAATCACTGAGTAAGGGGGATTCCAGACCATCTCTCAACGGAATCAAACTAAAATATGATCGTCCATCAAATGTACCAAGTACAATTAATCTTCCTCACTTCTATAATGCATATGGTCCCCCAATGCGGATATACCAAGCAGAACCATATACATAGTTTAATATCATAGGCAGTGATCACCCAATGCGGATATACCAAGCATGATCACTCCTAAGCATACATAGCCATAAGGATCGCCCAACACGGATTAACCAAGCACGATCCATATATAGTATGGTCCCCCAATGCGGATTAACCAAGCACGACTGTATCCGATAGCTCTAGGTAGTGATCACCCAATGCGGATTAACTAAGCATGATCACTCCTAGAATACGTATGGTCCCCCAACGCGGATATACCAAGCAGGACCATCAATGTACAACTACTACATGGTGTAGTAAATTCAACACCTCAAGTTATCCACATCTCAACCCCTATGAGTTACAACGTAGTCACCTATACCATCAACTTCTCATGGCCACCAACTAATGTGTCACACAAGTAAATAAGTTCTATAGAATACTTCTAATAGAATACTTTTGGTTAATTATACTCGAGCACAGTGCCATACCCTAAAGCCGATCATCTCAATCTCGGTGGAATCTGCCGCTGCTACATCTTTCTCCAATGGTACAATTCTCCCATAGTTTACTCTCTTCCCAACTGCACTATTTGTATCGTTAGTCCTTACCTTCTTTGCACTACCTTTCCTTCATCGCAAAGCGTAACACATTTCCTTGTCAATTCGTATAAAAATCCACGGTCTAAACCTTAGGAATCCTTTATACAAGAACATTAAATTATTCCGCCCTTACACTATCAACCATGACATTGACATAGAAGAGAGTGGCGATGTCTTACTGAATATTTGCCTAATGCTACAGATTATATGAAGATCCCCGTCATTGCATCAAAATTGAATAAGCATGCTATATAATTCTTTTATGTGTAGAACACAAGAAAGGAAATGCAACCAATAAATCATAAAACATGAAAAGAATAAAACTCATTTATCCTGAATTCATTAAGACGTTGGCACTTATCATCAGCATGCATTAATTGGACGAATGTTTACGATAATGAATTAGTAACAAACATAAAGATAACGAATATTAATAAGATGACTAGAAAACTCTTCCGGTATTGAAGAGAGGGTACATGCTTCAGCCGATTGGCCTAACCCACATCTTGCAATAGGGTATAACTTTGCTATCGGATAATAATTAACGCAAATTATATAAAATTATGAGTCGAATAAAGAGGGTATATTGTGAATCAGGTGATCATGGTTTAAGTAGTCTATTAAGTATCATCGTCTCTGTCGTGTTCTCTTGGACTAAGAATGTAAGCATATAATTCTACAGTTAATTATTTATCTCAACCATTTTGCAATTGTCTAGCCATTCGTTAATTCGTCCAAGCTTTCACCCTCGTGATTCAAGCATAAACACATATACAATAGCTAGCTTACTTTATAACTAATATTAATCTACGAGGATGATTGGCATGCATATTTCCAGGCTTGCTTAAATTTAGAAATACTTAAATCGATTGAAAAGGCAATGGATGGGGAGAATGACATGTACCTGTTCGAGCATGCTTTCTTCCCTTCTGGCCTTGTCCACTGACAAAGCCAGACATGGCTTTAAGACACCAAGTGGTGTATCTGACACGGCATCATGTCTTTCTATTTCTGTTGTAGGCAGTATCGGGAGTGGGAATGTGAGTAAGATCAGAGGACAGGGAAGCAAGGTGATCGCAAGATGTTGGGGCCTCGACCAACCCGATTCAGCTCCGCAAAATAAATCTTCCTTGTTTTCTAGAAATGGATCTTCCTAAGCAGAAGAAGGACCAGCTCGGGCTGCCATGGAGGAACACTGATACGTCTCCCTGTGAACAAAGCTACGAACTTCTGCCTTGTTTGGAGGTTTCTGGCAAAATCGAGCTGATAAACGTGATGGGCTCGACGAGGACTTGAGTTTAGATATAAGGTTGGTCAAAATCGGTGATTAAATGAAAGAGGCATAGGATTTTTTTTGTTTAGGGGAGCCAAAACGGAAACCAGAACAGCCCCCTCCTCCTCCCTTTTTTGGCTTCCTCCCGCTGCCAACCTGCAGCTTCCCCCTTTTTCTCCCTAAAAAAAATCTCATTGGTCCCCTTTTATCACCTTTAATCCACATGTGGGAATTAATTAATTCCCACATTCTATAGTTCACAACTTCAAACGTTCGTAATTATACCGTTATAAATCGGACTCGCAAACGGCTTTCGTCTAGGCGTTCGTGATTTCAAAATTTATTCAACAATATAAATTGTGACCTCGAAAGGTTCACGGATTTTAACTAATTAATTCTCAAACTTCAAACTTCGTAACTAACTTAATAAAATCTAAATTCAAACAATTTAAAATAAATTCTTGAAAAATAATATAAAATCTCAATAATACAAATATGTAGGTGATAACAATGAAATCCAGGAACGGGATTTCACAACCCCCCACCCCAAAACCCATCCCCCAACCTAGAAGAAGAAGAAGAAGAAGGAGGAAGAGGAAGAAGAAGGAAGAAGAAGGAGGAAGAAGGAGGGAAAAAAAAAAAAAAAACCCGAACCCGTGCCCAGAAGAAGAAGAAGAAGAAGAAGGAGGAGGAGAGAGAGAAGAAGAAGAGAGAAAAAAAAAAAAAAAAACAACCCGAACCCGTGCCAAGAAGAAGAAGAAGAAGAAGAAGAATGAAAAAAAAAAAAAAAAAAAAAAGAAACCCCCCGCCCCTGGAACCCAGAAAGAAAGAAGGAGAAGGAAGAAGAAGAGAGAGAAAAAAAAAAGAAAAAAAGAAAAAATGATTGTTTTTAGTTTTTAATAATATTTTATTAATTTTTTAATATAAAGTGTGCCACGTGGCATGCCACGTCAACATTTAACAGAATAATTGACAGACAACTGACGGAATGTATGACATTGCAATAAATTCGAAGATAAGGTATAACATTGAAATTTTTTAAAGACGATGTATGAAACTGTTAATGACTCAATAGTTGAGGTAATTTTTTGTAATTTATCCTAAAAATAATTACCCACACACACATATATTTAACTTTTTTTTTAATTACGGGGTATTACATTATATATGGAAGATTAAGTAATCTTAATCTAACTAATATTTTTTGTGATAAAACCTCACACCTAGTAATAGGTGGTAAATATGAACATTATCGGTGATGTTTATTTGATATCAAATCTTCCGACACGTCCTGATTGGATATATATCGGAATAAACACAAGAATTAAATTGGTCGAGTGAACTAACACAAAGTTCATTTTAATTTTTAAGCTATTTTTGTTTTATCAACCACATTTTCAACCGCTAGATAGTAAGAATACCATTGGGAGGTTCAGTTCTTGTATTAAATTTGCAAAGAGCTTGCAGTTCAGTCTTGAGTTCTAATTCTTGCTTTCCCAATATTTGCTTGTATGAAAATAAAAATTAAAATAAAGAATCGTGTATCAAAGTTTGTGGCTTTAGGATGGTAAACATATAAAAACTCCTCTATTCTCTCCTAAATTTCTTTCTTCTAAAAATTTCTCTGTTTTATTACCAACGGCAGTGATTTGTCTTCCATCATTATTTGTGGTCCATGTCGTTCCCAACAGTTCGAATACTTTTATTCCATCACGGCATCACGATGAATTAAGCATCATAAAGCTAATGTACAATGTCAAGTATTGCTTCAACCAATTCATGTTTTTTTTATAGTTTATTTCATAAAATGTTGAATTTGTTCCAACCCCTCCCTAGTTCTATTGGTTAGCAACAACCTGTATATTATGTTTTATTAAATGTGGTCGTAGAACTTCTAGTACTGTCATTATTCTGATTCTTCCAAAATAATAATCCAACCAATGCATTTCCCTTGCAAGATTATGCAGATAAAGTCATCGGAATCCCACAGCCGCATCTCCTCTCCCTGTCTCTCTTTTATACAGTGGCAATACATGTGGATCTTGGGCATATAGCAGTACCACCGTTTTCCTAATTTATTTTCATCCTTTTCTCTGTTTTCTGCCAAGAGCTGAGTGGTACCGACTTAAGCAATTGCTGAATATCACATGGGTGACAGGATTAGAGGGTCTCCGCCCTACAGTTTTTTAACTTTTTTCGGTTTAAATTAAGGATGAACAGATAACCAAACATTATACTTATGAAAATACAGATAATCAAACATTACTTATATGTAACTGGATAAAAAGGTCAGTTCGCTGCGTACCAGATATGTAAATATTTGTTATTTTTATTAGTAATTTTAAATTAACAAAGATTTGGCCTAAATTTAAGCAAGTTGAAAAGGTTGGACTGCGCTTAAAAATATGGGGCTGGATATACCATCACTGAATCTATATTTCTCCAATACTCTTATATCCGCTCTCCTACCTACCCAATTAGTTGCTTTCCCACAGGGGATCCGTTGACTTAGCCAAATTTATAGTCTAAACATTTTGAGGGTTTGCAAGAGAGCCAGTGGGATAAAATCTTGTGCATGCGCATGCATATAACTTAATTCTATTGTACACTGCATTATAATTAAGCTAGTTTTAAATTTTTATAGAGTCCGTTCAACTTCATACTCTTTCTTCCTGAGATATTCAACTCTCTAGCTATACAATGTAAACAATATGAAACTATATAAAAAGTCTGGATGCAGTTAGTAATTGTACCACATGTATATGCATCCCAATAAGCAATAGGGAATGGAACTTCACGAAGTTGCCGATATATACGGGGCATATGCTTCAACAAGACCTGGAAAGGTCGTGTTATGATTGATCCAGCTTCTAATCTTGTATTTGATTCGTTCATTCATGGCCTTAGTCAATCCATCGTTAAACTGAACCAAGTTATACCTTAATTTAACCCTAATTACGAGCTGGACTCGGCATTATTCAAGTATGCCATGCACATGCTAATTAAACCCAATATTATATAACATGTTGGAAAAGCAAAGGGAAGAGGACAGGTCCCATGAAAAATTTGAATGGTACTGGGATGACAAGTATATCTAACTGCCTCTTACATATAAATTGTCTGTCAACTCATTGTATGTTCCATAGAGACAAAATAATGCTCATACTTTTTACCAGCATATATCAGTATAAATACTGCAAGATCAATTTAATCTAACTGTTAAGTACATCGATTATTGTAATGGTAAATTAACACATCACTTGGTACATTGTTTGATCAGCTAATGCATGTCATATAATATTATACATTTTGATGCTACAATCAGTCACACGCCGAAGTACTACTATGGTCGGAGCTTGACCATAATTGGCTAGTGGATAATTAACCCTAAAGGTTTATTTTTTATGCTGCAATTATATATATGTTTCTGTTACAGACTTACCGGCCACAGCCATTCCCGAAGTTGCAGAATTATTGGAAAATTGAGAAAAAATGACAGAAAACAATATGACCTGCACACCAATCAACGATCTCATTGCATTCTCAACAAAACTACAAAAACTTTCATAAGAAACAAGTGGGTTACATTTACTTGGCTGAGCAAATTGTTCTTTCATATAGAAAGGGTGGAATCATGAATATACCACCTATCATTATCCAATACTTATGAGAAAACCCTAAAGTGTTTTCTTTTGAAAGAGCAAACCCTAAACTTTAATGTTCAATATTTATGAGAAAACAAAACCCTAGACAAAAATGAAAAACAGACCGAAAGAGAAAAAGTAATATAATTGCAACATCAGAGGCGCAATTAGAGGCGGGTTTATGAAGAAAGTGTGTCACGCTGTTTCACTTTAGTTCTTGAATGATGGGTTTAAACTTGGCTTTTGTTCTAAGCAAATGAGAATTATCATCACGCGAAAACGCGTCTTTGCCAGAACATTGATGGCTTCACACAATTATAGAACCAGACTTTATTTATTAATTTTTTTCACCAAACCAGTCTTTATTTTTTGAAAAAGCAGTTTTGTTAATATAAGGGTGAACTGCCAATTTAGTTCCTGAATTATCACTTCAGTGAAAATTAGGTCTCTAAACTATTTTTTCAGAAAAATCAGTCCTTGAATTATAAAAATATGTCAATTACATCCATAATATTATATTTGAAGCTACTATATTCAATTTTCCGTCAATTTAAGTCACATTACTTGCATGTGATACACATTTGAGGGTAGATTGATAGTTTTTCATAAAGAAATAGTTATGGAGTTAACTTTGGAGGGTAAATTGGTAGTTTTTCATGAGAAATAGTGTAAGTTAGCTTCGGATGGTAAATTAGACGTTATATTCGCAACCTATATGAAATGTTAAGGGCTTATAGGCAAGAAAATAACGATATTGCACTGTAAAGTGTGTCAAGTGCCTTAAGTTGATGAAAAATTAGATAAAATAACTTTGAATATAATAGTAAGGATGAAATTATCAATTTTTAATGAATTTAATGACTTATTTTACCGAAAAAATAATTCAGGGACCTAATTTTTATTAAGGTGATAGTTCAGTGACTAAATCGGCATTTCACCCTTAATATAATAATTAATTAAAGCATTGATCCGTTAACTTTAGTTTAATTGTAACTTTTGTCTTTAGACAGAAAATTTGTGCATATTGATCTTTGAATTTGTCAAAATACAAACAATAATAATTTTGGAATAACTATGTTAGAAATTCGGCACATTACTTATCCCTTTAAATCCTAAAGTTCTATTGAAAATTCTAATAGTATTGCCCAAAAAGTTGATTACTCCTGTCACAAGTTCAATAATCGATACGTATAACCTTTTAATTCATAAACTAAAGCTCCAATTAAACCAGAATCTAAAGGCAAATGTGGAATTTTCTCATTTAAAAAAAATAAAAGTGAAGTTTTTTTATTTTTTTTTATTTATATATATCAACAATAAAAAAATAATAATAAAAGTGAAGTAAAAGAACATATCTGGTGAGCACTTTTTCCCGCGCTGCTGCTATAAAGGGGTAATCGCAAACTACTCAATCCAATGCCATCCAAACAAAAAAAGAAATAAATAAATTGAACAAAACTCAAATCTGTGGTTTTGGGGGAGCATTTTGCAGGGAGAGGGAAAATGAAGCAAAAAGCAGGCTTCTTGCTCCACTTGGTTTGTGGGGTTTTGGCAGTGTTTCTGAATTCTTCTGTCGTGAAAGCAGAAGACCCATATAAGTTCTACACTTGGACTGTGACTTATGGTACTCTTTCTCCTCTTGGTGTTCCTCAACAGGTTTGTGGGTTTTTGCCAATTTTGCAATCTCAGTTGTATTTTTTGAGCTTTCGGGTTTTTCTTAAATTTATTTTTTTTTATTTTTTTGGTTTTGGATATTTGAAGGTAATTCTCATCAATGGCCAATTTCCTGGCCCTAGACTTGATGTTGTCACCAATGACAACATTATTCTCAACCTTATTAACAAGCTGGACCAACCTTTTCTCTTAACCTGGTGAGTTCATCCTCCAATTAACCTCTTGTCCTTTTCTATTTTTATGTTTATATTTATAACTGTTTTCCGTTGTTTTTAGATTAAAGAACTTTCATTTTCTGAAAATGTTGGTTCAGTATCTGATAAAAAAATGGCTATTGCCCTTTAGGAGCAATATTTTTCCATTTAATTTAGGTTAAGCTTCAAAGAAATTAGAAGGGCAATTGTAAAAACTTTAGCCAAATTGCTGCATTAGGCTTACTTAAGTGGAGAAATTTGTTCCCAGATTTTAATTAATGAGAAATCTGAGCTTGAAAATCTTGTTGAGTATTTTCCCCTACATTGTGTGCCATCAAACGAAACAATTACGTACTTCTTTGTTTAGGATTATGCGAGATTAGCTCTTCATTTCTGTTCTTTTGTTCAATGTCTGAATATTTGGCTTTGGCATTCATTCTAATGATATCTGCATAATAAGAAATTTTCTTTGTTCACAATCAGGAATGGGATTAAACAGAGGAAGAACTCTTGGCAAGATGGGGTTTTGGGAACCAATTGTCCTATCCCGCCGAACTCAAACTACACCTACAAGTTTCAGACCAAGGATCAGATAGGTTCATTCACATATTTCCCATCAACTCAATTTCACAAAGCTGCTGGAGGGTTTGGAGGGATCAATGTTTACGCAAGACCTCGAATCCCAGTCCCTTATCCAATCCCTGATGGAGATTTCACTTTGCTTGCCGGCGACTGGTACAATACCAGCCACAAGGTAAGAAAAACATGCGACTGCCATTCTACATGCACTTTGAAAGTGTTAGATAAAAGAATTTGTATGTTAATGCAGTTATGATTTCATTTTGTTTTGATTTTTGTAGGCATTACAGCAATCTTTGGACTCTGGAAAATCTCTTCCTTTTCCTTCGGGTGTTCTTATAAATGGCCATACTAGTAACACTTTCAGTGGTGACCAAGGTAACTCTCGATCTTTGATTCCTCAAACACATGAACTATTCTTAGTTCTCTGGGGAACCAACCATTTACTCAGATGATTAATGTTGAACTATGTTTTTCGTATTATGATGATTTCAGGAAAAACATATATGTTTAGGATCTCAAATGTTGGCTTGTCAACCTCATTAAACTTCAGGATTGAGGGCCACAAACTGAAGTTAGTTGAATGCGAAGGATCTCACCCAATTCAGAACATTTACGACTCTCTTGACATACATGTTGGCCAGTCAATCTCTGTCCTAGTAACCTTAAATCAGGCTCCAAAGGACTACTACATCGTTGCATCCACACGATTCACTAGGCGTGTTCTTACAGCTACTTCAGTGATACACTATACAAACTCGCACGCCTCTGTTTCTGGACCTGTTCCTGCCGGTCCTACTTATCAAATACACTGGTCTATGAAGCAAGCCAGAACTTTCAGGTACAAATATGCAAAATTCAATCATAATGAGCATTAGATTTGTACGATTATAAGGATTTAATTTGACCCTTTTGAACTTTTTTTTTTTACAGGTGGAATCTGACAGCAAATGCAGCCAGGCCTAATCCTCAGGGCTCATTCCATTACGGCCATGTCACACCAACAAAGACAATTGTGTTAGCCAATTCAGCACCATTGATAAATGGAAAGCAGCGGTATGCAATCAACAGGGTCTCTTATGTTAACCCCGATACCCCTTTAAAACTTGCTGATTACTTCAACATCCCTGGAGTCTTCAGCCTAAATTCCATCCAAACCGTTCCCTCAGATGGCTCTGCATTCGTAGGTACCCCTGTCATGCCGGTCTCACACCACGACTTCGTTGAAATTGTTTTCCAAAACAACGAAAACAGCGTCCAATCAATGCATTTAGATGGATATGATTTCTGGGTTGTTGGGTATGTGCATTGTGCGTTCTTGTGCTTAAATTCTTACGAGATCAATGGGTAGACTATAATCTTTATTGTTTGAACAAATGCAGTTATGGTTCTGGACCGTGGACGCCAGCCAAGAGGAGAACCTACAATCTCGTCGATGCTCTTACTCGACATACTGCTCAGGTAAATCAAGGCTGTTACTGATTAGTACATGCTTATTTCGACATTTCGTTAGATAATTTACTCTTTTTTCTCTTTGAAGGTGTATCCAAACTCTTGGACAACTATTTTGGTGTCACTTGACAACAAAGGAATGTGGAACTTGAGGTCTGCTATATGGGAAAGGCAGTATCTTGGCCAACAGTTCTATCTCAGGGTTTGGGATCCGGTCCAAAGCCTTTATAACGAATACAACATTCCTTCAAATGCACTGCTGTGTGGAAAAGCTCTAGGACGAAACACATAGGGCTACCTTCGACTCTTCAGAGTCTGTTTTCTTGAGTCATGAATGTGGAGCGGAAAATTGCATCGACAATGAAGGTTTGGCTAAAGGGAAGACAGATTGCAGCAAAGAAAGCAAAAGAGAAGATTCAAATTTGATGTTTCTTTTCCCTTAGTTGTATAATTTTGAATTTAGATGAATTTTCGTCTGCGTTTTTACAAAATATTATTGTATGCTACAACTATATAATTTATCTGGATATACAGAATTTAGGGGTGTAGTCAATTTGGATTTGAGAGGATTTTTAATGGACTATTTTAAGTGATAAATTTTAGAAAATTTTAATAGACTTACAATTCTATTTGGATTTCTATTATAGATTTCTATGAATTTGTATGGACTTCTTTGATGGATTTGTTAGGATTTTAAGAGTTTTCATGGATTTTTTTAGCATTTCTAAGGATTGGTGCATATGTGCACATCGCTCCAAGTAAAAACATGATTCATTTTTGACAGCGGTTGGATACTAAATGAGCTTACATAATGAAAGAGTGGATATATGTTACAGTTTAAAACATACCTGTTTGGACCCAAATTGGACATTGGGCTTGCAGCCCGATCACACGGAATGCCGCAGGAGAGCACTAGACCGTCAAGGCAAAAAAGGCTGAAGATGGAAGCTCGGCCTAGAAGTCAAGATATTGACTGACGTGGCAAAACTGGGTGGCAAACCTATGCAACTGGGCAAGCATAGGGGTCATGAGCAAATGGTTTTGCGGAAGGCAAAGACACATTTTTAGGGATAAAACCACGTAATTTGGATAGGGTTAAGTGTGAAATCACCACTTGGCCAATATTGGTACGCTCAACATTCATCTAGTTCTGATAGATAGTCTGGGAGCCTAATCACAGGCCCCGCAGAGGCATGAGGCATCTTTCAAGCTAACCATCACTTTCACCATACACACAGGAGAAATTGTGCGAGGCGCATCCAAGGCCGAACAATACCCAAGGTGAAAGCGATATAAAAAAACGATAGACATGACTGATTAATCAAAAGAGTGCTGAGCAAGTCTTCTTATTGTGGTGTCCAAGCTGCTTGCAGCACTAAAGCAATATCTGCAAGTCTCAGATAATCAGAGACATGAATATGACTAACGAACTTAACAAACCATAAGATTTTTAATGCTATTTACTTCAGCACTGATTCCTTAGATTCAAACTGTGAGAAAAGGTCTTAGTCCTCGAAGACCGAAATTGTCCCATAAGATTCAGTTACAAGGATCACAAGCAGCAGTAGGTTTAATACAAATTCTGTGACTTCAAAGCATGTGGTACTTTCTGCGTTTTGTTGCTTGATATGACATACACAATATGATATTTTTTGTTTGTATTTGCAAGACTGTTGCCTTTTCTAAATGCTAGATTTCCATTTTTAACTCGCTGAGGACACAAGGGGTTGCAGGAGAAAGACCAACGAGCATCCAATCTATTATTGATGATAGCCAGATTCGTGCGTTGCGCTTGATGATCTGTATTGTGGAACCCATGATTGTCAGTTGGTGATACGAGAAAATAAGAAACACCGGTGCATTAGCAGATGCTGCGTTCTTTCACAACTGCAAAAGGCAGCACATGTGCCGGGCTTTCCCCCTTGAGCAAAATTTGTCTTACCTCGTCTCTCTTAAGAAATTGATTACAGAGGGTTGACGTAAAGTAACGTCCATTTCAATCACAGTTACAATTACACAGGGCCTCCCATCTCTCTGTAATTGTTATTCACAATTGTCCTGAATTATCAAGCCTACCGAGCGGTTAGAATTTTGTATCTCTCTTCAGGATTCGGCAATATCTTCATGCAAAAATGGAGGGGTGGCGAAAGGAATTTTTGGGAAATTGGGAGACCTGATATGTATAGGTTCTGAGATGGTCACTGGATCCCAGGCAGGGATAAAATTGGCGGAACAATGTTCCTCTTATGCAGAGGGAATTTTCTGGTCTTGAAATGAAACCTTAGGGCAAGGTTCTAAAAATCGCTAGACGCTAGTCGGGCGGCGGGTAGGGGCCTAGCTCTTAGGCGGCCTAGATGGATTTATATAAATTTATTATATATCTTATAAATAAGTGTCTATTTACACTTAAAAAAAAACTATAATTGCATGGATAATAAAATAATGATAAAATGCAAATTAGGAACACCTTCCATAAGTATTGGCTGAACTTGTAGTAAATCCATCATTTGCAAATTAGGTACACCATTTCCATAAGTATACCACCATGAAACCAAAAAAATAAAAAAAACACACAATTAATAAAAATATAAAAAAACAGCCTAGGGCTGCCTAGGTGCCGCCTAGCTCTCCGCCTAGGAGCTGCCTTGGCCCGCCTAGGGCTGCCTAGCTTCCAGTCGATTTTTCCAAATGCCTTGCCCAAAATCGGGGCGGGGCTCCACCGCCCAGCGCCTAGGCCCATGTTTAGGACAGTGCATAGGGGTGAAAGGTCAATTGCTAGAGGCATTTGGTATTTAGTATACCACCCACCTCAAATTCATCAAAATTCCTCACATATTAAACTCCTAGCAAATATTTGGCATTTTCACTACATCTAGACATGTGTGGACTTTTTAAAAATCCTAATCGACTACTAGTGAATTTGGTTGTACTTTCAAAATCCTTTTAAATCTTTTTTACTACATCATAATTTCTCAATCTTTTAAAATCCTAATTGATTACATCCAAATTTCAAAATCTATTAAAATCCTATCAAATTCTAATTTCTACGCTTTACTTCTCTCTCTTGCCTTGCAAGTTCAGTTTCACTCAACACTTTTAATTATGATGCACCGACTAATGATTTGTTATATATATATTGTTCAAAAAGAAAAACTAATCATCTGTCACATTAAATCCTTTTTAATTATGATTAGCGCATGGAACCTGATAAGTGAGATGGTCATGAATCATGAACATGATGAGCATTATTAAACCATCTATTTGACAAAATTTCTTTATGCAAAACATCTGTTCTTTATTAAAAAAATGAGGGCATCGATATTCTTAAAAATACATTAATAATATGTTAGCTTATTTTTGTTGGCACAAATCACATTGACATATTATTGATATCATATCAATCTATTCTTTCATTGAAGGACATACGTCTGCTCCATAGCTGAACTACTCTAAGTCTATATTTTGATAAAGAATTTCCAAATTCTAATGGACTGAGGCCAAGTTATTATAGAATAGAAACTTGTTATCAATCTTTTATCCAAACATAGCCTAAATTGATTACGAATGTTGTAATTAAAAAGGAAATTGTGTAGTCACTTAGTACTACGGTCTAGTGGTATTCATTTTCACTTGTAAGTGAGAGGTCTTAGGTTTGATTCTCGCCAAAGACGAATTTGAACCATATTATTGCTAGTCATTGTGAGGTCTAACCCACTCCCCCACATCTTAATAAAGGTAATATCGTTTGTTAAAAAAAAATAAAAATTGTGTCCTATCAGAGGAGCTTAGTGGATCATCCAAGGGTGTGCCAATAAGTTTTGCAGATCCTATGGCCCGAATAAGACAGTTGGGCTACACATGGGCTAGATGATGGTTTACAAATGGGTATTGTAATCCAGTATTACATGTATGGGGGGCTTAATAAGTATAATCCAATTTGTTTTATTTTAAAAGCATGTTATTTGAATTCAAAGTTATATTCACTAAGCCACGTAAGTGTACGTTTGTTGCACCGGTTTCTCGGACTGGATTAGTTTCAAGGATTAAATTAGACTAATTTAGTTATACATTTGACGCAATATCGGACTAATAAGTAGGATAATATAAATCAATGAAAAATGAATAGTATTTTTTTTAAACTAAAGAAATCTAATACCAAAATAATGTGGAATACCTCACCGTAAAAAAAAATGTATCAATTGATAAAATTTACATTCAATGCTTGAAACTCAAGGCCTACTTGAAAATATATACAATACAAATATTACACCAAAAGCCATTTATAGAACATATATAAGATATTCCACAAGCAAATGTTACAATAAGACACACTATGGCTCCACAAATGTTGTTAGAGGATGTCTTCAGAAGTCTTGTTGTTATGAGCTAAATTGAGTCCCAAAACTAAGTGTATGGCATTCGAGATTCCCTAAATTTAACACAACAGCAATTCCCGTCTCACAGAATATAGGAATGCTAATGAGCCTCTCCATATTTGCCTTCTCTTAAATTAAAGTGGCAACTCTATCTGGGGTGATAAGCCAGCTCCAATTTCAATAACAGAAGAACTCATGATATATAACAAAAGAACTGCTATTTGGATCAAATGAACTGGATATCATAATTAAGCTTAGACAAACTATAATCATGTTGTAACTAATGGCTTCATCCATGAGGATCTGGCAAACCTAGTAACACCACCACTTTGAAAGAAATGAGATAACGAAATACCTCGTAAAAGTAAATCCTCACCACCAAGTATATACAGCTGCGTTAGCTGAGAGAACAAACATTGACAAGGACCTAAACGATCCTTAGTACTTCTCTTGTGCCACGAGTATATACTGTACAGTGAAAGGAAAGGATGTTGTTACTATGCTCAAAACCATTAAATTCAAGAAAATTAAAATTATCCAAAAAACATTGACAATCTTTCTACTAAAAATTCAAAATTTTCATAGATTTCGAACCCAAAACAACAAAATTGATCAGACTCCAATAATAATTTCACGATCTACAAAACAAAATCAAAGACATAGATCGTCGGATTTGAAATTTACCAGATGAGGAGCAAGACGAGGACGAGCAGGACATGGGAGCAAGAAGACGGGCTTAGCAATCATGTGATAATTGGGGGTTCTAAACTTAATCCATGTGCCTACTAACACTGGATTACACTAACAAGTAGTCTAGTCCAGTCCAATAAAACTTAATGAGCCCAAACAAATACACTCTTAGAACTATGGATATTGACAAACATAAAAAATAAAAATAAAAAATAAAAAACTTAGAACTAGGGTCTAGTGGTACTTTTTTACTTGTAAGTAAGAGGTATTACATCAAATAGCGAGTTTGAAACTAATTTTTTCCTCGCCTCTTAATGTAAATATATCGTTCTATACAAAAATTTAGATTCACTTGATCATAATTGGGTTACGATACTTACAAATACTTAATACAATTACTATTAGATGGTATGATATTGCAATGACATTCAAGAACCATATTTAAGTGTCAAATGGTAATCGTATTAATTGTTTCAAAGTATTGTAGTTAGTCGTTAGAATGGTCGCCTTCGAGGAAACTTTATGTTAACCTTTAATAACCATATGTACATCATGTGATTGAACCATGTTGCATTGTATCATTGGTTAAGTAGTTAAATGGATTGAGTTAGTTAGTATAGAGTTGTTAGAGAGGGTAATTTAGTCATTTTGTAATAGAGATCAGTTACTACAAAAGGTTGTTGTGAAAACCATTTACTACATATTGTAATATCTGTTCTTCGAAATTACAAAGCTTTTCTCTTCATCTTTCTTACTTGTCAATCGTCTGCTTCCATTGTTTCCTTTAGTTCTTCATAGTTTCATAGGTTAACAAGATATCAGACCAGGTTATTTCACATGTGAAGCTAAACGGCTACACGCACTTCACGTCACTCTGCTGTGTTGTCCAAATGTTAGGCTTAAAAATTCGCCACACTTTGAGGGGCATGTTGAGAATGAGTCTCACATTGATGGGATGAGAGACCTTACATAGGCTTATAAGAGGTTGAGTTACTCCCCATATTACCAATTGATTTTATGGTGGAACCTCAACTTTCTTAATAAACTTCAGACTCCAACACACTCTGATTCTTAATAAAGTTCTACATGTACTTAACTTTGCTAGAAGTTTACTCTTTGTGAAATATTTGTGTGCTGACAACAAAAGTTGGTTTATATGTGATGAATCTGAATTGTTTGTGCAGGACAAGAAGACAAGGGAGATAGTATACCAAGGAAAGAGTAGGCCTGAAGAGTTAAGAAAAAAGTAGGCCTGAAGAGTTATTCCAGATCCTTGTGGTTACAAATACAAGAGGTTCACAATTCATTACAAAGGATCCAGCTAGACCTGGCATTCGTGTCGTGTTTCCTGTGTTCGTGTCGTTTTCGTGTCATACCCGATATCTTAAGGGGTCGTGTCGTGTAACACCCATTAAAATAAACGGGTAAAATGACCCGACCCGAAATCGACCCGATAATATTAACGGGTAATATGACCCGACTCGTTACCCGTTACTCGTTAAGGAAAATATATTTTAAACCAATAAATAATTAAATAAAAAACATAATACTTTTTTTGAGTGAAAACGCATTTTTATTTTAAGTATTGTCACATCCAAAACATAAAAACGCATTTTTCTTTCAAGTGTATATTTATATATCCAAAATAAGAGCATAATAAAAAAACATTAGAACATTACAAAATATCAAATGTTCAAAAGATTTGCAAAATTAAGGACATTGGAACATTAGAACATCTTGCACATTTTCTTCCAATCAAACCCTTCAATGTAGAAGTATAAAAAATATAGAAAAATATATAAACGCTCGTAATAACAAGCTTTACAACTTTCGTGAAGAGCTTAACTTCGAAATTCGTCACTATAATCATATAAATCATAGATCAAAATTTAACCGTTGATTATTGTTTACATTTACGCTTCATTTTTCTCATCAAATTTTGTTTTTTTTCAGATTTTGTTTTTTGAAAACATGATCTATTAGAGGATGCAAGAAGATGAACGGTTTGGATCGTTGATATTATGTTTAGAGTTTTACGATTAGTGAAAATATTGCTTGATGTTTATAAAGTTTCTACAAACTATATGACATCGAATCATATTTCAGTTAACCGTAAATATCGAAACTTGATATCAAAGATCTTAACCGTTCATCTTCTTACCACTACAAGAAAACAACACATCTACCACGACAATTTTACCACGGACTTTATGAGCTCGTTGTAAAACTAAAAATTGACCATGGGCATAATAAGCACGTCATAAAAAATAATTTTTCACCACAGACAAATCTTAGCCCGTTGTAAAATAACAGTGAATGACCACGCGCAATGTTGCACGTTGTAAATATACTAAGCCACCACGGACAATGCTTGTGGTCAATATTGTTAGTTCTACAGTGCATTTTTGTTATCAACCACGGACATAATGTGTGGTATAATCATATACATAATGAAAAATATTCAGAAAAGGCGGGACACCGAAATTTTGTGAAATTTCAAACATCTTTGAGATTTGAAAATTTCACAACTCTTTAAATCTCCAGTCGCTACTTTTTATTTCTAATCAAAATCCTATGGCACCAGGGATCCGATCCAAATTAAATTGAATCCCCAAATGGGAAAAAAAGGAGGGCACACAAGAGAGAAAATGGTGGGCTCCTCTTTCTTTCTTTATCCTTTTTTTTTTTATCCCTCACACTTTATTTCCTTTCATGCCTGGTTTTTCCTAAATCTCATGAGTTTTGGTAATGGTTACTGTAGGGGCAAGAACAGCAGCTCAGTACTAGATGGGAAGGCTATGTTGATTGGAGAAGCCAACCTGCAATCAGAGGTCGCCATGGCGGCATGCTTGCCTCCTCCTTTGTGCTGGGTACGTGTCTCCCTTGTGCTGCAATCAGAGATCGCCATGGTGGTATGCATGCATCGATCCAACATATCGTAAGTTATACCAAATAACAAAATAGGTATTTTGGGTTGCAAAATACGTGAGTTCGGGGAAAGAGACATTATTGTGATGAGGAAAACATGGAGCAGTTATGTATTTGGAGATAAGGGCAGAGAGAAAAGGGGGAGAAGAAGGGAGACGTGCGGTTTCCCTCCTTTTACATTTCATTTATTTTATTATGTGTTTTACATATTTATTATAAATTTTGGTTGACAAAGAACCTTCTGTTAATAAATAGTATAAATTTTCCTAATTATCGTATTGATTTCTTTTTCGGTTTTGGTTATTCTGTAATTTATTATATTGTAATAAATATGAAATTTTGTTGGTTATTTAGTAATAAATATTTAAATATATATTTATTAAATAGATTTTTTTTTATTTGTGGAAATTTTTTTATAACGGGCATTAACCGTGGTCAATAAATAATTCACAACGGTCGTAACACATGATGTTCAATTCCAATCTATCACGGGCACAATCCGTGGTTATATCATGTTTGACAACGGCATAGCCCGTGGTAGAAACTGAGACTTTTTATCACATCCAGATTACTAACGGGCACAATGTCCGTGGTGGATTGTAATTTATCACGGGCATTCACCGTGATAGATGAGCTTTTTTGTTCTAGTGTACATCCGCCAGATGATCATGTTTTCAAAAAAGAAAATTTCAAAAACGAAATTCAGTAACAAGAATAAAGCGTAAATGACAATCGACGGTTAAATATAAATTTAAGGTTTATGGATTATAGTGTTGGATTTCGAAGCTGGCCCCTTCATGAAAGTTGTAAAGCTTGTCATTATGAGTGATTGAATATTTTTTTTTACATTTTTTACACTTCTATAATAATTATTATTAATTTTATTAATTTTGCCCTCAAATAAAAAACATTATTTATGAGGCTTTGAAGGATTTTAAAAATCTAAATGATAATGTAAGTGTAACCATTATCTACTCGTAGAGGAATAATGATGAATCACAAGTGTTTATATATTCTTTCACATTTTTCATACTTGTATGTATGTCTTCTTAGTTCTTGCCTATACAAATACTATACTAGTTTATTTTAATTTTGGACAAGAACATATTAAGTAAAATTTATTATCCTAGTAATGATAATAAAGAACTCTCACAATAAAAATAATAATGACTAAAACTTTTTTTTTTAACTTATATAGAATAATAATACAAAACTATATATTTAATATAGAATATATTGTATATTGTAGGCCTAATTGATTGAGCAATCTAGGGAGAGAGTGAGAGAGAGAGTGAGAGGGAGAGGCCGGCCACTTTAGAGAGAAGGGAGATTGATTTAATTGTGAGGTGTGTTTTGATTCACCCCATTGTGCCACTATTTATAGTAGTAGAAAGGGTAAATACCTTTCCCTTTATGATTACAACATTTAATAGGTAATCTAGTCCTATTAGGAATATAAGATACTATCCCATATTCTCCAGGATTTACACAATCACATTCCTATTCTAAATATGACTGCAACACTCCCCCTTAAGTGTGTAAATACTCAACAGACCATTGCATTAGTTCTTCAGCAGATAAGGTAGAATAGTTGACGAAGTCATCGGCACAACGGGCAATTGCGAGTCTCAAATTTACGTTGAAGTATGCATGTGTAAAAACTCACAAAAACCTCGCTATGGTAAAACCCAAGGAATGGGGAAAGCCCATAGACTAAGGGAAAAGTAAGAAAATATGCATAATGTCTCAAACAAACGTCAAACTGGACGAATGTAGTGAACTCAACGGAGTATGATCATCCCAGGATGGGTGCCTCATCAAAACCTCGTTAGGTAGCAAAAACCCAGTGGGAAAAATGCTCCTAATCGTAGGAAAAAGAGTACATTAAGATCATGTGAGTATGCTTCTGGATACTCCCCCTGAGTTATACATAACTTCTAAATAAGAGAACTACAAACGATTTAATTCAGATAGTTTATGCATACCGATTCCTTGGACTAGCTTCTGAAATGTAGATTTGGGTAACGATTTGGTGAAGAGGTCGGCCAGGTTGTCCTGGGAACGGATTTGCTTGACTTCGATGTTCTGATGCTGCTGCTGCTGGTGTGAGTAGAAGAACTTCGGCGATATGTGCTTGGTGTTGTCTCCCTTGATGTATCCCTTCTTTAACTGCTCGATACATGCTGCATTGTCTTCAAAGATCGTCGTAGGAAAGTCAACGACTGATGTAAGACCACTAGTGCTTCGAATATGTTCCATCACTTCTCTCAGCCAAAAGCACTCACGCGATGCTTCATGCAGGGCGAGAATCTCAGCATGGTTAGACGAAGTCGCGACTAGCGTTTGCTTGGTAGACCTCCAAGATATAGCGGTGTTCCCAACGGTAAAGACATAACCCGTTTGAGAACGTGCTATATGTGGGTCAGACAGATATCCAGCATCTGCGTAACCAACAAGGCGAGAATCGATCCGAGGCCTATAGGGGGCGGCAACACTCGGAGATTCACGGGTATAGAACAAGCCCAAATCCGTAGTACCCTTGAGGTAGCGGAAAATGTCTTTGACACCATTCCAGTGCCTGCGTGTGGGCGCATTGCTGTATCTAGCCAATAGATTCACAGCGAAGGAGATGTCGGGTCTAGTGCACTGATCCAAATACAATAAAGCCCCAATTGCACTTAGGTAAGGAACTTCGGGTTCCAAAATCTCTTCCTCATCCTCCTTTGGATGGAAGGGATCTCGTTTAGCATCTAGAGTCCGAATGACCATGGGTGTGCTCGAAGGCCTCGCTTTATCCTCATTAAAGCGTCGCAACACCTTTTGGGTGTAGTTCGATTGATGTACTAGGATTCCATCCGAACAATGCTCGATCTCCAGGCTGAGGCAGTATCGAGTTTTCCCAAGATCCTTCATCTCAAATTCCGATTTCAAGTGTGCATCAATTTCCTCAAGCTCTGCAGGAGTCCCGATGAGGTTCATGTCATCGACATAAACTGCAACGATTGCAAATCCGGAATGTGACTTCTTAATGAACACGCATGGGCATAGTTCGTTGTTCACATAACCCTAACTCGTCAAATATTCACTCAGACGGTTATACCACATCCGGCCGGATTATTTCAATCCGTAGAGTGACCTCCTCAACCTAATTGAGAGAGTGTTCCGTGGTGTAGAACTATTTGAACCAGTCAATGGAAGTCCTTCTGGAACTTTCATGTAGATTTCCGTATCTAGATCCCCATAGAGATACGCGGTTACCATGTCCATAAGCTGCATATTCAGTTTTTCGGAAACTACCAAACTGATTAGGTAGCGGAACGTTATGACGTCCATTACGGGGGAATACGTCTCCTCGTAATCAATCCCAGGGCGCTGAGAGAAGCCTTGCACTACGAGGCGTGCTTTGTATCGCACTATTTCATTCTTCTCATTACGCTTCTTTACGAAAACCCACTTGTAGCCAACAGGCTTCACGCGTGGTGGTGTAGGAACGATAGGTCCAAATACCTTACGTTTCGCGAGCGAATCGAGTTCGACCTGGATTGCTTGTTTCCAGTTTGACCAATCGGTTCTACGTCGGCCCAAATACCTTGCACGCTCAATCAATTATGATTAATTTACTATTTTATTAAATTGATCTACATGCTATTAATTCAATTTAATTTTTCTGTGTTGAACGTGATACAACGCATTGGAGATACTATTCGGCTTGGATTGCGTTGTATCAGTTTAATGCTTGTTTAATAATGCTTGTTTCGTGCTGATAACATGTTGTAGGCCTAATTGATTGAGCGATCTAGGGAGAGAGTGAGAGAGAGAGTGAGAGAGAGAGACCGGCCACTTTAGAGAGAAGGGAGATTGATTTAATTGTGAGGTGTGTTTTGATTCACCCCATTGTGCCTCTATTTATAGTAGTAGAAAGGGTAAATACCTTTCTCTTTATGATTACAACATTTAATAGGTAATCTAGTCCTAATAGGAATATAAGATACTATCTCATATTCTCCAGGATTTACACAATCACATTCCTATTCTAAATATGACTGCGACATATATATTAATATGGCTATTGTATTTTATAATAATTTTTTAGTAATTAAACTTTAAAATTATCAAAATAATTTTTTCATGAACGGGTTGAAATGGGTCACCCACGTGTTACCCACGTGTATACCTGTTAAGAACTCGTTATTAACGGGTTCTTAACGGATCACCCAATAATGACCCAATAAGTTATCGTGTTGACCCGAAACCCGTTATTTTCGTGTCGTGTCAGAAACTGCCGGGTCTAGATCCAACAACATATTTGGGTAAAGTAGTGAAGAATAATGTCTGGCATCAAAGTCTAGGACATCCGGCTCATGATATAATGGCTTCAATGTTGATACAATTTGATATTTTAGTTCAATCAGATAATACGCATAGTGTTTGTATTTCTTGCATTCAAGGCAAGATGTCTAGGACTTCCTTTTCCAGTTAGAACTGATAAATGTACATTTCTTTTTGAAAAAGTGTACATTGATATCTGGGGTCCATCACCTGTAAAATCTTTAGAGGGATATAGATACTATGTAATATTTGTTGATGAATATACAAGATATGTTTAGATTTTTCCTATGAATAATAAATCTGATGAGTTTACAATATTTGTCAAGTTCTACAAATTTATTCTTAACCAATTTGGTACATCAATCAAGTCTTTACAAACAGATGGAGAGGTGAATATACAGCAAGTGTTTTACTTCTTTTCTTGCTGATAAAGGTATCTTGCAGTTAATATCTTGTCCTTACACTCCTCAACATAATGGAGTTGCAAAAAGGAAACATAGGCACATTTTGGAAATTGCAATCACTCTTCTTACTACAAAGGACCAAAATATCGATATTATTGGCGATATTTCGCCGATAATATCGTTTTTTCATCTCGCGATACTTTCATACTTATCCACTTAATTATCGTCAATATATCGATAATATCGGAGACGATATTTTTAGCATTTTAATACATTATTTGGGTAATATATTGTGATATTATCGATAATATCGCAAGATGAAACCCAAAAATACTTGAAAAATGCTGAAAAGTCTCAATCCTGCGCATAGAGGGATTCGAACCCCTCACTTTGTCAACCACGCACCTGGGCCTTATCCAACTCGCTACAGATGTGTTTGTGATTACATATTCAGCCTGTAATATTTATATGTCGTTAAGATGTCTGCAAGGCTTGCAAGCTAATATTTACTAAGTCACTCATGTATCTTACCATGCAATGTATAAAGTGTAAAATATTGTACTAATTCATTATATATAAATGATTATGGTGTGTTTAAACTTATTTCATTAATTACTACATATTTTCTACACTCACAATGTTTGCCAGCTCGCTATATAATCAACTTAAATCAGTTAAATCCATCATGCAATGCATTTCCTTCCAATTTTTTGTGATAAACTAATAGATAATTAACTAAATAAACATCCTGCAAAGTTTCAATAAAAATTTCCAAATTTTTCTTACAATTTCCGTGGTTTTTATTCAATTTTTATCGATATCGATAATATCCCGATATTTCCATCGAAATTTCTGTGTTTTTGGACTACCGATATTTCCGATATCATCGATATTTTAGACATTGCTTACTACTACTAGTTTGCCTTATGAGTTATGGTATTTTGCATGTGCTCATTCAGTGCTATTGATAAACAGGATGCCTTGCAAAAGCTTGTCTTTCAGTTCACCTTATTTGACTCTATATAAGAAGGCACCTGATATAATGTCAATAAAGATCTCTGGTTCAGCTATTTTCCCATAGTTAAAACCACACAATATGAACAAATTACAACCAAGATCAGTGATGTGTGTCTTTTTGGGGTATTCACGGTGCAATAAAGGGGTTATCTACTATAATATACAAACCAAGAAATTTATCATATCCAGACATGTGTGTTTTGATGAATCTTTGTTTTCTGCAAAAATGGTCAACTATGGAAGTAATGGGATGACACTTAGACATGATGAACAAAGATCTTTATCTGTCATCATACCTATACCAGTTTCAAATAGACAGCAAAATGAAAGACATGCAGGGTCATAGAGTTCACTATCTCATTCTACCACAACAATATTTTCTCCAATAAGTGATGATAATCAAGTGATATCTGAGACTAATGGGATGAATAACAATACTTCATTGCATCAATCAGAAGGTAGTATGTCAACAGAGTCATAATTTTAGGGATCTGGGACATCAAATGCTTTTTCATCTTCACCAAACACTACTTATTTGCTTCTTGTCAATGACCCTGCACAATTACAGGTAATTCTTCTTTTTACCTCGTCTCCTTGTAACAATTATTCAGTCACAACAGTTGCAAATCAAAATTGTATTCAAACCAGATTACAAACTGGTACCATTACAAGAGTGAGTTACGCTGGATATCTTGCTTCATTACCTCAACTGTCTTCTTTACAACTTGAAGATTTCTATACTGATGATAGCTCTAGCAAACTCAGTAAGCATTTCTCTGGAGGGTTTTCATTTTTAGCTGACATAACAGACAATGAGGAACCTAAAACATTCAAAGCTTCATCAAGTAAACCAAAATGGCAAATTGCCATCCAGGAGGAATTCAATGCATTAAAACTCAAAGAACTTGGGTATTAGTTCCACCACCATCAAATCGATCAGTCATTGGAAGTAAATGGGTGTACAAGGTGAAGAAAAATCCAGATAGCACTATATCAAGATTTCAAGCTAGGTTGGTTGCACAAGGCTATAGTCAAGAGCAAGGCTTGGATTACTCAGAGACACTCAGTTCAGTGGTTAGGCAAACTACTATGAGAATCATCCTAGCTTTGGCTACTCAATTCAGTTGGCAATTAAGGCAACTTGACATTAAGAATGTTTTTCTCCATAGAGACCTGGAAGAAGAGGTTTATATGAAACTACCTCAAGGTTTTGTGGATGCTATATGTCCTGATCATGTTTGTGGGTTGGTCAGATCACTCTATGGTTTGAAACATGCTCCTAAAGCGTGGAACTCTAAATTCATAATTTATCTTCTAGCTATTGATTTTAAATCCTTTCTCAGACACTAGTCTCTTTGTAAAAGTAGATGATGGAGATATAATTCTTTTATTACTCTATGTTGATGATATAATTCTCACTGGCTCAAACTCAATGAAAATACAAGCTATGATTGATGATCTTGCTGGTGTGTTTGATCTCAAGGATATGAGAAAACTAACATACTTCTTGGGATTACGTATATAATATAAAGAAGATGGCTCTTTGTTTATTACTCAGACTAAATATGCCAAAGACTTGTTAAGGGAAGCGGGTATAGACAGTTGTAAGTCTACATCAACACCATCTAAGCCTCATACTCAGATTCTTGCAGGAGAAGGAACCTTGTTATTTGATTCTAGTCATTATAGAAGCATAGTTGGGACTCTTCAATATCTAACCTTCACTAAGCCTGATATTGCTCATTCAGTGAAAATGGTTTTTCAATTCATGACACAACCAACTAATGTACATATGTTTTTGGTAAAGAGAATCTTGAGATATATACAAGGTACTATTGAGTATGGTCTACGGTATATAATGAGCAAGGATTTCAATCTCACTGCTTACTCAGACTCGGATTGGGTAGCTGACATTAACACCAGAAGATCAATTACAGGTTTTGTTGTATATCTAGGAGCAAATCCAATCTCATGGCAGTCAAAGAAACAGTCCACTGTGTCTAGAAGTTCAACAGAGGTTGAATACAAAGCCTTAGCTCACTGTGCAGCTGATGTCTTTTGGATCCGTTCAGTGTTCAAGGACATTCATCAACACATATCAGTACCACCTTCTTTATATTGTGACAATTTATCAACTTTGGCACTGAGTTCAAATCCTGTTTTTCACTCCAAAATAAAACATCTCGATACTGACTATCAAGTAGCAGATGTGTTCACAAAAGGACTGCATAGTCCAATTTTTCTCAAACATTGCAGAAGACGGATTGGGGTTGAATTCTGCAACAAACTCAACTTCAATAGCTCAGCTTCGTTTGAGGGGGGAGTAATAACCATAAGTACATCATGTGATTGAGCCATGTGGCATTGTATCATTGGTTAAGTAGTTAAATGGATTGAGTTAGTTAGTATAAAGTTGTTAGAAAGGGTAATTGAGTTATTTTGTAATAGAGATCAGTTACTACAAAAGGTTGCAGTGAGAACCATTTACTGCATATTGTAATAGCTGTCTCAATCCCTCTGCTTCCATTGATTCCTTTAGTTCTTCATAGTTTCATAGGTTAATAACCTTACCAATGTGAGGGGTCTTAAACTGCTTTGCCGCCACCAAGAGAGAGAGAGAGACTTAATACTAATTGGTCATGAAAAAAAGCTTAACACCAACTAGATAGAGAAAGACTATAACCCGTATTCTGGATTGGCCACATGATGAGAATTGAACCTCACGCGTGTTGGAATTGAATTCGATTCCAAGTGACGTGTAATTTAATTCCTGGCCCCAAAACTCATTATTTAACAAATACCGGACGATGTTGTTCTTGTTTTCCCTACGAGATCTCTCCTTGGGATCCATTGCCAATTCTACTCTAAAAGTTGACTTGTCCATCAAAAAAGCTTTTCATTGACTGTATACCACATGTACTATGGAGGGTGTTCACACTTGCATTAATAATGTGGTTAATTGACTCTGGATTTAAATTAATCAAAACAAAAGGTGGCTAGCATTATTCATGTGTAGTATCATTGTACAATAGATAGAATACAACCAATAATGTCATAAAGATATACTTCTCAATGTCGTAAGTTATCAATGTGTGTTGGATCTTCACTTTATTTATTTATTTTGAGGCACAAAGAAAAAAAGCATTCTTATACGCGTATTTTCTGCTATTGCTGACTTGTATTTTTTGAAGTAAGAAACATATGTTTGATCAATAAACTATACCTAGTCTCAGTAAGATGAAGCTTCCACCAGCAGTGTTTGTATCTTGTACTTTTCTCGCTACATCCACTCCATACCACCTCGGACATAATTATTAGCTTTAGGTCGGTTTGTTCTTGAAGATGAGAATGGCACAATCAACTAAATTTCAAACGAATTGCTCTGTTCTCACCTTTCAAGAACAATCTGACGAGTACGTAGTGTTACTAATTCACGTTATATAAAATAAATTATTGACATACTTGATATGTTATAGACCTATGATATACTATTAATAAATAATAACATGAATAAATTAGTATACCACGTATTAGCATGAGAGTCTCAGTTAAAAACGTCTAACAAGAATGTGTTGATTGGTTTGAAAATGAAGCTCAATTTACACGGTTGCACCTGTGTCAACTGTCAACGGCCAACAAGGCGGGAAATGAGAAGCCAGAGACTTGTGATCTGTGAAGAAACAGATGACAATGGTGGAAATTGACCATTCTGCCCTTCCATGGTCTTCGGTTTTCTGCTTGTTTTCATCATCATGTGGGGTTTCTGAGTGAGAGATCTAAGAACTCATTTAATTCAACTCCACAAAGACCAGTCAGGCAAAGAAATCTAAGATTATAATTATGATCATCCCAAAAGTAAACTGATCATATATTAAATGCAATTTATATGGATCCGTTCTAAGCTGCGCAGCACCCGCTTGATCTCTTCTTTCCTTCCCACCACCGCGCACCACCGACGAATGCATGAGTCCAATGTCCAAACCACCACCACCACCCTCACGTACACAACACATTTTCATCACTAGCAAAAAGTTTAAAAAATAACATTGCATTCATTCATTGGTTGGTTTTTCGCATAATTTAAGAAGTTAAATATATATGTTTAGCAATTAGCACAAGTCGAATCGATGAGGTTTTGGCCAATTTTCATCATGATTTTATTTTAGTTAATGTATGTGGATGCAAATTTTCTCCTCTTCGGTCTTGGACGATTTTGCACTTACAAAACAATTAACACCTTAGGTCAAGGCCAAGAGCCTCACGCGCCCATGATGAATGGGGGGGGGGGGGGGGCTTTGGCCGAAGAACCTCCGATGCCAAAGTTAGAATTTTAGAGAGAAAAAGTGTTTAGAGTATTTTTGCCAGAGGAGTGGAAATTAGGTTTTGTGAGAAAAAGGGGTAATATTTATAGGAGATGGGGGGTGGCCGGCCTAGCTAGGGTTTTTGTGTGAGATCTAGGTTTAATTAACCCATTTATTGGCTAATTAAACCAATAGGGAATGTATTTGTATTTATGAAAAAAGGTTATAATGAGTAATTGAATAATTGGCTTAAAAAGGAGGAAAAAGGGAAGGAAAATATGGGAAACAAAGAGGGAGTGGCCGGCCACTCCTAGGAGAGAGAGGGTCGGCCCTTTGGGGTGATTTTTTGGTCTTCAAGGCTAATTTAATTGACAAATTAATGGGAAATAATCCCATTAATTTGCCAATTATCTCCATTTAAGTGGGATAATTGGTAGATTTATGAGATAATTGCCTTAAATGTGGATGGATGAAATAATTCGGATTTGTTTACCTTTTATGGGCGCTTTTGACTTGACCGACGATAATTACCGGCTGCTCGCGCGTAGGAATTCTGATGCACCTCAAGGGCATTTTTGTCTCCTTAATCCGAAAGTCCACGTGTCGCCTTGTGATTATTTTTGGCTCCACAAATGCCCCCACACCTGTTGGGCTGCTCGTAGGAAAGGGCAGCAGGTGTAGAGATCTTCTTGCTTCAGGAACCATAGGATTGCTTCCTATTCTGATGTTGATTCTTTCTTTAATTGGAAATTAGGTCCTTCTAGGAAAGGGAAATAAACTTCTCTCAAAGCCTATTTAAGTCCACCTTACGTGGGTTATTAAATCAACTTTGGAGAGCAATTTATTCTACCCTACAAGAGAGAGAAAGCTAGAGGATATTTGTTCCCCCTCCCCTAGCAATCTTCAACATCTTGCCCGTGCAAAGGACCGTCTTTCGTTGATTTCTTCGTCTTCTTCGTGCCGCACTGATGTAAATTTTTCTTGCCTTCTTCTTGAATAGTGATATTACGGGGCAGCCGTCGGGGTGGTGCGGCACGTCGGCTGGCAAGGGCCAGGAGTTGGCTCGGCAGGGGCCGAGGAGATGTCGTGGTAGGGACCACTGCTTGGGCAGCTCGGCTTGCCTAGAGCCAAGGGCAGCTTGAGCGGCTGGGGCCGCTGATTGTGGCGCTAGGGCGCAGTGCTAGGCGATCTGCATGGCTCATGTCCTTTGGGCTCTTGGACCTGACTTGGGCCAGGCTGGCGATTGAGAGAAATGAGAAGGTTGTGGGCTTCATGGGCAGCTGGAATGCTGGGTTGAGCTTCTCTGCCGGGTACCATGAATGGCATTAGCTGCTTAGTCCTCTTTGTCGGGAGAAAGGTAGGCTGCTCAAGAAATGCCGGTTGTGAAAAATTGAAGACTATATCTGTTGCTTGTGAGGGTTCGCCTGCTGCCGAGAGGTCTGTGATTGACATGACTTCTTCCAATGGGAAGAGAAATGAGGCTGCTAGATGTGCGCCCGGTGTCGAAGTCTGCTGGGGAAGAAAATACTGCTTGCGTGGGCAGCTATGAGAGATCCGCTAAGCCTGCTTCTGGGGAGGCTGATGAGATCCGTGTGCTCTTAAGACCAGACCTTCTCTATTTCTCCAGAAGATTTGCTCGCCTTTACTTTCGAGTCTTCCATCGGTGAAATAGTTAGAGATGGGAGTACTCCCGACGGGGCAGTCGGGAGCGAAGCGCCGGAGGGTACCACTGCTGGAGCTGCCGTGGCTGCCGAAAGTGTGACAATGGAGCAGTCGTCGGATGACCAAGCTGCTTGAGGGTAGTCTTCTAGGTAGCCTCTAGGATTTATTTTTCCTTATTGCTTCTGCTTTGCTTGAACTCCTCCAGTCTTTGTCAGTTGTTTATCAATTTTGCTAGAAAATTTAATAAACCTGTCTCTTTTGTTTTTCTCCATCTTTGCTTCTTTTGTTCATCCCTTAACCTTTGGACCTTATAGGCTGGTAGCGGGCGCGCCACTTTTTTATAAGCAGACAGGCCGTGTAGCCTACATGGTCGTAGGTGTTGGTGTAAAACTTTTCCTTGCAAAGTTATTAGTCGTAGGGTTGGCAGCCAGACGCCTTACTTACAGAAGCAGACAAATCCGCGTAACCACTAAGCTCTTAACCTTTGTTTTTCTCCATTTCCATGGGTTGCGCAGCAAGTGCCACAACACTTTAGGACTTGGCGCAAGTTGCCGCAAAGTCGTTAGCCGCAGGATCGGTAGCCAGATGCCTTACTCACTGTAACAGCCACATCCGTGCGATCCCTAGGCCGTTGACCTTGGTATTTCCCCATTTCCGTAGGTTGCGCAACAAGTGTCACAACACTTTAGGACTTGGTACAAGTCGTCGCAAAGTTGTTAACCGTAGGATCGGCAGCCGGATGCCTTGCTCACTATAGCAGCCACATCCGCGTGATCACTAGGTTGTTAACCTTGGTTTCCCCCAATTCCGTAGGTTGCGCAGCTAGTGCCACAACACTTTAGGACTGGGTACAAGTCGTCGCAAAGTTGTTAACTGTAGGATCGGCAGCCGGATGCCTTGCTCACTGTAGCAGCCACATCCGCGTGATCACTAGGCTGTTAACCTTGGTTTTCCCCAATTCCGTAGGTTGCGCAGCTAGTGCCACAACACTTTAGGACTGGGTACAAGTCGTCGCAAAGTTGTTAACCGTAGGATCGGCAGCCGGATGCCTTGCTCACTGTAGCAGCCACATCCGCGTGATCACTAGGTTGTTAACCTTGGTTTTCCCCAATTCCGTAGGTTGCGCAGCTAGTGCCACAACACTTTAGGACTGGGTACAAGTCGTCGCAAAGTTGTTAACCGTAGGATCAGCAGCCGGATGCCTTACTCACTGTAGCAGCCACATCCGCGTGATCACTAGGTTGTTAACCTTGGTTTTCCCCAACTCCGTAGGTTGCGCAGCTAGTGTCACAACACTTTAGGATTTGGTACAGGTGAAGCTTATCGACTACGTAGCATGTCGGTAGTGGATAAAACTTCACATATGCTTGCTAGCTTGTTTAACCTTTCACAAGAATGTACGGTTGTATAAGTCTAGTATGGCTTCACTGCTTGAAGGGCAAGCCATAGGCAGTCTTTCGGGATCCGTAGGCTACCTTAGTATGCTCCGTAGGAGCTTTAGGGTTTCCAGGGATAATGTGCCCCCTCCGTCTCTAGGGCCCGGTTTCCCGCGGATTAGGCCAAGAGACCCAAAATCCTTCAATTAGCTAAGACTTGAAAAAGACCATTGTGGCTACTTCTAGGAATTCCAGCGCAAGCCATCGTGCAGCTAGTTACACTAGGGCAACCAGGCTCATCCACGTCTGGATGTTCGGAGTGAAGAGTTTATCCTCCCGCGTTGGAGAGCAGATTGGTCCCTCGGGGGGCGATATTCCTGCAGTGAGTCCCTAAAAAGGGCGCGAGCTTCTTTCGAAGCGCAGGAGTTGTCAGTTACCGCAATGTAATCAAGTTGTAAAAGCGTTCCTTGTTGAAAAACAAGTGAACAAATAACTTAATTGTAAAGATTGCGGAACAACTGGTAGTCCTCGGCTTGCGAGGGTTGTGCCCGTCTGAGCTGCTTGAGCCTTTGGGCGTCGGTGGAGATCACACGTGGTACTTCCTCAAGTTGTAGGCGTTCCACTGCTTTTCGATCTCCTTGTCATTCATGGTGGCGAGGGTGTAGCTTGCCTTGTCGCCTACTCTGCTGATCTTGTAAGGTCCTTCCCAAATAGGGTCCATCTTCTTCGATCCCTCCCTTTGAGCAGTGATGAAAGCCTTCCTCAGAACTAGATCTCCGGGTTGAAACTGCCAAATTCTGGACCTTTTGTTGTAACTAGAGAAGAGCTGCTGCTAGCAGGATGCGATGCGGGCTATGGTCTGCTCGCGCCTTTCCTCCGCTAGGTCTAGGTTCGTGGCCGTCTCTTCACTGTTCTGCTCGACATCTGGCAGTAGGGTGGTGATGCTTGGCATGATGATGTTGGGAGGAATGATTATTTTTTAGCCAAACGCAAAAAGAGAAAGGGGTTACTCCGGTTGCTCGCCTCTTGGTAGTGCGATATGCTTATAGACATCCAGGGAGTTCATCTGGCCGTTTTCCTTTCTTGTTGGTGAGGGATTTCTTGAGGCAGTCGAGGATCGTCTTGTTGGATGCTTCGACATGCCCGTTGCTTTGAGGATGTCTTGGCATGGACATGTGCTGCCTGATGTTTTACTTTCGGAAGAACTTCGTCAAATCTTCGTCCGTAAATTACGGGCCGTCGTTGGTGACGCTGAACTGAGGGATGACAATCAGCAAATGATGTTCCTCCATACGAAGCACTCTATGTCCGTCTGAGTCGTGGTTGTCGTGGGCTATGCTTCTACCCATTTGGTGAAGTAGTCGGTTGCCACGATCATCATGCCTCTGCCCCTAGTAGTAGGCGGCATAGGTCCTACTAGGTCGATTGCCCACTGCATGAACGGCCAGGGACTTGCTTGAGGATGTAGCTTGTTGGCACGCAGGGCCGGTACAGGCTTGTAACGTTGGCAGCGGTCGTACTTTTGCACTAACTCCCGGGCATCTTGATGCATGGTTGGCCAGTAGTAGCCTGCGTTGAGAGCTTTTTGCGCCAAAGATCGTCCTCCAGAATGGTTCCCATAAACGCCTTCATGGATTGAACTTAGGACCTTCAAATCATCGGGAGGTGCCAAACATCGGAGGTGCGGTCCGGTGTAGGATCTTCGAACTAAAATGTCCTTCCACATGTAGTAGCGCGCTGCTCGGGTTTGAAGTTTCCTTGACTCCAATCTTTCTGTAGGAAGCGTGCCGTTGACCAAGTAATCTATGATAGGACTTTGCCAATTTGGAGTTGCACTAACCTGTGTCACCTCGGCTACTGCTCGGACTCTATGCTTGGCTTGTCTAGGTACTTCACTGGAATTAAACGCTTGAGCTGGTGATCGAGGGCGGAGCCCAGGCCGGCTAGCGCATCTGCATGGGCATTTTCCGTCCGTGGAACCTGAGTGAGCATGTAAGTCTGAAAAGCCTTCAGCTGCTCGCGTACCTTCTTTAGATATTGCGCCATCCTTGGATGCTTCGCCATGTATTCCCCTGCGGTTTGGCTAGTAATCAGCTGAGAATCAGAATAAATCGCCAGCTTCTTCACTGCTAAGTCTTTCGCCATACGGAGGCTTGCCAGTAGGGCCTCCTACTCTGCTTCATTGTTGGGTGCCTTGAAGCCTAGAGTGATCGTCTGCTCGAGCATTGAACAGACTGGGGTGGCAAGGACCATGTTTGCTCCCGAACCTTTGTAGTTGGATGTGTCGTCAACATGCAAATGCTGGAAATCTCCATTGAGGGAGCAGGTGCGGCTAAGGTGTGATCGGCTGCTTTCGGGGCGAGCAGGTGTTGCTAAGGTGTGCTCGGCTACTTCCGGGGCGTCGTTAGACCGCTTTGTTCCGCTGCCTAGGCTAGGTGTGAAGGCGCGGTAGGGAGCTATAGAGCTGGTGCCATGTTACACGTAGCAGGAAGTGCTCAAATGCCGGTATTGGGCCACTCTAGAGTTGAATTATGGAACAAAGGTCGGCTAGGGCCGTGTGACACATAGCAGGAGGTAGTGCTCAACTGCTGGTACATGATGCTCCTACGTAGAATCTTTTGGGGCGACAAGGGCAAAGCTTGCTTCCGAGTGCGTCCTTCTAGTGTTCGTCTGCCCTTGGCACACCTTTTGGGCTGAGTTGTTACGTTCGTCAGAAAACTTTGCATCGCCAGTGTCTGTGCCTTTATCGTCACGCGTCTAGATTGGGCGGAATAGCACGTCATGAAGATGACTGTGTGCGCCTGATTTGAGCTTCCAGGTTGCAACAACTATCGCCAAAGTTCGTTTTTTGAATTTCTGGTAGCATCGAGGAGAGCTTTTGAACTGTGGAATACAGGTAGTCGGGCCCCCAGCTCTTCTCGTATGATGGTAGAGCTTTTTGCTGCCTCAGATACCGTCAAACATGCGAATAGGTCATCTGTTGCTTCCAGTTTGGATTCTTCATCCCACTCATCACGTTGCGCCCTCTTGATGGCTTTGAAGAAAGGCTTGCATCTATCAGTAGACCGCTAGAGGAAACGGTTGAGGGCGGCTGCTCGTCCAGTCAAGCTTTGGATCTTTTCAAGGTTGTGGGAGACTTCATTTCCAGAATTTCTTGGATCTGCTTGAACGTCATCTTCTCGATCATGGTATTAGAGCAAAGTTATCTCTCATGTGAAGCCGATGATGGGCCCTGGTAGTGCGTCGGCTGCCTGGACTTGAGAGATCAATAGGGCCTGCTGGATCTTCCTCTTCTTAGAGTTGCTGGTGGCCCCCAAGTGCTCGGATTTCTGCAAAGATACCATTAATCTGGATTGTCTTTGGCTGGTGGCTCCTCTTCCTCCTCAGCATTCATTCTTGGCTGCGCTGCTGGCTTGTCCAAATATTCGTCGACTTTGCCTTCCTTCACGAGCTTTTCCAGATAATTCTTCCAAGTGTAGCAGCTGTCAGTGGTGTGACCTGGTCCTCGGTGGAATGCACAATATTTGGCGTGGTCCAACTTGGAAGTATCTCCTCTTGATTGCTTTGGTAGCTTGAACCACGGCTCATTGTTCACGTCGCGGAGAATTTGATGGATCAGAATTGAAAACTTCGAGTAATTCCTGGTCGTGGAGCCTTCTTTGGTCATGGGCTTGTCCCTCCGCTTGGCCTCCTGTCTGCTTTTGCTGGGCCGCTTTCCATCTTCCTTTCTTTGAGCCTCCATCAATTCTTTTTGAGGCTGCTCGGGTGCCTTTTCTGCTCGTCGGGCCTCGTCCCGAAGTGCATGCTTCTCTGCTAGGGTGAAGGAATCTGCTAGAGTCAAGTCTTCTTTCATGATCATCTCTCCAAATAGGGGTGATCTGCGGGGAGGCCCTTTTGAAAAGCTGCACTGGCTATTGAGTCGTCGCATCCAACGATCTTCACCTTCTCCGCTTTAAACCTCTTCACGTAGTCGCGGAGTGATTCCTTCGGGTTCTTGAACAGGTGATCGGATTTTTTCTTGATCGAGCGGTAAGATGAGTATTCTTTGGTGAAGACCAAGGAAAGATCGTCGAAGCTCCGGATGGATTGTGGCGGCAGGGTGTAGAACCAATCTTGCGTCTCGCCTTGTAGAGTAGTTGCGAATATCTTGCACATGAGATCGTCATTGTTTCGATAGAGGATCATCGTGCTTCGGTAGTGCTTTAAGTGTCTCTCTGGGTCTCCATCTCCTTTGAATGATGTGAAATGGGGCATGCTAAACTTGTGTGGAAGCTCCGTCTGCTCGATCTCATCTGTGAAGGGTGGTCGGCTTATGTTGGTCATCTCCCGCCATAGTGCCTCGTCGGTGACCTCGTTGCGTTGGATTTTGCTCAATCGCTTGGTCAAGATTCTCTCTGCTTCTTCCTTAGTTGAGGTAGTGGAGCTCTCGGCTGCCCCCAGTTTTGACCTGTTGGTCTAGGCTGCTCTTCTATGTGCTCGGCTCGTCTATGCCGCGGTAGCGGTGCATGTGGTGGATCCTAGTAGGCGAGGGATTTCGCAAGCTGCTGGTTGAACTTGAGCCGGATTGAGTGACTGCTTCTCTCCGTCTGTCATGCTGCCTACTCCGATGTGATGTGGAGGATGCTCCTTGCAGACTTAGCCGCGAATGAACACTTCGCTTGGAAGATTGCTCATGTTGATTATCGGAGTGTGGCCCCAAGCATGAGTGTATACTCATCCGTGGGCCTAGTCGAGAGTGCACGCTCCTCCGTGCGCTAAGACGGGAGTATACGCTATCTCGGGGGCCTAATTGGGAGTGTGCTCTGCCCAAACGCTCGGTTAGGGGCTGGTCGAGTGGCTGCTTGTCGGGACGCTGCTGGAAAGGTTCTTCCTCTGCCCTTGTCCTTCTTCGAGACACGTCGTTTGGGACACGTTGCATCTTGGTGCTCTGCAAGAGCTGGTTTACCAAGGTCGTCCGTTGTGCTAGGGCGCTCGTCAACTCCATGACTTATCGAGATAAGTGTTGTTCGCCATTTGGATCGGAGGAGCTTGTAAGGAATGTGCCTCATTGAGTAGTGGAAATGTGGTAGACTTCGGGCGCGAGATTTGAGTTAGGAAGGCTGAGATGGTCTTGGGCCGACTTGGGCCGTAGTAGCGGTGCCATGGACCTCGCCGTGGGTGGTCACTGCGGTGGTTCCCATGGTGTAGCAAGCTTGGGCTGCTTGAAAGATCACGAGGGCATGACAGGCCACGAGAGCAGGCTAGGCCACGGGAGTGGGCTGCGCGGCAGGAACATGATGGACCACGGGAGTAGGCTGCTCGGCGGGAACAGGCCGGACCACGGGAGTGGGCTGCTCGGCGGGAGCAGGCCGGACCAAGAGAGTGGACTGCTCGGCGGAAGCAGGCTGGACCACGGGAGTAGACCGCTTAGCGTGTGGCACACGTGGGTGCGAGGCTTGGGCTCGACTAGGCAACGTATTGGGCTCGCGTCGAGCTTGGAATAACATGGCTTGGGCCGGGACCTTGGATGGCACGGCTCGGGCCTTGGTGATGACGCCACGGACCTCGCCACGGTGAGCTACCGTGGTAACCACCGCGGTGGTTCCCGTGGTGGAAACTCGTGGTGGCGGTGCCGCTCCACTTAGGATTCTCCTTCGGAAAGACTTGCTACCATGAAGAATGGCAAGACATCCTCATCTGCTAAAGCGGCGCCAAAACTTGTCCCTTCCGCTGCTGAGGCCAGGTTGCCTTCCGAGAAGAGAGAGACTGCTTGCGCTAGTGGTCCTGATAAATCCGCCAAGTCTAACTCCAAGGAACCTGCTGGGACTTGTGAGCTTTTGAGGCCGGACCTTCTTGAGGATATGGACGCGTGCGCTGAGTTTGTTGACAGCGTCAAAGGGTTTGTTGGTCCAGGCTCTTTTCTGAAGCATACGCCTGAGTACAGGAGGGCTGCTCTGCTAACCATGATGCAAAAACGGCGGTTTTGGCTGCCGAGTCCATGGTCCTTGATCAAGAGGATGCCAAGGCTGCCCAGGGGGTGGCGAGGTCTATGGCTGCTGAAGCTTACTCCTTGGCCGAGAAAGTTAAAAATTTGGAGTCTGAACTTGCTGCTTTGAAGGGGTCTAACGTCTCTGTTCCCACTTCTCTGCAACTTGAGACCGCTTGCCAAGAGATCACAAACTTGAAGGCTAGGCTTAATGCGGATTTGTCTTCGCTGGGGCAGTGGAGTCCTGGTCTGCCTAGCTGGCGAAGGATTTCTTCGTGGCGTTCGCGCTGCATTCTCCGAAGCGACATGGAAAATGCTCCTTGAGGGCCTAAGCGCGAATGAATGCTCTGCCTGGAAGGCTGCTCATGCGGTTCTTCAAAACGTGGCCCCAACCTTGATTGTATGCTCGCTCATGGGTCTAACCGAGAATGCACGCTCCTCCTCGTGCTAAGATGGGAGTCCACGCTATCTCGGGGGCCCAGTCGAGATTGCACACCGCCCGACTGCTCGGCTTGATTGATTGACTGCTTGGGACACCACTGAGGCAGGCCAGGCTGCGGGGGCAAACTAGGCTGCGGGGGCAGGCTTGGCTGCAGGGGCAGGCTGGGCTACAGGGGCAGGCTTGGCTGCAGGAGCAAGCTTGGCTGCAAGGGCAGGCTGGGCTGCAGGGGCAGGCTTGGCTTCAAGAGCAGGCTGGGCTGCAGGAGCAGGCTGGGCTGCAGGAGCAGGCTGGGCTGCAGGAGCAGGCTGGGCTGCAGGAGCAGGCTGCTCAGTACAAGATGCACGCGAGTGTGACGCTTGGGCCATGGCTTTGGTGTCATGGACTTTGGCTGGTATGGCTTAGGCTTGCCTCGGCGGCACGACTCGGGCCGTAGTAGCTGTCACATGGACCTCGCCGCGGGTGGTCACCGCGGTGGTTCCCATGGTGGAGCCTCGTGGTAGTGGTGCCATCTCTGCCATTGCAACTTCGGTTTCCACGTGAGCTGCATGCGCTGATTTTGGGCCATCTCTTGATGCCGTGTTTGCTGCAATGGTGCATGGGCCTCCCTCATTATTGGAGCTGTTGCAACTGCCTCCTTGGACTTGCGAGACTGCACCCATAGCTGCGAGAATGGCGGAGGGTGATGCCTGCGACCCTTGCTTCGTGATCCGTCAAGAGGGTGAAAACCCAAATTTGTAGGGAGTATATTTTGTTGTTGTTTCATAATTTTTCCATCATTGTATTTCTTCCCCAGGGCTATTCAAAGAATTTATATAAAAATTCTAGGAGTAGGAACGTGTGGGAAAATTTACAGATGAATGAAGAAAATTAGAAATGTTGAACGTGAGAGTCTTCTTCGAGCGTAGATTTCTTCTCTCAATGAAAGCACCAATTTGTGGATGCAAATTTTCTCCTCTTCGGTCTTGGACGATTTTGCACCTACAAAACAATTAACACCTTAAGTCAAGGCCAAGAGCCTCACGCGCCCATGATGAATGGAGGGGGCTTTGGCCGAAGAACCTCCGATGCCAAAGTTAGAATTTTAGATAGAAAAAGTGTTTAGAGTATTTTTGCCAGAGGAGTGGAAATTAGGTTTTGTGAGAAAAAGGGGTAATATTTATAGGAGATGGGGGGTGGCCAGCCTAGCTAGGGTTTTTGTGTGAGATCTAGGTTTAATTAACCCATTTATTGGCTAATTAAACCAATAGGGAATGTATTTGTATTTATGAAAAAGGGTTATAATGAGTAATTGAATAATTGGCTTAAAAAGGAGGAAAAAGGGAAGGAAAATATGGGAAACAAAGAGGGAGTGGCCGGCCACTCCTAGAAGAGAGAGTGCCGGCCCTTTGGGGTGATTTCTTGGTCTTCAAAGCTAATTTAATTGACAAATTAATGGGAAATAATCCCATTAATTTGCCAATTATCTCCATTTAAGTTGGATAATTGGTAGATTTATGAGATAATTGCCTTAAATGTGGATGGATGAAATAATTCGGATTTGTTTACCTTTTATGGGCGCTTTTGACTTGACCGACGATAATTACCGGCTGCTCGCGCGTAGGAATTCTGATGCACCTCAAGGGCATTTTTGTCTCCTTAATCCGAAAGTCCACGTGTCGCCTTGTGATTATTTTTGGCTCCACAATGTACTCATGAACTATTTGTAAATAGTCAACTCCCTCCGTAACCTTAAGTTTTTTGAGTTTTCATGCATCGTGTGTATTGTGGATGCAAATTTTCTCCTCCTCGATGTTGGACGATTTTGCACCTACAAAACAACTAGCACCTTAGGTTAAGGTCAAAAGCCTCACGCGCCCACGATGAATGGGGGGGGCTTTGGCCGAAGAACCTCTGATGCCAAAGTTATAATTTTAGAGAGAAAAAATGTTTGGAGTATTTAGGATTTTTTGCAAGAGGATTGTAATCGCTTTTTGGTGAAAATATAAGCCTATTTATAGGGTGAGGCTTGTCCATTTTTTGTCTAGGAGTGGCCGGCCTTGAAGAGGCTTTGTGGTTGAAATTTTGGTTTAATTAGCCAATTTATTGGCTAATTAAACCTTAAAGAATAAATTGGTGGTTACAAAATTGATTATTTGTATAAATGGGGTAACAAAATGGAGAAAAGTGAGAAAGGTTAGGAAGGAGAGGTGGCCGGTTTTGACTAGCTTTTGGGATTAATTTGGGTGACTTATTTGATATAATGGGTGATTAAATTAGTGATTAATGGATTAAATAGGAATTAATCCATTAATTAGCCAATTAATCACTATTTATATGAAATAATTTGTAGGTTATTAAGTAATTACCTAAGATGAGGATGAATGAGATAACTTTGAATTTGTTACCTTCCTTGGGCACTTTTGACTTGGTTGAGGGATAATTGCCCGCTGCTCGCGTGTAGGAATCCCAGTATGCCTCAAGGGTATTTTTGTCCTCTTTTACCCAAAAATCCACGTGTCGCCTTGTGATTATTTTTTGCTCCACATGTATATCTCATGAACCACTTAAGAGACTATGATGACTTTTCGCTCTTACTAAAATTCACATGTGCAAATCAATTCTACTTCCCTTCAAATCGTGCAGGTCTGATCTATCGACCTATTTATAGTAGCAACTCATTCTAGTGTTAAAAAATAAAGCTTTCACTCTCTTTATTAGCTCCAACGCTCTTCACGTGACAAATATGGACAAAATTTAGGATGCAATGTTGAGTAATCTAACGATGAGGAATGAGGTAATTGGCAATTTGTAAAAAATTATGGAGATAAGTAAAGTTTAGTGTAGAAAATAGCACTTACAAGTGCGGGAATCGATAGAAACCTCCCAAATGATTAACTCTATCAAATGAATGGTAGCAAAAGGTATTACACTATATACGTACTATACACTTATAATTAATATAATTAATCATCGATTATGTGTGAGCTAAAACCATGAGTTGTGAAATAGTAGCATATGCAGGTAGCTGACTGCTTGTGCATGAAGTGCGCCACAAATGAACCTCGATTTTACATCGGTCTTCGCGTAGATCCGTATATCCACGTTGGCATTGCCCCTCTAGGCTCTTCACGACTGCTTCCTTCCCTTGCCAGTTATATATAATCCCTTCCATCTCTGAACTTGCACAGCTCAACCACAAAGCTACGAGTATTTACTACACTTGCACTTCATTTCAATCTTTCTCATCTCTCTTGGGGAAGGACTGACAATAATTCGAGTACGTATTTCATAATTTCTGGCTACGTACATACTCCATAATGTTTTTTTTTTTTTTTTTTTTGAGTACAACATACTCCATAAGTTTGAATGTGTAGTTTTTGCCAATATGTACTAATTAGTACGTTTTGCCTGAACTTGTTCTTTTGTGAAGAAATCTGAAATTTGGACTACATATAGGAGCTGACACAATGAGGCCAACCACTTTCGTGCATTTTTTCGTCGTAATTTTTGTTTGCTTGAGTTCTTTCTGCATCATTAATGCAGAAGATCCATATTTGTATTATACATGGACTGTAACATATGGTACCATTTCTCCGTTGGGTGTTCCTCAAAAGGTTTGGCGTTTTGATCCTTCATGAACATAATGTTATTATATGATTCTGTATGTATGACTTCTGCTCAATTAATCTAGAAATTGTGGTTAATTATGCAGGGTATCCTAATTAATGGTCAATTTCCTGGGCCAAATATTGAAGCTGTGACAAATGACAACATAATCGTGGACGTGATTAACATGTTGGATGAGCCTTTCCTCATTACATGGTGAGTATTTTTATTGGCAGTTGTAATGGTTGTAGATTTAAAATGCATGGCTCGTCATAGGACTTATTTATTTTTCTGTGGGAAATCAGGAACGGAATCAAACAGCGAAAAACCACGTGGCAAGACGGAGTGCTTGGAACCCAATGCCCGATTCCTCCAAACACAAACTGGACATACAAGTTTCAAACGAAAGATCAGATTGGAACCTACTCCTACTTCCCTTCAATTAAACTGCACAGAGCTGCTGGAGGTTTTGGGGGTTTCAATGTTGCACATAGGTCGGTCATTGCAGTGCCGTATCCTATTCCGGACGGAGAGTTTACCCTGCTTGTTGGTGACTGGTACAAGACTGGCCACAAGGTAACTCATAAAATAAAAGATATTCCTCACTTCGTTTACTCTTTCTGAGGCGTCGATGTTAGTAGTAGGGAAGTGTTCATTTTTGGATATAGCATGACATGTTACGTTGTCAAAGTGGTCCATATTTACAGACTGGCAACTTAAAGTTTCGGAGTGTAACTGTTACCAACCATATAACAAGAATAACTTTCTGATACACGCTCTTATTATTTCAGGAATTGCAGCAAATATTGGACTCTGGCAAAAATCTTCCACTTCCTGATGGTCTTCTTATCAACGGGCTTCCTGAAAATACAGTCTTTACTGGTGAAAAGGGTATGCATTAGCCCTTCTCAAAAGTGTTTGTATACCATAACTATCTGTAAAATTTTGTAATCAAAGTTCTGTTGGGTTATTTCAGGAAAGACCTACAAGTTCAAGGTTTCAAATGTGGGCATAGAAACTTCAATTAACTTCAGGATTCAGAGCCATACAATGACACTCGTTGAAGTTGAAGGAGCTAATACCTTACAAGAGGTGTATGAATCACTTGACATTCATCCAGGCCAATCCGTGGCTGTTTTGGTCACGCTATACGGTTCAGTCATGGACTATTACATCGTTGCCTCTACCCGATTCACAAAGCCAGTCCTCATGACCACTGGATATCTCCGCTACGCTGGTTCTAACACCCCTGCTTCAAAACCATTGCCAATTGGTCCAACCTATCACATTCACTGGTCTATGAAGCAAGCCAGGACAATCAGGTAGCAACTAGGGACTTTTCTATTTCCATTTTTGGAAGCATATATATAGTTGGCATATAAAGTTTGTTCACCAAATGATGTGACAGTGTCTGAGTATCTAATTTGGCAATCAAATTTGGTGAGCCTAGCATTATTGTCTAATGATTTTCTAATTATATGTGGAATTAACTTTTTTTCCTTTCTTGTACTTGAAGATTGAATTTGACGGCAAATGCAGCCAGGCCTAACCCACAGGGCTCATTCCATTATGGAATTATTCCGGTTGTCAGGAGACTACTTTTGGCTAATACTGCTACTAAGATTGATGGAATGCTTCGATATGCCGTAAACAATGTCTCCTATGTTGATCCAGAGACCCCATTGAAGCTCGCCGATTGGCTTAACATCCCCGGCGTGTTTAACCTCAACACGATACAGGACACACCTACTCCAGGCCCTGTAGTATATGGTGCCTCTGTCATAGGAACTGCCCTTCATGATTTCGTGGAAATCGTCTTCCAGAACACCGAGCCTAAACTTCAATCTTGGCACCTGGATGGATACAGCGCCTATGTTGTTGGGTAAGCTCTATGACCAATTGTCATATGTATAACAAATTATTGCCTAGACATCATATTTTTGTAACAATTTGTCTAATAATATTAGTTGGTCTTCACAGATATGGCTCTGCTGCTAAATGGACACTAAATATGACGAGACGTTACAATTTGGACGATGCTGTACCGAGACACACAGTTCAGGTAGTTGACAGGAACGAACTTGTACCGTTTAACCTCATCCAGTTTATGCATACTTTCTGAGATTTTATCGTTCTATATTGTTCAACGTTAATTGGTGTACACAACTTACAGGTTTATCCACTTGGTTGGACTGCTGTGCTAGTCTCTTTGGACAACAAGGGTATGTGGAATTTAAGATCTGCAATCTGGTCTAAGAGGTATTTGGGGCAGCAATTCTACATCAGAGTTTGGAACAATGAACACAGCGTTTATACTGAGAACGATATGCCTTTGAACGCGTTGCTTTGTGGCAAGGCCAAGCAGCAGTGATAGCAAACTTATTTACTCTTTGATCATGTAACTCTCCGTATGTTCTTTCATTATTTTTATTTTTTAAATTTGGTAGTTCTTAAGTTTCAGTTACGAGGGTGTGACTGTCGAGAAAGAATGGGGAAACAGGCTTAGGATTGAGGGAAATAAGATGTTTCAAGGGGTCATTGTGTTAGATTTCTTGCTACCACATCCTATAGAGGATTCATTTCTCTTACATGTTCATTTTCTATTATGTTATGTGCTTCTATACTCCCCAGTACAATGCTTCTCTGTTTTCCTGCCTATATAGAATAAGTCATCACAGTTAACCAAAAGATGGCATCGTAGCAATTTCTTCTAAAAAAAGGAAAAGAAAATAATCCTTCTGTTTGGTTGCTCAGAAACTTAAGGAAATGTTTACAGGCTTTTTCATAGCACGGTCCAAATTGCGTCCATTTAACCCTAGATTCATGGTCCAACAAAAAAAATATTGATGGTTGGTTTGGTTCAGTTTTAACAAAAACATAACGAAAACTGAACCGAACGGAACCAAACAAAAAACACTCCGAGGCCCAACCAAACAAAAAGCACTACTCAGTACAAAGCTGCTCCAGACTTACCGTCCACAGGTGTTCAAATTCAAACTACCTTCGACTGACTAATAATACAAATATAAAATGATAACTGATCAAACTCTGTCAAAAACTTCTTATAACCAAGAACTATTCAGCTCCTACAAAATTACAATAGTACTAGCCCACCAACAAATAATTTTCATTGTTGGAGCCCCCGCTAACTAATTTTTTGGGGGTGACTGTTTTCGTTTGTTTGAATTTGAACCCGCTATGAAAAACAATCTAAGCTCCAATTGCTCAACGCAAGTGAACCGACCTCGGTATTACTGGGGGGATTGAATGTTCACTTTTTCTTCTTTGATATCAATACCATCTAGTTCAGTCATTGCCGAAGTTGAAGAGAAACTCGCCACTTAATGCATTAAAGAAGAATGCAAAAACCGAGGGAGGAATTGCAAACAAAGCATCCTACTAATGCATTAACATAAAATTAACGTGATACATATCCAGCTCTCACCACCAGAAGTCAACTCTTAATTAGAAAAAAAAAATGCAAGAAATTATTATCATTATTGTTTTATGTAATGCTTTATCACTATAAGTACTGGGGGATTTTCCACGGCAATAAATTTTTTATTTTTATTTTGGTACAAATGTGAGAAATTATTTTTACATATACATTTTACATCATCATCTCATACCCTGTGCATGCAAAAGGAAATCATTTTTAACAAAACTTTTTCTCCCCCCCCCCCCCCCCAGTTTCCCTGTAGTGAAAATTTGTTAGAAGAAATAACAAACGACTGGAATAAGGTCCAGTTTTTGGTTTTTTTTTTTTTTTTTTTACCAAAAGCTAGTTCACTTTAAAGTTAAGCAGAAAAAGTGTTTGATAAAAATAAAAAATCTTGCTTATTTTAAAATCAATGACCTACAAATAGCAACTTTTAAAAGCAAATGATAGTGTAAAGGGACGTTTTGATATAGACGCCTCGTTTTTAAATGTCATTGACTAAACATCTATTCGTTTTGCAAATTTGATTAAACATTTTTCCTACAATTTTGGTACTTTAATTTTATTTCATTAGAAGTCTATTCACGTTAGCATTCCCTTTTTTTCCTCCTATTTTTATGCATTTCTTATTATGATGATTTAAGATTTTTTTTTTATTTTTTATTAAAATATTTATTTTTTGTAAATTAAATAGAATGTAACAAAACTCGTTGTTAGGTACGTTTGGTTATATCGGTACGTTTGATTATAATGGTACGTTTAATTATTTGGTACGTTTGAATTTTTGGTCCATTTGACTTCTTGGTACATTTTTGAATTTTTGGTACATTTAAATTTTTGGTACGTTTGTTTTCAAAACGTAAGTTTTATTAATTTTTGTCCTAATAATGAGGAATTACTTTAATTAATTATTATTTTTATAGAAAGAGTCGTTAACAATGTAAAAGTTTACATTACTTTAATTAATTATTTTTTTATAGAAAAAGTTATTAATCAACAGGACAATAGCCTTTTTGTTAATTCAAAATTTTATGATTTATTGTTAGTATTTAGCATTATCTACAATAATAAGGATTTATCTCCGATCAACTAAAGTTGTTCCATAGACTTATCTACCAAACAACAAGACTATCTAGAGCATTGTGTATGAATCAAACATATTTTTAAACATTCCAAAAAGATGAATATTCATTTTAATATAGTTTATAATTAGGTACGTTTTAATTCGGGGTTGGTACATTTTCGTTTGACGTTGGTACGTTTTCATTTAATGTTGGTATGTTTCCATTTGGCGTGGGTGTACATTTAGATTTGAAAAGTTTAAATTTTTAGACTTAAATATAGTTGAAATTATTTAAAATATATAACAGATATTTAAATGTAAATTAATTTCAATTAATCTGAAGTAGTTCAAGTCTAAGTATCTTAATTAAATGTTTCAAAAGCTTAATCAAAAACTCAAAAAATATAAATGTTTAGTCTACAAAAGTCTAAAATGAGAAAATTAATTCTAATTTTCTCTTAGAAAAGCATACTCTAAATTGCTTTCTAAAACTGCTTTAATAAAAAGTAGAGTTGAACATTAAATGAATATTTTTAATTCCTATAATACGCTCATTAATTTTGAAAAATTACATTGTTAATCCTTTTAGACATATTTTATTCTTAAAAAACAAAGTGGCCACCACCACCTACCACTACAAACCCTAACCTCTTACACCACCATTGCCATTACCACCACTATTGTTTCCACCACCACCACCACCACCACCACTACAACCAACACCACAACCATACCCACCACCACTGCCACCACAACCGCCACCATCGTTGTTGTCGCCGCACCTACCACCACACCTCTTTATTGGCACCACCACCACTACCATCACAATCATGCCCTCGCCACCGTTGTCGTTGTCATCGCCCACACTATCATGTCCATTTTTGTCATTCTACACAACTATATCACTTTTACATTAAAATTTACCAAACGTTTTTACATTGTTTTTCATACTCATAGCACTTTTAAAATACAATTTATCAAACGCTTAACCCTTTTTTTTTTGCAGCTGAATATTCTTAAAACACAGTAGAAGTAATTGTTAGAAAAAGCACAGCAATCCTAAACTGATCCTAAATAAAAGAAATTTTGGACGGGTAGCATATCACTTTTGTGAAATCAAAATAAATAAAAGAAAATTTTCATAACACAATGTGCATCATAGAACTATGTAAGTTGTATTTTCAATTGGGTTTTCCTCATTCTCTATTATATGTCTTATTTGGTTGAGTATCAACAGGATGTAACACTAGCAATGTCATCGGTGAGATGTTAACAATACGTCAAAATGCATGCTCAGAAGATCGGCTTTCAATTAGTCAATGCAGTTAACCACATGCTGCATTGAATTACATAGCACTAAAGCAATGTCTACTAAGAAAAAAGGAAATTAATTATTTTTATTTTGGTCAAATTAGATAACTTTCATTAATTAAAAAAAGCTAATACAATTTAAAAACAAAAACAAAAACAAAAAACAAAAACCCTGAATCCAGAACACAAATGCCTCCACCACAGCAGATGAGTTGCCATCGCAGATCCGTCACCACGACCAAGAAGAAGAACCCACGAACAAACTGGATGAACAAAAAATGAGGGTGGACATGCCACATATGCAAAACGTTCTCATAATTCTACCAAATAGTGTGAATGGCACTTTAATAACAACTCAACACCAAAGAGTACCGCCTTTGAGAGACACACGATGGGCCGAGTAGCAGTGGTCGGCGGTGAAGGACTGACGACAGAAGAAACTTTCGAGGAAGAAAGGAGAATAAAAGTCCAAATCTGAAACAAACTCAGGAAAGTTGAGACAGAGACTCAAAGAAGACTAGAAATTGAGGGCCAGGAGAAATAGAAATGCATAAGGCAAAGGAAATGCAGAAGGCAAAGGAGAAGAGGAAGAGGTAACTGGGGTTGGCAAGGAAAGGGGGGTTGCCACCGATCCCCACCCAAGAGCAGGAGTCGGCGGCAAGAGGGGAGTTTAGGGTATTTTTGCTAGCGCGAAGAGAGAGTAAAAAATGATTGCATGGCTAATTTCGTTGCTCAGATACTGAAGGATTCAGTTCCAAGCTTTATATATTTCTGTTTCTCTGTAGTTGATTGATTTGAAGCAGTTTTTGTTCAGTCCATTCTCTCATTATTCTTGGAAAGCATTACATAAATTGTGAATTCCTTAGACATCCAAAGTGTAAAGCGCAACATTGACTAATTCAATACCCCAATCGTTTGGTAAGACATTTTTATTTGAGCTCAAACATCTACCTTTTTTCTCATTTTTGTCTGATAGCAGATCTAATGGTAGCAAGCCTGCACTGATCCATTCTCTACTTCCTCACCTCGGCACTGGAAACAGAAACACTTAGGGGCCAAACAAGGAGTAACTCCTTCCTGGGAAGGAGACACGCAATGTACTTTATAGACTTATAGCGTGCCACATGTAGCGTACAACTATGATTTTCCTGACAGTGCTTATAACATACAGATGTGCAATTAATAAGAAAGTAGAGGTGATTCCTTGCCCCTTGCTTTGATTCCCCCTCCCCTTAGCCACAGTATATATATATATATCCAAATTATTTCATTGCATGCTTCTTTTTTTTTTCTTGTGTACTATACTTTTTGTTTTATGGAAGCGATAATAGGAAGAGAGAATCGAATTTAAGACCTTAGATGTAAGGGTGAGTGCTTTTAAGTAACTAAACTACAAGCACATTGTTTTTATTTTATTGTGTATAAACAAGGGAAATTTGTGGGCCTTTGGTGTTAGCTTAATTGGTGAGGGAGGGTTGGGTAATTGGATAGAATTAGATTATTCCATCTTTTAACTTCCGCCAACGTAACTAAAAAGTAGCTATAACTAGCAGATAAAAGGTGATGTTTCATGATAAAATTAATAGAAAACTATATTTTAATTTTTAAATAAGATGAAGTTTAGAAAAATGTCTTATACAAGATTAAAAATTGATTTTAGTCCCTAGATTCTATTTAATGCTAGCATATTAAATGTCTCTCTTTTTTATTTATAATTTTATGGTGTTCATAAATTAAATTTTATGAAAATATTATAAATTTTAATTCTCATTATGGTAAGTATCTTATATAAGAAAATATTTTCGTAAAGATTTTTCGGTACACATGTTTTTGCATATTTTCTTATGTGCCACTAATTCATTACAATATATTTGGGTACGAACATTTCGGTACACTAGGCTTAGTATAATATGTTTAGGTACGGACATTTCGGTAAACTAGTTTATTATAATATATTTAGATACCGATATTTCGGTACACTAGTTTAGTATCATATATTTAGGTACGGAATTTTTCGGTACACTTATATTTTTGCATATTTTCTTATGTGCTACTAATTCACTACAATATATTTAGATATGGATATTTCGGTACACTAATTTAGCAAAATATATTATGATACGGACATTTAGATATACTAATTAGAGGAAGTAAAATAAATATAATGAATTAAAATGTGTATAATAATAAATAATTTTAATTTTAATGTAATGACATTAAATAAGATATCTATTAAATATTAAAACAAAAATATAATATAAATTTGAATTAAGTACTCAATAGAGGACTAAAATCAATATCCAATCTAATACTAGATTTTTATTGAATTTTAATCTTCTCCAAGGATTAAAATTAAAAAATCCCTAAAATTAATTGGTTATAAGGAGAGACCCAATGTCTTATTAGCCCTTGCAAGCTTTGTTCCATTTTGATTAGTAGCAAGCCCCTCATCAAAACTTCCTGGATTAAAGCTTTGATATGAGTAAAAAGCATCAGAGCTGAACCTGATACATAATAAACTTTAATCCTTGAAAAGATGCATGCTCATGCCAAAAGAAATGCAATCTGTGGCAATAATTATTGTTTGAGCAATTTCCAGAGGGCAATTAGAGCAGGAGCAGAGACCAGTTTTGATAAGGCTGCAGTTATAGAAGGAATCGTCTGACGGCCGCCTGTAATAAGAATCAAATTGCTCCGAAAAATGGGAAACTATTTCCAAAGGCTGCAAATTTTATACTTCATTCTTCACTTTCTCGTAACCAAACACTACTCTCCCTGAATCTTCATGTGCCCTCCACCACACCAACAAACAACCTCACATAACTAATAAATATATTAAAAGATAAACCTTAAGCAAATTTTTTACAACCAAGACTTACTTTGCTCAATTCTCTCGCTCAATTCCAATTAATTTTCAGATACTCCTATAAGATCTTTATATTAAAATTGTTACAATCGCTAATTATTGTTACAATTCTAATAAAATAAGCAAGATACTAAAGAAAAAAATGTGCATAATCATTTTCCTATATAAACCGCCCGAGACTTACGCACCAAACTAAGTTTGAAAAATAATCCAACACCCCAGTATCAGGCATCCAATTAAGCAGAGCCCCTTATAATTTATGGCAATTATAATGTGATGATAACATCAAGGACCACTAACAAGTAACAAACGTTTAATTTAATTTCTGGTCCTTAATTGTTACACCCTCATATCCTTTACACCTTAAAACACGCATACAGACAAAGAAGAAAGAGAAGGATTAGCTATTAGCTACTGATGCTAAAGCCGTAGTAAATATCACAACCCACACAAACATAACCAAAAATAAAAACCAAATTAAAAAAAAATAGAACCCAGCTAAGCTAAGACAAAGAAGAAATCTCCTTAGATAAAAAAGACTTAATTATATGCACCGTTGGTTGTTGGAAGATCTGACGACCACGCGGTAAACGCCGGGTTCCAGTAACCTATTTCGCCACCGCCAACCACCGGAGCCGAATCCAAAATCGATGAGGTGGAAGATGAAGAGAAAGATGAGGAGGATGAAGACATCACCACATTATTTAGATGGTCGGAATAATAACTACCTGATTGTGATGTTGTTGATCTTAGCCTCTGAAACAATTCTTGTATTCCAATATTGCTGCTTTGAACTTCATGACCAACAATGAAACCGTTTTGTTGGTGATGGCTTGGAGGTGGCTGATTTTGGTTGTTATTGTTTCTCCAGAAAGAGCTGCACAGACCAAGTGAAGAAGCCTGGCATACTGGATCCAACCCCAGGGTTCGAGCAGTACTCATTGCAGCTGGCTCCGTAGTCATCATGTGGGACCCAATCATATTATTCATACCTCCCTCTTCCTTCACATTTACAGAATTAGGGTTAGGGTTTTGATGACTGGATCTTAATAGGGCTAGTAAATGAGAATTCTGGGGCGAACCCCACAGTATTGGGCTTGCTTGGACCTCCTGATCGAACCCCCCACCTAATCCTGACCGGCCAATCTCTGACACGACCGTTTTCAACTTCCCTGCGGCGGTCTTGCCTATGGAAGCCGTTGACACGGTGACACTCTTGTTTTTCCTACACCCGCCGCCAATTGGAACGTTCCGGAGGGCCCCTCCTTTTGTCCAGTAGCGGCGGCAGGTCTTGCAGAAGTGGCGGGGTTGAGTGAGGTTGTAGTTGTTGTAGTAGCAGAACTTGGTGTTGGAAGAATCGCATCTTGGGCATCTCAAGTTCTCCGTATTTGATAAACCTGTCGTGGTTGTTGTGGTGCCGGTGCCGGTGCCGGTGCCGGTGGTAGTTGTTGAGCAAGAAGGGGATGGTGAAGGAGAAAGAGAAGGAGAAGAAGTAGTACCACCATGAAAGGAGAACGATTTCCTCTCTCCTCCTCCTGCTATGTTATTAAGGCCTGCACCTCCAAACAGTTCTTGAATCATCTTAGTTTTTTTGATTTACTCCTTTGTGGATCTACAACAATCCAAAACACAAAGAGAAAAGGAAATAAAGATAAAATCTTTTTTGAGTAGTAGTACTTAGTGGAGAGAGAGCTAAAGAGATGAGAAAGTGGTTTTTGTTGTGTATTTTGTATATGTGTGATCTAGCTACTATATATATTATATGAGAGGATACTGAGTTGGAATATAGATATTCAAATAAAATGGCTTACCTTGAGTCTTAAGACTTAAGTTGTAAGGGAATTTGTTGGCAAAATATTCTTGGGCTGCAAAAGAATGGAAGGATTGCGATGTGGAGGAAGCTTTACTATATATAGATTTAACATGATCATGTGGAAGAAAGTATATATAACAACTTTAATCTATATAGCAAAACAACATAAAGTGGTATTTAATTTTGGTGGATTTGGAATTCAGTTGTGGGTGGTTTTGGAAGGAAGCAAATGGTCATCCAACTTATGTCCCATGAAAAAATATAATTTTTGGAAGGAAACAAAATTATATTTTTTCCATAGGGGAATAATCTTTCAGCTAACCGATCATCCTACTTTTGTCCTATTAAAAAATATAATGTTGACAGACTGCATTATTTCCCTAATGATTCCAATAACAGGTAGCTGAAGGAACTAAATATGATAAGGAAAATCAAAATCACCTTTTCTTTTGTAATCTCCATGCAGCTCTTGCGGCCTTGCCTAACCAACTAAATATGATAAGGAAAATTTAGTCATTCTAGCTATAGCTACTAAACTAGTGGGCTAAATTTCTGATTAAAAACTCAGTGAAATGATACATTGAGCAAAACCCAATTCTGTTTTATCCAAATCCTAGGTGTTTTTTAAGTAAAAAAACTTATTTCTTCTCAATTTTTTAGAAAGTGGGGGGCTTAAATTAGTGCACAAGCGCTTTTGCATTGCATCAATTAGAAACGAATTGCTTGGCAAATGGCACTATAAAATGAGAAATTTTATATTACTGGAAGTGGGGAGTACAGAAGATAATATATAATGATCATAGCAATCAAGTTTTCTAAAAGACTAATCTTTGTTGTGTGTGGAGGGGTCTTTTGTGTTTCCTTCCTGAAAATGCTCTTCGAGAATCATCATCATAAGTTCGAGGAGTGGGCTAATCACATGGAAGTACGTGTAAAGCCAATGTCCTACAGCAACTACAAAGCCACTGCCCGAAACTTATGGCTTCAATTTTGCCTTCCCCACACACCCACATACACTACACCAAAGAGCTAACTAGCAGAGCCCCAGCTGATGTATATTCGATGGCCATTGTGTTTGGGTTGAACACATTGAGTAACTTTAAACCTAATTCAAGTAATAATTCGAACGTGTGGTTTGTTGTCTGAGATCAAGTACTGCATGAGCACATTTCATTTGCTTTTGAAACACTCATCATTGTTTCTTTCCAACAACGCAGTCCATAATCCATGAAATCATTTTGTTGGTAATAATTTGAAAATTACTGTTCATGAGTGAGTGGACGGTTCTGGATTATTGTTTTATTTATGTGCGGCTCATGGTCAGATCTATACGAAATTGTCTTGTGCTAATCACTTACGCGTTGGCAATTGAGCTTAACTTTAATCTAAACATCCAAGCTCTCTAAATATTATTAATTCACGAGCTATAATATGAATTTATTATATTAAGATGAGGGGGAGATTTAGAAACTATTGCAGTACTTTAATGAATGGAGTATTTTCAAATCTAGAATACATGGATGATAACTGAACACCTTATCTACTAGGATATCAAACTACATGCATGTTATAATATGAATGTACAAGAAAGATTGTCACATAATTACATGATAGTAGTGATCACTTAGATTGAGTACTGAAAAACTTTCGTGCATGGAGACCATTGCTAGAGATAAATTAGCAGTCTTGACCAGCTACTTAATCAGATCATGAACAAGTTCACATTGGTCATATACGTTAAACTTATTTGAATGTTGATTAGGCGTGCAATTAACACTGTGCCACCTAATTATCAATTACATCAGCATAAGACAAATTGAAAATTAATCAGGTTGATGTAACCCTTATCGGTTAGCTAGATGCTCATTCAATCACTCTTCAAGTTTATGTGGACCAATTATGATCCAACTCTGTAGCAACAAGCACAGTATAAATGATACATGATTGTGTGAACGAGCTGCCTTCGAAGAACTTGTGGTTTGAATGCAAATTACTTTGATTGGTGTCAATTAGGATTACTTGAAAATCTGGAAGGAATATAAGAAGTTAATTAAAATGGGGTATGTGGGGTCTACATGTCTCAAATTTCTGGAACCATTTGTCAATCGCCATCTTGATTTGAAGATTGTTGCTATATGAAGATTAAATCTTATCGTTACAAGATAACAAAGAGGCTAATGTGTGATTACTGATTTATATTGGAAATTTCTACTCATAAATAATAATTTTCAATTGAAATTCTACCGTAAATCAAAATCTAATTGTCTCCGTGAAGCATGTGAATGGATTAGTTAGCGGGTAGGCCCAAGCAAGGTTAATATAATAAAACCTAATACTAGGTCATATTAAACTAGATAAGAAGAAAGAGATAATGAATGCTTTCTCTCTGAAGCCTTCAATTTATACATGTATGTGAAACTTCGCAAAGTTCTTCCCATCACATTTCTTTCTGGCCATTCATATTCTGTCAACTCACAATAATTTATTGTTAGCCTATTGTGATGTTAACCTTACTTTCTCTCTCTTAATGTAGATAATATCGTTTATTTACAAAAAAAAATAAAAAAATAAAAACTCACAATAATTTAATGGGAAAATGGTGATTTTAAACATAACGACACTCAAATTCTACAAAGAGAACATCATATACAATATTGTAAAACCGTAAGAATCCATATTAATGATTGTAGCACCAAAAAATTGAAGATAGCTAGACTTTGTAAAAGGTACGCAATGTAGAGAAATTTTTTAGTATGCACTGTCACATAAAAATTGTACATTGACTTGTCATAATTAGTGTAATGACACGTTTTTTTTATTATTATTAAATAAATACATGCGTTAGAACATGAGCTAAATATGTTATCACTTGACATGTAATTTTCAAACTAGAAAAATTAGGGGATGTGCTATCCACACATCCTTTTTTACTTCTCACATACTCTCTTAATTTTCGGCAGTTGGATCGAACGTATTGAAGAAGATCAAATGACAAAAATTAATCAAATATGTGTTAGAAGTTAAAAAAAAAATTAAAAAAAAAAAGTTTATGGATGTCACACTCTAAAATTAATAGTGCATATATCCATGGTAAAGCAATATACACTTTACTTGAGCAACAGGCACATCAAAGCCAGAACTGATCGATCAATTTTCATCTTTGACCAAAGCACTACAATCGGGTCAAGTCTCTGAACAACACTGACTACCCATGAAAGGAAGCTGGCTTTGAATTCAAAAGGACCTTATTTTTGTTCTTAATTCATGAACACATGCATACATACAAACGGAAATGATATCAATTTAAAGAGACACTAACAACACATTCACACACCATATATATAACGCTTTATTGATGTGGTAAAATGTAATCATGCATATGCATTCTAACACAGTTCGATTCTCACTAATCAATTTTTCTCCTAATAACTAATAGTTTAACTCTCTAACGTTATCATTTATAAAAATAAAAAATAAAAACCATTCACACATATTGCACTTTGCTTTATGAAGAAAACGAAATGTGAATGAAAAAGGAAGCCAAAAATAAATAAATATGGTCCCCTGAAAATGAAAATACATAGAAGTTCCAGGCTCCTTTTCTTCTTTTTATTTTTTGGTTGGTAAGTAAGAAATTTTAAAAAAAAAATTATCTGGAAATTATTGAAGAATGGATGGTGATAGTGCAGCTACGTACGTATCTGACCGCGCGTGCCGTCCGGAGCGCGAGACGTAATATTATAGACGAGGAGCAGACCGACATGCTTTTACCAGTGGAGGTCGGGCAGCAGAAGACGACAGAAGACGTCCATGACACAAATGGGGTGGGAATGGGCAGCGCGCGCGGGTTGACGGGCAGTGCGGGCAGGTAATCAAGGTCGCCGTCAATGTTGGTTGTTGGTTGAGTGGGGCAGTCGTCCCTCGATCCTCGGGCTCTCTTTTGCTCTACTAAACCTCTGTCTTTCTCAGTCCTTATCAGCTGCTTTTTATGTGTTCTATTTCTATGCAAATCCATGATTCGTTTCGTGCCGAATCACCCTCAAAATCTAAACCCATGTTTTTATATTTTATTAGTATAATTAACATAAGCACGTAACATATCTATCATTTGTTCTAAAATAGCTTGACAGGCTTCATGTTTTGGTTGATTTGTCTCGTTCGGTTAGAATTGGTTTGGCTTGAACTATTCATTATATTCAGTTAAATGTTGGAGGAAATATGAATGTCATTAGACTCATTAGATTCACGATAATCTCTTAATCTTTTTTGTGGGAGTTAAGAGGAATTTTTTATTTTATTTTTATGATCTTTCATATCTATAATCATTCACGAAGATCTCTTAGTCATTGTTGTGGGAGTTAAATAGAAAAAAAAAATTCTTAATGATCTTTCATATCTATAATCACTTAAAAGGAGATGTCCATGTTTTTTTTTTTCAACGTTCATTAAATTTAGTGAGTTATCGAAGCAATCAATCCTACACAACAAAGGAGGCCATGAAGTCTTTCAAGAACTTTTGAACAACCCAGAAACACGAAGAAATAGCCAAATTTGAATTATAATCGCTAAGGGACTGTTTGATGACCGTTTCGTTTTTATTGAACTAAAAAATTATTTAATACACTATTTTCAGTTTGCAGAATAAAAGTTTTTTTTTTTTTTTTTTTAACAAACAATATTATCTACACTTAGGGGGACGGAGTGAACTTAGTCTCACAATGGGGCTAGTAATAATGTGGTTCAAATTCGCCTTTGGCGAGAATCGAACCTAAGATCTCTCACTTACAAGTGAAGAGGAATACCACCAGACCGTAGTACTAAGTGACTAATTAAACCGTATTTAAAAAAATCAAAGAATGTAGTTTCATTTTTTTATTTGTAGTTTTCTATGTTTTTAACTGAAAAAATTGGAAGTTGTTACGTACCGAAAGAGTTTATAGTTAAAAGAAAATGAAAACAAAAATTGAGAACAAACTGACCATCATAGGTTACGAAAATTTGTTTTGAGTAATGTTGTTTATCACATTTTTTTTTTGTCCTATATATGGTGTGGAATGTGAGAGTGTCTTCAATCATGGTCTCTATCTTTAAGATAATTTTTAGCTCAAAAGACTAGAAATTTATTTTAGGAACCCCCTATAAAATTTCAAGTCCAACCATACTTACTAATTTAGGGAGTCACATAAATGTGAACCAATAGAAATAAAATTTTTATTACAATTTGGATAATTAATGCTAATAGCTCATTTCCACTCCTCAGTAGAAGCTCTTAGACCATCTCTAAAGGAGATGTCGATTTTTTTTTTTTTTTGAACAAATGATAGTATCTACACTTAGGGGTGTGGGAGTGTGCTAAGCCTCACAATGGGCTAGCAATAATGTGGTTCATACTCGCCTTTGGCAAAAATCGAACCTAAGATCACTAGTTACAAATGAAAAGGAATATCACTAGACCGAAGTACTAAGTGGCACGAGATGTCGAATTTTAAACATAAATTTAAATTTAAAGGCTTATGTGGCACTTTGATCTTTTTTTTAAAATATTTTGTTCTTCACCCAATATGTCAAATTTAAACTATTATTTATTGCATTATTTATTTTATATTGTAATTTAAAACAAAAATAATAATAAAAAGGCAAAAAGCATTTATTAATCTCTAAAAACAGATTTGAAGTTTCTATCAAATTTGACAGCAACAACCTTTTGATTTCAATCCATGTCATGCCACTTAAGAATTGGCATTCCGATTAGAAAACACCGAAGCTGTTTTTTATTTACTTTTATTGCTGATGTGAACTTTGTGACTTCTCTTTTGGAGATACTCTTAGAGATTTTGCTCTCTTAGGGGCATAATAGGGAATGTGATTGGAAATGATGAAATTTTCCAACTTCTCACCATATTTTGGCTAAAAGCTCATTTAAGGGCCCATTAAAGTGCTTTTTTTTTTATGTACTCAATTCGTAAAATTTTTCAAAGAGACAACCCGAGGACGCCACTTCCAACAACATCAATATTATCCCCAACTTGGTAATTACTATCTGCCTAATACGTCAAGTGTGAAGTTTTCTCACAAAAGGTCTCGGTATTAGTTAATATGGGGTAATCATATTTAACTCTTCGTTCTTCTTCCCTCTGGCCAACGTGGGATAACCAACACGCCCATGTACGTGGAACCCCAATTAGTGGGTTATATGTGGAAGATTCACACATCAGCAACCATATGGAGTCAAGTCAGGACTCACCCAACATGGAGGGTTGAAGGGGACCCACCTAATCACATGGCAGTATAGGCTCGTCCCCTGGCTTTGATACCATGTAGAATTATCAGAAAGACAGGACAAAAACCTGTTTTCAACAACACAAATATTGTCCGGAACTTGTTAATTACTAGAGCTGGGTTCGGTTGACAAACCGTGCCAAATTCCTTGTGCCACCTGCCAGCCACATATTCATAATTATCAAAAATCAGTTACCGCTAGCCAACCGTCTTCTTGCAGTTGTCAAAAATCGGTTCAGCCAAAATATTGGCTGGTTTGGTTGGTAAATGGCACAACCGGTGGTTTCCACTTCTTCCTCGCTATCTTCTAGTTCCAAGGGCCCATTTTGATTTTCAAATTTGGGTGCTTGTTCAGTTGCATTGTGTGGTTCATTTTGGTTTAATCCATGTTGTGCACTAGCGGTTGATTGGCTAGACTCCATCATCCTAAACATAAGCAACGCATATACGTTCAAAATCATATATATATATATATATATGTACGCGTACATATAGTATCAGTAATCATCATGCTATCAATTTTGTTAACAATATTTTCTATATTTATTATGGCATGAATCATATACATATACATATATATTTTTAACCCTAAAACTAAGGAATCATTTATTTTCTAAACCCTAAAAATGAGGAGTCAAGCATGTAAAAAATACCTAAAATATCTAAATAGAAAGAATATATATATACAGGCCCTTTACCAAGAGGGATCCCCATTTTTCTAAAAAAATGGGGACACCCTCTTGACCGTTGGATTGGCTTTAATGAAATTGTGTGGTTGATATTAAAACACAGGCCACACAATCTCAACCACACAATTTCATTAAACTTAAATCCAACGGTCAAGAGGGTGTCCCCATTTTTTTAGAAAAATGGGGATCCCTCTTGTAAAAGAATTCCTATATATATATATATATATATATATATATATATATATATATTGGCAGGTATGGCATACCTCCAGCATACAAAATCAATTACCAAAGCCATGCCATTAGTTGTCCGTTCGGTAAAATGCCAACCGATTATGAAAAAATGCCAAAACTATAACATACCATTATGAGCCGACTGGTATGGTTCGGTCGGTAAATCGGTTTATGGCAAAATTTCTCACCCCTATTAATTACCACCTGCATAATCCGTCAGGTGTAGGGTTTTATCACAAAAGTCTCGGTATTAGTTGGAGTGATGTTAGGATATTTAAACTCTTATTTTCTCAGAGATACGGTCGATGTAGAATATTTCAACAAGTCCGCTCACGTGGAACCCAATTAGTGGGCCACACGTAGAAGATCGACACATTATCAACCACATGGAGCAAATAGGACTCACCCTACACGCGAGGCCAAGGGATCCATCATCATCACATGGGGCCAAGGAGACCCACCCATCAAGTGGCAGTACTGATATGCTCCATGGCTCTGATATCATGTAGAAATTATCAAAGAGATGGGCCAAAACCCCACTTCCAACAATATCGATATTGTCCCCAACTTGTTAATTACCACTTGCAAAGTAAGACAGATGTGAGATTTTATCACAAAAAATCTCGGTATTAGTTAAAGTGGGGTAATCATATTTAAAATCTTCCTTCTTCTTTCTTCTTCCCCTTGGCCGATGTGGATAGCGAACACAATTACTACGAGAAAAGTTTAATAAATGCTAATAAGACTCTTTCAAATTGGGATTGTCCATGAACTCTCTATCATCTTACAGTTTAAGTTAATTTATGTGTCAATATTAAAATATTGTGCCAAAAACATGAAGCAACAAATAATTTATAGAGATTACACTTTTGAGAAAGTTGTATTTCTCTATATTTAATGTACGGTTTACCCATTTAGTATTATGGTCTAGTGATATTTATCTTCACTTGTAAGTGAGAGGTCTTAGGTTCGATTCTCGCCAAAGACGAATTTAAACCACATTATTACTAACGTATTGTGAGGTTCAACCAATCTCCTTTCCTTAGTGTAGATAATATCGTATGTCAAAAAAAAAAAGTAATGTACGAAATTGGATTAACCAATCTTCTTTCCTTAGTGTAGATAATATTGTATGTCAAAAAAAAAAATAAAGTAATGTACGGGATTAGATATGACATGATGAACACATGCATGTGGGTTGGGAATATGGGACGTCCTGATGTGATAAAATTCCATATTCTAAATAGACCCCGACTAATGTGTATGTGTCCTCTCCTTATGCGGCAGTACAGCTTTTCTAGGGCTCCTCACCCTTCGTCCTCTTTTGATTAAAGTGGTCAATAATTCTCTCTCCACCCTCTCTCTCTCTAGCAGCATGTCCCAACAAAGATTCCTGTCACTTCCCTTGTACCATTCATGCAAGTGGAACCATAAATCGTTTCTCGTATCAAATCTGCTAGTTTAGGAGTTTAACGATTGATGATTACTTAATATGCAACACAAAGTTTCCAAGTTATGAACTATGTAGGTTTGGCTTTTCTCAGTTCTTGAGTTAAAGTAGATGCATCAAATCACATAAATTCATGATTCCTTTTGTTTTAAACAAAGACTATGCAGCAAAATGCAAGTCACAAATAATATTACCATAAGAAAATTATCCATGATGTTATGATCACATTTCATCAATTTTGTATTACAAGAAGGATAATTTGAATTATACAACATGCCGTGAACTATAAAAAATAATAATTTTAAAACCAATAAGGACAAAAAAGTACATTTTCCTTGCAAAAAAATTTCAAGTACTAAATTTGTGAATTTAGTGATGATATGACTATGACTCGATTTGGATTATTGATCAAGCTGATTGTAGTATATACAAGTTTATAGGCTGATAACACTACAAGCATTTCTCTATTATATAAGTCAAAAAAATGTCATAATCTCTAACAAAAAAAATTTAAAATATTCTGTCAGACGCAAGTAATCGTCGTGCAAACCTTTAAAATTTTTAAAAAGAAATTTTTAGTTTAAATTATATTAATCTAAAAATATCACAATATTAAAAATAATTATTCGTGCAAATGTATATAAAAATCATAAACTAAGTGCGACTACTGGGGTGACTAGTGGAATGGCAACTGAAAATCGCTAGAAGGATCATGAAGGCGAATGCCAGAGGCTGCTTTCGAGCATCTTCTCGCTGGCGCGCTCCTTCCCAAGCTTCTTCTTCTCGTTGTTGTAGGTCTGTTAGCTCAATCTCCAACTGCTGCAGTATGGAAGACATCCCGCTTGAAATCTGAGACTTAGATGAAGAAGATCTCCCGAGGTCCCGAACCCGACCTACTTCTAGGTCATGGAGTTCTTTGCCTTTCCATCGCACAACCCTATCTATCAACAACTATAGAGACACCTCTAGATCGGGTGTCAGCTCTTCCATTAGCGTGTCTGGTTGCTGCTAGTAGAGGTTGGCAAGGCACTTGTCCTTCTTTTTAGACATAAAAGCCTACAAAAAAAAAAACCCAATTAAGATTCCCGATCATAATTTAATTTTTTTTTCAAGTGTAATGAATTTTGAAATTAAAATTTTGACCAGAATACTTACATAAATGTCGTCAGCCACTTGGTTTCCATTATTGTCATTCGTATCCCCCAAGCCTCGACTTTTGGGAAAAACGAACCCTTATCACACCGTTCCTGGACTCGAAAAGTAAGGGGCCGAGAACAAGAGTGATAAAGGTACGGCTTCGCTTCCCGATTAGCCTTATTTGTTGCCGATTTACGCTGTAAAATTAAAAAAATTATTAAATTAAAAAAAAACTGGAATTAAAATTTAAAAAAAAAATAGAAATTCAGGGCTTTAAAAATGACTGCACATCCACTCTCACTGATCATTCCTCTTTGCAAACTCCAGGGGTGGATTGGTATGAGCTTCAACAGAAGATGCTCAAGTCTTGTAGTACAGGTACTGCTTGTACTTCCACTCCTTGGTTGGAAATTACGTTTGCTTGACGAAATTTTAGAGTATTTCTTCAGTAAATCCTTTAATCTAGGGACCCGGCTTCTCTGCCCTCCCGGTTCCCATACACTCTCATCCCCTCCTATTTTGTGCGGTCACAGTTAAGCCACATCAACATTTTATATTAATTTTTTTATAGAGATAATAAGACAAAAAGTAATAGTGATGTAAAATGTTGACGTGGCTTAACCGTGATCGCACAAATAGGAGGGGATGAGAGTGTATGGGAATCGGGAGGGTAGAGAAGCCAGGTCCTTAATCTAGGGGGAAAGTTGATTGTATACGTTTGCCCTACAAAAGTAACACTGTGGCTTGACAAATTTATGTACATTTGCCAAACGATCTGAACCTACTTCGTCGGACAAACATAAAAAAAAAAATTATTTATTTAATTTCAAACGGTAAGATCATTGAATTTGATTATCAAGTCTTTAATCTTTGGTTTTACTCACAATTAGCGTTCTTAAAAAAAATTATCAAAATCGGAACTAAAATAACCGTTAACTTCTAATGATCCGTTTGTAAGCATCAAAGGATTTCGTCTCATAACCTAATTCCCCAAGGTTCCTTTTTGGTATTTTTGGCTTATGCGGTCTCGAAGTATATGCAAACAAATTTGACTGTTGGATCGTTGAAATTAGTTTTGTAGACTATGTATCTCATCAAAACAATATTTCCAACAAACACATAGAGTTAATTTTATACTTCCATTAAGTAGAATATAAGATTTTGTGGTAGTCACTGGTATAAATATTTTAAAGTGATGATCGGGGTCCGTTCATTGTATTCTTCTAGGGTCAGATGTGTAATTGTAAAAAATCATCATATCAAAGCTAAAATAACCGTTAAATCGGGATTTTTCATTTCTAACCGTTGAAAGATTTTGTCACATTACCTAAATCCTGAAAGCTTTTTTTATAGTAATTTTTTGTGTATGCGATCTCAGAGCATTCCAAAAAAGTTTGACGGTTGGATCATTGAAATTAGTTTCATAGATTGCCTATCCCATCAAACCAATAGATTCAACAAACACTTAGTTTATTTTATACTTCCATTAAGTAGAACATAAGATTTTGTGGCAGTTAACCACTAGTGTAAATATTTAAATTGTTGATCGGGTTCATTCATTGTATTCCTTTGGGGTTGAGACTATAGTTGTAAAAATCATCAAAATCATAGCTAAAATAACCATTAAATCGTGATTTTTCATGTCTAACCATCGAAGGATTTCGTCCCACTACCTAATCCTTGAAAGTTTGTTTTTGGTGATTTTTGGTGTATGTCATCTCAGAGTATATACAAATTAATTTGATGGTTGGGTCGCTCAAATCAATTTTGTAGACTACAAAAATCATCGAAGGAATTGAATATGCCAAAATGTTCCTCACCTTTTCTTGAGGAAATAGTATATTTTGCCCTACGAATTGTATAAATTTGCGCAATGAAACTTGAATGGTTTGTCATGCAAAGGATGCCATATTACGCGACAAGTTTTTCCCTTACCGTGAAAACTTTACCCGACAAATGACACTTTGCCCATCGAACTACTTTCTTCAGGTAAAAGCCTCTGAAGAAATCAAGATGTTAACCGCTTTGTCCGATGAACATTTGTATTCCGTCAGGTAAAATTATTTGCCTGACGAAAATCGGTTCATCAAAGAAATTATAATTTCTAGTAGTGTTATAAGGGGACCGATGCTATCATATAACTGTATCCATTATTTTCACAAATAGCAACTTGAAATAAAATATATGAATGTTGCTCGCTCGTACATAAAATATTCTTTGGTCATATATAAGGGGCCGGATGCATTGAAAGTGGGTTGTACTGAATTAAACCTTATAATTCAGCCACTTTCTGATGTAAATGCCCTAGGGCCCTTGATTGTCCTAATCAATCTTACCTACAATCACGAAAACATTAGTCTCTAATCTGGATTTATTCAAAATCTTCAACGTCACATAAAGGACATATTTTGTCCTTAGGGTTTGTTTTCTCACTACTCTCTTGGGATCCTCAGTTCTATCCCTTTCCAAACTGTTGAATGCAAACATCATCTTTGTGTTTTTGGAAGGATATGCATATCATATCGCATCACAGAGTTGCAGCTAACCTGCTAGCTGGGTTACTACTACTAGCGATCTAGCACTACTGAGAAAAGGTCGACACCAAATTCCTTGAAAGGATAAAAATGGATGGCCCTTAATCCTATAACATTCCTCTTACACGGGTCCCCCCTAGGTTGAATTATATACAACGGAAATGAAATGAAATAGACAAATAGCTAGGTCATGCTCAGCAAAACCTAGAGGGAAGAGAGTGTAGCTAGGGACCTATGGTTTAAAACCTGACAATTGCTAGGATGGACAAAATCCATGGTGCAGAGGAAGCATAGATCATGTCCCTTGACAAATCTATGCATGCATGTGGATTGGTGGTTATTGGATGTATAGCAGAAGAACTTACAACCGTGAGATAAATGCTTTTTAGGCGGAATTTTCTATTGTGTTTCTGGATATCCGAAGTTTTTAATTGTTAGATTATTGCCCAAGATACAAGATACATTGATGAAATTTTTGCAATTGTAATTTTCAAATTATAGTACTTCCAAAACGGTATAAATTTTTTAGAACTTAGGCAAGCGAAATAATTTATCACTGACATGTCTAACATACATATCCTGTAAGATAATGGGATTCTTGTGTACTATTACATAACACGTGGTTCATGACCAGGGTCTCGTTAATCCTCCTAAATATTTCTGTTACCAAGACTGAGATTTGCTGATTTTGTTCTCTTTAGGAGTGATCAGTGGCACGCAACTACATAAATAATTAATTTTTTTTTGTCGAAACATAAATATTTTTTTCTTCTAGAAAAACATAACTAGATACAGTCACTACAAGGTTAATTTCATTTGCATCCTATAAATTTGGGATAATTTTTTAAATGTCATAGATTTTAATTTTCTTATGTTGCATTCTGAGGTATTGAAATTGTATCAATTTGTTCCTTTATTTTGATTAATCGTATGGTAATTATTAAATTGATGACATGGTAAGTTTAAGATTCTTATATAAGCTAATATGTAAGTCACATTTACACCTCATTGACAAAAAAAAAAGTGTATTATTTTTATAGATGATTAGGCGTCCAAAAAGACAAAAGGTAAACTTATACGATTTTCAAAAATTAAGTGCAATGCAAAAAATATTAAAACCTCACAACTCATTTTAAAAATTACCCTAAATCTGAAAGGTCTAAAATATAGTTAGTTCAAACACGACTCTGAGTTATTAGGACGCAAAATTCATACTTTATAAAGGATTAGACTTGGTGCCTAATTTCTTTGCAAATAAACCTAGCTAAGTGGTGGTATGCTATCAGCTGTATTGTAAGGCCTGAATTATTCTTTACCAAAACAGCTGATGGATGGAGCCCATGTGATACTTTTTTCTTATGGGACTACTGCTGATTTCCTATCACACAAATAATACAACATCTAAAGCAGTGTTCTACCGCGGGATTAACTTAAATGAGCCTGCACTAAATAAGTATATATGTGTTCCCTGGACCTATATGATTAGGTACGCTCCAACAACTCCCACATTTACAAGACATATATTATATATACAAGCTCCAATTAATATTCCAAAACAGTGGAAAATTTCATGATTGGAGAAAATGGAGCCGTCATTGTATCACATATTCATAGCATGCAACTTGCTGCTAACTGAGGTAACATTACATATACGAAAGAGTAATGTTAGGAAGACTAAATTTGTAGTTTAAATTTGCAAATTAAATGATGTGTCACTAGCAGGAAATGAGCACGTTTATCAACGTATAATAATCCAATCATTAACTTCCATGTCATTTATTTTACAAAATTTAGTCTACAACTTTAGTCTCTCTAACATTACTCTATATGTAATTATGGATTATTGATATATAAAATTCGAGCAAACCTTGAAACTTGAGCCTCAAGTTGTGGATAATTAGGTTATCTAAGACATGCGTGTTTTGGGTTCTATTATAAACAATTCATATAACTCTTAACTCTTAACTATGAGAGTTGTTATTGACACTTCAAAAAATTTTGATTCGCACAACAAGTATATAGAAATATAACGGAAAATACACTTTTATTATATTTATTATTAATGAGAATGGGAAGATTGGAAACTGTACATTAATTTAGGAGAGCTTTAAATTATGGGTAGAAGCACAACAATAATTGCAATGGAAAATACACTAAAAAAGTGTAGAATGACTTTTTTTAGTGAAATAAATTTCATACAAAATAGTAAAAAAATGTGCTTATGATAGACATATTAAACGTGCCTCTTAAAACAACTGAAGAGCCTACATATGTTAAAAGAACATCATCATATAAGCCCTACAATTACAAACACATCAAAAATACAATACGATTCTTCCATCATGAAGGACCTTTAGTCCTAAATCCTAAACTCTAGTCATGAGAACTAAATCATTGCAATCTCGAAAACTACCTTAGAAGCTCCATGAGAAAAAAACCTCACCACTATCTAATAATTTTGCAATTTTAGCAGAAAAGCCCTGCTATGAGTTCTCCTTTTTGTTTTAGATATATCCTTGCAGAAACTATAAAATATGATCACTATCACTTTCTCATCAATCACTAGCTAATTTAGTCTTACCTAATGCAATTAGGATTGCGACCTGTGTCAAGACTCAAAGATTAATTAATGGGTTTTAGGTACTCCGCATCAGTCCAAATCACGCCGGCAGTCGGCAGGCACCACTGAGATTATTACCTTAATCACGCGGCTCAGTTTCTCAATGCATATGTTTATGCTCATTATTCTATATATGGATAATATGTATTAATGTCAAAGTTCCTCTTAAGGAGACAAAAAAAGTTCCAATTATAGGATAGGAATAATCGATCGTACGTCGTTTGTTTTCTCAAACTGCCCAACACCGTATCGTCACCGTAGATTCCATATCTTCATCTGCCCCGTAGGTTTTGTGTGGGTAAATAATTAAACATGCCTAGTGTTTTGTGTGGTAGTTCAATCTTCAATGATTTGGCTTCTAATATAAACGTCTGTATTCGAATTTAATAAAATCTTCTATCATTTGACAAAAATATAAAAATTAAACAAGCACAAGTATATTATAAAATAAAGTGATTTATGCTTACGTTTTTTTATCTTTGTACATTTTTATATGTATTTATTTTTATAAAAATTAAATTAAAATAGAGTAAAATAAAATCAAGAACGTGAATTAAGAATAATAATAAAATGCAGCTAGTCATTACATCAAAAGTCTATTGTCTGATTATTAGGATGGAAATAGTTGCTTGCAATATTGCTACAACTTTCCTTTCCACAAGACAAATAATTTTGATTTGTATTCCATCATTGGAAGACTTTGTGGGTGACAATATTTGAGGCTGTATCAATTTCAACTAATTAGAGGCATAAAATTGGAGGATTGGAAGACTTTGTTGGTATCAATATTTGAGGACGTTAACTTTCAACTAATTAGAGGCATAAATTTGGAGGATTAGAAGACTTTGTGGGTTACAATATTCAAGATTGGTATTGCATGTATCACTTTCAACTAATTACCAGAGGCACAAATATGAAGGATATATATGGTTGGTTTCTTCATCTAATTCTGTCTTTTTATCATGATTCATTTCCGACTTTATTATTTGATGGCGACATTACTGTTTAAATTTTCTCCCTTGTCAACGACAACATAATACTGACTTGTTCGGTACATATTGATGTTAATATGTGACATTTAGTCTCTTAACGTGCACAAGGGTGTCCAATTTTATGTTGCTCAATTTGACTATGACTACTTTATCACTTATCTATTTTCTTAACTCTAACAAAATGAGCACACTAATAAGAATTGGACTCCACAATGATATGAGTCTAATAATATTATCTCACGCCAATCTATTATCTGTATTTGCACTCTTCAAGGGATTGTCTAAGATACCTTTTCATAATTTAGCATGCATTGGAAAGATGTATTTATAGTGTTGGAGAACAATTCAAAATGAAATAAATGAAATAATTACCAAAATTAAAATGATACTAACTTGATTGAATCACAAATAGAGGTTAGTGCAAAAGTTATGTCCTTCGAACAACATTTTTGTCCCACTCTTGTGCTTGTGATTCTACGACGTCTGCTCAATTAGGATATAACTATCTAATTCTACAACTTGCACTGGATTATAGAATTCTGGCAAATTGCTTTGTGTGTTTACTCTTTAAGAATTTTGTACGGAAGAGAAAGGGAAAAAGAATGAATCTGTTGGAAACTGAGACTGCAAATATATAGGTTATTTCAAAACGTTTCAAATACCTGTTGAACGTATTTGAATTAATATGTTAATTAAAAACTTATTCGAAATTAAAATTAATATGTTAATTAAAAACGTTGAAAGTGCACAACTCTTTCTAAAAGATGTGTCTCTTAATCAAAATAGTTTTTAGTTAATATGTTAATTAAAAACTTAATTCGAAATTAAAATTAATGAACTCTGATTAATTTTAACTTTTAAGGCCCCAAGTGCCCCAAGGCCCAAGGCCCTTGTCTTGATTAATTAGTATTAATTCTATTAAACTATATTACACAAGCCTAATCCACACAATCATAAGGCCCAAGTCTTCAATCCATTACCAAATGGTCCAAATCCTAACTACTAGTATAAAAGACAAAACATATATAAATACCCTTGGGAAACCTATGTTTCCGATGTGGGACATGGAGTCTCAAAACTCCAACAATACCCCACATTTTGAGACGACTATTAGGTCCTAGAGAAACTAAGATACGAGAGTAAACAATAGATGTGACATACATCATGAGAGGTGTCTTTTGGACTTGAACCTACCTTAGTATATACTTATTGGATTTACTAGATGACGCAGTGAATATAAAATCTTGAATTATTCATCTCCGCAGTAAACTAAGACAATAAGAAAAACATATGCCACACCAATACATCACAAATTCATACGTTTATATTCATTTTGGTCCTAAACAAATCCTGGATTCAAAGAATGTAGCCATGTAATTCTCATAAATGCGACCCCACATTTATTCTCATATAAGTGATATTGATTAAGAATAGGTTGCTACTATTCCACTTGATTTACAAGTACCAATATCATTAAACTAATGTATCCTACATCCATCAGCACTCATCACACTTCTTCCATCATAGGAATGGGTATGTAAGTATGTTTCTTCTTTGAATCTAGCCAAACTTGTTTGCCTATTGAACCTAGATCATGTGATCTCCAATCAACTAGGTTAGGTTTCCATTTGACAGTTTCATTTTACTCTATTGGCTTTAAACTCATTCTCCTCGATGTATGTTTAACTTGCTCTCTAGACAAACCTTTAGTAAGCGGATCTGCAATATTATCTTTTGACTTAACATAGTCAATAGAAATTACACCACTAGAGAGCCATTGCTTTATTGTGTTATGCCTTTGTCTAAGTTGTCTAGACTTCCGATTGTATACACTATTTTTAGCTCGATATTGTGCAGCTAAACTATCACAGTTGTGGATGCAAATTTCTTCCTCTTTGATCTTGGACAAGTTTGCACCTACAAAACAACTAACACCTTAGGTCAAGGTCAAAAGCCTCACGCACCCACGATGAATGGGGGGGGGGGGGGCTTTGGCCGAAGAACCTCCGATGCCAAAGTTAGAATTTAGAGAGAAAAAGTGTCTAGAGAATTTTGGGATTTTTGCAAGAGTGTTGGAATGAACTTTTTGTGAAAATGGGAGCATACATATAGGGTTAGGCCTGTCCACTTTGGAGAGAAAGTGGCCGGCCATTTAGGTTGAATTTTGGTTGAATTAGCCAATTTATTATGATTAATTGGCTAATTAAACATAAAAGGAATATTTTGGTGGTTATAAAATTAATTGACTAGCTTAATTAGGATAATTGAAAGGGAGAAATGATAGAAAAGGTAGGAAGCATGGTTGACTCTTTTTTTGGATGGGGATGGCCAGCCATTAGGTTGATTTTGGGTGTTAAATGGGTGATTTAATTGACAATTAGGGGATTAATTAGGTAATTAATCCCTTAATTGGTCAATTATTGTGATTTTAAAGGAGGATTTTAGGTGATATGAAAGGGATACATTATTTAGCTAATTGATTAGCTAAATAATGAAATAGAAAATATATAAAATAAATTAAGTTTTGGGAATTACATTTTAGAAAGGATTTGATGAAATAGGTTTTAAATTGTTACCTATTTTGGGCACTTTTGACTTAGTTGAGGGATGATTGCCTGCTGCTCGTGCGTAGGAATCCCGGTGTGCCTCAAGGGTAGTTTGGTCTTCTTTTGCCAAAAAATCTACGTGTCACCTTGTGATTATTTTTGGTTCCACAAATGCCCCCACACCTGTTGGGCTGCTCGCAGAAAAGGGCAATAGGTGTAGAGATTTCCTTGCCTTAGGAAACTTTGAATTGTTTCCTATTTTGATGTTGATTCTCTCTTTTAATAGGAAATTAGATCCTTTTAGGAAAAGGAAATAAATTTCTCTCAAAGCTTATTTAAGTCCACCTTAAGTGGATTATTAAATCAACTTTTGGAGAGAAACTTATTCTACCTTACAAGAGAGAGATAGCTTAGAGGATATTTGTTCCCCCTCCCTAGCCATCTTCTTCATCTTGCCCGTGTAAAGACCTTCTTTCGTTGCTTGCTTCATCTTCTCGCTGCTTCTAGGTATGAAAAAATTAATTTTCTTGTTTTCTTGAAGTCTTGGGGCTTGAGATTTAGCTTGATGAGGATCAGAGATTTGTGATAGGGTAACCTGGGGTGCCACGACATGGTTGTGTCGTGGGTGAACCTTTTTGAACTGGGCGCTGGGGCGTGGCTGTGAGGAGAGGCAAGCCAGGCCATGGGGCCTGGCAGGCTTGCTGGGTCCTACGGCCTAAGGTCTGCAGGCTTGGGCCCGTGCCCTAGGGAAGAATGAAGTGCCGAAAACCCTTCTTGGATTTGGGGCCTTTGTGCCGTACCTTTCTGTTTTTTTTTTTGCTGAGAGCTGCTTTTTTTTTTTTTTTTTTTTGAATAACCCTCTAATGAATCTTTCTTGTACTTTTTGTAGAATTTCTTCCAGTATGTCTTCTTCGAGCCACAAGAATGATGATGGTGTGCCGCCGTTGTATCGTCAAGGCGGGTCTTTGAGCAAGGTTGGCTACTTCAAGACTGCTCACTTCAAGATTAGCTCTGATGATTTGTTTAGAGACTTCCTTGAGGCATATTGGCATGCCATTCTGTCGGGAGTACATGTGAAGCGAGTTAAGGATAGTAGTAGCCATGAGCCATGCGATGGGGCTCGGAGAGCCATCAAGTTCCACCCCTACTATTTTGTATTAGGGTTTACTTTTCCTATGTCGCGCTTCTTCCAAGAGGTGCTTTGCTCCATGAGATGTGCCCCTGCCCAATGTTCTCCAAACGCAGTCCGAGTGATGGTGGGATTCCACAATCTGAGCCAATTCTTCGACTTAGGACTAACCATCAACGAATTTTAGTATTTCTTTGACATAGGTCACATCGAAGAAGTTGGGCAGCTGCGATCTCGTCATAGGCTTTTTGACAACTCGAGTAAGGGAGATCATGACTGGGCCAAGGAGACTTTGGAGATAAGTGGAGAGTGGGAGTCTGATCATTCCCCAGAGCTGCGTGTGCCAACAATCTTTATATCCGGTAAGCAGGCTGCTTCAGTCTTTCTTGGCTGCTTTATTTTAATGCTAGGCTGCTTTTCAATTTTCGGATTGTTTTTTGCTGCCTTCGTAGATTCGGAATTTGGCTTAACTCCCAAGGTTTCTCCGGATATGAAGAAGGTGCATATCGCTCTGGGTATAACCCTCCGAGTGTGAGTGGCGCTGGCTGCTAAGTCCTCTTCGTAGGGAGAAAGATGGATTGGCCCTAAGAGAAGAGATAAAACGAATCAAGGCAGAGGCGTTGGCCCGTCCTATCACTGTGGTAGAGCCTGCTGCAAATGACGGTGGAAAAAATAAGCACTCCCCACCCGTTCAAGAGATGCCTATTGAAAAGAAACCGATGATCGTTCGTGGGGGTTCGGTACCTGCTTAGAAGGTGCTTGCTGAGAAAAAACCGAAGACCTCATCCGCTGCCCGCGAGGACTCACCAACTGCTCTAGAGGTGTTAGCTGAGAAAAAACCAAAGATTTCCTCTGCTGCTCGTGAGGGTTCACCAACTGCTCCTAAGCTCGTGATTGACTTGACTTCTTCTAGGAACGGGAAAAAAGAGACTGCCTGATCTGTGCCAGTGATGCCTGATGTTCCGAAAGTTGCTAGTTCGATTGCTAATAAGATTGCCCAACATAGAAGTTCATCTGTGCCTCCAGTGCCGAAATTTATGCCAAAGCGTCTACTTGGGGCTAAGTCCGGCTCTTCTTTGGAAAGGCTTGCTACTATGAAAGGTGACAAGGTTCCTCTGCTTGCTAAAGTGGTGCCAAAATCTGTCCCTTCCGCTGCTGAGACCAAGTCGTCTGCTGAGAAGAAGGAGACTGCTCGTGGCAGCGGTCGTGATAAATCCACCAAGTCTAGTTTTGGGGAGGTTGTTGAGGTTTGTACGCTTTTGAAGCCAGACCTTCTTGAGGATATGGACGTATGTGCTAAATTTGTTGATGGCATCAAAGAGGTTATTGGTTCGAGCTCCTTTGCAAAGCATACGTCTGAGTATATGAGAACTACTCTGCTGACCATGATGCAAAAAACGACGATCTTGGCAGCCGAGTCTATGCTTCTCGATCAAGAGGATACCAAGGCTGCCAAGAAGGTGGTAAGGACTATGGCAGCCGAAGCTTACTCATTGGTCGAAAAAGTTAAAAAATTGGAATCCGAACTTGCTGCTTTGAAGGCGTCTAGTACCTCTGCCCCCACTTCTCTGCAACTTGAGACCGCTCGCCAAGAGATCGCGGATTTGAAAGCTAGGCTTGACGTGAATCAAGTAAAGTATGAAAGTGTAGAGAAGGAGATTGAACGTTACATACCTCAGATTCAGGATCTTGAACGCGCCATCTCTGAATTCCGCTTCACTACTTATGCAAAGGATGGAGAATTGATTGCTGCTTATAACCAAGTGATACACTTCAAGAAGGTTGTTGATAGGCTTGAACCTAAAGTGTTGGAGCTTCAAGGTGCCTTGAAGATCAACGACAATCTGAAGAAAGAAATGGAGGAAATGCAGCGGGCTCGTGCTCGCCTACTTGAGGAAACTGAGGAGCTGAAGGGTGAGAAGGCTGGGTTTGAGACTTCGCTTACTCAAAGTCAATCTGATTTCTACAAGCTGGGTTACGTAGATCATTTTTTTGGGCGGCCGTCTGACTTTGAGTTTTCTGAAAAAGACTTCGAGACCTTCTCTACCTCTCCAGAAGATTTGTTTGCCTTTACTTTCGAGTCTTCTATTGGTGAAGTAGTTGGAGATGTTGGTGCCCAAGCTAGGGCAGCCGAGGATGAAGCGCCGAATGGTACCACTACTGGGAATGTCGTGGCTGCTGAAGGTTTGACGAGTAGTCGTTGAGCATCCAAGCTGCTGAAGAGTAGTCTTCTAAGTAGCCTTTAGGATTTATTTTTCCTTGTTGTTTTTTGCTTTGCTTGAACTCCTTTGGTCTTTGCTAGTTGTTTATCAATTTCGCTAGAAAATTTAATAAACTTGCTTCCTTCGTTTTTTCTCCATCTTCGCTTCTTTTGTTCATGCCCTAACCTTTAGACTTTGTAGGCCAGTGGCAGGCGTGCTACTTTTTTATGAGCAGACAAGCTTGCGTAGCCTACGTAGCCGTAGGTGTTGGTGTAGAACTTTGCAAGGTTGTTAACCATAGGGTTGGCAGCCGGACGCCTTACTTACAGAAGCAGACAAGTCCGCGTAACCATTTGGTTGTTTAACCTTGGCTTTCCCAAATCCGTAGGTTGTGTAACAAGTATTTCAACACTTTAGGACTTGGTGTAAGTCATTCCGCTCTTGGCAGAGGTGAAGCTTATCGACTACGTAGCATGTCGGCAGTGGATAAAACTTCATATATACACGCTAGCTTGTTTAACCTTTCACAAGAATGTGCGGTTGTATGAATCTAGCGCGGCTTTACTGCTCGAAGGTCAAGCCGTAGGCAGTCTTCCGGAAACCGTTGGCTACCTTAGTGCACTCGGTAGCAGCTTTAGATTCCCAGGGCAGCCGTCCATCGGATGTACTACATAATGTGCCCCCTCCGTCTTTAGGGCCCGGTTCCCCGCGGATTAGGCCAAGGGACCGAAAATCCTTCAATTAGCTAAGCCTTGAAAAAGGCCATTGTGGCTACTTCTAGGAATCCCAGCGCAAGCCATCATGCTTCTAGTTATACTAGGGCAACCAGGCTCATCCACGTCTGGATATTCGGAGTGTAGATTTTATCCTTTCGCTGCGGAGAGCATGGTTGGTCCCTCGGGAGATGCAATTCCTGCGGTGAGTCCCTAAGAAGGGTGCGGTCTTCTTTTGAAGTGCAGGAGTGATGAGTTGTTACAATCAAACCAAATTGTAAATTATTTCTGAATTCCTTATTGAAAAACAAGTGAACAAATAACTTAGTTGTAAATGATTGCATAACAACTGGATAGTCCTCGACTTGCGAGGTGGTGCCCCTTGAGCTGCTTGAGTCTTCGGGTATTGATATAGTGGGAGATCACACATGGTACTTTCTCAAGTTGTAAGCGTTTCATTGCTTCTCGATCTCCTTGTCGTTCATAGTGGCGAGGGTGTAGTTACCCTTGCCGCCTACTCTGCTGATTTTGTAAGGACCTTCCCAGATGAGATCCATCTTTTTTTATCCTTCACTACGGGCAGTGATGAAGGCCTTTCTTAGGACTAGATCTCTGGATTGAAATTGCCGGATACTGGCCCTTTTATTGTAACTAGAGATGAGCTGCTACTGGTAGGCTGCGATGCGGGTGATGATCTGCTCGCGCCTCTCCTCTGCCAGATCTAAGTCTGTGGCCATCTCTTTACTGTTATGTTCAATGTTTGGCAATAGGGTGCTGATGCTTGCCACGATGATGTTGGGAGGAATGATTGCTTCCGAACCAAACGCCAAAGAGAAAGGGGTTTCTCCGGTTACTCGTCTTTTGGTAGTGCGATACGCCCATAAACACCCAGGGAGTTCGTCCGGCCACTTTCCCTTTTTTGTCGGTAAGGGATTTTTTGAGGCAATCGAGGATCATTTTGTTAGAAGCTTCAACTTTCCCATTGCCTTGTGGATACCTCGGTGTGGACATATGCTGCTTAATGCCGTACTTTTGGAAGAACTTCACCAGATCTCTACCCACAAACTGCGGGCCGTTGTCGACTGAGGGATTCCAAAATGGAAAATAATGTTCCTCCATATAAAGAGCTCTATGTCCGTCTAAGTCGTGGTCATCATGGGCTCTGCTTATACCCATTTGGTGAAGTAGTCGGTTACCACGATCATCATGCCTTTGCCCCCAGTAGCAGGCGGCATAGGTCCTACCAGGTCGATTGCCCACTGCATGAACGGCCAAGGGATCGTCTGTGGGTGTAGCTCGCTCGCAGGTAGTGCTGGTACAGGCTTGTAACGTTGGCAGCGGTGGCATTTTTGTACTAACTCCTTAGCATCTTGATGCATGGTAGGCCAGTAGTAGCCTGCATTAAGAGCCTTTTGTGCTAAAGATAGACCTCCAGAATAATTTTTGCAAACGCTTTCATGGATTGAACTTAGGACCTTCAAATCATCGGGGGGCGCTAAACAACGGAGATGTGGTCCGGTGTAGGATCTTCAAACGAGAATGCCATTCCACATGTAATAGTGTGCCACCTTGGTTTGGAGTTTTCTAGACTCCAATCTTTCCATGGGGAGTGTGCCGTTGACCAAGTAATCTATAATAGAACTTTGCCAATTTGGAATTACACTAACCTGTGACACTTCGGTTGCTGGCTCTGTCTCTATGCTTGGCTTATCTAGGTATTCCACAAGAATAAAGCGTTTGAATTGGTGATCAAGGGCGGAGCCTAGGCCGGCTAGCGCATCTGCATGGGCGTTTTCTGCTCGTGGAACTTGAGTGAGGGTGTAAGTTTGAAATGCCTCAAGCTGTTTGCGTACCTTCTCTAGATATTGCGCCATCCTTGGATGTTTTGCCGTGGACTCCCCAATAGCCTGACTAGTGATTAGCTGGGAATCAGAGTGAATTGCAAGCTTCTTTACCGCTAAGTCTTTTGCCATTCGGAGGCCTGCCAGTAGGGCCTCGTACTCTGCTTCATTGTTGGATGCCTTGAAGCCTAAAGTGATTGCCTGCTCAAGCATCGAGCCTTCTGGAGTGACGAGGACCACACATGTTCCCGAGCCTTTGTAATTGGACGCGCCATCGACATGCAAATGCCAAAGATCTCCGTTGAAGGAAACAAGTAAAGCCAAGGTGTGCTTGGTTACTTCTAGGACGTTGTTGGGCTGCTCTGCTGCGTTGCCTAGGCCGGGTGCAAATACCGCTATAAAGTTTGCTAAGGCTTGGGCCTTTATTGTCGTATGAGGTCGGAAGTATAAACCATATTGGTCTAGTTCCAGCGCCCACTTCATCACTCGTTGAGATGCATCTAGACCATGTAAGATTGATCGTAGAGGATACTGAGTCATGACAATGACTGTATGAGCTTGAAAGTACGGTCTAAGTTTCCGAGCCGCAACAACTAGAGCCAAAATTAATTTTTTGATCTTCGGATATCTTGTTTCCTCATCGAGAAGAGCTTTAGAAGTGTAGAATACCGGTAGTTGGGCCCCCAGCTCTTCTCGTATGAGGGCATAGCTCACTGCTACTTCAGAGACTGCCAGGTAGATGTATAAATCCTCTGCAGCTTCCGACTTGGATAGTAAGGGAGGCGATATGAGATACCTCTTCAAATCTTGGAACGCTTTTTCGCATTCTTCATCCCATTTTTCTCGTTGCGCCCTCTTGATGGCTTTAAAAAAAGGCTTGCATCGATCGGTGGATCGCGAGAGGAAGCGGTTGAGGGCAGCTGCTCGTCTAGTCAAGCTTTGGATCTCTTTCAAGGTAGTTAGAGACTTCATTTCTAGAATCGCTCGGATTTGCTTGGGATGCGCTTCAATCCCTCATTGGGTTACTAAGTACCCTAGGAATCAGCCTGAAGATACTCCAAATGTGCATTTGGTAGGATTGAGCTTCATTTTGTACTTTCTAAGGATGTTGAAAGTTTCCGTCAAGTTGCGAATGTGGTCTGACCGCTGCTTGCCTTTTTCCATGATGTCGTCGACATAGACCTTTATGGTTACCCCAATTTGCTTCTTGAACATCATGTTTACTAACCTTTGGTAAGTTGCTCCTGCGTTCTTGAGGCCAAAAGGCATGACCTTGTAGCAATAGGTACCTCGTTCGATCACAAACGCGGTTTTTTCCTTGTCGGGCTCGTACATGGCTATTTGGTTGTAGCCGGAGTATGCGTCCAAGAAACTAAGCAGCTAGTTCCCAGAAGTTGAATTTACCAAAAGATCAATTCGAGGGACTGGGTAAGGATCCTTCGGGCATGCTTTGTTGAGGTCGGTATAGTCTACGCAAACCCTCAACTTGCCATTCTCTTTCCTCATAACTAGCACAACGTTGGCGAGCCATGCCGAGTGTGCTACCTCTTCTATGAATCCGGCTTCCAATAGCTTGTCTATTTTCGCCTCGATGATTGCTACTCGCTCGGGTGCAAAATGCCTTCTTTTTTGGATTACCGGTTTAGCAGCAGGGTCAACGTGTAACTTGTGGCAAACTACCTCGGGGTCAATACCAGGCATGTCGGATGGTGACCATGCGAAGATGTCTCGGTTTTCTCTAAGGAAGGTCGTGAGTTCTTCCTTATCGGCTGAGCTTAGACGTGAACCAATTTTAGCCGTCTTTTTCTGCTGCAGGGGATCAAGAATGATTTCTTCGACGTCTTTCTCGGGTTTCCATCCTATCTCGCCTGCTTGGGCGCCATCTTCCCGATCCTCTTGCTGTAATTGCAATTTGTCAGCCTCATCGTCCCTTTGGATTTTGGTAGCCTCTACGGGGGTAAAAGTCTTATTCTTTGACTCTTTCAACATTTGCACAGTGCATCGTCGGGATGCGGCCTGGTCGGACTTAATTTCTCTAATTCCTCATCCCGGGATGCGGAATCGGATTTTTTGGTACTTGACGGAAGTGATGGCATCTAGCTTGATCAACCAAGGTCTCCCAAGATTCCCATTGTAGGGAGATGGGTCACTTATGATCGTGAACGTCTGCTTTGAGACAACTGGCGGCGTTTTCACGTCAAGTGTGATATGGCCGATGACAGTTGAGGTGTGTCCGTTGAATCCGGTGAGTACCTCTGCTCGGCGTACCATTGTGCTTTCCAGGCCCATTTTCTGAATGACTGAGAGTTGAAGTAGATTGACTTCACTTCCATTGTCAACCATCATCCGATCAACTATAACATGGGCTAATTGGACAGATATCACTAGTGCGTCGTCGTGTGGGAAGTCAACGCCTTCTGCATCTTGCTTAGTGAAGCAAATAGTGGGTCCAGGTTGTGTATCGACTGCTTGGACTTGTGAGATTAGTAGAGCGTGCTGGATCTTCCTCTTGTTTGGAGTTGTTAGTAGCCCCCAAGTGCTCTGATTCGGCGAAGATTCCATTGATCCGAATTATCTTGGTTGGCGGCTCCTCATCATCATCGGCATTCCTTCTTGGTTGTGCAACTGGCTTGTCCAAATATCTATCGACCTTGCCTTCTTTCACGAGCTTCTTTAGATAGTTCTTCCAAGTGTAGCAACTGTCGGTTGTGTGACCAGGACCTCGGTGGAATGCACAATATTTTGTGTGGTCCAACTTGGAAGTATCTCATTTTGATTGTTTTGGCAGCTTGAACCACTACTCGTTTTTTATGTCGCGAAGGATTTGGTGGATCAGGATTGAAAACTTTGAGTAATTCTTGGTTATTGGGCTTCTTTAGTTGTCGGCCTATCTATGCGCTTGGCCTCTTGCCTGCTTTTGCTGGGCTGTTTTCCGTCTTCCTTTCTTTGAGCTGCTGCTAACTCTTTTTGAGGCTGCTCGGACGCCTTTTTTGCCCGCCGAGCCTTGTCCCAAAGCGTATGCTTCTCTGCTAGGGCGAAAGAATCTGCTAGAGTCAAGTCTTCTTTCATGATCATCTCTCCGAATAGTGGATGGTCTGCTGGGAGGCCTTTTTGAAAGGCTGCACTAGCTATTGAGTCATCGCATCCAACGATCTTCGCCTTTTCTGCTTTAAATCTCTTTACGTAGTCGAAGAGAGACTCCTTTGGGTTTTTCTTCACGTTGAATAAGTGGTCGGATTTTTTCTTGATCGAACGGTAAGATGAGTATTCTTTGGTGAAAACCAAGGAAAGATCATCGAAATTCTGAATGGATTGTGGTGGCAAGGTATGAAACCAATCTTGCACCTCGCCTTGTAAAGTGGTGGCGAATATTTTGCACATAAAAGCGTCGTTGTTCCGGTAAAGGACCATCGTGCTTCGGTAGTGCTTCAAGTGCCTATCTGGATCTCCATCTCCCTTGAAAGATGTGAAGTGCGGCATGCGAAATTTGCGTGGAGGCTCTGTCTGCTCAATCTCATCCGTGAAAGGTGACCTGCTTATGTTGGTCATATATCGCCGCACTGTTTCATCGGCCACTTTGTTGCGTTGGAAATCACGTAATCGTTCGTTAAAAAGCCTTTCTACCTCTTCTTGGATTTGCCTTTGTTAGGGTAGCGAAGCCCTTGGCTGCCTGGGTCTTGACCTGCCGGTCTTGGTTGCTCTTCTGGATGCTCAACTTGTCTTTGCCTCGGCTGCCTAGCTGGTGAAGGATTTCTTCGCAGGCTGCTTGTTGAACTTGAGGTGGATCGAGTAGCCGTTTCTCTCCGTTCGTCATGCCGCATGCTCCGATGTGATGTGGAAAATGCTCATTGGGGGCCTAACCGCGAATGAATGCTTTGCCTAGAAGGTTGCTCATGTGGATTATCGAAGCGTGGCCCTAACCGTGAATGTATACTTGCCCGTGAGCCTAATCGAGAATGCACGCTCCTCCGCGCGCTAAGACGGGAGTTTACGCTATCTTGGGGGCCTAATCGGGATTGTACACCGCCCGACTGCTCGTTTGTGGTTGGTTGATTGGCTGCTTGCCAAGACGTCGCCGGAAAGGTTCCTGGTCTGCCTTTGTCCTACTTTGGGACACCTCGTCTAGGGCACGTTGGATCTCGGTGCGTTGCAAAAGTTAATTCACCAAGGTTGTTTGTTGTGCAGGAGCGCTCGTCAACTCCATGACTTGTCGGGACAAGTGTTGCTCACCACTCGGATTGGAAGAGCTTGGAAGGAATATACCTCATTGAGCAGTGGAAGGGTGGTTGTCTCCGGGCGCGAGATTTGAGTTGGGAAATGTCAAATCCGTGAAGAAATGTTGTGAAATTACCCCCGGCTCGACAGTTGGTCCGAATGGTTGAAATGGTCTTGAGCCGACTTGGGCTGCTTGGGAAACCATTGGAGCAGGCTGGGCCGCGGAAGCAGGCTGGGCTGCAGGGGCAGGCTTGGCCACCGGAGCAGGCTGCTGAATGCGTGATACACGCGAGTGTGAGGCTTAGGTCATGGCTTTGGTGGCATGGGCCTTGAATGGCACGGCTTGAGCTTGCTTTGGTGGCACGACTTGGGCCGTGGTAGTGGTGCCATGGACCTCGCTGCGGGTGGTCACCGTGGTGGTCGCCATGGTGGAGCCTCGCGGTGGTGGTGCTACCCCCTAGAATCACATTCAATCTTGTGGAACGCCGCAGTCCCATTTCTTGAATATTTGAATTTTCACTCGTGGAATTTTCTAAATTTCTAGCCATTGTATTTTTTTTTATACGTTTTATCAAAGAACCTTTGCAAATTAAAAATTCTAATAATAAAAACGTATGAAAAAATACAAATGGATTAGAAATTAGAGAAAAAACCTTTTTGTGCGAGAGTCTTTTTCAAGTGTGGATTTCTAACTCTCAATGAAAGCACCAATTTGTGGATGCAAATTTCTTCCTCCTTGATCTTGGACAAGTTTGCACCTACTAAACAACTAACACCTTAGGCCAAGGCCAAAAGCCTCACACGCCCACGATGAATGGGGGGGCTTTGGCCGAAGAACCTCTGATGCCAAAGTTAGAATTTAGAGAGAAAGAGTGTTTAGAAAATTTTGGGATTTTTGCAAGAGTGTTGGAATGAACTTGTTGTGAAAATGGGAGCATATATATAGGGTTTGGCCGGTCCACTTTGGAGAGAAAGTGACCGGCCATTTAGGTTGAAATTTGGTTTAATTAGCCAATTTAGTATGATTAATTGGCTAATTAAACATAAAGGGAATATTTTGATGGTTATAAAATTAATTGGCTAGCTTAATTAGGATAATTGAAAGGGAGAAATGATAGAAAAGGTAGGAAGCATAGTTGACTCTTTTTTGGATGGGGATGGCCGGCCATTAGGTTGATTTTGGGTGTTAAATGGGTGATTTAATTGACAATTAGGGGATTAATTAGGCAATTAATCCCTTAATTGGTCAATTATTGTGATTTTAAAGGAGGATTTTAGGTGATATGGAAGGGATACATTATTTAGCTAATTGATTAGCTAAATAATGAAATAGAAAATATATAAAATAAATTAAGTTTTGGGAATTACCTTTTAGAAAGGTTTTGATGAAATAGGTTTTAAATTGTTACCTATTTTGGGCACTTTTGACTTAGTTAAAGGATGATTGCCTGCTGCTCGCACGTAGGAATCCCGGTGTGCCTCAAGGGTAGTTTGGTCTTCTTTTGCCAAAAAATCCACGTGTCACCTTGTGATTATTTTTGGCTCCACAACAGTGTTTACATATTGCCGTTACAGGTTTAGGCCATATGGGAAGATCTTCCAAAAAATCTCTTAGCCACTCAGGTTCTTCTCCAGCCTTATCAAGAGCTATGAATTCTGATTCCATCGTTGATCGGGCTATGCATGTTTGTTTGGAAGATTTCTAAGATACTGCTGCTCCTTCCAAGGTAAATACATCCACTTGTGGATTTCGTATCAATACTATCGGATATCCAATTCACATCACTAAATCCTTCAAGCACATGAGGATACCTCGTATAACGTATTCTATAATTCATTGTATGCTTTAAGTATCTCAATACTCAAATTAAAGCTTCCCAAAGATCATGGCCCGGATTGCATGTATCTCTACTCAATCTACTCACCGAGTATGCTATATCAGGCCTTGTAGAGTTCATAATGTACATAAGGCTTCCAATAACTTGTGAATACTCACGTTGAGATATAGTATCACCACTATTTTTCTTTAGTTTGCTATTGGCATCAAAAGGAGTAATTGCATATTTACTTTCCAAATGACCATATTTTCTAAGTGTAGCTTCTATATAATGGGATTGCATAAGAATATAACCTTCTTGGTTTCTTTTGATTTTTATACCAAGAATCACATCAGCTAGACCAAGATCTTTCATATCGAAACTTGATTTCAATATCTTCTTGGTCCAATTTATTATCTCTTTGTTAGTTCCCATTATAAGCATATCATTTACATATAAACACAACATAACGCAAGCATTATTTTGAGTTTTTGTGTAGACACACTTATCACACTCATTTATCTTAAACCCATGTGTGATCAGGATATGGTCAAAATTTTCATGCCATTGCTTTGGAGCTTGTTTAAGCCCATATAACGATTTCACAAGTTTACAAACTTTGTGTTCTTAACCTTTAACCACAAACCCCTCGGGTTGTTCCATATATATTTCCTCATCTAAGTCTCCATTTAAGAACGCAGTCTTTACATCTATTTGATGTATTTCCATGTTATGGAGTGCATCTTTAGAAATCAATAGTCTTATTGAAGTAATTCTTGTCACATGCGAGTATGTATCAAAGAAATCTAAACCATGTTTTTGAAAGTATCCTTTAGCTACTAAACGAGCCTTATATTTGTCAATTGTACTATCTGGTCTTAATTTCTTCTTAAAGATCTATTTGTGCCCAATTGGCTTATTGCCATGGGGCAAATCGACTAATTTCCATGTATGATTTTGCATAATGGAATCTACTTCACTGTTAACTGCATTCTTCCAAAATGGAGCTTTAGGAGTGGACATGGCTTCCTTAACTGATTAAGGTTCTGTCTTAGTTAATAAGGTCAGAAAATCAGGCCCAAAGTTCTTTCAAATTTTTGTCCTTTTACTTCTTCTTGGTTCAAATTCTTCTTCTTCTTGAACTCTAGACGAGGATGAACCATCACCATGTTCTCTAGGTTCGTCATTAACCTCAGATACATCATCATGTAATCTCTTTTTCAAGAAATTAGACTTCCCATTTTGTATGGAAATATATCCTCAAAAAATATTGCATTTATAGATTATATAATAGTATTGACATGTATATCGCACCGGTATCTATCCACGAATCAGTGCGGTCAGATACAAGATTGATTTCAGAAATCATTGCAGCTAGGGCATCCACATCATTTTCAATCAGGTTTGCACGGTTGTTGTTGTTTTGATTTCCAGGACCTTGATCCCTTCGATGGCGACATTCTTGAGCCCTATGGCCTAGCTTTCCACAAACCCAACAACTTCCTTTAATCTTCTTAAAATCCTTGCCTTTCATACCAGGGACAAAGTTCTTTTCCTTCTTCTTAATTTTCTGGAATTTTAGCCTTTGCTTTGATGAACCTCCTTCAACAACATTTGCCTTGGCTTCCATGCTCGAAACCAAGCCATTCTCATTCTTTATGTTATCTTTCTCAATTCTAAGCCTTACGATGAGATCCTCGAGAGTCATCTCTTTGCGTTTGTGTTTGAGATAATTCTTGAACTCCTCCAAGATGGTGAAAATTTCTCAATGAAAGATGCCACTTGAAAGGACTCATTGATCACCATCCCTTCAAAATGAATGTCATGGATGATTTTCTGGAGATTTTCGGTTTGAGAGACAATGGACTTGGAATCAACCATTTTGTAGTCCAAAAATTTGCCCACAACAAATTTCTTTGAACTAGCATCCTTTGTTTTATATTTTTTTTCTCAAGTGATTCCTGAAGTTCCTTGACTGTTTTGAATACCACATGGACATCATACAATGACTCATCTAATGCATTAAGAATATAGTTTCTGCAGAGGAAATAATTATGATTCCAAGCATCTGAAGCCGTCAAAGTTTCTGTAGAAATATTATCTCCTTCTGCACTAGGCACAGTCTCACGCATAACATTAGCCAGATTCAGAATTGTCAAATAAAACATTTTCTGCTACCATCTTTTGAAATCTTTTGAAGTCTCCACCCTTAAATTTCTCAGGCTTTTTAGAATGAAGTTTTAGTTCTTGATTGTTCCATACTATTCGAAGAATGTTGGAGAACAATTCAGAAAATAAATAAAATAACAAAAATAGTGATTCTTTATTAATGAAAAATACTTGTAATACAGATTCTTCATTTGAACAGTATTTTCATCTCACTCTTGTGCTTGTGGTTCTCCGACGCCTGCTCGATCAGGATACAACTATCTAATTCTACAACCCGCACTGGATTATAGAATTCTAGTGAATTGCTTTGTGTGTTTACTCTCTGGAAATTTTTGTACGGAAGAGAAAAAGGAAAATAATGAATCTATTGGAAACTGAGACTGCAAATATATAGGTTGTTTCATACCGTTTCAAATACATGTTGAGCGTATTTGAAAGTGCACAACTTTTTCTAAAAGCTGTGTCTCTTAATCAAAACAATTTTTAATTAATATGTTAATTAAAAACTTAATCCAAAATTAAATTAATGAACTCTGATTAATTTTAACTTCCAAGGCCCCAAGGCTCAAGGCCCAAGGCCCCAAGGCTCAAGGCTCAAGGCCCTTGCCTTGATTAATTAATATTAATTATATTAAGCTATATTACACAAGCCTAATCCACACAATCATAAGGCCCAAGCCTTCAATCCATTACCGAATGGTCCAAATCCTAACTACTAGTATAAAAGACAAAACATATATAAATGCCCTAGGGAAGCCTATGTTCCCGATTTGGGACATGGAGTCTCAAAACTCCAACAATACCCCACATTTTGAGACAACTATTAGGTCCTAGAGAAACTAAGATACGAGAGTAAACAATAGATGTGACATACATAAGGAGAGATGTCTTTTGGACTTGAACCTATCTTAGTATATATTTATCGGATTTACTAGATGACGCAGTGAATATAAAATCTTGAACTGTTCATCTCTGCAGTAAACCAAGACAATAAGAAAAACTGAAGGATATATATGGTTACAATACTGTGGGCTACAATAGTCAATATTGGTATTGCATGTATCACTTTCAACTAATTACTAGAGGCACAAATACGAAGGATATATATGGTTGGTTTCTTCATCTAATTTTGTCTTTTTATCATGATTCATTTCCAACTTTATTATTTGATGGCGACATTACTGTTTAAATTTTCTCCTTTATCAACGACAACACAATGCTAACTTGTTCGTACATATTGATGTTAATATGTTACATTTAGTCTCTTAACGTGCACAATGGTGAGTCCAATTTTGTGTTGCTCAATTTGACTATGACTACTTTATCACTTATCTAATTTCTGAACTCTAACAAAATGAGCAAATTAATTAGAATTGGACTCCACAATGATATGAGTCTAATAATATTATCTCACGCCAATCTGTTATCTGTGTTTGCACTCTTCAAGGGATTGTCTAAGATACCGTTTCACAATTTAGCATGCATTGGAAAGATGTGGTTATAGTACTTAGCAAGGTATAGGAACCCAAATATCAACGAAAGTTAGTACTTTTTAGATGTGGCCAGTTACTACCAATTCTCAAGCATCAATTTTAAATGGGTTCTTTTCGAATCTAATAGCCGTCCCACTGCAAAATGAGGCTTAAGACGAAAATGGAATGAGGTTTTTCTAATTTAGTACGTTAATATAATTTTTTTTCAAAGCAATATGAATTTCAGGTACATCATATGAGATTTATGAGAATTAGAGTTTTTTTTCTCCTTCTTTAGAATTAAGGATTTAAAGTGAGGCGCAAGGCATATGCCTTATTCGCCTTGCCGCTTTGCCGCCTTTGAGCTAGTTTTTTAGCAGATGCTTAAAAGATTTAAGTCACTCTTTTGGTGTCATTATTTTACTTGTTTAGCTTCTAGTTGGGGTTTTGGTTGTAAGAAGGATATAGTCTTTAATTTGTTTTAGCCAGTAAAAATATTAAAAACCATCTTATAGACTCTTACACAATGAGCCAGTTTGCAAGGCCTTCATTACTACAGTTCAAGACAAAGGTATAAACACGAAAATCTTATGACAAATGAGACAAGAACACGTGTACAAATAGACCTGGCATTCGTGTCGTGTTTTCCGTGTTCGTGTCGTTTTCATGTCATACCCGATATCTTAATGGGTCGTGTCGTGTAACACCCGTTAAAATAAACAGGTAAAATGACCCGACCCGAAATCAACCTGGTAATATTAACAGGTAATATGACCCGACCAGTTACCTGTTAATGAAAATATATTTTAAACCAAAAAATATTCAAATGAAAAACATAATACTAAATAAGTATATAAGTATGTATATACATACTTATTTATCTTACGGTTGTTATTTAAGTGAAATGGAATCCAACGGTACAGATTTACTCTCATTTATCTTACGGTTATTATTTAAGTAAAGTCTTTAATAGTTTTTTAACTAATGTAGAAGTGTAAAAAATATATAAACGCTCGTAATGACAAGTTTTACAACTTTCATGAAGAGCTTAACTTCGAAATTCGCCACTATAATCATATAAATCATATATCAAAATTTAACCGTTGATTGTTGTTTACATTTATGCTTCATTTTTCTCATCAAATTTTGTTTTTTGAAAACATGATCTATTAGAGGATGCAAGAAGATGAACGGTTTGGTCCGTTGATATTATATTCAGAGTTTTACGGTTAGTGAAAATATTGCTTGATGTTTATAAAGTTTATACAAACTATATGACATCGACTCATATTTCAGTTAACCGTAAATATCGAAACGTGATATCAAAGATCTGAACCATTCATCTTCTTACATATATACGCCAGATGATCACGTTTTCAAAAAAGAAAATTTAAAAAATGAAATTCAGTAAGAAGAATAAAGTGTAAATGACAATCGACAGTTAAATATAAATTTAAGGTTTATGGATAATAGTGTTGGATTTTGAAGCTGACCCTTTCATGAAAGTTATAAAGCCTGTCACTATGAGTGATTGTATATTTTTTTTTTACATTTTTTACACTTCTAATATAATTATTATTAATTATATTAATTTTGCCCTCAAATAAAAAAAAATCATTCATGAGGGTTTGGAGGATTTTAAAAATCTAAACGATAATGTAACTGTAACCATTATCTACTCGTGGAGGAATAATGATAAATCACGAGTGTTTATAAATTCTTTCACATTTTTCATACTATGTCATCTTAGTTTTTGCCAAGGTTCTAAAAAACGCTAGGCGCTAGTCGGGCGGAAGGCTGGCGCCTAGCGCCTAGGCGGCTAGGCGGTGTCTAGGCGGGTGCCTAGGCGGCCGGCCTAGGCGGATTTGGGTAAATTTCTTGTATATCTTGTAAATAAATGCATATTCACACTTACAAAAAAATTATACTTTGTATGAAATTCATGGATAAGATAATAAAAGAATGATAAAATGCAAAACGAGTATCCAACAAGTCCAAAATTTAAAAACACATTAAGCATATATGTCATATAACCATGGTGATGAGTATTGTAGGATGACACATATACAACAAGTTCACAATTTTAAACCACTTAGACTTAGATAGGAATTTTTTTTTTAATGTCAATAAAAAAAAATAAAAAAAAAGGCCTAGCACCGCCTAGGTCCACCTAGCACCGCCTAGCCCCGCCTAGCCCCGCCTAGCCCGCCTCGCCCGCCTAGCCGCCTAGCCCGCCTAGACCGCCTAGGCGGCCGCCTAGAGCCCATCCGATTTTTTCAACCGATTTGCACAAAAACGCCTCGGACCACCACCGCCTAGGCGGCCGCCTAGGCCGTTTTTTAGAACAGTGGTTTTTGCCTATACAAATACTATACTAGTTTATTTTAACTTTGGACAACAACATGTTAAATAAAATTTATCCTAGTAATGATAATAAGGAACTATCATAATAAAAATAAATAATGACTATTTTTTTTTATAACTTATATAGAATAATAATACAAAACTATATATGTAAGATCCCACATCGCCCAGGGCGTGGATCCTGTAAGCCTTATATGTATATTCCCATCTTTACCTAGCACGATGCCTTTTGAGAGCTCATTGGCTTCGGATTCCACCGGAACTCCGAAGTTAAGCGAGTTCGCGCGAGAGCAATCCCATGATGGGTGACCCGCTGGGAAGTTCTCGTGTGAGTTCCCAGAAACAAAACCGTGAGGGCGTGGCTGGGGCCCAAAGCGGACAATATCGTGCTACGGCGGAGTCGAGCCCAAGATGTGGTGGGGGCCCGGGCTTGGATGTGACAATATATTTAATATAGAATGTATTGTATACATTAATATGGCTATTGTATTTTATAATAAATCTTTTAGTAATTAAACTTTAAAATTATCAAAATAATTTTTTTCTTAACGGTTCGAAACGGGTTACCCACGTGTTATCCGCGTGTATACCCGTTACAAACCTGTTATTAACGGGTCACCCGATAATGACTCGATTAGTTATCTTGTTGACCCGAAACCCGTTATTTTTGTGTCATTTTCGTGTCGTGTCAGAAGCTGCTGGGTCTATGTACAAAGTAAATTTGTATTAATGAATTTGTAAGGTTACAATCTCGGTTTACAAGTTTCCTCTAAGTCGATCTTCGAAAGATGTGTGGATGTGTTGTTTGTTGATCCAAGGGTCGTAATGACTTGATCTTGGATGAACGAATGCAGCAAGGTTTTGGCTCTTTGCAATGGAGGAACTTGCACATGCAGGGGTGCTTGGTGGTTCTTCACAGGATTTGATAAAGAACATGAAGGGTTTTCCGAGCCTGCTTGAGTGTTTGGGTGCTTGAGAGCTTCAGAGTTTCAAAGCTTCAGGGTCCGGGCATGAAATGATTTATGGACCTTTTTCTTTATCTTGGAGCCTCCTATTTATAGACTCTCCAAGCCTTACCCAAGGATGTATTTGGCCTTGATTGTAGGCTTGATTAATTGATGAAAGAACTAGGACTCTATTTGTGGGCCGGTTCGTGATTTGTCTCCTTCAATTAATATTTGATTTAATTAAATTAAAATCAAATAATTCATTTTCACCAAATGTTGACACGTGTCCTTCTTGATGACTCGTCTGATTTTGATGAGTCATATCCATGTGTACGATTTGTGAGACACATGGCGTATGCCACATATGCCCTGGCTTGTCAAAACTTTAATGCGTTGGTGAACATTTATTTCATCGAAATTTCGATGTCTACAAAAGGTCCAAGGTCCAGGGAGGGAGGGAGGAAGATGAGAGTCGAACACTTGTAACAAGCATGACAATTAAAAGTACTTTATCACTGAAACTATGATAGTTCTGACCACCCCATCTTGAGATGAGAAGAATTGGATAATACTTAGAACTCACTAGCAAGTATTCTATGTACTCATTTTCTGATTTGGCCCAATAAAAAAATGACACGTGTTCTTTGTTTTTTAAAGCCTAAGAAAAATTAATAAGAATGTATATTATTTATGTGTTTATTGACACTCTTAAATAGTCATTTAATAGTCATCATTACTTTGTTTGGAATAAATTGAAATGATATGAGTGCAAGATGATTATTTTGGTTGAATAATAGCGCCCACAATTTATCTTACAATGTTTGTTTTTGCAGTTGCAATTGCAGGCGTGAGCGTAACCACATTAGTTAGAGCGTATGCATTCTGCCTAAATCTAAATTCGAATCTCCATCTCCATAGATAATAATAGACCTGAATTCGAATCTCCATCCCCATAGCTAATTTAGATTAGTTTAATGTAAAATATCGTCATTTCAAATGGATAAAAAAGTATGGAGAGCCGAATGAATAAATTTGTGGTTCAAATAGAACCCATATAAACAATATTGGGCCTACTTCCAATTGGAGGGACAAACTTCAAGCTTCATCATGAGTCTTGCCCCCATTTATCAAAGCCCAAAAATCACCAAAAAGGCTAAAAGAAAAGCCCAAACTTAAAATAAAGTTAAGCACCCCCACCTTCAACATCACCAAGTTAAAATGCGATTAAACTTCGGTCGAAGACTTCGATTACTTCAAAACTTAACACAAACACACACTCCGATCAAAAACGTAAAAGCGTTTAACTTACGCCAATCGCTCCCCTCACCACCGCGAAATTTCCACTCCAATTCCTCGCAGAAATCTAGGGTTTCCTTAATCAATCCCAATTCACTGCCATCGCCGAGCGCACCATGAACTGTGAAGTTTGCCAGCTCAAAGAATTGGTATGGTTCTCTCTTTCTCTCTCTCGGTGTTTTTTTTCTTTTTCTAATTTAAAGAAATAATTTTGTATTTGAAAATTGGAGCTTTACTGCTGTTTCAGGAAGTCGAGCACTTTGAGATACGGGAAGTTCTGCGCTGTAAGTGAGCAATAAAAAATCATACTTTCTTTTACATTGAATTTCAAGTTAATCAATTGAATTTCAAGTAATTTAATTTGTTTGGTTTTTTTCAACTTTATCTGCGTATATGTATTAGCTTATGTCTCTTTACTACTGATATCGAAAACTCTGGAGCTTAAAGATTTTAGTATGTAGAGATTGTTTGAACAATTCAACTTCGATACGTGTTTTAGTATAATTGATGTTAAAGTATGTTTCTTTATGTAAAATAATGTTTGCTTAAGTGAGGGAGTGTGTGTTTTCATTCATATTTGTATTTTTGGTTTTCGGGTTTGCAGTGGCCGTCAGTCATCTTTTTATGATTCAATAGCGATATTGAATAATGTAAACCGTACTTCAAAAATCTATGGTTGTAATGGAAGTAAAGAACTTTGAACTTTTCTTGTACATACTTTATTGTGTTCTCTGCCAAATGACAGTCAAAAGTGGGGATCGATAAGTTAAAAAAAGAATACATGTTCAAGGAATTGAGCTTGCAAGTGTGAAAATTTTGTTGCTGGTCATTTCTTAATGTTTAGTATAGCATAGCATAGCATGATCAACAGAACAAATGGGTACTTTTTTGGTCTTTAAAGCCATCTCTGTTCAGGTCTATTAGGTTTTCAGATTGATTTCTAAACAATTATATTCTTCTTCTCAGGTTCTCCTCTAGTTACATAGGATGCAAATTCCTGCACTCACTGCGCTTTCAGTATATTTGTTTTTCATGTCAGCTTACAGAACTTTATACTTGAATGTAGGCATACTTCACACAATTGTGTTTCATCGGGCTTTGGGTCTCGTGCGGCCCAAAGATGTTGATTTAGAACTTTTCGAAATTACATATGTAAGTACTTTCTATGCTCTATACATTGGTTTCTTTTGATTCAGACCTTTTCGAAATATCATTTGTGCACATGCATCTTAGTTAGCAGCAGTTAACTGGGAATGATTTTTTCTTCTCAGTTTATTTGTCCCAGCTTATTGGATGAGTGAGAATGATTATAGGGATCAATATTGTTGTATTGCATGACTTTTCCCTTTAACCAAATAGTACTGCGTTTTGACATCCCCAACTGAATTATACATTTACCAGCATGCTTTTCTTGGAGCACTAATGCCAACTGAAAATTCTTACAATCACAATGAAACTTCAGCCGGAAATTAGTTTTTTCATCATGTTTGTTTGTTTGTCGAAGTTTTGGCATCAGATCCTGTATATTTATATTTTGAGATGAATCTTTATGATTATAATGCTTGCGGATTCTAATCATCCTCAATGTGGGAGTGGGATTGAGCTGATGTGTACATTCTGATCTTAAGCCTCTGATATGTGTGTATTGTGTGTAAATCTTCCTTTTTATGTAGGTGCAATGTGGGGATATTGAACTTGAGAAAAAAATAGATGAGAAGATTGAGCAATTCATTAGTTGGGTAGAGAAACACCCAAACAAGAAAAGTCAGGTTTGTGCTTGCCGTTGGTTTTAAGTAATCATCCAATCACAAGTAAAATTTATCAATTCTTGGAAAGATAATTCTTTTTCAATCATTATTTTGAATCACTTGTTTGATTTCTCAATATATATTTTTCTGAGAAAGTTTCCTAAATTAACTGCCATGATTTGTGATGCAGGTCTGCTTGTCTTTCTTTGAAGTGAAAAACAAACAGGCAACTTGGTTTACGCACAAAACAGAAAGGTTATACTGGGAACAATGGTATATAAATTTGAATGTGGCCCAACACGCGAAAGCACACTCGGGCAAATCTCATAATTCTAAAGTTGTAGTTGATCCAGGAGGTACAATTATTGTGTACTGAATGTGTATTCTCTGATGCTTCACTTTCTGGAAGCTATGCTGACACTGACCTTCATATTTGTTTGACCTACAAGTGCAGAGAGTGCATTGGACGAGAGAATGGCTCGCAGAGCAGCACTTGAAGCATCTCTTCATGAGGTTTTGTTCCAAATAATAAAATTTGTGAATGAGAAGAAAGATCATGTTCCCCCGATACCACATACTGAGGGTGTAGTCTATTTCCCTCATGAAATTACTATCCCAAGGTTGGTTCTGCATTTATTCATTTATCATTTGAAACTTGGTACATATATCTTACATCTTGTCTTTGAGTGAATAAAAGGAATACATAATCATTGGCGCTAAGAATAATTGTTGATATTATATAATGTAACTATCTTTGTAGGATTTTGTCAAGGCAGAATGCGGTTGGTATCATTGACGCTACGGATAATTGTTGATCTTATATAATGTAGTTATCTTTGTAGAATTTTGTCAAGGTAGAATGAGGTTGGTAGTTATCTGATGCCATCTATTGCAATGCAATAATTTTACTAGGAAATGCCTTGCTGCCAGAAAAGATTTTTCTGTTCGTGGAAATAGAATTTTATGGTAGTTTAATATATGTACTGACAATTTTATTTTTATTTTAATTGCCTTACCTCTGCTGAACTTTCCTTGGTTATATATGCCAGTTGTAGTTTTTGTTCATGGTATTGAAAAAGGAGTTCTGTTTGGTCGATAGTATGCTCAGTGAGAGAGCAAGATTGGTTCGCTACGCTCATTTAGGTTGTATTTTGTCACGTCTGTACACTACACACGTGAGCAGATGTACATTTCTTAGCATGTACTTTAAACACAGGGTTGTATGTCTGTCTGCATGAAAAGGTAGGCAAAAAAGTGATGGTTGATTCATAAAATGGATGTCAATGCCATAGAGTCATAGACTGTCCAAATAAACACATGATCAGAGCATTCATTGGCCATATTGACAAGTTGAATTGGCGACGTGCTTCATATAAAAGAAAGGTGAAGACACAGTTGTGGACTGAGTTTGGTTAAAACATAGGATTTAGGAATTAGTGTTGTATGAATCAGTCGAAAAACTGTACGTTTCAAACCTCAACCCTGATGTGGATCCAATTTATTATGACTTACATAAATGTGACTATGTCATACCACTTTACACGTTCCATCCATCTACCAAAACCAGCATGCTGATATAGGTTGGAATGCGATTCTAGTTAATGTACAGGTGAAGCCTATGTCTGCGTTCTTGTTTCTTAACAAGAAGTTGTTATTGTTATTGGTGCCGCTGTCATTGTTATGATTGTTTTAAAAAGTTTCTCTGAATCTCATGATTAGACTGCTGATTTGATATTTGTGTTGCCTTGGTCAGTTCCTCGGATTCTGCATTTGGGATGGACATGATCAAGAGGATGCTGCATACTGGCCATCCAACCATGCTCAGCTGATTATCTGCTTTTGTGAGCGCATAACGTGTTTCTAAGTAGGTCAATTTCCATGTTCATGACGACTTCGAAAGGTCCACGAATGTGTTAAACCGATAATCTTTTATGAGCAAGGTTTGTTTCTATGTAAAGTAAACTCGAAGTGCGTAGATTGTTATTATCTTTATGTAAATATTCCCTTCTTTCACATTCTATCTCCATTCATGTGTGTTCATCCTTTCTGGATCGTCCATTTACCTTCATATATTGAATTGGGGATTTTTCAATCCCGAGGCATGGCAGCTTAAAAGTTTAAGTTGAAACTTTGTACTTAGTATTTTGATTGCAGGACATTTGTGGTACACTCACTCATAGTTATGTGTACAATTTTAGTTTTTCTTTTTATTTTTTTTCTTTTTAGGTGAAACGATAGAAATTTTTGGTCGTAAAAGATAAATGCATTAATCCGATAGTAGGTTACAGGTCAACTCAAAGGAAGGCAAAATAATCCAAATGCAGATGTTTGGGCGGCGGCGGCGGTCTAGCGTAATTAAATAAACTAAAACAAGAACCCAAATTCCTAATTTTTGATCGCAGAAAGCAGCGTTCGTCGTCGTCATTGCCACGAAAGTTTTGCTAGCAGCTACATAAGCAACAAAACTAGAGAAAACGATCGAGTGGTGAAAACGAACAAGACAACACAACACAAAAGTACCAAAGCTGGAACAAGAAGCACACCACATCCAGATTTCTTCACCAAAGATGTAGAACCAAAAGATAGTCACTAAATACAAATCTCATTCACGAATCCTAGCAAATATATACAAACACAGTAACACATGGATAGAAGGTGAGGCTAAGGGGGTCTATAAAATACCCTTACTTTGGCTGAAGCTGCAAAAATTGAGACAGATGGGAAAAGTGATGGGAGATGGAGTTTTCGGTTTGGAAAAGAATGGCCAGAGGAGAGGGAGGGGTGGAGAGAAGGAACATGAAGTCCAAAAGTGAGACAAAGTCTCGGAAAAATTTGAGACAAAGCTCAAGGAAACTGAGAAAAATCTTAGAGGAAAATTGAAAAAGAGAGAAGAGGATTAAGGGAAAGAGGGATAAAGGAGAACAAAGAACTTGGACAAGGATAGCCACTAGCACCCAAGCCAAAGGCTGGGGCCAACGGCAAAGGAGTTTGCAAGGTTGAGAAACCAGAGAATGTCTCACTCATTTTTTGCTTAAAAAAAAAAAAAAAAAAAAAAAAAAAAAACTTGTTAATTGGTGATCATGATTCATAAACTATAGCAATTTTATTAGAACTGTACGAGGGCATCCTATTAAATTTATTACGTTCTCAACCAAAAAATTTGTCCAAAGCAAAAGAAGAAAAAGTCAACTTGGCCAAATTTAATAGCCTTTATATCGATCAATATGTAAGTGTGACAAGTACACAAAGCAGAGAAAATCGATACAGTTAAGCACACAAAATTTGGAGAGTTTTTTAATGCACTCGAAACACAAAATGATATATTATGTGTCATAATATAAGTAAAAAGATGATATATTTTTTAGTGTCGTCTATTTATATTATGACACGTTTACCGATTTGTGTTTCGAGCTACTGAAAAATTTCTTTAAAGTTGTACAATCTTTATGGTTTCTGTAATTTTAAGAACTATCTACCACCTTGTTTCTCTGCATATTTTTTTATGTCAACATTATAAAATAAGGAAAACTAATGAAAAGGGCTTGAAAACTTTGAGTTTTAACGATAAGGACAAAATAAAGGGTAAAGTGAATAGTACCAGGTTTGACTTTTTAATGTAAAAATGTGATTTTTCATTAAAGTGAACAGTACCGTGGGCTTTTCGTTAAAACTCCCTATAAAATATTGTGTCAAAAGATGAGGTGATGGAAATGACTTTCCTTATAAAAGAGTTTTTTTTCTAGCATTTCTCCACTATAAATTCAAGGGGTGTGCTATCCACACATTTTTTTTTACTTCTTAAACACCTTTTGTTGATTTCAGTCTTTTAATCTTTTTTAATTCATTCGATCCGACAATAAAAAATTTAAAAAGTATGTGAATAGTAAAAAGAGATGTGTGAATATCATACCCCTGAATTCAATCGTGCCAACTATATGTTCAATTACTTCATTACGTGTACAAGCTTCTATCTTGATTTCACGTCAGATGTCGGTATAATAATTCCATCGCACCAAGACAAATTTCCAAATAATTTCAAATTATTAAAGTTTCATGACACGTCTTTGAATGAAAATCTTATGTGTTTCCTCCCCCACCACTGAAAATATTTGAGATTTGAGACGCCAACTTTAGCGTGATGAAGTTATAACTTTAACCAAATGTTTTTGTACAGTTTATTTTAACAAAAAAAAAATCATATTTTTACATTAAAAAATTAATTTTGATATTATTTACTTTACTCTTTATTTTATGTTTATTATTACAAGGGTTTATATCACAAATGGTCCTTGAAATTGACCCCATCAATCATGATGGTCCCTGAAATTGAAAATCGATCAATGTAGTCCCTGAATTTTAACTCGCGAATCAATGTGGTCCTTCTGTTAGTGTTCCGTCCAAATTAACTTTAAAAAAAGGTTAGAGAACCAATTTTTCATGGTAAAATGATCAAAAATAACTTTTCTTTTTTCCATCTTCATTTTTCTCTCAATTTTTTCATGGATTTGGTGCTAAAACTAAAATAACAACAAAAAAAAAAGTGGTTCTCTAACCTTTTTTTGGTCATTTTACCATGAAAAATTGGTTCTCTAATTTTTTTTTAGTGTTAATTTGGACGGAACACTAATAGAAGGACCACATTGATTCGCGAGTTAAAATTCAGGGACTACATTGATCGATTTTCAATTTCAGGGACCATCATGATTGATGGGGTCAATTTCAAGGACCATTTGTGATATAAACCCTTATTAAAAATTCAAAATTTGTAAACTTTTTTTTATTAATTTTCCTTTATACAAACGGTCTAATAAGATTTTCACATAATACAATTTGAAGTTTCCAAGACGGGACAAATTTTCCTTTAATTGACACAAGGTGGGTTCTAGCAGAAAGATTGAGAATACAGTTAACAAATATGGAAAGATAAATTACATTCAAACATTTCGAATTGCTTGTAAACATATTTTTAATATTTTTTGACACACCACTAACATTTAGTAAAAAAATATTAAAAATTAAAAATAAGCGTTAAAAGTAATTTGAAGTGAGAATACAATCTCTCATTTGGAAATAAGACGCGCCTGCCATCCATATCCTCTGGCGTCTGCTTCTGTTTGTTTCTTGTTCTCCACATTGCTGTATATATGTTCGCACTGCTTTCTCATAAGCTTACTATCAAGGAATATGGAGAATGCAAAGCACTTCGTTTTGGTTCACGGCACTTGCCATGGAGCATGGTGTTGGTACAAGCTTGTTGCCCTACTCCGACACGCCGGCCACCGCGTCACCGCGTTGGACCTCGGTGGTTCTGGGATCCATTCCAACCAGATTCATGAGGTCACTTCCATTTGGGATTATGTCCAGCCATTGATGGAGTTCTTGGGTTCTATTCCTGAAGATGAGAAGGTGACATTGGTAGGTCATAGTTATGGCGGCCTTCCTATGTCTTTAGCCATGGAGATGTTTCCTCAGAAGATTTCGGTTGCAGTTTTTGTCACAGCCTATTTGCCTCATTACACTTTCCCCCCCGGAGTCCTCATACAAGAAGTATGTAATTTTTGCATTTATGTTTATATTTTGATTCATTTGTTACATTTCTGCTTCAAAAATGCTGATCGATATATTTGGTGTCGTTTTCATAACCATCTTGTTTTGAGTTTAAACTAGCTCAAAACTGAAATGGTTGTCAAACAAGCTCTAATTTTCTTTTCGCTTTCTAACTTTTTTGTTTATGTGATGGAAATCAAAGTTCTTGAAAAGGACCCCGGCGGAGTCGTTATTGGATTGCCAGTTCACATTTGAACAAAATAACCCGGAAAATCAGTTGACTTCAGTTCTGTTTGGTTCACAATATATGGCAGCCAAATTGTACCAGCACTGCAAACCAGAGGCTAGTTTTCTTACCTTACCCCAGATTAAATCCTAGTGTCCCAATGGTTGATTAAAACACAGTCGTATTGGTTTTATCTTTGCATGCAGGATCTCGAACTAGCTAAAATGTTGATAAGGCCATCTGGGATGTTCTTGGAAGACATGAACAAGGAAGGGTTGCTTACAGAAGCGAAATTCGGGTCGGTAACTAGGGTTTTTGCAGTGTGTGAAGAAGATGAGGTGATGAAAGAAGAATTTCAACGGTGGATGATTGAGAATGGTCCGAATGCAGAAGTGAGATTGATTAGAGAAGCTGGCCATATGGTCATGCTAACAAAGCCTAAAGAACTTTGCCAATGCTTATGTGAAGTGGCTATGAAAACACCATAAGATGTTTTCAGATCTTCAATAAACACCATAAGATTGTAAAGGGCACACTCTTTTGTCTTTTCTAGTTTTTTCACATTGCTACTCAATGTTCTACAGTGTTATCAATTTCAACATTCTGACGTTTTTGATTGTATGTTTTTCCGTTAACTACTTACGTGACTCATTTCCAAAAGGCAATCAAACACCACAACATCTCGTTAAGGGGATTTTTTTGTAAGAAATTTATTTCCCCTGCACAATTTTGGTCTAAAACAAAACGTAATTGTCAAGGCAATTACCTAGCGAACCCTAAAGAAGATCTAACCTCACATTACTCTATCAGATAAAAAAAAAAGGACCGGAAAATATTCTTCCGAAAATTCCCTTAACGAGATGTTGAGGCGTGTTCTCATTGTCTTTCACTTTTTAGGTAGGCAGGTAAGGGAGGAACATATCCAGCTAACACACAAAAGGATGAAATTGGTAGCATTTCAAAATTGTGTAGCAATATGAAAAATTTAAGTCATGGCATTTTCAAAAATCATCTAGAACATGGAGTATATTTTCACACATCTCCTTTTTTTTTTTTCTTTTTTTTTTTTTGGTGTGGATAGGGGAAATAACAACTACACACTTTTTAGCTCATTTACACACTTATCTTTATTTTGGTCATCAAATTGAATAAACTAAAAGAAAATAATGTATAAAATTTAATAATGGTGTGTAGAAAGAGAAAAGAGTATCATGAATATGACTTTCCCTTCAATATATATTGTAATCTCTACTATATATGTAGTGTGTTGTTTAGGTACATATAATGAAATTATGAAAATTTGGCAGTTGAAAGATACAGAACAAGCATTTGACAAAATGCTATTTTGATTTAGTCTCTTTCCAGTGTTGGTGCATGCACTGCATAGCTAGGTTGCATTAAGGCCACTGATTTTATATGGATAACTTCCCAGAAAAAGAAAAAAAAAATAGTGACAAATACATGTGTCACGCACATACAGGTCATATGGAGTATAAGTGGTATAATTTTAATAAAGAGAGTTTTAACGAAAAGCTTCCGGTACTGTTCATTTTTAACGAAAAACCACTTTTTTACCTTTACCTGACACTATTCGTTATACCTTTAAAAATGACTTTTCGTTAAAAGAGAAATTTTTTTGGACTTTTAATTAGTTTCTTTTTAATAAACGGAAAATGGCAAAACATATTGGACCCACGAAAAGCACTGTAGTTCAATTAATGGATCCAACAATTGCCACATATATAAAAAACAATTGTCAAATATATATATATATATATATATATATATGCATGTGACTTAGAGTGTTTATTATTCCAATTTAGAGTTGAGAATATTATTCAACTTCAAAAAATGAAGTATTATTCTAATCGTTGCTACTTTATTTATTTATTTATTTATTTATTTTCAAAAGATAGAGATATATTAGAGTTGAATAAAAATGTTTACATCCTGAGTTAGAATGCTAAACAAAAATTTCGGACCATTACAATATCATACAAAAGCTCGACCCTTCTTAAATATAAACTTAGCCATCGAGTGAGCAGCACAATTGCTCTCCCTAGACACAAACATGAACGTTACAGAGGTCAACCTTCGCCTTAGAAGCTCAATATTAGCTCAATATTAGCGTTCCAAGTCAAATAATGTCTTTAGTGAAGGATTGTGAAAGTTGGAAGAAAATTAAAACGTGTAGTTTTATTTGGAAGTGCGTATCTTCTCTGTGATCGTTGATGGGTTGAGAAGTCACTAGGTGGTGTCCAATAACATCATGGTAACCATTATTTAGCCGCCAGCACAATGGACAATGATAAAGTGATGGAAAAGCTTATCGTCAAAAGAATTGTGAGTTGGATATTTTGGAGGAGGATTGGCTGCCCTTTCATTTCTGGTGCCCTTCCGTGCCCTCTTGTTTGTGTGGTCACGGTTAAACCACGTCAATATTTTATATTACTATTTATTTTTATCTTATTATCTCTATAAAAATAATATAAAATATTGACGTGGCTTAACCGTGACCACACAAAACAGGAGGGCACGGGAGGGCACTGAAAATGGGAGGGCAGACAATCCTCCTCCGGATATTTTTCCTTTGGGACACCGGCCTCATCTTATCAAAAGAAAATTTCAAAGAAAATCAGATGATGCTTGGGTATTTATTGACTATGTAATTTAAAGATGATGTTTGGTTGCGGTTTTCGAAAAGAGGTGTTAGTTTTAATTGGACTTTCGAAAGGAGACGTTAATTTCGAGAATTATGGTTTGTTAGTCAGGATTTGGAAAAGAGGGTTTGTTTAGTTGGTATTTCAAAAAGATTAGCGCTAGTTCTAGTTGGGCTCGAAAAGAGGCATTATTACCGACATATTATGATTTATTAAGCTTTCGAAAAGATCAACATTAGCATATCAAGGAAAAATTTAAGATATCAGTGAAGATTTCATGCACGTGTGACTCACTAAATGCATGGTACCACGTGAGGGGGGTTTTGAATTACTGAGTTTGAATTAGGTTTTATTTCTTTATTGGTAAACTCATGATTCCACATCATGAGTTTGAGGGTGTTGGAAAATATTAAAGAAAAATAGACCAAATTTTTTCGTGGTAATTGTGGTGAGACCTTAGTTTTAATCTGCCCTGAAGTGAAAAAACTATTAATCATGGCCCAATGATCAAGTCCTTTTGAAATCTTAGGCCGAATTATAATTTCTTTCAAAACTCTATCCCCATAAATGGGTAAAGAGGTCAATTCCGTTCATTGTTATAGAAAACTTTATAAAAAACGCACCCACCCATCTCAGCAACGAAATTGTTAGAGTACACTCGAAAAGCAATTGACGCTACAACACATAATTAGTTATTCGTGGCAACCTAATGTCAAGTCGCCAATGACAAAGGAAAGTGAGAGCGTATGTCGGTCAAATACATGACCTTACAGCAGATTAGGAAGGTTCATTAGTGTTTGGGGCGAGTCCAAGGAATACCTTAAGTTATAGGACGAGACTGCAAGGAGGTTCCAATCCTGAGATACGCACATTGCGGATCTTAAGTCCTAATGACGTTCCCAATCATAATATGGAGATACATGAAACCTGTCATCTTCTAGGTAATCATAAAGGTAGATATTCATGGAGCCCATAGAAAATCTACTTCCATAAGTCTTTGCCCAAAGCAATATACTTGAGATACATCGGAGCGATCATGTCTATATATGTAGAGTTTGACAATTAGTTCCATGCTCTAAATTACATGATCTGAATATAGTAGACAAAAGAATAGAATTGCATTGTAACCATAACTAAGGTTCAAAATATATGTTATATGAATTCAAACATATTTTGATTAATCTAGCTACCTCGAAAGCCATTACTAGATATTACTATTTAGTTTGTGGATAAAGTTGAATTAGAATGGTTTCTAGTTATGTAAATGAAAAAGGTTAATGAATTGAAAAATGTTAATGAAAAAAAAAAAAGAAAAATGTATGCAAAGTAAAAATGAGTGTGTGAAAAGAACTTTTCTATAAAAATTTGAGTATAATCCTGAAGTGGTCGAAAACAAAAATGACTCAAACAATTTTTTTCTTCAACCCCCAAAACTGGGCTGGGCCAACCTATCCAGTCTCCCACGTAGATCCGTGCCTGGTTGATGTTTGGGTTGTAAAACTTGGGAAGCCATGGCCGTGTAGTGGAAAGTTATATCTAGTTTGTAGTTAGAGAGTGGAATTTTCGTATATACATACATTTGGGGTTGGGGGCAGCCCAACTTTCTCATCATTCGTAGGTATTATTTTTCCCTTTGCTTTGATATTTCAATTCCCAATTATATGCTATGGTATTCCTTTGTTCATACTTCTATACTATTCATGTGTGCTTACTTTTCATACGGCAACGTTTTAGATGCACTGATTTCTTTTCTTGTTATGCAATATGCAGGGATCATGTTTTGTTAAATATGACATTGTTCGCATGCTAAACTGAAACCTTAACTATTATTTTTCCCCTTTTCATAAAAGTAGTTTTAGATAGATTGGCGGTGTCTCAATATGGTGATAGGGGATGGAAAAATATTACCTGAGCTAGCTCACTCGTTTCCTATCAAGGTTTGGATAAATTAGAACTGAAGGGTAAGATGGTGGGGGTTGATGCACACTATGGCTGTCGACCTTCAACGCAATTTGTCGAGGAGAAAAAGCAAATTGATACATGTCAAACCATATCCTCAACTCCCATGTTATTTCTAGCCCAACCAGGGATTTCAACTAAGAAACACACAGTTAATATCACTTAGAGTTCAGCCTAGAAAGAAGCTGTATCACACTTTAATTTACAAACAAAGAGCTCAACATGTGGAATTTCCCCCCTTTATGAGGAAGAAACCCTAATTCAGGAGACCCAATACTTAAATACCATTGTAATTGAAGTTCTTAATCCACAATCATGAGACTATATCAAATAGAACGAAGAGCCAAGTCGAGTCGGAGAACAGGTGACAAATCTGTAGAAAACGATGACATCGGGGACCAAGTGGTACCGTCCTTGATTTTACTCTATTTTAATCTTGAAGGTACAAAATGACCAAAATATCCCTAGAAGGGTACGTGTTGACTTTCGTTGACTGGTATTTGTGACACATATAAACTATTGTTTTAGTGTATTTTCGTAGTAATCGTTGTTACGAACGCGCAGGCAGAAGCGGAATGAGAATCAGACTAAAAACAAAGTTTTTACGAGACAATGAATGCGAGAGCATTTTCGTAAATTCACTCAATTTAAGAAGAATTCTTTTGGTTTGTTTGGGTTCCAACTTCCAATGGGACTCACGTTCCTCTCCCATTTTCCAAAACTCTCTCTCCTTTTCTTCTTTCCTTCACATGTTTTTTCCCTCCCCAAGAGCCACACACAACCATCACAGTCAGCGAGTTTTAACCCCATAAAAACCACCATCTTCATCATCTCCAGCTCACCTCAAGTTCAAAGACCTTATTCTTGCTGGAAAACATAAAGCCGAGCCTCGGACCCTCGACTTCGACAATGCTCGCGAAATTTTGATGAGGTTTTCTCATTTGAGGCGTAGATGTGAGCAGTTCCAAAGGCTCTAGAGAACATGCCCATCTAGAGGAAGACTTCATTGAGGACTATATTTAGTAGTCGTGACAGTGATCACATCAGACATCGATTCCAGCAGCTTTGACATTTTCCTACTAAGTATGGTATTTACTCAACTTATTCATAAGAGTTGTATTTGGGTAATTATGCTTTGAACCCATTGTTTTGCATGTAGTAAAGGGTCTGAGACCCATTAGGTGTGGCCTTTCAAGGATTTGCTGGAATAAAGGTGGTTGTTTGCAAGTATTTTAATTGGGCTCATCCCTATTTTAAGAGAAGCTCTACCAAAATTTCGATAGATTTTAATAGTTGAAAACTTTAGTTATGACTTCATGCATATCATGGCTTCATCACCTATCGAGGTGATGGTCAACAAGCCTCGATTTTGGTGTTCACTAGACATTAGGGTTGGGGTGTGTTTTTGAAAGAACAATATTCATTAAAATCAACTTGAACACGTACAAATTGAGGATAATATGCATAATAGGCCTCGATAAAACCTTGATGGGACTTTCAACCCGGTCGAAGGGAAAATAGTGTCTCGCATGACAAAGGAACCTATCATCAAATGAAAAAAAATCAAATTACAAGCTTTCTTCAAACAAAACATCTCTAATCAAGTCAGGGGGATCTTCAAACCATAGAACCGACTCAATCCTACCCACTAGGGCTGGATACGGGTCGGGCCGAGGCGGGTCCAACAAATTCTAATACAGGAATCGGACCTAACCCGGCCCGTTTGAAACGGGCCGGGTCCACGGGTCCTTTTTTTTTCCTCCTCTTTTCTTCTTCTTTAGCTCTCTCGAATCACGATCGTTCGTCGTTCCAGGAGATGTTGGAAATAAGAGAGCAGTCATGTTGTGATAGATTAACAAATCCAAATAATAACAATCAAATCGAACAACAAATTTGAAAATTACATGCACTGCACATCAATTCTTACATACATACACACACACACACACACACACACACACACACACATACATATACATATACTCACAACACAATCGATTCAGATTCAATTTAATTCAACAGAAGTTTCAAACTCAGTCGATTCAAATTCAATTCAATAAAAGATTTGAAATTGGAACATAACAGAGGTCACGGTTCAAGAACCCAACAAAATCCCTAAATCTAGAAAACCCTAATTTAATTTTCAATCCTAAATTCCTAAAACGTAATACTTTAAAATTGAAGAGGACAATGAGTAGAGTCGTGCGCTGCAAATATGGGTCAGGTCAGACGGAGGAGATGATTGGGAGCGTTCCGGACCACCTCATGCTCCGCCATCTCTGACGCGAGGTTGAGGTATGGCTTGAAATCAACAGGACCCGATTCCGGCGTAGGACTCTGCCACGCTCATGCTCCGCCGCGATCGGGTCGATAAGGAGTCTTTGGAGGTGACATACGTCAGCACCGACAGCGTGAAGGTCACCGATGAGGTTGAATTCGAGGTGTACAAGAACAATGACATGGTTCTTCTGTGTAGGTCTATGGAGCGGATGGAGGATGCTTGGCTTAATGGAAATGCGGGGGGATTGGAGAACGATTCGAGCACGAGGTGGAGTTAGGAGGAGAGATCGAGCTCTGAGACTGAGTGAAATGAGAATACTCTGTGTGTGTGTGTGTTTAATGGATACGGTTCGGGCTGGAGGCCCGTGTATTTAGGAAACTGGACCCGCCCCGAACCTCCAATACCCGCCCCTACCCGCGGGCCTAGAGCCCGTTTGCCCACCCCTATTACCCACAACCATACGAGCTAGTCGATGAGCCGCATAATTACCAGTCATTTGCACATAGTTCAACGATATTTGAGGGAACAACTTAATAGAATAACAAAGGTCCTTTATTATAGGCCCCAGTAAGGAGCAATCTTTATCCTGTCTCTTCATGGCAGCCAATGACAGACTCGAGTCACCTTAAAAAATTATACCCACACCGCTTGAGCAGAAATCTAGTGAGAACATCAGAGCTTGACAAGCAGCAAGTCACTCAGCATTGAAATGCGAGCTTATCCTATCACTAGAACCTACTGCTACAGCTATGAAAACTCCCTCATGATCCCTCAACACCATACACCTCTTAATTGTTGTTTTCTCTATGCTCCATCAAAGTTGCACTTCACCTAGCCAAAATCAGGCCTTCTCCAACTTTAGGCAGAACAGTTGACCTTCTTCGAACCCGACTTATGCCACTTTTAATACTCCTGCAACAAACTCTCCAATCAGACTACCAACTCCTTAAAGATGAAGATGCCACATCATGACATAATGACTATATTTTGTTATTAGTTGTTATAAATTTGTTACAATTGTAATTAGTCTTAGATAGTTGATAGTCAATAGTTAAAGACTATATATATGTGTGATGTATTATTCATTTGTTAATTAATGAGAAAATACACTTTCCAAGAACTCTGAGTTTCTATATGGTATCAGAGCCTTTTGCCTCACGGCTAACTCGATATTCTCTTCCATTTTATCTCTCTGATTCTTGATATGTTCTTGTAATCTTTGCATCAAATTGCAATGGCTTCTCCCTCAGATTCTTCTTTTCCTCATGAATCTCTTCAAAATTCAGCCCAAAATCTTTCGTCAAACCCTAATTTGTCGAATTTGTATGCTTCTCTCACCATTCAGAACATCGGCAGTATGGTCCTAATCAAGCTTAAAAGATCCAACTATCTTCCATGGCGTGTTTGCACTGATACTTCAACGCTACATGCTTCTCGGCATTGTTGACGGTATTGAGCCATGTCCACTGCCTTTGCTTCCAGATCGCTCCCTCAATCCTGCTTTCGAGATTTGATATGAAAAAGATCATAATCTTCTGATTTGGCTCAATTCTACTATCTCGGAGGATGTAATTCCTTTCACTGTTGGTATATCTTCATCACACGACCTTTGGATCAAGCTTGAACAACGTTTCGGTGGAGTCTCTGATGCACACATTCATCAACTTCGGTCTCGTCTTCAAGAAATTCATAAAGGTACTTAGTCTATGGCATATTATCTTCAACAACTGAAAGAAATCTCCGATTCTCTCTCTGCTACTGGTGCACCAATATCGAATCGAGATTTAATAGCGGTTACTCTTGTTGGTCTACCTGATGAAGTTGAATCATTCATTGATTCTGTCATGTTATGACTCTCTTCCACGTCTCTGGATGAGTTACATGGTCTTATACTCACGAATAAGTTTTCAATGTCCCGTCGCAAGAAACTCTCTTCTTCCAGCACTAAGCCTTTTCAGGCGTTTTCTGTTCAATCTTAACCGCCTCTTCTCCCAACTCCACTGCCTCAAGTTTATGCAGCTCAACCTCAACATTCTTTTCACTTTACTTCTAATCGTGGACAGAATAATAATCAGGGAAATCAATATCACAATACTGGTCATTTCAACAATAATCGTAGTCATAGAGGGACTTATCGTGGACACTCCTCTAATCCAGTTAAATCACAATTCTGGAAATTCAGTTCCTTGTCAAATCTGTGGCTCTACCAGTCATGAAGCCATTGACTGCTTTGATCATATGAACTTGACATTTCTGGCAAGATTCTTCCTGCAAAACTTGCAGCAATGTGTGCGCATTGTAGTTCTAAGTCTTCACCATCGTGGCTTCTGGATTATGAGGCTACCTCTCACATTACCAACGATATAGCCAACATCTCTTCACCAACAGCACCTTACATTGGGGAGGACAAAGTTTACAAAGATGATGGTAAAGGTCTCTCTATACACCATATTGGTCATTCTTCTTTGCATTCATCCAATGCTGCTTTTAAATTGAGCAATGTGCTTCATGTTCCCCAAAATGAAACATAATCTGTTATCTGCATCTCAATTCCTTAAGGATAACTAATGTGCTTTAACTCTTGATTCAGATGGCTCTATTGTAAATGATTGTGTTACGGGGAAGACATTTTTTTGCAGGGTCCATTTAAAGATGGTTTCTACCATTTGCACAGCTGTTCCTCCACTGGTCAATCTCATGGTTCATCCACTGGTTCTTCTCAGGCTCTTGTTAGTGCTAAAGGTTCAGTCAAACTCTGGCACAATCAACTAGGACATCCTTCTTCTGCTACATTTCGAAGAGTAGTTTCTACTAATACGCTTACTATTCAAGGTACAAGCTCTGTTGATTTCTTTTGCTCCAAATGTGCTATAGCTAAAAATCACAAACTGCCATTTGGTTCATCAACTACATCAACCTCACATTCTCTTGAACTATTACACTATGATTTGTGGGGACCAGCTTCTGTTACTTCAGTAAGTAGTTTTAGGTATTATTTTCTCATATAGTTGATGATTTTAGCAAGTATAGCTGGTGTTTTCCATTGAAGGTGAAATCAGATGCATATTATACTTTTGTACTGTTCAAAGCTTATGTTGAGAATATTGTTGGTAATAAAATCAAGATCTTACGTTCAGATTCATGGGGTGAATTTACAAGCTCACTGTTTAAATCATTTCTTCATACTCATGGCATTGTGCATCAACTCAGTTGTCCACACACACTAGAACAGAACGGTTGTGTGGAGAGAAAACACAGGCACCTTGTTGAGACAGATAGGACTTTGCTAGTTGAATCCAGTGTCCCACATCAATATTGGGTTGAAGCATTAACCAGTGCCATTTATCTTATTAATAAGCATCCTATTTCTAGCAATACTAAATCACCTTGGGAGCTGTTGTTTCACAAATATCCAGATTATCCCAAACTTAAAGTCTTTGGTTGTAGTTGTTGTCCATGGTTAAAACCATATATTTCTTTTAAGCTTGATGAGAAAAGCAAGAAGTGTGTTTTCTTGGGCTATAGCTTACAACATAAGGGTTATAGATGTTTGGATTTGGAGACTAATAAGGTTTATATCTCAAAGCATGTCACATTTGATGAAGTCATATTTCCTTTTAAAGATGTTTAACCAATTTCATCATCTGTTGATCATTCCACAACTTTGTCATCACCTATTGATCTCCACTTTCCTTTGCCCCCTACATCTATGCCTACTGCACCTATACTTACATCTACACCTACATCTACATCTACATCTACATCTACATCCAATTTTTCTTCATCCTCTTTGCCTATGAACCTTGCACCCCATATACAACATAGTGCATCTTCACAGTCTGTGTAACCTCAACACCCTGTGCCTTTTTCTCAACCTGCACCAAATGTTCATCCCATGGTCACTAGATCCAAAAATGGCATTTACAAACCTAAGGTCTCCACTGCCACTAAGCATCCATTTCGTCCTTCCACATACATTATTCCTACTACTTATCTGCAAATTGGAGATTGGCAATGCAAAATGAGTTCAATGCTCTCTTGTCTACAGGTACTTGGACCCTTGTTCCTTCCTCACCTTTTCAAAATGTAGTTGGTTGCAAATGGGTCTTTAGAATTAAAAAGAACCTTGATGGATCCATTGAAAGGTATAAAGCACGCTTAGTTGCTAAAGGTTTTCATCAAAATGAAGGTCTTGACTATCAAGAAACCTTTAGTCTAGTTGCAAAGCCTGTCATTATTAGACTTTTGTTATCATTTTCTGTTCAATTTAACTGGTTTCTCAATCAGTTGGACATAAGTAATGCATTCCTTCATGGTGACTTAAAGGAAGATGTTTTTATGATCCAACCTCCTGGTTTTCAAGATCCCAGCAAGCTATATCATGTTTGTAAATTCAGAAAGTCACTTTATGGACTTAAACAAGCTCCAAGAGCTTGGTTTGACAAGTTGTTTCAAGCTCTCAAATCTCTGGGCTTTAGTTAATCTTTATCTGATGCATCTCTGTTTGTCCTTAAAGCTCATACTCTAGTTATAGTCCTAGTTTATGTTGATGATATTCTGGTTAGTGGTCCTGATTCTAATATTTGCAAGCAGTTCATACAACAACTGAGCACTTTATTTCGTATCAAAGATCTGGGGCCATTGCATTACTTTTTGGGTTTAGAAGTCAAAAGAACCAGTGATGCTTTGTTTCTTCATCAAAGCAAGTACTTGCTTGATTTGTTACAGAAAACAAGCATGGCTAGAGCTAAACCCTGTTGTACTCCTCTTCACTCAACCAAATTGGATCACAGTGGTGAGTTTCTTGCCAACCCCACTGAATATCGATCTCTTATGGGTGCTATCCAATACTTAACTTGGACACGGCCTGACATTTCCTTTGCAGTAAACCAGGTCTGTAAATTCATGCATGCACGTACTGTTATTCATATGCAAGCAGCCAAATGCATTCTGCAATTTCTCAAAGGAACAATTGCTCATGGTATCTGGTTTAAGAAAGGTTCCATGCACTTGTCAGCCTACTCTGATGCAGACTGGGCTGGTTGTCTCTATGATCAAAGGTCCACAAGTGGATCTTGTGTTTTCTAGGCACAAATCTCATAAGTTGGAGTGCCAATAAGCAATCAACAGTGGCTCGTTCATCCATTGAAGCTGAATGTAAATCCCTTGCTCACACTGTTGCAAAGGTTACTTGGATATGCAAAGTACTCAAAGACTTTGGTTTTCACTCATCTCAAAAACCAATTCTCTGGTGTGATAATATCTCATCAATCTCACTTGCCTCTAATCCTAGATTCCATGCTCGTACTAAGCACGTGGAGATTGATTACAACTACATTCGTGAGTTAGTTCTTGCCAATTTGGTTGCAGTGAAATATGTTTGTAGTTAGGACTAAATAGCAGATATTCACACTAAATCTTTGTCTAAGAGTAGATTTATGTTTCTGCAGTCCAAGCTCCAAGCTTTCTCTTGGAACCTTTGATTATTCCAAGTTCAGCTTTAGGGGGTGTAAAGATGAAGATGCCACATCATGACATAATAACTATATTTTGTTATTAGTTGCTATAAGTGTGTTACAATTGTAATTAGTCTTAGATAGTTGGTAGTCAATAGTCATATATATGTGATGTATTATTCATTTGTTATTTAATTAGAAAATACACTTTTCTTCATCTCTAAGAAAAGCTCTCTCCAAGAACTCTGAGTTTCTATACTCTTGTGGTGACATCCCAGCCCCATTCCAAACGACATCGTTCCTGTTTTTCCACAACATCCAAGAGATCATCAAACATAACTCAAACACTGAGGACAAAGAGTGAAGAGCAATGGTTAATAACCATTGCATGAACTGATGGGCACCCGCATTCTCAAAATTGAACCCAGGCCACCAAACCAAACAATCTTTGCAAAGCTGCACGCCCACAAAACATGTTCTGTTGACTCACCAAAAGAACCACAAAACACACAAAAATTATCCAAAATTCACTCTCTGCTTAATAAGGTTAGATTTTGTGGTGAGAGCCTCCATACATGCCTTCCATACACAAATCTTAACCTTGCCTGGTACATAGGCATTCCACAACTTCCTCCACAACTTATCTATCACATCATCAGAAATTGAATTAGAGAAATTTGCACCAACCCCTCCAGGAGAGATGTGTAAGGTGAGACCTTGATGGTGAGGTCAAGATGGTGAGGCGAAATTTGGCAGGTCAGAGAGGTCACAATGAAGGAGGTGTTCGTGGAGCACGTGAGAGGAGGGAGGTGTATTGAGGTCAATCAAGCCAGAGGGTGAGCGCGACGACGAGTAGGTGAGCGAGGTGTCAGATGTTTGACGTCGAAAGGAGATTATTCTAGTTTGGAGGGTGATCGATAAGGTTGAGGTATCAAGTTTGAACTTTGGAGTCTAGGGACTGGAGGCAGGGTATGAGTTTGGAGTCTAACGATGCTGTTTTAAGGTTTAGATGTTCAGTTCGGTTCACTATCCTAAGCTTTGAACGTAGAATCGAATTAATAGAATTTGATTCAGTTTTGTTTCTTTAATTTTGTTTGATTTTTTTTCGGTTCAGTTTTTCTGCTTCGGTTCGGTTCGATTTTATTTTTTAATTTTATTTTTCGAATCTACCCTACATCTCATGGTATACTCCTTATAAATCGATTTGTAAACGGTATATGCCATGAGATGATACCTTATCATTTCATACCATTGGAATATTTAACATTTATTTTTATTTTTATTCGCACTGAAGGTATCCGCACTCATTCCGGTTTTGAATTTCCTAGCAAGGCAATTTGTTGGTTTACAAGTGATTTCCAATTAGATTTAATATTGACTCGACTTTTCAGAAGTTGGAAACTTGTCCTTACGCGTTACGCCAACTTGACCCACCAACCAAATCAATTTCCTTTCCTGAAACGGTGCTACCAACTTGACTTGGTGACATTGTTAGGATGAGAAGTCAACTGAATATCCTTTCCAGACGCCTCTTATTAAATTTCCCTGACATAAAACCCAACCCTTACATAAAGGAAGTATCATCGCCAGTGATGGCTGTTGTTATACTGGGCATCACACAAGAGGATTTATATTTTGACTCTCTTAGGCAAGTGAATTGGAAATAGAATGAAATGGGTTGATTGCAATCTTATTTATAGGCAACCAAAGGGTATCACTCAAGTCAATAGGTACAACTCTTGTTAAATTGTTGTAACCCTTACCAGATTCCTTTATTTTAGAGTTATATTTCCTGGTACATTTGCTGTATTCAGTTCACATATTAAAGAGATGTATCTCTTTACTGTGAACCAATGCCTCTTTTTTTAGAGTTGCGCCACTTGACCAATAGGCGTATTACATAGTTGCATTATTCCTTCATAAGTAACAACTTTCTCACCATGAAAGTCACATACCATATCACCACATAGACCACAAAAATTTTCGACCAAACTTTTTTTTGGGGTAGAATAAATAGAGATTTTATGTTATTACTTTAAATTTAGGCTTCCTTGTCCTTGTGACCTAATGATTATTTTGATTTATTTTCTAATACTCCTTAATTGTATTATATATAAAATTCACCATAAAACATTTATATTCAACTGAAGGTAGATCTGAAAATAATTATCTACGTGTGTATATATTGAATAATAAGTATTCTTGTTTACACATAGAATTGATTGATAGATTTACATGTTATACTTCATGCCTTTTTATAGAGTAATAGCGTTAGTGAATTAAATGATTAGTTATTATAAGGAAGAATAATCAGTAGAGTTCAAACTCACACCAGAGTGCATAGACGGATTTACATGAAGTACTTCATACCTCTTTAGCTAAAGTTCATGGACACGTATAATTCTTAGTACTTATCCCTTATAATGCAATCTCACTTATTTGGATAATAGTATAATACTTGTTTGCCTGATCTAACCATGTCTGTGCAACTGTGTTTATGAATATTTCACAGCAATGTTTTGGAGATGGGAGAACAACTCTACGGGTTTAGAGAGCATGACCATGTGATCAGAATCGTTTATCGCTTTCACTTCATTTGGCGGATTGTTTTTTATCATGTAATGTTGCACATCCATTACTATAGCATGGTCTTCGCCGGACACGATGAATACTCTAGGAACTGATCCATATTTCTCTTTCGTGAGCTGTATTACATCATAATTGTAGCAAGGAATAAATCTTACCAATGATAACGCTAGGGTTAAATCCTGCACATTATATAAATCACCAACCAAAAAGAAAAAAGAGAGTATATTTAGCTAAGTATTTATTATCTTTCCAGTGTGTGTTAAGAGAGCACGAATAGGGTTACTATCTAGTGCAATAGACACACTTTAAGTTTTAAGACTTACCTGTGGTGGTGAGAGCTGATACAAGCTTGTCGCCAAGTCCTTAGGCCCAAAGAGAAATGATGTTGCAGGGTTATTGGTCCCATTATCATATCTGAATTGAGAGTCCATATAATCCAATCTTTTCCTAATCTATACGTTTTTCACAAAATTATTTGTTAGTTACCATTATATATCTCATTTAGTAGGATTCGGACAACAATGAACAAGAGATCAAACACACGCACACATACATAGTTCAATTTAATTGAGAGATCTCTCAAATAAGTTTATAGAAGGGATCTCTTGTAGGACAAATTCTCAATGTGTGTGTGTGTATCCGTTGAATTAACTAGTAGCCATTTTATTGTTTCTTTGAAGAATTTGTATTCGTCTATTTTTTTTTTTCACTCTAATTTGATTTATGTTTAATAGTTTTGGAGTAGAATTTTTTTATAAAGATGATCTATGAATTATGAACTAAAATAAGATGATTCGAATCATTGTTAAAAGTTATAAAATTGGCAATACAAAGTGTTTCAATTAAGTTTATTTTAGGGAACCCTCAACGGATAGATATAGTTATGCCATACTTATTTTTTTGATTCACAAGGTACGACATATGATCAATTTCAACTCACAGTAGAGCACTATAAAGAAGACATATAGTGCAACTCAACCTCTGTGTGTATGAAATTCATTACCTCTATATGTATAGTTGAGAAATTGAGAGTATGACCAGACATGAGAGCTGTAACATATACCGCAGCAGCAATTTTATGAGGGAACCTCTCCATGAAAATAGATATGACGGCTCCACCAAAGCTGTGAGCCACAAGGATAACCTTTTCATTTGGTGGTAGAGACACCATGAGCTTTGTCAAAGGCTCGATGTATTCCGATAACGAAGGCAGTTGCTGTACCTGAATCGGGTTGATCCCGGATGCTCCCAAGTCTAGAGCTGTGACATGATGACCTGAGTCCTTCAGGAGAGTTGCCACCTTATACCAGCTCCAGGCTCCATGACAAGCTCCATGTATCAACACAAAATGTTTTGGACTTTGAGTTTGGTTGTGAATGGGGGGCGGGGATGTGGTTGAGGTACTAGCTTCTGCTAAGCAAAGCTTCTCTGTTATGTTCTCCATCTTCTCTATCATTAACGCTCAATTTCCTTGATGGTTTGCATCTCTCGTCGTATTTTCATATGTAGCAACGAATAGAGAACTAAGAATTGATTCAAAAGTCAAAAGTCTCGATCAGAGAACTAATAATTTGCTCAAAAGTCAAAAGTCATTGTATTAAAGTTGAAAAGTAATCTTTCTTTCTCGTCAAAAGTTGAAAAATATTCCCAACTCAAATTTGCTAGAGAAGTAGTTTCCTATGTAGAGCCACATATTTGGTGAAGAACCAAACGGCGACGTATGTGAAACGATGCGTATGGTTTGTTTGAGTTTCAAAGAGAGGACTGCTGTTTATCATCACATTAAAATTGTCTTCACTTAAATACTCAAGTAATTAGTAAGTGTGAACATTTTATATAAAAAAACTTGAATGTAATTTAAAATAAAAGTAACATAAGTTGTAACTGTTTTGCTTGCTCTTAATCCTATAACATTCCTCATACATGGGTCGGCCTACATTTTGAATTATATGTAACGGAAATGAAATGAAATAGCCAAATAGGGCATGCTCAGCAAAACCTAAAGGGAGAGAGGGTAGCTTGGGACCTATGGTTTCAAACCTGTCGACTGCTAGGATGGCCAAAATCCTTGGCTATTGGATAGCACAAGAATTTCCAACAGTGAGTGATAAATGAGCATTTAGGCAGAATTTCTATTGTACTTTCGGATATTTTATACACTGATTAAAATTTCACAATTAAAATTTTCAAATTATAAAATAGTTTGAAACCGTATAAAGTTTTCAAAGGGTAGGCAAGCAAAGAAAATTTATCACTAACTAGTCTGACTACATATCTCAGTAATATAACGGAATCCTTGTGTACCATTACATAAAATGGGGTCCATGACCCAGCTCTCGTTAATCCTTCTAAATATTTATGAAAAAAAAAATCTCCGGATCTCTTCCACTAAGATCATCTGATCAAGTGATTCGGATTTTTGAAATTTCATCAAACGGTCCACCTGTTTTGGTCTCTTAAAAGTTATAAAATTTTTTCCCTTTGGATAAAATTTCAAAAGCCCAAATTACTTGATCTGATGACTTTGGTGGAAGAGATTCGGAGAGGAACTCTTTCCAATAGTTATGTTACCAAGACTGAGCTTTGCTGATTTTATTCTCAATAGGACTTTGTGATCGGTGGCACGTAGCTGCATAAATAATTAGATTCTCTGCCTTCTTGTATGTGGTCCAATATTCTAGTAAATAGAATGTTAGATTTCTATTCATACGTCTTGAGTTTTAAATTTCTCAAATCGTAAATTATTATAATAATTCCGTAGTCCCCCCTCTCTTTAATAATAATAAATATTTTTGGTGGTGCAAACTTGATTTGGTTGGACCACTAAATCCTAGTGTAGCTTGTACGTCGAGACTTCTAGAAAAATTAATAGATCTCCCCGACATAAAACCTAACTCTCCATATCAACAAAGAAATTATGATCTCTGGTGATGGCTATTGTTAGGCTGGTATCACACAAGAAGATTTTTTTAATTTTTTATTACTCTCTTGGGCAAGTGAATTAGAATGAAATGGGCTGACTGCAATCTGATTTACGACAACCAAAGGGTATCACTCAGGTCAATAGGTGTAACCCTTGTAAGATGTGTAACCCTTTATTTAAAACTGATATCTCTTGGTACATTTATTGTATCCGGTTCACATATACATTTCTTCATTGTGAACCAATCCCTTTTTTTCTAGAGTCAAGCTTTTTGGCTAATAGGCGTATCACATCGATTATTTAATCCTTCATAAGTATTAACTTTTTCAATACAAAAGTCACATTGACAAAAAACAAAAAATAATACTTGGATCTAATCAGATTTGGATGCATGTCCAAATAATTGAAGTTGAAGATGATACCTGATCGTTCCATACTATTTTTTATTCATACTGAAGTTATCCGAACTCATATCCGATTTTGAATTTCCTTGCAAGGTATTTTGTTGGTTTATAATTGATTTCCAATTTTATTTAATATTGACTTGACTTTTCAGAGGTTGGAACTTGTTCTTACGCCAACTTGACCCACCAACCAAATCGATTTCCTTTGTCTCTCTCTTTTTTTTTTTTTGTGGTAATAAATCGATTTCCTTTCAGACGTTGCAAACTTGCCCTTCTTTAGACGTACGGTGCTGCCAACTTCACTTGGCGACATTGTTAGGATGAGGAGTCAACTTAATACTCTTTCCACCACAAACTTCTTTGTTTCTTGGATAACTTTTGGCCTCTGTTGGACTATTAGATCTAGTGTAGCTTGTACGTAGACAGTTCTAGAAAAATTATTAAATCTCGGACATAAAACCTAACTCTCCATACTAGTAAAGAAATTATAATCTCCAATGCAAGTGAACTGGAAATAGAAGGAAATGGGTTGACTGCAATCTTATTTATAGACAACTAAAGGGGATCCCTTGTTAAATGTTTGTGGCCCTTTATTTAAGGGTTATATCTCTTGGTATATTTATTGTATCTCTTCAATGTGAACCAATATCTCTTTTTCTATAGTCATGCCTCTTGTCCCATAAGCGTCTCATATGAATCATTTATTCCTTCATAAGTAACAACTTTTTCACAACGAGAGTCACATTGAAAGTATAATATCACCATAAGAACCACACAAAATTAAAAAATTAAACCAAATTCCTTTTTTGGATAGATATAAACACGGATTTTGTATTATTACTTTAAAATTTAGGTTTCATTCTCCTTGTGAGCTAATGATTATTTTGATTTATTTTCTAATACCCTTAAACCATATATTTTCATCAGAAAGTAGATATGAAAATAATTATCTACGTACTCAATACACACACACACATTGAGATTTTGAAGGGTATACAGAGCTTTATGTACTATTATTGGACAAAAATGACTGATACTAACTATTCTTGTTCTTAATAACTATAATGTACATGTGGCAATTGGTTGACATGTGGCGATTGGTTGTTATAAGGTGGTTGTATGGATCAAGTTATTTAGAAATATGTGGGATTGTAAGAAAGGACAGTTTAGTAATTTTGTCGTTAGTTATTTTACTATATAAAAGTAAAGTGGTTAGACATTTGGGAATCATCTTGTAATTCATTCATTGTATTCAATTGAGTTTTTCTCTTCTCTCTCTTTCTCTCTCTCTCTCTCTCTCTCTCTCTCTCTCTCTCTAATATTTCTCAGAAATCCTTCAAACTTTTCATTGTTCATTACACTGTTATGATGGTATCATTGCCGGAAATGGTTCATCACCAGTTCTGATCCTGATTCTTAAGCTGCTATCGATATCGAGGGGTGCTACAGATGAGCAAAATTGGTACAATGGAGTAGTGTGATTTCTGATGCTGTGTTGGTTGATTAAAATGAAGATTGCTGGGAATTATTGGTTGCAAAGCTTTTTCTGGGTTGTTAGCTATTTCTGCAATCATCTCAGGTGTTCTCGTTTCTATATTCTAATTCATTATTTGAATTTGAAGATTATAGTTGGTTTCTCAAGATGTTGATTTAGGATGTTTCTGATTAATCTACGATATTTATATTGATTTGGATGATTCTGATAATTTGCATATATTGATATGGATGTGTTGAGATAAGAAGTTTTTTAGTTAAGAAAGTGTCATTCTTTCTAAATCAAGAAAGTGTCAGTCTTTCTTCTTAAGATCATAGTGTCATTCTTTGCATATAATTTGAATCAGTGATTAGTTGTTGTTTGTGAAAATAGTCATGACTACTCCAAATTTTAAAGTGGAAGGAGTATTGGGTATGCTGACTATAAAGGTAAAAGATGATAATTTTGCCAAATGGGCATTTCAGTTTCAATCTGTTCTAAGAGGTTACAAATTGTTTGGTCACTTTAATGGCACGTGTCCACCAAAATATGTTGTTAGCACTGAAGTTGGTGTTACAAAAGAAATCATTGGGGCTTTTATTGACCGGGAGTCTGCAGACATGGTATTGTAAGTCTTTTACTTGCCATTTTGACTGATGAGGCAATAAAATATGTTATTGGGTGTAGGATTGCTCATGAAGCATGGACAAATCTTGTAGATAGATATGCTTATGTTTCAAAGTCTAAGGTTAATCATCTTAAGAGAAAGTTGCATACAATTCAGAAATGAACTGATTCTATTAACAAGTATCTTCTGAAATTGAAAGGAATTATAGAGCAATTAACTGCAGCAGGTGAATCTGTATCCGATAAAGACATCATGATTGTTGGACATGCTAGTCTACCTAAAGAATATACAGTCATTCGAACTGTAATCTTGGCTAGGGAGTCGTCTATTACCATGAAGGAATTTAGAACACAACTTTTAGGGGCTGAGAAAGAAATTGAGGGAGAAATGAATGTGCTGTCACAGAGTATGTCTGCAATGTTTGCTCAGGGCTCTAGTTTTAAATCTAGTAATGCATCATGTTCTAACTTTCAAAATCACAGTCATATACCTGATAGTACTGGTGGTACAATCATTGTTGTGCCATATGGATCATCATCTCAGTTTCAAGACAACTCTTATGTTCCTTCTCAACTGCCTCAACATGTTCCACAACAAATTTATCTTGCTCATCCTCAGCTTTATGCACCATATTTCCCTTCATCTAATCAATTTCCTAGTGAATCTTATGGCTTTGGGTTTGTTGGGAATTCAAGTGATCAAAATGGATTAAGTTCACAGTCTAATATGGGAACTCAGTTTAGGTTCGGACCTCCAAATGGAAATCAATATAACTGAAATAACTTCATAAACAACAATAATTTTAGGGGAAAAGGCTATAATTTTGGTAGTTCTTCCAACTACTACTTAGGGGGTTCAAGGCAAAATGGGAATAACACTTGGTCTGGTAATACTAATACCAGGACTACTGTAGTAATTGAATGTCAAATTTGCAACAAAATGGGACATACTGTAGCTAATTATTACCACAAGAACAGTATTTCTTCAAGTACTGGGTTTATTGTTGAATGCTAGATTTATGGAAAAATAAGGCACTGAGCTCTTGACTGTTATCAAATAAGTAACTATTCCTTTCAAGGTCAGCCTTCACCTTCATCATTGACTGCTATGAATGCTCAACAAACTACACAATTCATTCCTTAAGACTCTTGGATGTTGATTTGGTGCATCCTATCATATGACTGTTGACATCAGTTCTTTGTTTCAAGTAACACCATTTGAGGGCTCTGAGAAAATAACAATTGGAAATGGTATTGGTTTACCAATACAGAATGTCAGTTCCACTACATTACAAACCAAATTTCATTTTCTTGTTCTGAGTAAAGTCTTACATGTTGCACATATTGCTAAGAGTTTATTATTTGCGAAACAACTTTGTGCTGACAATAAAAGCTGGTTTATATATGATGAGTCTGAATTTTTTGTGCAGGACAAAAGGACAAGGGAAATAGTGTATCAAGGAAAGAGTAAGCCTGAAGAATTGATCCAAATTTTAGTGATCAAGCATACAAGAGGGTTGAAGTGTACTGCAAGTAATCCAGTAGCTTATGTAGGAAAAGTAATAAAGTTTGATGTCTGGTACCAAAGGTTGGGGCACTCGTCTCCTAAAATTTTGTCATCAATGTTGCAACAATCTAGTGTTACACCTTGTGTAGAAAACTAAAATAGTGTATGTATTCCATGTATCCAAGGAAAGATATCTAGAATCCCATTTCCATCTAGATTAGTTAAATGCACATCTCTATTTGAAAAAGTACACATTGATATTTGGGGTTCTTCTCTTGTGAGATCCTTAGAATGATATAGGTATTATGTAACATTGATTGATGAATATACCAGATATGTGTGAATTTTTCCCATGAGCAATAAATCAGATGTATTTGCAATTTTTGTGAGATTCTATAATTTTGTTCTTACACAATTTGGGATACATATTAAGTCTTTACACACAGATGGGGGAAGGGAGTACATTAGTAAAAGCTTTACTTTCTTTCTTGCAAGCAAAGGTATTGTTCAGTTAATCTCATGCCCTTACACTCCACAACATAATGAATTGGCAGAGAGAAAATACAGACACATAGTTGAAACTGCAATCATCTTGCTTAATGTTGCTGGTTTGTCATTTGAATTTTGGTATTTTTCTTGTGCAATAGGATGCCTTGTAAAACACTTTCAATGAGTATTCCTTATTTGTTGATGTACAAAAAGGCTCCAAACTTGCAATCATTAAAGATTTTTGGTTCTGCAGTATTTCCTTGGTTAAGACCCTATAATGCAAATAAGCTATAACCTAGGTCCGTTATGTGTATTTTTCTAGGATATTCGATGAGGTATAAAGGTGTTATCTGCTTCAACATACAAACTAGAAAATGTATTATTTCTAGACATGTGGTATTTGATGAATCTAGTTTCTTTAGTAAATTGTTTAAATCACAATCTGTGACAATATCAAATAGCCAAGAACCTCAACATTCCCTACCAGTTCTTGTTAAAATTCTCATTCCTCAAAGTCAATTACGCACAAGGCATGTAGATCACCCAGTTCCTTTGTCTAACTCTACAATACCATCATATGCATCATATGAGATTTCTGGTTCAAATCAATCTGGCTCACATTTGTCTAGGGTAAATGATCAGCATCAAAATTGCACTCAAGGTTTTGACAGTTCATCAACATTAAGTTCTCATGTTCATGATAGTTAATCAACATCCAGTTCTCAGATTCAAGACTCAATATCATCTTTTGGTTATACTTTTTCCACTCCAAATGATACAACTTTGTTGATCCTTGTCCTAGATCCTCCACAACTACAAGTAGTTCTTCCATTCTCTACTTCTTCTTGTAATACTGATTCAGTACATTCTGGGTTGAGAGATCATGATATACAAACTAGACTACAAACTGGTGCAATTACAAGGAAAAACTATGCTAGTTTTCTGGCATTACTACCTGAGTTATCATCATTACAACTCATCGATACATTTTGTGATACTTAAGTATTTGATCAATCTCATACTGATTTTTTTTTCTTGGCTGATATAACTGATATAGAGGAGCCTTAAACTTTCAAATGTGCTTCCAATAAAGTTGAATGGCAAATAGCTATGCGGGAGGAATTTAATGCTTTAAAAGCTCAGGGAACATGGCTTTTGGTACCACCTCTATCCAATTTGATTGTCATTGGAGTAAATGGATTTATAAGGTTAAAAAGAACCCATATGGTTCTATATCAAGATTTAAAGCTCGATTGTTGCATAGGGGTATACTCAGGAGCAAGGTCTTGATTATTCTGAGACATTTAGCCCAGTGGTCAAGCATACCACAGTTAGAATTATACTTGCATTGGCAGCACATTTTTGTTGGTCTTTGAGACAACTTGACATTAAGAATGCATTTCTACATGGGGACCTTGAGAAAGAAGTTTATATGAAGCAGCCTTAAGGATTTGTGGATTCTAAACATCCTAATCATGTTTGCAGGTTGGTGAAGTCACTTTATGGGTTAAGACAAGCCCCAAAGGCATGGAATTCAAAGTTCACTAGCTATATTCTAGCTTTTGGTTATTCAAGCATCACTTTCAGACACAAGTTTATTTGTTAAAGTTGATAACGGTGATATTGTTCTACTTCTGCTCTATGTTGATGATATAATCCTCACTGGGTCAAGTCCAATTAAAATTCAGTCTGTGATCAATAACCTGGCAGAGGTGTTTGACCTTAAGGACATGGGTAAACTCACTTATTTTCTTGGTTACATGTTCAATACAATGTTGATGGATCTATGTTCATACATCAATCTAAGTATGCTAAAGAACTATTGAAGAAAACTGGTATGGAAACCTGCAAACTAACATCAACTTCATCCAAATCTCACACCCAGATACTTGTAGATAAAGGAAGTCTATTATCTGATCCAAGTCACTTTAGGAGTATTGCTGGAGCTCTCCAACACCTCACGTTTACAAGACCAGATCTTACATACTCTGTCAATATGGTGTGTCAATATATGGCACAACCTACAGATGCTTATTTTCACTTAGTGAAAATAATACTTAGGTATGTGCAAGGGACCATAAACTATGGTTTACACTATACGAAGAACACAGATTTCAAGTTACTACCTATTCAGACTCTGATTGTGCAACATATATCAACACTAAAATGTCTATTTCAGGTTTTGTAGTGTATTTGGGATCCAATCTAATCTCATGGTAGTCAAAGAAACAAACAACTGTCTTGAGGAGTTCAACAGAAGCTGAATACAAAGCATTAGCTCATTGTGCAGCTGATGTATTTTGGATCTGATCTGTGTTCAAAGACATTCATTAGTTCTTATCAAAACCACCTTCACTTCATTGTGATAATCTGTCAGTTTTGGCATTAAGTTCCAATCCTTTGTTCCATTCCAAGATTAAATATCTTGACACATATTACCATTTCGTTCAAGAAAAAAAGTACAAAAGGGAGATATAAGAGTGCACTACATTCCAACAGAAGATCAAGTCGCAGATGTTTTTACCATAGGTCTACACAAGGTAGGACTGTAAGAAAGGGTAGTTTAGTAATTCTGTCATTAGTTAGTTTACTATAAAAGTAAAATGGTTAGGCATTTTGGAATCATCTTGTAATCCATTCATTGTATTCAATTGAGTTTTTCTCTTCTCTCTCTAACAATTTTCAGAAATCCTTCAAACTTTTCATTGAGCTCACACATAAAATTGATACAAGATTTACATGTAATACTTTATGCTTTTTTTAATAGAGTGATAGCATTAGTGGATTAACTAGTTAGTTGTTATGAGAAAATGACATCAGTAGAGTTTGAACTTATACCAGAGGGCATAGTCAGATTTACATAAAGTACTTCATGCCTCTTGAGCTAATGTTCATGGACCCGTATAATTATTAGTGCTTATTACTTTAAAAAACAATCTCACTTGTTTGGATAATAGTATAATACTTGTTTGGTATACTTTTTTTCTTTTTGGTTACAGTGGTGGCGGGTTGAAAATAGTAACTTTCTTTCATTTATTCATCTAATTATACATACATATGTTACACGTATTATTGGACGCAAGCTAGCATGCCTGAATTAACCATGTCTGTGTTTATGATATTTCTCAGCGATATTTTGGAGATGGAAGAACAATTCCACGGGTTTAGAGAGCATGACCATGTGATCAGAACCGTTTATCACTTTCACTTCATTTGGCGGATTGTTCTTGATCGTAAACTTTTGCACATCCAACACTATCGTATGGTCTTGGCGGGACACAATGAATACTCTAGGAACTGATCCATATTTCTCTTTCGTGAGCTTTATTACATCATAATTGTATAGAGGAACAAATCTCACCAAAGATAACCCTAAGGTTAAATCCTGCACATTATATCAATCACCAGCCAATAGGGTTAATAGAGCACGAATACGGTTCCGATTCAATTAACTGCTAAGACTTACATCTGGTGGTGAGAGCTGGTACAAGCTTGTCGCCAAGTCTTTAGGCCCAAAGATAAAGGAGGTTGCAGGGTTGTTGGTCCCGTTATCATATCTGAACTGAGAGTCCTTAAACTCAAATCTTTTGGTAGCCTATACATTTTTCAAGAAAATTAGTTGTTAGTTACTCTTATCTCATTGTTCAGTAGAATGCGGACAACAATGAATAAGAGGTACGACATATGTACAAACAAGGTGTCTCTCAAATAAGTTCATGGAGGAAACCCTCAACATAGCGATATAGTTATACCTACTTATTCATCACATTTCTCGATACACAAGATACGATGAACAAGGTACGACATATATGGTCAATTTCAATTCATAGTAGTACAACACTACAAAGAAGACATACAGCGCAACTCAATCTATGTGTATGTGAAGTTCATTACCTTTGCAAATATAGTTGAGAAATTAAGAGTAGGACCAGACATGATAGCCGTGACATACACCGCAGCAGAAATTTTCTGAGAGAACCTCTCCATGAAAATAGATATGACGGCACCACCATAGCTGTGAGCCACAAGGATAACCTTTTCATTTGGTGGTAAAGACACCATGAGCGTTGTCAAAGGCTCGACAAATTCCGATAACGAAGGGAGTTGCTCTACCTGAATCGGGTTGATCCCGGATGCTCCCAAGTCTAGAGCTGTGACACGGTGACCTGAGTCCTTCAAGAGAGTGGCCACCTTATACCAGCTCCATGCTCCATGACAACCTCCATGTATCAACACAAAATGTTTTGGACTTTGAGTTTGGTTGTGAATGTTGGGGAGCGGGGATGGCGTTGAGGTACTAGCTTTTGCTAAGCAAATAAATAAAAGGAAAAACAAAAGGAGCTTCTCTGCCATGTTCTCCATTTTCTGCATCATTAACTCTCAATTTCCTTGATTTGGTTTGCGTCTCTCGTCTCGTCTTTACTGTTATATGTAGAAATCAACCAGAGAACAAAGCATTGACTCAAAGTCAAGAGTCTCGATTAGAGAACAAATAATTGGCTCAAACGTCTAGATGGTCAAGAACAAAAGTCAAAGTCTATATGTATTTAAAGTTGAAAAGTATTCCCAACTCTAATTTGCTAGATAAGTAATTTGCTAACTTAAAGCCACATATTTGGACAAGAACAAAACCACGACATATGTGGAACGATGATTAAGGTTTGTTTAAGTTTCGGAGAGGCCGACTGAGGTTTATCATTATCGTATTAATATTCTTTTCACCAAATCCTCGTGTAATGTGGACTTTTTATACAAAAACCCTTAGATGTAATTTAAAATTAAAACAATATAAGTTGTAATTTGTTTTTTTTATGCTCTTAATCCTTATAAAATTCCTCTTACGTGGGTCAACCTACATTTAATTGTATGCAACTGAATTGAAATGAAATGAAATGAAATAACCAAATAGCTAGGTCATGCTCCAGCAAAACCTATAGGGAGAGAGGGTAGAAAGGGACCTAGGGTTTCAAACCTGGAAAGAGATCCTCTCTGGATCTCTTCCACCAAGGTTATCAGATCAAATGATCCGAGCCTTTAAAATTTCATCTAACGGCCCATTTATTTTTATCCCTTAAAAACTATAATAATTTTTTACTATTGGAAGAAATTTCAAAGGCTCAGATCACTTAATCCGGTGACCTTGGTGGAAGAGATCCGGAGAGGATCTCTTTTCTTCAAACCTGACAATTGCTAGGATGGACAAAATCCTTGGTGCAGAGGTACGTAGCATAGATCATGTCCCTTGATAAAGCTATCAGGCATGTGAATTGGTGGTTATTGGATAGCAGTAGAACTTACAACAATAAGCGATAAATGAGCTTTTAGGCGGAATTTCCATTGTATTTCAGTGTATCTTATATTTTGAAAATTTTAATTTGTTAAATTATTGATTAAAGATACACTGTGTAAAATTTAACAATTATAATTTTCAGATTATAAATGACTCCGATCAATATAAAATTTTCAAAAACTTAAGCAAGCAAAGAGAACTTATCACTAATAAGTCTGACATACATATCTGGGTAAGATAATAGAATCCTTGTGTACTATTACTTAACATGGGATCCATGACCAAGGTCTGGTTATTCCTTCTAAATAATTTGTTACCAAGACTGTGATTTGCTAATTTTGTTTTCTATAGGAGTCCGTGAACCAATTTCCCCCCATCAATCTTTGCAATTACCCCTACAAGGTTTTATAAAAAAATTCTGGCAAATCGATTAAAAGCTCGTTTGGATGTGTTTTTAAAATGATTGAAAGCGCTTTTGGTGAAAATATTTTTAGAACAAATATTCAGTAAAGATGCAAGTAAGTCCTGAAAAAGCACTTAAAGTGCTTCCCGGAAGAAGCACATAACTGGTGCCTCTTGCAGAAAGCACTTTAAGTGCGTTTGGAACCCGAAAATATTTTCTCTAAAAGTGTTTTCAATTATTTTAAAAGCACATCCAAATGAGCCCTAAGATCACTTCTCCCAAATATTATATCCCCATGTCAAAACGCCTTTGTGGAAGGAAGGTAGATCCAAGATAATATTATAATCGCACATGAGGAGATGTTCCATTTTTTGAAGCTTAGCAAAACGAAGAGGAAATTCGAGTTGGGCATTAAATTTGATATGAACAAAGCTTATGACTGGGTGGAGTGGGACTTCCTCCAGGCTACAACGGCAAAAATGGGTTTTGACGAGAAGTGGATTGATCTGATGATGAAATGTGTTTCAACGATGGATTTTGCTATTTTAATCAACGGCAAGCCCGGGAAAAATTTCAAGCCAACGCGAGGTCTACACCAAGGAGATCCCTTATCACCTTACTTATTTCTTATAATTAGTGAGGTTCTGTCTTTGCTTATTCAGAATGTTGCGGACCTTGGTTTCTTGGAGGGCATCAAAGTCTGTAGTAATGGGCCATGCTTATCCCATCTTCTTTTCGCTAATGAAACCCTTATTTTCCTAAATGCATCTAAGACCATTTGCATCAACATTGTCAAACTTCTTGATGCATACTGCCACGCCTCGAGTCAGGAGGTAAGCCTCCAAAAATACATCATGTATTTTAGTGCAAACACTCCGGCATTGGTGTGCGAGGAACTTTGCACCATCTTGAATATGCCTAGAGTTGATGACCTCGGGAAATATCTTGGCATTCTGACTATCTGGGGTAGCTCGAAGCGAGATGCGCTAGCGTTCGTGAAAGATATTGTTATGGAAAAAATTCACTGTTGGAAGCAACAGTTCCTATCACAGACCGGTAGAGAAACATTCATTAAGGTAGTGGCGCAAGCCGTCATGGCCTACCTGATGAATGTCTTTAAGCTTCCTGATAACCTATGCAAAGATATCGACGCTGCCATTGCTCGGTTCTGGTGGGGGCAAAAGGAAACGAAAGACGTATCCATTGGGTTAGTTAGGATTTGGGGTCTGCAAAGCATGATGGAGGTATGGGGTTTCGAAACTTGAAGGAGTTCAACCTGGCCTTATTTGCCAAACAATATTGGCGTTTAATCCATGATTCTACCTCGCTTTGGGATACTTCCCCTATGTCTCATTTTTGGAAGCTAAAAAGGGTGGCCGAGCTTTTTGGGCATGGTCAAGTTTACTGGAAGGTAGAGACCTACTTTTAAAGGGAGCCCAATAATGACTGGTGATCAAACTAAGTTGTGGTTTAATAGATATGTCCCGGGCATCCTGATGGGCCACCCTACACAACCCTCGAGGCTACTCTTAATGTCAACCAAAAAGTTTCCATCATTATCAGCCGTAAGACTGGAGAATGGCAGTTGGACAATATTTGTTCCATTATTCCTGATAGGGAGTGCTTTGCCATTTCCGTTACTCAAGTTAGTAATCTCAATCGTCATGATTGATTGATTTGGTCGGTAAAACCGTGGGGTTAATATACCGTTAAATTCAGTTATCGATGGCTTCATGCTAATGCTCAGAATTTCAGGTCACGTTGCCCTTCATCTTCTGGGGAAGTGGATCCCGAGGTTTGGGAATGTATATGGAGTATCGATGCCCCACCTAAGGTTCAAAATTTCAAGCGCCGATGTGCACCCTTTCCCATCTACCCTATCTGCAACGGGGAAGAGGAATCAATCAAACATTTTCTACTTATATGCCTTTGGGTAGAACATGTATGGTTTGGGGGACCTCTAAACTATAGGGTCGACTGCTCCTCAGTTATGACCCTAGATGCTTGGATTACTAAAGTGGGAAATGAATGCTCTGGAAGTAAGGAAGAGAGGAAGCTTTTTCCTCATGACGGCCTCCTTCACATGCTAGAACATATGGAAGGGTCGTTGTAGGGCTGTGTTTAATCACAAGCCTTTGTCCCCTATTTAGACAATCAATGCCATATCTTTGGAGGTGGGGTTGTTCGTGATGCTTGGTACCCTATTAAGTAAGCCCATTGTCCCTCTTATGCGGTCTCAAATGTTGCGGCTTCCATAGACTCCCCCACCCGCTTACATGGTCAAAATCAACGTTGATGCAAGCTGGAAACTGGGGATTTTTAGGGGAGTCGTTGGTGTGGTGCTTCGAGATTCAACGGGTAGATGTCTTGTGGTCAGGCAGAAGAAGGTCAGTGCATCAAGTGCGACTGTGGCAGAGGCTTTTGCTATGCTTGAAGGTTGTCTCCTTGCCTAGTAAGAGCACTTGGCATATGTCATTGTGGAGTCTGACTCTAAGCAAATCATCTTTTGCTTGCGGGACTTTATTGACAACATTTTTTTCGAGGTCTTCCCTATCCTGTCTCGGGGGTTGGTTATTGGTGCCTCATTACAAGCTTGCAGCTGGTTTTGGGTCCCAAGATTGGGGAATAAAGTGGTGGATTTTGTTGCGTTGTACCAGTTTATGGAGAAATGCGATTCTATTTGGGTCGATCGACCTCCATCTTCGTTTGTAAGAATTCTAAACAAAGATGGATTACCTTGTCCCTCGAATTAGCTTGTTTTTGTGTGTGGGTTGGGTGACACTTTTGCCATACGTGGTGGTGTCGTTTGCTCCCTGCCCCCACGTCTTTGCATTTCTGTTTACTGTGTGTCGGCTTTCGTTTGTTTCCTTTGGCTTTTTGCCTTGGTAATATCATTTCCAGTTTCTCAAACAAAATTAAATAAATAAATAGATAACAATCACAACCTTTTCCCTCTCATTGAAAACCTAAAGCTTTGAATCAACTCAGTAGCTGCATCTTGCTTCGGCTTGAGGTTAGCGGTAGCCCCACTGCACTTTTCCTCTAGTCTTTTTTTCGCCCCCCCCATTTTTTGCTCTCTTTATGGAAGACCCTACCACCCTTAGAGCAAGTCCACCGTTGTGGACTGCTCGGGGGACGGGCGAGAGGAAAGGGCCCGAGGGCCGGTGGGTTGCTCTCCAGCGTTGGGGAGCTCGAGTGAGGATGGAAGCCCGAGGGCCAGACCGGTGGGCGATTGCCAGCCCTGCAGCCCGAGGGGTGTGACGTATGGCTGATGTGCGTCGGTGCGTTCTCTACGTCTTTCTTCCTCCTCGTCCTCCTTCCCCTCTCGTTGGCCTCTGCGATGGAGCAGCCTTGTCCTCTACCTCCTCAGTCGTCGTCACATCCAGCTTCTCTGCCTCAGCCTCCGGCTCTGGAACCAGAGCCGCTTGTTTCTCGGTCACAGACTTATCGGCAGGCGGCACATCAACCACCACCGCAACTTCCTCGGATGGTGGTGCTTCTGGCGCAGCTGCAGCCTCAGTCTTCTGGTGCTCCTCAGCCATCTCAATTAATTAATTATCTAGAGAGAGAGAGAGAGAAAGACCGGTCAAATTAAAGAAAAATATTAATATTTTATGGATTGGGTGAGAAAAAAATATTAATATTTTATTACTAATTGCCAGAGGGGGGCTCTAAGGATGGAGATGAAAATGTCAATTACTGTTCATTAAGGGCAGTTAGTGTTCACTAGGTGGATTGAATAGTGGATTGCCAGGGGGGAGGGCTCCAAGGGTGGAGTTGCTTTTACTTCTTACCTATCCCTCCCATCCTGCCCATTTTGTCTTGTTCTCATCCTTACCCTTTCCGGTCATCTCTTATATCTTCCAAATACCACACCACTCACCCCCTCACATCCCCCTACCCTTGCTCCCTTCCTCGGTACCCTTGTACCCCATTTCCTCCACTCATTCTCCTTTACCTAGCGTCTCTCATCCCTCCTTACCTTTCCCTTTTTATTTCCCATCCGATTTTCTTTCCCATTTTTCCCCATCACTGCCTGGTTTTGCTCCATCTTTCAATTGATCGTAGCGTGCCCAATCTTTCGAAAGATTATGGTCTACCCCATCTGTCATCAGATGGTGGTTTGGGAACCCGATTTCCCCACCTTTGGTTATCTTTCAAGTTCTCCATGTTTCTTGAAATTGAGTACTAGTTTTTCAGTAGCTCCAAATGAACTTTAATTCTGTAACATATACTACAGATCCAGTCCTCAAGACTCTTCTTTGTGGTCAATTTGTTCGCTTTCGGTTGAGAAGTTCGACCGAGTTTCTGTGTACTCTGACCACCTCGAGAGTGAATCGTTGTTCATTTAGTTAAAGGTGTGCAAAACCAAGCACTTGCTTTACCTCGCCTCATTCGGTTTTGAATTCATGTCCTACTTCTCTGGCATTGAAACTTTATTCTTGCTAGCCACCGGGAGATGGTTATAGCAGTGAGGTTTGGCTTCTCCTTTCGGTTCGCAGGTTTATTGGTGATAAGTTTCAGCTTTGTTTTGGGTTTTATAATGCTATTGTTATGTGGTTTAGCATTATTTATTTGGGGCTTATGAATGTCTGAATATGGACCGAAGTAGGGGTGAATAATTATTATTTTGTGGTGCAAATCTGGCGGTGTGGAATGTCAACCATTTCTGGTTTTCAAGCAACTATGGCAGGTGATTCCTCACCTAGGCTTTTAGGGTGCGTTTGTTGCACCGGACTGTTTCGGACTGGACTAGCTTCAGGGACTAGCTGGACTGGCTTGGACTACACTAAGCTGGACTAGCTCAGTGAAACGTTTGGTGTAGTGTCGAATTAAGTAGCAGGATAATGAAAACAGTATTATCACCAGTTTGGTGTTTGCTCATACTAGAACTACATTATTGTTCTATCTAATTGTTTTTTTAATTAAAGATATTATTAAAATTTATAATATTGTATGAAAGTGAGAGTCAATAAAAATACAAAAACCAAATTTTCTTGCCAACAAAAGAAACATACATGATTCAAGAGTAGCATCGTTCCAAACATCAATATAACAAAGTGTTCTCCCAACAATCGTGGATATAGGCTCAGTAGTTGGGTCCTTTTGGCTTTGCATTTGCTTACTCTTTTAGCTGCATTTCATTTCACCTAGCCTGCATTTTGGGTAGCAGTTGCACTCTTATCTTGTCGTAGGAGTGAGTGTAAATCTCTCTTACCACATGCAACTTTCCCACCAGAGTTTCAAGCTTCCCAAATGGCTAGAATACTTTTTTGCGGATTGCATGTATCTTATCGTTTCAGTCTTTCAGGCATCTCTTTCCTTCATGCATTTGTTCGGATTTGAAACAATTATAGCCATTTCCTTTTACGCTTGGCAGAAGGATGCAATTTGATCTCAAAATTAGACAGCTATTGAAACAGGAAACGTAAGCGGATGCAAAGATCATTGCACAATGGAAATACACTTCTCGGAGAGAGGAACAAAAAAAACTTGAAACTCAATTTGAAACTCTAGTCCAACTTGATACCAAAAAGTAAGCATATGCAAAGATTAGTTCATACGACAAAAAAAAACTTGAAACTCTAGCATATGCAAAGATCATTGTCTTCCTCTAGTCTTAACAGTTGCAGCTGAGAACTATGATGCAACAGAAAAACCGACATGAATGGTCTTAACTATTGCGTACTGACAAACAGAGCTTCAAGATAAAAGCCATAGCTCAAAAGACTAAATCTAAAACGAAATGCGGCTTTCCGCTTGTGAAATTATTCCATCAACTGTGAATCGCGCTTAGAGTTTCAATACTTCTAATCTCAATTTGACCCTAAAAATCAAAACCCTAATCTGTTCAAGTGCAGAGGTCTATTATTGAAAATTTCTCAAACCCAAAACACCTAAATCAAATAAAGCCCAGTAATATCACGATCTGCAAAACAAATCGAAGAAATAATGTTGGATTCGAAGTTTAGCAGACAAGAGGAGCAGATGAGGGCAAGCAGGCTGCAACTAAGGGCGAGCAAAACGCTAAGATGAGGATAAGGAGGACGACGATGAGGGAGCAGGGCGCCGACGACACTTTCTCGTAAGATGAGCGAGGTTCTCTCTCGCAAGAGCGTAGGAGGTCGTACGAGTCCGGGGGTTTTTGGGGTGTTTCGCTAAGAACTCCTAGCGAGAGGTTTAATCCTAGCGAGTCCGATCTAATCCCATTAAACCTAATCCTTGTGCATACCAAACATCAAACTACACTAGCAATTAGTGTAGTCTAGTCTAGTCCCACCTAAGAAGGTCAAACAAACACCCCCTTAGGGTTTTCTCTATTAGCTACCTTTGGGCCTGTACTATTTAAGCCCTCTTGGATGATCTGTTTTGGGTTGAGACCGTTTCATGTTTATTTTCTTTATGTACTATTTGTAATTTGCTACTGGGAAGAACATTACTCATGCTTTGTTTGCATTAGTGGCATCTTCTTTCTGTATGCCAATCCTTATGTAATCTGCCCATTTAGACTTTATTTTATGAAATTTCTCTACATTCTGACCCCCCCCCCCCCCCAAAAATAAAAATAAAAAAATAAATAAAAGAACCATGCGCTTTTGTCACTTTCACTAAGAGTACATTCGTGTTTAAAGAGTTTAGTATGTTTCATTTAAATGAGAATCTTCTAGACTCTATATTCCGATATGTGGTAGAAAAATGGGTACATCCATGATAATTTTTGGTAGATCAATGAATATTTTTAACCATGGATATTTTTTTTTTTTGTCGAAACCGTGGATATTTATTAGATATAAAAGTTGCGAACAACAATTCACATTACATTGAACTGTGGCTAAAAAGTATACTGCCTTTGCACGTTTTAAAGGCCAACTCATAGCTAAGCAGTTTTTATTGTGGAGCAAAACTTCGGGAATTGATCTAATCTGGATGTGTAGTTGAGTTTATGCATTTTAATGATTAAACTGATAAATATTTCAATGACGTACGGATTTAATATCGTAGTATCTTTTAGCCTCTATATGCCACAAAAGTTGGGGACAAAAAATCACAATTCATAGAATTATGGTAAAAAAGTATATTGCCTTTGCACGTTTTATAGGTGAACTCATAGGTAAGCAGTTTTTATTGTTGACCAAAACTTTGGGAATTGATCTAACTTGAATGTATAATTGATCTTATGCATTTTAATGATTAAATTCGTAAATATTTCAACAGCATATGAATTTAATATCGTAGTGTCTTTTAGCATCTATATTGGTATCTGTGGCAAAAAAAAAGGGTACCTCCATGAGAAAATTTTGTAGATCAATAAATATTTTCAATCTGAATATTTATTAGATACCAGAAATTATAAGTCTATTCGCGAAAGTCTAAGTCAATGCCACATACAATATTTGTTAAGATATATTTAGGGAACTGTTATTAGCATTCCAAAAATCTCATTCTACACTTTGCACAAGTGTATTTTTCTTTCTAATTATTGAAAGTTTGGAGTGCCAAATGAGATTTTTGGAATGCTAATAACAATTTTCTATATTTATATACATTTTATCTTAGTTTGGAAGTCGATTTCCTTTTTTTGTTTTCTTTATCAAGTTGGGAGTATCACTGACTGTGACCTTGTGCAACTAGTTGTTGATTCGTTTTGAATAATCAATATTATTTGTTACAATGTATTGGGTGTATGAATACCTGAAGAAAAAAAAAAGAAAAAAGAAAAAGGTCATGATACAAGCTGAATAAGAGTAGTATTAATTAGTAAACAACTTGTGCATGATGTTTGCTTATAACACAATCTCAAATTTAATTAAACTCACATAACAACGATAAATAAAGGCATTATCACAACTTAGGGGTGGTGATCAATCCCATTAAAATAGAACTTAATATATACATATTAAAAACAAAAAAATTGATGCAAAATCTCCCGACGACTAATACTATTCCAAGTCATGCATGAAACCTACAAATTTGTCCCTTCATGCCACTTGATTATAAGCAAACATCATGCACAAATTGTTTACTAATTAGTATTACTACTATTCAGCTTGTATCATGACCGTTTTCTTTCTGTTATTCATATGCCCAAGACATTGTAAGAAATAGTGTTGATTATTCAAAACGAATCAACGACTAGTTGCACAAGGTCACAATCAGTGACACTCCCAACTTGATAAAGAAAGAAAAAAAAAAGGAAGTCGACTTCCAAACTAAAATAAAATGTATATAAATGTAGAAAATTGTTATTAGCACTTCAAAAATCTCATTTGGCACTCCAAACTTTCTATAATTAGAAAGAAAAATACACTTGTGTGGAGTGTAGAATGAGATTTTTGGAGTGCTAATAACAATTCCCTAAATATGTCTTAACAAATATTGTACGTGGCATTGACTTAGACTTTCGCGAATAGACTTATAATTTATGGTATCTAATAAATATCCAAATTGAAAATATTCATCGATCTACAAAATTTTCTCATGGAGGTACCCATTTTTTGCCACAAATGCCAATATAGAGGCTAAAAGACAATACGATATTAAATTCATATGTGGTTGAGATATTTATGAATTAATCATTAAAATGCATAAGCTCAATTATACATTCAAGTTAGATCAATTCCCGAAGTTTTGGTCAACAATAAAACTGCTTACAATGTTCACCTATAAAACATGCAAGGGCGATATACTTTTTAACCACAGTTCTAAGTATTGTGAATTTTTGTCCTTAACTTTTGTGGTATATAGAGGCTAAAAGATATTACGATATTAAATCCATATATGGTCGAAATATTTATCAGTTTAATCATTAAAATGTATAAACTCAATTACACATCCAGGTTAGATCAATTCCCGAAGTTTTGCTCCACAATAAAAATTGCTTAGCTATGACTTGGCCTATAAAACGTGCAAATGCGATATACTTTTTAGCCACAGTTCAATGTAATGTGAATTGTTGTCCGCAACTTTTGTATCTAATAAATATCCACGATTAAAAATATTCATTGATCTACAAAAGTTATCATGGATGTACCCATTTTTCTACCACAGATAGGAATATAGACATACCAAACTCATTAAACACTCTAACCAGAAGCTCATACTGATTATTAAGCTAATTAATTCTCTAGAAATTTAGAGATGTCAAATGATAAAGAAAAGAAAGAGGATGAGGTTTGGATGACTACGAATGAGTAGATGAGGGTGCAGAATGACAACCATGAGAGATGGAAGGATTTTTTAAAGAGAGAGAGAAGGAGATTTGCTCCATGGAGATGATGGACTGGTTAGGGTTTTATTTTTTATTTTTAAGTAGATTGAGTTGGGTGTAAAAAAAAGTTTGATTGAGTTGAGTTTTGATAAGTAGTAAGGGCGGTTTCGGAAATAATGTTGGGTGTAAATAGATAATGATAGATAAATTAAATACAATGTGAATATAAAAAACAAGCTGGGTGTTGTGATACAAAATATGGGTTCAAATAAAATTTCCTATTATATTTTTTTCATGGAATTTAATTTTGAAAATTGGAGTCCCAAAATTCCAAGTTTTTTATCTACACCAAAATTCTAAATTTCTATGTTTATGAATCCAAACAAAAAAAATTGATTCATTCCAATATAAAATTTATGACTTTTGTCTAAACTCTCAATTTATTTTCTCATCCAAACATAGTGTAATGGAAATATTTCAAATTTAGTGGATGTTTGGTATCTAACTTGAGAACGAAACTCAAAATTTTAATTTTTTCTAAAAACACATGTTTTGATTTAACAATTTTGAATTCAAAACCTTGTTTGGTATGCATTTTCTCAAAATTAATCCAAACAGAAAAGACAAATGCCCAGCCCAAGCAATTACCCGACCACCACATTCCTCCCATCCCCAGCGGCAAAAGACCAATTTCCCGACCACCGCATCCCTTACTTCCCCAGCAGCAACTCCTTTGGCTATTTACCAACTCCTTACTAGTTACTCCAAACTCACGCTGACAAAGGCTAATCATGTTGGTGGTCTCAAACCTGAGATCCAAAAACCATAGGGAAGATGTGGTGGCTATGGTGGATGCAAGTGAGAAGAGATAAGATTGAAGAGGCAACAGAGAAGAGAGGATTGAAGAGGCGGGAGAGATCGATTTGTCTTGGCTGGAGGGAGAAGGATAAAGGTGGTGGCTATGGTGGATATAAGCGGGAAGGGATTGGAAAGGCAATAGAGAAAAGAGGATTGAAGAGGCAAGAAAGAAGGGAGTAAATCGAATGGGAGAAAGGAGAGAGAGGTAGAGAGAGAGACGGGAGTGATAATCCATAAAATAAAAAGTCTAAAAACACACGTTTTGTGTTTTCAACCAATAGGCCTTGTTTTCAGATATTTTTGAGTTATGGTTTTGAAAATTGTATTCAAATCCACTACCAAACAAAGATTTTAAATTTGTGACTCAAAACTTGTTTTTGAGTTAAAAACATTGGATCCAAATCAAATACCAAACATGCCCTAAGTTTCTAGCAGTATTCTTTTCAAACATTATATTCTTTGGTTTTATTACATTTTTAGTCTTTCGCAAAATGTATATATACTTGGATTTCGCTAGTTTAGTTAGCTTCATCAAGATAAACGCCATTTATATAATGGAGCGGCAGCAGTGACATTTGTGTACTAATATATTTTCAAAATACATTTACAAATTAAATAATGTGTCATTAATAGGAAATAAACACGTTAATCAATACTTAGTAATAATTCAATCATCAACTACCACATCAATTGGTTTAAAAATTTTGGTCTAAAAATTTGGTAACATTACCATGTGGCTATGAGTTAGAAAACTACTCTCTAGCAAATTGCAGTTGGGAATACTTTTCAACTCAAGACTTTTTATGCTAGAGAGACTAAATTTACAAACTAAATGATGTGTCATCAATAAGAAATAAGCACATTAATCAACACTTAAGTAATAATTCAATCATCAACTTTCATGTCATTTAATTTACAAAAATTAGTCTACTTATTTGCTCTCCATAGCATTGCCCCTGAGTCGATTATTAGTTCTCGGACGGATTTCTATGTATAAAAGTAAGACGATAGAAGCAAACCAAATCAAGGAAATTGTGAGTTAATGATACAGAAATTGGAATTGAAGAACATGACAGAGAAGCTCCTTTTATTTTTCCTTTCATTTATTTGCTTGGCAAAAGCGAGTACCTCAACCCCATCCCCACCCTCCAACATTCACAACAAAACTCAAAAGTCCAAAACATTTTGTGTTGATACATGGAGCCTGTCATGGGGCATGGAGTTGGTATAAGGTGGCGACTCTTCTAAGAAACTCAGGTCACAATGTAACATCTCTAGACTTGGGAGCATCCGGGATCAACCCGATTCAGGTACAACAACTCCCTTCGTTATCGGAATTCGTCGAGCCTTTGACAAAGGTCATGGTGTCTCTACCACCAAGGGTGGAGCCGTAATATCTATTTTCATGGAGAGATTTCCTCAGAAAGATGCTGCTGCGGTATTTGTCACAGCTGTCATCTATTATATATAAAGAGAATGAAAAATGTGAATAGTGATTTGGTGTCACCATGCTTAAACAAAAATATTTGGACAAAAATGCCCCCAAAACAAAAAACTTCAAAAGCATCCCAAAATAATACATCAAATAAAGCAGGGGCATTTTCGTTATTTTAATAGTATATTTTTAATAATTTAATTTTGGTGCTTTTTTTATTATTATTTTTAGTTAGTACCTTACAATAGGTTAGCAATAATATGATTCAATTTTTCTATTTTTAAACACATTCAAACCATCTTAAGAGACGTGTAATTCTGGTTATAAAAAAGGTTTTTCACACGCGGATAATAATGTGATTAAATAAGTTGTCAAATGATTGTTTATTTTTTTTAACTAACGATATTATCTACACTAAGGGAGAGGAGGTGGGCTTAGCCTCACAATGGGCTAACAATAATGTGATTTAATCAGTTATTTATTAAATATTATTTTCTCTATTTTTAAACACGTTCAAAACATATTAAGAGGCGTGCAATGCCGGTTATAAAAAAAGTCTTTCGCACACGGATAATAATGTGGTTAAATTAATTGTTAAATGATTGTTTTTTTAATAAACGATATTATCTACACTAAGGGAGAGGGAGGTGGGCTTAGCCTCACAATAGGCTAGCAATAATATGATTCAATCAATTGTTTATTAAATATTATTTTCTCTATTCTTAATATAAATTCTATAGAGACTAATTTTATTATATGAATTCAGCTGTTTTAATTGGTTTATGAGAGGTTTCTTCTAACATGATCTAAAATTATTCATTTACTTCAAATATTTGACTTTTCTTTTGTCAATTTACATATATAAATACATTTAAAACGTGTAAGTCGCAAATAGTATGTTGTGATTCAAAAAAATATCTTCTACAAGCGTGTAAGCGCATGCATGAAAGCTAGTATATACTAAAAGTCTAAAATTTTTGCTGTCATTCTCTAGTCATATTCACTTTATCTTGATATTGGAGAAACCACTCATACAATTTAACTCAGAACCCGCGTGCAGGATGGCTAATATATACTAAAGGTCTAAAAGTTATGCTGTCATTTCTCTAGTCATATCACTTTATCTTGATATTGGAGAAACCACTCATACAATACTTTTTTAACTCAGAATATTTTTCTGGTTTGTGCCTCTTAACATTGTTATTTTTCATCTCATCCGACAAATATCATGTTGACCATTTAATATTGTTTGATAGTGTTGATTGGTTGGTAGAGATCAACTGATATTTTTGTTGAACCCATTGTTTGCAAATCTTTTAACTAGAAGAGATATGCTCATTTTTATACTCGCACAATGCTCCCCTTATCTCATCAATCAATGTACATTTTTTTTATTCCTTTCAAATGAGATGTCATAGATGAACAACTTATGATAATTGTAATGATTAGGAGTCTAAGAGATTACTTATATATAAAGAGATTATGTTGCATGTACATAAAACATTGAAGTACTTTATCTTCTACGAAATTAATTTTTTAAAACAATTGATCGTCTTGTTCCTAAATCACCTTAAAAGTTTTAAAACCCTAAAATATACATGCATCTTTGTTTTTTGTAAGCTACTTTGCAAATTAAAAAAATATTCATATATCGACAAAAAAATAAATTATTTATTTATCGATACAATAATAACCTTTTTAAAATAGGGAGTTTTAACGAAACACTCCCGGTACTGTTCACTTTTAACGAAAAACCATATTTTTACCTTTACCTGGTACTATTCACTATACCTTTAAAAGGGGTTTCTCGTTAAAAGGGAAGTTTTTTTGGACTTTTCATTAGTTTTTCGATTCTCGCTAAAGACGAATTTGAACCAAATTATTGCTAGCCCATTATGAGGTTAAACACACCTCCTTCTCTTTAGTATAGATAATACCGCTTGTTAAAAAAAAAAAAAAAATTCTTTTGGTCCCAACTTGTCTCTTTATCAACAAAAAAAAAATGAACAAAATAAAAAAATTCTTTATACATTAATAAATATTCATATATCAATAAATTATAAATTATTTACTTATCGATATAATAATACTTCTCTAAAGTAATAATTTTTCTTGATCCCAACACTTTCATTTATAGAGGCTTTACTGTATACCTAATTTATTGGTCATATGTCGTACTAACCTTATTCTGATGAATGAATATGGCATATTTAAAATAGATGTTTGTCACAAGTAACAATTCAACATGATCTCTTGTTCATTGTTTTCTAAATCCTACTTAAGGATAATTAACTAAAAAATAATTTTCTTAAAAAAATGTATAGCCTACCAAAGGAAGGGAATTTATGGACACTTAATACAGATATGACAACGGGACCAACAACCCTGCAGCCTCCTATGTCTTTGGGCCTAAGGACATGACGACAATCTTGTACCAGCTTTCCCCACCACAGGTAAGTCTTGAAATGTGTCTATTGAAATATATAGGAACCCTGCCGTGTTCTCTTATAACACAATGGAAACATAAGGTGTAGTGTAAGAGTAGAGCGCTAATAGTTTCAAAAAATAAGTTCGGGCTTTCCAGTATTGGCTAGCTAACTTTTTTTTGTTTTATATTTGTCATGGACAGGATTTAAATCTAGCCTTATCGTTGGTGAGACTTTTTCCTTCATATAATTATGATTATGATGTAATAAAACTCACCAAGGAGAAGTATGGATCAGTTCGTAGAGTATTCATCGTGGCGACCAAGGCCATGCGATTGCGTTGGGTTGGATACGCAAAATTACATGATCAAGAACAATCCCCAAATAACCAAATTTTGGACCCGGCCCATATAGAATTACAGCTATCATTTTAATTTTATGATAATTATAACCAAAATTTGATGTAAACGTACTAATAAATTCTTAATGTCATGTTAGGCATATATTCAAGACTTCATACCATGTTTGTAGCTTTGTATTGGCAATCACAGGTATGATTGGCCATTACAGTCATGCATGGAAACCGTAGTGGGTGCCTTATAGTCTTAAGTTCAACATGCTTGGAAACTCATCTAAACCGATTGGAACAAGTGCCCCAACTACACGAAATCTTTACTATTCGTTTGATGTTGGGTCGGTAAATTTTGTGTACATTCCAACTGAGACCAATTTTGTTGAAGGAAGCAAGCAATTGGAAGTTTTAAAGCGGGATTTAGAAGCGGTGGATAGGAGGAAGACACCATGTGTGGTGGTGCAAAGACATAGGCCAATGTACACTAGAAGTAACGAGGGAGGTGATGCTCCAGAGGGCGAAAATGCTGGAGCATTTGGAGTTTGAAGATCTTGATGTTTATCAGTCACAAACCTTGTTAACATCAAATATATTGCTTGCGCAACAACCTCAAATCGAGAAGTGACTCTGGCACCTTGTTGTTGAGTATTTTGATAGTGGCTTTGTAAGTTCGTGATATGTATGATTGCTAAGGTACAAATGTATAGTGGTCTTTATCCTTCTTTTGCTACTCATATTGGTGGCACAATCTTCCTAAATACTGTTGAGAAATTGAGCCTTGTGGATTCATTTTATTGTGTTTGTTCTACCATCACAACCCTGGGTTATGGAGATAAGAGCTGTTCGACTCAAGCATGCGGTGTTTTTGCAGTGTTTTGGATTGAAAGGTACCATTTGTTTAGCTCAGTTTTTCCTCTACATTGCCGAGCTAAACGCCCAGAGCAGACAACCGGCGTTAGTACAGTTGATTCTCACTCGTAGGATGACCAATGTAGAATTGGAGGCAGCTGATATTGATGACAAGGGGTGTGATGCTAATATGAGGGCGAAAATTAATGTTGGAGCACTTGGAGCCTCTGTTTGTGAAGAACAATGTAATGTACACAGATACGAGAGGTTTTGTGTCAATTGGAAAACTATACTTGTGCGAGTGTGGGACCTATTCATGTAATGGAAACCTAGACTGAATAATCCAACCAATCTAAGCGTGTTAAGTGTGTTTTAGTTGTTGTGAGAAACCCTAAAATTAAGGGTATATTAGTAATTTTGCATCAAGTTTTGATTATAATTATCATAAAATTAAAATAATAGCTATAATTATATATGGGGTCTAAAATTTGGTTATTTTTTCAAATTTCCCATTAACTATCTACCTTATCTTTGTAAGGTATCTCTTTCCATTTAAAGGGCTCTATATGATCTTGACAGTCAATTAGTTAATTTAAAAAAAAAAAAAAAAACTTAATCTAAGAAAGTGTTTCATACTTCCAAAATTAACTATTGGGCTTTTAGTCCCATTGAGTCAATTAATCCACGAGTAATGAAGTCGAGTGTGTTTCGTTGCCCATAATTGAGTGAATCCCTTGATTTGTCCAACATCAACTGGTATCAGAGCGGGTTTTTAATTCATCTTAAAAATCTTGGTGGGCACATCGTCTTCGTTGGTTGTCATTGATTAGGTGTCTATCTCTTTTGACCAGACAATAGTATACACACACACACACACACACACATATATAATTGTTATTAGCACTCCAAAAATCTTATTCTACACTCCTCACAAGTGTAATTTTCTTTCTAATTACAGAAAATTTGGAGTGTCAAATGAGATTTTTGTAGTTTCCAATGCAATAAACAGTGCATTAAACAAAATTCTGTGTGAATAGATATTCGCCAAACACCACAGCGCTTCATGCTATTGCGGAAACAAAATCGTGTATAGTTGTAGGATAAATTGGAGTTCATTATTTTGTGGCTTTTTAGCCAAAATGTTCTTGAGATTGGCATAACTCCTCACTTTGGCCCTTGAGATTTAAAACCAATGGAAGTGATCTCTAAGTTTGTCCACCATCAATCATTTTGGTCATTCTATGTTAAATCTCCACTAAACAAGGATAAAATGACAAAAATATCCTCAACTTTATCAAATCATTTTGGCCCATTGTTTGTTAAATTTAGTCATTTTTGTCATTTTGGTCAATATTTAAGAAAAAATTTCACGGAATGACCAAAATGATTGATGGTTGACAAATTTAGGGACCACTTCTATCGATTTTAAATCTCATGCCAATCTTATAGACTATTTTGGCTAAAAATTCTTATTTTAAGCCTTATATTGTTGGAAGGCACTTCCAATCTAGTTTTCAATTCTTCAAGCTGTTCATGTTGTTTTGGAAACATAATATAATACTAATTTATGTGGTTTTCACAATTTTTCATTCCGCTGTGAAGTGTACGTACTACCATTATATGTTTGTAAATATTTGTAGACATTGTTGTAATTTCAGCTCATTAGATAATAACATTCTGGAAGGCTTTTCGTAATTTGAAACCTTTTTCCTCTCAATAACAGCAAGGGAAATTTTATTTAAACTCATATAACCTCTTTCTACACCCAACTTAAATTTTAAATATAAAATGTCACTATAATCATATTGCATAATTATCATCAAGTACAAGATACGACTAGCAATAAAATCAAGGTTTATTAGTAAACGCACATCCATGATCAAACCCTAATGACAACACCAAGTACAAATCATGTCATTAAAAAATGAACAGGAATACAATTTTTATGTTTATATGTTCATGCTTCTTTTTCTTACACCAAAAATGACAATATCCAATACAAATAAACAAGAAGTTTTCTCACCAAATAGAGCTGCTCTCAACTTCCTTCGAATTGATTCTCATGTATTTTTGTTACTTCTGAGTTTTCTGATTTCAAACAGGTACAATTTGCTTAACTTAGTGGATCAATTCCACCACCAAGGTATTATATCATTCATTCATTCTAGGGTACAAATGTTGACCATACATATTCTCTTATACTCTCATAGTTTTAGTCCGAGAATTGAATTTAATTTTTATGACTTCAAAACCTCTCACAACATATGGAAGAAGAACAATCTTTGCAACTTTTTTCTCCATAACTCATGATTCAAGACCAGAATGTTAGAAATGTTGCTTCTCTCCTTCCTCCTATTGTTTTGTTTCATGGTACTACAGATTACTTCATACCATTGTCATCAGATGTCAATTATACGTTTCCCCATAAATGAATTGTTTGATCGCCTGCAATTATTTCTTAATGGAAATAGTGAAAATCTATATAGTTGGCGCAAAGCAACCTGGAATTTACCGAGAGTAACCTTGTAGAGGGTGATGGAAACTCTATCAAGCAACTGTTGGAAGGAGATAATGTCTGAGAAGAGAATGCTTTGAGGTTTTTTATTTTTCAAATGGGTGTAGAGATAAATTTACATATTGCATTGGGTTTGTAAGGGTAGTTTAGGTAATAAATTTGAGTTTAAAGAGATATTAATAGTTTAATTAAAAATAATATAAGTGCAAAAAGTAAGCTGAGTGTAAACTTATTGCCCTTCGACAAATACCAAAGGACAACAATGGAGAGTATCCAATTTATGGACTTCATAACGTGGCCTAATGAGAATAGCTCACCTATCTTATCTAAAACTCCGTCCAAACATTTATTATCTTTGTAACCATACACCAATCTTCTCCCTCACCCTTAAGCCTTTGTCTTCTTCATGCACCCCAACACCAACCTCATTGGAAATGACTGGAGTGGGATCGCTATCAAACAGGACTAGGTGGGGTCGCCGTCAAAGAGAGGATTGACGGTGGACTCACTGGCGAACAAAGAAGTTGGGGTTGTTGAGGTTGCCGGATGAGAGATGGGTGAAGTTAGGGTTGCTGGGGAAAGAAGATTGGGGCGAGCTCGCCGACAAAGAGAGAGGGTTTAGGGTGGACTTGCTTGAGAAGAGGGGGATTGGGGTGGGCTTATTGGAGAAGTGAAGGATGTAGGGTTGGTCTGGCCGGAGAAGAGAGGGGTTATTCTCATCGGGGAAGAGATGTGCGGGATCACCGGAGAAGACGGAGGGAGGGTTACCTGCACATAGGCAAGAAGGGAGGAAGAAGATGGATGGTGTTTGGTTATGAAGATAGAGTTTTGGGTGAAATTCAATTGACATGTAAAATTCTAGTGGGCTATGTAAGATAGTAAATTGAGTACTCCCCATTGAGGACTCAAGAATTGTCCGATACAAAAACCGGCCAAACCATCTATCACTATGGACGAATTACGAAAACTTGCCAAACCATACTCTCCCGTCCATAAATTACTCAAAAAGAAAAAAAAGTTAATGGATCATAATTATATTAATTTTCCAGTTGGAACGCGGCTTATATGTAAATATGTTGTAAATATTAGGAATCCTTTATTAGGAAGGATATATGTCTGTGTCCTTTATTGTTTATTGTTTCCTTATAAAAAAAAAAAGGATTGTATCTTGTATATATATTTCGGTTATTCAATACAATGAAAATTAAGCTGTAAAATTCTATTTGGCATCCAAGCCAGGTTTGCCGTAACCCTAGAAATTGTAAACAATATTTTTTCCGCTGCTGTGCTCGGCCGACCTATTCCTGCTTCTTCTTCTTGCAGTAATAAGTCAGGCCGCGTGTGTGGTCTTTCCGTGTGTGCATCGTGCAGTGCCGTGCTGCTGTGTGTTTAGCAGCACCATGTGTGGAGTGCAATTGCAAAGCCATGAAGTATTTGATGTGCTTAAGCAATTAAAGGAATATTCTATTTAAAAGTAGCTCCCGTGTGGGTATAATTGTGTTATTGTCGTCTGCATCCCGTGTAAGAAGGCTGTTTGCAGTGCGGCTACTGCTGTTGTCCATGTATGGTTTTTGACGTGCTGTCTGCCAAAACAATAAGGGAAAAAATAGGGATTAGCTGCTACTGGAACTACATCCAGTTTTTTTTTTATCTCGTCTTTTAGTGCTGCTGCTTGTGTTTTTGCATCGTGAAAAGTCGTGTACAATTGATGTGGTTCTGCAATTGACCCTGTAAGTGTTTTTTTTTTGTTGCTGCCTTGGATTTGAGCGTGAGGTATTGAGTTATCAACTAGTTGATTGATTACTTGTCGTGCAAGAGGATTGTATCTCTGTTTGTGCTGCAATTGTCGTGTATTGGTGATTATCGTGTATCACTATCTCGTATGTTGTTATAATGGCAAACTCAAGGTGGATTTTGGATTCCGGTGCAACAGATTATATGACGTATGATAAAACCTTATTTCAATCTATGACATGTCTTCATAGAAAGTATGTGGCAACTGCCAATGGTTCTACTGCTGTTGTTGTTGGAGTAGGAACAGTGTGTCTTACACCCTCTCTTCCCTTACGTAATTGTTTATTGGTTCCGTCATTGTCCCATCACTTATTGTATGTACCTCAAGTCACTGAACAATTGGATTGTGTTGTATTAATGTATCCTTCATTTTGCTTGTTCAGGATATTCAGACAAATGAGATCATTGGGCGTGGCACTAAGAGAGAGGGGTTATATTATGTGGATGACGTGGTTCCTGGAAGAGCTAATTTGGTTCGTGCATCACGTAATAGTAATCTACGGAAGGTATTGTTATTGCATCGTCGTTTGGGGCATGCATCGTTTGGTTATTTGAAACATATATTGCCTGATTTGTTCAGTGGTATTGAAGACTCAAAATTGAAATGTGAAGTATGTATTTTAGCCAAAAGTCATCGTGCTTCATTCCCTCCAAGTATGAATAGAACATTTTCTCCATTTGCACTAGTACACTCAGATGTGTGAGGGCCTTCCCCTATTAGTACTACTTCGAGAATTAAATGGTTTATTACATTTGTTGATGATTGCGCTCGTATGACGTGGGTTTATCTGTTGAAACATAAAAGTGATGTTAGTATGATTATTCGGTCTTTCTCTCAGATGGTGGCTACACAATATTCCTCTGTTATTAAGGTTCTTCGTACTGATAATGGGGGAGAATATATTAACTCTGAGCTATCTATTTTTTTCCATGATCAAGGAATTCTTCATGAGACAACGTGTTCGTATACCCCACAACAAAATGGGGTAGCTGAGAGAAAAAACCGTCATATTTTGGAAATTGCTCATGCATTGCTTATTGGTGGGTCTGTGCCCAAGAGTTTTTGGCCAGACGCCATCACTTATGCCGTGTATGTTATAAATCGCATGCCATCCCAGGTTGTAGAATTTCGTACTCCACTCCAAGTGTTGACGGAACATGTTCCGGTTGTTTCTACCAATAATCTTACTCCTCGAGTGATTGGATGCGTTTCTTATGTTCATATTCACAAGATTTATCGTAGTGAATTGGATCCTTGTGCTCTTAGGTGTGTCTTTGTGGGTTTTGCATACCACCAGAAAGGTTACAAGTGTTACCACCCTGCAACTCGCCATATGTATATAACCATGGATGTGGCTTTCTCTGAGTCAGAATATTTTTATGCTCTCGTATCACCACCATTCGATCACAAGGGGGAGAGTTCTAGTTGTGATCTTGATGGTGTTTTTGAATGGTTGGATGTACAAGAGGTAACAGTTTCAGGGGGAGTGCAAGATGCAGTACCGAGTGATGCAGTTAATGCTTGGTCTCCTTCTGCCGAGCCTGTTATGAGTTGTCAGCAGTTTTTCACCGAACCTGCTGCAAGTGGTTAGCAGCTTCTTAGTGAAGAAGAGGCTGCCAGTCCGTGTGTTGGTGCTGCCGAAAAGGAGTGCACTGATGGTCAGCCAACTATTGTCGAAGCTTCATCTCTTCTCTCTAGCTCAACAGTGTCGTTGTCCAATACATCTTCTCTGGATATCCCTGAGGTAAGCACTAGTGATACTCATGTGACTAATGATGTTATAAGTACATATAAATTGTCACCAAGGCAAAATCATGGTGTACCTCCTGACAGGTTCTCTCGGAGGGAAAAGTGAAGTATCCCATAGCCAATTATGTGTCCTGTAAAAACCTTTCGTCTGAACGCCAAGCATGGGTGAATAATGTGGATTCAATTCAAGTACCAACTCGAGTAGAAGACGCTTTGAAGAGTCAAGAATGGACCGAAGCAATGGATGAAGAGATGAGGGCATTGCAGAAAAATTATACATGGGAAGTAGTTGAGCTGCCGAAAGGAAAAAAGCCAGTTGGGTGCCGATGGGTTTTTACAGTTAAATACAAGGTTGACGGATCACTCGACAGGTATAAAGCAAGGTTGGTGGCGAAAGGGTATACTCAAACATACGAAGTTGATTATCAGGAAACTTTCTCCCCCGTGGCTAAGATGAATACGGTACGAGTCCTTATCTCATTAGCTGCAAATTTGAATTGGCCACTGAAACACTTTGATGTAAAAAATGCGTTTCTTCATGGACATCTAGAGGAAGAAGTGTATATGGATTTCCCTCTAGGGTATAGTAACGGAGAAAAATCAGGAATGTGTCGATTGCGAAAGTCACTTTATGGGCTTAAGCAATCACCTCGTGCATGGTTTGGGAGGTTCACTCAGGCCATGAGAAAGAATGGGTATTATCAGAGTCATTTTGATCATACTCTATTTGTGAAGCGGAGAAATGGTAAAGTAACAGCCTTGATTATTTATGTAGATGATATGATAATAACAGGTGATGATTCAGATGAGATTGTCAAACTGAAGAAGAATCTTTTTGCCGAGTTTGAGATGAAGAGTTTAGGTGACTTTAAGTTTTTTCTTGGAGTTGAAGTTGCTCGTTCATCCAAAGGTATTTTCTTGTCTCAATGAAAATATGTTCTGGATTTATTGAAGGAAACAGGTATGCTTGGGTGTAAACCCGTGGATACTCCCATTGTGGAGAAACATTATTTGGGAATTTATCCGGATCAAGAGATAAAGGCAGATATCAGAGGCTGGTAGGAAGACTAATTTATTTAGCTCATACCCGTCAGGATATAGCCTATGCAGTAAGTGTAGTGAATCAGTTTATGCACTCACCGAGTGTGGATCATATGGCAGCTGTTATGCGGATTTTAGCTTATCTGAAGTCGGCTCCAGGAAAAGGAATTTTGTATAAAAATTTCAGTCATCTGAGGATTGAGGGATTTACCGATGCTGATTGGGCAAGTGATGTGACTGATATGCGCTCTACTTCTAGATACTTTACGTTTGTTGGCGGAAATCTAGTCACTTGGAGGAGCAAGAAGCAAAATGTGGTGTCAAGGTCTTCAGCTGAGGCCGAATTCAGAGGTATGGCACATGGAGTATGTGAAATTCTTTGGTTACGTAAGTTACTTTGGGGTCTAGGTTTCAAAGCAAAAGAGGCCATAAGCTTGTATTGTGATAATAAATCCGCACGGGGAAATTGCAGAGAACCCGGTACAACATGACAGAACAAAGCATGTGGAGGTTGATCGTCATTTTATTAAGCAAAAGCTTGAGAAGAAGATTGTGTCAGTACCGTTTGTGAACTCGGAAGAGCAGCTTGCGGATATCCTCACTCATGCCGTGTGTAGTAGGTCTTTTGGTGACTCACTTGTCAAGTTGGGCATGTGTAATATCTATGCTCCAACTTGAGGGGGACTGTTGCCGTGAGTAGTAATTAAAGGGTATGTAAATATGTTGTAAATATTAGGAATCCTTTATTAGGAAGGATATATGTGTGTGTCCTTTATTGTTTATTGTTTCCTTATAAAAAAAAAGGATTGTATCTTGTATATATATTTCGGTTATTCAATACAATGAAAATTAAGCCGTAAAATTCTGTTATATGTACTTCCTTCAACGTGAAATGTTTTCTAACAATGTATTGCGGTGCATTGCAGAATTTCATAAATGACGAGTACTACAGTTAGGTTGTTTACTAGCTACAAGTTAGGAAACTATACTTTCAAATTAAAGTTGGGATTTATACTTTTGACCTTGCTAATTACTTTTGAGCCAATTATAGTTTTATGATCGATTCCTATATATAAAAGCAAGACGAGAGATGCAAACTAAGGGAAATAGAGAGTAAATGATATAGAATGGGAAACATGATAGAGAAGCGTTTTGTTGTTTTTCTTTTATTTATTTGCTTAGCAAAACATTGTACCTCATCCCCATCCCAACCCCAACCCAACTTTCACAACGAACCCCAAATTCCAACTGGGTTAAAAAATTTGTGTTGATATATGGAGCTTGTCATGGAGCATGGAGTTGGTATAAGGTTGCTACTCTCCTGAAGGACTCAGGTCACAATGTCACAACTCTAGACTTGGGAGCATCAGGGATCAATCCGATCCAGGTTCAGCAACTCCCTACGTTACCAGAATACGTCGAACCTTTGACGGAGTTCATGGTGTCACTACCACCAAAGAAGAAGGTAATCCTTGTAGCTCACAGCTTGGGTGGAGCCGTAATATCTATTTTCATGGAGAGGTTCCCTCATAAAATTGGTGCGGCGGTATAGTGAATGCTTTCATGTTTAGTCCAACTCTTATTTACTCAACCATATTTGCAGAGGTAATGAATTTCACATACATAGATTCAGTTGCGCTATATGTCCTTTACAGTGCTTTACTACTATGAATTGTAATTGACCATATACCGTACCTACCTTATTCATCGTATCCTGTGAATAAAAAATGTGATGAATAAGCATGACATAACTATATCCCTCTCTACTGAAGGTTCCATAATTAAACTTCTATAGAAGACACCTTGTGTGCATTTTGTAACTTTTTTCAATGGTCCAAGTCATCTATATTGTAGTTCATCATGCATACATCATACTAGCAAAAAAAGTTACACAAATAAAAAACCATTAAGGCATCAATCAATTTACATATAGTGAAGAAAGTAGATGAATACGATTCCTAAAAAACCAATGAAATGACTACCATTTAATTCAAAGTTTGTATATCTAGTTTTAAATTTGGGTGATGTAGAATGATCTTTGAGGGAAGAACTTAAAGATAACAGCTAGATTGTTGAAACATATTGGAAATTGGACCATGCGAGAGATTCTTTAAATAAACTTATTTGGGTATCTCTCGGTGAAATGAGACTATGTGTGTGTATCTGATCTCTTGTTTATTGTTTTCCGAATCCTACTGAATGAGATATAAAAGGGTAATTAACTAACAAATAATTTTCTTCAAAAATGTATACGTTACCAAAGGATTGGACTTTATGGTCAGATATGATAACGGGACCAACAACCCTGCAACATCCGCTATGTTTAGGCCTAGGTTCCTGGCGACAAGCTTGTACCAGCTCTCACCACCACAGATAAGTCTTAAAGTGTGTCTATTGCAGTAGATAGGAACCGAATTTGTGTTCTCTTAACCTACTAGTTGGTGAGATTTACTGATGCGGGAGGTAGACCTTGAAGAAAACAATTTGAAGACCACTTTTATGCATTGGAATAATAATGACAGTGCACTTTTAATTTCTTAGGAATTTGTTAAGTTCATTTAGAATATGGTGAGAGTCTTTTAGTAAGTTGTAATTCATTTATGTTCCTTTATCTTGAGTTCCTTTAAATATTGATGTATCAAAAGCCTTTTGGGGCAGACTTGATGAATGAAAAATTGTATTTGCCTTGTGCATTTGAAGAGAGTGATTTCTCCTTCCAAAATCAAGCATTTAGGCTTGGTCGTGTGAGCGAGCTCTGTTGCTCCTGGTTGAGCGAATCCCAGGTTCTATCCCTCGTTCTATTCATTTACCCTTGGCTTGTCCTGCATCAATTACTCCTCTATACGATTATGATGTAATAAAGCTCACGACAGAGAAATATGGATCAGTTCCTAAAGTATTCATCGTGTCCGACCAAGACCATACAACAGTGTTGGATGTGCAAAATTACATGATAAAAAACAATATGCCAAATGAAGTGAAAAAGATAAGCAGTTCTGATCACATGGTCATGCTCTCTAAACCCATGGAGTTGTTCTCCCATCTCCAAAATATTGCGGAGAAATGTTCATAAACATACATGCATGGTTAATTCAGCCATTCTAGCTTGCGCCGCATGCACCATAATACTATATATAACGGTATGTATGAATAATTAAATTAATAAATTAAACAAAGTTGCTATTTTCAACCCCGCCACTATAACCCAGAAGAATAATGTGTACCGAACAAGTATTATACTATTATCCAAATAAGTGAGATTGTTTTTTCAAGTAATAAGTATGAAGAATTATACGTGTCCATGAGGTTTAGCTGAAGAGGCATGAAGCACTTTATGTAAATATGTATATGCATTCTAATGCAAGTTCGAATCATATGCTAAATTTTTCTCAAATAGTAACTAATTATTTAGTTTACTAACTTTATTGCTCTATTTAAAGTAGAGGCATGAAGTACTACGCGTAAATCTTGTTTCAATTCTACGTGTGAACAAGAATAGTAATTATTCTTTTCGTCAAATAATAGTACATAAAGCTCAGCACCCAGTTGTATACCCTTCGAAACTTTAGTATTGATATATATGTATTACTATATTAATTATGACATATGTGTAATTGTGTAAATTATTAGTAATTGTATTTAAGATACTGGAAGATCATATATTCTTTATGATTGTATTATTTACAAGGCAATGAATGGTATTCAGTTTACTATAAATAAAAACATAAGGTATGATGAATAACACACAGAAAAAGATCATATATTCCTTTATGATTGTATTATTTACAAGGCAATGAATCATATTCAATTTACTCTAAATAAAAGCATAAGGCATGTTGAATAACACTCACAGAATTCCTCTAGCCCTTCCCCATCTCTCTCCGCTGCAATGTCTCTCTTTTCAGTAAAATAGGTCATAACACGTTTTTGCGATAACGAAAGTTTGTCCATTTTCAATCAATCAAAGGGGTATTATGTTTAAATCATTCTTATTATCATTAACTTTTTATTTTATTGAATTAATATACTTGCTATTGATCAACTTCTTATTTAATGTTGAACATGATACAATGCATTAAAGATGAAAATCCAACAGTAGAGAGGACCTTCTACAAACCTGTTCACAAGATTCATCATTGCAATCTATTTCTTCTGAGACATGTTCTAATTTGTTGATATTTTTCAGCTGCATGAAACATTTGTTAGAATATGAGCATGAGTATGAATTCGTGGATTAAGTTATTTGTTTCAAGTTTGGATAGGAAGTCTTATTGAGAATGGATTTGTAATCCATGTTATGTTGAAACACTATGTTGGTTGTCTATATGGATTTTAATAGGGGAATCCTTATAGAACTTGGCTAGGATTATGTTGTATATATAGTGGCCTCTGCTCTCGCAGTACATACGCTCTATTCTTCTGGACTAAGACATATTATTAGTTAAGAGCAAATTGATTACTGAAGAGAGGAGAAGGTGCACTTCGGATTTGCTGCAGGAACAAGTCATGACAGGTTCTTCGAATTCATCTGCAGATAAGTAATCTTGCTATATGTTTGAAGGTTTATGAACATGGTTTTGTGTTTGAGGTCTGTGGTTCATATTACATGTATATGGGAATATGTTCTAGCTAACATGTGGTATCAGAGCCTGGATTACATGTTTATGAATTCAGTCTTGAAATCGTTTGGTTCGTAAGTTATTAAAAATAATGAATAAATAAATTTTGCTACTTCCAGGTTTCGAAACTGGTTTAAACGAATTCACTAGAAAAGAGAGGTTCACGAAAACGACATTGCGTTTTCAATAAGCAGGGAATTAATAAAAATAATAATAATAATATAAAAAAAAATGACCGTCAGGATTTTTGGAGAATGATCTCGGGCCGATTGCTGTCGTCAGGATTTTTGGGGATTGATCTCGGGCCAATTGCTGGTGCAAACCTCATTGTTTTCATCTTAGATGCATCAGTGGTCTGGGTTCTGATTCTTCCTCTTTTCTCTATAAAATTGAATGAGTCATTGATACAAATTTTGCTTCCGCTGTTCCAAATTGAAATCTGCAGGAGGTATGTTTAATAATTCGTATTGTTCTGTCAATGTTTTCTTTATATTTCAATGCATAGATTGGGTCAAGGTTTTCTGTTAAGGTTTTTAATAAAAAATTAAAATTACGATAACGAAACCCACAAAGAACTAATCCTATTGAAATTATCGAAAGTAATCTGGAGACCATGAATGATCAATCATGAATGAGACTGCAATTGCTTTATACCTTGCGAAATATATGTATGCATATATGTCTTAGTGCACGATTTAAAATCTGGGTTTTGTTTGATTTTGTCAAAATTTCAATAACAAAACATGAAGGTCTTAATTGAATGAAGATCGTGTTATCTTTCTGATTCTTCATATTGATATTGACTCATTCCTTGTTCTATTGTTTTCTCTTGTATTATTGAAATTTGAACGGGAATGATCTTTTTCTGGGAATTGGTGCCAAAGAGATTCTGGCCGATAACTTTGGCGATGATTTTGGTTCGGCGCATCTGTAACAATGGCGAATTTACTTTGAAAATTTGCAATGAAGCCAAGGAATTGCAATCGGGTTGACAAGTAAGGGTCCAATGATGCATTCAGGTAACTTAGTTCACTGTATCATGCATGATTAATTGTTCTCTTATATGCATGATTATAGTGTGATGAGTTTGAGCATGATGAATTAGGGCTTTTGCTATTTCAAGTATGTCTGTTTAATTATATACTATGAGGGCATGATTAAACTCGAAATCCCTATGGATGCCAACTTGTGATTTATGTCGGATGTCTGAAATCATCTTTTGCTGCATAAATAAGTTAGTGTAACATTTAGTCTATGTATACTCTTTATTTTTCATTAAAGAGTCTATGGTTCTGATTAAATTAGTCTTGGTAGAGAATAAAACTTATTCATATACAGCGCCTATTGTTCCTTTTTGTCTGTTTGGTTTTGGGACATATATGATGAATATCAATTTGGAATGGAATCAATCTGACTGCACGAGTACTCCATGAATTGATATTGTCTGGGCAAGTATGCTTAATGACCAAGCGATTCTAATATTAAACTAATGGAATTTGGATGCCATTGTTTGTATTTAAAATATATATTCTATTATGAATCGGAAAGAAAATAATTATTTTGTCATCTTATTGGAAATTCATAAGATTAATAATATGTGGCTATCATTATTTTCTCCAAGGACTTGCTTACGAATCTATATATAATTGATGATGGTGTTGACAATGAATTAAAGGCATGAAGATTTTTAATTTGGATTATTGTCGACTAATCTTATCATGTATATATCGATGCATGCTTATTGTATATGTATATTTGTGATTTCGTGATGCATGCTTCCGCTATTATATTTTGGTTGAAATCACAAATAGGGAGGAAGATGAACTTCGAATTCTCCAGAAGAAATAGTGGTCTTGATTATCTCGTTTTAATCAAGACATATTGTTGTGTTATATATCCAGACATTATCAAATTTTAGTTGATCTTGCTCGATGGGTATTGAACTAGTTAGGAACAAATTGAATGCAAGAATATTGTGCTTGCTATTCTGATTTTGATCATTGTTGAAACTAGTGATTTTGGATTTATGTGAGATAAGTTTTTCCGAATGGATTGTGACTATCTTTTGATACATAGGCTGTTTGCATAATGGTTTAGGTGTAAATGACTAAACTGAGATTATGCAATTGGTAAGGAATCGGGAACCAATTGACACATATCTCTATTTTCTTTATCGGTTGTGCAGTATATTCTGCTTATGCTTAAGTGGGAGAATCATATGTTCGAATGTAAGCATAAGGCTAAGAGTATTTAGGCCGGCCATTATAATTCATATGGATGCTTAAAAACCAGTTTATGGTTTTATTGAAGCAATTGGTTGAATTATTTGTGTTACTTAATTTGTTTAAGTAATAAGAAGGATCCTATTATGTTAGCATTCAAAAGGAAACGAATTTGGTTTCCATATGGATTTTGATTTGTCATTCTTTATATTGGAATGAATTACTAGTAGATAGTTTTACTATCTGTCAGACTCAATTGTTTCGAATTAAGTTGAAAAATAGTGGGAGTAGACAATTTTAAGGTCTGCTTGTTTCAGTTTGGTCATAATGTTATAAGTGCAAATTGAATATATGTGATTTGAAGTTAGCATTTACATAATGGTTGTAATTGACAGCTTTTGGTCCTGTGTTTTGAAATGCACGGGTAGATTGTTTATGATGAAACTCAAAAGACTTAGTGATCACCCTGTTGTAAACTTGATAGAACTAATTTACTTTTTCATACTTGCTCAAGTGGGAGAATGTTAGAATATGAGCATGAGTATGAATTCGTGGATTAAGTTATTTGTTTCAAGTTTGGATAGGAAGTCTTATTGAGAATGGATTTGTAATCCATGTTATGCTGAAACACTATGTTGGTTGTCTATATGGATTTTAATAGGGGAATCCTTATAGAACTTGGCTAGGATTATGTTGTATATATAGTGGCCTCTGCTCTCGCAGTACATACGCTCTATTCTTCTGGACTAAGACCTATTATTAGTTAAGAGCAAATTGATTACTGAAGAGAGGAGAAGGTGCACTTCAGATCTGCTGCAGGAACAAGTCATGACAGGTTCTTCGAATTCATCTGCAGATAAGTAATCTTGCTATATGTTTGAAGGTTTATGAACATGGTTTTGTGTTTGAGGTCTGTGGTTCATATTACATGTATATGGGAATATGTTCTAGCTAACAACATTTACCATTGAGCATGAGCCGTAACTTTTTACTACCCCCTAACTTTTTATTACCAAATTATATATTGTACACAAATTATTGTTCGCAATTATATTGTACTACCGCTATCGTCTTCGACAACAGTGGACTAGATCACCATGTCTGCATCTGAAGTTGCAGACCACGACCACACACAATGTTGCCGTTGAATTTTTCCGTCTGGAAATTCCGGCTTGCTAACCCAGTCTGAGAAGGCCGCCCTCAACGCCTCTATGCATCTGTATCTACACGAACAGCCGCCTGCAGCGGGCCGGTTGTCTTCCCGGTAACACCACGGTCCAGCTTTGCTAGGGTCGACCTCAGACCACCTGCAGGCCTTTTGGGATTGTAGTAGACCAATTCACATTCACTGATCCAAGCCCACAACAATCTGGACCTGGGTTTATTTTCTCCCTTGCAGCTCGCCAGGCTTTGCCTTTCTAATCTCTGGGATTTTAGCCCCATTTTCTCCAAATTGAACGTTTAGTCTAGAGCAGAAACAAGAAATATTGGGCCATCAACCCTAAAATTTTTTGGGCCACATATTGGGCCTGCAATCAGACCCCCAATCCAATTTGAATTGGGCTTTGTCTGTTTATTTTTCTTCGTGGCACTATTTACTTAACCCACATGACCCAATTTAGCCGGATTTGGTTCTCACTTTTTCATTCTTACCATAATACATGGGCATGGGTTATGTCAACCCACTTATTTTCACCGACTATCCCGTAGTCCAGCCGAATAAAATAATAATTTATTTTTAGATCTGATGCTCCACACATTTTTTAGGGTCTTTCCCTATACTTTCACGGAAAAAGGTCCCAAAGCTACACACTATCATTATATTTGTTTTCAGTGGCTATATATATATATTTGTTTACTTGTAAGTATTGTGAATCTGAAGTTTATACTTTCAACTCAAACATGAAGTTTCAAATAAAGTGCCATAGAAACTTGAAGTTTCATAACACTTAGCACTCATGTAGAGACCTGGAGTTCTCCATGATTAATAACCAAACATGTCTTGGAATCCGAATGCTTATAGAGATTTTATTTCCATAGCACTAACCACAATCTTGTTCCTTCCATTCGCGGAAACTACTTTATGCGAATACAAGACGTGAAACTCTACTTGACTATGACGAAGTTGAGAATCCATTGAAGCCAATAATGGTATGGAAGAGCTGAATAAGCCACCATCATGATCTTCACTTGAAGACTTATGCTTGAACAAATAGAAGTACCTTGCCTTAAACAAAACATGATTGAAACATTTATGTCCATGAATAGGTATAATTCTAATGTTTATAGAATTCGATTGAATTTTGACGGGAGAATGTTTTCCTTGTCCTTCCATTCTCTAACTTGCTCCCGAAGCAGTAGTGCCGACAACGGAAGTTTACCAAATTCTTGGATCTGATTGCTATCATGTTGCTCACTGAAAGAAACAACAGTTCATCTTATGATATATCCCTTAGTCGTGCTTATACTGGCTCGAATCTTTCCTTTTGCTCGAAGCAAATGCTAAGTGTCTCACGAAGTCTAACTTATTAAATTTTGAATGGGGCCGCAACATGGTAAGGAACCTAAGCCACAAACAGTGGTAGAACCAGAACATACCAAGGCCAGAAGTTTGATCCTTAGCATCTAAGACCCAAAATTTCAAGAATAAGGGACAGTATCCCGAACTTCGTCTCTACATAACCTACTTCAGTTTTGATAGAAGAGATCATTGGTCCCACACTTGCATGTGCCCCTATTAATATTGTTGTGGAGTACCATTCCAATAATCAATGTGTGAGACTAATTTTGCTCTACCTAAACACATTTGAAATAGCAGAATTTTGATATGAAAAAGCATGTTGGCCGAACCCCTAGTTAATTTTGGTTTACTTTGTGAATAATTTCTTATGTTTCTAGATTTTTAGTTTAGTATTCGTTTTTAGTTCTAAATAATGGTATTGATTGAATCATATTTCTTCTATACATGTGACCAAATTTAGTTAAACCCATCATTAAGTATAAATGTGGGGGCGTTAATTGTCTGTATGAATGCGTTATTATGTACACTAACTTCATACCTAAATCATGATTAAGGGCCTTGATGTAGTTCTTCATTGTATGAATGGTACTAAACTACGATTAAAGGGGCATTATATTCTTATTGTCCCAGAAGAACGTTGCTGAGTTTTAACAATATTCAAGAGAACAATGATCATTAATGAAACAACTGAAACAAATAGAGTGGAAGATCTTTGCACCACCTCTAAAATTATGAAGCTGGAAGCTGGGCTTTGGGGCAAATAGGTTGCATCCCAACTGGATGTGCCACATACAACTGGCCTGAATGGTGATTTAAGTAGTTTACTTGCCTTAGAACGATCATTTGAGGTACTTAGGTCGAATAATGAGGCCACATATTATATGATGTATCTCCTCAACTAACGTAAGAATTTTGTGCTACAAGCACACTTTGCCAAGCTTGTTCGTTTTTTAGGAAACTGATTTCTAGATTATCTTTCGCACAGATACTAAATGACCTTCTTTTCAAAGTGGATTCAAGGGAATGATTGTAGGCTAATCCAAACAAAATACGGACCATGTAAATAGTTATGGTTTTGGCTGATGTATAGCCACATTGGTCACATGTTTATCCACACACATTACTGCTAACCTCATGGCCAATTTTAGTTTTTCACCACCCTAATTATCTCTTAAAGTCTGGAAACCTAGATAATATTGGAGAGTTTATATCGAAGATGTTTCAATAAAGCACATCATGTCTTTTGGGTTTAAAATTGAACATCGAATCCTATGGTACCGTTTGGTACGTGGGACGAGACGGAACGCAATTGGACGAGGCGTTCCGTCCCACGTTTGGTGCGCCTAAAAACCGTGGAACGGTTGTCCTATGAGACGAAATTTGGCTGATTTTTCGTTCCACCTCTCCCCCTGGAATGACCCGTTCCACATCCGTGGAACACAAATTTATAACATTTTAAGACAACATTTTTCCTTATCTTTTTCAATATTTACATCATCCGTCCCATCCCGTCTGCGTACCAAACGGTACCTATGTTCACCTAAAAACAGCGTCGCAGAAGTGATCATAAAGCACAATTAAATTGACCGCCCGAACCTTGGTGAACACACCAAGCTTTCAAATTCTGCCTAGGGCTATGCAATCTTGTATGCATCTATGTTGGTCCACTAAGGCCCAATGCCACCCAGCTATTTTTGGCGTTACAGTTGATTACTGTGTACGAACGTGATGTTTCATACTTAGGGCGTTTTTGGTGAGTACCTTATTTGTCAAGTTGTGCTGCTACAATGTAGCAATCTTTTTGTCGATTATAATTCTCTTTCGAACTAGCTGTTTAGAGCCCTTGCAAACGATATCTTTACCGTTTATTTTGCAGATGTCACTTCGGTCAGGCAGTCTTCCCTTATCAGGGGAAGATAAGAACATCAACGTTTATGAAGAACATTACAAAGGAAGAATATGACACAAAATGAATCCATACTCGATCCATGTCTCAACAGTTTTCATCTCATTAGATTAATCTGAATTATCCTGAGACTTAAAGTTCTTGGTCCAATATAATAGTTTAGGCAAAATATGGAATTTGAATGAGATTATCATCGATGAGGTTTCACTTAAATGACATAATTGAAAAGAAACGATATCATCTAAGGAAACCTGTTACAAGTGGGAAATGAGTGTAATGAGATGAATGAAATAATACCATGTAATGCACGCCTTATGATTAGCATTATGAATGTGGTTAGTGTTTCTCCATGGGGATATTTGTACGAATATTTATATGTAAGGTCCCAAAGAATTACATGGACTAATTCAAATAGTTCCAGACCACAGAGCACTATCTCAACTCGTTTTAGGCATTCACTTTATGGATTGAAACAATTCGGGTGGTTGTGGTATACCTGTCTAAATGATTATCTGATCATCAAGGATATTAGAATATATTATGTCCTTGCATGTTAACTAAGAAGTTTTCTAACAGCATGAGACCATATCGTAATTTCCACCATCCGGTCTGAATCTTTGAAAGTATGACATTCTGTTTGTTGTGGTTTAGGAACTTCCTGCCATTGTATCTTTTTCCTAGGGCTATTTAAAGAACTTACAAAATAAATTTTAAGAGTAGGAACATGTGGGAAAATCTACGCAATAGGAAATTCGAAGAGTAAATGTGAGAGCATTCTTTGAGCGTTAAATTGGGTTCTCAATTAAAGCACCAATTTGTGGCAATAAGAATCCACCGTCTTCAGCCTTGCAAGCGATATCTTTACCAAAAGTTGGTGGCAATGAGGTATTTATAGGGAGGTGACTGGCCTAAGTGTAGCTTTTTGCCTTACATGTTGCAGGTTTTTAATGGCTAAAGTTAGTCAACCGTACGATGGATAAGGAAACAATTATTCCAAGACATTATTTAGGAGATACTTATAGCATCCTTGATTGATAGTGATGAGGATTCCTTACTTGTTTGAGTTGATCTTCAATAGGGAATGTATTAAAAAAAGGATTTGGTTAATGTTTTTTACTTTTCCATGCCACGAGCAGGGGAACTCGGTGATTTTCATAATCAGTTGCTCGAGCCTCCATAGATGTTGAATTACATGTGAGAATATTTGTGGACCATGCCCATTTAATGAGGCAATTTTGTCTTTTTCAAGAAAAAGACCATGCGTTGTGTCCAAGATATTTGGGATTAGTTTTGGCTTCACAATGACAATTTTGAAACAGTGGATCTAATTATTTATGCAGCTATGTACCACCAATCACAAACTTCTATTGCGAGCAAAATCAGCAAATATCAGTCTTGTTAACAGAAATATTTAGATGGACTGACTAGACCTTGGCCATGGACCCCATGTCATATAATCACAAGGATCCCATTATCTTACCGAGATATGTACGGCAGACTTATTAGTGATAAATTCTCTTTGCTTGCCTAATTTTAAAAATACAATAGAAATTCCACCTAAGAGTTCATTTATCACTACTGTTGTAAGTTCTTGTGCTAACCAATAACAAGGATTTTGTCCATCCTAGCAATTGTAAGGTTTGAAACCCTAGGTCCCAAGTTACCCTTTCTCCCTTTAGGTTTTGCTGAGCATGACATAGCCATTGGGTTTTTTGACTTCATTTCTGTTGCATATAATTCAATGCAGTAGGGAACTTTCCTCTTTTCTCTCCCTGTGAGAGTTCTTCCCTCTGTTTGAGGGTGCTTCTCACCATATTATGTGAGTGATTTCCTGATTGTGCTTCCGTTTGGTGCCATCGATCCTAGCTGGGGCTGGGATCGGTGGATGGTTTTTTGTATTTGCTTTTTCTTTCTTCCCCCCTTCCATCTGCTGATGATCTTTCTCATTTTCCTCTGGTTTTTTTGTTTTTGTTTTTTCTTTCTTCTCCCCTTCCATCTGCTGATGGTTTTTCTCTTTTTCCTCTCTGGCTTTTCCCATGCCTCAACCCCTGTGGGTATCCCTTTTCTTTCATGGCCCTTTCGTGCTTTGTTTTCAGCCATGGTTTCTGTAGAGTTCGTGTGTAGAGTTCCGGTATTGTATCCGGCTCGGGTGTTTCCCACACCACCACGTTCTCCTTGTTGTCTATCGCTCGCAGCTGTGTTGCTCGGGTTTTTTCCAGAGCTTCTTTTCGATGGTTGGCTTCTCTCACACCGACTATCTCTTGTCGATGGATATGTGCAGGTGGCGCTTATGGAGGTGATGATCGGCGGTGGACGAATGATTGGATGGCTAGCTGTGTGAGATCCCACATCGCCCAGGGAAGTGATCCTTATATGTATATTCTCATCCCTACCTAGCGCGAGTCCTTTTGGGAGCTCACTGGCTTCGGGTTTCATAGGAACTCCGAAGTTAAGCGAGTAGCGCGCGAGAGCACTCTCATGATGGGTGACCTACTGCGAAGTTCTCGTGTGAGTTCCCAGAAACAAAACCGTGAGGGCGTAGTCGGGGCCCAAAGCGGACAATATCGTGCTACGGTGGTGGAGCGGGCCAGGGATGTGGTGGACCCCGGGTCGGGATGTGACAATTTGGTATCAGAGCCTAACCCTGGCCGTGGTGTGCCGACGAGGACGTCGAGCCCCTAAGGGGGGTGGATTGTGAGATCCCACATCGCCCAGGGGAGTGATCCTTATATGTATATTCTCATTCCTACCTAGCGCGAGGCCTTTTGGGAGCTCACTGGCTTCGGGTTCCATGGGAACTCCAAAGTTAAGCGTGTAGCGCTCGAGAACACTCCCATGATGGGTGACCCACTGGGAAGTTCTCGTGTGAGTTCCCAGAAACAAAACCGTGAGGACGTAGTCGGGGCCCAAAGCGGACAATATCGTGCTACGGTGGTGAAGCGGGCCAGGGATGTGGTAGACCCCGGGTCCGCTCACTTCTTGCCAGTACGACAGACTTACTCGTTAGAGAAGCTGGCGAAGTTATTCATTGACAATATTGTTCGTCTTCACGGGGTACCCATCTCCATTGTTTCAGACAGAGATCCCAGATTTACTTCCAGGTTCTGGAAAGCTTTTAGTACCGCTATGGGTGCTTAGTTGCTATTCAGTACTGCTTATCACCCTCAGACAGATGGTCAGTCAGAGCGGACCATTCAGACCTTGGAAGATATGTTGAGAGTGTCAGTGATGCAGTGGAAGGGAAGCGGGGATAACTTTTTGCTGTTGGTTGAGTTCGCTTACAATAATAGTTACCACTCTAGCATTGGTATGGCGCCTTTTGAAGCACTGTATGGAAAGGCGTGCCAGACCCCCTTATGTTGGACAGAGGCAGGAGAACGGACGTTAGTGGGACCGAAAATAGTAGATACTACAAATACGAACATTCAGTTGATCAAAAGAAATCTGAAAGCGGCTCAGGACAGACAGAAGAACATTGCAGACCAACATTCCAAGGATTGAGAGTATGATGTCGGCGACTTTGTCTTCCTGAAACTGTCACCCTAGAAGGGTGTGGTACGGTTTGGAAAGCGAGGGAAGTTGAGTCCTCGATATGTGGGTTCTTACCAGGTTTAAGAGAGAATTGGTGATGTGGCTTACATATTGGAGTTCCCACCAGAATTGTCTCACATTCATAATGTGTTCCATGTTTCCATGCTCCTTAAGTATGTATCTGATCCTTCTCACGTTATTCAGCCGGAACCTCTAACTGTGGATCAGGATGCAAGTTACGTAGAGGAACCTGTGATTATCATCGATCAGAAGAATAGAGTTTTGAGGAATAAAGTGATTCCCTTGGTAAAAGTGTTGTCGAGGAAGCTCATGGGAAACCGAAGATTCAATGCGAAGCCAGTATCCTTACTTCTTTGAGTGAAGTGTAATTTCGGGGACGAAATTTTCTTTAAAGGGGGTAGATTGAAACACCCCAACCCGAAAATTGAGGTAAATTTTTCTTTTTCCCAAAAACTTTGTTTACTTTTCATTTTTACCCCTTCTCTTGGTGAAATCCTAGCTGTTCATCTCAATTTCTCTTTGTCTCCTAAACTGCCAAGTGGCAGCACCCTAACTCTCTTCCCTTTCCTTTTCCCGAAAACCCTCAGGCCCCCTCTCTTTCACATTCAGTTCTCTCTCTTCTCCCCGTATCTCTCACTCTCGCAGCTCTCTCTCTCTCATCGTGAACTCGCACACACCCACACTCACGCACACGCTCGGAGACGTCCCTACGCGAGACCACCCTCACTCCTGCACTCCCTCTTCATTCCATTTCTCGTCTCTGTGAGGAGCGACGACACTAGAACAAGAAGCTCCGGAGAACCTCCTTCATTTTTCGATCTGGTAAGTCTCGGATCTCTCCCTATTTGTATTGTTATGACTTTGGGTTATGATTCTGAGCTAAAGCTACTTCTTCCTATCTAGTTTTGACCTCGGTTTTAAGCAAGGGTGGGCACACCCGTTTTCCGACAAGACAATGGTTGCTAAGAGATTTTTGGTCACTTTCGAACGTTTTTCGATGATCCAAAGGTACCATCTTACTCCCCTCAACTTGTACATTCTATTCGTACCTAGATCGGGGTCTAAGACCTATGTTTTCAGGCCACCGGAGCTGTAGCAGCTCCGGCCTTCTTCTTCGGCAAACCAGGCCTTCAGGCTGATCACAAGACACGGGCCTCCAGCCCGTTTAGTTTCAACCCAAACTCCAAAGGCCCTCGGGCCATTCTCCTTGGGCTTCGGCCGAGCCTAACCCAAATCTTTTTCCTTTTTATTTTTCTTTTTATTTTCCTTTTCTGTTTTATTTTAAAAGCCCTTTGGGCTGTTTCTTTTAGCCCAACCCGAGAAGGCTCAAAGCCTTCGGACCTGCCCTCCTTCCATAACCGGGCCCTTGGCCTTTGGCCGGGCCCTAAACCCAAATACCAAAACCCTTAGGCTAAAGCCTTTGGGCTTCTTTAACTCAGGGCTTCTGGCCCGTGTCCCCTAAACCCAAAACCCTAAGGACCTAAACCCAAGTCCAAACCCTAATCCGGATCCAATCCAAACCCAAACCGGGTTTGACCCTTTGACCTGTTTAACCCTTTGACTGGGTCCGACCCGGACCCGTTGACTTGACCTGTTTGACCTTTGACCGGACCCGTTGACCGTTGACTGTCAGTCAACGTTGACTTTGACCATTGACTTTTTCCAATTTTCTTGGGGACTTCTCCTAAGCTAATTTCAACGTCCTGAACACATTTATGGGATCCGTTTTCTGAAATTCTATCGTTTGGGCATAGTTTGAATAATTGCATATTCTTGTGTTTAGGTGAAGTTGATTGTGAGGACTCTGACTTTCCTTTTGAGGACGACCCTGCTGCTGCTGAGTACTGTGAGGGGATCACCTTCAAAAATAGCATGTTTAAATTAAAGAATTGCATATGTTCCTAGCATGCCTTGCAGATCTATTGATTTGAGGAATACTTTACAGGAAGCATGATGATTTGATTATGATTGATTATATATATATATATATATATATATATTTTGAACTATTTTCATTATATCATATTTTCTATAGAACCCTCATTCTGGTAGACTATCTGATGGATGACGATAGGATGCTAAGAATGTGTTTCAAATGATTTTCGAACAGCTCTTCGTAGTATAGAGGATGGATGAATTTATGCTACGAAGTTGTATTTTAGAAAACTGTTTTGTGCGTACCTAGTGAACACCATGCCGCCAGGGGCGAGGACTTGAGTTGGCAGAGGCCTGAAGAAATAATCCCTAGCGGAAGGCTGAGGGACCATGGAGTCTGCCATCAGGCCGGGAGAGAGTTATCTCATGGTGAAGGCCATAGAGATTTAGGTGCAGGCATTGGGCCGAAAGTTATTATTATTATTCGGTGATACTCACTAGCAGCACAACTTGTGTTATGCTTCCTGATATGATTTCTGAGATTGAATTGCAGATAGATATATGAATTGTTTTATGGTATGCTAGAGGTTTTGAAAAGCTATCACTTATTATGCTAGTAGTTTTCATTATTAAACTGTGGAGGTTAGTATGTTGATAATTGTTTTCATATTATATATATGCAACTTGGTCCACTCATCTTTGTTTTGCGCCCCTATTCAGATCATGTGAACGAGGACTATGGCATATCATACGAGGCATTCCCCTACCAGTAGCTGTGCACCTTTTTCTTGCGTGACATCTTGTAATAGTTCTTTTATTGTAATCTTTAGTTAGAACATGCTCTGTGCACTCTAGCCACATTCTGGAATATTGTTTATTTCATGTAAACTTCTTATGATTGTTTATGCATATTTTCTCCTAATCATTACTCTTGTAATCAATAAATGGCTTACGTCACCCACGGGTGTCGGCCAGCACGTGTCTATCCTGATATTCTTCGAATAATCAGGGTCGGGGCATGTCAAGCTGCTTCTCGGATTGGCGGTAGAGAGCACAGTGGATGTTTCTCGAATGTTCGTTTTTGTTTGAGCTTCACTGTTGTTGGGCTCATTTTCTGTGTTTTCTTTGTTTTTAGGCCCGTTCTTTGTTTGTTTCTAGGAATAATTTGGGTCTTTGTTTTGTTTGTATGTGTGTGTTTGTTTTAATAAAAGCTCATCGTTGGCGATCCTTTTAGATCCCACTTTTCCAAAAAAATGAAATAGTAATTCAAAACAAATCACAACTTATATTAGTTTTATTTTAAATTATATTCAAGTTTTTTTTATAGAAAACGTTCACACTTATTAATTACACAAGTATTTAAGTGAAGATAATATTATGTCTCATTTACCAATCTGTAATGAGAATGGGAAGAATCGAGAAATTGAATTGAGGTGAATTCAGAATCATGTTGAAGCTGTTTACTAAATTTTTTTAGAATCGAGGTAGAAATCGCATTTATCTATATAAGTTTTTTGCTAAAACACATGAATCGGAACAAAAAAACTAATGGAATTATTAAATATCCCTACTCCAAGTGATTTATCTTTTTGTATTTTTAGTATAATTTACTAATTTAGTTCTTTTATTATTTTTAAAGCTTTGTGAGAAGGAAAGAGATCCTCTCTAGATCCCTTCCACCTAGGGGTGGGTTCAAAAAACCGAAAAAAACCGAACCGAGGCCGAAAAAAACCGAACTGAAAATGCCAAACCGAACCGAACCGAATCTGGCTGGTTCGGTTTCGGTTTTTGAGGTCCAGAAATCGAACCGAACCGAAAAAAAAATCATATATAAATAGTAAAAAAAAATGGCGTTGTCAGGATTTGAACCCCTTCCCTGCAGATTAGGGTTAGCGCCTGCAAGCCAACTTGACTGTAGGCTTTACATTGTTATGATTGTACCGATAATATATTTATAGGTTTCTTATGTTTAATGCTTTATAAACTTTCTTAACTTTACAAACCCTAGCCGTCTTATTCCCATTCATTTCAGATCTCAAAAATATTTCAGTCCCCCGCTTCCTCTGTCTCTCTCTCCCCCTCGTTCTCTCAGTTGCTTCCTTAGTCTCTCTCTCTCTCTCTCTCTCCCTCCTTCCCTCTTCTTCATTTCTTCCTCCAAATCACTCTCTCCACTCTTCTCATGTCCTCCTCGCAGATTCCTTCTTCCAAACCATATGATTTTCACTCGCCCCTTTCGAGACCCGACGAGACCTGACGAAAAGAGGAATTGTAAGAGCTTGTGACGATCATGGCAATATCGCTGCAGCAAAGGTTGTGGGTTTTAGTTATTTTTCAGTTCATGGGTGTTTAATTTTATGGTTACCCATTTGAAATTTATGTAATTTAAGGTGAAAAAGTTTGTATTTTTCTCTGAATATGTTTTGGAATTTTCTAGATCTATTGTGGACTCGACTATGAATTTGAATGTGGGCACTGGGCATGTGATATTGGAGTCCGATTATGGCATTTAGACGAACCCGTTTACTTTTTTTTTTCTTTTTTCGATCTGCATCTATCAACTAATTTGTTGAATTATTTCATGATTTTGTAAATTTAAAGTTTTAGAATTTTGAATCTGGCGATGTACATTTCCTTGAAGAATATATGTTTCTATATTTGATCATAAGTAGTTGAATTACTTGAATATATTCAGGATTTTAAGGCTCTCAATTCTCTGATATATGAGAACTGGGAGATTGATAGGTTAGGTAGGCTCCTTCCATTTACAGTATTTAAAAAAAAAAAAAAAAAACTGAAAAAAAACCGAAACCGAACTGAAAAAAAATCGAAAAAAAAAGGAACCGAACCGTTTTGAACCGAACCCAGCCCTACTTCCACCAATTCGGGCTCTTTAAAATTTGATCAAACAGCTAAAGTTATTATAACTTTTAAAAATACCGCATGTTTTTAGTTATTGGATCAAATTTAAAGGACCCTAATTAGTGTATTTGGTGGAAGGAATCCAGAGAGGATCCCTTTCCTTGTGAAAAAGATTTAATATTTTTTTCGTACGATTTATTACTATTTTCTCCTATCTCCCATTCCTTTTTTCATTCTTCCCCATTCCCAAATTTGTATTTTCATTCTTGTGAAACCTGCACCGCCTCTCCCTCTCTCCCTCTCTCTCTCTCTCTCTCTCTCTCTCTCTTATTTCTTATCTCTCTCTCTCTCTCCAACCACACAGCAACCGTCCAACCACACAGCAACGCAATCCCATAACCACCATAGCAGTAGATCCACCACCACACAGCTTCAATTCCAGATGCCGGAGTGTCGTTCTAATGTCAGATGTCGCACCAAATGGGTTTCAGATCCGGTGTTGGCCAACAACAACCCATTCTTCAACAACTCCAGCTTCGAAACTCATCCTCGAAAAAGTCATCCCGAACACTGCAACTTGAGGCCAGTCATCGCCGATGGACGATGTGCAAGCGAGTCGGCAATCTGGTCAAAGGGAAACAGATACGAAGGGGGAGGGAGGGCTGAAGGTAGATGGGTAGTTTCGGGAGAAAAGTTAGATTCCTGAAAGAGTCTTCTTGCAAATTGGAGTTGGGAATACATTTCAACTTTGACACAAAATAAAAAAAAAAAAAAAAATACTTTTCAACTTTATACAACGCTTTTGACTTTTGAGTCAATTACGAGTTCTTTAATCGAGATTTTTGACTTTTTGACTTTTGAGTCAATTATTTGTTCTCCGATCGGTTTCTGCATATTAAAGTAAACCAAATCAAGGAAATTGAGCATTGATGATACAGAAAATGGAGAACATAACAGAGAAGTTCCTTGTGTTCTTCCTTTTATTTATCTGCTTAGCAAAAGGTAGTACCTCAAACCCATCCTCACCCTCCAACATTCAAAACCAAACTCAAAGTCCAAAACATTTTGTGTTGATTCATGGAGCTTGTCATGGAGCATGGAGCTGGTATAAGGTGGCGACTCTTCTGAAGAACTCAGGTCACAATGTCACGGCTTTAGACTTGGGAGCATCCGGGATCAACCCGATCCAGGTACAGCAACTCCCTTCGTTATCGGAATACGTCGAGCCTTTGACAAAGCTCATGGTGTCTCTACCACCAAATGAAAAGGTTATCCTTGTGGCTCACAGCTTCGGTGGAGCCGTCGTATCTATTTTCATGGAGAGGTTCCCCCGTAAAATTGCTGCTGCAGTATATGTCACGGGGGTCATGTCCGGTCCTACTCTCAATTTCTCAACTATAAATCAAGAGGTAATGAATTTAATACACACATAGATTGAGTTGCACTCTTTGTCTTCTTTGTAGTGCTTTACTACTATGAGTTGAAACTGATTATATGCTATACCTTGTTTATCTATCTTGTGAATCAGGAAATGTGATGAGTAAGTATGGCATAACTATATATATATCTCAGTCGAGGGTTCCCTCAAGAAACTTATATGAGAGACACTTTGTGTTCTTCATTACATAATTTTTTTTTTCAATAATCCAAATCGTCTATATTTTAGTTCATAATTCATATATCATCCTTACAAAAACTTACATGAAATCGAAAACCATTAAGACGTCAATCAAATTATAGTGACGAAAATAAACGAATTCAATTCTTCAATGAAAGATAGACAGTTTGATTGTTGAAATATAATTTTAGATTTGAGTGATTTTTTTTAAGATAAATTTTGAGAGAAGACCTTAAAGATAGACAATTTGATTGTTGAAATATATTGGGAATTAGGCCCCGCAAAAGATCCCTTCAATAAACTTATTTTAAAGATCTCTTGTTCATTGTCATCCGAATCCTACTGAATGAGATGTATAAAGGTAACTAACAAATACTTTTCTGAAAAATGTATAGATTAGGAAGAGATTGGATTATCTGGACTCTCAATTCAGATATGATAACGGGACCAACAACCCTGCAACCTCCTTTCTCTTTGGGCCTAAGGTCTTGGCGACAAGCTTGTACCAGCTCTCACCACCACAGGTAAGTCGTAAACTTATGTGTCTGCTGCAACAGATAGGAACCCTATCCGTGCTCTCTTAACCCTATTGGTTGGTGATTTATATAATGTGCAGGATTTAACCCTAGCGTTATCGTTGGTGAGATTTATTCCTCGCTACAATTATGATGTAATAAAGCTCACGGAAGAGAAATATAGAGCAGTTCCTAGAGTATTCATTGTGTCCGGCCAAGACCATGCGATAGTATTGGACGTGCAAAATTACATGATAAAAAACAATCCGCCAAATGAAGTGAAAGTGATAAACGGTTCTGATCACATGGTTATGCTCTCAAAACCCGTGGAGTTCTTCTTCCATCTCCAAGATATTGCTGAGAAATATTCATAAACACAGTTACACAGACATGGCTAATTCAGGCATACTAGCTTCTAATATGTCAATTTTCATTCCCGCCATTGTAACAACAAAAAAATGTACCAAACAAGTATGATAATATTATCCAAATAAGTGAGATTGTTTTTCAAGTGACAAGTACGAAGAATTATACTTGTCCATGAACTTCAGCCAAAGAGGTATGTAGTACTTCATGTAAATTTGTCTATGTGTTCTGATGTGAATTTGAGCTCTACTGATTTCTCTTTCCCGTAATAACTAACTATTTAATTCACTAATGCAATCGCTCTATAAAAAAGCATGAAATACAACATGTAAATCTCTTATCAATTCTGTTTGAAAAAATAAAAAAATAAATCTTCTTGTGTGATGCCGTGTCTAACAACAGCCACCACTGAAGATCATAATTTATTTAGTATTGTGGAGAGTTAGGTTTAATCTCCCCGACGTACAAGCTACACTAGAATTAATAGTCCAACAGAGGCCAAAAATTATCAAAGAAACAAAGAAGTTTGTGTTGGAAAGGATATCAAGTTGACTCCTTATCCTAACAATGTCACCAAGTCAAGTTGGCAGCACCGTTTCAAGGACGCAGAAATCAATTTGGTTGGTGGGTTCAAGTTCGCCCAAGGACAAGTTTCCAACCTCTGAAAAGAAATCGATTTGGTTAGTGGGTCAACTCGGCGTAAGGACAAGTTTCAAACATTTGAAAAGTCAAGTCAATATTAGCTGTAATTGGAAAGGATTATAAACCTACAAAGTGCCTTGCAAGGAAATTTAAAATCCGACATGAGTAAAGACAAGAAAACGCGTGAGACTCTTTTTCTTTGGTTTCTCAACCTTGCAAACTCTTTTGTCGTTGGTCCCAGCCTTCGGCTTCAGTGTCGGTGGTTATCCTTGCCCAAGTTCCTTGTTCTCTTTCCTTCTTTCTCCTGATCATCTTTTCTCTTTTTTCTTTCATTTTTTTCTCCTGAGATTTTTCTCAGTTTCCTTGAGTTTTGTCTCAAATTTTCTCGTGAGTTTGTCTCACTTTTGAACTTCATGTCCCTTTTCTCTACCCCTCCCTCTCCTCTGACCGTTCTTTTACAAACCCAAAACGTCATCTCCCCTTACTTTTCCCTCTGCCTCCCTTCCCCATAACCATTATCACCTCATCCTTTACTCTAATTTGCAGACTCCGGGCCGAATATGGTTGCCAGCTTTATTTCCCTCCCTCACTATCCCCCTTCCCCCTCCCAAAAAAAGGCTTGCCGGATTTCCATCCTTCACTATCCCCCTTCCCCCCTCCCATTTTAGTTTATTTAATTGGGTTGGGCTTTTATGTCCCCCCCCCCCCAAAAAAAAAAAAAAACAATATATTTGGGTTATTTTGCCTAGGACTGGAAAAAAATCCCAAAAATCCCAAACCAAACCGAAAAAATCCCAATCCCAAACCAAAAAAATCCCAAACCAAAATTCCCGAAATTTTCGGGATGTAATCCCAAACCAAACCGAAAGTTTCGATACGGGATTCGGTTTTGCATTTCATTTTTTCGGTATTCCCATACCGAACCGAAAAAAAATATATATATATATTATTTTTTAATTTTGTTTTTGTTTACTGAGGAGGGAGAGAGAGAGAGGGGGGAGAAAGATGTTTTTTTTGTTTTTGTTTACTGAGGAGGGAGAGAGAGAGGGGGGAAGAAAGACATATAAAGCCATATGCACACATACCACTCCAAATTATATTTTTTCACTATATACATGAGGCTAAATTCATGTGTTGTGTTGTGTTGTGTGTGTACAATGTTGATGTGTCCTTGTGTGCTTTGGCTGTGCATATTGGTTGTGGAACTATTTCCTATGTTTTTAACTTTTAAAAGCACCAGTAAATAAAAATTTATAACAATGCCAAAACAATAGTTGTATGCTTGCGTTAAAATTGAAATATTTCCAGTGTAATAATAATGTTTTATTTTCTCTTTACCTGTATTTTAGTTTCAACCAATTTGAATCTTGCCTTGAGAATGAATTATGAATGTGAAATCATTGAGATGAATGCATGGGCAGCTAGATGATGAACCAGTTGCCTGCAGATATGAGGAATGCCTTCTATCTATGGTTATTAAGTAATTGCCCATGCACTATAGATTAGGTAGTGTGCATGAGGGATGGACCAAAAACTTTTGTGATTTTTGAGGCTATTAAAGGTACATAGTTGAAATTTATACTACATTAAAGGTACATAATATGTCAAATTTTAGCCCAAAAGCATAATATGTCAAATTTTAGTCTAAAAGCCCAAAAGCCCAAAAGCCCAAAATCATTTCGGGATTCCCGATTTGTCCCGAAATCCCGAAACTATTTCGGGATTCCCAAAAATTGGGATTCCCGAAAATTTGGTTTGGGATCGGTATTGAAATTGGGATTCCCGAAAATTTTGGTTTGGGAATTGGGACAAGGGTTTCGGTATGGGATCCCATACCGAACCACCCCTAATTTTGCCTTCCTTTGAGTTGGCATGTAGCCTACTATCGGATTAGCGTATTTATCTTTTTAGGAAAAAAAAAAAAATCGGACATGAGTTCGAATAACTTAGTATGTATAAAGATAAAGGAAAACTAATGAAAATGGCTTGAAAACTTTGAGTTTTTAACGAAAATGACAAAAAGGTGTTGTAAGTGAATAGTACCATGATTGACTTTTGAGAGTAAAAATATGGTTTTTCGTTAAAGTGAACAGTACCGAGAGGTATCATCTCATGCAATCGATTGATAAGTGTAGGGGGTATTTTGGAAAAATGAAAAAAAAAATGAACCGAAGCATAAAACATACCGAACCGAGAAAAAATCAAATAAAATTAGAGATCAAACCGAATCGAATTATATTGGTTCGGTTAAGTTCGAAGGTTAAGATAGTGGACCAAACCGAACATCTAAACCTATTTATGTTTTACACTGACCCTAACTACTACACTTATCGGACACACCCCGACCTCGATGTCCAGTGGACACCAAAACCGAAGTGTGCTAGCCATCACCCATATGGGTTACGAAACAATGATATGCATGAAGTCATAACGAAAGTTATCAACTATTAAAACCTACCAAAAATTTGGCAGAATGCTCGTAAAATAGGGATAAGCCCAAATTAAAACACCTGCAAATTACCATATTTATTCCAACAAATCCCCCAAGGGCCTTACATAATAGGTCTCAGATCTCTACTACATGCATGAGAATGAATTCAGAGCATAATTACCCAAATACAAGTCTTATGAATAAGTTGAGTAAATACCATACTCAATAAGAATATGTCAGAGCTGCTGGAATGTACCTTGACGCTAGATGTGATTATTGTTACGACCAGGGGTGGATCTACAGAGGGACCCGGGTGGTCCAGGAACCCTCCAAAGTTCTGGAGAAAGGCTTGAGAGGACCTCTGAGGACCCCCCGATTATCTGGGCAGTTTGTGCTAGCTGGATTTATATGCACAGTCGACGGTGCAGTGGCTGCAGCTCGCGAAGAAGACGAGTCCTCCTGTTTTCTCTGTTTCTCTTTTAACCTAACACGTTGTCGTTTTTAAAATCTTGACTTAAATAAAACGGTGCGTTGCTGTTTTTTCTTTTGGGAAAAGGTTGCGTAATTGTTTGCCTTCCATTTTTTTTTTCTCTTTTTTTTGGGTCAGATTTTTTCTCTTCTAAAACTAAAACACCACAAACTCCAACATATCTTTACTGTTATATATAATACCCGTGCCCTAATAATTTTATTTTATCCTAAAACCAAAGCAACTCATCTAAACACTAGAGTTGTTTGTACCAACATTTATAAATGAAAGTGATGGTTTAATGTTTCAATGTTGTTTTTGTCTATTTTTTTTTTTTTTAACATTTACTTTAGGACCATCCGAGATTAATATCCTGGATCCGCTACTGATTACGACTACTAAATCTGGTCATCAATGAAGTCTTCCCCTAGCTGGGACTGTCCTTTAGGGCCTCTGAAACTACTCACATCTACGCTTCGAACGATAGAACCTTGTCAAAATTTCGCGAGCACTGTCGGAGTCGAGGGTTTGAGGCTGGGCTTCATGTTTTCCAGCAAGAACGGGGTCTTTGAACTCGTGGTGAGCTGGAGATGACGAAGATGGTGGTTTCTATGGGGTTAAACTCGCTGGGAATAATTGTGATGGTTGTGCGTGGCTCCGGGGAGGAAGAAAGCGTGAGAGGAAAAGAAGAGAGGGAATCGGGAAAAACAAAGAGAGGGAGATCACAACAATGAGTACTATAGGAATACACTAAAATATAAATCATACGTGACACGAATGTTAGGTCTACGAAAATCAACACGCATCCTTCAAGGGGCATTTTGGTCATTTCACATCTTCAAGATTAAATACGTAAAATCAGTGACAGGTCGTAACACCTCCCAACTTCGTCCTGATCTCATCGTTTTATGCAAATTTATCACCCTGATCTCTGACTCGACTTGGCTCTTCCTTCTATTTTGTACAATCTCATGATTGTGGATTGAGAAGTGGCAACAACAATGGTATTCAAGTATTGGGTGTACTGATTTATGGTTTCTTCCTCAGAAAGGGAAAATTTTACGTGGTGAGCTCTCTGGTTGTAAATTAAGGTGTGATACACTTCTGGGCTGAACTCTTAAGTGAAATTAAATGTGTGTTTCGTGGTTGAAATCCCTGGTTGGGCAAGAAATAACATGACATGGATTGTTGCCCTCCCAATTTCCTCCCCTTCTCATCTCCTAATATTTCTGTGGTCACGGTTAAGCCACGTCAACATTTTATATTCCAATTGCTTTTTATTTTATTATTTTTATAAAAAAAAATCAATATAAAATGTTGACGTGACTTAACCGTGACCACATAAATAGGAGGGAATGAGAAGGGGAGGGAAAGGGGGAGGGCAGACAATCCAGGTCCGAAATAACATGGGATTTGAGGATATGGATTGATATACATATGAATTTGCTTTTTCACCTTCTCGACAAATTGCGTTGGAGGTAGACAGCCAGAGTGTGCATCAACCCCCACCATCTTACCCTTCAGTTCTAATTCATCCAGACCTTGATAGGAAACAAGTGATCTAGCTCACGTAATATTTTTCGATCCCCTATATATCACCATATTGAGACACCACCAACCTATCTAAAATTACTTTTATGAAAAGGGGAAAAATAATGATCAAGGTTTCAGTTTAGCATATTTAACAAAACATTGTCCCTGAATATTCATAAGAAGAAAATAAAGCAGTGCTTCGAAATCTTTGTAGTAAGCGCACAAGATTAGCATAAAAGTATGAACAAAGGAATATCATAGCATGTAATTGGGAAATTGAAATTGTAAACGCAAAATTAATACGACAAATGAGACAAAATATTTACTTTACTAAAATTTCGATTGATCAGAAATATCAAAGCAAAGAGAAAAGTAATACCCAGTAAAGTTGAGAAAGTTAGGCCATCTCCAACCGAAGGGTCCAGAGGGCTAGAGGGTCGAAAATAGCCCTAAAACCGTCTCCAACCGAGGGCTAGGCCAGAGGGCTCGGGAATCTGGGAGGGTCCCACGGAATTTCAAAGGGCCAAAGGGCTGGCTGCTTTCGGCCAGCCAGCCAACCCCGAGCTGGCTATTTTTTTTTTTAATGTTTTCTTATTGCTGTCGGTTATAACCGACAACATTAAAGAAGGATTTTTTAATACTGTCGGTTATAACCGACAATAATAGGTATTCCTGCGCAAATTTATTTATTTTATTTACTATTGCTGTCGGTTACAACCTACATCACTAGTTTGAATTTTTTTTAATGTAACGGCTAGCTGAGTCAGCTAGCCGTTGTGTTTGTTTGTTTGTTTGTTTTTTTTTTTTTTTTTTTTTTTTTTTAAATTGCAGTTGTTTGTTGCGTTTGTGTTTTTTTTTTTAATTTAAACATTTGCAATATTTCCTTCTCAATTTTTTTCAATATTTCTCAATATTTCCTTCTTCAATATTTCCTTCTCAATTTTCCTTCTCAATTTTTTTCAATATTTCTCAATATTTCCTTCTTCAATATTTCCTTCTTTAATATTTCATTCTCAATTTTTCCTTCTCAATTTTTTTCAATATTTCCTTCAATATATTTCTCAATATTTCCTTCAATATATTTTCCAATATTTCCTTCATCTATAATATTTGTTTCAATTTTTCAATAATTTCCTTCAATAATTTTTTTCAATTCTATTTTTTTCCTATAACTTCCTAGGCCATTATACAACATTAAATTAAATTAAGTAACATGAAACAACATTAAACAATATGAAACAACATTAAATAACATTAACCAACATAAAAATTATACAACATAAAAAAAACATTTGACAACATGAAACTTAAACAACATTTTTAAAAACATTTAAAAACATAAAACGTAAACGCCTACTCAAGGCTTCTTTTGGCCCAAAGATGTGCAACAAGATCCTGTTGTAGATACTTGTTTGTGGCATGAGAACGTATCATTCAATAGCTCCTCATGTACTCATCTATAGAGATACTACCAGTTCTTGGATTGAAAGGCAAATTAGGCCCATCATATATTTTTGCACGAGCCCTTCTTGACCTATTTGGATCTTCTTGGTCGTCATCGGACTCTCCATCAATATACCTATCTCGCTCATCCTCCACTATCATATTGTGTAATATGATGCAAGACATCATGATGGAGTCCAAGTTTTCTCGACTCCACCCTCTTGCCGGTTCGCTGATGATCTTCCACCGTGCTTGTAGAATACCGAAAGCTCTCTCAACATCTTTCCTATATGCCTCTTGGTGTAAGGTAAACAACTTTTCCGCGTCATTCCTAGGGTTTGGAATTGCTTGGACAAGTGTCGCCCACTTTGGGTAGATGCCATTTGCCAAGTAATACCCCATATTGTATTGACGACCGTTGATGTCGTAGTCAAGTTGAGGTGTTTTCTGTCAGGCGATTGAAGAGGGGTGAACGCCCAAGAACTGTAATGTCATTTTGGGATCCAGGGACTCCAAAGAAAGCATGCCAAATCCATGTGTCATATGAGGCAACCGCCTCTAGCATAACAGTTGGCTTTCTTGACCTTCCGCTAAAGCCTCATTGCCATCTGGTGGGACAGTTCTTCCAATCCCAATGCATGCAGTCTAATGACCCTATCATGCCCGGAAACCCACGGTCTTCAGCTTTGCGAAAGAGCCGATTCAGATCTTCTTGATTTGGCTCGCGGAGGTACTCATCTTTGTAAACCTGAACAATTGTGACACATAATTGTTCAAGAGTATCAAGGCATGTAGACTCAGACATACCATGGGTTTCATCCATCGAATCAGCTGGGGAGCCATAGGCCATCATTCGGAGTGCAACAGTAACCTTCTGATGAGGTGAGAAACATTGGCTGCCTGCTCTGTCCCGCTTCTGTCGAAAGTATGGATTGACTTGCTGGACATCACGAAGTAAACGCTCGAAGACATGACGCCTCATCCGGAAACGACGTCTGAAATCCTCTTCTATGTACACCGAGTTGGGGTTGAAGTAGTTGTTTATCAGATTGGCTTGCGTCATCGCTCTGTTTCGTGGTTTGTAAGATCGACCAGCAATAGAGCCACCTCATTGAGGTTGTTCATCAGTTGGCTGACACACCATCGCCGCAGCCATGGATGCTGCTCTGTTTTGTTTGTTGCGCCTTACTTGAACTTCTTCATCAGACTCCTCATCTTCTCGTCTCATTTGTGCCCATTTTTCTTCCAATTTGGAATTGGATGAGGACCCCAAATTGGAATTTGAAGAGGATCCAAAGTTGGAATTCATTGCAAACTTGAATTGAAAGAGATTGAATTGAAATAGATTGAAATCAAAGTTGTGTGAATTATAGCCCAATATCCACCCTATTTATAGCAAAAAAAAAAATTCAAATCCAACGGCTAGCTGACCTCAGCATGATGTCAGCTACAAACGGCTAGTTGACGTCATGCTGACGTCACTAGCCGTTGGATTTGAATTTAAATGGTAGCTTTAAAATAATAAATTATGTTTGGCCCTATGGCCCTTTGGCCCTCGGTTGGAGACGGTTTTTTGTGATAGGGTTAAAACGAGCCCTTTGGCCCTCTGGCCCTCGGTTGGAGACGAGGCAAATATGACCATGTACTGTTCATTAAAATATTAATATCTTGGAGAATCTTGGAGGGCCAGAGGGCTCAAACGAGCCCTCTGGCCAGCCATCGGTTGGAGCCGAAAGGTCCAGAGGGCCGAAAATAGCCCTAAAACCGTCTCCAACCGAGGGCTCAGGAATCTGGGAGGGCCCCACGGAATTTCAAAGGGCCAAAGGGCTGCTGGCTGGCTATTTTTTTTTTTTAATGTTTTCCTATTGCTGTCGGTTATAACCGTTTATAACCGACAACATTAAAGAAGGATTTTTTAATACTATCGGTTGTAATAGGTATTCCTGCACAAAATATTTTTTTATTTACTATTGTTGTCGGTTATAACCGATAGTAATAGTTTGAAATTTTTTTTAATATAACGGCTAGCTGATTCAGCTAGCCGTTGTGTTTGTTTGTTTTTTTTTTTAAATTGCAGCTAGCCTTTATGTTTGTTTTTTTTTTTTAATTTAAACATTTGCAATATTTCCTTCTCAATTTTTTTCAATATTTCTCAATATTTCCTTCTTTAATATTTCCTTCTCAATTTTTCCTTCTCAATTTTTTTTCAATATTCTCAATATTTCCTTCTCAATATTTCCTTCTTTAATATTTCCTTCTTCAATATTTCCTTCTCAGTTTTTTTCAATATTTCCTTCAATATATTTCTCAATATTTCCTTCAATATATTTTCCAATATTTCCTTCATCTATAATATTTGTTTCAATTTTTCAATAATTTCCTTCAATATTTTTTTTTGCAATTCTATTTTTTTCCTATAACTTCCTAGGCCATTATACAACATTAAATTAAATTAAGTAACATGAAACAACATTAAAATTTGTTTGTGTTCCTTCTCAATTTTTTTCAATATTTCCTTCAATATTTCCTTCTCAATTTTTTTTCAATATTTCCTTCAATATTTCCTTCTCAATATTTGTTTGTGTTCATTTGCAATATTTCATTCTTCAATATTTCCTTCTCAATTTTTTTCAATATTTCCTTCAATATATTTCTCAATATTTCCTTCAATATATTTATCAATATTTCCTTCAATATATTTTCCAATATTTCCTTCAATATATTTTCCAATATTTCCTTCATCTATAATATTTGTTTCAATTTTTCAATAATTTCCTTCAATATTTTTTTTCAATTCTATTTGACGTCTAGTTGGATTTGAATTTAAGTTGTAGCTTAAAAATAATAAATTATGTTTGGCTCTATGGCCCTCGGTTGGAGATGGTTTTTTGTGACAGGGCTAAAACGAGCCCTCTGGCCCTCTAGCCCTCGGTTGGAGACGGAGGCAAATATGGCCCTGTACTGTTCATTAAAATATTAATATCTTGGAGAATCTTGGAGGGCCAGAGGTTGGAGATGGCCTTAGGTTGCCCAACCCCAAATGTGTGTATACGAAAGTCCCACTCTCTAATTACAAACTAGACAAAGAAATTTCCAATACATGGCCATGTCTTCCCAAGTTTTACAACCTGGACACTTGCAACCACGCACGGATCTCCGTGGTAAACTGGATGGGATGGCCCAGCTCAATTTTTGGGGGTTGAAAAACAATGTATGCGCCATTTTTGTTTTTGACCACTTCGGGATAAGTTTTATCCACCTGTTAATTTTTTTTTCATTGATCTTTTTCAGTTTATTAGATTCAACGGCTGAAAAATTGAAATGAGTGTGTGAGAGGTAAAAATGGATGTACAGATAGCAGTACCCATCCCTGTATTGATTGATCCGAGAATCTCTTTTTCCACTTGCAATATCCTGAAGCGTTTTGTCATTCAAATGTGGGCCAAGAAAACTAGGGTTGGAAAAGGAAATCTGAAAAACGGAATCCTACAAAACCGTACTGAACCGACTCAAAAAAAAAAAAAAAAAAACTAAACCGAGTAATACCAAACCATTCAGCATCCGAAATCGAACAATTATTGAATCTTTATTGAAAAATCGGGACCACATCGATATTTGTTTGGTGATACCAAACCGCACCGAATATAATTATAATATAATATATATGTTTATATATAAACCTCTCTCTCAGCCGGAACCTTCCCAGACAACCAAGCCATCTCCTCGACACCAGGAACAAAGTTAGAAATTTTTCTTAGCGGGGGCATTCCAAAAATCAACTAAGAAAACTTGATTAAAGTATGGCTTATACCCAATATGATATTAGGAATGATTTCAAAAGATGATGTATCACAATTTCATGTTACAAAAATTTCTATATAGTAGTGGAAAATGAAAAAGTGATGAGTAAAATATTAATACATGATAGGCGGAAGAGAAGTTTTCCAATTTGAATGACAAAATAATAGTACTTTTACTCATATAATATTTGATATAGAATATAAGTAGTATGAATGTATGTTGAATATTATATACATATATTTTTTTCAAAGATAACTATAGTATGCAACTTAAGAGCAACTTCACCCTTGGAGCCCTTCCCCCTGGCAATCCACTATTCAATCCACCATATTGAACAGTAACTGCCTTTAATGAATAGTAACTGCCATTAATGAACAGTAATTGCCATTTGCATCTCTACCCTTGGAGCCCTCCCCCTGGCAATAGGCAATAAAATATTAGTTTTTTTTGTTTGTTTAAATAATACAAAATAAAATTATTTGTAATTTTGGATAAGAATTTTTCAATCGTTCTCGTTGCGCCACGTGTCATTTTATCCAAAAAAACAATTATTTAGCGATGGATTTCGATAAGATTTTTATCCAATGTCATCGTGCCACGTGTCACGTGTCGTTATCTTTTCAGAATCTTTGACGATAGATTTCGATCAGATTTAACTCGTTCGAAATTGCGCCACTTGTCATTATCCGAAAAGATAATTATTGGAGATCGATTTCGATAAGATTTTTATCCAATACGATCGTGCCACGTGTCGTTATCTTTTCAGAATCTTTGAGGATAGATTTCGATCAGATTTTTAACGAATGACGGCATGCCACGTGGCCCTATCTACAATCCAATCCTTTCTGAATCGTCCATATAATCCACCATTCATCCTCACAAATCTCACACCAATTTTCTCAACATCTCTATCTCATTATTCATAGTTTCTGCTTCTTCTTCACCATCCATCCTTTTACAATGTCTTTTTCATCATCAAGGATGATGTGGAAAATCGATCAGCAAGAAGAAGAATTGTTTAACCAATCTGAAGGAATGTTCAACCTTCAGATAGCCCAAAATGTGATGGAAGATGATGAAGAGCGTACAAGGAGAGATGGCGAAGCAAGAATGGCCAGAGCCTCACATTCTCGTCGAGTCATGCAGACTGTTACTCAAATATGTAGGCCCAGCCGTTCCAGAAACCTTGATAGAAGCAGGCAACGACGGGTTGAAGAGCTGTTGGACGATTACTTTGTCCATACAGTGCATTTCCTGATACGTACTTCAGACGTCGTTTTAGAATGGAACGACATTTGTTCAACAGAATCATGATTGATGTTTGCAACCATGATTCTTACTTTGTGCAAAAGAAGGATGCTTGTGGTGCTATGGGTCTCCTGCCTGAGCAAAAAATCACTGCTGCGTTGCAGATGCTTGCGTATGGAGCATCTGCAGACCAAGTGGATAAGATAACGAGGATGGGGAAATCAACCATTCTTGAGGCCCTGATGAGGTTTTGCGGAGCAGTCGAATCTTTGTACATTGCAGAGTACCTCCGAAAACCTACTGACATGGACTTGCAAAGGCTTTTGAAGAAGGGCGAGATGCGAGGTTTTCCTGGGATGATAGGAAGCATCGATTGTATGCACTGGACGTGGAAAAACTGTCCAAGTGCATGGCAAGGCGCATATGGGGACAGAAAAGGAGCAAAATCTATCATTTTGGAGGCGGTGGCATCTTTTGATACATGAATATGGCACGCCTTTTTCGGGGTTCCAGGGGCTCAAAATGATCTCAACGTCCTTGCCCAATCCCCAGTGTTCAACGACGTCCTGCAAGGAAAGGCACCAAAAGTCACGTACGTCGTCAACGGACGTAGGTACGACGGGGCATACTACCTAGCTGACGGCATTTACCCACGGTGGGAAACATTTGTCAAAACAGTGCCACGTCCGCGAAGTGCAAAGGAAAAACACTTTGCAAGCTGTCAAGAGGGGTGCAGGAAGGATGTGGAGCGTTGTTTTGGTATCCTCCAAGCTCGTTGGGCGATCGTCAGGGGTGCTGCCAGAATGTTCGATGTAGAGTCACTTCGATCCATCATGATGACGTGCGTCATTCTTCACAACATGATTGTGGAAGATGAGTTCGATTATGATGCGGTTGATGAATATGAGCCTGAGCCAGACACGATGAACAATTCAAGAACATGGATATATTGTGCGCATGATGCCACCGAAGAACCCGTGCAACACGAGCCATTAGAAAGGGATGGACGTTACAATGAAAGGGTCATTCAACGATATACTGCACTTCAAAGGCCATCTATGCACAATGCTCGGCAAATTGACTTGATAGAGCACCAGTGGGCATTGAAACAAGCTAAAGATACTTAAGTTTATTTAGTATGTTTGTTTGTATTTGGTGTGTTTTTTGTAGTGAGTTTTTTTATTATTTGGTATGTTTATGTAATTTTATTTTGTGTGTTTATGTAATTTCATTTGGTTTGTTTTTTATTATTTGGTATGTTTATGTAATTTTATTTGGTGTGTTTATGTAATTCCATTTGGTGTGTTTATGTAATTCCATTTGGTGAGTTTTTTAGTTTTATTTGGTGTGTTTTATAATTTCATTATACGTGAACAATTTGATGAATAAAGATTCTATTATTAGTATAAATATATTACGAAATTAAATAAATGTACTCTCACTTTAAGTAAAAGTACTAACTTCAATAAATTGGAAACAACATAAATAATAAATTACAACCCAAAGTGATTGGAAAACTATGGGCTCCGATTACAAAAATTACCCTATTCATCATCACTTAACCAATTTGTGGTGTTAGGATGATCTTGTCTTGTTGTGCTAGGACCATCTCCTCTTGATCTCGCTTCTATTGCACGCCTCCTTTGCACCACATCCGCTTTCTCCGACTGCCAAAAATATTTAGAATTTGGAGACATCCCTTCTAAACGCATGTTCATAATGTCACGATCTCGTTGTGCCATTCTTTCTTCTCTAACCAACTCCCTTTCTTGCCTAAGTAACTCTCTTCCCTCTGTTCAGCTTGAAATGCTTGTTGAATAGCTGCAGCTTTTGCCTCATCTCTAGCCTTATCAGCCTCATATTTCGTCATTTCCCGCGCCAGCGTCAATTCACCTTGACGAGCAAGTTCTTGCATGTACTTTCCATAATCATTCTTGGAAGCACTTCCTTTCTTCTTTGAAGCCTTCTTACCTTGAGGCCTAATTGGATAACGGGTCGACCCCAACGCTTGTTCAGGAATGAGCGTTTCAGGCACTTCTTCTTCATCTTCTTCATCAACATAGGAGCCATGATTGGGTGTAAAGTGTAGATGGGTGCTGTTCATGCATACTTCTGGACCAACAGGCACAACTTTGAATTTAGGACAATCTTTAACAATATTCCAACATTCCCACCGGTTGAATGATTTGTTTTTTGATTTAATTTTGGCAGCATACCATGCTTGTGCTTGAAGTTGCTACAAATGAATAATAATGAAATTATTAGGTAACAAATAAATAATACAAACAAATAATAATAATGAAATTATTAGGTAACAAATAAATAATACAAATAAATAATACAAACAAATAATAATAATGAAATTAGGTGACAAATAAATTATAAAAACAAATAATAATAATGAAATTAGGTGACAAATAAATAGTACAAACAAATAATAATAATGAAATTAGGTGACAAATAAATAATACAAATAAATAATAATAATGAAATTAGGTAACAAATAAATAATACAAACAAATAATTATAATCAAATTAGGTAACAAATAAATAATACAAATAAATAATTATAATCAAATTAGGTAACAAAATAATAATACAAACAAATAATTATAATATATTCTTACCTCATCCGCATAATTTTCCCCACTTCGAAGATTATTACTAGCTTGTGTCATGGCGTCTCTCCACGTACTAAAGGAATGGCTAAGTAATTTCCAACGATTGGACACCGATTCTTTGGTTCTTTTTCCACCCATTTGCTCAAGAAATTTGGTATGAATTAAACTCCACATTTCTCGCAACTGCATCTCATTACCCGTAAGCGAATTATGAGTAACTTCATATTAGCTAGTGCACAACGCAACATCTTCAAGAAGTGATGAATTCGTACCTGCATCAGTAGTCATTTTGTGGAAAAAAAATTGGATTGAAACTTTGAGAGAAAGAAAGGAATTTGATTGAAAGTAGTTGAAAAAATATGAAATTGTGGTGTAAGGTAGATGGAGAAGAAGTGGTATTTATAGAAAAGTAAAAAGAATTTTTTACAAATTTTTTCAGAATTTTTTTTCAGATTTTTTAAATTTTTTTAAAATTTTTTATTCAAATAATTAATCTCTGCCGTTGGATTTAAAAAAATTTGAATTCCAACACTCCAAATTGTGCCACGTGTCACAACGGTAACTTTTCTTAATTTTAAAACTATTTGTTTTTAATTTATAAAGCAGATTAATATCAACCGTTGATCTCAGATCGAATGGTTGATATTAAATCAGCTTTTTTTTTTTATTACCGTTGCAAATCGGATGGCCTGAATTCCGGACCGTTGGGATCGAACGGACCGTGGGAAGCCACGTGGCTTCCCAACGGTCACCTGCTGTTCTGCGCTCGCAGGCCCGTGCGCCTGATTTCTGGTCCGGCGACGCGCCCCCACTCGCGAGTGAGGAGCACGCGCCTGACACAAAAAAAATAAAAAAATGCCTGGCCCTCGGGCTGCAGGCCTGTCAATTCCCCACGGGCCTTGTGCTCGGGCTCCCACCCTCACTCGGGCTCTCCAAGGCTGGAGGGTTGTCCATCGGGCCTCGGGCCCTTTCCTCTCCCTTGTCCCCCGAGCACTGTCCAAGGCTGGACTTGCTCTAACAAACAAATTACTTGAGTGGGGGCACCTGCCCCCAGTGAGCCTTCATTGGCTCCGTCCATGCTCGACACTCTAACCTTCTCTCTAGCTATTTGTTCTCCTATCGGGCAAATCCTTGCAGTTGGGGCAATGCACTAGTAAAGGGGTTTTATAAAGGAAATCGATACTACAAAAGAAGTAGCGGAGCTATAAAATACAAGGGAATGCCCAAAGTACAAAGGGAATAATTGAAAAGTAGGCTACAAAGCTTTTAAGAAGTTTTTATTTTTGCTTGAGCTGAGTGTAATTTTCTCCAATTCCTCTACTGCCTTTTATAGAAGCTTTATTTCTTCATAATTAAACCTTTCAAATTCAGTTCGTTCCCCTTCATCGAAGTTGTTAATGTGGTGTTTGTCAGAGGATGATCTTCCACTTGGATACTTGAGCTTTGATCTTCTCAAATTTACAGATTTTGCTATGGAAAACTGCATTTCACTGCAGAACTTTGAATGAGTAAACTTCCCCAGTGTGAAATAGGTCATTTTTGCTGCCCATCTTTGCCCCGCTAAAAGCACTTTCAAATCATTTGGGTCGCCACTGTTGATTCCTGTATCACCCGTGAAGTTATAACTATCTTGTATTTTGTTCTTGGCTATTAAGTTTGTCTGATGGTCACAGTTCATTTTTATTTTCAGCATTAATTCCTTGAAATATATAACCACACTAAAAACTAAATGATAGTTTTTACATTTCCTATATATACATAAACCTGAGATACAATCAGATAATACATGTCTTTCATTGTGATGTACCTATCGACTCTTAGACCAGGTAACAATATGAAGTTATCTAAACATCAACTATAACTATCATGGGATATGCAGCACGGAAAAGATTCTGATATTTTCAAAGTAAATTGTAAATTCCATGAGGGAATGAAGAAAAACTTTGGCAAGGAAGAGCCACTTTGTATTTCACTGCATAAAAATATCCACTTTGTGCAACAACAAATGACACAACATTGCACTTTTCTATAGGTTGACTTTTTTATCATTGGAGAGTTGGGTCAATTAAGCTTTCATTACAACTTACATAATATCAAAGTTGTGGATCAATGAATATTTTCTATTTGCCAAACAAATCGTGAATCAATCACCCGAAAACCTGAAAACTTTATTAAAAGAGCTAGCTAGCATCTCCAATTATATAAAAAAAATTATAAATAAAAAAATTACAAAAACAGTACCTGGTATTGCAAGTTAATCCCACTTTTCTCATATTCCACATGGAGGCACTTAGAAAACTGATCGATATAGCCGAAAACAATCACCTGAACAATAAGCACAGATGGATCCAAAACAAAAGAAACAACAATCCATGAAACACCACGAAATGGCTTGTATCTCAGTTAGTCGAGAGAAAAAAAAAAGAAAAAAAAATATAAAATCAAAATTCAAGAGAAACCCACAATTGAAGAAATAATGACTTGCCTGATGTCATTTACATGCCCGAAATATAATTAAGAAACATAGGGTGTCAAAACAGACTTCCCTTTCATTTCAATCAATTCGGACGTACTCATCACTTGATATACTTGTTTTATAACAAAATTTTCAGTATCATATGATTTTCTTCGTGTTCATGAGTTGATATTACATTTCATCCCACAGTAGTGCAGAAAGTGCTAACAGTTGGCCGTGCTTACTAATAGTAGCAATTGCAAGGTTACCCAATACTTAACCATTATCTTATGACATCATAGCTACACTCATTGCTCTTAATTACTTAAATCGAGTGGTGCATGAGTATTACAAAAAAACATGTATGAGGGATTTACAAATGACTACTTGGAAGTAGTTATATTGTGCATTTTTACCTCTTATATACCTTGTCTTATAGAGTCTAGTAAATCCCTCTTATATACCTTGCAACATAGTTAATGCTCATATTGTGCATTTTAAATCCTTCCTATCTAACTTCTTGTGATCCTTGTCTTCATTTGCCTAAATTTCTTGAAATTAAAAAGTCTCTCACCCAAATGTACTCTTAGTGAAAGTGACAAAATTGAAAATAAAAAGGAATCAATACGTAAAAATTGAACCAATCGATTGAATACATATCAATTATTAAGCTAATTAGTGCTCTAGAAATTTAGATATGTCAAATGATGAAGAAAAGGAAGAGGAAGAGGTTTGGATGGCTACGGAGGAGTAGATGAAGGTGCAGAATGACAACCATGTGAGATGGCAAGATTTTTAAAAGGGAGAGAGAAGGGGCTTTGCTCCATGGAGATATGGACTGGTTAGGGTTTTATTTTTTATTTTTAAGTAGATTGAGTTGGAGGTAAAAAGAAGTTTGATTGAGTTGAGTTTTGATAAATAAGGACAGTTTCGAAAATAACGTTGGCATAAAGAGATAATGATAGATAAATTATGGGTAAATTACACTTTACAACCTCAGGTTTGATGTCGATTTCAATTCCTTACAACATCTTTAAAACATTTCACTTTCATACCTCAAGTACTATTTTATTTTAATATAATACACCTGTTACATTTTTCATTCATTGTTCCGTTAAGAGCTGACATGGCTGCCACATTTATACCACGTGGCTGCCACATTTGTGCCACGTGACTAAAAACATAAATTTTTAATGCATTTAAAAATAATTAATTAAAAAAAAGTTATTAAAAATTAAAAATTAAAAACCCCTAAAACCCATCTTCCCCGACCCATTTCTCCTCCACTCTCTTCACCTCCCCTCCTTTCTCTCTCCCACTCATCCCCTTCACCTCCCCTAACCGATCTCTTCCCTTCCCCCGCAACCCAAACCCCCCACCCCACCCCACCCCACCCCACCTAGATTACCCAGATTTGTTCTAAAACAAATTACCCGGCTTTCCCATCAAATTTCCCTCGTTTTCTCGGCAACCAACAAGTAAATAACTCCAAAAATTCAGTGGATCCCAACCCCAATTTTCTAGAATCCGAATCCAAGAACAAAAATGCAGAAAATTCAAATTTTGCAAAAGATTAAAACTAAAAAATCTGGACCCAATGCCAAAGAACTCCCAGTCAATTAATTCCGGGGCCGCACCAAACATCTTGAAAATCCATGACACCTGGCACCATTTCCACTTGTCATGACACCTGGCACCATTTCCACTTGTCATGACACCTGGCACCATTTCCACTTGTCATGCAACAACCCTTTAACCCCAGATTCCTATCATTTACTCCCCCCTTTGAAAATAAGCCTTGTCCTCAAGGCTGGAAGTCTGGAAAACGAGTCTTTAAATCATCCAAGCGTTCCCAAGAGGCATCTGCAATATGATGATTCTGCCAGTGCACTAAGACTTCAGTGACTGGAGTTGACCCTTGTTGAATGACCCTGCGATCCAAGATAGCTGCTGGTTCATCCTGAATCAAACCCGCATCATGAACTGATGGTAGTGGCAGAGTAGGAGAGATCGACATGCCCAGCTGTTTTTTGAGACAAGAAACATGGAAGACTGGGTGAATTTTAGAGTGAGGTGGCAACTTCAATTTGTAAGCCACTGGTCCGACTTTCGCAAGAATCTCGAAGGGACCAAAAAACCTGGGATGCAATTTATGGTAAGGATGTAAAGTCAAGGACTTTTGTTGGTAAGGTACCAACCAAAGATACACAAAATCACCAATGTCAAAAGATCTCTCAGTACGATGTTTGTCCGCCTGACGCTTCATCCGTAACTGAGCTACTTCGAGGTTGGTCTTAAGAAGAGATAGAATCCGGTTTTGATCCTGTAAACACTGATCCACCAAGTCAATCTTCGTGGTGCCAGATTCATAGACTGGGACATGTGGAGGAGACTGTCCATACACCACTTCATAGGGTGTGAGCTTAGTGGCAGTATGATAAGACGTATTGTAACTCCACTCTGCCCATGGAAGCCACTTTAACCATTGCTTGGGCTGTAAGCTACAGAAACACCGTAGGTATGTCTCTAAACACCTATTTAAAACCTCAGTCTACCCATCAGTTTGGGGATGAAATCCGGAACTAAGACATAACTTGGAGCCTTGAAGTTTAAAAAATTCTTTCCAAAATGAGCTTACGAAGATTGGATCCCTATCCGAGACAATGGAGGTTGGCATCCCATGCAATTTAAACACCTGATCAATAAAGATCTGAGCACAGAGTGAGCAGTATAAGGGTGAGAGATGGACAGAAAATGTGCAGCCTTCGAAAATCGATCAACAACTACAAATATGACCGATTTGCCTTTGCAAGGGGGAAGTCCCGTGATGAAGTCCATAGAGATGTCAGTCCATATTCTCTGGGGAATAAGTAAAGGATGAAGGAGTCCCGTTGGAGCAAGTGACTCATACTTGTTTTGCTGACAAACAGCACAACCAGCAACCATGTCTTTAATGTTGTTCTTCATACCCTCCCAATAAAACGTCCTGGAGATCCGTTTGTAATTCTTGAGGAAGCCCGCATGACCTGCACTAGGTGTGCAATGATGTTCTTCAAACAATTTCGCCCTCCATGAACTTGTAGGACTGAGGACTATCCTATTTTTGTACCTCAAGAACCCATTTGTAAAGTGGTAACGTAAAAATTTTAATGGGGCAGAGTCTGTAGTTGTATTCAAAACTGTCTGTAATTTGGCTAAGATCCAATCATCTTGCTCAACATGTCTTCGAAGATCATCGAGCCAAGACAAATAGGGGTAGGATATGGAAGTAAGTTCACTACCTAGTACCTCTGAATGTATTGAAATAGCAGCAACACTGGAATCAGAAATGCCAAGAGTGGTCGGATGAGTGGCAAGTATTGGCGCTGAATCTGCAAACGTTCGAGATAAAGCATCCGCTGCTTTATTATCACTACCCTTCCTGTATTGAATTTCGTAATCAAAGCCGAGTAGTTTCGAAACCCATTTCTATTGAAAAGGAGAATTAGCACGATTCTGCAAAAAGTACTTTAGGCTGTGGTGATCTGTTCGTATAATGAAATGGTTCCCAAGGAGATATGGTTGCCACTTCTTAATTGCATGAATTACTGCTAACATTTCTCGCTCATATATGGGTAAAGCTCAATTTTTTGGTCCTAAAGACTGGCTCGTAAACGCAATTGGTCTGCCATCTTGCTGTAATACTGCTCCTATACCTGTACCTGAAGCATCACTCTCAATAATGAATGGTTTTGAGAAATCCGGGAGAGCCAAGACTGTGGGAGACAACATAGCACTCTTGAGTTTCTGAAATGCAGCTGTGGCTGCAGGACTCCAATGAAATCCGTCCTTTTTTGTTAGCTGAGTTAAAGGACTGCAGATGCTGCCATAATGGGGGATAAACTTTCTATAATACCCCGTGAGGCCCAAAAAACCCCTTAAGGCTTTTACAGAAACTGGAACAGGCCATTCTGCAATGGCTTTTAACTTGGAAGGATCAGCAGCAACTCCTTCTTGAGAAACCGTATGTCCCAAGTAATCAATCTGTGTTTTTCCGAAAGCACATTTAGAGAGCTTGACAAAGAGGTGATTATCCTGCAGTAAACTCAAAGCAAGACTCAAATGTTGAAGGTGTAATTCCCAAGAAGCACTGTATATCAAGATATCATCAAAAAATACCAAGATGAATTTCCTCAAATAAGGTCTGAAAATCTCATTCATGAGGCCTTGAAAGGATGCCGGGGCGTTTGTCAATCCAAAAGGCATAACTAGGAACTCATAATGACCTTCATGAGTTCGAAATGCCATTTTATCAATATCTTGGGGGTGCATACGGATCTGATGATAACCAGACCGAAGATCCAACTTCGAAAAATATTTTGCACCAAAAAGTTCATCTAAAAGTTCATCAATTAATGGTATAGGATATTTGTCCTTTATTGTCAACAGATTGAGTGCCCTATAATCCATGCACATTCTCTAAGTACCCTCCTTTTTATTCAATAACAGAACCGGAGAAGAGAAAGGACTATGGCTAGGCCTTATAAAACCAGAATCGAGCAGTTCTTTAACACATTTTTCTATTTCAGTCTTTTGGAAGGGACCATACTTGTAGGGTCTTGCACTAGGAGGTTTGCACCCTGCTATTAAAGGAATCCTGTGATCATGTGACCTGGATGGAGGCAATCCTGAAGGGGGTTCAAAGATAGGCTGAAATTTGGCCAACAAAACCTGCATATCTGCTTCTTGTGTGGAAAGAAGCTGAGAAGGGTTGGAAGTAGGTAAGATTTCTTGATTGACCTGTAAAACAAAAAGTGCAGCTCCCAAACCATGATCATGAATGAGCAGCTTATCCATTTGTAGGGAAGATATTGATTGGGGATCTGGAACCTGAGGGCTAGTGATATAGAAAAAGGAGTTCCCAACAACAAACTGCATGACCATCTTATCAAAGTCCCATAGAACCGGTCCCAATGTTCGCAACCACTGAACTCCAAGAACAATATCACATCCTCCCAAAGGAAGGGCATAGAAATCCAATACAGCAGCATAATGTTGAATGTGAACAGAGACTTGAGTTAAACAACCAGGACTGGTTAGTGAACCACCATTTGCAATCTTAACAGAAAATGGATGCGTAGTATCCAAATGAGCCTTCAATTGTTTGATTAAAGCAATATCAATGAAATTGTGGGAACTACCTGAATCTATCAAGAAAATAGCAAGGCAATTCAACACTAATCCATTGACTTTCATGGTTCTGAAAGACTTGGGAGCAGGCATGCCATAAACTGCACAGGCCGTGACTTCAGGTTCACCATTATCATCAGATTCACACTCATTAGGATGACTAGTGTCATACACATCCATAAGTAAAATTTGTCGTTTTGGACCAGCACAAACATGTTCTTTAGAAAATTTCTCATCACAATTGAAAAACAATCTATTTTTCCTTCGAAATTCAATTTCTACAGCTGTTAATCGTCTAAAATTATCATGCCTTGATGAAGACTCAGACTTCGGTACATTGGTAATATCAGAGAGATGAGTAGGCTTGAATTGGGAAGCAAGAAAAAGAGTTCTTGAAAAAGATTTTACCTTGAGTTCGGACAATTTAGCATCGATCTGCTGAGAATAGGCGATAGCTTCATGAACATCGAAGGGTCGAAGAATCTTGACATCATGACGAATTTCCGGTTTCAAACCCCCAATGAAGCAGCTTTTCAAGATTCCCGGAGTCATTTCTGCAGTCCGATTAGCTAATCGACGAAATTCCACAATATAATCTCGAAGTAACCCAGTCTCACGAAGCTTCACCAAATTCTCAGTGTAATCCACCAGATCAGATGATCCAAATTCGCGACAAAATATCTTTGTGAAATCTTCCCAATTAGGGTAATTCTTAACACAATTGACTCATTGAAACCACTGAAGTGCTTCATTCTCCATGTGGAAAGAAGCCATGCGAACCTTTTTATCTGCCGAGATGTCGAAGTAATCGAAGTAGTGCTCCGCTTTATAAACCCAGCCTAGAGGATCATCGCCGTCGTGAAATCGAGGAAAATCCAATTTCACCAATGGAGGTCTTGATTGAAAACCTTAATCTTGGTGGTGGAATTGATGGGTTCTTGCATCTGCATGCAGATCTGGATCCGAAGGGGTCACATCAGACGAATGACCCTGGAAACCCATATCGCACTTCTCCACAAAATCGCGATGAAACTTCTCAAATCGAGCGTCGGATGAATCTTGGCGCCCTTCCATGGCGTCAAACCTCTGAAGCAGTAAGTTGAGAGTGGTGTTTATAGCAGCAAATTGATTCTACGATTCCATGGCCTTCTTTGTGGAAGCACGAGTCATACAGCACAGCACAAAGAAGGGATGGAAGATCGTGACTGGCTCGATACCAATGATAGACCCTTAATCGACCTTAACCCTTAAGCTGCCATAGGAAAGTAGAGAGAATATGAACTAGAAGGAACAATACTATTTTCATCACACATATTGTATCTTACAACTTCTGTTATATAGTAACTGACCCAACAACCTTTACTAATTACAACTCTCTAACAACTTTACAACTAATACAATCTTATTTATTAATACTATGACACCTGGCACCATTTCTACTTGTCATGCAACAACCCTTTAACCCCAGATTCCTATCAATACCTAAGGTGGGCCCACCATCACCGACATCTCGGTATTTATTCTTCTCATTGCTTGCACTGCCCTTGGCGACGATGCTCTTCTTCTCCTTTTTCTTCTTCACCTTATTTCCCTTCCAATTGGCGGAGTTCAGAATCTCCTCAGGCACAAAGACTTGTTGCGAGGTGGAGGCAGCGCAGCCCAGGCCTCTGAACGATGACGAGGGAAAGTTTGTCTTTTTCTTGATGGTAGGGCTTATGGGTGAGGCTTCGTTGTTGTTGGTGATGGAGGTGGTGAAGCTGGAGAGGAGGAGGGAGGAGATTATGGATTTGCAGCGGGTGGATTGGAGGAGGAAGGTGGCGGGATTCGTTTCTAAAATGGGTTGGGTGAATTGGGTTCTGGGTCTTCTCCATTTCATATGCTCTGCTCCTGCAGTTGAGCTCTCTATGAGAGGCATGGTTGCTTAGAGAGAGAGAGGAGAGAGATAGTGGAGGAGAGGGGGTTGGGGTGGAGGTTGCGGGGAAGGGATAGGATGGGTTTCTGGGAATTTTATTTTTAACTTTTCTTTAATTAATTATTTTTAAATGTATTAAAAAATTATTTTGCCACGTAGCATAAATGTAGCAGCCACGTCGGCTCTTAATGGAACAATTGATGGAAAGTGTAACAGATGTATTATATTGAAATAAAATAGTACTTGAGGTATGAAAATGAAATGTTTTAAAGATATTGTAAGAAATTGAAATCGACCTCAAACCTGAGGTGGTAAAGATATTATATGAAAGTGAAATATTTTAAAAATATTATAAAGAATTAAAACCTACCTCAGGCGTGGTAAAGTAACGTCACAAATTCTTTGGTTTAAAATTTTGGTTTTTACAGAATCACTACAAGAAAAAGGCCCTTTAACGACACTTTATTTGCGACAGGGCACACTATCATCGCAAATTCTCAATAACAAGGTTCTAAAAGGCGCTAGGCGCTAGTCGGGCGGCGGGATGGGGCCTAGCGCCTAGGCGGCTAGGCGGACTAGGCGGATTTAAGTAAATCTATTCTATTTCGTGTAAATAAGTGTGTTTATACTTAAAATATACATAATTTCGTCATAAACTAGAAAATAGAATGACATCTATATTATGAAGTATTGAAACATAATGAAAACATAGGGAGCAAACATATAATGTGTGTTTATTTAAGTATTCAATAAGTCTCTTACAATTTATTGGAAACAATAAAATGCAAAAGGAAAGTTATCTATTTTTTATCTAAATGAATTGCAACCTAGGCGGGTGCCTAGGCGGTCTAGGTGGGCGCCTCTGCAGGTCTGGGTGGGTTAGGCGGATGCCTAGGCGGTCTAGGCATTAATCGGGGCGGCTGGTCACCGCCTAGCGCCTAGGCGGGGCCTAGGCGGTGCTAGGCGGGGATTTTTAGAACAGTGCTCAATAATATAGCGCATGGGGTTTGGGATGAAACTTTTGCGACTCTAATTTAAGTAACGTCGCAAATGATGTATTTGATACGACACCCTTCTAAAAAATTTCATTTAGCACCTGATTTTTCATTTGGCGCGCCCCATCTTTAGAAGAAAGATATTTCACCGTTTTTAATCTTTTGGTAAAGTTAATGGCTGCTTCTCAGATCTACAATCAAGTTGCCCCAAATCAAATCCCCTCTCTCTCTCCGATTCGCAGTCGAGCGCCGATTTCCAGTGAAGCTATGCTCTGATCACTTGCCGTATGCTCTCTCTCTTTGTTTGTTTCCCGAGAAAAGTTTTGATGAATGAAAAATCTGATTCCGTTTTCTGCGTTTTCTCACTAACCAAACAGAAATATCGCTCAGTGTTTCATAATTACGGAATGGTCTTTAGTTCTCTTTGTAAATGAAGTTTTAATTTCTCTTTTTGGTGCCCAGTGCGTCTGATTATGATTTACAGTGTGAAGGAGTATTTGGAAGATGGGGTTTATACACCCATTGATGTGAAGATGAAGCAGGTGAAGAGGTCGAAGTCGGAATGCGTGATGGTGCAGAAGAAGTTTAGCAAGGTTAGGGATAAAACCTCGGCGTTGAAGGCGGAGGATTGGGACTGGATTGTGGTGGTTTTCATCTTGTTGAGATTTTCAATAAGAGTAAGTGGAATCTTTCAGCTCTAAGGTTTTAATTGCATTGAGAAATTGTTATCTTGGTCATTGAGATTGTAGCTTTCTGAATTTGTTTTATGTGACTTTTGAAAGCGCATTCTAGCTGATATGGATTGTATTGTTTGTGTATGTTGTCTTGTGATGCAGTTATGGGGTTTTTCATGTTATTCGAAGATGGTAGTGTGGAGTCAGAGCAAAGATTGTGAACCCGTGGAATGTGAAGATCATCTCGGTTGGTTGGTAAAATTTATTTGATTTAATGTGTTACTAATAAAAGTTCCAATAAGTTATGCTCGTAGGAAAAATCAAATTAATTGTCTTAATTTGCTGCTGCAATGGAAAAAAAAAAAAAGAAGGTTCCCTTTCATTTATGGTTGTAGGAAAATTAGAAAGATTCAGCTTTCATGGTCAATGGTTTGTTAGACCCCTGGAACCCTTAGGTGCACAAGTCGTTAATTAGTTACCCCTTCCTTTGTGCTTTAATTATTTTGATTTGTATCGCCACAATGAAATAGGATTACTGTTATTTACCAGTAAGAATTTCGCATTGAATACGTATATGGTATATTTACCAAAATAAAAAGTACATGGGAGGGGGGGATTGCTCGTGAATTTCTAAGATTGGTCCTGATTGTATAATGGTTTGCACAAATTGGTTGCCCATGTTGTGTAGCCTACGTACCAAATAATTTTCACACACTGTATCACTATTTAAGATTTTCATAGAAAAAGGAGGACACACTTGTTATTGCAAAGGGAAACTCTTTTTTGTTAATAGCTTGTCTTATATGAAAGTGTTCTCTCATGGTTTTGCCGCTTATCCTGTGCTTCTGACTGCAGATTCCTTGTCCGCAGTGATATGCCTGTCAAAGTGCTTGCCCAGTTTATTGGGGTTCAACTTGTTAACTTTAATACTCAATTGTATTTCAAGAACACTGCACCTCCCATTGGTAAGCAGAGCTGCAGTTTTTCCTTTTTGTTCCCCAAATTATTTGCCTACCTTGTGTTTGTAATAACTTCAATTCTTGCACTGTTGCAGAGGCTTTGATGTCTGAATTTGATGCGGAGAATAAGGGTGACAATGGAGATCTTCACACAACCTACACTGGCAAAGGGAAAGGAGACGATTCTGAATCATTAATGTGTTACCAGTAAGAGTTCCATTGAATTATATATACTTTTAATTCCCAGTCAATAGATGGACATACCTCTGTTTTAATTTGAGCCTCTATGCAGAGGACTAAGAGTAAAGCTGCTGCAAGGAGTGACATAATTACTCGCAGGGTCAAGGGGAGGAAGTTAGTTGTCGAACTAACAAGCCAATCTGAGTGACATAATTCCTGTAGGATTATAGATGGTATAAATGTTTAGGATAAAGTATATATGTTTAAATACTAGAAGTGAAATACATTCTTCATTCTCAAAGAAACCAAATAAATGTTTTTGGATTTGTGAATTATGAATAGTATCAGTGAGGTTGGATTGTTATTTTAGTTTGGAACCTATAGTAAATTTCAAATGAAATAATTTTGGTGGAGCTATTATAAATAATGTTGTTGTGGCGTCCCATTTGACGCCTGGTTTTTTTTTTTTTTTTTAAACCTGAGACCACTTATTTGCGACGCGTAACATACTGTTGCAAACCCGTAGTAAATAGTATTTGCAATGCCCTTAAATCGTCGCATATAATCGACCAAATATTTACAACATCACTTTGTTGCGATGCGTTAATGACTGTCTCAAGATTGTCGTTAAAGGGCTATTGTGACCAAGGTATTAAATATCGGTAATATCGGAAATATCGGTAGTCTGAAAACACGGAAATATCGATGGAAATATCGGGATAATATCGATATCGATAAAATTTCCATGGAAACCACGGAAATTGTAAGAAAAACTTGGAAATTTTTATTAAAACTTTGCAGGATGTTTATTTAGTCAATTATCTATTAGTTTATCAAAAAAAATTGGAAGGAAATGCATTGCATGATGGATTTAACATTATCAAGTTGATTATATAGCGAGCTGGCAAACATTGTGAGTGTAGAAAATATATAGTAATTAATGAAAGAAGTTTAAACACACCAAAATCATTTATATATAATGAATTAGTGCAATATTTTACACTTTATACATTACATGGTAAGATACATGAGTGACTTAGTACCACATAGAGTTCCTATGAGGTTCAAAATTTTCACTATCTTCATCATCTCTACGTGTAGAGTGAGTGTATTGTGAAGAGTAGTTATCAAATGATAAATCCCCAAAATAGTTTTCCATGTAATTGTTAACATGCCACCCATATGGATCCGAGATTGGTTGATGTTGTCCATAACCAAAATCATTTGAAGATTGAGTGTCGGATTCTTTCCATGAGTCGCTCGATTCCATCCCAACATGAATGGGATATGAAGGGTAGGGAAATGGTTGGTTAGGAGTATAACCATAGTTACTACTTCCTTCTTCACTTGACAAAGTCCCCTTGCCTCTTTCTGAACGAGTATAGTCCTTCCCTATGGCACCAATTCCTGGTCCTGCCCGCCTACTGCCATGGTCCTCATCCTGTGTTGCATGCGTGAAGTTTGCCTCACCAGTGAAGGGGCTCATAAATCCGGGAGGTGGTCCATAATAGTTTCCATATCCGGGAGGTGGTCCATAATAGTTTCCAGCTCCACTACCTCCAGCTCCACTACCTCCAGCTCCACTACTTCCAGCTCCACTACCTCCTTCATCATTCCCACCTCTGGTAGGTGAGTCTCCTGATCTTGTACTAGAGCTATCATTAGTATCAGCAGGATGTTGTGGTTGTGTAGGATTGGAAGAAGGTGGAATTCCAGTGTTTCTTGGTCTTGAGCGCAAAAGTTCTTCGAAAGAGTCACCGCTGCCAGATCTCACCTCCTCCACTAATACTCTTTCTACATTTATCCCTTCATTACGTGCTTCTTCAGCAACTCTTACAGCTGGGTTGCCTTCATCATCATCTAAATGAAGAGGTCTAATCCATTGATAAAGTTGGTTACCCTCTGTATCATCATCTTCAGCAACAATATCAAACACATCTAATGGGTCACCACGGTCGACATGATCTATTTCTGCTTCCTTATCTCGAATTTGAAGCTTCATATTGTAGTAGCAATAAACTAATTTTTCCAACCTACTATGAGCCAACCTATTTCTTTGCTTTGTGTGTATGAGTGCAAATGTACTCCAATTTCTTTCACAAGCAGATGAGGAAGCCGTCTGTGATAATACTTTGATTGCTAACTTTCTCACTGTTGGTGCATCGGTCCCATACATGATCCACCATTCAGCTACAATGAAAAACAATGTTGATAAGCCTAATAACTCCAACAAATTATATTATAAACTTATAGTGAAATATGTTTACACTCACTAGGAGACATTGTTGTTCGAGCAGCAATTGATGTTGGTTCTCCAAAAGTTCTTCTTGCATCTTTAAACCATGTTAGCTGAATGCAATAAATCGTGTTAGTTTAATCCAACAAAGTAATTATTATAATTTAAGTAATTGTGTACCTCATTTCCAAATTGGCCAACTGCTGGTGATGCAGGGTCTAATTTAGAGAATACATTATGTACAACACGTATAAGGGTACCATCATCTCCAACACCGGGTCTGTATTGGTATCGAGGATTCAAATAATATGCTGTTCAAAGAAACACATACTCTAATAAGAGAAATAATACTTATGCAACTAAAGAAATGAATTACAAATTATGACATAATTTATACCTGCTGCATGCAAATCGTGGTATAATGTTTTATACCATCGGTCTTCAATTATCTTTATGACCCACCTTGCACCATGTTTTCTTTCCAATTCATCCTTCACTACACGCATCAACTCATATACTGCCCCCATAGTAGGATACACTTCTGTGTCAACGATGCGTAAAACTTTGTAAAGAGGTTCAAACACTTGGCACACATGTTCTGCTTGAGTCCAAAAAGCATGATCAAGCACTATACTTTCCACCATACGACCTGTATTTGAGCGGCTAAAATTGTGGTTGGCCCAATCTTCACTAGTGAATAGTTGCTTCAACCCTTCTTTCTTCTTAAGTAGGCTGTCTAATGCAATATAGTTGGTGGCGAATCGAGTGGTAGCTGGACGAATAATTTCTCCTTTGCAAAATTCACGCATCTTTGCCAACAACCAACCGTGATTGTAAATATAATTTGTGATCGTTCTAGCTCTTTTTACCACAGTAGCAACATTCTCTCTCTTCCCCATTGCCTCAAACATGAGATCAATACAATGTGCTGCACATGATGTCCAAAACACATTATGATGCTTCATTAACTTTTTTCCAGCTTTGACAAATGCAGAACCGTTGTCGGTCACGACTTGGACAACATTATGCTCTCCCACCTCCATGATTACATCCCTCAATAATTTGTAAATATACTTGTAGTTCTTTAAATGGTCTGAAGCATCAACAGACTTCAAAAAAATTGTCTTTCCCTTAGAGTATACCATGAAGTTTATGATAGACAATCTGGTCGGGCCAGTCCATCCGTCACACATGATTGTGCAACCATTAGTTTCCCACTTTGACCTCAACTTGTTAACATACTCGCCAATGTCTTTATACTCCATATCCAAATATTTGTTTCTTATCTCATAGGGAGTGGGAGGTTGTACTCCTTCACCGGCCTGTTGACATCCCACTACCATATTTTTGAAATGATGTGATGATGCTTTCTCAGCAGGGACATTTTCATAGATAAAGAACTTGCTAATTAGACGCCCCATTCCCTCCTTCACATTACCTCCCTTGAAATAACTCCAAACACTCTTTTGACGTGCTTTGGATGACTTATATAAACTTGGGGCTATTGGTGGTGTTGGTTGTGATTCTCTAAGACTGCCTCCCCGTCTCATTTGTGCACCACCACTTGTCCCGGAACCTTGTGCTCTATTAGGAATTTTATGAAGGTGTTCTCTTTCCCAGGCTGACTGTTTGGAGGCACGTAATGCTTGTTTCAAACTGCGTCGTAGCCCAGCTCGAATATTTTCCATTCGTCCTCATCGTCATCATCATCACTGTCCACCTCTTGGCCAATGACTTCTCCTCGTAGCCCAGCTCGAATATTTTCCATTCCATGTGTTATCTTTTCCTTCTGATGTTTTTTATTTTTTAATAATGTGTTGATGAATGCCTTCACTTCTGGGGGGACATTATCGCATCGCTGGACATTTTTTGCTGGATCTAATCCACTAAGATGGTACTTAAGTCGTGTCACTCCGCCACTCTTCATTACCCGACCACAATATTTGCAAATTGTGCCATGTTTGTTTCCGTCTATTGGGTTTCCATGTTCCCAAGCTGGATCACGTTTAGTAACTCCACTGGACATCTTAAACGTACCTATATTTATTTTTCATGAAAATTAGACAATTATTTAAAGGCCAACAAATATAGTAGTGATGACGGTTATATAAGAGAACCTAAATAATAAAGTTATTCTACAGAAGAATTAAATACGAAGTAAAGAAAATGATTGTAAAAATTTAAGTGAGTATAAAAATAATATGGAATAATAAAACCTAATATTAATGAATAATAATCCAATTTGATAAAAAAATAATCCTAATATAAAACATAGTGATGAATAATAATCCAATTTGATAATAATCCAATTTGATAATAATCCAATTTAATGAATAATCCAATTTGATAATAATCCAATTTAATGAATAATAATCCAATTTGATAATAATCCAATTTAATGAATAATCCAATTTAATGAATAATCCAATTAAATGAATAATAATCCAATTTGATAATAAAACCTAATATTAATAAAATAATAAATAACATTAAACATATTAAAATTATCCTAGGTAATAATTATACAACATTACTTAATTACTTAAAAAAATTAACATGTAATTGTTAACATTACTTAATTACTTACAAAAATTAACATGCAATGCAAGTATTAATTACTTAAAAAAATTAACATACGAGTCCACACAAATTTATTTGTTGTTGTATAAATTACAATAATATAAATATAAGTTTGTAAATTTACCTTAAAGATGGAACCCTTTGTGTTCAAGCTTTGGAATGGATCTGGAATGGTTCCAATTTAATGAATAATCCAATTTAATGACTAATAATCCAATTTGATAATAAAACCTAATATTAATAAAATAATAAATAACATTAAACGTATTAAAATTATCCTAGGTAATAATTATACAACATTAATTAATTACTTAAAAAAATTAACATGTAATTGTTAACATTACTTAATTACTTACAAAAATTAACATGCAATGCAAGTATTAATTACTTAAAAAAATTAACATACGAGTCCACACAAATTTATTTGTTGTTGTATAGATTACAATAATATAAATATAAGTTTGTAAACTTACCTTAAATATGGAACCCTTTGTGTTCAAGCTTTGGAATGGATCTGGAATGGTTCCAATTTAATGAATAATCCAATTTAATGACTAATAATCCAATTTGATAATAAAACCTAATATTAATAAAATAATAAATAACATTAAACATATTAAAATTATCCTAGGGAATAATTATACAACATTACTTAATTACTTAAAAAAATTAACATGTAATTGTTAACATTACTTAATTACTTACAAAAATTAACATGCAATGCAAGTATTAATTATTTAAAAAAAATTAACATACGAGTCCACACAAATTTATTTGTTGTTGTATAGATTACAATAATATAAATATAAGTTTGTAAACTTACCTTAAATATGGAACCCTTTGTGTTCAAGCTTTGGAATGGATCTGGAATGGTTCCAATTTAATGAATAATCCAATTTAATGAATAATAATCCAATTTGATAATAAAACCTAATATTAATAAAATAATAAATAACATTAAACATATTAAAATTATCCTAGGGAATAATTATACAACATTACTTAATTACTTAAAAAAATTAACATGTAATTGTTAACATTACTTAATTACTTACAAAAATTAACATGCAAGTATTAATTACAATAATATAAATATAAGTTTGTAAACTTACCTTAAATATGGAACCCTTTGTGTTCAAGCTTTGGAATGGATCTGGAATGGTTTTGAAAATGGTAAGGGAAGAAGAAGAAACGAAAATGCTCTGAATGCCTCTGATACTCCACCTCTGATAAGGTGAACGAATATAAGTTATATAACAGAAAGTGGGTGGCACACAGTTTTGCATGTGAAAGAATATCACAGGAATTGGGGCACACGATTTCATTATGAAACCACTATTATTTGTTGTTCATAGTCTGAAATTGTACAAAAATAATTGTTCATAGTCTGAAATTGCACTGCTGCGTCAGATAAATAATTGTACAAAAAAAATTCTATGGTCTGAAATTGTACACACACACACACATGCCACCAGGCACACCACCACCACCCACGCACACAGAGTCACGGACGGACAGTCCTCTCTCCTCTCTCCCCCACTTGCACACAGACAGTCTCTCTGTCTCGAACCTTCCGTCTTCTTCCTCCATTCCATCTCCCAGATTCCCCCACTTGCACACAGACTCACACGCATACACACACTGTCACACGCATACACACACTGTCACAGAGACCTCCTCCTCACCTCACCTCTCTCTCGAACCTTCTCTCTTCTTCTTCCTCCATCTCCCAGACTCACACACGCATACACACACACGCAGAGTCCTCCTCACCTCACCTCTCTCTCGAACCTTCTCTCTTCTTCCTCCATCTCCCACACACATGCACAGCACAGAGACCTCTCGGCGCCGTCTCTCCTTTCTCTCTTACAATTTCCAAATCAACCAAACCCCTCATTCTTCTCCTTCATTTCAACAACTTGATTTCTGGGCAGTGGTTTTCTAACAAAACCCCAGCGAGTGCAGTGATTAGATGGAGGTCCAGAGGATGCGGATGCGGAGGTCCAGAGGATGCGGATGCAGTGCAGGAAATCTGGTAGGATGCGGGGACGGCGACTATGGATCGCTGGGTCGATCTGGCTGTGCGGGAGGTCTAGTCCGAGAAGGGCAGGTTGATTGTGGGGTGCAGATGGTGATGGGGTGGTGGAGGTTCTGGGAAAATGTGAAACAGCAGGAGCGATGATGCATATCTGCAGGTGCGGGTGTCGACCGGATCGTCTTTCTCCGACGACATGCAGCGGTGCTTCGAACTGGGTGCGGATAGCAGAAGCGATGCGGAGCAGCAGCGTGGTGGTGATTATGGTATTGTTTTACAGTCGGCCGGAGCTGTAGAAGCTCCGGCGTTCTTCTCCGACATTGTACAAAATTATCCCGATATTTCGATAATATCGCGATATTATCACGAAAACCCTTTCGATGTTAAAAAAAATATCGTCTCCCCGAAAAAACGATAATATCGCCGATATATCGGCGATATTATCGATATTTCGTTCCATGATTGTGACACATTTGGCTGCTTTTGCGACACGTTTTAAGCGTCCCATTAGACCCACATTTTGTAGTGAATTATTTTGTGGGGGAGGATTCTCTCCTCTTATAATCTCTCTCTTTCCCTCTCTTCTTACTTGAACGGTTATGATTAAACCACAATAATATCTTATATTGATTTTTTTTTATTCAGATAATCAGACAAAAAACAATATGTGAAATGAGAAAAGGGAAGATGATGGAAATAGAAGGGGAGAGAATCCTACTCTTTGTATTGTTATTTTTTTCTTACAATAATTGTACGAATTTCTTACAACAATTGTGATAGTACTATAAAATTAAGTGTTATCTTTTGAATTACTTTTGCGGTAATTAATTGAGTTGTTGAGCTCAAAATAAAGAAGAGGCGGGTATTGGGTGCTTACAGAAGAGTAGCGTACACGTGGTTGTAAGATACATGCATGCCTGCATCCGCATGCGTGCCTAAAATGCCTGCATCTGCATGCGTGCCTAAAATCTTATTTCATGTAACAAATTTTCACTACTAGGAAACTAGAATCGTAAGCATTGTTTAAAGGGTCATCTGCTTGAGACTATTTTTTGGGCCGTATTTTATGGACCACCACATCATTGTAAAAAATTTCACACGCTTGTATCAAAATAAAAAAAAATAAAAAAATTCGCCTGCCTTAAATTCCCCACAAATTAGACTTATATATATAACAAATAGTCTTTGAGATTGATCAAACTCATCATTTTGGTCCCTCACTTTCAAAATCAATCAATGTCGTCTCTGATATTCACTACTGCACATCAATTTGGTCACTCCGTTAAGATTCCGTCAACTATTCTGTTAGTTTGTATGTGGGACACACAAATCTAATGAAATGGTGACACGTGGATTACACTAAGTAAGGGTTTTATCGCAAATGGTCCCTGAAATTGATCCAACTCCTTATTTTGGTTCCTGAGTTTAAAAAATCGACCAATTTGGTCCCTGACTTTCAATACCGCACATCAATTTTATCATGCCGTTAAAAGTTTCATCAATATTTTTTTTGTCCCACTAATCCAATCATACGTCGCCACGTTGATTAACTATAAGAAACTATTTTTTTTTAATTTTAATTTAAAGCTAAAAGTAAAATAAGAAACTAAAAACCAAAACTAAAAGAAGAAAAAAATCATCATCGTGTTCATCATGATATGCTCAAAAAGAAAAGGAAGGCACCGTGACACCATTAAACTACTTGGCCTCTTGAACTCACTCCTCATTCTAACTAGTTGGTTATAATCCTATTAAATTTGAATTGAATTTGGATTCGATTTTATCCAATTTAGATTGAATTTTTTTTCCAATTAGGGTTGTGGGATGCGAGAAAAATGTCAGCGCGGAATACTCGTCTATTGGTTTACTAATTCATCCATACGGAGTCATATGATTGGATTAGTGCGACCACATCAGCACACAAACGAAAAATATCGATGAAATTTTAACGGAATTACAAAATTGATATGCGGTAGTGAAAGTCAATGACCAAATTTATTGATTTTTGACTTAGGACCAAAATGAGGAGTTGGATCAATATCAGAGACTGTTTGCGATAAAAACCCTTATTTTGTGTTATCCACATGTCACAATTTCATTGGATTTGTGGGTCCCACATACAAACTAACAAAATAGTTGACAAAATCTTAACGGAATGACCAAATTAATGTGGGGTAGAGAATGTCAATGACGACATTGATTGATTTTGAAAATGATAGACCAAAATGATGAGTTTGATCAATCTCAGAGACAATTTATGATAAAAGTCTTTATGCATAATAATAATAATAACAATTATATTTTTCCTTTGTTCATAAAATTGTTTTTTTTTTTTAATTGTTTTTTTTTTTTTGGGTAAAAAAACTTACTTCTGCTAGAGAGAGCTAGTACAAAGTGGAAGATAAGAACTTGGGTCCAAAAAGTGCGGAAGTTGGAGATTTATCAGTTCCATTATCTTTTCTAAGGTCTTATTTGGCAGTTCGAAATGTACAGCTTATTTGAGTTGGATAGGTTAAATGGTCATCGATAGTACGAACTAAATTCAAACGTTTAGCACAATATTGGGCTAATAACCTTATTATTTATGGTGTGTTAGATAAATTGGTACTGAACCCGAAAAATAAATAAATTATACTATTGAATTTTTATCATAGTTATATCATTTTTTTCTGTATAATTTATGATAAGAAGCAAATGAAAAAAGCCCAAATTTCCTTCAAATCCTATATGTAATTATCTAGAAACCCACTTGCTGCTTTCGATCATGATCGATTCATCACCACCATAACCACCTTCAATTTCCTTCAAAAACCCAATTCAAAACCTCCAAATTTTCCGAGAGCAACCTCCAATTACAAACTCGGTGTTTGCTCACTCAACTAGCAGAAAATTGTTTTATAGGTGAGTCGCTGCATATCTGTCTCTAGTTTTGGCTAATTCAAAATCTAAAACATAGAGATAGCCAGATAGGAGTGACAACATATGTCTCTTTATCATTGCCACATCAGCCTAAGTTAGAATATTTGTTAGGTGGTTTGGTGATTTGCTAGTTAGTTAAGTAGTTATTTTGTGCTTAAGTAACCTTGTATTGTTCAGTACTTAAGATGCTTCAACTTACAAATGTAATTAGTCAATCATCTTGTAGAAATACTTATATAACTCTTTTTTATCTCTGAAATTTCTCTCTAATTCTTCATTTTTCTCAATTCTTCATTGTCCTTTGATTCTTTTGCAATGTAGTTAACATGGTATCATAGCAGGTTGGTCCATGTGTAAAACTCAACGGCCACATGTGCTCCACGCCACCCAATTTGTGTAGTCCACGTGTTTGGCTTGAAAATCCCACATGTGAGGGGACATGTAAGAATGTGAAAGTAAAAGAATCCTACATTGGTGAAAGGAGAAACATTCTTGCATAAGCTTATAAGTAAGTTGGGTTACCTTGAGATTATGTTGCTTATTTCCTCTCTTGGCTTCATTTTTAAATATAGTTTTATGTTCATTGCCAATCACGTTATGAGATTTCATTGAAATGGGTTTTTCTCTCAAAGTGGTATCAATTTGCGTGCTTTTGTCAATTGGGATGAGGGCACAAAATTGTTCTGTTTAAACTAGGACATTATACCATTTTCATACTTGTTGTGGAATGAGAAAGATTATAGTAAAGACACGGATACGAAGCAATTCTTGGGCAAGTGGTAATTTTCTTGATTAAATTTGGAAAAGAGTTGAAATTAGGATTATGGCAAATTAGGATTATGGCATGATGCCAGTAGTTAAGGAGCATAGATTTAGATGGAAATGTAGCTTTGACATGGAATGAATTGCATTTCTTTTATGAGTTAAATTGGCTGTTGCAAAGGTAGAAAGTTCACCTTTAATGCTCTTAGACCATGTGGTTGTGGTTGTGTTTCATACCATCTCCAACAAGCATGATATTAATTAGATTGTTCTTTACTGATCTCCACAGTTCAACCCTCATTCTTGGTAGTTCTCTCTGCGTATGGTGTTCCAGATATTGTTCTTTTTGGATTCTGATCATCGCCAAACAATAACTCGTTGGTTCAGACACTTTCACTTTATTGAGCTCAATATCAAGTTAGCTCACTTTCTTCATATTGTGTTCCAGAGTTCCTTATCATAGCCTATAACATCAAGTCTAACAAGCTTAGTTGCAGCATGTATTTACTGTACGTCCGATTATTTGTCTTAGAAAAAGATGAAGTTTGAAGTTATTAATGGTAAATCCCACGAAGGGTGATTTTGTGTTGTGAATAGGTAAAATCCACAAAGGGTGATCCCGTGGTGTGAGTGGGTAAAATCCCATGATACTATAGTTAAGGCCGATGCCCACTATAATTTGTTAATTTTTTGTTTTTGTAAATAGTAAAGGCCGAAGCCATTGTTGAATGAATTTGTTCACGGTAAATCTCACGAAGGGTAATCTCGTAAGAAATTGTTACACGGGCATGAGGATGTGCTACAACTCCTTTATAGAGGCTATTCTTTGATTGAAGCTTTTTGTGAGTGGCTTGACTTCTGGAATATTGGGTGGTATTCTTTCTAGATATTATTTTAGTTATACTTTTTTCGAAGATCGTGGTCCGTACTTTGTAGTGAGGCAGTGAATATATTTGGAGAAAAAAAAGGGCATCAAATTTGGAGTGGACCATATGAGAAATGGAAATTATGCAGTAGCTTTCACATGTTACTATTTTCAGTGATATGGTGATTGGGCATTTTGAGCTATGTTTGTGGTGTTCAAAAAATTGTTGATGAGTCATTTGAAATAGAAGGGCCTGATTTTATATTCTATTGCAGACATAGGGTTTTGCATATAAAATGGTTTGGGTAAATTACATAAAACTACCTCAATTATTGGATCATTAACAGTTTCATATCTCGTCTTTAAAAAGTTTCAATGTCATACCTTATCTTCAAATTTGTTGCAATGTCATACCTTCCGTCAGTTGTCTGTCTATTCCTCTGTTAAATGTAGCCGTGGCTTGAGAAGGGCCCACTTTCTATTAAAAAAATTAATAAAATAATAATTTATCCTAAAATCAAAGCCCCCACACTCATCTTCCCCAACCCTTTTCCCTTCCCCTTCCCTGCAACCCCTGACCTCTTCCCCACCCATGCCAGCATCTCCACTCACCACCACTTCCTCCGCCCCTGACCCGTTCCCCCACCCACCCAAACCTTTCATTTCATTCCATTTCCTCCAAAGAGATGGCTATGTCTAGCTTTCTCTCTCCCACCACCCCTCTCACCGTCACCCTTTCTCACTCCAAACCTCTCATCCACCTTCACCCCCCCCTTCCTCTTCTTTCTAAACCACCACCACTTCATCCTCACTAAACACACCAACAAAATCAAACTCAAAAGACCACTGACCACAACCCAATCCAAAGGCACCTACGACACTGTCGATGCCCCCGACCACCTCATCTCAGCCGTCTACTACTACCCCTTCTTCGACAGCATCCAATACGAAAAATACTTGATTACCCAGTTCACCATCATCCAAACCCTCATCCAGTCATTGATTCCAGCCATAAGGGTCTTCAAGAGCTTCCCCTTGGGTTTTTGATATTTTTAACCCTTTACTTTGGGGTGGTTAGAAACTCAAATTTTAGCAGATATGTGAGGTTCAATACTATGCAAGTGATTATGCTTGATGTGCTGCAGATTTTTCCGGATATCTTCAAGATGAGCTTTAACCTGAAAGACGGGTTGGGATTGGATGTGCTGATGAGCTTGGATAGCACTGTGTTTCTCTTCCTTTTGGTGTGTTTGGTTTATGGGTTTGCTTCTTGCATTTTGGGTCAGATGCCCAGATTTCCCATTGTAGTTGAAGCTGCTGAGAGGCAAGTTCCTTAGAACTTTTTTTTTTTTTTGGTAGCTACTTGATTATGTTTTAGCCAAAAGAAGAAAGAAGTTCATATAGTAGAATTTGTTGTTGTAATTGGCATTATATTTATATGTGTTGAATTATATTGAAATTGTGGTGGTGGGTGGAGATGTTGGCTTGGGTGGGGAAGGGGTCGAGGGTTGTTGGGAAAGGGAAGGGGAAGGGGTTGGGGAAGATGGCTATGGGGTCTTTTTTTATATTTTATTTTTATTTTTTAAAGAGTAAATTATTATTTTAATAATATTTTCTTAATTTTTTAATAGAAAGTGGGCCTTGCCTTAAGCCACATCAACATTTAATAGAGAAATTGACAAACAACTGACGGAAGGTATGACATTGCAACAAATTCGAAGATAAGGTATGACATTGAAACTTTTTAAAGACGAGGTATGAAACTGTTAATGACCCAATAGTTGACGTAGTTTTATGTAATTTACCCAAATGGTTTCATAATCATGTGCACAACTTCCATCGTGACATCTTGTTGAGTATTTTGAAAGCAAAATTCGAATAACATTCTGTCTTTGAGATGATTGTACCTACAAAAGTCATATGTGATGATAATGGGATGAGCGACATGTTTTGGTTTTGGCAAGTTTGATAGGAAGATAAATGTACGAGGTTGTATTTTCATCGCAAAGAAACTGGTTCTGCATGATTATTATGGTCTTCAGTTGTTATAAAGATATGATCAACTTCCAACTTCTAACTACATTGGAAAAGATTCGACATTGGCACCTAAGAGGTTGAATGAACAACTTAAAGATGTGTACAGAGAAGAGAATGCTTTGAATATTATGTTTATTTTTCTCAGGAAAAAGTATAATATACAATCTTAATCCTAACCAAATAGGGAAGAATAATTACAAGAGATTACAAAGAGATTTCTCCCAGATTACAAGGGATCCATCCTAAACTAGGAAATACTAAATTATGGGAAACTTTACAAGTCAACATCCCCCTTAAGTTGGTGCATGTATGTTACACATGCCCAACTTATCTACAAACTTAGAACTTTTCACTAGAAACTGCTTTGGTGAGAATGTCAGCTATTTGATCTTCCATTCTGATTGGAGGCACTTCAATTATTTTACCTTCTAGTTTTTCTTTAATAAAGAACCTGTCAACCTTTACATGTTTAGCTTTATCATGTTCCACTGGATTATGAGCAGTATCGCAAGCAACCTTATTATCACAAAACAGCTTCATTTCTTCACTATGTTTGACACCCAAATCTTGTAGTAGTAGTTTAAGCCATAAAATCTCACAAATACCAAGGGCTATAATTTTGTATTCCGTTTATGCACTTGACCTTGCTACTGCTTCATGCTTCTTGCTTCTCCAAGTAACCAGATTTCCATCAACAAAGGTGAAGTAACCTGATGTTGAGCATCTATCATCACTCGAATTGACCCAGTCAGCATCCGTATAACCTTCAATACTAAAATAACCATTCTTCTTAAATAAAATCCCTTTTCACGAAATTCCTTTCAAATAACTCAATATTTATAGCTACATTCATGTGTTGTTCTCTTGGATTATGCATGTATTGACTAACGACACTCAAGGCATGAGCAAGGTCTGGTCTAGTATATGCCAAATACATTAATCTTCCCACTAACCATTTATACCTCCCTTTATCTACCGGTACTTGGTTTAAAACAATGCTCATCTTCATTCCTTCTGCCAATGGAGTAGTCACGGGTTTGCATGCTGACATGCGAGTTTCTTTTAACAGGTTAAGAATATACTTTCTCTGTGATAGAAAGATTCTTGATTTGCTCCTTGATACCTCAATCTCGAGAAAATATTTTAGAGACCCAAGATCCTTCATCTCGAATTTTGTACTTAAATATTTCTATAAGGCTGCACGCTCATCCAGATCATTACCTGTAACTACCATGTCATCCACATATACAATGAGTGTTGTAAGATTTCCATTCCGATGTTTGAAGAATAGCGTGTGATCACATTTACTTTGCTTACATCCAAATGGTCTCATAGACTTGGTAAATCTATCGAACCACGCTCTTTAACCTATACAATGATTTTCGAAGCCTTCATATGCATATCTGGAACGTTACTCTCTGGTGTGAGTTCCATGTAAATCTCTTCTATCAAATCCCCATGCAAGAAGGCATTCTTCACATCGAACTGCTACAATGGCCAACTAAGATTTGCAGCAAAGGACAACAAAACACGGATTGTATTGATCTTGGCCATAGGGGAAAATGTATATGTATAGTCAATTCCATGTGTTTTAGTGTATCCTTTTGCTGCTAGTCTTGCCTTGAAGTGATCCACCGTCCCATCAGCTTTGTACTTCACCGTATAGACCCATTTGCATCCCACAGGTTTCTTGTCAGCTGACAAGTCTGCGATCTTCCATGTAGCATTCTTCTTCAAAGACTTCAACTCTTCATTCATTGTTAATTGCCAACGTGGATCAGCTAAAGCCTCATGCACACTGTTACGAATAGATATAGTAGATAATTGATGCACAAATGACTTATTTGATTCTAACAGGTATAACACATTAGACTCAGGGTTAGGCTTATTCAGCAGATACCTAACTTTGCACTAGGGTCGGCTTCATAAGTAAGTTTAGGAATACCTTGGTTGACGCAATCAGGGAAAAGATGTGGTGGTGGTACATCTGAGATCGAAGACGATTGATTATGGTTATTGGGACTCAAGACCGACTGTGAGGTAGCTGGCGACATAAGACGGTTCGGTGGTAAAGAAACTAGTGATGTCGACTTATCCCTTTCAAGGTTTTCAACATTGTTTCCATATGAATGGTCACCACTTGTCTCCAAAGACATTACCACTTAGTTCCAATTCATTCACATCATTGTTTACGTGTGAATGATCACCACTTATTTTCAAGACATCACCACTTAAATCCAAATCATTCCTAAATCTGGAATAGTATAATCAAGAGTTTGAACTTCAGTTTGATTCTCCCTCTGAAGTGAAGACTCGGGATTCGCAAAGTACATATCATTCTCATGAAACACAACATCCACAGTGACAAACAATTTTTTTGTCAGAGGGTGATAACAACGATACCCTTTTTAATTTGAGGCATACCTCACAAACACACACCGTAAGGCTCAAGGTTCAAGCTTACTTCTCTGCTGTTTATGAAGATGAACGAAGGCAACACAGCCAAACACGTGAGGTCGAAGGTTAGGAACTATATGAGCATCAACATATAAAGAGAGTATGGAGCGGTGGCTGAAAGTCGACTGATCGGGATGGAACACGATTCATAAGATACTCAAATGAGGTGAGAGCTTTTCCTCAAAAAGATAACAGGAGACGCGCCTCTAGCAAAGAAGCATGAATAACCTCTAGAAGCTGACGATTCTTGTGTTCTGCAACACCATTTTGTTGTGGAGTATATGAACATGCAGTCTGATGAATAATACCATGATGATCAAGAAAGGCGCGAAGTTCAGAGTTTACATATTCGCTACCATTGTCACTCCTGAGAACTTGTATTTGTAACTTATATTGTACTTTTTACCATTTTGTAAAACTGCTGAAAGTAACTTCACTTTTGCACTTCATCAAACAAAACCAAGTCATACGTGTGTAGTCATCAATAAAAGTAACAAAACAATGAGCACCACCAAGTGTAGCAGTTTTAGATGGTCCCCAAACATTAGAATGAATTATCATAAACGGGATTGAACTTTTATTCAAACTAGGCGGAAACGAGGTACAATGACTTTTAGCCATTTCACAAACTCCACATTTAAAGTTAGAATATCATGCTTAACAAATAGGCTAGGAAACAACCTCCGCAGATACCGAACGAAGCATGTCCAAGTCAATGATGCCACAACCAAATCTTCGAAGCTTTATTCTTATCCCCTGATTTCCTTCCACTGCAAGAGCTTGAGTCAACATTCGTGAACTATTCGATGTTAGCTCCAAGTAGTAGAGCTTCCCCTTCCTAATACTATAACCAATCGTCTTGTGAGTCTGAATGTCCTTAAAAACACAGAAAGAAGGCCAAAAAATCACAAGACAATGCATGGTGATAGTTATTTGAGAAACAAATAATAAATTATAGTCAAGAGAAGGAATGAGTACAGAATCAAGATTCAAGGTATCAAAAAGTGAGACATCGCCTTCCCCGATAATGGGGGCAACATTACCATTGGTTATGGTTTTAGGGTTTGTACCTGTCTAGAATCACAGTCATATGTTCAATAGCACCAGAATCAATTATCCATGTATTATTCGTAACAGATGCAGAAAATTTAAAGCCTTACTATCGTTAACTGTATGTTCAGAATGTACCTTAATTTCAGCAATCAATACATGCGGCTTATTACACCGGGGATCACGATTCTTGTTCCAATTAATAGGATAACCAATAAGTTCAAAACAACAATTTTTGGAATGTCCTCTCAAGCCATAATAAAGACACTTGCTGAGTGGATGATAGGAAGAACCATGGGTCCGAGCAGTAATGATTTCATTGTGAGCCATTTTAATTGTAGCGTAAGGGCCACAAAAAAAAAAGAAAAAAAAAGAAAAAAACAAACAAACAGAAACTCAAAAACAATGTTTTTCCCCTTTTTTTTTCCCCTTTTTTTCTTTTTGTCTTTTTCTTTTTGTCTTTTCTTCCTTTTCAACTCTTTTGCATTTTCCTTTTTTAATTGTTTCCTTTCTCTAGAATTCCTTCAGTTCGAACAGACACCAAAGGATTGCAGCGGATGAGACTTGTGCAAGCAAAAAAAAAAAAAATGGTGGGTGCAAGCAAGTTTAGTGGCAGATCAGACGTGGCTGGTTGGTTCAGGCAAGGCAATGGAAACGATTATCGATTTTGGATTTCAGATTGCAGCAGGCAACCACCAACAATGGTAGATGTGGGGTCTGAGTTCTGGGCTTCAACACAATTCGAGAGACTCTAGGGCGACGAAGCAAACGAACATGAGGGTTCTGTCTAGCAACGACGACGTCACTCGCTGGTTATACGGCGCACAGCACAACTGGTGATGTAGCTGATGATCGGACGACGCACTGCACAATCTGGCCACGTGGCTTGGTGATTTGGATTTTGCACACAACAACGGGTTTTCTTTTCATAACTCTAGTGCCAAGAAGAGAATGCTTTGAATGATATGTTTATTCTTCTTAGGAAGAGGTATAATATACAATCTTAATCCTAACCAAATAAGGAAGAATAATAACAGGAGATTACAAGGAGATTTCTCCCAGATTACATGGGATCCATCCTAAACTAGGAAATCCTAAATTATAGGAAACTATACAAGTCAACATACAGGTGTTCTGAAATATTTCAATGTAGGTATAGGCAATCTTCTTTTTTTGTGTGAAACTCCTATTAGAGCCTTAGAGACAGTAAGGTTTTGTGTTCCCAGAAACTACAGAGAAGATATGTTGTTCATTCCGCTGTTTGTTTAAAAGATTTGGAAGAAAAGTTATGGGTTGGTGCATCAGGACATGAAAATGAGAAGGGAGAAGATATTATTGTTATGCACTCATGGGATGAACTTCCCTTGCAAATGCTTCTGTCCCTTGTTTCTACAAGTTGATGTTGTCAATAGGAAGTATTTTGAAAATTTCTTGCAGATCTCTTGTGTTTTGGCAAGTTGTAGCAGGACATGTTCTAGCTTTTCCATATTATTACAACTATGAAGATCAAACAAATGTCTCAAATTGCAAGACTCAACAATCTATTTCACACTCATATTGCTGCAATCTCAAGCTTGCTACCCAATGAGATTGAGAGGGGATGTAGACAAATGTCTCTTTATCATTGCCACATCAGCCTAAGTAGTTAGAATGTTTGTTAGGTGGTTAGGGGATTTGGTAGTTAGTTAATTGGTTACTTTGTGCTTAAGTAACCTTGTATTGTTCTGTATATAAGGTGCTTCAACCTACAAATGTAATGAGTCAATCATCTATTTAGAATTACATAAATATATAACTCTCTTTTCTCTCTGAAGTTTCTATCTAATTCTTCATTTTCCTTTGATTCTTTCGCAATGTAGTTAACAAGGAGGTGATTTTTTTTGGAATTCAACCTCCTTGCAACCATCGCCACCATCATGACAAAAACCCAGAAACATATCACCGATTATGCTCTATTTGTATGTGCTTGATGTTGATCGGACGTGGAGTAGGAAAAAGAGAGAAGGAATACTTGGATGTGGATTTCGTGATGCGTAGGAGTAGAGAAGTTGGAGAAAGCGAGCGTGATTTGTGACCCGACTAATTATACGGAGTTTTGGAGAGTATAAATTAGCGGGTGTGAGGGGGACTAAATGGTGGGACATGTTTAGTGTATCCGGTGCTTAATTTGTACAAATGAGCACCAAAAAAACTATTATAGTATTATTAATACTATTCAATCGTTTATATGGCATGATAACGAGACCTAAATGTATCTCATCTCTATTAGAAATATAATACAAATGATATTGTACATAAATGGTAAGAATAACATTTTTATTTCTAAATTCAGAATTCATAAAATTAATATTACTAGTAACCTGGCAAAATTCGAAGAAAATTAGTGAATATTAAAAATGGGTCATTCAATCTTATCAAACATAACGAAAAAAAACTATTAATGCGAAGGCATCAACATAATGTGTGAAGCTCAATATAATCAGAGACATACATACATTATTAAGATTGGTGCAAAGGTGATTGCGAATCATTTAAAGAAATTCTTGGGCTTATTAATGTCCCCGCATCAGAGTGCATTTGTGCATGGGCGCTTGATTTCTAACAACACTATAGTGGTTTCAGAGATTGGCCATTTTTTACATCAGAAGAGGCGGGGTAGAGATGACTCTTTTGCCCTTGAGCTAGACCTCAGCAAGACGTATGATAGGGTGGAGTGGTCTTTCTTGGAAGCTTTGATGTTGAGGTTGGGGTTTGACTGCAGGTGGGTGTCACTGATAATGATGTGTGTAACATCTGTGTCGTACTCATTTTCTGGTAAATGGTGAGGTTTATGGATTGGTGCAGCCGTCCCGGGGTCTCCGTCAGGGGGACCCGTTATCACCTTGCTTATTCCTTTTGTGCCTTGAAGGGTTATCGACACTTATAGCGTAGAAGGAGCAGAAGGGCGCTCTCAGTGGGATTCGAGTTTGTATAGGCGCGCCAAGAATCCATCATTTATTGTTCACTGATGATAGCTTCTTGTTTGGCAAGGCTAACTTGGATGAATGTGCTGAGGTTCAACATATTTTGGACGTGTTCTCCCAAGCGTCGAGTCAAGAAATAAACTTGGGGAAAAGTAGTATTGCTTTCAGTGCGAATGTGGATGTTCGAGAGCAATAGAGGCTTGCTAGTTTCCTGGGAGTACAGTTGGTAAGTAGACATGAACGCTAGTTGGGGCTTCCGACGTTTGTAGGGAAGAATAAACGCCAAAACATTTTCCTTTATTAAGGAAAGGGTTTATAAGAGGTTGAGTTGGTGGAAAGGCAAGTGCTTGAGTGGAGCAGGGAGTGATCTGCTTGTTAAAGTGGTGGCTCAAGCATTACCATCCTATGCCATGAATTGCTTTATGCTTCCGAAGACTTTTTGTGACGAGTTACATCAGCTAATGGCTCGATTTTGGTGGGGGAGTGACCTGGACTCCAGGAAGATCCATTGGAAATCTTGGGATAAATTGTATGTGGCAAAACCAGAGGGGGGGTATGGGTTTCCAGAATCTTTATGCTTTCAACTTGGCGATTTTAGCTAAACAAGGTTGGCAAATTGTCCAATCTCCTGATTCTTTAACGGCAAGGGTGTTGAAAGCCAAGTATTTTCCTAACACTTCCTTTTGGGATGCGCCGGTATCGCCGTCCTCGTCCTATTGTTAGTCTAGAACACTTAAAGCTAGAGTTGTTTTGGGGAAGGGCTCGCGATGGTTGATTGGGAATGGTGCATCGATGAAGGTTTGGAATGATATATGGGTGGCTCGAGTGTCCACTTTTCATCCCATAACAGTGTCGTCTCCCTCTCAGGAGGAGATGCGGGTTTGTGACCTCATTAATGTAGAGGGGAAGATGTGGAATGATACAGTGTTGAATGAGTCTTTTGTAGAAGAAGACATGGACCTCATCCGTGCTTTACCTCTCAATGTTCGGCTTCCTCCTGATAAGTTAATCTGGCACTTTGGTGACCGTGGTGTTTTCACTGTTAAGAGTGCGTATTAGGTTGCTTGGGATTTCATTAAGCCACCGACACTAAGTGCATCTTCTTCGGCTGTTGGAGGTAGTCCGTATATTTATTTATAGAAGGCTATTTGATGAGCCAAAGTCCCGTCGAAAGTGCGGAATATGGTATGGAGAGTTTGTCAGGATATTCTCCCAACCAAAGATAATTTATCGAGGAAAGGAGTTTCATCGGAATTGGGCCGAAATTGGAAATACATGTGCTTAAAGAGTTTCATTTTGCTAGAGCATAGTGGTTTGCAACTCCATATAGTTTTCTTGCTGATTCTGTCCCGGGTAGCTCGGCCAAGGAGTGGCTCTTATGGGTGCTTCAAACCAAGCAATCTATTTTTGATTTTACATGCATGATAGTTTGGCACATTTGGCAAGCAAGGAATGATCGTATTTGGAATGGTGCAACTGAGCCTCCTGCAGTGGCGGCTCAAAGAACGGTTGCATGGATGCAGGAATTCCAGGAGGCGGAACAAGGCCAGGATGACGGTGGGAAGGACATGATGATGCCGGATGATTGGGTGACGGTGACAGTGGATGGAGCTACAAAGTTGCAGGCACCGGGTTGGTGGATATGGGGTCATGATTCGCGATGCGCATGGCGGTTTCGTGGTTACAATGGCATGGTCCCTGCCCAATGTTTCTTCGGGTCTTCAGGCAGAATTGGTCGTTATAAAACATGGAGTGGATTTAGCTCAACAGCTCGGCTTTCAAGCGTACTAGTCGAAAGCGATTCGTCTCAAGCAGTATCCATAATCAACACTTGTGTGGATCGGGCATCAACCATGGAATAATAATGTTATTGCCCATTGCTTGGCAACGGTAGCAGTTTCTAGTGGAACTCGAATAGTCTGGATCGAGGTGCCTCTGAGTGTTATTTTGGATCTCCTCATTCAGAAAACAGTGTAATGATTTTTTCTATTAATGATATCGTTTGTCTTCAAAAAAAAAAAAAAAAAAAAAAAAAAAAAAAGGGTACAGTTTTGTACTGGGAGTAGAGCCAGGCATCAAAACGGTGACAAATACAAAGCAGAAACTTTTTCAGAAGGCCCGCCTAAGCTATGGGCACACCAAGATAACCCTCTCCTTCGGTGGGAGAGAATCCATTAATTCAATCAAACGGCTCGCTGAATTTTAAAAACCCGCCCATTGAAAACGAAATATCGAATACACTGCGTGACGAATACTTCACATTGCGTGACAAAAAGTTAATATTTTGTCAAGTAAATTCCAAAATAAAAATTAATTGGAGTGCCCAACTTTTCGTTCCAATTTAAATTTAAAACTGATTGAGCGACAAATGTACCTTAATTTGTTGCACAAAATTCACTTGTGCAACGAAATTGATTTACTTCGTCACGCAAGTTCCAAAACTTTTAAAACCCGCAAAATTTGGCTTACCTCCGAAATTAAAAACCTTGCGCTACAATGTCATCTTTGCAAGATGAATTTTGTACATTCGTAGCATAAGTGCTATTTAATTTGTTTTATTTAGCCTTTAATTTATTACAATTTAATATGTAAAAAATAAATAGAATACAATTAATATTATTAAAATTAATTCACAAGTTTACATTAATCCTCATCCGGACTGTAATATATGTCACAATTGTCACTTTCATCATTTTTGGTATCTCATTCCTCCTCGTCGGTTGGTACATCAACATTGTTGTTTGGGCCCTCAAGTGCAGTGTATATTGGCAGATCACTGAGGTCAAATGTAATTGACTATATTGGTATTTCGATTTTAGGAACTCTAGCTACCCTAAAATGGATCTTAGACAATATTAGTATCTGGAGTGTTTCTGCACCAATTTATAATGAAGTTTCGAGCTATTGGTCAACGAAGTTGTTGTCGTCATCGTTAACAGGATCACAGTTCAGAATATAATACACCCATCTGTAGTCAATCTTCTGAACAACTTTCCATCCCTTCCAGCTTTTGGGTTTGATGTAGAAAATTTGTTTGGCCATCGTTGATAATGTACGGGTAGTTAATGTACCAACATCGGTTAGTATTCACAGATAGTAAACCATCATCTTGCATAATGCTTCTATTCTTGCTTGGGTCTATATCAAACTAACGACACTTTAAAAGAATCACTTGGCAACAATCTTCATAAAGCAATTGCACAACATTTGTTAGTTTGCTATAGAAATCAATATCTGCAATATCACCCACACCTAGGACATGTACCCCTCTATTTTGAGTACACAACTTGTCATTGCGAACCGCCGCCCCCAAGAACCTGATGCCATATTCATGACTACCTAAGTACAATAGCTTAGGGTTCCGATAGCCAAGTTGTATAATTCCTCAGTGTAAACGGGTGAATTCAGTTCCTTCAATTTCTTCCAAACAGTTAACATGTTAATTTTACCAAATGTGACGCAATTGACATGAAATTACAATTATGAAATAAACTAAAACGCAAATAACTTACTTGTTTGAAAACCAACGAGGAACTTGATGGTGCTTATGGGCATATAAATGCGAATGATGTTCCTGCTTCATTAACTCTTCATGTATGCTATAATCTCGTCACAATAGTTAAGTACGAACCAATGCACTATCTCCATGTCCCTTTGGATAAACGACTCACCTCATACTAGTTCACCAAAGGGTCGTGGGATTTGGCCAAAAACAAAAAGTTTTTCCTTCCTTACTCCACCATTATTATTGCACTAAGGACGATTGAATGTCGTCTCAACATCTTGTAGGTACATAGCACAGTACGTTAGGGACTCATACGACCCAAGCCTTCATAATTGATCTTTAGGGCTTTGCCCCTGTTCTATACACTTTTATTTAATTCACTGAGTTGTCTGTAGAAATAAAATGTTATGATTCAAATTAGTTAAATCATCAATTAATCACAAATTAATAAATTTCTGAAGATGAAATACCTTTCTATTGGATACGTCCATCGATAATTGGCGGGTCCGGCAAGCATTGCCTCATCCAATAAGTGAATCATCACGTGGATCATGCTTGTGAAGAAAGATGGAGGAAATATTTGTTCAAACTTGCATAGGACTTCGACAATGTCATTGTGCAACTGTTTAACATCGGACTTTCACAACGACCTTGCAGATAATTAAGGGACAAAAAAAAATCTCTCCAACAACATAACTGGCTTAACTACATTTTCGGGCAAGAGGTGTCGAAACCCAACCTGGAGAAGGCATTGGAGTATCACATGACACATTTTGGTAAGTCTTTTTTGCTACACATACAAGTCTTAAGCACACACTCATTTTTTTAGATGTACTGACTTAAGCATCGGAGGTCCATTGACGAAACTTAAGCATCGGAGGTCCATTGACCAAACTCCCCCTTTCCCCTTTCCCCCCACCCCACCTTATGGGTGTGTAAGGTTTTGGTCTTTAATCAAAGGTGTTGATTGTTTTGTAGGTATAAAATCGTCAAAACTGAAGACGACAAATTTTTACTACCACACTTCTTACTTAAAAAACAATCTCACTTATTTGGATAATGGTATAATACTTGTTTGGTCCACTATTTTTTTTTTGGTAAATTACACAAAATTACCTCAATTTTGGGTCGAACCACAATATCAAACCCCAAGTTTTAAACATTGCAATGTCATACCTCAATTCATGAATTCGTTGCAATGTTAGGCTTCCGTTATTTTTTTTTTTTGTGAATAGGCAACTCAATCCCCTAAGAGCACTTCCAGTGTAGGAAGGTCCCCCTGAGCATTATGCAACCAATCCCCTGAAATGAACAGTAACTGCCTACAATGAACAGTAACTGCCCAAGTGCATATCCATTCTGAAATTGCATAGCCTACACAATTCGATATTAAAATATTAATATTTTTTATTTTATAAAATAATAAAGATAACTTTATTTTTAATTTTGGATAATAATAAAAGATTAGTTGAAAGTACTAAAAAATATTGAAATGTAATGTAAAGTGAAAAGGCATGGCTACGCATTTATAGGAAAAAAATTATATTTTATATTTTTTATAATTTTTAAATTACTTAAATTGTGGCTTGTGGCTTACGTTACATATGCAGGCGTTGGGCTAAGTGATTATTGTCAAACATCTCTATCGGGTTCGTTTTGGATCTAATTGTCCGAATGGATTGGAGTGTTTTATAGAGAGGGAGAGTGGATTGGGTTATCTATCCCAAAGCAATAAGCATCGGCAGAATTTCTCTAAAGATCCAAATGGGTGTTTTTATGAATCAAATAAAAGGGCATACTCCCGTCAACCCCTCGAAACCCCTCCTCCACCTCTCCAAAACCTCCCGCCGTCACAGTCTCCACCAAGTCCTCTGCCAGTCCACCAGCACGCAAACCATTTCCCAGCTCGAACATCAGGAACTTCGCGTGATACCGACAACGACGCCGACCCCTTCTTCAACTTGGAGTTTGCAGAAAAAACCCAAGAGCTCTGTGGAAATGTACGGACCACAAGGACGAGGAGGCACGAGCTCACGGCGTCGCTCACACGTGGCATAAGATTTCAAAATTGGGGAAAACATTGAAAATGATATGGATCAGGGTTTGCAGGTGCATCAATCGTTCGGAGATTATAATTGGGATAACTGGTTGTGCGGGCTTCATCTTAATTGCCTAGAATAAACTTAAGCATTGGGTCTTTCGTGACTGCAGCTGCGTCGCGAAGAAGGTGATTCGCGATGATACGTTAGTTTTAAAAAATTAGGCCTCGAAGCTGTTAAAGTGGTCTCTGCTTGGTGGTGCTTAGTGTTGCAGCAGTTGAAATTGGCGTCGAAGGAAATTGGAGAATGGTAAAAGAGTACAATGTGAGAGAAGAATCTGGGTGTGTGCATGTTGTTCAGGTTGCTGTTCAAATTGGGATGGAAAATTGAAAATGGTGATGTCGCTCAGCAAAGGAAAAAAAGGGGATGGTGATGTCGCTGCAACCCTCCACATCTCCATATTTGGGGCTCATCATTTATTAATATTTAATTTTAATTTATTAAAAAAACCTTAATTTATTACTATTTAATTAATTTCTCAATTTAATTGGCAAGGGAGGTGGGTCCTGACACATCAGCAGTTAACAGACATATTGACAGATTTTTTAACGGAAGTCTGACAGTGCAACGAATTCATAAGATGAGGTATGTCATTCCAATGTTTAAAATACGAGGTATAAGATTGTTGTTTGTTCTATAATTGAAGTAGTTTTGTGTAATTTATCTTTTTTTCTTTTGATTAGACCGGGTTGAAATAGCAGCTTTCTTTAATTTATTAATATAATTATTCATACATATATTATATATGGTATTATGATGCATGTGGCGCAAGCTAGAATGCCTGGATTAACCATGCATGTCTGTGTTTATGAATATTTCTCAGCAATATTTTGGAGATGGGAGAACAACTCCACGGGTTTAGAGAGCATGACCATGTGATCAGAACCTTTTATCACTTTCACTTCATTTGGCGGATTGTTTTTGATCATGTAGTTTTGCACATCCAACACTATCGCACGGTCTTGATCAGACACGATGAATACTCTAGGAACTGATCCATATTTCTCTTCCGTGAGCTTTATTACATCGTAATTGTATAGAGGAGTAAATCTCACCAACGATGACCTTAGGGTTGAATCCTGCACATTATATAAATCACCAACCAATAGGGTAAAGAAAGCATGAATAGGTTTCCTATCTATTGCAATAGACACACTTTAAGACTTACCTGTGGTGGTGAGAGCTGGTAAAGGCTTGTCGCTAAGACATTAGGCCCAAAGAGAAAGGAGGTTGCAGGGTTGTTGGTCCCGTTATCATATCTGAACTGAGAGTCCATAAAATCAAATCTTTTGGTAACCTATACATTTTTTTGAAGAAAATTATTTGTTAGTTAATTACCCTTTTATATCTCATTCAATTAGGATTCGGACAACAATGTATAAAAGATCATAGATACACACATACAGTGTTCTAAAAATCGGCCTAGGCGGCGCCTAGGCGCTGGGTGGTGGCCGGCCGAGGGGATTAACGCAAAATCAGGATAGGGATTAGGCGGTCGCCGAGACGGCCCTTGGGCGGCCTAGGAGGGCGACTAAGTGGCCTAGGCGGTTCAGGAATTTCAGTTTTGTTATGTTTTCAAGAATGCAGATCAGCTGCAATTTTTTTTTTTATTTTTTTATTTTTTATTTTTTGCCTTTCTGGGTTTCTTCTAGTTCTCGTTTTGGCGAAGAGGAAAAGAGGAAGACGATGACGTTCTATCTCTTCCTTTCACACCACATGGCCAAGCTACATACTTTTCCTATTTAATTTTTTTCTTAGTTTCTCTCCAATCAAATTTAGATAGCTAGCATCAAATTGCTTGCTTTTTGTAAAAAGCCATTGGCTGTCAGTTCTAGGCTTTAGCATATTGATTATTCTCCTAAAAAAATGATGGGGTGTCAGGTTGAAGATGTCATTGTCATTAAGTTTTGGTGCATAGTTCCCATCTTTATGCATCCTAGTGTGCCCTTTCCACATCCACATATTTGAAACCTTTATTTCTCTTTAAATTCAACATAAATTAATATGATCTCTAAAAAATATTATTATGAACCATCCATATTGACATCAGAATTTTCTCTTTATTATAAACTATCCAACCCAATATGTGGGATTATTACTTTTATTTAAAAAAAAAAATCGATATAATCATTAAAATGTCTTAAGTTATATGGCATATATGTTTAATGTGTTTTTAAATTTTGGATTTGTTAGATTTTTTTTTTTTTGTATTTTATCATTCTTTTATTATCTTATCCATGAATTTCATACAAGTATAATTTTTTGTAAGTGTTAATATGCACTTATTTACAAGATATACAAAAAATTTATCTAAATCCGCCTAAGTGCCCTCCTAGAGCTTGCCTAGTTGCCTAGGCGCTAGGCGCCAGTCGGGTGAACTTTGCACACATATAGTTCCATTTCACTGAGACATGTAACCAAATAAGTTTATTTAAATAATCTCTTGTAGGGTCCAATTTCCTATATATTTCAACGTTCTAGTTGTTTATCTTTAAGGTCTTCCATCAAAGATCATTCTACATCACCCAAATCTAAAACTATATATACGGACTTTGAATTAAATGGTAGCCATTTCATTGTTTTATTATGAATCGTATTCATCTACTTGCTTCACTCGCCTGAATGGTTTTTTATTGTGTAATTTTTTGCAAGTATGATGTATGCATGTTGAACGACAATATAGACGACTTGGATCATTGAAAAAAGTTACAAAATGCACACAAGGTGTCTTCTAAATAAGTTTATTTGTGGAACCTTCAATGGAGAGGGATATAGTTATCCCATGCTTATTCATCACATTTTTTTTATTCACAAGATACAATGAATAAGGTATGGCATATGGTCAATTACAACTCATAGTAATACAGCACTATAAAGGACATGTAGCGCAGCTGAATCTATGTGTGCGAGATTCATTACCTCTGCAAATATAGTTGAGTAATTAAGAGTTGGACCAGACATGAAAGCCGTCGCATATACCGCAGCAGCAATTTTTTGAGGGAACCTCTCCATGAAAATAGATATTACGGCTCCACCCAAACTGTGAGCTACAAGGATTACCTTCTCCTTTGGTGGTAGTGACACCATGAGCTCCGTCAAAGGCTCGATGTATTCGGATAACGAAGGGAGTTGCTGTACCTGGATCGGGTTGATCCCGGATGCTCCCAAGTCTAGAGCTGTGACATTGTGACCTGAGTCCTTCAGGAGAGTCGCCACCTTATACCAACTCCATGCTCCATGACAAGCTCCATGTATCAACACAAAATGTTTATTCCCAGTTGGAATTTGGGGTTTGTTGTTGAAGCTGGGTTGGGGTTGGGGAAATGATGTACTATGTTTTGCTAAGCAAATAAGTAAAAGAAAAAGCACAAAATGCTTTTATATCATGTTTCTCATTTTCTGTATCATTTACCTCTATTTCCTTTGGTTTGCATCTCTCGTCTTGCTTATATATATAGAAATCGATCACATAACTAAAATTTGCTTAAAAGTCAAAAGTCAGCAAAGTTCAAAAGCATAAATCCCAACTTTAATTTGCTAGTAAAGTATTCCTAACTCGCAACTACATTACTTGGTAACGAACCTAACTGGTTAATTTCGTCTTCTTTTTTTAGTAATGTATGGACTTGAGAGGATCTATATATTGTTTTTTTTCTTCAAAAACAAGAAATTAATTAAACAACAAAGCGCCGAGGACAAAAGATAGAAGAGGACATAAATAATAAAGTTTGCCGAACAATAGCAGGACAAGAATGAAGCCAAACATAATGTGAAGCAATAGAATGACCATAGTTGGCAACAGAATGACTTTAGAGGATATGTTACCTCCGTCATGTAACATATGTAAAATGAAAAGAAATCTTTTCATTTGTCGTCGATTTAACCAATTATTTCGAAAATTAAGGCATATGTTCTGACTCTAATACTTGCGTGTGATGATTCTGCTTCTCAGCAATAACATCATACCTACATGCTATTCCCCTTCACCCACTTACCTTTGTAAAATGCACAGACTGGTCCTCTGATTCGTCCTGGTGTTAGACCAGAGGTTTGGCTAATTTTGGTATTGGACGGTAGCTGAAATTCAATGAAAGGACGTAGATTTCTTTGGATCTATGGACACTATTTTGACACATGTAGGCAATAAGTTTGCTGTTCTTTTGGTGAAAGACAATAACATTGCTGTTATTAAGGGGGAACAGGGTTCAAATTACAAAATGCCTTCCAGAATGTTATTATTTAGCAAGCTGAAAGTACAACAATGTCTTGCAAACATATAATCGTAGTACATATACTTTGAAATTGTTGGAAATTTTGAGTAGAAATTTCTTTGATCCACATTGGCCATTCCCAAAAGATTTCCTCACTTTATAAGGCTTTATCTCTTATAGAAAATGATTGGAGTGATAGGCCTTGGAGACTAAAATTGGGCTCACCCTTGGGGTTGTGCTTTGGGGTGTACTAATTAATTATCAAAAGATGAGTCTTGGGCTCGGGCTCTAATAATTAAATTGATTATTTTCAGATTTGATTAATTAGTTTTAATTAATTATTTTTTACCAACAGACTCGTCTTTTCAGATAAAGTCTGAAGTGTGAAAGAATGCAAAAACAAAAACACCCCTTTGAGAAGATTTGTCCCAACAGATGCATCCCTTTCTCATACCTGTTGCAAACATGCATAATCATATTATATATACATTCATCTACATGACATTTAGAACACAGAAAATCAACATTCTTCTTCTACAATCACAAACATCCTTTCTGAGAACCACACAGAAATTCGCCAGAAGTCAAGTTTCCGGTGCTTGAATTCTGACTTGATCGTTGAATCCTAGTGAAGTAAACGTCCGTAGAACTACAAGTATTGAATAGGGGTGAAATTTCTGTTTCAAGGACATTGCGGTACGCAAGCCTCGATCTTCAATATTTTTGTTTACCATTATTTCATTGTTCATACACTGTTTGCATTTATTATTTATTAGCATATATAAATTTATCACAGATTGTTGAATATATCCAACAATCTTGAAACAGAAATTCATGGATCAACAATCTGTGAATGTGAATGGTGATGTGCCAAAATATTCTGAAAAGCCTGAGAAGTTCAAAGGGCTGGATTTCAAGAGATGGCAACAAAAGATGTTGTTTTTCTTGACAACTATGAATCTCGCTCATGTTGTTAAGGAAGAAGCTCCGAAGTCTAATGAGAATCCAATGACGAAAGAGACTGTCATGGCAATTAAAGCTTGGAATCATTCTGAGTTTTGTTGCAGGAACTATATTTTGAATAGTTTGGATGACAATCTTTACGACATTTATTCTCTGTGCAAGACATCGAAGGAGTTATGGGAATCCCTGGAGAAAAAAAAAAATATAAGATTGATGATGTCGGTTCAAAGAAATTTGTTATCGGTAAGTTTCTCAAATATTTAATGGTGGATTCAAAATCTGTTGTCTTTCAAGTCGAAGAAATCCAGAAATTGATCTATGAATTGCACTCCGAGGGATCCGAGATCAATGAGCATTTCCAAGTTGGAACAATTATCAAGAAGTTGCCAACTTCCTGGAATGACTTCAAAATATCTCAAGCATAAGCGTCATGAGATGAATATGGAGGATTTGATTCTAAGGCTTCGAGTGGAAGAAGACCACAAAAAGGCAGACCATTCTGGTGGGTTTGCTACCATTGAAGCCAATGCGAATTATGTTGAGGGAGAAAACTCCAAGGCTAAGCCGAAGAAGAATAAGGCTCCAAAAACCAAACAATTTGTACAATCTGCCCTTGCTCCTAAAGGCAAGAATCTGAAGAAGATTAAGGGCGCCTGCTATGTGTGTGGCAAATCTGGTCACAAGGCAAAAGATTGTTATCATCACAAGGATGGAAATCATGCCAACGGAAACAACAACCATGCTAACAGGGCAACCGCCGATGAAGAATTGGTTGATGTTGTGTCCGAGGTCAACATGGTCTCAAATGTGAGTGAATGGCTGATGGATACTGGTGCTACTAAGCATATCTGCAATGATAGAAATCTGTTCACTGAATACCATCTTACTAGCCATGGAGAAAAGCTGTATATGGGCAATTATACCTCATCTGCGCTGGAGGGCAAAGGCAAAGTGGTACTCAAATTCGCATATGGAAAGAGTCTCACCTTACTGAATGTGCTGCATGTTCCTGAAATGAGGAGGAACTTGGTTTCTGGACCTATTCTGATTACTAAAGGCTTTAAACTTGTAATGGAATCCAACAAATTTGTACTTACCAAGGGTGGGATGTTTGTTGGAAAAGGTTATGTGGCTGATGGCCTCGTGAAACTCAATGCAATTGTCGTTGATGATGCTGATAAAATAAATGCTTCTACTTATATTGTTGAGTCTTCTAATATTTGGCATGCTAGATTAGGACATGTTAATTTTTGTTCCATGCAAAGAATGGTTAAATTAGAATTATTACCTAAATTCGAAATTGATTTTAATCAAAAGTGTGAGACATGTACCGAATCTAAATTTGCTAGGTAAACTAGAAAGTCAATTCTGGAAAGATCAAATGAATTACTTGGATTAATTCATAGTGATCTTTGTGACTTTAAATCCACACCAACTCGTGGAGGAAAGAATTATTATGTCACTTTTATTGATGATTGCAGTAAGTATTGCTATGTTTATTTGATTCATAGCAAGGACGAAACTTTGAATATGTTTAAGACATATAAAGCTGAAGTTGAAAATCAACTTGGGAGAAAAATCAAAGCACTTAGATCCGATAGAGGAGGAGAGTATGAGTCTACTGCCTTCTCAAATTTTTGTGCACAACATGGAATTATACATCAAACAACGGCCCCATACACACCACAACAAAGTTGTGTTGCCGAAAGAAAAAATAGAACATTCAAAGATATGATTAATTCCATGTTAAATGGTTCTGGGCTTCCACACAGTTTGTGGGGTGAAGTTTTACTTACTACAAATACCATATTGAATAAGGTTCCTCTAAAAAAGATTGACGAGTCACCTTATAAACTATGGAAATGACATAAACCCACTTATAAAACCCTCAAAGTGTGGGGTTGCTTAGCAAAGGTGCAAGTTCCGTTACCAAAAAGAACGAAACTATGACCTAAAACTTTTGATTTGGATATGCAAATAATAGTGCTGCTTATAAGTTCCTTGTTGTAAAATCTTCAATTTCTGACATACATGTTAACACTATATTAGAATCAACAGATGCAGAATTCTTTGAGGATATATTTTCTTACAAAGAAAATGAATCTGGTTCTAATACAAAGAGGGTTCATGATCATAGTCATGATGAAGCCTCTTCTTCTGGTGTCCAAGAAAATGATGTGGAACCAAGAAGAGGAAAAAGAACCAAAGTTTCTAAAAGTTTTGGACCAGATTTCATTGCTTACTTGTTCGAGAATGAACCTGGAACTTTTAAAGAAGCAATGTCTTCTTCCGAGGCTCCTTTATGAAAGGAAGCAATTAAAAGTGAAATGGAATTCATTATGGAAAATAACACACGGGAATTGGTTGATTTACCTCATGGTAGTAAACCAATTGATCATAAATGGATTTTCAAGAAGAAACTTAAGGCGGATGAAACCATTGACAAGTTCAAGGCACGTTTAGTAGCCAAAGATTATCGCCAAAAGGAAGGGTTGGATTATTTCGACCCTTATTCTCCAGTTTCTCGCATAACGTCAATTAGGACGTTAATAGTGCTTGCGGCTGTGTACAACTTTGATATACATCAAATGGATGTAAAAACAACATTTTTAAATGGAGAACTTGATGAAGAAATATATATGGAACAACCTGAAGGGTTCGTGCTTAAAGGACAAGAAAGCAAAGTGTGCAAATTAGTTAAGTCATTATATGGACTTGAACAAGCACCAAAACAATGGCACGAGAAATTTGATCATACTTTGTTGACACATGGGTTCAAAATAAATGTGTCTACATTAAGAGTAATGATAAAACTTGTGTTATTGTCTACTTGTATGTGGAATAAACAAAACAAAGAAAATGTTGAATTCAAGCTTTGACATGAAAGACTTAGGTCAAGCCGATGTCATTTTAGGAATTCAAATTAAGAGAAATAGTGAAGGGTATGTCCTTACGCAATCCCATTATGCAGAAAAAAAAATATTACGAAGGTTTGGTCAATTTGATTGCAAACCTGCTGCAACTTCTTTTGATGCTGCATGCAAGTTAGAGAAAAATAAAGGCCATGCCATATCTCAACTTGAATATTCTCAAGTACTTGGAAGTCTAATGTACTTGATGAATTCAACTAGGCTCGACTTAGCTTATGCAATAAGTAGGCTTAGTAGATATGCAAGTAATCCGGCACAAGAGCATTGGGATGCTTTAGTAAGAGTGTTAAGGTATTTGAAAAATACACTTGACTACGAATTACACTACATAAAGTATCCACCTATTGTAGAAGGCTTAAGTGATGCCAATTGGATTTCTGACACTACAGAATCCAAGTCGACAAGTGGATATGTTTTTACCTTGGGAGGTGTAGCAATTTCTTGGAAATCCTCTAAACAAAAATGTATAGCTCGTTCCACCATGGAGTCAGAGTTTATAGCTTTAGACTTGGCTGGAGAAGAAGTTGAGTGGCTCAAACATTTTTTGGAGGATATTCCAATGTGGCCAAAACCTGTAACAACTATATGTATACATTGTGACAGTATGGCTGCGCAATCAAGGGCCAAAAGTCATGTATACAAAGGAAAGTTGTGACACATCAGGCGTCGGCATAATACTCTTAAGAAGTTGCTCTTCAATGGAATAATATCCATTGATTATGTGAAGTCAAAGGAAAATATAGATGATCCTTTGACCAAAGGCCTACCAAGAGAGCAAATATTATTTACATCGAGGGGAATGGGTCTCAAAGCCAATTCAATGAATCGAACTGGGCGGAAACCTAACCTAACTGATTAGAGATCCCATGGTCTAGGTTCAATAGGCAAACTGGCTGAGTTTGATTCAAAAGTTGAACACACAACTTACCCATTCTTATGATAAAATGTGTGTTGTCTGTTGAGTTTGAGGGGTTATGTTTTATACATTTAATGACATTAATATCTTGTTATCAAGAGGAATATGGCAGACTATTCTTAATTAATGTCACCTATATAGGAGTAAATGGGCCTGCATTTATGAGAATTGAAATGGCTAAATTCTCTAAAACTCCTTCGAAATCCGGGATCTGTTCAGGGCCAAAATGAACACAATCGTATGAATTGACGTGTGGCAGACATGATATGTGTGTAGCATATTATCTCGGTTTACTACTGCGGTGAACAGTTCAAGATCTTCCACATCCACTGGGTCACCAAGTAAACCCGATATGTTTTCACTAGGGTAAGTTCAAGTCCAAAAGACACTTCGCCCGATGCATATCATGTCTATTTTCTCTCAAGTTTAGGCAGCATAGTCATACATTTGTATTTACATTTACATTCAAATGTGGGGTCATTGTTGGAGTTTGAATGAAATTTCAACTCCAATGTGGGGTATTGTTGGAAATTTTGAGTAGAAATGTCTTTGTCCCACATTGGCCATTCTCAAAAGGTTTCCTCACTTTATATGGTTTTATCCCTTATAGAAAGTGATTGGAGTGATAGGCCTTGGAGACTAAAATTAGGCTCACCCTTGGGGTTAGGCTTTGGGGTGTACTAATTAATTGATAATTAATATATAATTAATATTAATTATCAAAAGATGGGCCTTGGGCTCGGGCTCTAATAATTAAATTGATTATTTTTAGATTTGATTAATTAGTTTTAATTAATTTCGAATTTAATTAATTAATTATTTTTTACCAACAGACTCATCTTTTCAGATGAAGTTTGAAGTGTGAAAGAATGCAGAAACAAAAGCAGCCCTCTGAGAAGATGTCTCCCAATAGATGCATCTCTTCCTCATACTTGTTGCGAACATGCATAATCATATTATGTATACATCCATCTGCATGGCATTTAGAACATAGAAAATCAACATTCTTCTTCTACAATCACAAACATCCTTTCTGAGAGAACCACACAAAAATTCGCCAGAAGTCAAGTTTCCGGTTCTGGAATTCTGACTTGATCGTTGAATCCTGGTGAAGCAGATGTCCGTAGAACTACAAGCACCGAGTAGGGGCGAAATTTCTATTTCAAGGACATTGCGGTACGCAAGCCTCGATCTTCAATATTTCTGTTTAACATTATTTCATTGTTTATACACTGTTTGCATTTGTTATTTATTAGCATATATAAATTTATCATATATTGTTGACATATATCCAACAGTAATGATAAGAAAAAATTGTGAAAACCAAATACAATTTTGATTATAATGATTTTGTTTCCACAACAACATGAAAGACTTGAAGAATTGAAAACTAGATTGTTAGTGCTTTCCAACGGTATAAGGCTTGAAAATATGAGGACAAAACAACGAACTCCAATTTATCCTGCAACTATACATGATTTTGTTTCCACAGTAGCACTAACCACAGTGGTGTTTTGCGGATATCTATTCAACAAAATTTGGTTTCATTGTTTATTGCATTGGAAACTACACTTCCACAGCTTTCCGACGATATATGATTGTCTGGGCGAAAGAGCTAGACACCTAATCAGTTTTAACGACCAACAAAAATGATGCGCCCACCGGGACTTCGAATATAAATATAAAAACCCGCTCTGGTGCCACTTGATGCATGACAAGCCAAGGATCTCTAAGAGATCGGAGGATAGGAACTTGGGATTCACTCAAGATGAAACACACTCTTCTTAATTAATTATTTTTGTAGTTAACTAATTGACTATTTTAACTACTTGACTATCTTTTGAGTACGGAGCCCTTTAAATAGAGAGATACCTTACGACGATGCGTAATGCTACACTTGCAACATTTTTCATATCACATTTATATCACCTCTCTAATAGAGGTAGAGCCTAACAACATAAATGTGGTAAAAGTTTTGTTTTGTACAAAGATTGGATAGATAGTTAAATAGTAGGGGACAGTTGCTAGACAACCCCAATAAACACACTGCTTCAGAAAAGTGTTTTCCTAAGGAAAGACCATTCATAAGATATAAGTTTCTCAATACTCGCGCAAAGTTCGAGAAATAAACATTTAGCCAACAAAGCCAAAACGTTTCGTTATGCAACATACTTTAGGCGACAAAGGGCTTCGTCGCACTAAGCTTTAAGGAACGAAGCAATTTCTTCGCGAGAATATTAAGGCCACAACATAATTTCATTGCTTTAAGGTTTAGGCGACGACTTCTCTTCGTTTCAAAAACCTTTGTGCGATGAAAGTTGTTGTCGGGCATAATGTGTCCTATCATATTTGGTTTTTGAGTTTTTTTTTTTATTTTTTATGTAAAAATATTTTGTCGAGCATAATTTTAAGCGACGAAATGTGTACTAGCGTTAAATTTGGGGCGACGACATATTTTTTTGGTCAAACATTTTTTTTAAAAATTATTTTTTATTATTTATTTTTGTTATTTTTTAATTTTTAGTTATTAATTGTTTTATTGAATTAAATATTTTAATTAACTTAATGGTTTGGTATTTAAAACAAAAAATAATAATTAATTTAATTATTATTTATATTATACTTAGAAATGTACTAACAAACAATAAAAAATTATACTATCCTAATACCAAAAAAACTATAGAAGTGGGAGCTTAAGGTCATCTGGGTGGGACGGCTGGGAATCTGCTGAATAAAGTAGTTGGGAACCCGATGACTGATGTGGCTGGGAATCAGATGATGACATCAAAAATCTATATCAGACAACTGGAAGGTTTGTAAGATATGGCTCATCTGGTGGCCCTGGATTGCAAGATTCAAGTCCTGAACTTCCGTCGTCAACATGGCAAGTTGTTTCAAGCTGTCTCTAGAAGATGAGGCATCAATGTCATTGTGTTGTGCATTTCCCATCCCCCGGTAAACCCTACCAGACCTACAACCAAGAGTCTGGTCAAGCGTCTCAGTCATGATCTGAAGAATCGCATCCTCGGTCAGAATCACCTCCTCAGTGGGGGTTGTTTAGGGGAGCTACGATACCACCTCTTGGAGAAGAGCATTGTAATAAGAAAATACATACATATTATTATCTTTAATATTAATAAATGAAAGAAAAGTAATAGGTACATAAACTTACATGAAACTGCTCAACCGTCTTATTCCTAGGTCAAACATAAACTTCCTTGAACATGTCGATCTCCAGAAACTTATAACCCTCCTTAAAAAATGTTAAACAAATAATAAAATAATCCTATAGGAATAATATACTTTTACCTCTCGTTGCTTCTCCAACCTATAGGAGAAGGGCTTCGAACTGAAGTGGAGGAGAAGTTTCTTGTTTGACCTATTGATCTTGTTGGTCTAAGATCCCTTATGTTAAACACAAATTTATTAGTGCATATATTATATAAAATTTTTTTATTAAAACATTATTATACCTACCAAAAACTTTGGGTCTTGAAAATGTTTGCACAGTCACTCACAATCCTTTGCCCGCTCCACCAATTACTTAGGGTGCCTTTTGTAAGAACGGACTCCACATCTAGAAAAACCTCAAAATGATGATGGAGGTCGTTCTTCCACTAGGTGCACCGCTTCGTAAAGAGCTCTTCTATGTATGTGGCCAGGTCTGCATCGACGTTTTCAACATTATAGTTCCGCTGCAAATATCAAAAATATTAAAATATAAATAATAGTAGACTTAATTATAAAAAGTAGAATTAAAATTTGAAAATACTCACCAACAGCTCATGTTACATCGCCTTCTTTGTCCCTTCCGACACTTGTCTTCAAGTTCCCACTGCACAGGGCAATGGGTCCGCACAACCGACTCAACGCCATGGGCCAGGCGACATGGTGTTGAAGATCATAACTGAAGGTGATTCTCTCATGACATGTAAACCATAACACAACACATCCACATCTGGCCAATATTTTCAACAATTATATCATCCAATATCCACATAAAACCAACATTGCAGTGGATGACGCAGGCACCTAAGAACTGCAGGAGCAGACGATGTAATCGGTGTAGGCCCTGCAATCGGTGCAGCACTAGCCGGAGCAGGATGTGCGGGAGGTGCACTAGCAGCTGAGCGACGGTGCATGGATTTTGCACTTAGAAAAGGTTTGCGACTATTTCTTTTATGCCTTATGAGATATTGCGGATTTATGATATATTATGGATTTGTGGTTTATGAGAATGATTTGAGTTGTTGACTTGAGCTTTGAGATTTGAGTTATATTTTGGGTGTATATATGTATCTAGTGGGTTATCATACAGCACAACCACACAACACGGGTATTAGATGTCTATGGCCATAGGAACGGAGATGAGGAGTGAGATATATGTTATACCCCTAGCTTCATTGCCGGAAGCAGTGTCTGACAGCTTCACTAGCCACAACTAGTATCGAGTGTGATGTTATAGATTCTTCTCCGGCGTAACCTGGAGTCGTACAACTTTACCTTCGGGTGATGGAAAGGTACTGCCTTCGGGGGACTATGATACCCCTAGAAAGTATAGTTTTATTGAGGTTTTATGGATGTGCCTTCGGGTGGAGGTTTTATGGTTTTGCCTTCAGGCGATTTTACAACCATCTATGAGTATCGTTTTACGGATATATGGTTTTGAAACGATTTCACAGCATGCTAGAGTTTTCAGAGAACCTATTACGTAGTATTATATATGTTTTCAAAACAAGGGTTTATTATGTTTGGAAATAAAATGGTTTTCGTATTATTAGTAGTATTATAAATTTTGGTCCACTCACCTTTTCTGTTTTGCGCCCCTTCAAGGTTCAGTTTCGAGGCACATGATCCCGGCATCAAGACTTTTCGGTTTAGTTATTCTCAAATCTTCTCAGTATAGGTTCCATTCTTTGGGTTGTATATTTTCCTAGTAATTTTTCTACATTATTCTTAATAGTTGTGTACTCTGAACACATTCTTGTTTTGATATAATTCTGCTAATTGCATATTTGTTTTAATTGTGTGCATGTTTAAAAATGGCTTCATCATCCTCGGGTGTCGGCCAGCATGTGCCTACCCTGATATTTTCGGATATCGAGGTTGGGGCGTGTTATCTTAGTTATTGGATCGGCTGTCATTGAATCGGTCCCTATATGAACTATGTTGATTAGCCCTTTTTTGACTTCATCTCTCACACGCAGATATTTTATGTCCATTAGTCTGCAAGTGATGGACCTCATGTTGTTTCTGGAGAAGAAAACTGCAGCCTTATTGTCACAGTAAATAGTTATAGGTTTTTCAATTGAATCTACAACCTTCAATCCCATGATAAAATTCCTCAACTAGATTACTTGTTTGGTGGCAATGTAACAACCAATAAATTCAGCCTCCATCGTTGAGGAAGCAATTACCTTTTCCTTGGAACTTTTTCACGAGATTGCACCAGCAGCAAGAAGAAAAACATAACCACTTGTAAATTTTCTATCATCAACATAGCCAGCTAAATCTGAATCAGAATAAGCCATTATTTCCAAATTCTTAATTTGTTGATATACCAGTGCAAGATTTCTTGTTCTTTTTAAGTACCTCAGAACTTTCTTTGCTGTAGTTCAGTGAGAATTCAGAGGATTAGACTGAAAAATGCCCTAGAACACTAACTGCAAACCCTAAATCAGGCCTTGTGCACACTTGAGCATACATGATATTGCCAACAACTGAAGCATAAGGCTTATCTTTCATTCCATTCTTCTTAAGATCATTTTTAGGGCATTGATCAGTACTTAGCTTGTCATCCTTTGCAATGGGAAACTCGCCACTTGCATATTTTTCCATGATGAATCTCTTCATGATTCTGTCAATATAGGACTTTTGAGACAACCTTAGCATTCTTTTGGATATGTCTCGCTCAATTTTAATGCCAAGAAAATGCGCCTCACCAAGGTCTTTCATATCAAAACTTTCAGTTAACATGCTTTTAGTTGTGTGCGAGAGAGTTAAATCTGAGCTACCTAACAAAATATCATCCACATACAATACCAAAAATATGAATTTCATGCCACTGACCTTGAGGTATATACAGTCATCAATCTTGTTTTCTTCAAAAACAAAAGCAAAAACAACTTGGTCAAATTTGATGTACCACTGCATGGATGATTGCCTTAACCCATAGATCGATTTGTTGAGTTTGTAGACCATAGACTCATTCCCTTTCTCCATAAAACCTGGTGATTGAACCATTATTATTTCTTCATCAAAATCACCATTGAGGAAAGCTAACTTTACATCTATTTGATGTAATTCCAAGTTGAAATGGGCTGTTGAAGCCATGATCACCCTCAAGGAGTCTTTGGATGAAACTGGTGAGAATGTTTCATCATATTCAATACCTTCTCTTTGTGTAAAACCTTTAGCTACGAGTCTAGCTTTATGTCTTTCAACCTTTCCCTCTGCATTTCTTTTGGTTTTGAACACCTATTTGTAGCCAATGGGTTTAGCATTGCACACTTCCAAACTTGGTTCTTTTCCAATGCTGCAAGCTCTTCAATCATTGCAGCACGCCATAAATCTGCTCTCAGGCTGTTGATCGCTTGATTAATAGTGAAAGGATCATCATCTCCGATGTTGTATTCAGTCTCTTGTAAATACACAAAATCAGGTAAGATCACAAGTATTCTTTACGTGTTTGACTGTCTAATGGGCAATTGCATCTATTGCAATGGTTGAGCAACAACAACCGCAGAGACTTGCCACTAAGGGACTTGGTGTTCAAGATTGCAATCATGAACCGGTGATTGTACTGCTTTAGGAATAAACATAGTACTCATTGGCTGAGCAACTTGGAGAATAGTGGAGAGAGAAAAGGAGTTTTCTTGATTCACAAGCAATGGTGCATCAGTTGTCGTAGAAGGCTGATCAAGGTCATTTCCAATTTCTTCAAAATCTGAGTTGCTGTGTTGCACTGTTTCTTATTCCAGATCCTCAATGAGAATTTTGCATTGTTGGTCTCCTGAATTCTAGTGTGAGAATCAGGACAATAGAATTTAAAACCCTTGGATTTGTCAGCATATCCAATAAACCTGCAACTTATAGTCCTCGGATCCAACTCTCTCTTGAGGATTGTAAAAACGTGCCTCAACCCTACATCCCCAGACACGGAAATGATAGAAACTTGGCCTCCTACCTGTTCAAGCTTCCAAATCTATTGAGTGTATAGTTGGCTGTTTTGAGTGCTTCTCCCACATAAAAATTGGAAGTTTAGACCTCGAAAACATGGATCGAATCATGTCCTTCAAGGTCCTATTTTTTCTTTCTGCCACTCCATTTTGATGTAGAGTCCCTGTCAATAATCCATGATGCTTCAAGGTAAGATGCAAAGGCTCCCTTGTGTTATCTAGTCTCTATAAACCTGCCAAAATACTCACCATCCCTATTCGATCTCACTATTTTAATGTTATTTTCAAGTTGGTTTTCAACTTCAGTTTTATATATTTTAAAACAATCAAGAACATAAGACTTTTTCAGATATAAGGTACACATAACAATATCTTGAAAAGTCGTCAATGAAGGTGACAAAATACGAATTACCACATTTTTTTTTTATTTGGGAAGGGGCCACACACATCTGTATGAATTATCTCTAAAAGTTGGTTGTTTCTTGTGGATCCTAATTTTCTGGTATTGGTCATTTTCCCTTTGAAACAATCGATGCAAGTTGGGAGTCCTTGAAAACTTGATAAGGCTACTTGAATATAATTGCATGTTATTAGGACTCTTAATCTCAGCCAAGTAAGAACGTGATTTTCTCAACATGATAACTCATAAACTGAGTTACTAGTTTGTCAAGAATGAAGCCTTGAATATATGCATAACATGACATTAAGAATATATTAGTACTTTTACATCAAATTTTGGTTATAATTATCATAAAATTAAAATGGTGGCTGTAGCTGTAATTCTATATGAGGTCCAAAATTTGGTTATTTTTCCAAATTTCCCATGGTTAATCGTAGGGGTAGCTGCTAGGCAATCCAATAAACAAAAACTAAAAACATAACTTTAAAGTCACTTTGTACTGTGGTCTAGTGATTCCTCTTTCCTTGTAAATGAGAGGTCTTTGGTTCGACTCTCGTCGAATGTGAATTTGAATCACATTATTGTTGGCCCATTATAAGGCTTAGCCCACTCTCTTAACCCTTTAATGTAGATAATATCGTTTATTTTAAAAAAGAAAACATAACTTTGAAAAATAAAAAGCGACCACAAGCCAAGCTAAACGCAGTGACCATGTTTGTAGTAGTGCGTCATGCCTCTTGAACTAAAGTTCATGGACACGTCATTATTAGTACTTAAAACAATCTCATTTATTCATTTACATTTTGTACTATGGTGCATGCAACGCAGGCTACCTGGCATGCCTGCATTAATCATGTCCGTCCATGTCTTTATGAATACTTCTCAGCAATACTTTGGAGGTGGTAGAAAAGCTCCACTGGTTTAGAGAACATGACCATGTGATCAGAATCGTTTATCACTTTTACTTCATTTGGGGGATTGTTCTTGATCATGTAATTTTGCGCATCCAACACAATTGCATGGTCTTGGTCGGCCACGATGAATACTCTACGAACTGATCCATACTTCTCTTTCGTGAGTTTTATTACATCATAATTATATAAAGGAAAAGGTCTCACCAACGATAACGCTAGATTTAAATCCTGTCCATTACAAACATAAAACAAGGAAAAGTTCAGCTAACCAATATTGGAAAACCCGAACTTATTTTTTGAAACTATTAGCGCTTTACTCTTACGCTACATCTTATATTTCTAGTGTGTGTTAAGAGAAAACGATAAGGTTCTTATATATTGCAATAGACACACTTCAAGACTTACCTGTGGTGGTGAGAGCTGGTACAAGCTTGTCGCCATGACCTTAGGCCCCAAGAGAAGGGAGGTTGCAGGGTTGTTGGTCCCGTTGTCATATATGTATTGAGAGTCCATAAAGTCAAGTCCTTTGGTAACCTATACATTTTTAAGAAAATTATTTTATAGTTAATTTCCCTTAAGTAGGATTCCAAATACAATGAACAAGAGATCATGTTAAAGTGTTACTTGAAACAGAAATTTAAAGAAAAATGTCATATTCATTCATCACATTCCTTGATTCACCAGAATGAGGTTAGTACAACATATCATCAATAAATTGGGTATACAGTAAAACCTCTATAAATGAGAATGTTGGGACCGAGAAAAATTATTATTTTAGAGTATTTATAATGTATAAAGAATTGGTTTTTTTTTTTGTGATATTAATATAATTTAAGAACAAGACGATCGTCACTTAGTTTTACGATTTAGTAGTATTATCTTTCACTTGTAAGTGAGATGTCTTAGGTTCCATCTTCGCCAAAGACAAATTTAAACTACATTATTGCTAGTTCATTGTGAAGTTAAGCATATCTCATCCACCTTAGTGTAAATAATATTGTTTGTACACAAAAAAATAAAAATTAAAAATAAAAAATAAAAAAAGATCATGTGTTTTAAAAAATTAATTTCCTAGAAGATAAAGTACTCAACTCGCTCATCTATGACATCTCATTTAAAAGGAATTAAAAATTCTACGTTGACTGATGAGACAACGGGAGCATTTTGCCAGTATAAACTTGAGCATATCTCTTCTAGTTAAAAGATTTGCAAACAATGGGTTCGACAAAAATATTACTTGATCACTAAACACTCTTAAAAGTTCAACATGATATTTGTCGGATGAGATGAAAGATAACAATGTTAAGAGGTTCAAACCAGCAAAGTATGCCGAGTTTGAAAAAGTATCGTATGAGTGGTTTCTCCAACATCAAGATAAAGTGAATATGACTAGAGAAATGATTTTAAGTATGTATGATGAATTGTATGCGTTATTTCTTTCATGTATTTTATCAATTATTATTTTATATATTTGTTGCGCCTTAAACGATTTTAAGAAAAAATATTATCTTATGCATTTAGCGAGTTTAATTATTATCGTAGTACATTGAATCGAATTGGAATTGAATTTTTTTATTATTTAACCGAGGTTATTATTTTATCAAACATTCATTTATCGACGTTCTAAAGTATTAAACGAAACTTTTAGACATTTAGTATAAATATGAAGTTCATTACCTCTGCATATGCAGTTGAGAAATTCAATGTAGGACCATACATAACAGCCGTGACAAATACTGCAGCAGCAATTTTCTGAGGGAACCTCTCCATGAAAATAGATATGACTGCTCCACCCAAGCTGTGACCCACAAGGACAACCTTTTCATTTGGTGGTAGAGACACCATGACCTTTGTCAAAGGCTCGACGAATTCCGATAACGACGGGAGTTGTTGTACCTGAATCGGGTTGATCCCGGATGCTCCCAAGTCTAGAGCTGTGACATTGTGACCTGAGTCCTTGAGGAGAGTTGCCACCTTATACCAGTTCCATGCTCCATGACAAGCTCCATGTATCAATACAAAATGTTTTGGACTTTGAGTTTGGTTGTGAATGTTGGAGGGCGGGGATGGGGTTGAGGTACTAGCGTTTGCCAAGAAAATAAATAAAAGGAAAAACAAAAGGAGCTTCTCTGCCATGTTCTCCAATTCCAATTTCTGTATCATTAACTCACAATTTCCTTGATTTGGTTTGCATCTCTCGTCTAACCTTTATATATAGAAATCCCGAGAACTGATAATCGACTCAAAAGCCAAAAGTCTTGACATGTAGAAACGTATTGGGAACTCCCATTTGCTAGAAAAGTAGTTTTCTAACTCAGAGCCACATGGTAATGTTAGGGAGACTAAGGCCATCTCCAACCAATGGGTCTAGAGGGTCAGAGGGTCGAAAATAGCCCGAAAATTGTCTCCAACCAAGGGCTAGGCCAGAGGACTCGTGGAATCTGAAAGGCCCCCACAGAATCTGAAAGGGCCAAAGGGCTGGCCCTTTCCAGCCAGCCAGCCCCGGGCTGGCCAGAATTTTGCTTAAAACTGTCGGATATAACCGACAAGAATAATTTTGTTTATCGCAATAATGTCGGTTATAACCGACACGAATAGTAACAACTAGACATGAATAATTTTGATTAATTGCCATCGTGTCGGTTATAACCGACACGAATAGTATGAAAAATTTGAATACAACGGCTAGCTGAGTTAGCTAGCCGTTGTATTCATTTTTTTTTTTTATGAATGTAAACCTTTTTTTTTCTATAACTTCCTATAACTTCTAGTTTACAAAATTTGTTTCATATTTTTTTAAAATTCTATTTTTTTTCCTATAACATCTATTTTACAAATTTTGGTTCATATTTTTTTTTTAAATTCTATTTTTTTCCTATAACTTCTATTTTACAAAATTTGTTTAATATTTTTTTAAATTCCATTTTTTTCCTATAACTTCTATTTCACAAAATTTGTTTCATATTTTTTTTCAATCCTATTTTTTTCCTCTAACTTCCTAAGTCGTTATACAACATTAAATTAAATTAAGTAACATGAAACAACATTAAACAATATGAATTTAAGTTGTTGTAGTTTTTAAATTTAAATAATAAACTATGTTTGGCCATCGATTGGAGACGGTTTTTTATGACAGGGCTAAAATGAGCCATATGACCCTTTGACCCTTGGTTGGAGACGGAGGCAAATATGACCTCGTACTGTTCATTAAAATATTAATATCTTGGAGGGCCAGAGGGCTAAAACGAGCCCTCTGGCCAGCCCTCGGTTGGAGATGGCCTAAATTTTCAAATCAAATTTTATAGACCAAACGATGTAGTTGTTGATGATTGAATTATTAATAAGTGTTAATTAACGTGTTTATTCCTATTGGTGACACATCATTTAGTTTGCAAATTTAATTTTTAAAAAAAATATTAGCATACAAACGTCACTGCTGACCTCCATTATATAAATGCCGTTTATCTTGACCAAGCTAACTAAGCAAGACGATTCATAGTATCTATACATTCTGTGAAAGATTACAAATATAATAAAACCAAAAAATATAATGTTTGAAAAGAATACTGCTAGAAACTTAGACTTACGGAATATTGCTAGATTTCTAATGCTACCAACACATCCACTAAACCTGAATATTTTCCGTTACACTATGTTTGGATGAGAAAGATAAATTAAGAATTTAGAGAAAAATTAGAATTTATAAATTGGCCATGGACTATTTTTCTGATTTGGATTCATAAACATAGAAATTTAAAATTTTAGTGTGGATAAAAAACTTGAAATTTGGGACCACACATTTTCAAATTTAAATTCCATGTAAATAGAAACACAAATTGCAATAGAAAGACAAAATGCAGATAGAGGGATCAAATAAAGGATTTCATGAATATAAAAGCAAGCCCTAGACCAAATGCAGTTAGGCCAAGGAAAGAGAGGCTAAAATAGTTAAGAAACATGTCTTCGTCATCCCCAAACCCAGATGCCAGTAAGAAGCATTTTGCGCTGATTCCCGGAGCCCGTCACCAAATGCCCTAGACCAATGCAGTTAGTTATCATCTCAACCTCTGCAGGTTACGATGTCACAGCCCTTGGCCTAGCAGCATGTGAAGTCCACCCAGAAGAGGTTATATATATAATCATGCTCTAGTATCGTGCAGAGGAGCTATATATTACAACTGGTTGGCTAACATTTTTCGTTTTCTCTGTATTTCTTGATCAGTGATTTATTAATTAATTAAAAGGATTTAAAACTAGCATTATCCTTGTTGAGATTCTGTCCTTTTGGGTGTATTCATGATGAAATAAAACTCGCCAATGAGAAATATGGGTCAGTTCGTAAAGTGTTTATTGTGTGCGATCTGTTATAAGAGAAATGGCAGAGGTGGATGGTCAATGAAAATCTGCCGAATGAAGTGCAGGTGATAAATGGTACTGAACACATTGTAATGTTCTCTAAACCGCAGGAGTTCTTCTCCTACCTCCAGGCGATTGCTGAAAACTAAATATTCATAAAAAATGATCGAGTGTAATTTCTAGCTAGCGACGAGCTGTGATGGGATTTTTACCACCAGCAAAAGTAGGGATAAAAACACTTAAAATACTTGAAAGAGCACAAGGTAATCGTAGTATAGTCGGCTCTAACAAGGTCATTCTCCACAGGAATTGAATGAATAATTTATGTTAACCAATCTCAACCTCTTTGATTTGTAGGCGGGCGGCCTAAGCCCCCTACTTAAGATACATTCATAAGGGGAATTTTATGTTGCCTTGATGCTTTTGTTAGGCCGACTACTCTACCATAAGCTACTTTTTGAGAAAAAGGTGATTTTGTTTAGAATAATAAAAACGAATTTAATAGAAATAATTAAATAAATCGGCAAAATAAAATAAAATGAAAAAAAAGTGTTTTTGAAAACTAAATTGTAAAAGCACAAGGATTCCGCCGTCACCTTAACAATCCTACGTAGTTTTTCCAATTACTTATGACTTACACATGCATATTTGAAGGTTAGGTTTTCCTAAAGTATGCCTACTTGGACCCCCAACATAGAGCGTATATCAAACATCCAACCATCTGTGGTATTCAGATCAAATCCAAACATGCATGACTCATTAAGTTTTGTGAAAACCTTCTGAAAAACCATACAACACTTAAGACGTCGTATTCATCCTAAGTGAACTTGTACATATTAACCACAAGAAGCCTTCGTCAATTTCAAGGACCGACCTCTAACCAAAATTGCATCAAATTACGTTTCTATATATCCTAATTGTGATCAAACATCAAGACAATCAGATAGTTTAAATCGATGATTAATAATTCAAAATTGCATGCATAATATCATAAGTAAATTGAAAAGAAACTACGTATTCTTGCTAAGGCTCGTTTCACCCTAGCGAAAGATTAGTTATGAACAATCATAAGCAAAAGAAATTTTATTCAAAATAGAAAAAATGATAGAAAACACCTTGAAAAAAAAATCGTCAAGGCCAAAGTTCTCCAAAATTTATGTGTTCTTCTCTTCTCTCTTCTCTTTAAAACCCCTAATGGCTAAAAAGCCTTATTTATACTACTACAAAATAAAACTCTACCTAGAGAAGGTCTCAAAATAAGACTAGAAAACCAAATAAATTAGAAAACATAATAACTTAAGAGAAACTAGGAAACATAATTCTAATCAAATATGAGAAATCTGCCCAGCCACAAATCAGCCACGTTTCTGGATTTTTAGGGCTCCAAAACAGGCCCAAAATGATTTGAAGTAAAACTTGAGATGTGTCGAACATAATTGCATAATTCCTTGAATCCAAAAGACATCATCTTGGACTCCAAAAAACCTAAAGCCCAAAACGTCACTTTCACAGCTCTACGCACTGCTCCCTTATTTCATTGCCATAAATAAACCGCACAATAGAAAAATTTGAAACTTTAACACAAATAAGTTGAGACACACATGAACATCTTCCAATTGGAATCACTCCAAAATTCGTCCACTTATTTTTTTCTTAATAGGAAGTCGAATGTCCTACATTGGAAATATAATTCAAAGTATCAAAATTCTCACAAAATAACTGATAAATTAATAGTGAGATTAAGATAAAATACATAGTATAATATCAACTCATCAAGCTGCATTCTAGAATGGAAATCCGGAATATACTAGCCTTTTCATGTGAAGCATCATTTATAATAATTTTGTAGAAGAATAATAATACATTTAATTGGTGTAATTAATCAGAGGGTGAATATTCTACATCTTTTTTAGCATAAATTAAAACTTATATTGAATAATTTCATTACCAATTGCGTTGACGTCTTTTATGATAAAACATAACACCTGTTAAAACATGCAAGTTGTTAAGTTGAGACAATTTCAATGTGACGAGCACTGAGTGTGGATTAACCCTAAAATCTTGACAATATGCTATTATAGGGGGTTCCCCCAGCCCAACCCGACTTGACTATCGTTCTAATTGTGCCAAGATCCCAACCCCGATATTTCCAATTGTGAACAAGATCCTAACCCCACAACAAATATTCGGGTGCTTGAGAGGAAAAAAAAAAAGAAGTTACCGATGATGAATTAGTAGCACGTGTGGCCCAGTAAAGACATTGTCCCACCTAAAAAGTTACCGATGATGAATTGCTTTTTTCTTGGTTAGTACCTAAATGTTTATACTTTCAGTTTAATAGAAAATGATAAATTGAGACAAACTTGGAACCTAATAAATCAATATTAGCAAACCCAACTTATTTCGTGACTATCACAATATTCTTTCAATATTCTACGTTTTGCTTACAATTCTGTTCTCTCTAGGATGTTTAAAGTGCATTTTTGGTTTTTAAGTTTCGCCGCCAAATACCAACTGTTTGATTGTGTTTTCTAACCTCTCTATTCTTAATAATGTTAATGTTTTGTGACACCAACTGTTTGAGATGGTCTCGGTTTTAAGGTTAAAATTGAATCATCCATGATTTTAAAAATATGGTATTTCTGATTAAACTTATAACGATGGACGCATAGGTTATACATGCGGATTGTCACATTATTGTAGTTCTCAATTGATTTATGGTAGGTAGTCTTAACTCTTCGTCTATGTACCGATTTGTTTACTTTAGTGCTCAGGCATAAATTATAGAGGAGCTTATTTGTTGGAGATTCGAAGAGTAAAACTTAGCAGCGCGGTACCACTGGAAGTGGTAATTGCTAATCAGGTTTCCACTCTTTTTTCCACATACTTTGGTTCAAAAGCAATATCATTTGAATGATGAAACATTGAGTTAGCATCTCAAGTGAATAGTATTTGCCACTTCCCTTTTTAATGAATTTTACGATTAGCTCCAGTCCATGTTTGTTTAACAATGTTGTATCATTCATTATATAGTTTTACAAAGATCATGCATAATTCTTGCTGAACTTGGTTTGGTTTTCCTTTGTTTAGGGATAGAGTGAGCGAATCACAGTTTGACCAAGTCTTGAATGATGAATTGAGCTAGATCATTGAGGTCTCTTTGTCAAGTTAAATTTTCAATCCACTTTTTATTTGTATTGCCCAGTTCTTCACTCAAACATTGCTTATGAAGTGAATGAATTTGCATAAGTTTGAATAAATGTCCAATCCCGCAACAATGTGCAGACACCGTTGCTAGTATAATCTATATTTGAACTATGGCTCAAGCAGTGAAAGTTTTCTATAATGCTATAGCTATAAATATATCTACACCCCTGGACATTAAATTTTGTGTTACTTAACACCCTTAAACGTATTTCAAATCTCACTTTTCTTTCTTTATATTTAAAGAAAATTATTTTTAAAGGTGAAAATTAACCTTTTAACCTTCACTAAAAAAAAAAAAAAGTCATCATATCAGTTTCACCAAAAAAATAAAAACGTTACAGTAATGCTATTCTTACCATGTTTTTAATCATATTTATATACCCCTTATATGGCATATGATGTAGACAGTCATATCATGTAAATTAATTTGAATTTAATTAAATTAAAAACTATTTCTTCTCCCGTTTCTTCTTCCACATCAATTCTTTCACGCCATTTTTTTCACCCTAGTTTTTTTCAAGAAGAATGCAGAGGTAGTTAAGCACAAATATTCGTAATCTGATCATGAGAAATTTTTTTTTTTTTTAAACTTTTTATTCACATTAATAAGTTGTAGAACAATATTGATTGACCTGGTAAATCTACTGTATACAAAAAGTGTCAAAAAAATTGAAGCAAAATCCAAATCAGAAAAAATTTCAAAAAAATCTTAGAATGTTCGTCATCTAACTGCAGAAGCAACAGTATGAGCCCACCATTTGAGATTGTATTTCATGTGAATTTCATTCTCCAATGCAGGAAACCTCCAATTCATCAATGGCTTCTCTATCTTCCTCTTCTCCCTGACATCCCAACACTACTAGAAAATTTGACTTTACCGACAAAGGTAGTTTGTCGGCAAAAGTCAAAATTTGTCGGCAAAGTTTCTTTCCCGAGGAAAAAATTTGTTGGCAATTTTGTCACGCAAAGCATGTCGCCTAAGAGTTTTGCCGACGAATTTTGGTATTTCGTCGGCTAAGATTCAACTTTCCCGTCAAAATCTTATTTGTCGGCATTTCCATCTTTTCCGACAAATATTTTCATCGGTATAGGCCTTTTTAGCCGACGAATAATACTTTTTAGCCTACAAAATGTGTTTGTCACCATGGATGTTTCGTCGGTACAACCTTCTTTTGCCGACAAATTGGTTTTGTCAGGAAGACATTTAATTTATATAAAAAAAAATGCTTTGATAGATAATTGTTAAGAAATAATATTTTACTGATTTATAAATGTTGAATGTACATCCAGAGTGCTCTACAAAAGCATCGTTAGTGAAATAATAAAACAATTGAAGGAATGTTACACATGAACCAAATAAAAAATATCAAAGGTCGTGGACTGAAACTGTTCATACAAAAGCTCCCATTGTCCTGGTCTCTCGTCCATCTCTACAGCAGGATTGGCTAATGGCTCCTCAGGTGACCCAAACTCTCATGTAACTCAAACTTGAACTCCTTGCATCGACTAGCCATGAATCTGTTGAGGTAGTCATAGTTTTCGTACACAGTTAGATTGAAATAATGATTAGAAGCTCTCAAATGTGCTAAATATCATTCCTCTAAATTGAAATAATGATAGAGATCGTAAAAAATATACTACAAGCTTCTCAGAGTCTAACTCCTAAAATATACTTGCAAGCTTCAGAAAGGTACGGCCTTGTAATTGCATACCTATCAAAACTCTCATCTATGCTATCATCCTTCTTTCCGATCTTTGTAGCCGAGGAATGATTGAAACCAAGTTTGAATCTTTATCTTCTTCTGAGAAAACAAAACCAAGATCCACAAACCCTTTTAGCTCTTCAAACTGAAGGTCCATCAAGCTCTTGCTCTCACTCTTCTTCTTTCTTATCCTCTTCCTCTCAACTTTCTTCTATGGTTCTTCTTTTGAATATATCTGTTTCGGATTTCTGATTTCCCTGGCTTCTTTTTCGGAAAGAATTGTGGAGAGCTTAGGTCTGTGGAGGACAGAGTCATGCGAGAAAGTGGGACAGAGTCCGGCGAGAAAGTGCTTGTATTGGAGCTCAACTTGTCACTCATGGACCTGGTGTGCCTAGTTGGAATCCGTAAAAACTCTGGCTTTGATGGGTTTTCTCGATTTTCTTCGATTTCATGGTCTGCGTGTTCTTCGAAATTTGATGGGTTCGATGAAACCAGTTGTTTATTGAAGATTCAGGGCTCGAATAAGAAAGAATCATATAGCTCCATTAATGGCGAGGCGGCTGAAAAAAAATCTTATAGCTATAGCTCCATTACTTCATCTGCTTCCATCAATGGTGAGGCAGTTGAAAAAAAAATGGCATGAGAGAACTGGCTTGGAAGAAGAAACGGGGGAGAAGAAAGATTGAATGGGAAAGAAAGGAGAAGTCTCCTATGCCACAATTACCATTTAATTCCAGCTTTTTTTAATTATTGGTTTATTAAATGATTTTTAATTTAAATTAAATTCTGATTAATTTAAATGATGTAGCTGTTCACATCAGATGTCAAGATAGTATATAACTGTGGTATAAAACATGGTAAGAATAACATTACTGAAAACGTTAAGTTTCTTAGACCATCTCCAATGGTGGGCTAAAAGCCAAATTACTCCCCAAACTCAATCCAACTCAAGGGGAAAATTTGGACTAAATGCTAAATGCTTAACCAAGGCCAGATTCCCCCCAAAATTTAGCCCAGAAATCAATTTACGATAGCCTACGTATTTATTTAGGCCAGATTCCACCGAACCGAGTGAAAATTTTAATTTTTTTTAGATTAAAATGTTCATAAAATTAATTTACGATAGTCTACGTATTTATTTAAAAAAATAATAATTTAAGAAAAAAATTAGCCTAAGTTTATTCTTTAATAATCCTGGGCTAAAATTTTAGGCTAGAACGATTGAAGCAGAAAAACTGTTTCTAGGCTAAAAACTAAATTTTTCGGGCTAAAATGTTTGGTTTTTAGCCCAACTATTGGAGATGGTCTTAAAAGAGGAAGAAAAGATGTGCACTCAACCTGATCTAGATAAAAGGAAAGCGAAAGAGTTAGAAAGGAAAAATAAAAAAGTGGGAGAAGACTTATCGTTATGTTGAATTGAGAGGTAACAAGTTGTGACTTTCCTTTCTTCCTTTTTTATTCTTTTCTGTCTTATAAGTTATAGTAGTTGTATCTATCAACAACACTTTCACACACTTCCATTGAATTTTGATGTTGTTATGGATTGTACAGGTGCGTATTGCACTTAAATTATTGGATTTCAAGGTATTATATGTAAGTCACATATCATCTGAACTCCACATTTAAGTTGGAACGTGGCTTATATACTTGCTTAAGCGTTAAATGTCGTCTAATAATGACATGCGTTGCCTTGCAGTATTTGACAACTGAATAGTCCAATGTTCAGGCATGAAATATATTAGTAGTAGCAGTAGAAAAATAGAAACTTAGTACAGACTATTAAACCATGTTTATTTATGTGAAAAGTCTCATACGCCGCTGATTAAACAAAATAAATTACAACTTCAATTACTTTAACTTTTAATTGAATCAAGGTATTTTGTATAAAGTCTCCACACTCATTAATTATAAATATTCGGATAAAATTAGAGAGACCAAATTTTTTAAACCAAAGTTTGCAAACCAAATGATGTGATTGTTGATGATTAAATTGTTACTTAGACGTTAATTAACGTGTTTATTTCTTATTAGTGGCACATCATTTGGTTTGCAAATTTAGTTTAAAATTTTGGTCTCTTTAGCATTACCCAAAATATCTTGCATCGACTATATCTTTGAGAAAATAAGAATTTAAATATTTTAACCTCAGTCCAACTAATACCGAGGCTTTTTGTGATGAAACCCTCACATGTCGGATTGTGCATGTAGTAATTAATAAGTTGGAGATAATATCGTTGTTGTTGTAAATGAACTTTTGGCCCTTTTCTCAGATAATTTAACATTAATTACATGAGTGATTAAGTAGGGACAATATTAATGTGATTAATAGTAAACCATGACTCATCTCTCTTAAACTTAAAAAAACCTTAATCATCGTTCATGTACGGCAATGTTTGACAACTGAATAGTCCAATGTTCATGCATGAAATATATTAGTAGTAGCAGTAGAAAAATAGAAACTTTGTACATACTATTAAACCATGTTGATTATGTGAAAAGTCTCACATACCGCCGATCAAACAAAATTAATTACAACTTCAATTACTTTAACTTTTAATTGGATCAAGATCTTTTGCATAAAGTCTCCACACCCATTAATTATTGAAATATTTAGATAAAATTAGGAAGATCAAATTTTTTAAATCTAAATTTGCAAATTAAATGATGTGGTTGTTGATAATTGGATTGTTACTTAACCGTTGATTAACGTGTTTATTTTCTATTGATGACACATCATTTGGTTTGCAAATTTGGTTAAAAATTTTGGTCTTTTGACATTACCTAAAATATCTTGGATCGATTTTATCATTAAGAAAAAAGAGTTTAAATATCATAACCCCGCTCCAACTAATACAGCGACCTTCTGTGATAAAACTCTCACATGTTAGATTGTGAATGTGATTATTAATAAGTTGGAGATAATATTGGTGTTGTTGTAAGTGAGTTTTTGGCTCTTCTCTTTGATAATTCGACATTAATTACAAAAATGATTAAGTGAGAACAATATTAATATGATTAATGGTGAATCACGACTCATCTCTCTTAAACTTAAGAAAACCTTAAATCATCATTCATGTACAGCGATGTTTGACAACTGAATAATAATGTTCATGCATGAAATATATTAGTGGTAGCAGTAGAAAAATAGAAACTTTGTACATACTATTAAACCATGTTGATTATGTGAAAAGTCTCACACACCGCCGATCAAACAAAATTAATTACAACTTCAATTACTTTAACTTTTAATTGAATCAAGATCTTAATTATTGAAATATTTAGATAAAGTTAGAGAGATCAAATTTTTTAAATCTAAATTTGCAAATTAAATGATGTGGTTGTTATGATGATTGGATTGTTACTTAAGCGTTGATTAACGTGCTTATTTTCTATTGATGACACATCATTTGGTTTAAAATTTTGGTCTCTTTAGCATTACCTAAAATATCTCGGATCGATTGTATCATTAAGAAAAAAGAGTTTAAATATCATAATCCCGTCCAACTAATACAACGGCCTTTTGTGATAATATGAGAATTACTAAGTTGGAGATAATATCGATGTTGTTGTAAGTGAGCTTTTGGCTCTTCTCTTTGATAATTCGACATTAATTACATAAGTGATTAAGTGAGAACAATATTAATATGATTAATGGTGAATCACGACTCATCTCTCTTAAACTTAAGAAAACCTTAATCATCATTCATGTACAGCGATGTGTGACAACTAAATAGTAATGTTCATGCATGACATATATTAGTGGTAGCAGTAGAAAAATAGAAACTTTGTACAGACTATTAAACCATGTTGATTTATGTGAAAAGTCTTACACACCGCCGATCAAACAAAATAAATTACAACTTCAATTACTTTAACTTTTAATTGAATCAAGGTCTTTTGTGTATAGGCTCCACACCCAGTGGCGAAGCCACGTGAGGGCGAGGATTGGCGGTCGCCACTCCCCTAGCCGGAAAAAAAGGATTGGAGCGCTGGTTTTGCCCCTCCCCTTCTGCTGTTGCTCTTCGTCTCCGACTCTCCGGTCTGGACTCCGGTGGTCTGTTGGTTTTGCTCTGCTGCGCGCAAAACTCTTTATTTATTTATTTATTTTTTTTTTAAAAAAGCAACAGGCCAAAACTGCCCGTTTTGATAAGTTGGAAGTCAAAAAAATTGAAAAAAAAAAAAAAAAAACAAAACATTGTAACGGCCCGTTTTGGGTAGGCCATTGATCAGCCCCGCCCATACCAGGTGCAGCATAATCTGCAGTTCCATAATCTGGGATTTGAGGAAGATCTTCATCTTCCTTTTCCTTGGCCTCCTCAGGTTCTCTATAGAAGAAAAGATCAACCATGACATCCCACTTAAGCCCTGGACGGAGGGAACCACGCATCTGCAAAACCATCCTTGCTAGGAGCCAGAAAAGACATCTGATGCTGTGCTTCCCCTTGTAATTCGCAGGGATGCCAATATCAACATAACGCATAGGGGAATCAGTATCACAGAAAGCAATGGTGGGTATGTTTCCCAAAGCAGCCTCCTTAATTGGCTGAGCATCAATTCGTGGGTCAGTCAGAATGAGGAGACGGGGCTCATTGAACGACGTGTGCCTTCCAGCAATAGCATTAGCACCAGTGTGCTGAGCAAATTTCAGGACAGCCCTCTGTCCATAGGGCCTTGCTGATTGTACAATGATATCCTTAGGATTCTCAATCGCAACAATCCACTACTAGAATTTTGGCCAATAGTTACCTTTTTCCATTAGTGACTATTGTCAGGAGTTGCCACTGATATCAGTGGCAAACCACAATAGCCACCAAGCAACCACCAAATAAAGTGTGGCCTATGTAAAGAACTCTATTGTAACAATGGCTACTCTTAATACATTGGTGGCATCTAAAAATAATGCCACCCTAATTCACATTGGTGGCAAAGTTGCAAAATAATATTAAAAAAAAAGATGCCCTTTGTGGGCACCCAAATTGGAGTATCATATTTCTTTTTCTATTTTTTGTGAGAAAACAAATTGTAATATCATTAAAATATAAGAATATAACTATAAATTTGAATAACTAAAAAATATTAAATTACTAAAAAATTTACTGAAAATGTTACAACAATATAATCACAATATTAAATTAACAATTCAGAGAACACATGTTTTACATGAGTAACGCTCACAAAACCATACATTTACACAATCATCTCCAAATGAAGATACGTGAATTGATCCATAAAATAAGTAGTTTAATTTACATTGCTACTCTATTAAGCCGCCATCAAATAGAAGCTTCACAGCACAATAATTAATATTCTTTACTCATTCCATACTGGGCAGGAAATCGTTCGACCACAATCCTCTATTTTTCTAAGTGCAAATAGAAAAACGGAATCAAAGTATTCAACCCAAAATGTTCACATTAGCTCAAGAATTATATTGTTTCCAGAGCTTTCCAATTTCCTAGCACAGAACGACAAACATAAAAGCATTAAAATAGCTATAAATTACAACAATAAGATGAACTACAAAACGAGAGAGGAAAGATTAAGAGCTTACCCTCGCAAAATCAAAGCTCACCAAAATGCTTACCTTAACCAGAGAATCATAGAGAATAAATCTGCATCAACATGTAATCATAGAGAAAAAAAATTAAAATTTATAAATACCATCATTTCACTACTAATTTGAATAAATCCAAAAACAATACATTGGAATAATCTTTTAGGTCTTCCAATATTAATAGGTTAGAAATTCAGAAGACAAAACACCACAATTCATTAAATTCAAAGTTGCACATGTTTCTTCTATATCTTGTATATCGTGTTTTTTTATATGATTGTGACTAAGACCTGATTTCTCTTTCTAGTGAAGTTGTTGAAGATAATACTCAAAAGTCCCACTGCAGCATCAAATGATAAAAGCACGATTTGTGTTAAAAGTCATATGATGTGTGCATTTGCAGACATCAAGATTTTCCATGCGCAAGAAAGGGAATCACTCCATTAAAAAGAGAGGAACTACTGATACTGCAGGTACATTAACCGAACCACTAATTTTAAATGACAGCATATGCTCGAGTAAGCAAAAGACTAAAAGAAGAAAAGAAGAGGATTATATACCGGTTTCAATGTCATAGTCGGGCCCTCTTAAACCTGGTTCCAGAATGAGGATAGTCTAACACTCTCGTAGTGACTAATACTTATTGTGACCTTCACCCAGTTTGTGAATTAGAAGCTTGAAATACAGGGAAAATTATATTAATTGAGTAACAAAATTGGAGCCATTCCCCTAATTTTAACTATTAACAGCGTAAAGAATTGGAAATTACAATTAAGACCAATGTTTTCCCCCTTTTTTTCATTGCCATAAAAGGCAGAAAAACAAAGGTTTCTAAAACTCAAACCAACCGTCTCATTTCTCCCAAAAACAACACATTTTAATAAAACATTCATAAATGCGTGGTCAAACAGGGAAAAAGATTATGTTAATTTGGGTTTCAGATATACAAACAGAACTGTTTACAATAAGCATATATAACATGATTTGGTCTGCAGTGCTTCCACCAATAGTTATAAAAAAAAACAAAGATTCTAAAGATATGCATGCAATAGAATGACTATTACCTCCAAGTAAGCAGTTGCACGGTTGCACGATTGAAATCTAAGTTACACACATCATGTTCAATCTGATAGCTTCAGTATAGCACTTGACAACATTATTTCAGGCTTTTCCTTAAATGAAGAGTTTCCCTGGGAAAAGATTAGTAAACATAGAAATTGAAACAATACACATTAGTACATTGGTATCCAAGTTCTTTGCTAATAGAAAATGAAATTAAGGGGATGGAGAGATCTAATTTCAATTTTTTGAAGGAGAACACCATACTTCATTCATATCAAAGAATAGCATGATTCCAATTTCAATTTTGAACATAATAAAACATATAGCATTCATATATTACTTAAAACTTCTTTCAAATTTACTTTTATATTTAAAGATCGTATATTTTAATGAGTTTAAATTGACTTTATATATAAACTATACCTTTTTATATTTAAATAATAGTGTACATTGTATAATTACAGTTATAGTCCATGAATACAATTAGAGGCCTTTGAATTTCTTTGCAATGGAAGATTTATACGGAAAAGCAACTGCAAATATACAGGCGGAGGGAATTTGAGGTTTGTAGTTCATCTACTCAGCAATTTCTTACTATAGATACAACTGAGTAGTGAGAAAGCTTTAGATAATACTACTCAATTACACAGGTAATTATAAAAAAAAATACTATTCAGTTAGCAGCAAGAGACCAACATGGCAATGGGAGTCTACAAAAAGGAAAAAGAACAGAAGATAGAAAATAGTAGACAAATGGTCATAGTTATATTAATTGAAATTGTTCAGAAAAAACAATATTGAATACATACTTCCTTAGAATAAAAAAAATTGATTAATTCATTATAATGGTTTTTTTGTAACCCGAGTAGAAAAGGATACAACTTAATAACGATGGAAGCCACAGACCTATGTCATTTCTTATTCGGGATCAAATAGAGCATATTTCTTATTCGAGACCTGTGTCATTTCTTATTTGGGATCAAACAGAGCATATTTCATATTCGGGACCAATCAAAAGCAGATGAAATTTCAAACAAAACCCATAACGCAAAAGCAGACGATGCAAGCTGAGAAGCTCAAAAATCAGAGGGAGGAGGCCTTACCATGAGTCATGACTGTGACGTGGTTGTACTTGGCAAGACACCCTGACCTGCAGGGAGCTCGTCTTGATTTATCCCTGCAAAAAAATAAAAAAATAAAATAAAAAACACATAAAGATTCATGACAAATCAAATGGGGGTTTGGAGAAAACTGAGGGATAACATAACAGAACATAAGTAACTTCAAAAAACATGGTGCAAAACCTTAAAACTCGCTCTGCAAAACAAAACTTTTGGTGTCTGCTATATAATTTACAAAAATGTGAAAAAAGGGACATGTATTTTCTATCCATCAAGCTCTTTGTGATTGTCTTGGGTATAGACTACACAATACATGTAAGTATATTGAATATTCATATAAATGCAAATCAGATAGGAATTAATTTCAATCTCACATAAACCATACCAAGTTTTCCAAGGCTAAAAGAGAAACCTGGAGAAGCCGATTCTATTGCAGAGATGGGCTTAGTTTTGGGTTCTGGAGGATCGGCTAGAGTTGATGTTGTGGCTGCTAGGGTTTGAGAAAGGGTAAATGAAGGTCAAATGGGTGTGTTTCTGTCTCTCTCCCATCCCTCTCAATCTCTCAATCACCGACACCAATAATTGATTTGAGGAGAAAAAATCAACCCTAACCCCTTTTTTGGCAGCCTCATTCCTCCCTTTCCCTTCCCCTCCCTGCCATCCCACGCCTCTTTCCCTGAAATCTGTCCACAAATCCTCCTATGTATCTCTCACTCAGCCTAATCCGCGAGTTTTGGCCGAAGCATAGCCACATCAAACCCTAATTTCCATAATAATGAATAAAATCGACAAAAACTATATACAATTGACACGTTACCATTGATTCGAGTTCTGGTAAGGAGTGCGACAGGCGAGAAGGCGAGGTGTGCGACGGTAAGGCGCCGAATCGACTTTGTCGTTGAAGAGCTCTGGAGCAAAATTGGTTTGTCGTTGAAGAGCTCTGGAGCAAAATTGGTTTGTCGTCGAAGAGATCTCTAGAACAAAATCGGGCTTGTCGTTCAAGACCTCCCACTCCTCTCTCTCTGTCTCTCTGAGGCAGCATGTGCTCCCATCCCCGAAACCCTCACTGAATGACAACAAACCTAAACCTATACCGAAAACGAACAGGTCCCAAAGTTGAAAAAATATGTAAAAAGTCTTTCGTGTAATTTTAGGAAATAAAGTTAGTTAACAGACACCAATCATTGGTGGCTGATTTTTGAAGGCCATTGATATCAGTGGCAACCCACTGTAAAGCCACCAAAAAATAGTAAAAGTGGGTGCTTTATATCTATGGCCACCAATTACAAAGGGTGTGCAAAAAATGGTAGGCAATGGTCATAATTCTAGTAGTGATCACCCTGGCAGCCATCTGAAGCTTGTCCCAAGTTTTCCCCAAGATTGATAATGTAAATCCCGTCATTGCGACGCTTGAAGACGTATCTTTCCTTCTGGAAATCGCAGTTTTTGGTGCCCAGATGGACTTCGGCGGCCAGCATCATGGATGTCAGCCTCTTTCTAAGACATTACTATATAAAAAGATTCAGTTGTTACCATTTTTCTTTAACCTTGCATTCGTTTAAGTTCGCCCCTCCCCCGAGAAATCTTGGCTTCGCCACTGTCCACACCCATTAATTATTGAAATATTTGGGATAAAGTTAGGGAAACCAAATTTTTTAAATCAAAGTTTGCAAATCAAATGATGTGGTTGTTGACAATTGGACTATTACTTAAGCGTTGATTAATTAACGTGCTTATTTCTTATTGGTGACACATCATTTTGTTTGCAAATTTGGTTTAAAATTTTGGTCTCCTTAGCATTACCCAAGATATCTCGCATCTGTATCTTTGAGAAAAAAAGAGTTTAAATATCCTAACTCCACTCCAACTAATACCGATGCCTTTTGTGATAAAACATCCAAATGTTAGATTGTACATGTGGTAATTAACAAGTTGGAGATAGTATCGGTGTTATTGTAAGTGGGCTTTTGACCCGTCTCTCTAATAATTCGACATTAATTACATGAGTGATTAAGTGTGGACAATATTAATGTAATTAGTGGTGAACCACGACTATCTCTCTTAAACTTCAAAAAACCTTAATCATTGTTCATGTAAGGCGATGTTTGGTTCTTGAGCAAATGAAACGTTAGGTAGATCAAAATTTTAAACTATATGATATGTCACCAATAGGAAATAAGTACGTTAATTAACACTTAGTAATAATCTAATCATCAACAACAACATCATTTAGTTTAAAATTTTGATCTTCCTATCATTACTCGCAAATCGTTTACAAGAATTAGTTTGTTCTGTTTTTCTTACAATAATTGTAGGAATTTCTTACGACAATTTTTATAGTATTATAAAATTAAGGGTCACCTTTTGAAATAATTTGCGGTATTTAATTAAATTGTTGAGCTATCAAACTAAAAAAGAGATAGGTTTTAGTGCTTATTAGAAGAGTAATGCTAAGTAGATCAACTTTTACATTACATTTATAAAGATATGTCAGCAATAAAAAATAAGCACGTTAATCAATACTTAAGTAATAATTACATCATCAATAATTACATCATATGATTTATAAAATATAAGTTAAATAGATGATCTCTCTAACATTACCCTTATTAGAAAGGTTGTATTTAAGATGACTACATGGTGCACTTATATAAGGATGATAAATAATCAAATAAGTTATGGCTAAGAAATAATCAAATTGTCGTGTTTGAACATAATACTCTACAGACGGATCCATATTTTTCCTTAGCAGAGTTTAATTTCCTTACAGTTGAAAGGGAAGAATCTCACCAATGACATAGCTAGTGTTACATCCTGTTAATACTGAACCAAATAAGATATAACAGAGAATTTGAGGAAAAATAAAACCTATTATTCAGTTCCAAATATAATCTACACATTCATAAGATGCATTGCATCTGCATGCGTGCCTAAAAGTGTCTCTTTCATTCTTATTTTTTTCTTATTTCATAAAACAAATTTTCACTTCAAGGAAACTAGAGGCGTAGGCATTGTTTAAAGGATGATGTGGCGATTCACAGTTAGATTCTTTTTGTTTTTGAAGGACAGTTAGATTCTTTTTTTAAATTATTAAAATGAAATTCAACTATTAACATCACATATGATACTTTTATTTTCTTAAATTTATTAAAAATGTTCTTTTTGCATGCACTGGGTATAAGATGATGTTGTAACCAGGGGCAAAGCTACATGGGGGCATGGAGGGGCGGTCGCCCCTTCTCTCGCTTGAAATCAAGTGTAGAAGCGGTGGTTCTGTCCCTCTAATCTCATTGTAAGTGATGATATTGGTTTGTCACTACTACAAAAGGGGCTTATAGTGTCAGTTGTGGCGTTGGTTTAATATAGTATAGTGGCGTATAAGATAGTAGCGACACCTACTGAAAATGACATCGGATTTAAACCGACGTAAGGATTTAAAATAGTGTCGCTTTAAAGCGACATAAAGTATGAGTGTCACTTTTAATCCGACGCAATAATTTAATGTCGCTTTTAAACTGACGTAAGAGTTTCGATCAGTGTCTCTTTTAAGCGACATAAAGTGTGAGTGTCGCTTATAGGCGACACTAACTGTTGTTTTTAATATTTTAAAGCTTGCGTCGGTTCTGAGCGACATAGATTTTAATTTTTTAAATATTTTGAAACCTAGTGTCGGTTGTAAGCGATAGATTAAAGCTCTTTATATCCCCCCCCCCCCCCCCCCCCCCCCCGTTTTATTCTTCCTCTCTTGCATTTTTCTTTTTCACTCTTCCAATTTGCAAACCCTTCCCGTGTTCTCTCTTGCACTTTTCTTATTTGATCTTCCAACGGTTTCTTCACAACAGTAAGCTTTTTTGCTTCTATTTTTTTTTCTCATCTTATGTTTAATTTTTGTTTACAATTTATTTTTGTAGGGAATTTATTTGAGCTGGTTGAGTACATAAAGAATTGATGGACGACGAAATTCTTCCATAATTCAGGTTTCTATCACTAAATTCTTTAATTTTTAAATTGTATAATACACGAGTTTATTTATTTTAAAATTCGTATTTAAGTGCTTAGATAAATTTCTATTATTTTTGTTAAATTAATAAATATTTAGTTGAATTAGTTAATTTTGTCACTTGAATTGTTATGAGAAAATGGAAATGAATAATATTTATAATCATTTATGTTAAATTAACAATATTAAATATACCATGAACTTATAATATTTAGTAATATAAGAATAGATTATGTTAATTTAATTTGTTTTGCACTCTAATTGTTATTTTAATTTGTTTTTGTTGTTATTTTGATAACTTTGATAACTTTGGTTGTTATTTACTGGAATGGTAATATGAGCATAATTTTGATAATTTTTTGTTGTTGTTTTAATTTGTTTTGCACTCTAATTGTTATTTTAATTTGTTTTTGTTGTTATTTTGATAACTTTGATAACTTTGGTTGTTATTTACTGGAATGGTAATATGAGCATAATTTTGATAATTTTTTGTTGTTATTTTAATTTGTTTTTACTATAATAGTTGTTATTTTAAATTGTATAATACACGAGTTTATTTATTTTAAAATTCTAATTTAAGTGCTTCGATAAATTTATATTATTTTTTTAAATTAATAAATATTTAGTTGAATTAGTTAATTTTGTCACTTGAATTGTTATGAGAAAATGGAAATGAATAATATTTATAAGCATTTATGTTAAATTAACAATATTAAATATAACATGAACTTATAATATTTAGTAATATAAGAATATATTATGTTAATTTAATTTGTTTTGCACTCTAATTGTTATTTTAATTTGTTTCGTTGTTATTTTGATAACTTTGATAACTTTTGGTTGTTATTTACTGGAATGGTAACATGAGCATAATTTTGATAATTTTTTGTTGTTATTTTAATTTGTTTTTACTATAATAGGTGTTGAAAATTAAAAGATTGCAATCGTGATAGAGTTCGAGGGTTGAACGATAGAAATTGAAAATTCTAATAGTTATGCCTACATGATAGGGATTGAAAGATTGTTCTAATAGTTATGCCTACATGATAGGCATTGAAAGATTGTAGGCATCTTAGTGTCAACATAATATTTTGCCCTCGTCAAGTGGTAAAACATGGATAAGAGTTGGTTGACGATACCCCGAAATTTTGAAGGGTATACAGTTGGAATTAATTCGTTTTTGGATCAAACGGTTGCAAATGGTGTTGGTCTGATAAGTTCAGATGTCCTTGCAAAAGATGTTGTAATCGATATACTTTTGTTAGGAACACTATTGTTGAACATCTCATATTGTATGATATGGATAAAAATTATAAAAACGCTTGGTGGCGACATCATGGCAAGCAAAATATTGGAGAGCAAAATGTGACAATTGGAGAAGAAGAGACAGGAGATGAGGTGATTGGCATGCATGATTTTCTTAATGATGTATTTGTCCAACCATTAGCAGAAGAAGGTGATGGGCCGTCTACTGAACCCCTATTGGGGAAGGACACCCAGAAGAAGTGGCGACTTTTTTTAGGTTACTTGAAGAGGCAGATCAAGATTTGTGGTCAGGTTGTAAAGAGTTTAAGAAATTGGAAGCAATTGTAAAACTGTATCAGATCAAGTGTTTAGAAGGAATGCCAGACGAGATCTTCACGACTTTATTGGAGTTAATTAAAAGAATGTTGCCTGAAGGGGATTGTTTGCCTGACTCCTGTTATAAGGCAAAAAAAACTTATAAATGACTTGGGTCTGTCGTATGTGAAAATTGATACATGTCCCAATGATTGCATGATCTATTGGAAAGATACTTCGGATTTGACCTTATGCTTGGTTTGTGGTAAATCAAGATATAAAATTACCAACACAGATGATAACTCGAGAAAAAAGATCGCAGCTAAGGTTATGTGGTATTTTCCTTTAAACTCACGATTGCAACGATTTTTTATGTCGAAGTATATGGCTGAACATATGAGGTGGCACGCAACCGAATGTCCTAAGGATGAGTTTATGAGACATCTTTCTGATTCTCCAGCATGGAAGCATTTGGATAATTTATATTCGGATTTTGCGTCAAAAATTCGAAATGTCTGATTAAGGTTGGCTAGTGATGGATTTAATCCTTTTGGGAAAATGAGGAATGACCATAGCACATGGCTTGTGGTGCTTTCTATTTACAATTTGCGACCTTGGATGTGCATGAAGCAACCAAATTTGTTGTTGTCTCTGTTAATACCAGGATCGTGCAGTCCTGGTAAAGAGATTGATGTATGCATGCGTCCATTGATTGACGAGCTGAATGAGTTGTGGGAGGTGGGCACTCCCACTTATGATGCGTATTCCAACCAAAGGTTTACAATGAAGGCTGCCGTCTTATGGACTATAAGTGATTTTCCAGCTTATGGAATGTTGTCAGGATGGAGTACACATGGCTATAAAGCATGTCCACATTGCATGCATGATAAAGAATCTATTTACTTGCCGGCGAGTCGTAAGATTTGTTATATGGGGCATCGACGCTTTCTTGAAGATAATCATAGGTTTCGAAGGCAAACCATAACTTTTAATGGTCGTCGAGAGTATCGTAGTGCACCAAGGCAGTGGAATGGTTTACAATGTCTCGAAGAACTTTCTACATTGAGATTTACTTTTGGAAAACCAAACAAAGATGCTTCAGTTGGGCAACAGAAGAAGAACTTCGAGCAGTACAAGTAGTAACAGTCAGTGGAAGAAGAAATCTATTTTTTATGAACTACCTTATTGGAGGCATCTATTGATTAGACACAATCTTGATGTTATGCATATCGAGAAGAATATACGTGACAGTGTGGTGGGAACATTGCTAGATATAGAAAAGTCTAAAGATGGATTGGCTGCACGTGCAGATCTTGAATTCTTGAACATAAGACGTAGTCAACACCCACATAGAGAAGGAAATAGAACATTTCGACCTCCATCATTGTTCACGTTGAAAAGAGAAGAAAAAACTGTGTTTTGCAAAGTGTTGTCTACTATTCGGGTCCCCGATGGATATTCATCAAATTTGTCGCGATGTGTGCGCATGAATGAATGAAAAATACATGGGTTGAAAAGTCACGATTGCCATGTTTTAATACAGCAATTACTCCCACTTGCAATACGCCCGGTTTTGCCTAAAGCTGTTACTATGGTATTATTGGAGTTGAGTGCAATTTTCAGACAGTTGTGTAGTAAAAAGGAGTCTGAGGAAGGATTCAAGCAACTGAATTCAAGAATTGCCTTGACATTATGTCAACTTGAAAAAATATTCCCTCCGCATTTTTTGATATAATGGTGCACCTCCCAGTTCACTTGGCAGATGAAGTAGCTCTTGCAGGGCATGTTCAATATAGATGGATGTATCCAATTGAACGGTAATGAATACATTTTTATATTTTTTTTACAAGTATAATCGTAACTTCTATTAATAATTATAATAATTTGTATTTCGTTTTATAATTGTAGGTATTTGCAAACACTGAAGCGCTATGTTCGTAATAAGGGTCGTCCCGAAGGTTCTATTGTTGAAGCATATTTGGTGGATGAGTGCTTGTCCTTCTGTTCCATGTATCTTAGAGACGTTGAGTCTCGTCGTACCCGTAAAGGCCGAAATGAAGATGGTATTGGACGTGGAGTATCTGGTGGGTTATCAATTTTTCACTCGAAAGGATGTTATATGGGTTCAGGAGAAATGTGGAGCTCGATCTAAATGTTCTTGATCATTGCCATAAATACATTCTAAATAATTGTGATGAAGTTGGCCCATTTAGAAGGTAAGAACGTTTAATCATACATCTTAATGTTTTATTAGTTTTCTTAACTTTGAAAAATTAATTATCTAAATTTGGAAATAATTGTCTAGGCAACATGAGGAATTCTTGAAAACTAAACATTGTCGAGAAAGGTTAACTATGCGACAAATTAAGGAGCTAATCAAGAAAGAATTTCCATAATTGTTCAAGCAACATGTGAGTTGATATAACAATAACATTAATTATTTATTATTTTGCATTTTAATTATAACATGTTTATAGTTATTCTGTCAATTTTTATCTACATACTTATTACAGATGAATTCAAGATGTCATGCTAATGACACGTTGATATCTCAAGACTTGCATTGGCTAGCTAATTATCCTAGTAGGGTTGTGAGTAGATATAAAAGTCACATTGTTCATGGGTTTAGATTTCGTATAAAATCTGTGGATGATAAGCATAAGAATCAAAATTGTGGTGTCTTTGTACCTCCAAATGTTCCTGGAGCAATTGGGCAAGTGAATTGTTATGGCAAAGTTATGGATATGTTCGAGGTTAAATATTGTGGTCCTACTGAGGCAGGAGATAGGGGTCGAGCAGTGATGTTATTTAAGTGCGAATGGGTTAATAGTGAAAGTCCACGTGGAATGAAGACTGATCAATATGGATTTATTATGGTGAATTTCAATCAATTGGGATTTAAAGAAGATCCTTTCATATTAGCATCACAAGCATTACAAGCATTTTACATGGAGGACACAATTGAAAAAGATTGGCACGTAGTTGTTCGAACCCAGCCGAGGGATTTGTTTGACGTATTGGAGGATAATGATGCAATTGATGATTATGCCATACCTAACTTAGATGACCGAATTCTTGATAATGAAAATTTCCATACAAGGGTTGGCGTGGAAGAAACTCCTTTTCTTGAATCATTACCGATGCCTACCGAGTTCCTTAATCATGCTATTGCCGACAAGGAATTAACAGACGATGACAGGTAATAAATGTATTAACTATTTTATGTTTTATTAGACCATATTGCAATTCGTATGTTATGATATATTCTCATAAAATCATATTTCTGCTTTTTATTAAGTATTATAAATAAGTTAAATTTTATTTATTAAATGCTTGTTTAATTAAACTATTTTATTTATTAAGTATTATAAATAATTATTTTATGTTTTAATTAAATTTTTTTTAAATGCTTGTTTACAGTCGCTTTTAAACAACGGCATATGCCATCTGCATCGGTTTAATTGAAACATTTTGGGCGATAATTTTCCCTTTTTTTTTGCACGGGGAAATGGATAACAACAATTTTTTCAGTCTGTCAGAGGTTGCGTCAGTTAAAACCGACGCAACAGGAGATTAGTTCGACGCAAAGGTTCCTTAAACCAACGCCATGCTGCCATGTCAGAGTTTGCGTCAGTTTGAACCGACGCAACGTTGTCCCAGTTCGAGGCCACCTGCATGACAGTCAACTCTGTCAGTATAACGTATGTTTTAGCCGACGCCATGTGAGGTTATTTCGACGCAACCCTCTGTCAATCAGAAGTGTGGTAGGCTATCAGTCACAATGTATGTCAAACCTCTAGTAAGTAGGTTGTGTCAGTTATTCTGACGGTTTAAACTGATGCAAAGGTTAACTATTCCGACGCAAAGCTTACATATTTCGACGGAGTTACAGGTACTGTCGGTGTTAAACCAACGCTAAGTTTTTGTCCAAATTTAAAAGCCTTTCTTTCTCAACACTTTCGTGCTTTCAATTCTCTTTCATTTCCTCTCGTATACTCCCTCTCTTTCCCCAATTTTAGCCATTATCTTTCGCCCGTTTCAGCCATTCTCAACGTCTTTCCACTGATTTTGCTATGGATAATTCTAGGGAATATCAACACTCAGAGGAACTTCATGTGGAAGAGGAGTTCGAATCTGGTTCTATTTTGAATTGTTGTTAATTTCCGTTTTTGTTTTGTTTTTAAATTAATGTTGTGCATTAACTGAATTTACATTTGTTTCCTCGTTTTTAATTGCTTTTTTTTTGTTTTTTGTGTTAATAAAGAGCATCCTAACGAAGGCGCGGACCCTCAATTCATAAATGGACGAAACAGCTTTGTTCGTTTGATGCGTCCGGAAAATGCATTAGTGATCATTCTAGTGCTTTTTCAAAGTATGTTGCAGCAGAGGTTAGAAACCCCAGAAATCTCCCGTTGAAGAGGAATTGGCGTAAAATTGATGAAGAAGTTAAGGAAGTTTTCTGGAATCGAATAAAGGTATAGATATTTTTATTTTGACTTGAAAATAATGATTTAAGTCATTGGTTGTAATATTAGTTGATGAGCTTGTGTTTTTTATTTTTTATTTTTTTATGGATGTAGGGAAATATTTTTTTTGAAGACGGAGATATTGTAAAAATGCCTATTATCCGCCATATGACACTTAAGTGTGCGGAGCATGCGCACAAGGAGTATAGAAATAAGTTAAAAAAAAAGAGAGTATTATACTGAAAGAGCAGCGGAGGAGCGTAGCCACCCGCCTCCCAATGTGAATCCTGCACAATGGTTGGAGTTGGTGGCATATTGGAATAGAGAGAAAACAAGGGTAATAGGTATATGATTTATTTCATTATAACTTTAAATTTGTCTAATATTTGCAGGAGGTTGCTGAAAAGAATAAAATTAATTGGCAATTTAAGACAATGAATCATACTACTGGTACGAAATCTTTTGCAAGAGTGAGGCAAGAATTTGTAAGTATTGTACATTTTGAAGAAAGGTTATTGGTTTTAAATATTTTGTAGTTAATTTTATTTTTAATGATGTTTCTTAAAATTGTTTATGTGAAATTTTATTTTTGATAAAGCGGACCAAGCATGGGAAAGATGCAGATCCAGTAACATTTTTTCGTGAATGTCATGCACGAAAAGATAAAAGCTGGATTGATGAAACATCGGAGCGTACATGGGTAATTTATTTCTTCATATTAGTTTATCATTGTTAGTAATTTTTATTATTTGTAGCTTATTTTTTTGATTTAAGATTGTTTGAATTTTTATTTTTAATAATTGTAATGCAAGGCAACAATGGAAAGCAATTTGCAAACTTTGATTGAGGTGGGTCAAGAGGATAATGAAGAACTTAGGACCCGAGTTTATGTTGATATAATGGGTCCTGAGAATCATAATAGAGTCAGAGGATATTGTCATAGTGTGACGCCTGATATGGTGTCCTATGCATCTTCTTCATCTTCTACATCAAATTCCTCCAGAAGGTCATCTAAGAGTGCAATGGCAGTACTGTTGACTCAAAACAATGAGTTGAGAATGAGGGATGAAAATAATAATAAACGGATAGCAGACCTAGAGAACAAGCAGGACCAGTTGTTTGAGTTGTTTCTTCAAAGATTTCAGCCGCAACCACCGCCTAGCCCGGGAACCCAACAGTCAGGCCAGGGTTAGCCTCCACATTCTCAACAGTGGGGCCAAAGTTAGCCTTCTCCTCCTCAATAGTCGAGGCAAAGTCAGCCTCCCCCTGCATATCCGTATGCTGGTCTTAATCAGCAACCTCCACATCCTATGTATCTGATGCCCACGCAGCCCATGGTATACATGCAGTAGCCGTCCATGCCATATATGTAGCAGCCTCTCATGCCATACATGTTGCAGTCGCCTTATCAAGTGCCAGTATATCGACCCGAGATGGCCGCTTCTGGTGGATTTTGTCCTGAAGTTGTAGCTGGGAGGTTTTCTGGAATGCTTGCTGGTGTTGGATTTGATGTGGACTTGACCAGGGTTTTTGGATCAGATTGAGGATCTTAGGGAGGAGAAGAATCTGGGCCACATTCAGGCGCAGATTCGGTTCAGTAGTTTATTTGGTTCGCTTTCTTGTCGGATAAATATGACACTTCTATTGTTCTATGTTTTTGTTTTTGTATGTTATGTTTGTCATGTCGGATTTAGTGTTTGTTATGACGGATCAGTTTTTGTATATTGTGGGGGATATTCGATGTGAAGTATTTGTATATTTTGCCCCTATTTTAGTTGGTAATTATTTTCTATTAATGTTTGTTTTGGCATATACTTTAAGTTTATTATTTTAGTTACAACTAGTTGAAAAAAAACGAATAAAGAAAATGAATTAAGAAGAAAACGAATGAAGAGACAGATTTATATATGTATTTATCACTATTTAAAAACGTGGTGTTGGTTAAGACCGTCACTAGTTTGCGTATTTTATTTATTTAATTGTTATCTAACGGCGGTTTAAACCGACGTAATGTGTATATTTTTTATTTAATTGTTAGCTGACATTGGTTTAAACCGACGTAATGTGTATATTTTTATTTATTTAATTGTTATTTGACGTCGGTTTAAACCGATGTAACGTCCATATTAAATTTTTTCAATGTTTAATTTTACGTCGCTTTAAATCGACGTTAGAGGTTGTGTTGCTTTAAACCGACACTTCTCCGTGGCGGATTAAGAGATCAATCTGATGTTGAAGCCCTTTCGTGATGCAAGCAATCGTGTCGGTTTTCTCTTCGCCGGTGATAGGCTGTATTGTAGTAGTGTGTTTTTCTGGGTTCCATTGCTGCCATGCCGCTCTACTGCACAAAGTTCTATTTTTTTCCTTTTCTTTAAAACAGGCCAAATGACGTTGTTTAGACCCTGATAAAAAAAATTCCATTTAGTGTAACGACATCATTTTAGTTATTGAGATAAAAAAAAATTAATTATAGGGAGACCACATGTCCCCTGTTGCCTTCGCTCTTCCCCACCACGTTCCATTTACTCCTTTCCCACTTTGAAAACCAATCGGAGAGGAAGTCCCAGCAGCGCAACAACCCGTTGGCCTTCCTTGCTTCCAGAAAGTAAAATTTTTAATTTCTAAATTTATGTCATCCCTAACCTAATTAATTATTTAATACAAAATTTTGTTTAATTGATATAGAATTATAGAGTAATTAATTAACATGGTTATTGATTACTGATATGAAATCTTAGGAGTATTGATGAAATTGTTATTTAGGGTAAAATTTGAATTCTTGATTATTGATATTGAATTGAATTGAAATTTTGTTACTGAATAGTCATATGATTATTAGTATTGATTAATTGAATTGTTGATTTAATTAGTTAGTAGGCATATAGTATATGAAGATGGATAATGAATTTTCATCTTTAAAAGGAATTAATGATCTTGCAAAGGAGTTGGTGAAGACTGGAAGGTGTGCAAGCTACAAGTTAGTGTATAAGCTTCTTAAATTGATTCTGGTGTTACCGATTACAACTGCTTCGACGGAGAGAGCTTTTTCTGCTATGAAGATTGTGAAAAGACCATTGCGTAACAAAATAGGATCGAGACCAATGGTTGAGTGATAGCATAGTTGTTTATATTGAGAGAGATGTATTTGCTTTTATTGGTAATGAGTCTATTATGCGACCTTTTTATCGCCGGCAATTGTAACTTATTTGTATTAATAAATTATGGACGATACTACTATATAAAAAGACTTGGTTTTTGTCATATTTTTTTTAACCTTGCATTCTTTTAAATTCGCAACTCTCTCCGACAATTCCTAACTTGGCTACTAGATGTAACATGTACATGCAAAATAATTTCTCACATTTGTATCATAATATTCGCGGGCCCTAAATTCCCCAATAATTAGGGTGATATTTCATTATGTAAAACAATAATAATAATAGTCACTCAGTACTACGATCTGGTGATATTTCTCCTCACTTGGAAGTGAGAGGTCTTAGGTTTGAATCTCGTGGATGGCGAATTCGATACCGAATTAAGCTGCCCATTGTGTGGTTTTGCCGAACTCTCTCTTTCTTTAGTGTAAAAATATCGATGTATTAAAAAATAATAATAATAACAGATTTTTTTAATTTTTTTAATTTTTTTTATTAATAAGACTACCTCTGCTGGAGAGAGCAGGTACAAAGTAGACGAGAACTTGAGCCCAAAAATCTACCATTATCTTTTCTAAATTGGGAATCATAAAATTAGTATTACTTGTAACCTGTACAAGTTCAAAGACATAATTAGTGAATGGGCCATTCAATCTTATCAGACATTTGACCATCCTCGTGGTCATAGGGCCGTGCATGGTGACCCATGTGATCAAAAAAAAATCTAGAAATTAAACTCTTGTGGTCAAAACCGTTAGCGACAAAACAAAAGTAAGATTTCTGTTTAGAGGTCTGTTAAAAGCAGATGTAAATATGTATTTCAGCTCCAATCCTCCTATGGGAGCTCATATAGGAGCTCGGCAGATATTACACACCCCCAAAGCAACCATTTTTTCCCCTCTCGGTCAGACTACACAATCCGACCAATTAACCCACTTAATCCCAATAACAAGCAAAGCACCTTATAAATCCCAACCAAAAATCCAATATCCATTCACAATACATGTTCATGCAACAAAAATACACAAAAAAATATCATAGTAACCTTAAATTAACATTACGAAAAACAAAAACAACCACAATAGATAATCAAAAATAAAATAAAAATAAAATAAGAAAAATAAATTAAATTTAAAGGAACAACAATATCCGCAGATCGAAATGAGAAAATTTCATACAAAAATACACATAAATTTTAACGAACCCAGAAACAAATATTGCAGGAAGAACTTACTGCGATGGGAAGTTGAAGCGGAGAGATTTGGTTAAGAGAAATGGCATTTTTCTGTAATTTTACTCTCAACGAGGTTTGAATTGCAGCATAGGGTTTATATCACAAATGGTCCCTGACATTCATCAAACACATCATTTTGGTCCCTGACATTCAAAATCAATAGAAATGGTCCCTGAGATTGATCAAACACACAAATGGTCCTTCCGTTAAAAACTCTTTGGGCAATTTTCTAAGCTTCGTAACTCAATCGTTTCTTAACCAAATTTGACTCATAATATATCAAAATGAAGATAGGAAAGTGTATAACAAGATTATACCTATTTTGAAGCCCAATGGTTGCCGGAGATGGCCGTAAAATAGCCTCAAATGTGACTGGTCCGCGGAAAAACTGGAAAATTCGCCGGAAACTGGGTAAACTTTAAACGTTCGTAACTTCTTCAATACTTAACGAAATTGAGTGATTCAAAAATGAAAATCATACTTCTCGACGAGACAAAGAGAATGGTACCTTTATTGACTGCTAACTCACCGTGTTTTGGCCTAAAAAACAGCTCGAAATTGGATAACCATTTTCGAGTTAGCCAATGTCAAGCCGTTTTCCGGCCAAACTACGGTGACTTAGCCATCAAGAAAAATACCATTCTCTTTGTCTCATCGAGAAGTATGATTTTCGTCTTTGAATCACTCGATTTCGTTGATTATTGAAGAAGTTATGAACGTTTAAAGTTTACCCAGTTTCCGGCGAATTTTCCAGTTTTTCAGCGGACCAGTCACATTTGAGGCTATTTTCCGGCCATCTCCGGCAACCATTGGGCTTCAAAATAGGTATAATCTTGTTCTACCCTTTCCTATCTTCATTTTGATATATTATGAGTCAAATTTGGTTAAAAAAGATTGAGTTACGAAGCTTAGAAAATTGCCCAAAGAGTTTTTAACGGAATGACCATTTGTGATGTGTTTGATCAATCTCAGGGACCATTTCTATTGATTTTGAATGTCAGGGACCAAAATGATGTATTTGATGAATGTCAGGGACCATTTGTGATATAAACCCTTGCAGCGTATGACGGCTACCGAGTTCCTATACGAGGATTGGAGCTGAAATACAATTTTACCCCTGCTTTTAACAGATTTCTAACAAAAATCTTACTTTTGGATTAAATTTGCTAGCGGTTTTAACCACAGAAGTTTAATTCTTAATTTTTTTACATTATGATGTCAGTGCTCTGTGATATCGAGGATGATTAATCCAATTTAGCCTTTTCTTGTTATGTGTCAACTCTGGCAGGCTTTGAGAGATGTGACGAAGGAAAGCTCAAAGGTAGAGAACAAATTAAACCAACATTAGCACAATTAGAACACAGCTTACAAATATAGCACTAACACAAATTCCTGTCCACTGTAACATAATAAATAATAATCATCAAGTCTCAGCCCAAATACAAAATTAAAATACAGCTTATAAAAATATAAAATACTAAGAGATTATATAGAATCTAAATCAGCCACAAAATTAAAATACAGCTTATAAAAATATAAAATACTAAGAGATTATATAGAATCTAAATCAGCCATCCAGTCTCAGCTCAATGAATTCACCCTTGCATACACTGCATCAGACTATCCGGATGAGAAAGAACTCGCCCATGAGTTCACCAACTCAAACTCGATTCATAGCCCATAGTGTTGTAACCAAGCTTTCTTCCCATGCTTTGTTTTCTTTTTTCAATCTAACAAACAACTTCTTCGCATAATCGAAACAAATGGTGGTCATTTCCAGAAGTTGCAGTAGTTTATAAAGATTCCTTAAGGATGTATTAACTTCCATATATTGCAATAACGCTTTCCTCTCACCCATTTTTCGGTGACGTTAGTGTGCATGGAGTCGTACCAAACCGTATCATGAAATTCAAATGTAGGAGTAATTTTCATAGCTTTAGGACGCATGTGTGGTAATGTGTTGTGGAGTGCATCCATGTTTGAATTCTAGCACAACATCTTTGTTATCACAATTCACAAACCATCAATATGTTGCTGTTTGTTTGATCAACACAAGACTCCACATTTGAAGCACTATGAGAGGCCAAAATACCCCTTGTGGAATCTGATTTGCAAACCCCATCTTGACGTAGACATGTTGAATTCTTCGGTGATACAAATTCAATTTTTTTGTCTTGAAAAAGTTTCTCGGCTGTCATTCTTCAGGTTCACTTCTTCATTATCAGCATATTCATAAAAAATCGGCGGTAAAATCCAATCAAAGAACCAACTATTTGATCAAACTTGAGTTCTTATCGCAATCAAATTCCATTTCACCGTTTTGAGGTTCTTCTGCTAGTGCAATGCCAAGTTTATCTTCCTTGCGCCTAATTTGATAATAAGAAGGCAATGAAAATTGATTTACTTCCAGGTCTGAGACTCGTGGTGCTGGTGCTTCAACCTCAAACTCAAATTCTTCAACGTCATCGGGTTTGTAATCTTCCGCACAGGCCCTCGGAACCTGAAGCCAGTGATGAAATCTCGGCATCCCAAACTTCCATAATTGATTTTTGTTCCTTGAGGTGAACGGTGTCATGGTTTGTAAAACCACCTCATTTCGGCCTCATGATAAGAATAGATGCGCCTTGGCCCACCAAGCTTCATATGAGCTTATTTGTTACAACACGTTCCTAATTTTAATGTATTTTAATTTTTAAAGATGTGAAATGATCAAAAGGCCCCTAGAAGGGTAGATATTGACTTTTTGTTGACCTTCCTGCTCGTGACGTATGAGGTGTTATCTTAGTCTATTCTTGTAACTAGGGCTGGAAAAAAATCCTGAACATCCCAAACCAAACCAAAAAAATCCCGATCCCAAACTGAAAACGTCCTGAACAGAAAATCTTGAATCATTAGATACCCGATCCCGAAAAATTCGGTACGGGATTCGCGATCACATTTGCTTTCATTCAGTAATCCCGAACTGAATTGAAACATTTATAAAATATATATTTAATTTTAAATAGGTTTAAGAATTATGTGGACCGTCGGATTAGTTGAGATTTAATCTCAACCGTCGAATCCAACTTAAGTTTTTCGGTCCTCTTGTCTCTGTCTCTCATTCTGATTCCCAGACACACACACACACACACACACACATTCTCGAATTCTCTCAACTCTCAACCCATCTCATCTCTCTCAGTCTCGACTTCACATTCGTCGAGGCGTCGTCGTCGTCATCCTAGAGTCGCTATAGAAAAAAGAGGCACCGTTGCTGTCAAAAGTAAGGAGGCGTCGTCGTCGAGTCTCTTTCTGCAGAAGTATGAAGGAGGCGCCATCGTTGTCATCCAAGAGTTGTCGGTGTCGTTGTCATCCAAGAGAGAAGATCTGAAAACTTCGATTCCGCATCGTATACTGAGTCCAATGGTTTCGATAGCCGCAACTCCTCTTCGGCGAGGAGCTCCAGGGAGCGGAAGGAACAAAGCAGTCATAGAAAAAGCAGTCGCCGCAATGACTGATGAGATTTTTGGGTTGATTTTGAAATATAAGGTTTTATTTCAATTTTTTTTTCTGGGTTGATTTCTAGGGTTTGTCAAGATTGGGGTTGAATCTGTTTTGATTGTTTCTTGATATGCAATTGGAAAAACTACTTTGTAAAGCAATTGTGATTTTTGAATAGATGAGTTTTGTATAATCCAATCCCAAACCGAAATACCGAGGAATCTCAAACTTCAGGAGTACCGAAATACCGAAATAGTTGAGTTTGAGCTTTTTGGTTCGGGATCCCGACCCGAACCATCCCTACTTGTAACACTTGTTGATATGAACGCCCGAGAACAAACACAACGGATTTTGGAGTTAAAATCAAGATTTAAAAGATTAAAGGTATTCTCTTAAATTCACGTAATGTTTGGATACTTATTTTACGCTGTTGGGTTTTAAGTCCACTGGGACCCACTCTCTCTTCTCCCTGTGCTTACATTCACTCTCTCTCCCAACTCATTCTCATTCTCTCTCTCCTGTTCTACACAGAGGAAGAGAACAGCGGAGCGCCGTTCTGCGGTGAACCAAGTCGCTAGACCACCACCATTTTCATCTCCTACTCAATCCCAACACAAGGACGACCTTTATTTACCTTAATTTGAAGCATAACCCTTTGGAAACTCGAGCTCCGACGAGGCCTCACTTCTACGGCAAAGGTAGGACTTCTAACCACCACCAACTTCCTTCTCATGTTGAGTAGTTTCAGTTTGATTTGTTGCATGGGTCGATTAGTTTTTTTGTTTTTTGTTTTATTATTATGTAGATTGGGGAAACTAAACTTTCTCCAGTTTCACCACAAAGGCCACGGAAAAATTTGGCAGAAATTTATTTTTGGGATAGATATAAATAGGGATTTTATATTGTCAATTTAAAATTTAGGTTTCCTTGTCCTTGTGAGCCAATGTCTAGTTTGATTTATTTTCTAATATTGCACAATTGTGTTCTTATAAATACCTCCTTGCAATGAAGAATAAAGTATTGAAATTACCATTTATTGTCAACTAAGGGTAGATCTGAAAAAAATTATCTACGTACTCTATATATATATAGACACACACAATATAGTTTCCTAAGAGCAAGTCCACCCGTTGCTCTTGCTCGGGGGACAGTGGAGACCAAGGGGCCTGAGGGCCGGTGGAGGACAGTCCAGCCGTGTGGAGCCCGAGCAGAGGTGGGAGCCCGAGCAGGGAGGGGGTGGGGAGCTGACGGGCCTGTTGCCCGAGCCCTTTGCAATATTTTATTTTATTTTTTTGTGTCAGAGAGACAGAGACAGAGAGAGAGACAGAGAGAGAGAGAGAGAGCGAGAGCGAGGGAGAAAGGGAGAGAGGGAGCTTGGGTGGGTCGTCGTCGCGGCCGGGGGGGGGGGGGGGTTGGGGTGTGTCGTCGCGGCGGGTCTGGTTTTGATGGATCTGGGTTCGGGAGGGAGCGGGAGCGAGAGAGAGAGAAGAGGAGTTGTAGTTGTAGTGAGAAAGAGGGAAGTGAGGGAGAAGGTGGAATGGGGTGGGGGCTGAGATAGTGATGGGGAAAGGGCTGCGGTGGTGATGGGAGGAGAAGGATGTGGGTCGGCCGGGGGGGGGAGTGGGGAATTTTTCTGGGTTTCTTTGTAGGGGTGGGTTGGGGGTTGGAGAGAGAGAGAGAGAGAGAGAGAGAGAGAGAGAGAGAGATATAAAATTATTAAAGAAAAAAATATTAATATTTTATAATTGGGTGATAAAAAAATATTAATATTTTAATTGTTTATTGCCTGGGGGAAGGGCTCCATGGGTGGAGATGCAAATGGTAATTACTGTTCATTTATGGCAGTTACTATTCATTTAAGGCAGTTACTGTTCATTAGGGTGGATTGCATAGTGAGTTGCCTGGGGGAAAGGTTCCATGGGTGAAGTTGCTCTAAAGTATCTTCAGTGAGGGGCTTTATATGCGATTGAAAAAATTGTGGATATAACCCATTTTAGAATTATGAGGAATCTATGTTGACTCTATAAAAGAATCTCTCCCCATAAGGGGTTATTTACTTTCGAACTCTATCTGAGAATATATATATTTATGTAGTAGTTTGATTACGCTAAAATAATTTTGTATTAACTTTTCTTAAGTTGATTTTTGGACATATTAGCTCAAAAAAAATTATGAACATTTCAACCTTAAAAACCAAGATCCATAAACCCTTTTAGCTCTTCAAACTGAAGGTCCATCAAGCTCTTGCTCTCACTCTTCTTCTTTCTTATCCTCCTCCTTTCAACTTTCTTCTGTGGTTCTTCTTCTGAATATATCTATTTCGGGTTTCTGATTTCCCTGGCTTCTTTTTTCGAAAAGAATTATGGAGAGCTTCGGTCTGTGGAGGACAGAGTCCTGCGAGAAAGTGGGACAGAGTCCGGCGAGAAAGTGCTTGTCCGTAAAAATTCTGGTTTTGATGGGTTTTCTCGATTTTCTTCTATTTCATGATATGCGTGTTCTTCGAAATTTGATGGGTTCGATGAAACCGGTTGTTTCTTGAAGATTCGGGGCTCGAATAAGAAAGAATCGTATAGCTCCATTAATGGCGAGGCAGCTGAAAAAAAATGGCGAGGTGGTTGAAAAAAAATCATATAGCTATAGCTCCATTACTTCGTCTGCTTCCATCAATGGCGAGGCGGCTGAAAAAAAATGGCATGAGAGAACTGGCTTGGAAGAAGAAACGGGGGAGAAGAAGGATTGAACTGGAAAGAAAGGAGAAGACTCCTATGCCACAATCACCATTTAATTCCAGCTTTTTTTAATTATTGGTTTATTAAATGATTTTTAATTTAAATTAAATTCTGATTAATTTAAATGATGTGGTTGTTTACATCAGATGCCACATAAGATAGGATATAAATGTGGTATAAAACATGGTAAGAATAACGTTACTGAAAACGTTAAGTTTCTTAAGAGAGGAAGAAAAGATGTGCACTCAACCTGATCTAGTTTTTACTAAGATGCGGGTGGGAAGCAAATAAAAGGAAAGCGAAAGAGTTAGAAAGGAAAAATAAAAAAGTGGGAGAAGACTTATCGCTATGTTGAATTGAGAGGTAACAGGTTTTGACTTTCCTTTCTTCCTTTTTTATTTTTTTCTGTCTTATAAGTTATAGTAGTTGTATCTATCAACAACACTTTCACACACTTCCATTGAATTTTGATGTTGTTATGGGATTGTACAGGTGCGTATTGCACTTAAATTATTGGATTTCAAGGTATTATATGTACGTCACATATCATCTGAAGTCGACATTTAAGTTGGAACGTGGCTTATATACTTGCTTAAGCGTGAAATGTCGTCTAATAATGACATGCGATGCCTTGCAGTATATTTGACAACTGAATAGTCCAATGTTCATGCATGAAATATATTAGTAGTAGCAGTAGAAAAATATAAACTTTGTACAGACTATTAAACCATGTTGATTTATGTGAAAAGTCTCACACGCCGCTGATCAAACAAAATAAATTACAACTTCAATTACTTTAACTTTTAATTGAATCAAGGTATTTTGTATAAAGTCTCCACACTCACAAATTATTGAAATATTCGGAAAAAATTAGGGGAGACCAAATTTTTTAAACCAAATGATATGATTGTTGATGATTGAATTGTTACTTAGGCGTTGATTAACGTGCTTATTTCCTATTAGTGACACATTATTTGGTTTGCAAATTTAGTTTAAAATTTGGTCACTTTAGCATTATCCAAAATATCTTGCATCGACTATATCTTTGAGAAAATAAGAATTTAAATATTCTAACCCCAGTCCAACTAATACCGAGACCTTTTGTGATGAAACCCTCACATGGCGGATTGTGCATGTAGTAATCAAGGAACAAAATGCCGATAATATCGCCGATATATCGTCGATATTATCGGTTTTTCGGGGGTTCGATATTTTTTTAAGTATCCAAAGGGTTTTCGTGATAATATCGCGACATTTTCGAAATTATCGCGATATTTTTTGAACTGGGCTACTCGGAGAAGAACGCCGGAGCTTCTACAGCTCCGGCCGACTGTAAAACAGGACGCTAGACTCCGATCTAGGTATGAAAATGAAATAGAAGACGAGATGAACGTTTTTATATATTCCGTTTGCCGTGAAACGGTCGGAGGTGTTCGGAAAGTTCGTCGACACCCACGGCCTCGCCGGAGATGGGTGTGTCGAGCCGATTTCATCCCAAAAACCTTGCAAAAACACGATTTCGCCGAGTTGCAGAGACGAGAAGGAGAGGGAGAAAGACGAGGTTGCTGATGAATGATGATGGGTGTGCGTGTGTGTATATGGGTCTCGGACCCTAGGTGCAGAGAGAAAGGAGAGACGGCGCCGACAAGGGAGCTCATCAGAGAAGAGTCTCAGAAGGAGGAAGAGAGAAGGTTCGAGAGAGAGAGGTCTCTGTGCTGTGCGTGTGTGTGGGAGATGGAGGAAGAGAGAAGGTTCGAGAGAGAGAGAGAGACTGTATGCGTGTGAGTGAGGTAAGGTCTGTCTGTGTGCGTGTGTGGTGGTGGGCCGGTGGCATGTCTGTGTGTGTGTGTGGTTGGGCTTGGGTCATGTCATCTGACTCACCTGACTGATTTTACAATTATTTTTGTACAATTTCAGACCAGCTGTAAGAGTTGCTGAAGAAGCACGTAATGAAGGGATAAATGTAGAAAGAGTATTAGCGGAGGAGGTGGGATCTGGCAGCGCTGACTCTTTCGAAGAACTTTTGAGCCCAAGACCAAGAAACACTGGAATTCCACCTTCTTCCAATCCTACACAAGCACAACATCCTGCTGATACTAATGATAGCTCTAGTACAAGATCAGGAGACTCACCTACCACCAGAGGTGGGAATGATGAAGGAGGTAGTGGAGCTGGAGGTAGTGGTGGATATGGAAACTATTATGGACCACCTCCCGGATTTATGAGCCCCTTCACTGGTGAGGCAAACTTCACGCATGCAACACAGGATGAGGACCATGGCAGTAGGCGGGCAGGACCAGGAATTGGTGCCATAGGGAAAGACTATACTCGTACAGAAAGAGGCAAGGGGACTTTGTCAAGTGAAGAAGGAAGTAGTAACTATGGTTATACTCCTAACCAACCATTTCCCTACCCTTCATATCCCATTCATGTTGGGATGGAATCGAGCGACTCATGGAAAGAATCCGACACTCAATCTTCAAATGATTTTGGTTATGGACAACGTCAACCAATCTCGGATCCATATGGGTGGCATGTTAACAATTACATGCAAAACTATTTTGGGGATTTATCATTTGATAACTACTCTTCACAATACACTCACTCTACACATAGAGATGATGAAGATAGTGAAAATTTTGAACCTCATAGGAACTCTATGTGGTACTAAGTCACTCATGTATCTTACCATGTAATGTATAAAGTGTAAAATATTGCACTAATTCATTATATATAAATGATTTTGGTGTGTTTAAACTTCTTTCATTAATTACTATATATTTTCTACACTCACAATGTTTGCCAGCTCGCTATATAATCAACTTGATAATGTTAAATCCATCATGCAATGCATTTCCTTCCAATTTTTTGTGATAAACTAATAGATAATTGACTAAATAAACATCCTACAAAGTTTCAATAAAAATTTCCAAGTTTTTCTTACAATTTCCGTGGTTTCCATGAAAATTTTATCGATATCGATATTATCCCGATATTTCCATCGATATTTCCGTGTTTTCGGACTACCGATATTTCCGATATTACCGATATTTAATACCTTGGTAGTAATAATAAGTTGGAGATAATATCGGTGTTGTTGTAAATGGACTTTTGGCCCATTTCTCAGATAATTTAACATTAATTACATGAGTGATTAAGTAGGGACAATATTAATGTGATTAATAGTAAACCACGACCCATCTCTCTTAAACTTAAAAAAACCTTAATCATCGTTCATGTACGGCAATGTTTGACAACTGAATAGTCCAATGTTCATGCATGAAATATATGAGTAGTAGCAGTAGAAAAATAGAAACTTTGTACATACTATTAAACCATGTTGATTATGTGAAAAGTCTCACACACCGCCGATCAAACAACATTAATTACAACTTCAATTACTTTAACTTTTAATTGAATCAAGATCTTTTGTATAAAGTCTCCACATCCATTAATTATTGAAATATTTAGATAAAATTAGGGAGATCAAATTTTTTAAACCTAAATTTGCAAATTAAATCATGTGGTTGTTGATGATTGGATTGTTACTTAAGCGTTGATTAACGTGTTTATTATCTATTGATGACACATCATTTGGTTTGCAAATTTGGTTGACAATTTTGGTTTTTTTAGCATTACCTAAAATATCTTGGATCGATTGTATCATTAAGAAAAAAGAGTTTAAATATTATAACCCCGCTCCAACTAATACAACAGCCTTTTGTGATAAAACTCTCACATGTCGGATTGTGAATGTGGTAATTAATAAGTTGGAGATAATATCGATATTGTTGTTGTTGAATATAAGCAGCTAGTAGTGATTGCCATGTCAGCAAGTGCCATATCAGCATAAGGTTGTTAGAATTTGAAGTGTCATGTCAGCAAGTGGTTAGAGAGTCTGTTAAGAGTTGGTTATCTCTGTAGCTTGGATACTAAGTCTCGGTAGGCCTATATAATAGATAATGCTATGCAATTGTAATTGATTATGATTCTATCAATACAAAAGATCATTTCTTTCTCACTCATTCTCTCTCTAGGGTTTCGTTTTGTTCTTTGAATGTTCTTCGAAATCTTTGAGTTTTCTGCATAATTTCTGAACTGTTATCATGGTATCATTCGCCGACGGTTTCGATCTTCGGGGTTTGTTTTTCTGCTGTGCTCGTCTCTGAATGTTGGTGGATTTGTTGCTACTTTCTTATGGGATTTTCTGATCAATAACTCAGGTTTCAAGTTTCGTTTCTCGTCTCTGCACTCCATCTGTTTGCTTTAATGTCGCAATGAAAAATTTTCTTGTATGCACGATTGTTTGTTAAGGCCGATAGCCAATTTCTGTAAGAATTTTGAAGGAATACAAAGGCCGATTGCCATTCCTCTTTTGATGAATTGTTAGTCCTTGATTGTGTAACACTTGGGTTCTCGATTTCTGCAAGATTGTGAAAGAATATAAAGGCCAATTGCCATTTCTTTATGTTGAATAATTGGTTCTTGATTGTTTGAGATTTGTACGCTTGCAAAAAAAGCCGATTGCCAAGAGGTGTATTGATTGCAACAAGTTAAAGTTTCTAATTGTTTGAAGTGTGTTAAGATTTTGTGTTCTTCAGTAGATATGGCGTCCAGTACTGTCAAGATAGAAAGTCTTCTGGGTATGATTACTGTGAAGTTATAAGACAATGACTTTGTCAAATGGAACTATCAGTTTCAATCAGTTCTTCGAGGATATGATCTTTTTTATTTCTTTGATAGGGAGTCACAGTGTCCGCCAAAGTTTTGTATTACAACTGAAGCTGGAGTGACAAAGAAAATTTCCACAGCTTACAAAGAATGGGTTAAGACTGATGTATCTCTGTTGAGTTTGCTCATTACCACTCTTTCCGATAAAGCCATAGATTATGTAATTGGCTGTAAAACTTCTCATGAAGCATGGAAATGTCTCAAAGAACGTTATGCATCTGTGTCTGTAGTAAAAATTAATCAACTTAAGACTGAGTTTCACACTATACAAAAAGGATCTGGTTAAGTGGATAAATATTTGTTACGATTGAAGGCCATTAAAGATCAGTTAGTGGCTGCAGGGGAGAAGGTCACGATAAAGACCATAATTCTTGCCCGAGAGACACCAATCTCGATGACAAATTTCAGGGCACAACTTCCAGAGACTAAGCAAGCATTGAGTCAAAAGTACACAGTTTGTCTCAATCCATTTCTGCAATGTATGTTCAAGGGAATGTCTCTCTTCCCTCACAGCGACAATATCAAAGTTATGAGAAGGGTGAAAGCTCGAACTCACAGAGGTCACAAGGAAATAATTTCAATGCTGGATATAGAGATGAGAGTTTCAGTGGAGGATCTGGTTATGGAAGTAATGGGGGCAAGAATGTTCAACATAATTTTTACCAAAGGCCAAATTATAACAATAAAAGAAATAATGGGGGAGGCAATGACAATTTCAGGTCTCATACTCACTTTGGAAACAGATTTGGCTCTTCTTACTTTCATGATAATGTGAAAGGTCCTCAGTTCAGTGGGTCCCAAAACCACTTTAGTAGAAGCAAGCAAGTTAACCATTGGTCTGGAAACACTAATTACAAGTTGGGTATATCTCCTGAGTGCCAGATATGTTCAAGAAGGGGCCACACAACACCTAACTGCTATTTTAGAACTGATAATGGCCAACCCTCTAGAGGATTTGTGGTTTGTCAGATTTGTGGTACGAAATGACATATAGCACTGGAATGCTTTCACATGAACAACTTTGCATATCAAGGTGCTCCACATTTTGCCTCAATTGCAGGAATGACTGCACAAGGCTCAAACACAGCAAATGGTACAAATGGTGTCCAGCATATTCCTGATTTTGCATCAGCTGATACTTGGGTAGTTAATACAGGTGCCACTCATCATATGACATCAAATTTAGATGTCTTGAACAATCTTGTTCCTTATAATGGTGATGCCAAAATAATTGTGGGTAGTGGAGAAGGTTTGCCAGTTTTAAACATTGGTTCTTCTATCATTCGAACTCCCCAACATGCTTTACTTTTGCATAATGTCTTACATGTGCCTAGGATTACTATGAATATATTATCTATCAAGAAATTATGTAGAGATAATGGATGTTGGTTCATTTGTGATGATCTGGTATTCTTTATACAGGACAAGGCAACTCGGATGGTGTTGTACCAAGGAAAGAGTGATGATGGGAAGCTGTTTCATATTCCAGTTACTGTGTTTTCAAAGTCTTTTGTGAAAAAGCTTGGAAGTAATGCTGCTTTTATTGGAAAGAAGACTAAGAGCTCGGTATGGCATAAGAGGTTGGGTCACCCTTCTAAAGAATTCTTACATAACATGATGAATGTTACTGAGATACTAGTTATAACAGATTCATATCCTTCCATATGCTCTGCGTGTATTCATGGCAAGATGAGTAGATTACCTGTTCCTGTAAAACAAGATAGATCTAGTGTTGTATTTGAGAAGATTTATTCAGATGTAAGGAGACCTTCACCAGTGAAGTCTATAGAAGGCTTTAGGTATTACATAAGTTTTGTTGATGACTGCTCCAGATTTGTATGGATATTCCCAATGAAAAATAAATCTGATGCTTTTCCAATATTTTGTAAATACTTTGCATTCATTGCTACACAATTTAATGTTATTGTCAAGTACTTTCAATCAGATGGTGGAGGTGAATATATGAGTACAAAATTTCATCAGTTCTTAGAGAATAAGGGAATTGTTCATCTCTCTTCTTGCCCACACACACCACAACAGAATGGCCTAGCTGAGAGAAAGCATAGGCATGTTGTAGAGACAACTATTAGTTTAATGTCTGATGCAAAACTGCCAACTCATTTTTGGTACCATAGTTGTGCTCATGCAGCTTTTCTAATAAATAGAATGCCTTGCAAAAACTTGGGTATGAAGTCTCCTTATCGGGTCTTGTTCAAATGCAATCCTAATATTCACTCATTCATAGTGTTTGGGACAGCTATCTGTCATCTTCATAGACCTTCTAATGAGCACAAATTCCAACCAAGGTCAATACAATGTGTATTTTTGGGATTTGCAATTGGTTATAAGGGAGTAGGCCTGGCAATCGTGTCGTGTCAGTCGTGTTCGTGTCGTTTTCGTGTAACACCTGCTATCTTAACGGGTCGTGTCGTGTCGCACCCGTTATCTTAACGGGTCCTTAACAGGTCGGGTCACTTTAGCCAACGGGTAAAGTGACCCGACCCGTTATGACCCGTTAAGAAAAATATATATTTTTTTTTAAATTTGCACATACCACACATTGTCACATAAATATAACTTCAAAACATTAAAACACATTTATCGTTTAAATATAAGTACTACATCTACACTCGAAAATAAGAGTTTAATAAAATTGTTAAATTAATATATATATATATATATATATATATAATTATTATAGTTTATTTATACTTTTATTAAGTATAACATAAGATTTTGTGGTATCCATCCACTATGTGTAAATATATTAAATTGAAGATCGAATTTATTAATTGTATTCATATAGGGTCAAGGAGTGTAGCTGTAAAAAATCATCAAAATCAGAGTTAAAATAACCGTTAAATCGTGATTTTTTGTTTATAACCGTCGAAAAATTTTGTCCAGTTACTTGATCTCTGAATGTTTGTTTTTTGCAATTTTTGGCGTATGCGATCTCGAAGCATATACAAACAAGTTTGACGGTTAAATCGTTGAAACTAGTTTTGTAGAATGCGTATCTCATCAAAATAATAGATTCACCAACACTTAAGAGTTTATTCATACTTTCATTAAGTATAACATAAGATTTTGTGGTATCCACTAGTGTAAATATTTTAAATTGAAGATCGAATTCATTCATTGTATTCATATAGGGTCAAGGAGTGTAGCTGTAAAAAATCATCAAAATCGGAGTTAAAATAACCGTTAAATCGTGATTTTTCGTTTATAACCATCGAAAAGTTTTGTCCCGTTACTTGATCTCTGAATGTTTGATTTTTGCAATTTTTGGCGTATGCGATCTCGAAGCATATACAAACAAGTTTGACGGTTGGATCGTTGAAACTAGTTTTGTAGAATGCGTATCTCATCAAAACAATATATTCACTAACACTTAAGAGTTTATTCATACTTTCATTAAGTATAACATAAGATTTTGTGGTATCCACTAGTGTAAATATTTTAAATTGAAGATCGAATTCATTCATTGTATTCATATAGGGTCAAGGAGTGTAGCTGTAAAAAATCATCAAAATCGGAGTTAAAATAACCGTTAAATCGTGATTTTTCGTTTATAACCATCGAAAAGTTTTGTCCCGTTACTTGATCTCTGAATGTTTGTTTTTTGTAATTTTTTGCTGATGCGATCTCGAAGCATATACAAACAAGTTTGACGGTTGGATCATTGAAATTAGTTTCGTATAATTCGTATCCCATAAAGTTGAATGGTGTGTGTGTGTGTGTATTTAGTATACTTGCGGGCCTTCTTTCTTCCTAACCCAGTGGATGTGTGTGCAAACATGGTTCCTCTGGGATCTGGGTTCGAAAGTTGGTGTCCATTAAGATGGTGAATGCGACGATGATGATGATCCACCAAGGAAAAATCTATTTATTTTGTACGTAATTATTATATTTCTTAGGAGTATAAAATTTAATTTAAAATCTAATACATATATATATATATATATAATTATTACAGTTCATATTTTGGGGGTATAATTATTCAAGTATATATAATTATTATAGTTAATTTAATATATATATATATATATATATTATAGTTTTTAGGGGTATAAAATTGTTAAATTAATATATATAATTTTTATAGTATTTTTTTAGGGTTATAAAATTATAAAATTAATATTCTGCTTATCGTGTTTCGTGTTACCCACGTGTATACCCGAACCAACCCGTTATCTTAACAGGTGCTTATCGGGTTACCCTGATAACGACCCGATTCGTTATCGTGTCGACCCGAACACCTGTTAATTTCGTGTCGTGTCGTGTCGTGTCTGGTTATCGGGTCGTGTCAGGAATTGCCAGGCCTATAAGGGAGTATTGTGCTATAACATTCAAACAAAGAAGTTTATCATCTCTAGATGTGTAATTCATGATGAAGATGTTTTTCCATTTAAGCAAGTATGTGAACCAAGGGAAATACATAAAAGTTTAGATTCTCCAGTGGTTGTTCAAATCAGTGTACCAAGAGGAGTGTCTCAGTATTCACGTGATAATCAAGTCGTGGTTCAAGACCAAAGAGATGTATCAGTGTCTGAAAGAAGTCATTTTCCATATATTAGTGACAGAAGCAGTCCACATGTTCATAACAGCGTTGCAACTCCAGAAAACAGTGACTCAGTTTTAAATCACAGTGATCAACATATAGCAGATTCATCTGCCAATAGCCTGCAGGTTTCTCATACAGATCATCACTCTTTCCCTCATTCTGGTACACCATCACTGTTGCATGTCCACTCCTCTACTTAACTTGAGGTAATTCTCCCAATTTCATCCACTTCTGAGCCATACATTTCTGCTTCTAATTCTACACATTCCATGACCACTAGATTGAAAAGTGGTGCTATTGACAGAAAAAATTATGCTGCTATGCTTGTCTCATTTCCTGAACTACAATCTTTACAAATTACCGAGGACATTTTTTTCACTGGTGGATATTCACTTGTATCTGAGATAACTAATATGAAAGAATCATCTTCTTTTCGACAAGCATCAACAATCTCACAATGGCAGCAAGCAATGCAGGAGGAGTATGACTCGTTAAGAGCTCAAGGGACTTGGATTATGGTTCCACCTCCAAAAGATAGAGATCTAGTTGGTAGCAAGTGAGTTTATAAGGTAAAGAAGAATCCAGATGATACATTCTCGCGATACAAAGCAAGACATGTTGCTCAGGGGGTTTTCTCAACAATGTGACATTGATTATATGGACACTTTTAGTCATGTTGTTCGACACACTACAGTACGGATTGTATTAGCGTTGGCTGCTATGAATCACTGGAATCTCAGACAACTAGACATTAAAAATGTCTTTCTTCATGGGGATTTACAAAAGGACATATACATGAAGCAGCCTCCAGGTTTTGTCGATGCCTCTCATCCCTCACATGCTTGCAAACTAATCAAATCACTATATGGATTGAAACAAGCTCTGAGAGCTTGGAATTCAAAATTCACCACCTATCTAGGGGCATTGGGATTCTGTGCCTCAGCTTCTGATACTAGCCTGTTTATGAAACATGATAAGTCTGATATAATCATTCTGTTGTTATATGTTGATGACATCATATTAACTGGCTCTAATTCTGAGAAGATACAAGGGGTGATTCAAAAGCTTTCTGCAGTGTTTGATTTAAAAGATATGGGTAGGCTTACATATTTTTTGGGACTCCAGATTCAATACAAGGAGAATAGAGATATTTTTGTAAATCAATCCAAATACATAAAGGATTTTATTCATAAAGCTGGTATGGAGACATGTAAACCAGCTCCTACTCCATGTAAACCACATCATCAATTGTTGGAATTAGAGGGCACTTTGATGGCAGATCCAAATTTGTATAGAAGTATAGTAGGCTCCCTGCAATATTTGACCTTTACCAGGCCAGACACTGCTTATGCTGTCAATCAGGGCCGGTCTAGAGTTTTTTGAGGCCCGGGGAGATGCCACAAAATGTGCCCTCATTTTATATAAGAAAATTATTTGTTTTCACACGTAAGACATCGATAAAATTATACTTAGAAAAAACACTTCAAACTTATAATTTAGAAACACAGAAAAAACTAATTTATTTTGTATCGTGAGAAGGAAACAAAAAAAAACTCCGGGTTTACAAGGAGATAGATATGAGTTTTGTTTTCCATCTGAACTTTTAAAGTGTTTTTGTATGAATCGTTATGTGTTTTTTCTTATTTACTAACCTTGTCAATATGGGACTAAAAAAATAATGATGTTTTTGAGTCTTTAGTTGATATGTATAAGTAATAAATGGGTACTAAATTAAACTTTTTTATAACACGTCATATGATTTGTAAATTTGGTCAATACATTACTCTTTGTTGAAGATTAGACTTGAATTGGAACAAATGTTTTAAAAATAACAACCCACATAGCTATTAGCTACTAATTAAAAATAAATTAACAACAACAAAAAAAATTCGTAAAAATTGTAAAGTAAATAAGCACACATGGTGTTTTGAACCCAAGACCTCCTCATTAATTTTAAACAACAAAACCACCCATTCTAGTTATATTTCTTTGTCATTGAACCAAATTATATTAATTTATACTCTTATGAAAACATATATAAATATATCGTCTTAATAATTTTGGTGCCTTGAATTATTTTGGGCCCTGGACGGTCGCCCTGCCCGCACTGGGCCTGGGCCGGCCCTGCTGTCAATACTGTCTGTCAATTTATGTCCTCACCTACTGAATTTCATTTTGGAGCTATGAAACGGATCCTCAGATATTTACAAGGAACAATAGATACTGGAGTTTTATATTCTGCAAACTCAATACCTCAATTTAATGCATTTTTAGACTCTAATTGGGCAGCTGATTCGAACACGAGGAGATCAATTACTGGATATGTTGTGTTCTTATGTGACAATCCTATCTCATGGCAATCAAAGAAGCAAATCTCAGTCTCTCGCAGTTCTACTAAGGCCGAATATAAAGCACTTGCTCACACGGTTGCTGATATAGTTTGGGTAAGAAATATACTGAAGGATTGGGGGGTTTTTCTCGATCATCCACCAAGCATACACTATGATAACATGTCTGCCATTTCCCTCAGTCTAATCCAGTGTTTCATTCCATAATCAAGCATATGGACACTGATTATCATTTTGTCAGGGAACGTGTACAACAAGGAGATTTGGAGGTTTTGTATGTTCCTACTGAAGATCAAACTACAGACATTCTAACAAAAGGATTACATAGTCCATCCTTTCTTAAACGCTTTTACATTCTCAAACTAAGAAAACCTAGTTGAGATTGAGGGGGGATGTTGAATATAAGCAGCTAGTAGTGAGTGTCATGTCAGCAAGTGCCATATCACCATAAGGTTGTTAGAATTTGGAGTGCCATGTCAGCATGTGGTTAGAGCGTCTGTTAAGAGTTGGTTATCTCTGTAGCTTGGATACTAAGTGATATGAGCATATTTATGCGACTTAGTTAGCTTGTTTTCTTGCATTTTTGTAGTTAGTTATTACTTATTATAGTGTTTAAAGTCATTTTGTGCAAATTCAGGTCCTAATGACAAAGTATGCAAAAAGAGGCAATTTGGAGCATTCTAGAGCTATTTTGGGCCAAGGATGGATAGCTTATGATTCAAGCAAGTTGGATGGACGAAATTGGAGTCAAAAGAGGCTAGGAATCAGCTAAAGAGATGGAGAAAATAAAGTCAAGATAAGAAGATAAGAAGTTAGCAAGAAATATGGAGCATTATCTCAAACATTATCCAAAACCTTATCTTATCTTATCCAAACTACCTTATCTCATCCTCACCTTATCTTTCCATATTTTCAGCCAAAAAAAAGGGGTTCTAGAAGCCCTAAAACCTGCTGGGAGAACATATCCTTTTCCCCTTTGGATTGTGAATGAAGTTGGCCTAATTTCTGAGGGATTTGGAGTCCAAATTCCACACTTACTTTCACTCCTTTTCCTACCTGAAATCTGCTCGAATTTCACCCTTTCCTTGGTGGTTTGGGGTGCCAAATCCTTCTCCAAAACACCTTGAAACCGTTCCTTTCTCTCCCTATAAATACACATACCTGCTGTGCACTTAAAATCATCCATCCCTCTCATAATTCACTCTACATTCAGACATCCATTCACCTCTCCATTCAACACACCAATCTGCCCATTGTGCCGCAATTGCAAGGAGAAGAAGGACCTAGTGCCGTGGCTGCATCCATACTTCTAGGTGTTTTCTATCCTTATACTTCAATGTTTAATTCAATTTTCTTGTGTGTAATTGTGAACATGAGAGGCTAAACTCGTTTTAGCTAGGGGCGATTTCAAAGCCATGATTATATATGTGACATGAATTGATTATCCAGTTATTATTTCATAAGTTGTGAATGTAATTTGCTTAACTGTTTGATTCAAAACTTATTCTTGTATGTGGGTTAAGGTGGCCAACTTAGTTTGCATGCATGAATTTGATGCTAGAATATAAGGGAATTGCATATAATGAACTTGTATTCATAAGTAGTAAAGGTTGCTAGTCACAATCGTGTTAAGTTAAATTCTAGGAAAACGTATATGCTGTCATGTTTTCCTCGTCAATGCTTATGGTTTTCAACGAACTTAATGACCTTTGAGTATGCTGTCATCAATAAGGATAATTTGGTTGGATGCATATTTCATCTAATTCAATGAACTTAGGAAAATCTGAAGATTAATTAGTGCAATTCACGGTTAATCTGGGGCATTGTCATTCATGATTTAGAAAGATAATAACTGAAGTTGATTTGTGTTGCATATGTTTCATGTGTGGAGAAGGGTTCCCTAGCTAGTCCATCATCCATTAAATCACCCAAATTCGTATTCAATTTGTTTTTTTTTTTTTTAAATCTGTTTGTTTTAGTTTAAATTCGTCCGAACCAATCCCCCTTTTATCTAATCTTGTTATTTGAGTCAAAACCTGTTTTCTTTTAGTCTTTTGAGTCAAGTTTTACCTTATTTTCGTCAAAATCACTTCTTGGGTCTAAAATTGAGTCTTTTTGGTCTTTTTAAGTTGTTTTGAGTCCCTTGAGTCTATTTAAACGTTTTCAAGTTTGTTTTTGTGTTTTTAAGTCTAATTTGTGTTGATTAGCAGCCCTAGTTAATCCCCGGCCTAGAACGATCCCTACTTGCATCATATACTACAATTGTCATAAATAGGGTTTAATTTGTGTGTTAAGTAATTTTCACATCACTAAGTCTCGGTAGGCTTATATAACAGATAATGCTACGCAATTGTAATTGATTCTGATTCTATCAATACAAAAGATCATTTCTTTCTCACTCGTTCTCTCTCTAGGGTTTCGTTTTGTTCTTTGAATGTTCATCAAAATCTTTGAGTTTTCTGCATAATTTTTGAACTGTTATCAGTTGTAAGTGAGCTTTTGGCTCTTCTCTCTGATAATTCGACATTAATTACATAAGTGATTAAGTGAGAACAATATTAATATGATTAATGGTGAATCACGACTCATCTCTCTTAAACTTAAAGAAAACCTTAATCATCATTCATGTACAGCGATGCTTGACAACTGAATAGTAATGTTCATGCATGAAATATATTAGTGGTAGCAGTAGAAAAATAGAAACTTTGTACATACTATTAAACCATGTTGATTTATGTGAAAAGTCTCACACACCACCGATCAAAAAAAATTAATTACAACTTCAATTACTATAAATTTTAATTGAATCAAGATCTTTTGTATAAAGTCTCCACACCCATTAATTATTGAAATATTTAGATAAAGTTAGAGAGATCAAATTTTTTAAATCTAAATTTGTAAATTAAATGATGTGGTTGTTGATGATTGGATTGTTACTTAAGCGTTGATTAACGTGCTTATTTTCTATTGATGACACATCATTGGGTTTGCAAATTTGGTTTAAACTTTTGGTCTCTTTAGCATTACCTAAAATATCTCGAATCGATTGTATCATTAAGAAAAAAGAGTTTAAATATCATAACCCCGCTCCAACTAATACAGCGGCATTTTGTGATAAAATTCTCACATGTCGGATTGTGAATGTGGTAATTAATAAGTTGGAGATAATATCGGTGTTATTGTAAGTGAGCTTTTGGCCCTTCTTTTTGATAATTCAACATTAATTACATAAGTGATTAAGTGAGAACAATATTAATATGATAAATGGTGAATCACGACTCATCTCTCTTAAACTTAAGAAAACCTTAATCATCATTCATGTACAGCGATGTTTGACAACTGAATAGTAATGTTCATGCATGACATATATTAGTGGTAGCAGTAGAAAAATAGAAACTTTGTACAGACTATTAAACCATGTTGATTTATGTGAAAAGTCTCACACCACTAGTACAAAAAACACTTTGCGCGACATAGTTACCTGGGTCACGCAAAGTCAAAAATCGTTGCCTAAGGGTTTGCGTGACGCAACCTTCGTCGGGCGCTAACCGTCGCGCTAAGTATAAGGAAGATGAAGATCTACAATTAAACTAGGTTTAATACATTTCTATATACATCCTTGGCCTCCTCACGGTAGAGTTTGCGCAACGCAGAAACACCTGCGTCGTGCAAAGAGGGTTTGCGTGACGGAGGATGAGTCGCGCAAAGAGGGTTTGCGCGACGCATGATGGGTCACGCAAACCATCTTTGCGCGACCCAATGTGAGTAGCGCAAAGAGGGTTTGCACGACGGAGGATGGGTCGCGCAAATGTGGTTTGCGCGACGTAGGATGGGTCGCGCAAACCCTTTTTGCGCGACTTAGGTGGTTCGTCGCGCAACGTTTTGCGCAACGTAGGTAGTGGGTCGCGCAACACTTTGCACGACGCGCGTTCTAAGTGGGGGTTCAATATTTATTTTTTTTAATTTTTGATAAATATTGTAATTAAATTCAAAAAATAATTAATTGATCAAGAAAAAGTATTTAATTATATAAAATATATAGAAATGTATGTGCAAGATATCCAAACAAAAAAGAAAAAACTACAAGTAAACTAGGTTTAATACATCAAGCTACTGGGTATCGGCAGGGCGAGGTGGCTCTGAGGTCGAAGGTGGAGCAAAATGAGGTGCTGGTAGTGAGATTTGGAGGCCAGACGTCTGTATAGCTTGCATAAGGTCTCTCATCGTTCCAACATAGCTCTTCAGCTCCTCGCCCTGGGCCGTCAGCTGCGCCCTCATCTGCTCGCCTTGGGCCTTTAGGGTTGTCACTTCTTCCTTCAATGCATCAACCTCTACTGTGTTCAACCTGGAAGAAGAGGCACCCGTCTCACGAATTTGCGCTTTCCCCATACCCCGAGCAACCTTGCCATGACGACGACCTAAGTTCTGATCCAGGACATCAGTCATGATCTGAAAATCTACATCATCGGGTACCATGACGTCCTCAATCGGAATCTCCGGGGGAAGCTGCGATGTTGCTTCTTGGAGAACAACACTGCTCTTTTCCACCATAGTAGCCTATAATAGTAAAGAAAAAACATATAATGTTTAATAACAAAATATAAATAATATTTGAACGATTCATTCATATAAGAATAATAATAATTACATATACTTACATATAACTGCTCAGGGATCTCTTTACCAGGTCGAACATAAACGTCCTTGAACATGTCGATCACTGGGAACTTAGAACCCTCCTGAAGGAAAAAAACATTAAGAAAATTTTATGAATCAATAATAATAAATAAATTGTATAAAATTTCAAAGTTAATATACATTTACCTCACGCCGTGCCTCAACCCTATACGAAAAGGGCTTCGAGCCGGAATGGTGGAGAAGTGTCTTTGACTCACGAGCTTTTTGGGTGGCAATAGATTTCTTCTGTTAAACACACAATATAGATGTTAGTGCAATTATTTGAAATAAATTAATTAAAAAAAGCTTAAAAAATAACTAAAACAATAATAAATTATTATTAAAATATTATGTACATACCACAAATTTTGGGTCCGTAAAATGTTTACAAAGCCACTCCCAATCCTCTGGCCGGTTCTTCAACTCACCTGGAACATGTAGGCGAGCAATCTTCGGATCATCCCAATTCTTAAAATATGTGTGAAAATTGCTCTTCCAATTTTTGTACCGAGTTGCTAAAGTCTCCTCTAAGTAGGCATTGACCTCGGAGGATATGTCCTCAAGATCATAAATGAACTACGAATATGAAAAACAATAAAATACTAGTAAGAAATTTATTAATATTAGGATAATATATTTTGGTTTTTAATATTTGTAAACAAAATTAAAAAAATGATAAAGGCTAAAAATTAATATACTAACTGACAACGCTTCTCGCACCAGTTTCTTCGTCTCCTCGGGAATGTCTGCCCAACACTCCCACTGAAAAGGACAATGGTCTCGAATAACAACACCACAACTACCAGCAACGAAGCTATGCTGTTGTGAGGTAGCCGCTCTCTGATGTCGTGGGTCATACACAATCTTGATCTTGGCGGAGTTCTGTCGTGCGCTCTCTGCCTGCTTCACCATTCGACTAGGCCCCCTAGTGTTTTTTTTAGCTGGCCAAAAATACTTAAATGGTGAATACCCAAAGCTTAAATTTGTAAAAAAAAAAAGCGACATAACCTCCCCTAATAGTATAGCATTTCCCAAAACCTTAATAACATTAATTCACAACCAACAACACATTTTCACAATCTAGCAAATTTTCACCATCATAAAAAAAATTAGTTTTAAAATGAAAAAAAAATAAAATACAAACGTAGTGAGAATTAGAAAAAACTACCTGGCTGGGAGGCCTCACCCTCGACTCTGGATGCCGAGGAAGTGTGATCAGAAGGCTTCGGCTCACGGCGGCGCCGATGAGGCCGCCGTGCATTGAGTTGCTCAACCGACACTGATGACGTCGATGAGATGGGCACCTGGGACGTCGTAGGAGTGGCCTCAGCAGGGGGTGTAGGCTCCCCAATCAATGGAGCACTCACGGCTTAAGGAGAAGATGCTGATAATGTGGGAGGCGCATTGGTCACACTCCGACGACGAGTGATCAAATGCGACATCTATACACTGTTTGAACCATAAAAATATAACATTACAAACTAATCATTTCTTGCATTTGAAACTAGCAGAAGACATTTATTCCAACACATTCATAATATCATATTTGGAGCGGATAAAAAAAATGGCAAGAATATAAAGAGACAATAACAAGTGGATAGCCAACGGGTCCAAAACCTCAAGTCAATGATGCATTTGCCACAGTAAATTAAACATGCTTGACGAGTATCAACACTGTTCATTTCACATATGTGTGTGTGTGTATGTAAGTATGTGTGTATGTATGTATGTATGTATGTATGTGGGTTGGCTTTTGAACATTGATCATGACTCAATTCCCCATGCTCCCACCTACGGTCCTACTTATATCCTAATTAATCCCCAGTTCCAGCAGTCAGAAAATTAAAGATAAAGTCATTGTGAATATGAAGGAGATGAAAGAGAATAACTGCTTACAAAGAAAAAAACAGAAAGCAAATTTGTTGCCCATAACTTCACAATAACAAGAAGCCCACCAAAAAGCTTAATAGAACACAGACCACCATGCCAAGAATTTCAAGGCAAAATATTTGAGCAAAAGGTATATATTTAAATGGTCAAAGGTGAGGATAAAGTGAATCACATGGTAAAAGTGAATAACAATACATGAAGCAATCAACATGCTAATCCCCAACAACATTTCCAAGTTAATCACAAGAAATCCAAATCAAAACACAGAAACAATTGTCATGGCCCAATCCAAGGTTGGTGACAGCCAGAGGAAAATGTCTAGAAAGCACATAAAACATTAGTTCTCTAGAAATCTTTAACACACCAAGTTCTGAAAAACTAAGTTTTACTTGTCAATTTAACATGCATTGGAAATAAATCATTTAATGGTGAAAGAAATCTGAGGACATAGTAACGTTGGTGTTCAAGGAAAACTATAAAACTTGAACTGTGGAATATCACATGAATCTTTACTAACGCAATACCAACTTTTCTTTAATTACTAAGGGTTAAAAATTTTAAAAATGAGAATAAAGCAAAGGTGATTTGTATCCGAAATTTCAAACATGACGGTCTCCCCTGTTTATATCCCTTGGCATGACAAAAACACCAAATAAGGGAAGGAAAACAATAATACAGAGATCTAACGCAATACTTCTAATTAAATACTTCTCTTCTAACATTTTTTTTATTACACACCTCACCCTTATCTTGGTTAATTACATGTGTTATTTCCTTCCAAGACTTTGAAGATGTCCACTGTAAAGCAATATGATAAAAAAAACTGACACCAACACTTTGTGATGGTGTTTTTGTTAGATATCGAAATAGTAATGAAGCCATAAAATGTGCACATACAAAAACTGAACAATGTCTTATAGCTTAGCCAATACTTACATTTTCAGGGTTTGTTTCTAAAATTCTGTGAATCAAGGATTTTGCTCCCACTGGAAACCAAGACGGGCATGTGAAGTCTGCTTTCTCAATCTGCAGAAATTAAACAATAGTGACTAGTATTAACATCCTACTTCGACATCCTTGTGGAAAACTAGTCAACAGACGAGGCAAAGTATTGAGTTGCGACAGAAACTAGATGATTAAAGACAACATTCATTTCAAAATTTCAAAGCAGCATTCATTTCAAAATTTTAAAACAGCATTCATTTCAAAATTTCAAAACAGCATTCATTTCAAAACCCCCAATTATAGATATAACATTCCTAACCCTAAAACCCCCAATTCCTAATTTAATTTCCCAAAATCTTCAAATTAAGACAGTAAAGCTAGAATCTGAACTTAGAAAGAAGAAAAATAAACAATTAATCTTAAGTCTATACCTGTTGTGCAGACGACAGAGGATGAGACGGGCATGCAGATGAGGATGAGTGAGAGGGAAGAGAGAGACCGAGTGAGCGAGAGGGAGAGAGAGGGTGATATGAGCCAGAGGGAGGGAGAGAGACCCGAAAGAAAGAGAGAGGGTGATATGAGCGAGACACCTGCGTTTCAGATTTGAGCGAGAGGGAGGGAGAGAGACACCTGCATTTCAGATATGAGCGCAGGGAGGGAGGGAGACCGAGTGAGACGAGAGAAAGAAAGAGAGGGAGATTTGGGGGTCGAAGATTGGGGGTTCGAAGATTTGGGGGGGGTTCAAGATTTGGAGGGTTTCAGAAATAAAGAGGGAAAGAAAGAAGGAGTGGTTCCAGTATGGGTTCGAAGAAGACGGAAAGAAAGAGGGAGAATTGAAAAAAAAAAGCGCCCTTTTAACGGTTATTTTGACTCCGATGTTGATGATTTTTTATAGCTACACTCCTTGACCTTATATGAATACAACGAACTCATTCGATCGTCAATTTAAAATATTTACACAATTGGAAAAAAACGGTAAACCAGTCTTTGTTTGGCGCCAAAACTTTGCGCGACGAAGCCCTAGGTCGCGCAAAGCCACTTTGCGCGACGTATTGGTTCTTGCGTCGCGCAAAGTTGCGTTGCGCAAAGTATGTTTGCGCGACGTTTGCTGTTTGGGGTCGCGCAAACCATGTTTGCGCGACGAAAATTGGTCCGTCGCACAAACAGGTTTTTCTACTAGTGCACACCGCCGATCAAACAAAATATATTACACCTTCAATTACTTTAACTTTTAATTGAATCAAGGCCTTTTGTGTAAAGTCTCCACACCCATTAATTATTGAAATATTTAGATAAAGTTAGGAAAACCAAATTTTTTAAATTAAAGTTTGCAAATCAAATGATGTGGTTGTTGACGATTGGATTGTTACTTAAGCGTTGATTAACGTGCTTATTTCTTATTGGTGACACATCATTTTGTTTGCAAATTTGGTTTAAAATTTTGGTCTCCTTAGCATTATCTAAAATATCTCGCATATGTATCTTTGAGAAAAAAAAAGAGTTTAAATATCTTAACCCCACTCTAACTAATACCGATGCATTTTGTGATAAAACATCCAAATGTCAGATTGTGCATGTGGTAATTAACAAGTTGGAGATAGTATCAATGTTGTTGTAAGTGGGCTTTTGGCCCGTCTCTTTAATAATTAGACATTAATTACATGAGTGATTAAGTGTGGACAATATTATTGTGATTAGTGGTAACCACGACTTATCTCTCTTAAACTTCAAAAAACCTTAATCATCGTTCATGTACGGCGATGTTTGGTTCTTGAGCAAATGAAATGTTAGGTAGATCAAAATTTTAAACTATATGATGTGTCACTAATAGGAAAGAAGCACGTTAATAACATTTAGTAATAATCTAATCATCAACAGACACATCATTTGGTTTAAAATTTTGATCTTCCTAGCATTACCCGCAAATCGTTTACAAGAATTAGTTTGTTCTGTTTTTCTTACAATAATTGTAGGAATTTCTTACAACAATTTTTATAGTACTATAAAATTAAGAGTCACCTTTTGAAATAATTTGCAGTATTTAATTAAATTGTTGAGCTATCAAACTAAAAAAGAGATAGGTTTTAGTGCTTATTAGAAGAGTAATGCTAAGTAGATCAACTTTTTACATTACATTTATAAAGATGTGTCAGCAATAAAAAATAAGCACGTTAATCAATACTTAAGTAATAATTATATCATCAATAATCACATCATATAATTTACAAAATATATGTTAAATAGATGATCCCTCTAACATTACCCTTATTAGAAAGGTTGTGTTTAAGATGACTACATGGTGCACTTATATAAGGATGATAAATAATCAAATAAGTTATGGCTAAGAAATAATCAAATTGTCTTGTTTGGACATAATACTCTACAGACGGATCCATATTTTTCCTTAGCAGAGTTTAATTTCCTCACGGTTGAAAGGGAAGAATCTCACCAATGACATAGCTAGTGCTACATCTTGTTAATACTGAACCAACTAAGATATAACACAGAAATTGAGGAAAAGTAAAACCTATTATTCAGTTCCATATATAATCTACACATTCATAAGATGCATCCGTGCCTAAAAGTGTCTCTTTCTTTCTTATTTTTTTCTTATTTCATATAACAAATTTTCACTGCAAGGAAACTAGAGGCGTAGGCAATGCTTAAAGGATGATGTGGCGATTCACAGTTAGATTCTATTTTTTTTTTTTTTGAAGGATAGTTAGATTCTTTTTTAAAATTATTAAAATGAAATTCAACTATTAACATCACATATGATACTTTTATTTTCTTAAATTTATTAAAAATGTTCTTTTTGCATGCACTGGGTATGAGATGATGTTGTAACCAAGGGCAAAGCTACATGGGGGCATGGAGGGGCAGTCACCCCTTTTCTCGCTTGAAATCATGAGTAGAAGCGGGGGTTCCGTCCCTCTGATCCCGTTGTAAGCGATATGTTGGTTTGTTTTTCTGGGTTTCATTGCTGCCATGCGGCTCTATTGCACAAAGTTCTATTTTTTTTTCTTTTCTTAAAAACAGGCGAAACGATGTCGTTTAGACCCTGATAAAAAAAATTCCCTTTAATGAAACCATGTCATTTTAGTTATTGAGATAAAATAAATAAATAAATTTTATAGGGGGACCACATGTCCCCTGTTGCCTTCGCTCTTCCCCACCATGTTCCATTTACTCCTTTCCCACTTTGAAAACCAATCAGAGAGGATGACACACCCCGACCGAGATCGAGGCATGCTGGCCGTCACGTGAGGTGACGTAGCCATATGCATAGTGCGGAAGCGTTTAAGATAATGAGAAACACGAATAAACAAAAATCGAAAACTAGATGTGTTAACACATTCAGAGCATGAATTCTAGGTGCAGTCGAACCTAAAGAATAATTATACAAAGTATCCTAACATGGATCCTACAAGAGTGAAGGTCTGTCAGAATCACTGCTGCTGCCTCGGGTGCCACCAACAATGCTAGCTAATACCTGGAGGGGCGCAAAAACAAAAGCGTGAGTGGGCAAAAACAAATCTTTTCGAAAACCTTTTCAAAATACTATCTTTCTAACCCCTCACCGTAAAACCTGTATACTTTCCCAGAAAAATAATAGTAGTATATAAACATATACTCTAACCCGTCTGAAACATCAACATACTAATATGCCAATAAATCATGAATATATTATACCAGGCTGCTAATTCATGATTATGTCAAAAATTCCAACATATATGCCATACTAATGCCATTAACTCATGAATATTCCAACGATTCACTGATATGCTATGCCATGTTACTAGTTCATGAATATATCAATAAGTCCGACGTATGCCAAATCATGCCAACATATGCCAAAACATCCATCAACTCATAAATATGCCAACGAAACCAACATATATGCCATAACACACCATCAACTCATAAAATAAGTACCATAGGCGAAATAAACTCCTCAACAATAATATCATGTCCACCGTGTGATCAGCACGGATGGACCATAGCTCATACTCAATCTCAACACATCTCATCATCATCTGTATATCCTGCACACATGTCGAACCCACTCAAGGTGGTCTATACGACAAGACTAGGTGTAATAAAGTACGCTCAAGTGCTACAATCACGTGAAGACTATGCGAATAAGTCGCGGGTCACCTACGAGTCGAACCCACTGAAAGTGGTCTATACGACAGGACTATGCACCTGACTTGGATCCAAGGTGAGCGTGTGGTGCGGGAGGTGAACAACACGTGAAAGACTATGCCCTGGCCCTGGGCGGGAGCACTAACACCGGGGTGCAGGTTATGAGCTATCAACACATCTCAACTTCTCGTCAATCTAGTCCTAATTCACTTATTCAACACACAGAGGCTTACCTGAACTTACCTTGGCGTCCACAGCACCAACAATCATGCGCATACAATACCATGATGCAAGGCACTCCGTAATGCATAATGCGTGATGCATGCTAAAACTTAATGCATAACCCATTCCTAATGCAAGCTCATTTCATAAAGCACAATCATTTCATCATGCAATTTCGCTATCTTAAGCATATTCCCTTCATTATGCAAACCCACTTCATGAAGCATAAGTCAGATGCAACTTAATATCACGAACAATAGTGGAAACATGAGGAGATAATTCCTCAAAACGTAATATATTGCGGGCCGCCCAAATAGAATAACAACCTGCGCCAATCATCCCCCACCACAAAACTTGAACTTGAGAGCCAAAACCAAGTTCAAGAGGATAGGAAAAAACACTTAAAATGTCATAAAAAATTATGTCCACCTAAAACCAATGGAAACATGAATACCAAATTTGGCGAGAATAATTACAACAGAAAAAGAGGTGAGAAGTGTCTCAATTTCCGAGCGATAGAATGAGCATATATACGCCAAAGAAAATCCTCGATCTTGCAAAAGAATATTGATGACAAGCTTACCATGCATATACTTCCATAAAATAATTGAATTACGAAGACGGTAGCAAGAACACCAAACCCAATTAAATTACGAGGATGGTAGCAAGAACGCCAGACCCTATTACCCAAATAACCAGAGGTTATTTACCTCTTTTAAAATCATAAGCCGAGTAAGTGTTAAATGACCATTAGTAGTATCATTCCAAACCAATAAGTCATCCACTCCAGGATCCATAGGCAAAGTAATAGAGAGCGATTTATTCCATATTGAGTGCATCCGATTATGGAGGAAAGCAGGTTGACACCAGTGGCCATTATATATAAAATGAGAAACTTTAGATTTTAATGACTTTCGCATAGACATGGGAATATCCAAAGCATCTGCAATGGGCTCAGTTAACCAAATTGCATGCCAAAAAGAAACTTTGTGACCGGTACCAATAATCCAATGAGATCTAGAGACAATATCCCCAAAAAGAGGGCACAACCCAGGCCATATGGAGGAACATTTACAAGACAAACAAGGCAGTCCCAATCAATTAATAAAGCAGCCTCGAAAAAAAATTGCAACCATAGAGGAGGTGGTCAAAATGTCCCAAAAATTCTTAAGAAAAAAAAATTGTTTAAAGAAGCAAAATTACGAATACGAAGACCCCATTCACTATAAGGAACACAACACTTTTTCCAAGAGACTGTAGAAAACTGTCGCCAATCCGCAAAACCAGTCTAAATAAAATTACAAGCCCAAGAACCTACTTAAGCTAGAATAGAAGCAGGCCATGAATAAATTGAAAAACTATGAGGTAACATACTGACTACCACAAATTTAACCAGTGTGAGACGACCAGCCATAGATAGAGAGTGACCATTCCAATGTGACATACGTTGCCTCACCTTATCAGCTAGAGGCTGGAAAAAGAACGCTTAGGTCTTCCACGAAAAAGAGAAACACCTAAATAAGTGAAAGGCAACTCACCACGAGAATTCCCCAACCAAGAAACAATTAAAGAATGACGTGGCAGAGCATATTTTCTGATGTAACACGAGTTAACACCGTACACATCCATGAAAGCAATAAGGTTTTGTAAACTTCTCTTATCACCTCTACAAAACACAAGGATATCATCAGCAAAAAGAACATGTGATGGAGCCACTACCCCACGAGGAGAGGAAATAGAATTAGTACGGCCTGAAATTACGAAGTTCAAGGATTCCTCTCCTAAGAACCTCTTCAGCAGGATAAAAAAGAAGAGGAGAAAGTGGATCCCCCTGACGAACCCCTCGTGAACAACCAAACAAGCTAATTAGAGATCCATTAAAAATAATAGACAAACGTGCTGAGGCAAGAATAACATCAATCCACTTGACAAACATTGCATGAAACCCAAAAGCTGATAAAACATTTGTGAGAAAACTGCAGCTTAACGTATCAAGGGCCTTAGCCACATCAAATTTAGTGGCCACATTCCCAACGTAATTCCTATTATCAAGCAAATTAATACATTCTGAAGCTAATAAGATACAATCTGATATATTCCTGTCTTTGAGAAAAGCAAACTGGTTTGGCAAAATAATTTTGGCAGCAATAGGAGCAAGATGACTAACAAGTATCTTGGTAATAATTTTAAAAGAAAAATTAGCCAAAGCAATTGGACGGAACTGGGAGATAATATTAGCCTCTGGTGATTTCAGAATCAGAGCCACAAAATTAGAATTGAGATTAGGGAGAATATAACCAGACAAAAAACGAGCGAACTGCTCTCACAACATCAACACCAACAAAATCCCAAGCTGCACGAAAAAAATGCCCACCAAAACTATTAGGATCCATGGAAAATGATGTGGAACGAACTTCATCAACGGTAGGGACAACTAGTAATGAATCATTTTCAGAGGCAGAAACCATAGGAGAAATCAACCTTGAAACCATACCTGTATTAGTAGTGGAGCCATCATTAAAGAAAGCAGTAGAAAAATGATCGACAACATGAGATCGCAAAGAATCAACATTTTCCACCAAGTTCGAAGCAATTTGCAAAGAGGAAATAAAATTACGAGTGCGATGAATTTTAGCAATCTTATGAAAGTAACTCATATTTTGATCCCTATCTTGTAACCATTTTAAACAAGCCTTATCACTCTAAAATTTTTCCTGAACAATTAAAGCATGAGAGAGATGAGAATGCGCTCGTAACTTAACCTCATGCCGAAAGTAGAACTGTCAAGCTAAATAAATTCTAATGCATTGGCATTCCAAGCAGAGTCGACTGCGGTGTTAACATTACTGAAAACATTAGAATTCCAAGCTTTTGGAAGAGGCTTCAATAATTTAAGCTTTGATTGCAAACATAGATTGGACACCCAAAAACCTGGAAAGAACCCCAAGCCTCCTTTACAAAATTGATAAAATTCGGGTGGTCCAACCAAACACGCTAAAACCGAAAAGATGTGGGAAATTGTTTAACGTATTATTGAAAAGAGACTAAAAGTGGATTATGGTCTGAAGAATGACGTGCAAGAGTTGAGCAATTAGTAACTGGCCAGGTGCCATACCAATAGGTAGAACACAAACAATGATCAAGAAGAATTTCAATGTGCGAAGAAATACCACGATCATTAGTCCATGTAAAAGGGGAGCCTTTAGTGTCAACCGGTAAAAGACCACACATATCAACCGTTGCCTAAAATTCCTCGCAAGAAGAACGTCGTGGTAGAATGCCACCAATTTTTTCATGCGCACACAAAACAACATTAAAATCTCCCAAAATAAGGTGAGGTTCAGCAAACATAGAACAATTATGAGCAAGTGAAAAGCCAAAGAGAACAGCGTTCCACCACAGTAGTAGCCCGCATAAACAAAGGAAATACCATGCGTAATACCATTCACATTAAAATGAACAAAAGCATGTTGATTAGAGGCACAAACTACCTTATGAGAAGAGACTTACACTGAATAAAAAATCCATAAGTTAGGTTGCTGAAGGCCACGATCATTAACCCATAGTAAAGTCATACCAAGTGACCTCCAAAAGTAAGGACGAACCCGGTTGAGAGGAACAAATGGCTCGGCAATACAAATAATATATGGAGAATATTTACAGACAACACTACGAAGAGCTCAGTGTGTTAGACAATTGCCAACGCTCCTAATATTCCAATAAAGCACTTTCATTGAGTAATTTTTTTAGAAGCAGTCCTAGCCCGTGTCTCGATGGTCTCAGGACGCGAATCACCATTAAGAAGTTTTTTTCCGTAAAAGTTGCTTCTGTTATTTCGAAAGAACTATAGTCATGTCGGTATCATCAATATCTTTCCCAGAAGTGGACGCACTAACGGCATTTGAAGATACCTCTGATTTCGCCATATCAAACCAAGATGTAACATGTTGAAGATCCCTTTGTGCCCTTGAAGTAACCAAGTTCACCAGACTAGGCGAAATGATAATCTCATTAGCACAAGCATAGGTATTTTCAAACCCTGGAGGAGGGCCAACAGGTTCCACAGCAATAGAAAGTAAATCTGAATTTTCAACCACTTTGCTAGAATAAAAACCCAAATTATTAGTAGTTGGTTTATCAGAAACCAAGATAGACGAGGGACCTAGAGTGGTTTGTTGATGAGGAACTTGTACAGGTGAAATATCATCATCACTAATATCAGTTACTATACCATCCATTTTCGTAATATCCATAGAAGGCAAAGCGACATCATGAGAAACAACCACATCTTCATTTATTTGTTGGACAAATACATCATTATGAGAAATAACTACATTCGTATTTTTTTCCAATTCATGATTGATAGCTCCATCTATAACCTGATCTGCCATAGCGACAACATCAAACTTACCATTGTTAACATTAGGAGTTTTCGTATCGTGAATCAGACGATACTCCTGTCGAACACGGCTTTTGGATATAGCTTTTGATCTGCCTGTTCTGTTGGGGGAACGTACCCTTACGTGCATATCGGCAATTAACAAACAAGTGACCGACCACACCACAATGGCTACATTTAGGTGGCAAGTTTTCATCAATAATATCCATTGGAAACCCATGACTATCCCGTTCAACCATGATAGAATGAGGGAGATCGCATGCTAGGTCCACATCCACCAAAACCCTTGCATGATATCCATACAATCGCTCTTTTGTTGCTCTATCCAATTGTAATGGAGTGCCTACCCCACGAGCAAATTACATTAAATGTTGTGGATGCCAATATTCTTGGTTGAGTCCATAAATTTTAATCCAGACTTGAGCACGAGTCTGGGGTAGAGTGTTCCCTGGTTTGAAATCAGGCTTCCATTGAGAGAGACGAAATAACTCATTAGTCAGAGTGCAAGTACATCCTCCCCACACACGTCGCATATCATCTTTGGTATTGAAAAGGATGTAAAAAAAAAACCCTTACCCAATGGTACAAGACACCATGAGGTAACTGGACGCCATAATGCAGCCAATGATGATTTCAAGGCTTCAGTTTTAACCGGAGTGGAACCCTTTTTGAGCAGAAGACAGCTAATAAGATTTGTTTTGAATGATTGCAACTGATTTTGATAGAGATCCTCACCAATCTTGACAAGGTTTTATCTCGACGTACCAAAGGAACAAGAAGCTGACTGAGGTGCTGTTTGGGCCCGATTTTACACTATCGGTCTGAGCAATCGAGACCGTAGAATGAGTAAAATTCTGAGTCATTGGATTGGAAGAAGGTGAGATAATTGATTATTATTGAGAAAAATTATTTCTACAAGTGTGGAGATAATTAAGAATTCCAAAAGATTGAATGTTATCGGATTGGAAGATCAAAGATAAGTTTTTGATATCAAATTGCATGCACTTGGTACAGATAGTTTTTGAAGTTCTTCAAACGCATTAGGAGACCCAAACCAGCCGTTATTTCGCAATATTGGGATTTTATCCTAATGCATGTTTTTTGGGTTGGTTCTGTGCACGTGGCTTAAGTGTCGTGCGGATATACGTGCTCAGATGAGGTGTTCTGTTTTGCATGTGTGCGTGTGGTTGGAGGAAAAGCATGTGGCATGCATGGCTGCACACGGGCAAATCGGTGGTGATTAGCTTTGGCCTATCATGAGATAAGGAAATGGCCACGTGGAATGCATCCAGAAGATAAGAAGGGTAAAACATGGGCTTTTTGAATAATGGTGATAATACCGAAGCAAAGTCAGGTGATGATGGCTTTCTGTCATTTGCTAAAGGGTAGGCTCTCGCTTATCTAGTTTGAGTTGAAGTCAAATTCTACACTATCGTGAAGCTGCGCCACACGATGTTTGCTTCTATAAATACCAAGCGGCATACGACTAAAAGGCCTTTCTCCAACTCAACACACAAACAGCCCTGCGCAAACCCTCGCTCTAAGCGAAACCTCTCAAACACTTTGAGATTTTTATTTTCTTTTTCCGCCGACACATCTTCAGTTTGGATAAACAGCACTGTGGAGGCAACCGGTAAACATCTTCAGTTTGGATAAACAACACTGTTGTTGTAGAATCAGCCGACCGCGGAGCACCTTCAGTTTGGATAAACAGCACTGCGTCGAGGCCGACTGGTTATCTATCCAAGTCTCGGTCGAGAAGGATTTTCGAATCCTTATTGGCAGAGGTCATCTCATCAGCCTTCTCGGCGAAGTGAGGTGTTACAGGTTACTACATTCGGCACATTGAAAGCCAAATTTGATATTGAACTTCGCAGAACTAGCAGCCTTGTCTTTAGGCTCTAGAACCCAAAGGCCGAGGCGTGTTCCTTCCTCGGCCGCAGTCGCAAGATTCAGAAGTCAGCAGCGCGCTCAACGCCACATCCACATATTTTACTCCCCGGCCGAGCTCGGCCGACGAGTTGGCACGCCCCACACACCAACCGAAGGACGTAGTTAGCTCATTAGTTACTCGGCCTGCGCGCCACGTGGGCTTGGTAGTTTTTAGGGTCAACAGGTGCACGGTTGATTCCACCGAATCAGAGGGAATGGAGGCAAAGTCTGAGCTTTGGAAACAGGATTTGGAGGAGACGGAACTTTCTGCACGTAGCCAAGAAAGACCAAGGGCAAATTGTCATGGTGAATTCAATCCAACAAAGATCGTACCATAAATCAATGACAGAGACGCCAGTGGAACCAACAAGGAAGACGACAACGGTAGAATCTCAGAGCAAACCAAGATGAATCAAATCGTCCACACCTTCCAGAACAAACTAGATCGTCCCTCAAATTGTTTGACACCAGGAGAGACATCAGACGTCGTTGCCGCCGACGCCGACTCCGCAGCCACAGAACCCTAAGGAAGTGAGTGCTGGTGGCCTTTTTTTTCCAATTTAAGTGCAATACACACCCGTAAAGTCCCAAAACAACATCAAAATTCAATCGAAATGTGTAATCGAATCTCACATTGCAACAAACATGTGAAATTGATAGACATAACTACTACAACTTATAAGACAAAAAAAAAAAACAGTCAAAACCTGTTACCTCTCAATTCAACATATCGATTAGCATGTCAAGATTTCAAAAATCGGTCTAGACTCGCTACTAATCAAAATGAAATCTCAACTTAACAACTTACATATTTTAGCAGATGTTACGTTTTATCACAAAAGACCTCGGTGCAATTGGCAATGAACTCATTCAATATAAGTAATAATTTATGCTAAAAAATGTTAACTACATTGCAAAAGATGAAAGATTGGTACAGTCTATTGAAGAAGATGGTAGAGAGAGAAAAAGAGAGAGATTGTAGAGGAAAATGAAGCTCTCGATCAATTGATTGATATTTCTAATACAATAGTTCTAGCTATATATACAAACACATTTTACAACCTAACAAACTTCTAACAAAGCTAACAACTCAATACATCAAATGATGTCATTTGTCCATTGCATCCAACATACCGAATAGTGACATGTACATGCCACTTAATAAAAAAGACGTAGAATATTCATCCTCTGATGATTAATTACATCAATTAAGTGTCTCTTCTTCTTCACAAAATTATTCATTAATGATGCTTCACATGAAAAGGCTAGCTTTCCGGATTTCCATTCTAGAATGATGATGATACAGCAATCGCCTGGAGGCCGGAGAACAACTCCTGCGGTTTAGAGAACATTACCATGTGATCAGCACCATTTATCACCTGCACTTCATTCGGCGGATTTTCATCGATCATCCACCTCTGCCATTTCTCCGGTATTAAGATCTTGGTCGCACACAATAAACACTTTACGAACCTCAACAAGGATTATGCTAGTTTTACATCCTGTTAATTAATTAGTAAATCACCAACCAAGAAAGAAAAGAGAAAATGAACAATATTGTTAGCCAACCAATTGAAATATAAAGCTCACATGCATGATCGAAAGGATGGTTACATGTACAAGAGGAAACTGATTTCTGCACATCCTTCTATGCATAGGTAAAAAATGTGTGCTGAAATCATTTCTCGATATAAAATTGACACAGGCATATGATCAGTTTATACGTTTATTTGTTTATTTTTTTTTGTTAAGACACTACCTCGGGTGGCGAGAGCTGGTACAAAAGTAACGACATGATCTTAGGCCCAAATATTGCCGGAGTTGAAGGATTGTTGGGTCCGTTATCAAATCTATGGTAATAGTCCATCAAAACCACACCAGCAAACATCTGAACAATATATATTTTCAAGGATATTAGTTGTTAGCATTCACCAGATATGTCAACTGAGACGCGCGCTTCGAGTTCATATTAGACGTACTAGTACTTCTCTATTATATAAGGGTAATTGAAAGTAGGACTAGGCATGAAAGCGGTGGCGAAAACGGCCGCCAATATTTTCTCAGGAAACATCTCCATGGCAATAGATATTGTTGAAATACTTGTATTGGAGCTTGAAGTTCAACAATGGTGGTTTAGAGAGAGAGAAAAAATCGAAGTGCTAGAGAGAGAAAGGAAATTCTTTTCTGATATATTTCTTCCTACTTAGTTACAATGAATGCATGAACCCCTATTTATAGTAATTACATTACTTACACACTAAGCAACCAACACTCAACATTCTTTAACAACCCTAACTGATTCTTAACAACCTATCAACATTTATCGGCTAATCTACTGCCAAGTGTCACCTTCCTGATTGCTCTTGATTGCTAATGGACTGATCTCGACCGTCTATATCTTTACATCCCCCTCAATCACATGTTTGGTTGAACCAAGCATGAGATTGGAACAATGATGTTGAAACAATGAAATGGACAGACCCTTGGTAAGAATGTCAGCAAACTGTTCTTTGGAAGACACATGATGCACTGCCAAATCTCCTCGAATGACACGTTCCCGAACAAAATGATAGTCAATTTCAATGTGCTTAACCCGGGAATGAAACACTGGATTAGAGGATAGAGCTATAGCCGATATGTTATCGCAACACAGCACCGGATGAGCTAAAGGAACCTGTAAGTCACACAAGAGTTGTCGAATCCATGCCAATTTTGCAGCAGTGATAGCTAATGCTCTATATTCTGCTTCAGTGGAAGACCGAGATACAGTGTGTTGTTTCTTGGAACCCATGATATAGGACTAGAGCCTAGGTAAACAATGTAACCCAAGGTGGACTGACGATCATTGGGATCTCTTGCCCAATCAGCATCACTGTATGCTTGTAAAGACACCTTGCCAGACTGAAAATGTATCCCATAATCAATAGTTCCGCTGAGGTAGCGAAGAATACGTTTGACTGCAACAACATGTGTGTCCATTGGTGAATGCATAAACTGACAACATTGATCTACTGCAAACGCGATATCAGGTCGAGTAAACATCAAATACTGCAATGCACCAACTATACTTCTGTACTGTTCTGGACTGTGATATAGGGTTCCTTCTTCTTTGAGTAACCTATGAGATGGAAGACAAAGAGTGGCACATGGCTTTGCATTCTGCATATCAACTTTGGCCAATAGATCCTTGATATATTTCGACTGAGAAACAAATAACCCAGAAGACTGATATTGAATTTGTAACCCTAGAAATTAATGAAGTTGTCCTAAGTCTTTCATATCAAATTGCTGAGTTAAAGCTGTGATTACAGCAGATATATCACTTGAACTACTCCCAGTCAATAATATATCATCAACATACAATAACAACACCACAATGCCATGATCAGTGCGTTTAACAAATAGAGAAGGATCTGCAAGAGACTGTGTGAAACCCAATCCTAGTAAGAAACTGGTAAACTTCTCATTCAAGGCTCGTGGAGCCTGTTTCAAACCATATAAAGACTTCTTTAGCTTGCAAACAAAATGAGAAAGATGAATAGGACTAAAGAAACCTGAAGGATGAGCCATATATACTTTTTCATGCAATTCCCCATGCAGAAATGCATTCTTGACGTCTAATTGCCTTAAACTCCAATTAAACTGAGCTGCAAGTGCAAAAATTAACCTCATTGTGGTTGGCTTGACCACATGACTAAAAGTTTCAGTATAGTCAATCCCCTCCTCTTGACTATATCCCTTGGCGACTAATCGGGCCTTGTATCTGGAAACAGACCCATCAGGGTTCTTCTTTACTTTATACACCCATTTACAGCCAACAAGATTCTTACCACTTCGAAGAGGAACAAGATCCCAAGTGTGTTGAGTATTGAGAGCACTGATCTCATCTTGCATTGCTGCTTGCCATTCTGGTATCTTACTAGCAGCTTTGTAAGTGGTTGGTTCAACAATAGAACTTGCAGGAGAAATAACACTAGCTGAAAAAGCTTTCTTCTTAATAATCCCACTCTTAGACCTAGTAACAATCAGTCCATCAGCAATCAGGAGCAATCAAGAAGGTGACACTTGGCGGTAGATTAGTCGATAAATGTTGATAGCTTGTTAAGAATTAGTTAGGGTTGTTAAATAATGTTGAGTGTTGGTTGCTTAGTGTGTAAGTAATGTAATTACTATAAATAGGGTTTCATGCATTCATTGTAACTAAGTAAGAAGAAATATATCAGAAAAGAATTTCATTTCTCTCTCTAGCTCTTCGATTTTTTTTTCCTCTTTCTCTAAACCACCATTGTTGAACTTCAAGCTTCAATACAAGTATTTCAACATGGTATCATTGCCGCGACCGTTTTCTTTTCTTCGACCTGCTCATCTCTGCTTCCACGTTCGTTTCTTTTGCTGCTAGTATGGTATGTGGTTTGCTCTTTCTGCTGATAAGAACACAAGGTATATACAAGTTTTCGCTCGATTTCGACTTCTTCATTAGTGCACATCAGATGTTTGTTGAAATGTATGTGCTATCTCTTTTGTGATATTTTTCCTCATGAACAAGAATTAAAACAAGATCTTCGATCAAAACCCTAATTTCTGGAAGAAATTGTATCTGTTATTCTTTTCTGCTTACAAGATTTGAGTCAACATGGTGACTGCTGCCCAGCTACAAATTGTGCAATCTCCAATTACAAGCTTAATTTCTAATGTGTCTACGTCTATGACTGTCAAATTAGATGCTACAAATTACTTAGTTTGGCATTATCAAATGCAATTGCTGCTTGAAAGCCATGGAATTCTTGGTTTTGTGGATGGTTCTCGCAAATGTCCAACTCGTTTTGTTAATGATTGCAATGTTGAGGGGATAGAAACTGAAGCGTATCAAGTCCGGAAAATGCATGATAGTGTTGTCATGCAACTCATCATTGTTACTCTATCTATTACTGGTATGTCCTGTATCATTAGATGTACTAATGCACATGAAATGTGGATAAATCTTAAAGATCGTTTCTCAACTGTTACAAAAGCCAGTATCTTTCAATTGAAAACTGAGCTTCAGAATATTAAAAAGGGATTCGAATCCATATCTCAGTATTTGCAACGAGTTAAGGATGCTCGTGATCATTTGGATGCTGCTGGGGTGCCTTTTGATGATGATGATATTGTTATTATAGCCATTAAAGGATTGCCATCAGAGTGTAATACTTTCCGAATGGTTATTCGAGGGAGAGATAATGTCATTTCATTGAAAGATTTTCGAGCTCAATTACTTGCAGAATAGGCTACTCTTGAAAATTCCCAGTTGACTAGCTCCTTTATACCTGCTATGCTAGCTCAAGGTGATAGTTCCAAAGGCAAGGGTTTTTTGCTTGAAGAGAGTTCATCTCATTTGCCTGATTCTCATATTCCATCTCAGTATCAGCTTGGTAGTTCTTCACATTCCAATGGTAATTCTGCCAGTTATCATAATAGGGGTCATAACTCTGGAGGATATAAGGGTTCTAATTTTCGAGGCAGGAATAGGGGCAGGAATAACTATGGCAGTCCAAGGTTTTCTGGCACTACTGTTAATACCAGCCCAAGTGTTCTTGGTCTTGCAAGGCCTCATATCTCCACATGCTTTGGGCATAGTACTGATGTTCCAACGTGTCAAATCTGCAACAAGAGAGGGCATATTGCTTCTGACTGCTTTCAGAGGCACTCATCCACTACAGTGTCTTCCTCTCCCATGCAATGCCAAATCTGTTGGAAGTTTGGGCACTCAACTATACAATGCTATCACTGGGCAAATTTCTCATATCAAGGCAGGTCTCCTCCATCAAATCTCTCGGCTATGCATGTCAATTATCGACCTTCTGCTCCACAAGACCAATTCTGAATAGCTGACACTGGCGCAACCTCTCAAATGACTTCAGACTTGGTTAATCTCAATTTGGCATCACCTTTTACAGGCACTGATACTATCACCACGGCTAGTGGTTCAGGTTTGCCAATTTCTCATACTGGTTCTTCAACTTTAAAAGTGCCTGCTTCAATTTTAGAATTGAAAGAAATATTGCATGTGCCCAAGTTGTCTCAGCACTTGTTATCAGTGCATCAGTTATGTAAGGATAATCACTATAGGTTTATCTGTGATGAGTTTTGTTTCTGGATTCAGGACATGATCACAGGGATAATTCTACTCTAAGGGCTGTGTAGAGTTGGACTGTACCCCATTCCATTTCATGCATCTTCATCCATTGTCAAGAAAGCATATAAAGCACCTCACTTACCTGTCCAACATCACTGCCTTATTGGTCATCAAGTCAATTCATCTTTGTGGCACAACAGATTAGGACACCCTTCTAATGTTGTCACTGCAATAATGTTGAACCAATCTCAGATTCTTTTCTTAGTAGATCAATCTAGGCAAGTTTGTGTGTCTTGTTTAGAAGGAAAGATTACAAAACTACCATTTCCTTTTCCTGCAAATAAAAGTGTAAAATCCCTAGAAGTCATTCACAATGATGTGTGGGACCTTCTCCTGCATTGTCTGTTGATGGATACAAGTTTTATGTTACTTTTATAGATGAATGTACCAGGTTTACCTGGATCTTTCCATTAATGAATAAAAGTGAGGTGTTTCAAACATTTGTGCAATTTCATGCCTTTTTACTTACTCAATTTTTTGCTGCCATTAAATTTTTTCAAAGTGATGGTGGTGGTGAGTATTGTAGCAACAAATTCACTCAATTTTTGTTGAACAAAGGCATCATACATCATAAATCTTGCCTTTATACACCTGAACAAAATGGATTAGCTGAAAGAAAACATAGGCACATTATTGAAACTGCCCTCACTCTACTGCACACTTCCAAACTTCCTTCAAAATTCTGGTTTCATGCCTGTGCAACTTCAGTGTATCTAATCAAAAGGATGCCATGTCATACCTTGTCTATGAAATCACCCTATGCTTGTCTGTTTGGCACAAATCCTTCCTTAATACAATTGAAAACTTTTGGGTGTAGCTGTTATCCTTTATTAACACCATACAATACAAATAAACTTTAACCAAAAACTGCACACTGTATCTTTCTGGGGTATGCAGGTCAATACAAAGGTTATATTTGCTTTCAACCACACACAGGAAGATTTTATGTATCTCCACATGTTCTTTTTGATGAAAATACCTTCCCCTACATCACCTTAGTCTCCAAACCTGCATTATCACAGTCTATGTCACATCACAGTTCTCCTCCACCTGTTCCTTTAGTCACACATATGAATACAGTGATCCCACAACCTCACTCATCTCCAATATTACCATCATCACACACACATGTCTCATCACCATCTGCATCACTTAACTCATCAACCCCTCGAGCCCCAGAATCTGTTGGTGAACCTCTTCGAGCTTCAGAGTCTTTGAATGATCACACTTCAGCCCCATAGTTGTTCCTTATCCCACCACACCCCACCATCTCTTCTACTGCCTCAGAATCCTTATCTACATCTCCAGCATCTACAACAACTACACATTCCACTATCCCTGTGGATCCTGATTTTCAACCTGAAAACCTCACAGTCATGCTTCCAATACCTTCAGTTAGTCTTCATCCGATATAGACTAGGTCTAAGAGTGAGATTATTAAGAAGAAAGCTTTTTCAGCTAGTGTTAGTTCTCCTACAAGTTCTATTGTTGAACCAACCACTTACAAAGCTGCTAGTAAGATACCAGAATGGCAAGCAGCAATGCAAGATGAGATCAGTGGTCTCAATACTCAACCTGGCTCTGATACCATGTTGAAATACTTGTATTGGAGCTTGAAGTTCAACAATGGTGGTTTAGAGAGAGAGAGAGAAAAAACCGAAGAGCAAGAGAGAGAAAGGAAATTCTTTTCTGATATATTTCTTCTTACTTAGTTACAATGAATGCATGAACCCCTATTTATAGTAATTACATTACTTACACACTAAGCAACCAACACTCAACATTCTTTAACAACCCTAACTGATTCTTAACAACCTATCAACATTTATCGACTAATCTACCGCCAAGTGTCACCTTCCTGATTGCTCCTGATTGTTGATGGACCGATCTCGACCGTCTATATCTTTACAGATATGACGGGCCCACCGAAGCTGTGGCCTACCAGGATAACGCTCTCCTCTGGTGGGAGACTCTCCATGAATTTGATCAATGGCTCAACATAATCCTTGAAGGTCTGTACATATTTAATATTTTACCTCCTTTGGGTGGATCCCACATGCTGCTAGGTCAAGGGCTGTGACATCGTAACCTGCAGAGGTTAGTAAAGCTGATAACTTATACCAGCACCATGCCCCGTGACAGGCTCAGTGAATCAGCACAAAATGTTTCTTATTGGCATCTGGGTTTGGGGATGAGGAAGACATGTTTCTTAACTATTTTAGCTTCTCTTTCCTTGGCATAGCTGCATTTGGTCTAGGCTTGCTTTTATATTCATGAAATCCTTCATTTGATCACTCTATCTGCATTTTGTCTTTCTATTACGTTTGTAGTCGTGAAAATATATGTATTCTTAATTAAAAAGACTAAGATTAAGTTTAGTATATTCGATGATAGCAATTCTGTAAAAGTCAGTGAATAAGTCAAATCAACATTGCGTTTGGGTAAATAAATATAAGATTACCCAAAATGACGGAAGTTTATTTTTATAGAGCTTGTGAATTTTATTGTTTGGCTAACTTAAAAGAACAATGAAATTTAATGCAATGTGTTTATAGAGTCATTAATATATAAATGAGAGACTGTAGTTAATTTGACAAAAAAAAAAATTGTAGTTAGGAGATATGCTAGTAATGGTGGTAGTGACTGGGGTGTGGATAGTGGTGGCGATGGTGATAGCGGCGGGTGGTGGTAGTGTGGCGGCAACAGTGGTATGTGGTGATGACATATGGTGGTGGTGGCAACTCTTGGTTGAGTTTTTTTATTTTTTATTGTTAAACTCTTACTCATAAAAATTTGGAGATAATAATTATTTACATGGAATTTAAACTTGAAAATTAGATGTCTCAAACTCTAATTTTTATCCACTCCAAAATTCTAAATTTCTATATTTATAAATTCAAGTAAAAAAAATATGATTCATGCCAATTTATAGATTCTTACTTTTGTCTAAATTCTCAATTTATTTTTCTCATTCAATAAGGAAAATTATTCAGGTTTTGGTGGATGTATTGATAGCATTAGAAATCTAACAATATTTCCCACTCTAAGTTGCCCGTAGTATTCTTTTCAAACATTATATTCTTTGGTTTTATTAGATTTTTAATCTTACACAGTACATAATATATATATAAAATTCTTTGATTTCGTCTAGTTTGTTTAGCTTGATCAAAATAAACGCCATTTATATAATAAAATGCCGTCGAGCGCCAGTAGTGACGTTTGTATACTAGTACCGCAAAAGTGCTCTGACTATTATTGGTTTAAACGCCTACGTACAGCCGTCTAGGGCAGATGCCGTTCTTTAGTTGTCTTAACCCAACGTTGTTTACAGGAACCATTTTGTTCTGATTTTCTTACTATGAAATTAAGTGATTCCTTTTGAATTATTATACGGTAGTTAATTAAGTTGTTGAGCTATCAAACTTGATGAGGACAAACCAAGGGTCTTGAAGGGACGAGAGATAAGAGCAAGTCTAGCCGTGGACATAGCTCGGGGGACAGGGGAGAGGAAAGGGCCCGAGTCCCGGTGGAGTGAGGTCCAGCCGTGTGGAGCCCGAGTGCAGGTGGGAGCCCGAGCGAAGGGGGGGTGGGGAATCGACGGGCCTGTGGCCCGAGGCCCTAACAATTTTTTATTTTTTTTGTGTCAGGCGTGTGCCCCTCACTCGCGAGTGGGGGCGCGTCGCCCGACCGGATTTCAGAAAATCTGGCGCGGCAGCAGAGATTCGTCAGTGACCGTTGGGAAGCCACGTGGCTTCCCACGGTCCGTTCGATCAAAATTCGTTTAAATTTCAGCCGTCCGATCCCAAAAAAAAAATCTGATTTGAAATTAAAAAAAAAAAGAAAAAACAGTTTAATAATTAAGAAAAGTTACCGTTGTGACACGTGGCACAATCTGGAGTGTTGGAATTCAAATTTTTTTAAATCCAACGGCAGAGATTAATTATTTGAATAAAAATTAAAAAAAATGTAAAAAATCTACACAAAAATCTGAAATAATTTGTAAAAAATTCTTTTTACTTTTCTATAAATACCACTTCTTCTCTGGCCATTCTTGCTTCGTCATCTCTCCTTGTACGCTCCTCATACTCTTCCATCTCATTTTGGGCTATCTGAAGGTTGAACATTCCTTCAGATTGGTTAAACAATTCTTCCTCTTGCTGATCGAGTTCCCACATCATCCTTGATGAAGAAGAAGACATTGTAAAAGGATGGATGGTGAAGAAGAAGCAGAAACTATGAATAATGAGATAGAGATGTTGAGAAAATTGGTGTGAGATTTGTGAGGATGAAGGGTGGATTATATGGACGATTCAGAAAGGATTGGATTGTAGATAGGGCCACGTGGCATGCCGTCATTCGTTAAAAATCTGATCGAAATCTATCCTCAAAGATTCTGAAAAGATAACGACACGTGGCACGATCGTATTGGATAAAAATCTTATCGAAATCGATCTCCAATAATTATCTTCTCGGATAATGACACGTGGCGCAATTTCGAACGAGTTAAAATCTGATCGAAATCTATCGTCAAAGATTCTGAAAAGATAACGACATGTGGCACGATCGTATTGGATAAAAATCTTATCGAAATCCTTTGCTAAATAATTGTTTTTTTGGATAAAATGACACGTGGCGCAACGAGAACGATTTAAAAATTCTTATCTGAAATTACAAATAATTTTATTTTGTATTATTTAAACAAACAAAAAAAACTAATATTTTAATTGCCTATTGCCAGGGGGAGGGCTCCATGGGTGGAGATGCAAATGGCAATTACTGTTCATTAATGGTAGTTACTATTCATTTAAGGCAGTTACTGTTCAATATGGTGGATTGAATAGTGGATTGCCAGGGGGGAAGGCTCCATGGGTGGAGTTGCTCTAAGAACTTGGGATTCACTCAACTAAGAGCAACGAAACTCACTCGATGTCATTAATTGTAAATTAACTCAACATTCTCTTCTTAGATTAATTTTTAAAAATTAACTAATTGACTGTATTTTGAAGGCATATGGAGCCCTTTAAATAGAGAGATACCGTACAAAGATATGATAGATTGTTAATAGTAGGGGATAGTTGGTAGGCAACCCAATTAAAACAAAAAAAACAAAAAAAACTAAAACAAAACAAAAACAAAAAAAAACATAAATTTGAAAGATGGGAAGCCACCACAAGCCAGAGCTAAACGCAGGGACCATGTTTATAGTAGTGCGTCATGCCTCTTGAACCAAAGTTCATGGACACGTAATTATTGGTAGTTAAAAAAAAACTCTCATTTATTCATTTGCATTTGGTACTATGGTGCATGCAACGCAGGCTAGCATGCCTGAATTAATCATGTCCATTCATGTCTTTATGCATATTTCTCAGCAATATTTTGGAGATGGAAGAACAACTCCACAGGTTTAGAGAGCATGACCAAGTGATCAGAACCGATTATCACTTTCACTTCATTTGGGGGATTGTTATTGATCATGTAATTTTGCACATCCAACACTATTGCCCGGTCTTGGGCGGACACAATGAATACTCTACGAACTGATCCATAATTCTCCTCCGTGAGTTTTATTAGATCATAATTATATAAAGGAGAAAATCTCACCAATGATAACGCTAGAGTTAAATCCTGTCCATTACAAACATAAAACAAAAAAATATTAGCTAACCAATATTGGAAAGCCCCAACTTATATTTGGAAACTATTAGCGGTCTCCTATTACACTACACTTTATCTTTCTGGTGTGTGTTAATTAAGAGAACACGATGGGGATCCTATATACTGCAATAGAAACACTTTAATTAAGTTTAAGACTTACCTGTTGTGGTGAGAGCTGCAAAAAACTTGTCGCCAAGACCTTAGGCCCAAAGAGAAGGGAGGTTGCAGGGTTGTTGGTCCCGTTATCATATCTAAATTGAGAGTCCATAAAATCAAATCTTTTGGTAACCTATACATTTTTTAACAAAATTATTTGTTAGTTAATTAAAAAAAAGGGCTACAAATTAAAAAATAAAGACAAATTCAATATATCAAATGTAACGTTTCCAACACTAAATGAAAATATTTGAAAAAAATTAAATAATTTTTAATTATAACATTTAAAAATGTTAGCATTTAAATATTTTATTATTGAAATAATGACGTGGATAAATTTCAAAGGACGCTGATAAAAAATGAAAAAGAAATAAATCAATATAATAAAAATAATGAGTGAAGAGACCTTGATTTCTCCTAATATATGAGTAATCTCTTAACTCCTAATCATTACAATTACTTGTTCATCTATGACATCTCATTTGAAAGGAATAAAAAAATCTAAATTGACTGATGAGATCAGGAGAGCATGTGCGAGTATAAAAATGAGCATCTTGCTTCTTGTTAATTAAAAGATTGGCAAACAACGGGTTCAACAAAAGTATCAGTTAATCTCTATCAGCCAATCCCAATATCAAACACTCTTAAAAGTTCAACATAGTATGTGTGGAATGAGATGAAAAAAAACAAGAATGTTAAGGCACAAACCAGCAAAATATTCCGAGCTAGAAAAAGTATTGTATGAGTGGGTCTCTCCAATATCAAAAGAAAGTGAATATGACTAGAGAAATGATCCTAAGTATGTATTATGAATTTTATATGTTATTTCTTTCATGTATTTTATTAATATTATTGACCCGAGTTGGGACCAGAAGATTTTATTATTAACCAAGGTTATTATTTTAGAGAATAATCAGTTTATCGAGATTTCTGTATATAGCATAACTTTTAGTATATATGAAATTCATTACCTCTGCAAATATAGTTGAGTAATTGAGAGTAGGACCAGACATGACAGCTGTAACATATACCGCAGCAGCAATTTTCTGAGGGAACCTCTCCATGAAAATAGATATGACGGCTCCACCCAAGCTATGAGCCACAAGGATAACCTTTTCATTTGGTGGTAGAGACACCATGACCTTAGTCAAAGGGTCGACGTATTCCGATAACGAAGGGAGTTGCTCAACCTGGATCGGGTTGATCCCGGATGCTCCCAAGTCTAGAGCTGTGAAATTGTGACCTGAGTTCTTCAGGAGAGTCGCCACCTTATACCAACTCCATGCTCCATAACAAGCACCATGTATAAGCACAAAATGTTTTGGACTTTGATTTTGGTTGTGAATTGGGAATGGGGTTGAGGCTACTAGCTTTTGCTACGCGCATAAATAAGAGGTAAAACAAAAGGAGCTTCTCTGTCATGTTTCCCATTTTCGGTATCATTAACTCTCAATTTCCTTATTTGGTTTGCATCTCTCGTCTTCATCTATATATAGACAGAGATCACCGAACTAATAATTGGAACTAATAATTGGAACTAACAATTGGCTTAAATGTTGACACGTATGAAAGTTCAAAAGTATTCCCAACTCGAATACTTTAGAAGATATGTGACGAAACATATATCTTGAAAAGATGAATGGGAAACCATTTAATAACAAATTGTTGAACCTTGTGCAACCCATGCTTGCCTTATAACAAATTGTTGAAGGGTGATGGGAAACCATTTAATAATCCAGTCTTATATAGAAGTATTTAACAATCCAGCCTTATATACTAGACTCAATATTTTTTTTTTTTTTGCATCAAGTTTGTCAATTCATACATTGTCCTACGTAATCACACTTTGTTGCTTTTAAAAAAGATAGATATTTGAAAGGCACCCAGAATTTTGGGATTAGTTTGGCAAAGGGGAATTGGATTTGTATGCTTTTAGTGATGCTAATTGGGCAAGTGACCATAATGATAGGAGGTCTACAACTGAATTAGTTTTTTTTTTTTTTTTTTTTTTTTTGGGAAACCTCGACGGTACAAGGGTAATTTTATTGATAACGAAAAAAAAAAAGGGTTACACCTAGACAGGGGGGACATAAACCTTACCCCTCAAAAAACAGAGACAATAAAAAGGAATACACGAAAAAGAAGGGGGGACATAAACCTTACCCTTCTAGAAACAAAAAACGAGAATGAAACAAAGAAAAGAGGGGGGGACATGAAACCTAACCCCTCTAGAACCAAACCTAAAGGTCTAAACCTGCAAAACAAGTCAAACAACACCATAAAGTTAGGAGAAAAAAGAAAGTGAGACAAACCTGGATGCCGACATGCACATTAATTTGAGAACCGGTAACCAGGTGAGCCAACATAGTCAGAAAACAGAGCAGCACGAGCCGCCATCGGAGGAGAATCATGCCATGTTAAAGATGGAGTAGACAAGCCCATGTTAGCAAAATTGTCCGCAACAAGATTTCCTTCGCGATATATGTGAGATGCGTAGAAAGTCATTTTCCGAAATTAGTTGTTTTCTTGGATCTAATCCTATATCATGGTCTTCAAAGAAGCAAAATACTATGTCTAGATTATCCACTGAAGTTGATTATAGAGCACTTTCTTCTACTGCAATTGAGATAGAATGAATTAAACAACTTCTTGCTTTTATGCATATTGATGTTTCTTCTCCACATACTTTGTTCTACGACAACCTTTCTTTTATAGCTCTTGCTTATTATCCCATTCTGCATCAACGCACTAAACATATCAAGATTGATATTCAATTTGTTAGGGAAAGGGTTGTAAGAAGATTTTGCAGGTGCATTTTGTGGCTTGTAATGAGCAGTTTGCAGATATACTTACTAAGGAATTGTCTGCTCCTTTGTTTCAAACTCACAGTTTCAATCTCAGTCTTGAAAAATCCAATCATGAGATTGAGGGGAATGTTAACAGTATTCATCTTTTAATCCTATGGTTAGTTAGACAAGTGTTATTAATCTGTGAGCTAAAAGTTAGCTTAGTTTGTAAGCAATATAGTTTGGATATATATCCTTGTAGATAACGACCTTGGTATCATTCTGAAATCATTAGTAAAAGATCCACTTTCTTCGTCTAAATCTCTTTCTCTCAATCTCTCTTTCTTTTTCTTGCTTGAATATCTTTCTCCGCAAGATACCTTCATCTATGTTTACATGGTATCAATCGACGGAAAAGCTTAACAACTTGACGGTTCATCAATATTGAATCTTCTATTTTCGCCCTCATTCTCTAATCTTCGCTTGACGAATTCTTCTTCATTTCTAGGGTTCTTGATCCATGTTTCTGCGTGGTTCTTCGGATCTTGATTTATGCATATCATGTGTTTGTGAATATTCTTCTGAGAGCTCTAAAATAGACTGTATCTACCACTTTTCTAGCCCCAAATAGAGCCCGTTACAGAGGATGCTCTTAGTATAAAAAATATTGTTTGTTAAAAAAAAAAAAAAAAAAAAAAAACACACACACACACAATGGATTTTGGACTATTTAATTGTGCAATGCGCCGCACGTCATTCTCAGAAAACACTTCACGTTTAAGCAAATACATAAGCCACAAGAAGTTCACAAGTGGATCCAATATGGACATGGACTTTAAAAGATATATGACATAACATATCTTGAAAAGATTTCTTTACATATGTCAATGATTTGCTTCTTACTTAAATAAGAAATATGACTTTAGCTCTTGATATTTATTGGCGAGGTATTAGACTTCTTTAAAAGTGGAACTTTTCACCACCTTATGTTTTGTGGCCCAATATTTTAATTGTACCAAAAACATGAGGTGACAAAGAGTTCAAGGAAAATTCATAGAGTCCTACTTTTAAGAGAGTTTCTTAGAATTTCTCTATTTATTTATTATTGTATAAATCCTAACATACTTCTTTTATTTGGATAAAGCCCAATGACTCGGCTTTACATACGCAAATTTATTAATTATAGTTGACTTCACAAATTTTTCATTTGTGGATGGTCAAGAGTGCCTCCAAATGAAATGTCAAAATGCCACATAGACATACAAAAATGGTAACAATCACTCTCCAACCGAGCCAACATGTTCTTACGTTACCATTGAATAAATTGAAGGCAAAGCCTTATGTTGTCAAATTTGACAGTAGCTATTAAATTTATTTAATATTTTTTTTTAATATGTGATGCAATATATAATAAAGTGTTGTTGTATTTCCAAGTATTTGATTGGTTGTGTCACACCCTTGATCCCGACATACGTCCAGGATCGACACGTGACTTCAAAAAATACTCATATCTCTAACATACCCCGCTTCCGGGAAATGGCAAAACACAACTTAAGATCCAACTGCGCAATAATTCTTCGTAGATTTTATGGCTGCATCTTACATCCTCGTTAGACTGCCTACGTACCCTAAATAGGGATCAAGCCATTCGTAGTTCATTATATCACTACACTTGAATATTCATCACATAAATCGTTATGTCCCAACAATATACCACCATGCATATCATGCAATATTTCAAGGAACAAACGATAAAGCACAATCATATTCTGTAGCCATATTTATCAACGAGTCTAATCATAACAATAACAATGATATCCAACATAACAATCCCACATGACGATTAACATTTCCACTTCATCCATCACATAAATCATCATGTTTCCCACATAAAGTCACAATTCATAGCGTGTAACATGTTAAAGAATTAACAATGTACAATAGTATTCCCTAGAAACATTGATCAACTAAAATAATCATAATAATAACAATCATATCCAACGTCATTCCACAATCATGTCAATTAATCCATTCATGAATCAAGGATGCATGATCCTAGCCTTTAACTATGTTAATCAATTAATACGATAACATATCATTTCACGTACTTAATTAAAGAACTCTAACAACTCCGAAGGAGTCACCCAGACATCCAACGACTTTTTCCATTCAAACCACCAAGATTCTCAAAAACCATCATTCATATATACATTAAAAATTAGGGCTAGAGAGACACCATTCGGCCAAAGCCTACATAAGTAACCAAATAGGAAGTGGCCCCCCAAAGCAAATTAATCAAGCAGAGCCACCCCTGAGAAAATAACCAAGTAGGCAGTGACCCCCCAATGCGGATTAACCAAGCAGAGTCACTCCTGCAGCTGTTAGGAAGTGATCACCCAACGCGGATTAACCAAGTATGATCACTCCTAAGCATACATGGCCATAAGGATAGCCCAACGCGGATTAACTGTGAGACCCCGTAATATTTATTTTCCGAATGTAACCTACCAAGTATTTTTCCTATCTCCACTATTATTATTTATTCAAGCCATGTGGTTTGTATATATGACACGCCCCGACCCCGATATTCCCCGAATACCAGGATAGGCACGTGTTGGCCGACACCCGAATACCATGTGGTTTATTGAGTGCAAATGCTAAAAATAAGGAATAGATAAGTCTTATAAATATAAAAGAATAATGAATATGCATTTAAGGAACGTGTTCAGAGCATACATCTAACTAGAACACTAAACGAATTAATATAAAACTGAATGAATAAAAGAATGGGTCCTACACCGAGAGGACTCGAAGATGCTGATGCAGAAGTGCCTTGACGCTGGGATTGTATGCCTCAATTCTATGCCCTAAAGGGGGCGCAAAACAAACATGAGTGGACCAATTTGATATATATATATATATATATATATATAAGTAAAACAGTTATCAACGTACTAACCCCCAGGTTTTATGAAAACACATATATATCATGATAAAGTAGGCTTTCCGAAACCTAGCATGCTGTACAATGTCTCAAATCATAACTTTTATATATAATAGCCACTAGTGAATGTCCAATATAACACTTCAGGCCCCATGCCGGCTCCCCGTCTCTGAGCAGACAGTCAGAGGAAATAACGCTCCAGGCCCCTTGCCGGCTCCCCGTCCCTGTGCTAAATAGCCAGAGGAAACACCCTTCAGGCCCTATGCCAACACCAAACCGTCGCCTGGGACGGACCAGAATCTATCCCTACGTCCCGTAGCGGAATAAGGACCACTAGGTAAATACAAAACCATTGAACATATATATTGAAAAACAACTTCATAGTATAAAATCATCGATCGTCTATACTATAAAGAGGTGTTCGAAACATGTTCTAAATATTGTATCGTCATTGATCAGATATCCTATAAAGAACATGGTTATAGGAAAAATAGTAGTAATTCAAACTAGCCTTAATAAGCATGTTATCTCAAAACATTTCATAGAACATAATCATCAAATCATGCTTTTCATGTGTGCATTTCTAATATCAAAACATGCATTTTTAGAAGGGATCCACTCACAGTACTTCATCGTCGAAAGCTGTGCAGACTAGCGAAGATAGAACGCCACAATACTTGCCCCTAAGCACAATAAAGGGTACACTTAGTCAAACTCTACTCAAACGATTTAATTTGGGAAAACGGACATCGGAAACGGGTCCAGGACGTCGAAATTAGCCTAAGAGGGGTCCCGAACGAAATCAGAAAAGTCAACTCGAAGGTCAAAGTCAATAGTCAACGTTGACCAGTCAAAAGTCAGACCAGTCAACGGGTCTGGGTCCGGGTCAACGGGTATGGGCTTAGGGTTGGATTCGAGTTGGGCTTAGGTTTAGGGCTTTAGGACTTGGGTTGGGCTTAAGGGAAATGGCTTTAGGGTTTGGACCTTGGGTTTTTAGAGAAACGGGCCAAAGACCCTGGTTTCCAAATTGCCCTAGAACCTGGGTTCTTAAGTACACGGGCCCAGGCTAAAGCCTGGCCCAAAATGAATGGGTTTTCTGGGGTTCGTTCGACGGGCCAAAGGCCCTAAGTTTCCTCGGCCCAAAGGCCCTTTTTCACCAAAACAAATAATTAAAAAGAAAAAGGGTTTTGGGTTGGGCTCGGCAAGGAAAGGCCCAAAGGCCTTGGGTTTCTGGTTTGATTCTCAACGGACTTAAAGCCCGGGGTTTGTGGAGATGGCCTGAAAGGCCTGGTGTGAATCGGAGGGGAACATCGGAGCTGCTACAGCTTCGGCCAACTAGTAACGGGGGTTTTAGACCCCCGATCTAGGTACCAAAACGTAGAGGAAGCTAAGTGGAGTATTTTCATACCTTCGATTTGTCGTAGAATGACCGGAGGTGGTTGGAGGACCTCCTCAAACACCACGGCTCGCCGGAGAGGGGTGTGACTTCTCCCGCACCAAAACAGTGCTCAAACCTTGGTAAAACTAACGGAAATAAGTTTCCACATCCACAACCAAGCATTGCATTAATCAAAAAGAGGGAAAATCGAGGCTTACCTAACCAGGAAAAGGGAAAGAACTCGCCGGAGAGTTCTCGAGTTCGTCGACCTCGCAGACGAGAGGGAGAGAAGATTGATAATGATGGTGCCTTCGAATTGAGTGATGTGGGTGTCTGTACGTGTGTGTGTGTTCCACGGCAAGAGGGAGAGAGCGAGAAGAGTGAGAGCTAGGGAGAGAGACAGAGACAATGCAGAGAAAAGAAAGAGAAAGAGAAAAATGGTCTCGGGGGTAGGGGTCAGAGAGAGAGAAACGTGAGGATATATGGGGTGCTGCCACGTGGCAACTCGGAAGGAATTACGAATCTAGATGGAGGGTCCTGATTTAATTAGAAAAAAGGGATTAAATTGATGGTTTCAAATACATTTTTGGGAGAAACGAAATTATACACTATTTTAGGGGTTGGGGTGTTACAATATATCCCTCCGATTCTTGTTGACAGCACATAGCCTTACTCAGCTATCCTTACATTATACATGTCAAGTTTCCTATGTGCCCATATGAAATACACGACACTTCATCATGTGAGGTGTCACTTAGCTTTTCATGGGTTGCCACTTGGCCTTGTATCCCATGAGTCATCAACCACATGTTTTACTCTAAAGTTTATTCTCAGCCCATTTGTTTTCCTTATAGCCGACTTTGTCTACTATAAATAGCATTCAAACCTTTCATTGTTATTCATTCAATTCCTCAAATTCTTTATATTTTGTACGTTGCATGTAGTTTCCATGCAGAGTACATTAGTTTGTGTTATATTATATACATATATGTGTGTGTGTGTGTGTGTGTGTGTGTGTGTGTGTGTGTGTGTGTGTGTGTGTGTGTGTGTGTGTGTGTGTGTGTGTGTGTGTGTGTGTGTGTGTGTGTGTGTGTGTGTGTGTGTACGTTAAAGAGAGAAGAAAGAGAGTTTAGGGTTAGAATTAGTAAGTTGTTAGTGCGGAGATTGCTAGTAGGCTTTTCTTGCTGAGGTTGCTCAAGTGCATCTTCGTTTTAACTTTGGATTTGAGGTAGGAGTTTCTTGGGGAACTTATCACCATTGGGGTATTTGTCCATATGAAATACACGACACTTCATCATGTGAGGTGTCACTTAGCTTTTCATGGGTTGCCACTTGGCCTTGTATCCCATGAGTCATCAACCACATGTTTTACTCTAAAGTTTATTCTCAGCCCATTTGTTTTCCTTATAGCCGACTTTGTCTACTATAAATAGCATTCAAACCTTTCATTGTTATTCATTCAATTCCTCAAATTCTTTATATTTTGTACGTTGCATGTAGTTTCCATGCAGAGTACATTAGTTTGTGTTATATTATATACATATATGTGTGTGTATGTGTGTGTGTGTGTGTGTGTGTGTGTACGTTAAAGAGAGAAGAAAGAGAGTTTAGGGTTAGAATTAGTAAGTTGTTAGTGCGGAGATTGCTAGTAGGCTTTTCTTGCTGAGGTTGCTCAAGTGGATCTTCGTTTTAACTTTGGATTTGAGGTAGGAGTTTCTTGGGGAACTTATCACCATTGGGGTATTTGTCCATATGAAATACACGACACTTCATCATGTGAGGTGTCACTTAGCTTTTCATGGGTTGCCACTTGGCCTTGTATCCCATGAGTCATCAACCACATGTTTTACTCTAAAGTTTATTCTCAGCCCATTTGTTTTCCTTATAGCCGACTTTGTCTACTATAAATAGCATTCAAACCTTTCATTGTTATTCATTCAATTCCTCAAATTCTTTATATTTTGTACGTTGCATGTAGTTTCCATGCAGAGTACATTAGTTTGTGTTATATTATATACATATATGTGTGTGTGTGTGTGTGTGTGTGTGTGTGTGTGTGTGTGTGTGTACGTTAAAGAGAGAAGAAAGAGAGTTTAGGGTTAGAATTAGTAAGTTGTTAGTGCGGAGATTGCTAGTAGGCTTTTCTTGCTGAGGTTGCTCAAGTGGATCTTCGTTTTAACTTTGGATTTGAGGTAGGAGTTTCTTGGGGAACTTATCACCATTGGGGTATTTGTCTTGTTTAAGCTTTGTGAAATATGTGTTATACTTGATATATCTCTGTAATTGATATAATTATGTATTTTGGAATATGATTTATATTATTGTTGATAATGTGGATATTGTGATGATGATAGTGATTATATGCATATGTCATTGCATATTGGAGGGGATGGATTTTATTGGTTTCAAGGTTAGGATATGGAAATGGTAATATTCTTTTGTGTGGTTGAGTTCGACTCTCGTATGGACCAGCAAGGGTGGCAAAAGTGAAATTATAGGAATGGTATGAAGTAGTGGGGACTCTGGCGACCGAGAGGAGAACAAGATGACCAACAAAATGGGAAATTCAGGATGATTATGTTACGGGGGTTAGTTTATATAATAGAGCATTCGGATCACCGCTGCAGTGGCAAAATGCATGGTATGGGACATGCAGGTCTGCGTGTTTTATTATATAAATTAATGGGTTGGGTAATTGAAGTTAAGTTGCATTCATGGAATATAATATATATTTGATAACATGATATAATTTATTTATATGAGCATGACACTTGGCTTAACTTTGATAATTATCCTTGATAAGACTTACGTCCCTACTGAGCTTTGATTTTGCTCACCCTATACATTTTAGACCTTGCAGGTTCGGTACAAGATTAACAAATGTTAGAAGAGTTGAGGTTGTGATTGAGGAGAAGTTTAAGGATTTTAATTGTTTTATTACTTTTGTACACCCTGGAAGGATTTTGGAGCTATTTTAATAAGAGGAGTTCCTTTTTCCAAACCGTGTCAATTTCTTTTTAGTTATTTAGTTTTTACCTCACGTTTCAGATTCGGGTTCGAGTTTTTATTACCGACCCTGGATCCGGGGCGTGACATTAACCAAGCACGATCCATAAATAGTATGGTCCCCCAATGCGGATTAACCAAGCAGGACCACTATGTACAACTGCTACATGGTGCAGTAAATTCAACACACCACTTATCAGCACCTCGACCTCTATGAGTTACGTAGTCACCTACACCATCAACTTCTCAAGGCCATCACTGATATGTCACACAAGCATATAAGTGCTATAACATACTTCTAATATGATTATAGGATCACATTGTCATAAAAATAGTCATACACTTCATTGACATTACTAAAAAGATAATTAAACTCACATATATCACAACCATCATCAGTACACAAGCCAAATCTTGTTAATAAACGTATGTCTACGGCTAAATATATAGAAATCACATTTCAATAGAAATCACATTTATAAAACCAATTCATATTCACAACGGATACTAATATACGAAATTAAGGTAATAACCCTATCCCATATATTCAAGTCACTCTCTAACCAATGTGGGTCTACTAGACTTCACTTAGTCTCTGGTAGTACCAATTCTAGTATCTAGAACGTTTTGAGACATGTTGACCAAAAGTCAACTCTCGGTCAACGTAGGGTCCACAACTTTACGTAATTCGATCCGAAAAATCCGCACATCAAATTTCAGAACCGTAACTCCCAAAAGTCCACATTATGTTTCTAGAACAACATACTAAAATTTCATTATGATCCGACTGTCGGATCTCTGCCAATTAATTCAAGTGGCGGTTGATATTTAATTTTACAAACTTAGAAATCCAATTAGGGAAGATCCGTAAGTCGGATTCCCGATCCGTAAGTTTCTATGATCCACAAATATTATGTTCTATCACGCATTAAGGTTTGGTGACGATCTAACAGTCGGATCGTCGATTCATATTTTGACCAAGTAAGGTATCGTAATGAAACTAAGTCCAAACAATCAAATTACGTCATACGGATATCAATTATGAAATCAAGGAATCTATTTGAACTTAAAAGGACATCGTCGGCCCACTGGCCAGGCCGCCGCCGTGGGTGGCGGTCGACCGTCCCGACTTGCCGGAAAAATTCAACTATTTTTAAAAATTACCAAAATTTACAAAAATGAAGATATCAATGAGTAGAGCAAGTTTTATACCTATGGCCAAGTCCAATTTTTCCGGGAAAAGCCCCAAATTCACTCAAACCCTCTGTAAACCCTAAGATGGGTGTTCTTCGATTCGACTTCCTCAATGTTCCAACGCCCCTACAACTGATTGGGTCTTGTTCCTAGGTCCAGGGGGAGTTGATTAAGGGTGGTGGTTGGTGGTGAAACTCGTCGGAATGATGAAACACCACACCGACGAAAACCCCTGGTTTCTCCGGTGGAGTTCTACCCGAAATAGGCCTTAAAACCTTTGATTTTTGGGCATAAAAGGTAGATGGAAGGTAGTGGAAGAAGTTATAAGTGAAGGAGGGATGAAACTCGCCCGAAAAAAATGGTGGATTTGGCCGGCGTTCACCCGGGTCGAAACCGGGTTGGTGGTGCACGGGTTGATGAAATTGTGGGGGGGGGGGGGGGGGGGGGAAGTGTCAGCTTCTCACTCCTCTCCTCATTGGTCCTTTCTATTTCCCTAAAAAATCTGATTGGTCCCCTTTAACTTAACTAATTTAACCTTTAACCCACATGTGGAAATTAATTAATTCCCACAATTTATAGTTCACAACTTCAAACGTCTGTAACTATACCGTTATAATTCGGACTCGCAAACGGCTTTCGCCTATGCTTCGTGATCTCGAAATCTATTCAACAATATAAATTGTGACCTCGAAAGGTTCACGAATTTTAACTAATTAATTCCCAAACTTCAAACTTCGTAACTAATTTAATTAAAATCTAAATTCAAACAATTTAAAATAAATTCTCGAAAAATAATATAAAATCTCAATAATACAAATATGTAGGTGATAACAGTAAAATCCAGGAATGGGATTTCACAGGTTGTCTCAATATTGGACTCCACAAAGAGATGAAATTTTTTTTATAAAATTACATTATTATGTACCTTATCGAGTGGAGCAAAAAATTGTACAAACTGTCAAGCTGCCACATAAGCCACCAAATATCTTCTTTTTTTTTTTTTTGAGCAAATGATATTTTTTTATACTAAGGGGGGAGCAGGTGGGTTTAGCCTCGCCACCAAATATCATTTTGATGTTTAAATTTTGACATCTCCATTGGAGGTGCTCTAAAATACCTTTAATTACATTTTTGATATATTTAATTAAATGGAAAGCTAACAATCCTCTTGGTCACCTTCTCACTTCTCCTCATATTACCTATATTCTACTAGCACTCAAAACTAAACAATTTTTTTTTCTATTTTTTTTCTATTTTTGTTCTTTATTTTCATCATAAAGTGCCCCTCATTATGTTCAAACCGATGTAGGCCTATTTTATTGAGGGAAATTGGCTAGAGAGAACAAAGGGAGAGAGTGATGAGTCCAGATCTTCTGCACCCAAATCCCCCTGTGGCCCCTCTGTGTCTTTGTTTTTTGGTTGAGGATTTGGTTTATTTTTTATTATTTTAATTATTATCAAGTTAACATTAATTATGTTTAGTTCAAAAAGCAAAGGCATAGAGCGGCCACAGGGAAATTTGGGTGCAGAAGATTTGGACTCGAGAGTGATGATTTATCATCCCATTTTGCATTTATTTATAGTGCTTAGAGAAAGAGAGAGAGAATCATTGCTCTTCAAGTAAAACAATTACAACTAGAAAATTATCGAAAATATCTCATTGGATCCTACACATAATTTACTAAGATTTGCCCAATCACACTCCTAATGAATTTAGAAATCCAACACACATATCTAGTGGAATTTATTATAAAATTCAATTAAATTAGCATGTGCAAGTATATTAGCCGGTGGGGATGGGATTTTCAGTTTTTTCATTTTCATTCATCTAATTTCTAATATGTTTTTTTTGTGAAAATTAATTTACCTACATTTTTTCCGATATGTAAATTATTGTACATGCAAATATAGGTAAGTTAACGTACAAATGTTGATGCATTAATAATGTACATGTAAAACTAGGCAATCCTTAGTCAAATGCAGGTAAATAATTCAACATACCGGTAAAGTAGTGAATTTACAAAATATAGACCAATTATTTTACACGTATGTAATTTTTTTTTTTTTCGAAGTGCTTAGCCGTTGACATAGTAAATTTTATTGTGTCTCCAATTGAAGCGGAAGCACAATTGATGCATTGTTGAACTCTTAGGAGTCCCGCACCCACAAAATAATGTAATCTTCACGAAATTGAGACGCCTAGAGTCCAATACCATGAAAGGAGAAGGAAATGGGGTTATGAAATCCGTGATGAAATCGACGACAATAGGGAACCATTTGGTGTCAAGGAAGTCATCGCAGTCCAGTTCCCTTTTTATTCATTCGGTCTATCATCCATTGTTGGAGAATAAGAGGAGGCAAGAAAAAATCGGGTACGTCGAACAGCTTTGAAGCATGAGTTGTATGATTTTTGGCATTTTACATTGATAAGTGGTTCAAATTCGCCTTTGGCGAAAAACGAACCTAAAACCTCTCACTTACAAGTGCAGGGAAATACCACTAGACCGTAGTACAAGTAGAAATAGAATCCAAATTTAAGCAACAGAGAAACTATGCATAATTTGCAAACTATGCATTTCGATATATAGAGAAAGATTAGTGTTGGCAGATTACACAAATCAGTTATTGTTAATTTTGCTTCTCTTCTGTGACGATTGCACAACAAGGGTACACCGAGACTGCTCTTCAAATGCCAGCGCCATCATCCCCCATTGCTCTGGCTTTATTGTGTGCAACAACGCCTCTTTCTGTGTATGCGATACCACAATCGCTAGAGGAAGCTTTCAATTTTCTATCGTCCCTTGAAATCTTTCCTCTGCTGGAGTAATGTTCCTGTCTTTACATGTCCTCGAATAGGACTCGATGCTCCAACAGTTCTGATAAAACGCTCCTCATTTGATCAACTGAAACCGGTTTTAGTATGACTCCATCCATATCAACCCTCATGCAGTTCTCTTTTGTCATCTTGTCTATGCTTCGGTAAGTGCTACTAATACAGGCCGTTCATGACGTTTTGTGAACTTTTCATGTATACAAACAGCAAGTTCATAGCCATCTATAACTGGCATGCACACATCCATGAACACCACCTTGTGCTCTTTATAGAACTTTATATGCTACATAGACCATAATTATAATTCACCCTTTATCTATTGTCGTTTAGTCGAACTTTCAGAACCAAATCAAGCAGAATATGGCAAAACACAAAAATAAGTACCTCTTACAAATTGCAAGGCCAAGCCCACTACCCCCAGAATTTTGAGAAGCTAAAGTCTGAGTTTGAGCGAATTTGGTAAATAGATTTGGGATATCCTGAGGATTGATTCCCGATCCTGAATCTTTGACCTACGCCAGAAAAAGAGAATGTAAAACACAATACTAACGTCAAATGAAAAGAATGTTCTTCCAAAAGATGGACGGATTCAATCTAAGTATTTGAAGAAACAAACCTGTACACGCAAATAAAAGTGACTATCACTCTGCACTGGAAAGAAATCAGGAGCCCGGAAATCTCGTAAAGATTCTGATTTTGCAACATAAGCTGTGATTAAGATGCTCCCTTCTTTTGAGAACTTCACAGCATTCCCAACTAATAACAGATATAACAGAAATATAGTTAGAAGGGCATTATTGTAATTGAGATATATGGCTATATAAGGGATTGAATAGCTATCATTTTCTTAAGTTTATTTGTATACATTTTCTCTAATCAATCAATACAATCTCTCTTGTTTCTCTCTATTGTCTTCCTCTTTCTCTGTACCAACTTCATCTTTTACAATGTAGTTAACATGGTATCAGAGCCACCAGGCTCACGCCATGGATTCTGGTGGTTCCACTTCTTAGTTGTTTTCATTTGTTTTCCCAGTTTAGCTTTTCTTCAAATTTTCATTAGATATTTCGATAAGTTTTTCGGTGGGTATTCTCTGTGTTCTTGGACGGCGAAGCGAGCGATGTCTTCAACTTGGGCGTTGTTCTAGGCGCCGCGGGATTCTTGGATTCCACCGAGTGTGGTCATTTTGCGGTGGTCATTTGTACCCTTCTTACTCTGCTCTTTTCTCGCCGCCGGAATTTCGAAGCCATCGACGCCGTTCTCTGCCTTGTCCGAGATCAAAACATTCACTGCAAAGATCGAAGCCAAGTGCTTCGCCATGGCTGTCTTCGATTCTGCTGTGGTTGTCAATTAATGGGCGGAGGGAGGAAGCTTGAGATCTTTGTGTAGTGCAAGTGTTTGACGCAATGCCCAACTCAGAATTTTCATGTGAAGACAGTGCACTTGCATGATCTTGGAGCCTCTGCCACCTCTGATTCTTGAGCTTTCTCAACTGTTGTATCGAGTTATCCAAGCTATCAATTGTATTGTTGTTACTTGGAATTCAATGGTTTCCGGGTATATTCGTAATGGGATGATTGGTGAAGCCGTACAAGTGTTTGATGGGATGCCGTTGAAGGATGTGGTTTCTTGGAACTTGGTGTTTGGAGGCCTTGTGAATAATGGAGAGCTTGATTTGGCTGAAAAGTATTTTAAGCGAATGATTGTTCGAGATTTGGCAATGGGGTGATTGAGCTCTCTCGCTCAGATGAGAACTCTTGGGGTTATGAGTTTGGCTTTCTGCTGTTCGTCTAGGAATTTATCTTCTGCGTTGCTGATTGGAAAGTGCGGATTTCTGCGATTCTGTATCTTGATCAGGTGATTTGTATATCATTTCTTTGTTCTACGGTAGTTTTGTGGTTTGCAAATTGTGAACTGGTGGTTTGATACTGTAGTTCTTGAAGATTTGTGATGAAATTTCTTGCTGTTTCTGGGTATATTGTTTCTGGGATCAGGAGTGTCATTCTCCTTGGTTGATCTGATTTCTTGGAGTGTCATTCTCCTTGGTTGATTTGGTTTCTTGGAGTGTCATTCTCCTTGGTCAATTTTGGTTTCTTGTAGTGTCATTCTCCTTGGTTGATGGTTAATTTTGGTTTCTTGGAGTGTCATTCTCCATGGTTAATTTGGTTTCTTGGAGTGTCATTCTCCTTGGTTGATTTGGTGCCAGTCTCTGTAAAGTTTTAGTTAGTTCAACAAATTAGGATTAGAAACTGTATTGTGCAGAGTATTTTTCAGCAACATACATTTCAGTGAGCCTTATGGGTTGATCAATTGAGCTCTCAAGGATAAAAGCATGCATATATGGCCTTCAAGAAGTGGTTTCTTCGCTTCTTGGAAAACTCGGATCTCTCAGTCACATGGTTCTCCTACCAAATCCCAGGCTTCACCACAACCTTTGTCATGCATTCAAAACGTCTTGCAGTTCCAGATCAGTTTCAGAGTTCTAGCTCGTTCAAACTTCACTTGGCTACACCAAGTTTCGTTTGAGGGGGGAGTAATAACAGATATAACAGAAATATAGTTAGAAGGGACATTATTGTAATTGAGATATATGGCTATATAAGGGATTGTATAGTTATCATTTCCTTAAGTTTATTTGTATACATTTTCTCTAATCAATCAATACAATCTCTCTTGTTTCTCTCTATTGTCTTCCTCTTTCTCTGTACCAACTTCATCTTTTACAATGTAGTTAACACTAACAACATTTAGAATAATTTGCATAAGACGCTTTTCATCACCTATGGCATACACTGGCAAATCTGCAGCTATATTCAATGCAACCGACAACTTTTTGACAGATGCAACAGGCTTAATTAAATTATGAACCTGCAACAGGGAAAAAAAAACTCTCTTAGTGATACAAACTGCTACAGAATCAATGGAAACCATGCTCCAACAAAATCCAAAATAATTCTTTAAGTGGCCAGAACACATAATCATACCTCTCTGAATATGGAATGGAGGTTAAAAGTTGCTATGTCAAGTTGAAGGCTGCCATCTTCGAGCCTTGAAAGATCCAAAACATCATTTATAAGGGTAGCCAATAGGTTGCTGCTCTTTAATATCGTTTCAACCATGAGGCGCTGCTCAGGTGTCAGCTCAGTTTCCTGCAGCAAAGAAGAAAGAGCAATAATTGCATGCATGGGAGTTCTCATCTCATGGTTCATAACAGCCAAGAAATCATTGCGAGCACGAATTACAGTTTTCCGGTTCTCTCCTGGCCAGATCAAGCGCAATATTCTGCTCCATAAGGAGATCCCTTGCCCCCATTGACTCTTCTAATATTGCAGCATGTAACAGAGCAACTGCAACCTGTTTAAACGAATCAACAATAAGAACAAATAGATGAACGCTTCTTTACATTATAATTTATAAGCAATGGTATATTATTACAGAAAGCAAGAAACAGGTAAAGAACACCTTTAGATAGGCAATCTGCTCTCTTTATTGGGTAAAATACACAAAACTATCTCAACTATTAGTGTCACGACACTTTCATACCTAATTTTTTAAAATTGACAATGTCATACAACATCTTACGAATTTGTGACAATGTCATACCTCCGTCAATTTTTCTGTTAGGTTTTCTGTTAGGTGCTGACGTGGCTTGATCTGGGACCCATTTTCTAATCCAACTGGATTAAAAAACTATTAAATATATTTTTAAAAATTAAAAAATATTTTTTTTTTATATTAAATCTCTCTCTTTCCTCTCTCTCTCTCTTTCTCTTTCTCTCTTCTCTCTCTCGCCTCTCTCTCTTCTCTGCATCCCCAAACCTGCTTCCCATCTCCCCCCCACCCCGACCCCTTCCCATTCCCCTTCCCTGCAACCCTCCACCCTTCCCCACCCATCCCCACCCATGCCAACATCTCCCTCTCTCTCAGCTCACTCTATGTATTTCACAACAACTGTGAGCACAGACCGATTCAGATCTCTCCTCCCTCCCTCCCTCTATATACACCAACACCCTCTGAAAAACCCAAAAAACAAAAACCCAATTAAGTCCCTCCCTTTCCCTGGAAGGGTAGGGGGTTGCACGGAATGGGAACGGGAAGGGGTCGGGGTGGGGACGAATTGGGTTTTGAATTTTTAGTTTTTTTTTTTTTTAAAAAATATTTTTTAATTTTTAAAAATATATTTAATAGTTTTTTAATCCAGTTGGATTAGAAAATGGGCCCAGATCAAGCCACGTCAGCACTTAACAGAAAACCTAACAGAAAAATTGACGGAGGTATGACATTGTCACAAATTCGTAAGATGTTGTATGACATTTTCAATTTTAAAAAATTAGGTATGAAAGTGTCGTGACACTAATAGTTGAGGTAGTTTTGTTTACTTTACCCCTTTTATTTTAGTGCCCTTAAGTTTTGCAAAAATCGCACTTTACTACACTTTTTTTTTTGTCTCAGTTTCATACCTAAAGTTTGATTTTTCTACTATTTTTGTACTTTTGTTAGTCTTTTTTTTAAGAGAGTTTTAAAGAAACACTCCCTGTACTGTTAACTTTTAACGAAAAATCAATTTTTTACCTTTATCTGACACTATTCACTATACCTTTAAAAATAGTCTTTCATTAAAAAAAAAAAAAATTTTAAACTTTTCATTAGTTTTCGTTTTTTTTAACCCATTCGTTGATGACGAGGAAGCTGTGGTGTACCAAATATGTGCAAAGTGGAGTTCAAATTAATTAAATATTAATTAGTTATAGAACGATATGATAAAATGTCTCCGCCTCCATCCCCGCTCCATTTCTTTGAAATCTCTCTCTCCCTCTCTCTCTCCCTCCTCCAAGCCCTCCCTCTCCACTTTCCCAGTTACTCCCCCCTCGCGCCGCCGAGGCCATCTGCGACTGGTGGTTGTGTTATCTGCGGCGAGTGTCAAAGCCAAGCCGATTCACAATGCACAGTGGCTGACCACGAATCCAATATAACCCAAGTTGCGACCCACGACGTCTTTAACGGCCAAAGAAATCCCCGGTAAGGCTATGCACGATGATGACCCTAGAGGCTTGATTCGGGTCTGCGAGTTTGTTCTGCACTTGGTTCCAACTGAAATTCATTACAACTTGGCATAAGTGAGTTTATGAGGCAATCCCTGGGACTGAGAACTGCAACAACCAGTCAAAACCACCCAGATTCAGATCTAAAAATTTGAGCCTCTGGGGCTAAAAGGGGAACAAAATACTGGGCTCTTCAGCCACAATCTAGTGAGAAGGGGAATTTACAGAGAGAAATCCAGAAAGAAGAAGGGTTATGTGAAGATTGGGAAGAATGGAGGTATGGGTGCAATGGTGGGCTGGCATTGGCTGTGGTAGGAATTGAACAGAGGAAGGGGGACAGAAGGGAGAGTCAATTTTTTTTTATTTTTTTTTATTTTTACTTTTATTAACGGATTAAATTTTAATATTTATTCAATTTGTCACTCCACGTGGCAAATTTGGTGAGGTTTTTACTATAAATGGATCATCTCTTAATCATTTTTCACCTAATTTTCCTATTCCGGGATCCGGGCCGTTCAAATTTCATCAAACGGCTACAAACAGGGGACCCTCTTTAAAATGATAATAATTGTAGCCTTTGGATGAAAATTTGAACGGTCCGGATCCCAAATTAGAAGGATTGGGTGGAAAGTGATTAGGAGAGGATCCATTTCCCTTTTTACTATGCCCCATTATCAGTTAACAGAAAGATTAACAGAAGTATGAAAGTGGCAGAAAACTCAAACTTGAGATATCAAAATGTGACGAAAAAAAAGTAGGTGTAGTAATGTGTGATTTTTGCGAAACTTAAGGGTAGGGAAGTGGAAATTACCTTTTTATTTATTCTCTCTTTTATAAGATGTTTTTCTGTTTAATTACCCTTTCTATATGCCAAGGATCAATCAAATACAACTCATATAATAGGTTCATGAGATTTGATATAACTGCACACTAAGCAAAGGGTTATTTGAGCTCCTTTTTTGGACAAATAAAACTTGAGCTCCTTGCATGTGACATCATAGGTACTTAAACATCTTCAATTGTGGATCAGAGGCAGAGCAACAAAAATAAAAAACTGAATTTTAAAATTTCGTTTAGGGATTTGGATGTGGAGAGATTTATTACCATTTTCATAAAGATTGCACTTAAAAACATACAGGTTGTGGTTTTTTACCTGATCAGCAACTACTTCAAACAATTCTTACTCGTGAACGTGCCATTGCCTTGCACTGTTTGAGGGAAGCATCAAGACCATCAAAGCATAGCGTTTTGTTGAGAGCTCTAGCCAGTCATTAATTTGGAAGTTAGAGAGATGTAAATGGGGCACACGAACTGCAACAACTTCCCCAGGAATGTGCTTTCCTGCAAGTTGCCTTAGTCGTGCCATTGGAGAATTAGGTGATATTTTTACTGCACAGTTGCTACTAAATACTTGATTGACCACGTGAAGATGAATGGGCACAGTACATCCTACTGGATTCTGCTGACGGAGTGTATAGGATAGTTGAAGCTCTAACCCAGTATGCGTCGGCATCCATAAGGCACACTCTTCCAATGCCAGAATTCTACCTAACTCGACGATTGTAGTTTTAAGTCTAGTATGTCTATCAAGAGTGCTACTGATTTCATGGGTCAACATCCTGACATGTCGACCTGTTTCCTCCTGCCTTCGAATAAGGCCCATTTCTCTATCGAGCTCTGCAGCCTTGTTCTGCAAGAAATAGCGGCAACGACATAGATGGCAGTGGGGTTGCCAAGCCAAGACCACTCATGTCACTGCACCGCCATCCCCACCACCACCACGAACCCAAAGAGGACAAAACGATAGTTCCAAGGGCAGAGCCCTCGGAAAGTCCAAACAACCAAGAGAAAATTATGCTGGCAAATATGCACACCATCACTGCGGGTGCCTAGGAAGCTGCCGCCAGGAACGCTCCATGTTCAACCCCACCCAGGAAATAGAAGCTACACGAATCCAAATGAACGAAACCTCTGGTAGGCATGACCAGCACCAACCAGGCAAGAAGAGCAAAAAACCAGTAAAAGCAAGTCAAGTACCCACAAAAACAACCCAAAGACCAACCCAAAACCCCAAATCTAAGCCCCAAACAAAGGAGAAGCCTTATGCTGCAATAAAATGAGGGAAGTGGGTCGAAGGCTCGCAACAAAGCCATGAAAACAAGTTGCGCACAGAAGAGTAAGGGGAGAAGGTGCTGGGCAGACCAAGAAACAGAGAAAAAAGAGAAAGCAGCGAGGGGAGGGGGTCGGGGGCGCAGAAAGAAAGGAAAAAATGTGTGGGTCGCAGCAAGAGGACATGGGGGTAGGAAGAAAAGGGTGAAGAGACTAGGAGGAGGGGAATGCTAGAAGAAGATGGGAGGGGCTGTCGCCGGCCCAAGCCTAAGCAAGGGACCGACAACTGAAGGTTTGCAAAGTTAGGGTTTGTGGTCAGGTTAAGTTTTATATGTGGCTTCCTGGACAATACTTGAGTCCTCAATGGGGAGTACTCAATTTATTATCTTACATAGCCCACTAAAATTTTACATGTCAAATGAATTTCACCCAAAACTCTATCTTCATAACCAAACACCATCCATTTTATCCCTCCCTTCTTGCTTATGTGCAGACAACCCTCCCTCTGTCCTCTCCTGTGATCTCGCATATCTCTTCCCCGTTGAGAACAACCTCTCTCTTCTCCTGGCCATACCAACCCTACATTCTTCACTTCTCCGATGAGCCCACCTCAATCCTTCTCGCCCTAATCTTCTACCCATCTCTCCTCCGGCAACCTCAACTACCCCAACTTTTTTGTTCTCCAGTGAGTCCACCGTCAACCCTCTCTTTGACGGTGACCCTACCTAGTCTTGTTCGATAGCGATCCCACTCCAGTCCTTTCCGATAGGGTTGGTGTTGAGGTCCACAGAAAAGACAAAAGCTTGAGGGTGAGGAAGAAGATTGGTGTTTAGTTACAAAGATAATAAATGTTTGGACGAAGTTTTAGATAAGATAGGTTGGCTACTCTCATTGGGCCACGTTATGAAGTCCGTAAATTAGGTCCTCTCTAGTGTTGTCCTTTGGTATTTGTTGAAAGGCAATAAGTTTACACTCAGCTTACTCTTTTGCACCCATATTATATCTGATTGAAATCAGAAAACTCAGAAGTAACAAAAATACATGAGAATCAATTCGAAGGAAGTTGAGAGCAGCTCTATTTGGTGACAAAACTTCTTGTATATTTGTATTGGATATTGTCATTTTTGGTGTAAGAGAAAGAAGCATGAACATAAACATAAAAATTGTATTCTTGATCATTTTTTAATGACATGATTTGTACTTGGTGTTGTCGTTAGGGTATGATTATGGTTGTGCATTTACTAAAAAATAAACCTTGTTTTTATTGATAGTCGTATCTTGTACTTGATGGTAATTATGCAATAGGATTATAGTGACATTTTATATTTAAAATTTAAGTTAGAAAGAGGTTATATGAGTTTAAATAAAATTCCCCTTGCTGTTATTGAGGGGAAAATGGTTCAAATTACAAAAAGCCTTTCAGAATGTTATTATTTAACGAGCTGAAATTACAACAATGTCTATGAATATTTACAAACATATAATGGTAGTACGTACACTTCGCATCATAATGAAAAATTGTGAAAACCATATACAATTCGTATTATATTATGTTTCCAAAACAACATGAACGGCTTGAAGAATTGAAAACTAGATTGGAAGTGCCTTCCAACAATATAAGGTTTAAAATAAGATTTTTTAGCTAAAATAATCTATGAGATTTATAATCAATAGAAGTGGTCTCTAAGTTTGTCTACCATAAATCATTTTGGTCATTCCGTGAAATTTTTTGTTAAATATTGACAAAAATGACAAAAATGACCCAATTTAACAAACAATGTGCCAAAATGATTTGATAAAGTTAAGGGTAATTTTATCATTTTATCCTTGTTTAATGGAGATTTAACACGAAATGACTAAAATGATTGATGATGGACAAACTCAGAGATCACTTCTATTGGTTTTAAATCTCAAGGACCAAAGTGAGGAGTTATGCCAATCTCAAGAACATTTTGGCTAAAAAGCCACAAAATAATGAACTCCAATTTATCCTACAACTATACATGATTTTGTTTCCGCAGTAGCACGAAGTCCTGTGGTGTTTTGCGAATCTATATATTCACACAGTCTTTTGTTTAATGCACTTTTTATTGCATTGGAAACTACAAAAATCTCATTTGGCACTCCAAACTTTCTATAATTAGAATGAAAATTACACTTGTGAGAAGTGTAGAATGAGATTTTTGGAGTGTTAATAACAATTCCCTATATATATATATATTGTAGCTATTTTATCTGACCAGGGGAAGGGAGTTAGCGGCAAGGAGATAAAACAGAGATAGGTGTGTTTGTAGGAATTTATGGGTATGTGTGTGTAAAGGATGTGTTACTCCCCCTACGCAGTGCATTTATTTATAGTAATAAGAGAGAGAAGAAATCCTTCATCCCCAAGGAATACAAGTCCATATAGGAAAGAATAACTAGAATAAAATCTAATCTAAGATTTACATAATCACACTTAAAATAGGAAAGTTGACAACACTCCCCCTTGAGTATGGAAATACTCAAGGTAGATTTAGCATCATGCAAAAATTGAGGAAGTCGACTCGTTGACATTGATTCTAGGAACAACGTTATTCTGAGTAAGGTAGGATGCGTAAAGAAGTAAGTCTCACTAAAAAACCCTAAGGCTATGGCAAAAACCCGAGTAGGGACAAAATCCAAAGTCTAAGGAAAAATGCGTGAGAAATGTAAAGTCAAAAGAAACGTCTACGGGATGTCATCACATATATGATCAACCCAAGGTGGGTGCCTCGTTAAAACCTAGTCAGTAGCAAAAACCCAGTGGGAAAAATTCTCCTAATCGTAGGGAAAAAGACTACATTAAGATCAAGCAAGTATACTTCAGGATGTTCCCCCTGAGTTTGACACAATTTCAAAAAGAATTAGTAATGTTACAACTCATAAAGTTTACGCATACCAATTCCTTGAACAAGCTTCTAAAACGTCGCATTCGGTAGTGATTTGGTGAAGAGGTTGGCCATATTGTCTTGTGAACGGATTTGTGTGACTTCAATCTTCTGATGCTTTTGTTGTTGATGTGAGAAGCAGAACTTTAGCGCAATGTGCTTGGTGTTGTCTCCTTTGATGTAACCATTCTTGAGTTGTTCGATGCATACTGTGTTGTCTTCATAGATCATCGTCGGGACATCTACTGCTAGGTAAAGATCACATGAGCTTCAAATATGGCCCACAACTACTCTCAACAAAAAACATTCCCGAGTTACTTTATGTAGGGCGAGAATTTCAGCATGGTTAGATGAAGTGACAACTAAGGCCTGTTTAGTTGACCTCCAAAAAATTGTGGTGCCTCCAACGGTAATGACATAAACCGTTTGAGAATGCGCCTTATGCGGATCATATAAGTATCTTGCGTCGGCATAACCAATAAGGCGAGAATCGACTCGAGAAGCGAAGGGTGCGACATCACTCGAGGATCCATAGGGATAGAAAAAGCCTAAATCCGTAGTACCCTTAAGGTAGCGGAAGATGTCTTTAACAGTGAAAGAGATGTTGGGTTAGTGCATTAAGCTAAGTACAATAAAATGCCTAACACACTTAGATAAGGAACTTCAAGCTCCAAAATCTCTTCATCATCATTCTTCGGATGGAAGGGATCTCGTTTTGCATCTAGCGGTCGAATGATCATAGAAGTACTCAAAGGCTTCGCTTTATCCTTGTTAAAGCGGCACAACCCATTTTGAGACAGTATATAGTCTTTCCTAGATCTTTCAACTCAAATTCTGACTTCAGGTGCGCATCAGTTCTCGCGAGGTATTTAGGAGTTTCGATAAGGTTCATGTCATCGACATATACTTCAACTATCGCAAAACCAGAATATGACTTCTAAATAAACACACAAGGGCATAGTTCGTTGTTCACATATGCCTGACTAGTCAAATACTCACTCAGACGGTTATACTACATTCTTCCGAATTGCTTCAACCATAAAGTGAACGCCTCAGTCAATGTAAGTCATTCGGAAACCTTCATGTAAATTTTTGTATCAAGATTCCCATAGAGATACGCAGTTACTACGTCCATCAACTGCATACTCAGTTTTTTCGAAAACTACCAAACTGATAAGGTAACAAATAGTAATCACATCCATAACGAATGAATAAGTTTCGTAATAGTCAATCCTGGGGCATCGTGAGAAGCCTTGAGCAACAAGACGAGCTTTGTAACGCACAATTTCGTTCTTTTCATTACGCTTCCGAACGAAAACCTACTTGTAGCCAACGGGCTTCACATGTGGAGGAGTATGAGTTACAGGTCCAAACACATTACGTTTTGCAAGTGAATCGAGTTCGACTTGGATTGCTTGTTTCCAGTTTGACCAATCGATTCTACGTCGACGTTCATCAACGAAACGAGGTTCAATGTCATCACTCAATATGATCTCAGTAGCTACTGCATATGCTAATGCATCGTCGACGATCATCTCATTGCTACACCACACATCATCTAAGCTAACATAATAGACCGAAATCTCACGATTGGGAGGAAGATTCGTCTCTTCAAGGACGCTTCAGTAATCTATAATTTCCTCATGAATTGGAAAGAATGAGTAAACGACAGTCGGATTTGCGGTAAGCTCTTCAGGTGCCTGTGTCTTAGGTTTCTTCTTCCAGGGGTGTGAATCATTTGAACTAAGAGGTTTGCCACGCTTTTTTTGTATGGGCAGATGATTGGCTAGCCGTTAATATACGTGGATCACCAAAGTTGGCGTCCTAGGTCTCCAAGAGGGAAATCTGTCGTGCATTTGGTACATCTATCTTTGCAGGCACATTCGCAGCTAGAATATGTGATCTTGTCACTCGCGCTAGATTGGTGAAAGCATCTAGCATGCTCTGAGCTATGCTTTAAAGATCTATTATGCGCTATACTTCAGTTTTAAACTGAGCGGTGTGGGGATCTAAATAAGACGAAGTGGGAGTCGTCCATAATAATTCACATCGTTCTTCAGGAACGTTGACGTTCTTATCTCCCCCTAACGACAGGAAGACTGTCTCATAGAAGTGATAATCCACGAAATGAGCGGTAAACAGATCGCTTGTCAAATGTTCTAAGTAACGAATGATCGAAGGAGAATCATATCCGACATAGATTCATATCCTTCGCTGAGATCCCATTTTTGAATGTAGGGGGTGAAATCAGCACATAGACCGCAGAACCAAAAATGCACATATGCGATAGGCCGGGTTCATATCTGGTAACCAACTGAAGGGTGCTATATGATTGGGCTGCAACAGGCCTCAGGCGGACCAATATTGCATGTCCCAAGCAGTGATCAGGAGCTTGGTATGTATGACCAACGATCGAGCAATAATTTGTAAGCGCTTAATGAATGCCTTTGTCAGGCCGTTCTGGGTGTGAATAGGCGGTATTGGATGTTCAGCTTCAACCCCACCGACATGCAATAGTTACCAAAAGTTTTAGATGTGAATTCTCCAGCATTATCCAATCGAATAGATTTGATCGGATAATCAAGGTGGTGAACCTTGAGCTTGATAACCTGAGCCAACAGTTTGGAGAATGCAGCATTCCTTGTGGACAACAAGCACACATGTGACCAACGTGTGGAAGCATCAACCAAAACCATAAAATATTTAAATGGTTCGCATGGAGGGTGAATCGGTCCACAAATGTCCCCCTGAATCCTTTGTAGAAAAATTGGAGGATTCGAACGAATCTTGTCATAAGAAGGCTTAGTAATAAGCTTTCCCATTGAACATGTTTGACATGCGATTCCTTGAATCGAACCTAATCTTCGGGTTAGAGGATGCCCGTGTGATGATTTGAGGATACGGCGCATCGCTATTTGTCCAAAATGTCCTAAACGATCATGCCAAAGTGTAATTTCGTGCACGATCCCAGAGGTAAGGCCGGCCACATAGTGGCTCTCTATAGGGCGTATGGTCGTAGTATACATACCACTTGGGATACGCTTCATCATCTCTAGAATACACTTCTAGCCATATTCGTAGGAAGTTATGCACAGAAATTCAACTTCGTTTTCTACATGGGTTTCAGCGTGGTAATTGTTATCTCTAATGTCCTTAACACTCAACAACATTCTTCTGGAACGTGGAGAATAGAGTGCCTCATCAATAGTAAAAAATGTACCATCGGACAACATTATACGTGTCTTACCGTATCCTTCGATCAGGTTGGATGTGCCTTAGAAGGTTGTCAGAGGTGCATTCTTAGGTATGAAGTTAGTGAAATAGATGCGTTCAAGCAAAATAGTATGTGTGGTTCCACTATTTGCCAGACAACTAACTTCCCCACTAGCCATACCTAGAATGAAAATTTTTTTGAATCGGTCACATGCATAAAAGTTCTAAAAACAAATATCCTTTCAAAATAATTTTTAGTATTCAAGGACGGAAATTAATTAAAAACTTAACATCCAACAAACAAATCACCAACAAATAATCCAAACATAAAGGAAAATTGTTCAAAATTAACCAAAAAACATAAGGTGGGGTTCGACCACTACTATGGAATTCCCCATTGTCTTATTTTAACTAGAAAAATAGTTTATGTCTAAGATTCTAATATTCCATAGGGGTGATAGCTTCTTGAAAGTCAGAAGCCTCCATCTTGGTACTTTCTGGTTCGTCCACTTGCATAAAGTTTGATTCAAACTTCTTACGACTTGAATGATATTCAACTACAACCTTCTAGGGAGCTCGACAAACACGGGACCAATAGTCCTTTGAACCACAACGATAACACATATCCACATCCATGGTTTCAGGTGCATTGCCTTTATTCTTGAAGTTTGGGGCCTTAGGAGTGAGGTTAGGGCGCATTTGGGCTTTGTTTCCTCTCTTAGATAGGCCTTGGCTATGCTGACCTTGACGAGGTGGCTTCTGGCCGCCCCTACCACGCATCTTTTGGCATTTTGGGCATTGGTTTGTGTTATAATGTGCTTCAGGTACAACAGTCGCCCCAGTAGGTCGAGCTTGATGATTTTTCATCAACAGCTGATTCTGCTTTTTAGCGAGAAGTAAAACAAAGATCAAATCCGAGAACTTAGTGAACTTCTAAGCTCTATATTGTTGCTGCAGGACAATATTAGTACCAGAGAATGTCGAATAGGTCTTCTTCAGGATATCTTCTTCGGTCAAAGTTTCGTTACAAAACTTGAGAAATAATCGGATTCGACAAACTTCAGAATTATATTCATTCATAGACTTAAAGTCTAGGAAGCTCAAATGATGCTAGTCTAGTCTTGCTTCAGGTAAGAAGCTGTTATTTTGGTGATCAAAACGACCAACCAAAGCGACCCATAATGCTTATGGATCATCCTCAGCAAGATACTCAGTTTACAGTGCATCATGAATATGTCTTCGAATGAAGATCATGGCAGTAGCTTTCTCAACTTCACCAACCAGGTTGTCTGTCTCATCTTCAATGGCAGGATGCAAATTCTTTGCAGTGAGGTGGAGCTTCACATATTGGACCCAATTGAGGTAGTTCCTTCCAGAGACCCTCATAGCGGTAAAATTGAGTTTGTTCAAATTCGACATGTTCCTATCACAAAATACATGGACAAGATGTGGTTAGTGCAATGGAGAAAAATATCAATCCATTCACATAAGAGTAGAACATTCAGGTTCTAATAGACATGTATTGGTTAAAATTTGCATGAAAAAATTTTGGGTTTTCATGGGTGATGTTTCAGGTTTTGAAATAATTATGAACTTCAGGTTCATATGTTTCTACAGACAAACGCAAATATATATACAAAAATATGCAACAAGAAAATATGCAAATAAAACTCCAGGTCTAAAATTATAATTGAATTAATTATTTGGACTTCGAGCCAAAATTAAAGTGTGGGTGAAAAAATATAAAACCCATTGGGCCTAAAATAATTAGGCAAATAAACTAAGGGCCCCAAGAAAATTGGACTAAAGCCCACGGGTGGGCAGAGTAAATTTAGCTGTGAGCTCCAGGCCCAAAAAAATTAGGCTAGGATGGGCGGATCAGGCCAATGAGGTTTAAGCCTAAGGCAGCAAACGAGCTACCAAGGGAAAAAAGAAAAGTCGGGCTAAAGAAATAGAGCCCCAGATGGGCGCTGATCCAATACGGCGCGGTGCAGGTGCATTAATACACCAGTAGTAGGCTGGAATTGTGTACAACACATATGCATGTACCCGGGGGGACACAATCCAGTGCGTCGCAATACATGGGAACCGTGATAGCAAAGCGGGCTGTGATCCTCTATGGTGTGAGACACAGGAACACCGTGGCTTATCAAGGCTGGTGTTTTGGGCTGAGAAGAGCTCCAAGCCCAACGGGCTGGTGCTCACTAGGAACGGGCCAAGCCCAAGTAGGCTTGGGTTTCGAAACAGACACCTCAGCATGCGCTGGGTGAACTTCGCTGGGGTAAAGAATCGTGTGTTCGACGACAACCCATAAAGTAAACGGAAAGTGGAGACTCTCAACGTTTGTGTTAGAAACCCTAGGAAATTTAATCGGAATTTCAAAGAAAAACCGATGAGATTTGAAATGAATCTCGGCCAAAACTCGTAGGGGGAGGGGGCAAGAGACGATCTTCAGGTCGTCGGGACGGGGACCCAAAGTCAAGATTGGGTTACAAGCCCACCTGCGAGGGAATGAGACGCCATGGATGGCATCAGGTTTGTTCTGGGTTTCAAACCAGGAGCTCGTGGCTCGGCGCGGCTCAGCCACACAGGCTGCAGGCCTAGGCGAGCGGCTCGAATTGTGGCTCAAGGTCAGGGGTTCGAAGAACCCTTGTGTTTTCCGATTTTAATTTTTTTTTCAATTCAATTCAATGCATATTAATATATAATTCAATGCATGGAAATATATTTGATGCAATTCATGGCAATATCAAATTCACATAATTCAACAATTATGAAAATAATGCATACACAATTTATGTAGAATCTAAAACTTGAAAACATGCATTATGGTGAATGTTTATGCTATCAGGGCTGCAAAAATATCGAGATAAAAAACTGTTGTTTTGGAAGAACCTGATTGCGTGATGCAATGGACGAACTGGTTTGATGCAGAAAGCTTCCATGTTAGATTCCTAAGCGCAGCGGTAGGAGAGTGCTAATAACATGTTGTAGCCTATTTTATCTGACATTGGGAAGAGGGCTGGTGGCAATGAGAGAAAAGAGAGAAAGATGTGTTTGTATGAATGTAGGGGAATATGTGTGTAGAGGATGTGTTATTCCCCTTACGCAATGCCTTTATTTATAGTAATAATGATGAAATTGAGGTTCCACCATAAAACCAATTGGCAATATGGGGAGAAGCCTAAGATCATATAAGCACATAGCAAACCTTGCCCCTCATCAATGTGGGACAACTCTCAACACGCCTCCACACGTGTGGCGGATTTTCAAACCTACACGTAGACAACAACTGGGTGACGTGGAGCACGTGTGGCCGTTGGGCTTCACACGTGGACAACCTTGCTCTGATACCATGTTAACTACATTGGAAAAATCAAAGAGCAGTGAAGAATTGAGAGGATGAAGATTTAGAGAGCAAAACAGAGAAGAAAGGAGGTGATCTTTATTATCAAAAGACTTGAATCTCTTACAACATGGTTTATCACTCAGTTATATAGAGTACAAAGTTTAGCTCCAAAGCTAACAGATATAACAAGCACAACAACAATAACCAACTCTATCTAAAAACCTTCCGACACGTGGATATTGTCAACATCCCCCCTCAATCTCAACTGGGACTTCCCAGTTTGAGATTGGAAGAACATACTTGTGTCTTTCATGTAGAAGGATGTGCAGTTTCTCTGTCAAAATAAATCCCAAATAGCATGTACGTCTTCAAGTACCATAGATGACCTTTTTGAATTTGTGATTGCTAAAGGCAAGCTCCTCAGTATTTGCATCTCTGTGCTGGGCTAAAGACTCGCTAGTTGTGCCTTTGTTCTCTGAACTTTCTAATGCTGAAGCAATCTGCAAGCTCAGTAGGAAGCACATCCAAATGTCTAATAACAGCCTCTTGTAAAATTGTAACACACCCTTTTGCCAGTTATAATAATTTCTTGCGGGTTTACCCTTCGTGGGATTTACCGCCAACAATCTCTTTCAACTTGGCTTCGGCCTTTAATATTTACAAAAACAGAAAATTAACAAACTATAGCGTAGCATCGGCCTTAACTATAGCACCACGGGATCGCCCTTTGTGGATTTTACCAAAAAAAAACTTCTTTGAACATTGGCATCGGCCTTCACAACTGAAAATCAACATTTATGTAGGATTACCCTTCGTGGGATTTACCTACTCAAAACACGGGATTACCCTTCGTGGGATTTACCGTTAACAACTTCTTCCAACTTCATTGTATAACCGGACTTACTGTAGATTCATGCTAACAACTAAGTTGGTTAGACTCGACTTTATAGGCTGTGATAAGGAATATACAGCACAAAACTCCTCAACAGAATTGCAGAAAATCAGTGAAGCAGAGAGACAAGAACACCCTAAAGATACCACCAGTAATCCTACTCGCACAAACCCAAAGCGATGTTGCAGTGTCCTGGAACAAGACCACAAACATGAGTAATCATGCATGTCAGAAGAGCATATGATGCAATGTTAAATGGAACGCCAAGGCCAATGTCAGCAGAACGCTGATACATTTGACATGATAACTCTCCATTGGCGAACTGTCTTCCCCAAAAAAGCAGCACAATTACTTAACTTCGCAGCAAATGATCCTGAAAATGTGCTCACTGGAATCTTGAATAACTCCCCATCATCACTCTTTCCTTGGTATAGTATCACCCTCGTGGCCTTGTCCTGTATAAAGAAGATAAGATCATCACATATAAACCAGCAAGCATTGTCTCGACATAATTTCTTAACTGAGAGCAGATTAACAGTAATCATTGGAACGTGCAACACATTATGCAATTTTAATGAATTATTCAATGATATATGAATAATAGAGGACCCAATATGCTTTACAGCCAAACCTGCACCATTTCCCACAACAATCTTTTCATTTCCGATGTAAGGTGTAGCTTGATTCATTGCATTCATATTGGCAGTCATGTGATGTGTGGCCCCTGTGTCCACAATCCATGTATCAGCTGCTGTGAAATCATGAGCTGTTGATGCAGATGCATTTTGCTGACCAATATGTCCTTGTGCAGTCATTGCATTCAATGAAGATGGTGGTGGAACACCTTGATAGGAAAATCATTTGTTTCTAGGATTAGTTTCTTTCCAAATTTCCATTAGATTTTCGGTGGTTCCGCGAGCTTGGGTTGCTTTCTGCGATTGTTAGGATCGCGATTGTTGTGATTGTTGGGTTGATTGTTCTGGTTTAGAGATTTCACCACCGAGAGCTTCTTTTTCTTGGCGTTGGGTTCCGATCCCAGTCTCTCTTGGGTAGTTCTTGTTTTTTTTCTGATATTTTCTTGAATCTGCAAGTTCTTGCAACTCTGGGTCACTTCGATTTCAGCTTATCTTTCACTTTTAGTTTCTGGGCAATCTGAGATCTCAGTTTCTAAAACTGGGTTGTGGTTATTTCGATCCAATTTGATTGTTTTTCTTTGAATTTTAAATCCCAAGGCAATGTCACAGGGCTATGAAATCGAGCTTTACTTCGATCCAGGTCTCGAAAACCAGGTCTTGAAGGCTTGGAACGTACTCGCCCGCCGTCAACAGAAACTGGGTTGGAGTTCTACTTAGTGTTTGTGAAAATGCCTGAATGATACTAAATGCTGCGAGGAGATTGGAGATCTGGAGGTTTGGTTCTTTCTTCTTGGTGGTCTGCTCAAATAAGTGTCTGAATTCTTTGGTGGGAAGCCATGGTTGCTGCTGGTCAGTAGATTGATTAGTTTGCTTTCTCAGCGTTAATGGGTCAAGATTGAAGTTCTTATCAGGTTCTTGATTTCTGGTTTTCACAGTGCACATAATCTGTTTGATTAAATGTTTCAATAAGAAAATGTTCACTAGTTTGTTCATCTTTCTTGTGAATCTTTTCTGGGATATTAGTGTGATATTTGGGGTATTTGGATTCAAGAATATTGGTCATTGCTGGATTGTGCAATTTATATGGTGTCCAGTTCTTTCTCTCTCATCTGACAACCAAGAAAGTATTTTGGCGAGGGGTTGTTGAAGAACTTCTGTGGTTCATCAGTGGTTCAACAAATGCCAAGGTCCTTCTGGAGAAAGGCATTCACATATGGGATGGACATGCATCTAGAGATTATCTTGACAGTATTGGTTTAACTGACAAGGAAGAGGGCGACTTGGGACCAGTATATGGGTTCCAGTGGCGACACTTTGGTGCCAGGTATACTGACATGCATGCTGACTATACCGGACAAGGATTTGATTAGTTGCTAGATGTTATTGACAAGATTAGAAATAATCCAGATGATCGGCGGATTATACTGTCAGCATGGAATCCTTCTGATCTCAAATTGATGGCACTCCCACCTTGTCACATGTTTGCTCAGTTCTATGTAGCCAATGGAGAGTTATCATGTCAAATGTATCAGCGTTTTGCTGACATCGGCCTTGGCGTTCCATTTAACATTGCATCATATGCTCTTCTGACATGCATGATTGCTCATGTTTGTGGTCTTGTTCGAGGACACTGCAGCATCGCTTTGGGTTTGTGCGAGTAGGATTGCTGGTGGTATCTTTAGGGTGTTCTTGTCTCTCTGCTTCACTGATTTTCTGCAATTCTGTTGAGGAGTTTTGTGCTGTATATTCCTTATCACAGCCTATAAAGTCGAGTCTAACCAACTCAGTTGTTAGCATGAATCTACAGTAAGTCCGGTTATACAATGAAGTTGGAAGAAGTTGTTAACGGTAAATCCCACGAAGGGTAATCCCGTGTTTTGAGTAGGTAAATCCCACGAAGGGTAATCCTACATAAATGTTGATTTTCAGTTGTGAAGGCCGATGCCAATGTTCAAAGAAGTTTTTTTTTGGTAAAATCCACAAAGGGCGATCTCGTGGTGCTATAGTTAAGGCCGATGCTACGCTATAGCTTGTTAATTTTCTGTTTTTGTAAATATTAAAGGCTGAAGCCAAGTTGAAAGAGATTGTTGGCGGTAAATCCCACGAAGGGTAAACCCGCAAGAAATTATTATAACCGACATGAGGGTGTGTTACAATTTTACAAGAGGCTGTTATTAGACATTTGGATGTGCTTCCTACTGAGGTTGCAGATTGCTTCAGCATTAGAAAGTTCAGATAACAAAGGCACAACTAGCGAGTCTTTAGCCCAGCACAGAGATGCAAATACTGAGGAGCTTGCCTTTAGCAATCACAAATTCAAAAAGGTCATCTATGGTCCTTGAAGACGTACACGCTATTTGGGATTTATTTTGACAGAGAAACTGCACATCCCTCTACATGAAAGACACAAGTATGTTCTTCCAATCTCAAACTGGGAAGTCCCAGTTGAGATTGAGGGGGGATGTTGACAATATCCACGTGTCTGAAGGTTTTTAGATAGAGTTGGTTATTGTTGTTGTGCTTGTTATATCTGTTAGCTTTGGAGCTAAACTTTGTACTCTATATAACTGAGTGATAAACCATGTTGTAAGGGATTCAAGTCTTTTGATAATAAAGATCACCTCCTTTCTTCTCTGTTTTGCTCTCTAAATCTTCATCCTCTCAATTCTTCACTGCTCTTTGATTTTTCCAATGTAGTTAACAAATAAGAGGGAGAATAAATCCTTCATCCCCAAGGAATACAAGTCCATATAGGAAAGAATAAGTAGAATCAAATCTAATCTAGGATTTACACAATCACACTTAAACTAGGAAAGTTCACAACAATATATATATAATATTGTCTGGTCAAAAGAGGTAGACACCTAATCAATGACAACCAACGAAGACGATGTGCCCTCCAAGATTTTGAAGATAAATTTAAAAACCCGTTCTGATACCAGTTGATGCTGCACAAATCAAGGGATTCACTCAATTATGGGCAACGAAACGCACTCGACATCGTTACTCGTGGATTAACTCAACAGGACTAAAAGCCCAATAGTTAATTTTGGAAGGATGAAATACTTTCTTAGATTTGTTTTTTTAAATTAACTAATTGATTGTCTAGATCATATAGAGCCCTTTAAATGGAGATATATATCTTACAAAGATAAGGTAGATAGTTAATCGGAAATGTGAAAAAATAACCAAATTTTAACCTATATAGAATTATAGTCATTATTTTAATTTTATGATAATTATAACCAAAACTTGATGTAAAATTACTAATATACCCTTAATTTTACTAAAACATGCTTAACACACTTAGATCGGTTGGATGATTCGGTCTAGGTTTCCATTACATGAATAGGTCCCACACTCGCACAAGTATAGTTTTCCAATTGACAAAACCTCTCGTATCTATGTACATTACATTGTTCTTCACAAACAGAGGCTCCAAGTGCTCCAACATTAATTTTCTCCCTCATAGGAGCATCACCTCTCGTCATCGAGATCAGCTGCATCCAAATCTACATTGGTCATCCTACGAGTGAGAATCAATTGTACTAACGCCGGTTGTCTGCTCAGGGTGTTTAGCTCGGCAATGTAGAGGAAAAACTACAAATGGTACCTTTCAATATCCAGAACACTGCAAAAACACCGCTTGCTTGAGTCGAAAAGCTCTTATCTCTATAACCCAGGGTTGTGATGGTAGAACAAACACAATGCATCTACAAGGCTCAATTTCTCAACAGTATCTAGGAAGATTGTGCCACCAATATGAGTAGCAAAAGAAGGATAAAGACCATTATACATTTGTACCTCATCAATCACACATATCACGAACTTACAAAGCCACTATCAGAATACTTAATAACATGGTGCCAGAGTCACTTCTCGATTTGAGGTTATTGCGTAAGCAATATATTTGATGTTGACAACGTTCCTGACTGATAAACATCAAGATTTTCAAACTCCAAATGCTCAAGCATTTTCGCCCTCTGGAGCATCATCTCTCTCGTTACTTCTTGTGTACATCGGCCTATGTCTTTGCACCACCACAAATGGCGTCTTCCCTCCCATCCACCGCTTCTAAATCCCTCTTTAAAACTTCCAATTGCTTGCTTCCTTCAACAAAATTGGTCTCAGTTGGAATGTACACAAAATTTACCGACCCAACATCAAACGAATAGTAAAGATTTCGTGTAGCTGGGGCACTTGTTCCAATCGGTTTAGATGAGTTTCCAAGCATGTTGAACTTAAGACTATAAGGCACCCACTATGGTTTCCATGCATGGCTGTAATGGCCAATCATACCTGTGATTGCCAATACAAAGTTACAAACATGGTATGAAGTCTTTAATATATGCATACATGACATTAAGGATATATTAGTACTTTTACATCAAATTTTGATTATAATTATCATAAATTAAAATGGTGGCTGTAATTCTATATCGCGTCCAAAATTTGGTTATTTTTCCAAATTTCCCATGGTTAATAATAGGGATAGCTAGGCAACCCAATAAACAGAAACTAAAAACATAACTTTGAAGTCACTTTGTACTGCTGTCTAGTGATTCCTCTTTTCTTGTAAGTGAGAGATCTTTGGTTCAACTCTCATCGAATGGGAACTTGAACCACATTATTATTGGTCCATTATAAGGCTTAACCTACTCTTTTAACCTCTTAGTGTAGATAATATAGTTTATTTAAAAAAAATAAAAAATAAAAACATAACTTTGAAAAATGAGAAGCGAACACAAGCCAAGCTAAACGCAGTGACCATGTTTATAGTAGTGCGTCATGCCTCTTGAACTAAAGTTCATGGACACGTAATTATTAGTACTTAAAACAATCTCATTTATTCATTTACATTTGTACTATGGTGCATGCAACGCAGGCTACCTGGTATGCCTGAATTAATCATGTCCGTCCATGTCTTTATGAATACTTCTCAGCAATACTTTGGAGGTGGCAGAAAAGCTCCACTGGTTTAGAGAACATGACCATGTGATCAGAACCATTTATCACTTTCACTTCATTTGGGGGATTGTTCTTGATCATGTAATTTTGCGCATCCAACGCAACCGCATGGTCTTGGTCGGCCACGATGAATACTCTACAAACTGATCCATACTTCTCCTTTGTGAGTTTTATTACATCATAATTATATAAAGGAAAAAGTCTCACCAACGATAACGCTAGATTTAAATCCTGTCCATGACAAACATAAAACAAACAAAAAAGTTAGCTTACCAATACTGGAAAGCCCGAACTTATTTTTTGAAACTATTAGCGCTTTACTCTTACAATACACCTTATGTTTCCAATGTGTTATAGGAGAACACAATAGGGTTCCTATATATTTCAATGGACACACTTCAAGACTTACCTGTGGTGGTGAGAGCTGGTACAAGCTTGTCGCCATGACCTTAGGCCCAAATATATAGGAGGTTGCAGGGTTGTTTGTCCCGTTGTCATCTGTATTGAGTGTCCATAAAATCCATACCTTTGTTAACCTATACATGTTTTGAGAAAATTATTTTTTAGTTAATTATCCTCAAGTAGGATTCAGAAAACAATGAACAAGAGATCATGTTAAATTGTTACTTGTGACAAATATTTATTTTAAATATGCCATATTCATGTTGGAAATTTTGAAGTTTGAGTGAAAATTTCATTCATTGTCCCACATTGGCCATTCCCAAAAGGCTTCAACACTTTATAAGATTTTGTCCCTTATAGAAAGTGATTGGAGTGATGAACTTGGAGAATAAAATTGGGCTCACCTTTGGGGTTAGGCTTTGAGTATCCACCTGTTGTAGAAGGCTTCAGTGATGCCAATTGGATTTCTGACACTACAAAATCCAAGTCGACAAGTGGATATGTTTTTACCTTGGGAGGTGCAGCAATATCTTGGAAATCCTCTAAACAAAAATGTATAGCTCGTTCCACCATGGAGTCAGAGTTTATAGCTTTAGACTTGGCTGGAGAAGAAGCCGAGTGGCTTAAACATTTTTTGGAGGATATTCCAATGTGGCCAAAGCCTGTAACAGCTATATGTATACATTGTGACAGTATGGCCGCGCAATCAAGGGTCAAAAGTCATGTATACAATGGTAAGTCGATACACATCAGGCGTCGACATAATACTCTTAAGAAGTTGCTCTCCAATGGAGTAATATCCATTGATTATGTGAAGTCAAAGGAAAATATAGTTGATCCTTTGACAAAAGACCTACCAAGAGAGCAAATATTATTTACATCGAGAGGAATGGGTCTCAAGCCAATTCAATGAATCGGACTGGGCGGAAACCTAACCTAGCTGATTGGAGATCCCATGGTCTAGGTTCAATAGGCAAACTGGTTGAGTTTGATTCAAAAATTAAACACACAAACTTACCCATTCTTATGATAAAATGTGTGTTGTCTGTTGAGTTTGAGGGGTTATGTTTTATACATTTAATGACATTAATATCTTGTTATCAAGAGGAATATGGCAGACTATTCTTAATTAATGTCACCTATATAGGAGTAAATGGGGCCATATTTATGAGAATTGAAATGGCTAAATTCTCTAAAGCTCCTACGAAATCAGGGATCTGTTCAGGGCCAAAATGAACACAACCGTATGAATTGAAGTGTGGCAGACATGATATGTGTGTAGCATATTGTCTCGGTTTACTACTGCGGTGAACAGTTCAAGATCTTCCACATCCACTGCGTCACCAAGTAAACCCGATATGTTTTCACTAGGGTAAGTTCAAGTCCAAAAGACACTTCACCCGATGCATATCATGTCTATTCTCTCTCAGTTTTCGGTAGCCTAGTTATACATTTGCATTTACATTTGCATTCAAATGTGGGGTGATTGTTGAAGTTTGAATGAAATTTCAACTCAAATGTGGGGTATTGTTGGAAATTTTGAAGTTTGAGTGAAAATTTCATTCATTGTCCCACATTGGCCATTCCCAAAAGGCTTCAACACTTTATAAGGATTTGTCCCTTATAGAAAGTGATTGGAGTGATGGACTTGGAGAATAAAATTGGGCTCACCTTGGGGGTTAGGCTTTGAGGTGTGCTAATTAATTGGTAATTAATATATAATTAATATATAATTAATATATAATTAATATATAATTAATATATATTTAATTATCAAAAGATGGGTATTGGACCTTGGGGCTCTTGGGCTCGGGCTCTAATAATTAAATACTTTAATTAATTATTTTTCGGATTTAATTAATTATTTTTAATTAATTTCGAATTTAATTAATTAATTATTTTTTAACCAAAATACTCATCCTTTCAGATGAAGTCTGACGAGTTCTGTGAAAAAACGCAGAAACAACACAGCACCCTGAAGAGATGTCTCCCAACAGTCACATCCCATTCTCATACCTGTTGCGAACAGGTATAAACTCACTATATATACATCCATCTGCATGGCATTTACAACACAGAATTTACAAATCTTCTTCTACATTCCTGAACATCCTTACCGAGAGAACCACAAAGAAATTCGCCAGAAGTTAAGTTTTCCGGTGCTGGAATTCTAACTTGATCGTTGAATCTTGGTGAAACAGACGTCCATAAAACTACAAGCACTGAGTAGGGGCGAAATTTCTGTTTCAAGGACATTGCGGTACGCAAGCCTCGATCTTCAATATTTCTGTTTAATATTGTTCATTGCTCTCATACACTATTTACATTTATTATTTGTTAGCATATATAAGTTTATCACAGATTGTTGACATATATCCAACAATTCATTCATCAGAATAAGGTTAGTACGACAGATGACCAATAAATTGGGTATACAGTAAAACATCTATAAATGAAAATGTTGGGACCAAGAAAAATTATTACTTTAGAGAAGTATTATTATATAGATAAGTAAATAATTTATAATTTATTGATATATGAACATTTATTAATGTATAAGGATTTCTTTTATTTTGTTCATTTTTTTTTTGTGATAAAGAGACATGTTGGGACCAAAAGAATTTATTATTATTATTTTTTTTTTTGAACAAGCGGTATTATCTATACTAAAGGGAAGGGGGTGTGTTTAGCCTCACAATAGGCTAGCAATAATTTGGTTCAAATTCGCCTTTGACAAGAATCGAACCTAAGACCTCTTACTTATAAGTAAAGAGGAATACCACTAATCGTAGTACTAAGTGACTTATTATTTTAAAGAGATTATTATTGTATCGATAAGTAAATAATTTTTTTATTTGTCGATATATGATTATTTTTTTAATTTGTAAAGTATCTTACAAAAAACAAAGATGCATGCATCTTTTAGGGTTTTAAAACTTTTAAAGTGATTTAAGACCAAGACAGTCACATCCCGCCCCGGGCCACCACCACATTCCGAACTCGACTCCGCCGTAGCACGATATTGTCCGCTTTGGGCCCCGACCACGCCCTCACAGTTTTGTTTCAGGGAACTCACGCGAGCAGAACATCCCAGGGGGTCACCCATCCTGGGAATGCTCTGGCCCATTCTCGCTTAACTTCGAAGTTCCGATGGAACTCGAAGCCAGTGAGCTCCCAAAAGGCCTCGTGCTAGGTAGAGATGAGAATATACATATAAGGCTTACAGGATCGACACCCCTGGGCGATGTGGGATCTTACAATCCACCCCCCTTAGGGGCCCGACGTCCTCGACGGCACACTTCTGGCCAGGGATTGGCTCTAATACCAAATTGTCACATCCCGGCCCGGGCTCCACCATATCCCGGGCTCGACTCCAACGTAGCACAATATTGTCCGCTTTGGGCCCCGACCATGCCCTCACAGTTTTGTTTCTGGGAACTCACGCGAGAACTTCCCAGTGGGTCACCCATCATGGGATTGCTCTCGAACTAACTCGCTAACTTCAGAGTTCCTATGGAACCCGAAGCCAGTGAGCTCCCAAAAGGCCTCGTGCTAGGTAGAGATGGGAATATACATATAAGGCTTACAGGATCCACACCCCTGAACGATGTGGGATCTTACAATCCACCTCCCTTAGGGGCCCGACGTCCTCGTCGGCACACTTCCGGCCAGGGATTGGCTCTGATACCAAATTGTCACATCCCGGCCGGGGCCACCACCACATCCTGGGCTCGACTCCGTCGTAGCAGGTTATTGTCCGCTTTGGGTCTCGGCCACGCCCTCACAGTTTTGTTTTTGGGAACTCACGCAAGTAGAACTTCCCAGGGGGTCACCCATCCTGGGAATGCTCTGGCCCATTCTCGCTTAACTTCGGAGTTCCTATGGAACCCGAAGCTAGTGAGCTCCCAAAAGGCCTCGTGCTAGGTAGAGATGGGAATATCATATAAGGCTTACAGGATCCACATCGCCCGTGCTAGGTAGAGATGGGAATATACATATAAGACTTCCAGGATCCACACCCCTGGGCGATGTGGGATCTTACAATCCACCCCCCTTAGGGGCCCGACGTCCTCGTTGGCACACTTCCGGCTAGGGATTGGCTTTGATACCAAATTGTCACATCCCGGCCCGGGCCACCACTACATCCCGGGTTCGACTCCGCCGTAGCACGATATTGTCCGCTTTGGCTCCCGGCCACGCCCTCACGGTTTTGTTTTTGGGAACTCACGCCAGCAGAACTTCCCAAGGGGTCACCCATCCTGGGAATGCTTTGGCCCATTCTCGCTTAACTTCGGAGTTCCTATGGAACCCGATGCCAGTGAGCTCCCAAGAGGCCTCGTGCTAGGTAGAGATGAGAATATACATATAAGGCTTACAAGATCCACACCCCTGGGCGATGTGGGATCTTACAAAGACGATCACCTGTTTCAAAAAATTAATTTCCTAGATAATAAAGTACTTCAATGTTTTATGTACATGGAACATAATATCTTTACATATAAGTAATCTCTTAGACTCCTATAATCATTGCAATTATCATTACTTGTTAATCTATGACATCTCATTTGAAAGGAATAAAAAAAAAATGTACATTGATTGATGAGATAAGACTTTTAGTATATATGAAGTTAATTACCTCTGCATTTGTAGCTGAGAAATTGAGAGTAGGACCATACATAAAATCCGTGACATATACCGCAGCAATAATTTTCTGAGGAAATCTCTCCATGAAAATAGATGAGTGCTCCACCCAAGCTGTGACCCACAAGGATAACCTTTTCGTTTGGTGGTAGAGACACCATGAGCTTTGTCAAGGGCTCGATGAATTCCGATAACGAAGGGAGCTGCTGCACCTGAATCGGGTTGATCCCGGATGCTCCCAAGTCTAGAGCTGTGACATTGTGACCTGAGTCCTTGAGGAGAGTTGCCACCTTATACCAGCTCCATGCTCCATGACAAGCACCATGTATCAATACAAAATGTTTTGGACTTTGAGTTTGGTTGTGAATGTTGGAGGGCGGGGATGGGGTTGAGGTATTAGCTTTTGCCAACCAAATAAATAAAAGGAAAAACAAAAGGAGCTTCTCTGTCATGTTCTCCAATTCTATTTTCTGCATCATTAACTCTCAATTTCCTTGATAGGGTTTGCATCTCTCGTCTTACTTTTGTTTATAGAAATCAATCAGAGGACTAATACTTGGGTCGAAAGTCAAAAGTCTTGACATGAGCCATGACGTGTATAGTATTCCCAACTCCAATTTGCTAGAAAAGCAGTTTCCTAACTCAGACCCACATATTTTGTCAAGGGGAAATGTTAAGAAAACTCTCTTAAAAGTGAGACTCTCTATGGATATTTATTGCCTCATGTTTTTGGCACAATATTTATAGTGTTTCCACGGGAATTGATATTAAACTATGAAGTGACAAATAGTCCATAAAAAGTCCACTTTTGAGAGTCTCCTTAGCATTTCTCTTTGTCAAGAACCAAATGGCGTTGTACATGAAATGATGAGTAAGGTTTGTTTAAGTTTAAGAGATACGCGCTGCGATTCAACACTAATTATATTAATATTGTACTCACTTAATCATTCGTGTAATTGTGTGGAGGTCTTCTACAAAAGACGTCGATCCAATTAAAAGTTAAAAGTGTTGTTTGATCGATGGTGTGAGACTTTTCATGTTATTCAACGCGGTTTAATGGTCTGTATAGAGTTTCTCTTTTTCTCAACTGCTACTACTACTATCATTTCGTGCATATGAACATTGGACTCTTCAGTTGTCAAATGCTGCAAGGCACCGCATGTCATTGTTAGACAACAATATTTCACATTTAAGCAAATATATAAGCCACGTTCCAAATTAAATATGGACTTTAGAACATGTGACTTAACATATATATCTTGAAATCCAAGAATTTAACTGCAATACACACCCGTACAGTCCCAAAACAACATCAAAATTCAATCGAAGTGTGTAATCGAAATCTCACATTGCAACAAACATGTGGAAGTGTTGATAGATACAACTACTACAACTTATAAGACACAAAGAGAAAAAAAATTGAAAAAAGAAAAGAAAAGAAAGAAAGACAATCAAAACCTATTACCTCTCAATTCAACATAACGATTAGCATGTCAAGATTTCATAAATCGGTCCAGACTCACTACTACTCACAACGAAATCTCAACTTAACCACTTACATATTTTGGCAGATATTAAGTTTTATTACAAAAGACCTCGACGCAATTGATTATGAAATCATTCAATATAAGTTATAATTTATGCTAAAAAATGTTAACTACATTGCAAAAGATGAAATATTAATTATTGGTAATCTATGGAAGAAGATGATAGAGAGAGAAAGAAGAGAGAGATTATAGAGGAAAATGAAGCTCTTGATCAATTGATTGATATTTCTAATACAATAGTTCTTGCTATATATAGAAACACACTTAACAACCTAATAAATTTCTAACAAAGCTAACAATTCAATACATCAAATGATGTCATCTATCCATTGCATCCAACATACCGAATAGTGACATGTACATGCCACTTAATAAAAAAGACGTAGAATATTCATCCTCTGATTAATTACATCAATTAAGTGTATTATTCTTCTTCTACAAAATTATTCATTAATGATGCTTCACATGAAAAGGCTAGCGTTCCGGATTTCCATTCTAGAATGAAGATGATACAGCAACCGCCTGGAGGCAGGAGAACAACTCCTGCGGTTTAGAGAACATTACCATGTGATCAGCACCATTTATTACCTGCACTTCATTCGGCGGATTTTCATCGATCATCCACCTCTGCCATTTCTCCGGTAATATAAGATCTTGGTCGCACACAATAAACACTTTACGAACTGATCCATATTTCTTATTGGTGAGTTTTATTTCATCATGAATCAGTACAGGACAGAACCTCAACAAGGATGATGCTAGTTTTACATCCTGTTAATTAATTAGTAAATCACCAACCAAGAAAGAAAAGAGAAAATGAACAATATTGTTAGCCAACCAATTGAAATATAAAGCTCACATGCATGATCGAAGGGATGATTATATGTACAAAAGGAAACTGATTTCTGCACACCCTTCTATGCATAGATGAAAAATGCGTGCTGAAATCATTTCTCAATATAAAATTGACGTAGGCATACGATCAGTTTTTACGTTTATTTTTTTTTATTTTTTTGTTTGTTAAGACACTACCTCTGGTGGCGAGAGCTGGTACAATAATATCGACATGATCTTAGGCCCAAAAATTGCCGAAGTTGGAGGATTGTTGGGTCCGTTATCAAATCTATGGTAATAGTCCATCAAATCCACACCAGCAAACATCTGAACAATATATATTTTCAAGGATATTAGTTGTTAGTATTCACCAGATATATCAACTGAGACGCGCTTGGAGTTCATATTAGACAACGTACTAGTACTAGCTGAGTGAATTTATTACCTTCTCTATTATATGAGGGTAACTGAAAGTAGGACTAGGCATGAAAGCGGTGGCGAAAACGGCCGCCAATATTTTCTCAGGAAACATCTCCATGGCAATAGATATGACGGGCCCACCGAAGCTGTGGCCTACCAGGATAACGCTCTCCTCTGGTGGGAGAGTCTCCATGAATTTGATCAATGGCTCAGCATAATCCGAGAAGGTCTGTACATATTTTACCTCCTTTGGGTGGATCCCACATGCTGCTAGGTCTAGGGCTGTGACATCGTAACCTGCAGAGGTTAGTAAAGCTGATAACTTATACCAACACCATGCTCCGTGACAGGCTCCGTGAATCAGCACAAAATGCTTCTTATTGGCATCTGGGTTTGGGGATGAGGAAGACATGTTTCTTAACTATTTTAGCCTCTCTTTCCTTGGCATAGCTGCATTTGGTCTAGGCTTGCTTTTATATTCATGAAATCCTTCATTTGTTCACTCTATCTGCATTTGGTCTTTCTATTGCGTTTGTAGTCGTGAAAATATATGTATTCTTTATTAAAAAGATTAAGATTAAGCTTAGTATATTCGATGATAGCAATTTAGAAAAAGCTAGTGAACAAGTCGAATCAACACTGCGTTTGGATAAATAAATATAAGATTACCCAAAATGACGGAATTTCATTTTTATAGAGCTTGTGAATTTTATTGTCCGGCTAACTTAAAAGAACAATGAAATTAAATACGGAATGCAATGTGTGTGGAGTCATTAATATATAAATGAGAGACTGTAGTTAATTTGACAAAAAAAAAAATTGTAGTTAGGAGATATGCTAGTAATGGTGGTAGTGATTGCGGTGTGGATAGTGGTGGCGACGGTGATAGCGACAGGTGGTGGTAGTGTGGCGGCGACAGTGGTATGTGGTGGTGACATGGTGGTTGTGACCACTTTTGGTTGAGCTTTTTGTATTTTTTATTGTTAAACTTACTCATAAAAATTTGGAAATAATAATTATTTACATGAAATTTAAACTTGAAAATTAGAGGTCTCAAATTCTAATTTTTATCCACAACAAAAAATTATTAATTGGTTCATGCCAATTTATAGATTCTGACTTTTGTCTAAATTCTTAATTTATTTTTCTCATTCAATAAGGAAAATTATTCAGGTTTTGGTGGATGTATTGATAGCATTAGAAATCTAACAATATTAAGTTGCCAATAGTATTCTTTTCAAGCATTATATTCTTTGGTTTATTAGTTTTTTAATCTTACACAGTACATATACATACATACATATATATATATATATATATATATATATATATATATATATATTCTTTGATTTCGTCTAGTTTGTTTAGCTTGATCAAAATAAAAGCCTTTTATATAATAAAATGCCGTCGAACGCCAGCAGTACGTTTGTATACTAGTATTACAAAAGTACTATGACTATTATTGGTTTAAACGCCTACGTACAGCCGTCTAGAGCAGATGCCGTTCTTTAGTTGTCTTAACCCAACGTTGTTTATAGGAACTATTTTGTTCTGATTTTCTTACTATGAAATTAAGTGATACCTTTTGAATTATTCTACGGTAGTTAATTAAGTTGTTGAGCAATCAAACTTGATGAGGACAAGCCAAGGGTCTCGAAGAGACGAGATAAGAATTTGGGATTCACTCAACTATGAGCAACGAAACTCTCTTGATGTCAGTAATCGTAAATTAACTCAATATTCTCTTCTTAGATTAATTTTTAAAATTAACTAATTGACTATTTTGAGGGCATATAGAGCCCTTTAAATAGAGAGATACCTTACAAAGATAGGATAGATTGTTAATAGTAGGGGATAGTTGCTAGGCAACCCAATTAAAAATAAAAACATAACTTTGAAAGATTGAGAAGCCACCACAAGCCAAGGCTAAACGCAGGGACCATGTTTATAGTAGTGCGTCAGGCCATCTCCAACCGAAGGGTCCAGAGAGTCAGAGGGCCGAAAATAGCCCGAAAACCGTCTCCAACCGAGGGCTAGGCCAGAGGGCTCGTGAAATCTGAGAAGGCCCCGCAGAATCTGAAAGGGCCAAAGGGTTGGAGGGCTGGCCAAAAAAAACATTAATCCTGTCGATTATAACCAACCGACAGGAATGCTTAAGCTAAAATTCAAATGCAATGGCTAGCTGACGTTAACTAGCTGTTGCATTTGAATTTTTCTTTTTCTTTTTTACAAGTTTTATTATTATTTTTTATTTACAAAATTTTTCCTATAACTTCTATTTTTCATTTTTTTTAAATTCTATTTTTTTCCTATAACTTTTATTTTACAAAATTTGTTTCATATTTTTTTTAAATTCCATTTTTTTCCTATAACTTCTATTTCACAAAATTTGTTTCATTTTATTTTATATTGAAACAACATTAAACAATATGAAACAACATTAAATAACATTAACCAACATACAAATTATACAACATAAAAAAAAACATTTAACAACATGAAACTTAAACATCATTTTTAAAAACATTTAACAACATAAAACTTAAACGCCTACTCCATGCTTCTTTTGGCCCAAAGATGTGCAACAAGATCCTGTTGTAGGTACTTGTTTGTGGCACGAGAATGTATCATTCTATAGCGCCTCATGTACTCATTTATAGAGATACTACCAGTTCTTGGATTGAAAGGCAAATTAGGCCCATCATATACTTTTGCACGAGCCCTTCTTGACATATTTGGATCTTCTTGGTTGTCATCGGACTCTCCATCAATATACCCATTTCGCTCATCCTCCACTATCATATTGTGTAATATGATGGAGTCCAAATTTTCTCGACTCCACCCTCTTGCCGGTTCGCTGATGATCTTCCACTGTGCTTGTAGAATACCGAAAGCTCTCTCAACATCTTTCCGGTATGCCTCTTGGTGTAAGGTAGACAACTTTTATGCGTCATTCCTAGGGTTTGGAATTGCTTGGACAAGTGTCGCCCACTTTGGGTAGATGCCATCTGCCAAGTAATACCCCATATTGTATTACGGTTGTTGATGTAGTAGTCAAGTTGAGATGCTTTACCTTCCGTCAAGTTATTGAAGAGGGGTGAACGCCCAAGAACTATAATGTCATTTTAGGATCCAGGGACTCCAAAGAAGGCATGCCAGATCCATGTGTCATATAAGGCAACCGCCTCTAACACAACAGTTGGCTTTCTCGACCTTCCGTTAAAGCCTCCTTGTCATCCGGTGGGACAGTTCTTCCAATCCCAATGGATGCAGTCTAATGACCCTATCATGCCCGGAAACCGCACGGTCTTCAGCTTTGCGAAGGAGCCGATTCAGATCTTTTTGATTTGGCTTGCGGAGGTACTCGTCTTTGTAAACCTGAACAATTGTGTCACATAATTGTTCAAGAGTATCAAGGCATGTAGACTCAGACATACCATGGGTTTCATCCATCGAATCAGCTGGGGAGCCATAAGCCATCATTCGGAGTGCAACAGTAAACTTCTGATGAGGTGAGAAACCAGGGCAGCCTGCTATGTCCCGCTTCTGTCGAAAATATGGATTGACCTGCTGGACATCACGAAGTAAACGCTCGAAGACATGACGCCTCATCCGAAAGCAACGTCTGAAATCCTCTTTGTGTACACCGAGTTAGGGTTGAAATAGTTGCATCAGATTGGCATGCGCCATCGCTCTGTTTTGTGGTTTGTAAGAGCGACCAACAACAGAGCCACTTTATTGAGGTTGTTCCTCAGTTGGCTGACACATCATGGCTGCTGTTCTGTTTTGTTTGTTGCGCCTTACTTGAACTTCTTCATTAGACTCCTCATCTTTTCGTCTCATTTAAGCCCATTTTGCTTCCAATTTGGAATTGGATGAGGACCCCCAGTTGGAATCTGAAGAGGATCCAAAGTTGGAATTCATTGCAAACTTGATTTGAAAAAGATTGAATTCAAAGTTGTGCAAATTATAGCCCAATATCTACCCTATTTATAGCAAAAAAAAAATTCAAATTCAACGGCTAGCTGACGTCACTTAGCAGTTGGATTTGAATTTAAGTTGTAGTTTTTAAATAATAAATTATGTTTGGCCCTCGGTTGGAGACGGTTTTTTGTGACAGGGCTAAAACGAGCCTTAAGGCCCTTTGGCCCTCGATTGGAAACGGAGGCAAATATGGTCCTGTACTGTTCATTAAAACATTAATATCTTAGAGGGCCAGAGGGCTAAAACGAGCCCTCTGGCCAGCCCTCGGTTGGAGATGGCCTCATATCTCTTGAACTAAAGTTCATGGACACGTAATTATTGGTAGTTGAAATGTACCAATTTTTTTAACACTATGGATACATTCTTTTGCCATTTCTTATTTCTTATTTTTACATAGTTTTTATCCATTTATTCAATCCAAATGTTTGAATTTTTTTATTGTAACCGTTTCTAATAGTATTATAATGAGGGATTTTAAATTTATAGGATTATAAATCTCATAAAATATCAAACAATTAATGTCAAAACTATAAAAATATAAATATTAATAGTAATATAATGAGGTGTACAAAGTCAAGGGACCTTGATCAAACTTTGAATACTATTAAGGTTTTAATCAAAGAATGTTAAGGATTAGGGACCGCATCCAAAGTATCAAAAAAAAAAAAAACTCATGTTTATTCATTTGCATTCGGTACTATTGTGCATGCAACGCAGGCTAGCATGCCTGAATTAATCACGTCCATCCATGTCTTTATGCATATTTCTCAGCAATATTTTGGAGATGGAAGAACAACTCCACGGGTTTAGAGAGCATGACCAGGTGATCAGAACCGATTATCACTTTCACTTCATTTGGGGGATAAAGTACTTCAATGTTTTATATGTACACACAACACAATCTCTTTGTATATAGGGAAATTTTGGTTCAGGTACATGGTTGACAAAATGTTAAACTAAAGTTTTATTAATATGAATACTTTGATTAAAGGAAAAAATATTAAATTTCAGTATTAATTAAAAATTTAATAAGAAAAATAATATATCTTTCTAAAATCATGCAAAGATTATTACAAAATAGGAGCTTTTAAAAAAAATCCTTAAATTTAACAACAAAATTATATTAATTTGAATATTTTTTATCAGATTTTTTTTATTTAAAAAAAATAAAATGTTTTATATTTGTTTATACATGGGTATGTTTCAAATTAAAAAGGGTACATTTTATTATAAATTATGGTACATTATATGTAATAAAAGTGAATATATTTTACTTTAAAAGGTTGGTACATTTTACATATAACACGCTGGTACATTTTCTATGAGAAATGGGTACATTATAAATATATGAATGAGTACAAATAAAAGATTAAAAGTTTATGGCTACAAATAGAAGTTAAAAAGAAAATTGGTATAGATTAAAAAAAAAAAAAAAAGGGTTACAAATTAAAAAAAAAGAGACAAATTCAATATACCAAATGTAACGTTTCCAACACTAAATGAATATATTTGAAAAAAAAATTAAATAATTTTTACTTATAACATTTAAAAAATTTAGCATGTAAATATTTTATTATTGAAATGATGACGTGGATAAATTCCGAAGCACCCTGATCAAAAATTGAAAAGAAATAAAATTTCAATCAATATAATAAAAAAAAAATAAGCGATGAGAACTTGATTTCTCCAGATATACAAGTAATATCTTAACTCCTAATCATTACAATTATGGGAGTTTTAACGAAAAGCCCGCGGTACTGTTCACTTTAACGAAAAACCACATTTTTACACTAAAAAGTCAAATGATACTATTCATTTTACCCTTTATTTTGTCCTTATCATTAAAACTCAAAGTTTTCAAACCCTTTTCATTAGTTTTCCTTACAATTATCATAACTACTTGTTCATCTATGACATCTCATTTGAAAGGAATAAAAAAATCTAAATTGACTGATGAGATAAGGAGAGCTTGTGCGAGGATAAAAATGAGCATCTTACTTCTTGTTAAAAGATTGGCAACCAATGGGTTCAACAAAAGTTCAACATATTATGTGTGGAATGAGATGAAGAAAAAAAAAGAACGTTAAAAGGCACAAACCAGCAAAATATTCCGAGCAAGAAAAAGTATTCTATAAGTGGTTTCTCCAATATCAAGAGAAAGTGAATATGACTAGAGAAATGATCCTAAGTATGTATAATGAATTTTATGTGTTATTTCTTTCATGTATTTTATTAATATTATTTTATATATTCATTGGATTTTGAGAAAATTTATTATCGTATGCATTTAGTGAGATTATTTTCTTAATACATTGACCCGAGTTGGGACGAGAAGATTTTATTATTAACCAAGGTTATAATTTTAGAGAATATTCATTTATCGAGATTTCTGTATATAGCAGAACTTTTAGTATATATGTAATTCATTACCTCTGCAAATATAGTTGAGTACTTGAGAGTAGGACCAGACATGACAGCCGTAACATATACTGCAGCAGCAATTTTTTGAGGGAACCTCTCCATGAAAATAGAAATGACGGCTCCACCCAAGGTATGAGCCACAAGGATAACCTTTTCATTTGGTGGTAGAGACACCATGACCTTTGTCAAAGGCTCGACGTATTCCGATAACGAAGGAAGTTGCTCTACCTGGATCGGCTCCCGGATGCTCCCAAGTCTAGAGCTGTGACATTGTGACCTAAGTTCTTCAGGAGAGTCACCACCTTATACCAACTCCATACTCCATAACAAGTTCCATGTATAAGCACAAAATGTTTTAGACTTTGAGTTTGGTTGTGAATCGGGAATGGGGCTGAGGTACTAGCGTTTGCTACGCACATAAATAAAAGGTAAAACAAAAGGAGCTTCTCTATCATGTTTTCTGTTAGGGTTTGCATGTTTATTTAAAATCTGGAACTTGGAACTAGTCAACTAGGTTAAACGTTGGTTTCCTAGTTTTGAGGAGAATCTTCCCTCAACAGAAAGTTTTTTTAAAAAAAAATGTTTTAGCTCAACTATCTGATATGGCTCCCTGATTTTATGGCCGGATTTGATGGGCATTTTCTTCTCAACCATTCCAACGTTAATGTCTCAAGTAGTATTTAAGCTAGGGTTCTAGTTTCTGGAAAACACACTGAAAAAACCGAAACAATATTCTAGAGAACATTGAGTACAAGAGTGAGTGAAAGCTTGGGATCTTTCTTGGTGCAAGAAAGGTCCAGTCAGTGGTGATTCTGGGCTGTTTTATCCTGTGGACAGCGTGGCATTTGTGACCGCTTACACACCTTGGGCAGAGCCGCGAAACGTCTTAAAGAAAGCAACATTGTCCGCGACTCAACCCAAGATAATTTTGTGCTTCTGTTGGTTCTTCAACCTCTTTGGTAATCTCGTTCCTTGTTCTTGATTTTGTGCAGTGTATTCAACAATTTTAAGACGTTTACTTTCTGCCATGGACACTAAAATCACTCCCTTCGTCACTGACTTGAACAAACCTGTCAAGTTTGAAGGGCTTCACTTTAAACGCTGGAGACAAAAGATGTTGTTTTTCTTAACCACCAAGAAAATTGCTTCAAACTGCGCTTCTGAGTTGCCACCCCTACCTGATCATCCAACTGTTGAACAATTCAAAATGTTTCAAACATGGAATGAAAATGACTTTCTCTGCAAAAACTATATCTTAAATGGTTTATGTGATGATCTTTATGATTACTATTCTTCCTGTAAAACTGCTAAGGAGCTCTGGGATGCACTCCAAAAGAAGTATGACACTGAAGAAACGGGAGCCAAGAAATTTGCAGTCAGTCGCTACCTCAAGTTCCAAATGACGGATGACAAATCAGTGGAGGCTCAATCCCATGAGTTGCAGAAGATCGCTCATGAGATAATATCTGAAGGCATGAACCTGGATGAACAGTTCTAGGTTGCTGTGATCATTGACAAGTTGCCACCAAGCTGGAAGGAGTTCAAGAAGGACCTGCGACACAAGACAAAAGAGTTTTCTCTTGAAAGCCTAATTACTCGTCTTCGAATCGAGGAAGAAGCCAGGAAGCAAGATATGCGAGAAGAGGTTCTCGTCATCACAAATTCCAACAAGAAGCCTTACTCCAAGAACCATGCTGCTGTTGTTCTCAAACCTAACGGCAAGAATCTGAAGAATGCCATCAAGACGCGCTCCAGCAACAAGAACCCCATGAAGGTACAAAATACCTATCGCACTAACAACAAGAAAATACCCCCCTCAAGAGATGAAACAGTTGAGCCGTTTCTGTGCTATAATTGTGATAAGCCTGGTCACCTGGCTCATAACTGTCGCAACAAACAGAGAAATGTTCCTCAAGCCAATCTCACAGAGGATCAGCTAGTTGCAATGGTGTCTGAGATCAACTTAGTTGATGGATCCGAGGGGTGGTGGGTGGACACTGGGGCATCACGCCATGTCTGCTATGACCATGGACATTTTAAGTCCTACACTGACTCGGAAAACAGAAGGGTTCTATTGGGTGACTCTCACTCAACACATGTTGCTGGAGTTGGAGAAGTGGAGCTTAAGTTTACTTCAGGGAAGACTATAATCTTGAAGGAGGTGCTGCATGTCCTAGAGATCAGAAAGAATTTGGTTTCAGGTTATCTTATTAATAAAGCTGGTTTCACACAAACCGTTGGGGCTGACTTGTATACTCTCACAAAGAATGGTGTCTTTGTGGGAAAGGGGTATGCCACTGATGGAATGTTCAAACTTAATGTTGATGCTATGAATAAAACTACTGTTTCTGCTTACATGCTATCTTCTTTCAATATGTGGCATGCTAGATTATGTCATGTGAATAAGAAACTAGTAAATCAGATGAGTAGTTTAGGACTAATTCCTGAAATCTCAATAAAAGATTTTGATAAATGTGAATACTGTAGTCAGGCAAAAATCATGAAAAAACCACACAAGTCAGTACTTAGAGAAACTGAATTACTTGACCTAATCCACTCTGTATGTGAGTTTGATGGTGTAGTCACAAGAAATGAAAAACGTTACTTCATCACCTTTATCAATGACTGTTCAAACTATTACTTTGTTTACCTAATGAAAAAACAAGAGTGAAGCACTTGACATGTTTAAACTTTTCTTAACTGAAGTAGAGAATCAATTTAATCGAAAAATTAGAAGGCTTCGAAGTGATAGGGGTCTTGAATATGAATCTGCTGCTTTCAATGGTTATTGTAAAAATCTAGGTATAATACATGAGACAACTGCACCTTACTCCCCAGAAATGAATGGCAAAGCAGAAAGAAAAAATAAGACTCTTTGTGAATTAACAGTTGTTGTGCTTCTTAACTCTGGTTGTGCTTCATACTGGTGGGCTGAAATTATTTTAACTGTTTGTTATGTTCTCAATAGGGTTCCCTCTTCAAAAACTAAAACTGCACCGTATGAAACCTAGAAAAATAAGAAGCCTAATGTGTCCTACCTAAGAACCTGGGGCTGCTTAGCCTATGTACGAAAACCTGATCCAAAAAGGTCAAAACTAGAGAGTAGGGCTCTTGAGTGTGTTTTTATTGGTTATGCACTACACAGCACAGCATATAGATTTTATGATTTAAAGAACCATGTTATAATTGAATCTAACGATGCTGATTTCTTTGAGAACAAATTTCCTTTTATGTCAAGGAATAGTGGGGGTTTAACCACAACTAGTCTAAAGAAGGATGGAACGAGCAGTAATGCTCAAAATGATTCGGCCGAAACTAGTTTCGAACCAAGAAAAAGCAAGAGAACCAAAGTCACCAAGGATTTTGGGGGAGACTTCCATACATATGCACTGGAAGAATTCCCATCAACGATTCAAGAGGCTTTGTCTTATGTGGACGCAGATTCATGGCAAGAGGCCATAAATGATGAGATAGACTCACTGGAATCAAATAGAACTTGGCACTTGGTAGAGCTACCTCCAGGATGCAAAACCATTGGCTGTAAATGGGTGTTGAGGAAGAAGCTTAAATCTGATGGCTCAATAGACAAGTTTAAAGTCAGGTTAGTAGCTAAAGGTTTTAGACAAAGAGAGAATGTCGATTTCTTTGACACTTACTCTCCAGTTTCTAGAATTACATCCATTAGAGTTATGTTTGCATTAGCTTCACTACACAATCTTGTTGTGCATCAAATGGACGTTAAAACTGCCTTTTTAAATGGAGAACTAGAGGAAGAAATATACATGGATCAACCTGATGGTTTCGTAGTACCTGGACAAGAGCATAAAGTTTGTAAATTAACTAAGTCACTTTACGGTTTGAAACAAGCACCTAAACAATGGCATGCTAGATATGACTGTCTACTTCTTGACAATGGCTTCAAAGTAAATGAAAGTGATAAGTGCATGTATATTAAAACTAAGAGTAATTTGTGTGTTATAATATGCTTGTATGTTGATGACATGCTTATTTTTGGCTCTAATATTCACCTGGTAAATGAAGTTAAAACCTTTTGCAATAACTTTGATATGAAGGACTTAGGAGAGGCAAACTTAATTCTCAGAATAAAAGTTATTAAAACTGAGAATGGTTTTTCACTAAGTCAGTCACATTACTTAGAACAAATCCTAAAGAAGTACAAATATTTTGACTCTAAGCCTGCGTGTACACCTTATGATCCTAGTGTTAAGTTGTTTAAGAACAATGGCGACAATTTTAGACAGGTTGAGTATGCGAGCATCATTGGTAGCCTTCGATACGCTACTGATTGTACTAGGCCAGATATAGCCTATGCAGTTGGGGTTCTATGTAGATACACCAGTAGTCCCAGTATGAAACACTGGTACACTGGTATGCAATTAAAACGGTAATGAGATACCTCAAGAGGACCATCAATTTTGGTCTATGTTATGAGAAGTTTCCAGCTGTTCTTGAAGGATACAGCGATGCTGATTGGAATACACTCTCAGAAGACTCTAAAGCTACGAGTGGTTACATTTTTAATATAGCTAGAGCTGCAGTCTCATGGAAATCTAAGAAACAGACCATACTTGCACAGTCAACTATGGAGTCTGAGATGATTGCCCTAGCAACAGCTAGTGAAGAAGCAGGATGGTTGAGAGACCTTCTATCTGACATTCCATTGTGGGAGAAACCAATTCCTGCTGTGCTTATTCACTGTGATAGCACAGCAGCCATTGCAAAAGTAACAAATCGATATTATAATGGAATGAAACGACAGATTCGTCGAAAACATAGCACGATTGCTGGGTTTCTTTCCACATGGACTGTCAGAATAGATCATATTAGGTCTGAAGATAACCTTGCTGACCCTTTGACGAAAGGATTAGCAAGAGAAAAAGTTTGGAAAACCTCTAGTGGAATGGGGTTAAAGCCCTTGATAAGTTGAGTCACTTATGATGGTAACCTAACCATTGGACTGGAGATCCCAAGATAATTGTTCAACAGGTAATAACAAGTCATGAAGTGATATGGACTCATGCCATACACATGTTTTTGTTTTGTAGAAGTTGTCTGCAATGGCATGAAATCTTGTAGCGCAAATAAAGGATGAGTTATGAAACTCTTAATGAAAACTATACTCTAAATGAGTAGGATATCAAGCTATAAAAGTATCCTTGATAGTTTCACCTTTGTGATAGTGAAGGTGAGGCCGCCTACTATGAAGTTTCCAGGGCTAACTTCTAGCATTATCACTAAACTGGGATGCATGCACATGGCCGAAATGTGCTGGCCTTGAGCTTCACTCAAGAGGAGTTGTGTGTGCTTTGTTGTCAGAGATTGAGTTCAAAACTAAGTGTTACTCATATTATTCTGAAGCACTGTCGCTATGTTTTGGTTCAAGTTGAAAAAACACCATCACTAATGCACAACTCTACTTTCATTTACTCAATGTTCGAGTTTAAATAACCAAGTGGGGGATTGTTAGGGTTTGCATAATTATTTAAAATCTGGAACTTGGAACTAGTCAACTAGGTTAAACGTTGGGTTCCTAGTTTTGTGGAGAATCTTCCCTCAACAGAAAGTTTTTTTAAAAAAACCTGTTTTATCTCAACTATCTGATATGGCTCCCTGATTTTATGGCCTGATTTGATGGGCATTTTCTTCTCAACCATTCCAACGTTAATGTCTCTAAGTAGTATTTAAGCTAGGGTTCTAGTTTCTGGAAAACACACTGAAAAAACCGAAACAATATTCTAGAGAACATTGAGTACAAGAGTGAGTGAAAGCTTGGGATCTTTCTCGGTGCAAGAAAGGTCCAGTCAGTGGTGATTCTGGGCTGTTTTATCCAGGGGACGGCGTGGCATTTGTGACTGCTTGCACACCTTGGGCAGAGCCGCGAAACGTCTTAAAGAAAGCGACATTGTTCACGACTCAACCCAAGATAATTTTGTGCTTCTGTTGGTTCTTCAACCTCTTTGGTAATCTCGTTCCTTGTTCTTGATTTTGTGCAGTGTATTCAACATTTTCCATTTGGAAATTTTTATTTAAACCCATGTAACCTCTTTCTACACCCAACTTAAATGTTAAATGTTAATTGTCTATTTTACCCTATTGCATAATTATTATTAAGTACAAAATGAAATTAATAATAAAACTTAAATTTCTCAATAAACTCAAACACTATAATTAAACACTAGCATTACCCTTTGTATCCTACGTCCATTCTGGCTAAAACCCTAATAGTTCTGATAGAGAAAAACAAGCTTTTTTTTATTGATGGATAGTGATTTTGAAGTTTTGAATCCTCCAAATAAGGTATGACTCGATTTATGGATATTTTGTTTGTTTGCTTCTTCTTTGGATTAAATTTCATACTTATTATATTATATTGTATCGTATTTGTTTTTGCCTGCCATCTGTTTGCCCCCAAAACACCATTGCAAGGACTTTTGATTAATAGTGCAAAGACATATAACTTGATTCTTGGTGCAAATAACGATTGTCCAACCTCATAAACCTTGACCACTCACTAGCGGGTGGCATGTCTCCATCCAAAAACATCAAGGTCAAGTGTTTCTGACAAAGTGATGGACTGAACTGGAGCTTGCATTGCATTCTCTGGAAAATTCAAATCTATGGAATGATCTCTTGGATCCCAAGTCTATGGATGGGTTTGGTAGCAGGAAAAAAAAAACAACCATGATAATGCTAGTCATATGCAATTAAGGGCAAAGGAAAGTCATTATGATCATGGGCTGGGTTAATCTGCAAGAGGCAGAGAGAGAGAGCATAAACATCTTTACATTTGTGAAACATAAACCAGAAAAACAAATTTAATCCAATCACTTGGAACTTATATGTTAAACTTTACCTTCACAGCACCAGTCCCGAACTCTGGATCAACGAGAATTTCATCACATACTATAGGAATTCTTCTTCCATTGAAAGGATGGATGGCATGTTTTCCATGAAGGTGTCTATACCTCTCGTCATTAGGATGCACAGCAATGGCAGTATCACCGAGCATAGTTTCCACTCTAGTGGTGGCCACCACAATCTCACCAAAATCTTCCTCCAGAGTGTAAGAAAATGAAGTTAACATGCCAAATTCAACATGGTTCTCATATCCAGGAACCCTGAGTAATGTCGTATCTCGAATATCAATATAATCCACCTATACAAACCAAAAAAAAAATCCATAAATATATGTTGCAAAATAAGGAAGAATATGTAGGTAAAAGAAGAAGGCTAACCTCAATGTCAGATATTGTTGTAAGCAACCCACAATCCCAATTGGCTATGTGATTATCCCTGCAAATAAAACATACCAATGAAATCCAGAAAGCTTAGAAGCCAAAGTGAAGAAAAATTCAAAGACAAGAAGGTAATTTATAAACTAATAGATGCGGATGATTATATAAGGTAATCGGTGTACACGATTGTCAAGTTTCAATCCTTATCCCGAAAAAAAAAAACATTCAGTTAAAGATGTTATTTTATAAAGGGAATGGGTGTAAAGACAACTTTACATTTTGAATTGGATTTGAGAGGGTAGTTTAGGTAATAAATTTGGGTTTAAAGAAATATTAATTCTTTAATTAAAAAAATATGGGTGAAGAGAGTAAGTTGGGTGTAGAAAGAGGTTAGATGGGTTCAAATAAAATTTCCCTTTCCATTTTCTGTATCATTAACTCTTAATTTCCTTATTTGGTTTGCATCTCTCGTCTTCCTTCTATATATAGACATAGATCACAGAACTAACAATTGGCTCAAATGTTGACACGTATTAAAGTTCAAAAGTATTCCCAACTCGAATACTTTAGAGGGGTGTTTAGATATAAGTGCCTTAGTTTTGAAATTCTTAGATTTAACATCCATAGCTTTTAGACTTTTGATCAAACATTCTTATCTAATTTTTAATAACAAAAATTACATATATTTGGTTTACCAATCAAATGACAAATTAATATCACCTAAATCCTAAAATCTAGGAGATATATTATCCCATAATTCATTTCAAACGACACTTTTCATTACTCGAATAAAAAATATCATTAAAATTCTAAAAATATAACTAACATCCTACTAAACATAACGTACCAATTATGGACATGATACATGAATGCACATATGTATTATACATAATGTACCAATAACTTGGTACATAATTGGTACATTATATAATCTTAGTTTTGGTACGTATTAATATTTTGGTACATTACATATTACTAATTTTGGTATGTTATGTGATTCTTGTTTTAGTATGTACCATGGTATTGATACAATGTGTTAACCTAACTTTGGTACGTACAATTTAGTGGTACGTTATGACCCTTAAAAAAGAGATAATTTTTCATATTAAAACTTTGTATTGAAAATTAATTATATCAAACTATTAACAATTAATTAATGGGATAATGACTCAATCAAAATTTTCAAACTTATTTTCTTTCCACGAATTTAGGGATTTTAGATCTGATCAGTTTCAATATAAATAACTCTTTTTTTTGTTTTTTTTTTTGTTTTCTTTAAAATTTACTAAAAATGATGAGTTGGAAATTAAAAAATGACATGGATAAAGATGGAAGCACCTTAATCAAAATACAAAGCGTTTTAATAAAAAGTTGAAAACCCACAAATGTTTAATTAATAAGATGTAGAATTGGAGCGCTTTTATCTAATTTTGCCTACTTTAGAAGATATGTGACGAAACATATATCTTGGAAAGATGAATGGGAAACCATTTAATAACAAATTGTTGAACCTTGTGCACCATGCGTGCCTTATAACAAATTGTTGAAGGGTGATGGGAAACCATTTAATAATCCAGCCTTATATACTAGACTCAATATTTTTTTATTTTTTATTTTTGCATTAAGTTTGTCAATTCATGCATTGTCCTACGTAATTACACTTTGTTGCTTTTAAAATGATACTAGATACTTAAAAGGCACCCAGAATTTTGGGATTCAGTTTGGCAAAGGGAAATTGGATTTGTATGCCCTTAGTGATGCTAATTGGGCCGGTGACCATAATGATAGGAGGTCTACAACTGGATTAGTTGTTTTCTAGGATCTAATCATATATCATGGTCTTCAAAGAAGCAAAATGTTGTTCCTAGATTATCCATTGAAGCTGATTATAGAGCACTTTCTTCTACTGCAATTGAGATAGAATGAATTAAACAGCTTCTTGCTTTTATGCATATTGATGTTTCGTCCCCACATACTTTGTTCTACGACAACCTTTCTTTTATAGCTCTTGCTTATAATCCCATTCTGCATCAACGCACTAAACATATTGAGATTGATATTCATTTTGTTAGAGAAAGTGTTGTAAGAAGATTCTGCATGTGCATTTTGTGGCTTCTAATGAGCAATTTGCAGATAAACTTACTAAGGGATTGTCTGCTCCTTTGTTTCAAACTCACAATTTCAATCTCAAGCTTGGAAAATCCAATCATGTGATTGAGGGGGATGTTAATAGTATTCATCTTTTAATCCTATGGTTAGTTAGACAAGTGTTATTAATCTGTGATCTAAAAGTTAGCTTAGTTTATAAGCAATGTAGTTTGGATATATATCCTTGTAGATAACTACCTTGTAATCAGTCTGAAATCATTAGTAAAAGATCCACTTTCTTTGTCTAAATCTCTTTCTCTCAATCTCTCTCTCTCTCTCTTTCTTGCTTGAATATCTTTCTCCGCAAGATACCTTCATCTATGTTTACATGGTATCAATCGACGGAAAAGTTTAACAACTTGACTGTTCATCAATCTTGAATCTTCTATTTTCGCCCTCATTCTCTGATCTTCGCTTGACGAATTCTTCTTCATTTGTAGGGTTCTTGATCTATGTTTCTATGTGGTTCTTCGGATCGTGATTTACGTTTTACCATATGTTTGTGAATATTCTTCTAATATCTCTAAAATGGACTATATCTACCACTTTTTTAGCTTCAATTAGAACCTGTTACAGGGGATTTTCTTGGTGTAAAAAATATTGTTCATTAAAATAAAATAAAAAACACACACACAATGGATTTTGGACTATTTAATTGTGCAATGCGCCGCACGTCATTCTTAGACAACACTAAACGTTTAAGCAAATACATAAGCCACGACCCAAATTAAATTTCCAAACTGGGAAGTTCACAAGTGGATCCAATATGGACATGGGCTTTAAAAGATATATGACATAACATATCTTGAAAAGATTTCTTTACATTTGTCAATGATTTGCTTCTTACTTAAATAAGAAATATGACTTTAGCTCTTGTGTTGAAAACATTGGCATGTTATGAATGCCCACCCACACACACACATTTTCAATGTCCATGAAAATGAAACAGACTCTGGAAACAAACATTTTCAATGCCCATGAAAATGATGTAGACTTTGGAAACTAAATGGGTGTTTGTCAAAACATGCAATGTAAATCTCAAAGTGTAAGAAATCTGTTAGTGTGGGATTGCTCTATAAATAGAGCAATTCGATTGTTATCAAAAGACATAAAAGAATACAAGAAGTTCATGGAAGAGGAAGAGAGAAAGAGAGGAAGAGGAGAGGAGATAATAGAGAGAGTTATTTTGTACTCCTATTATTCTAAATTATAATGAAAGCACCACTGCTACTCCGAGGATGTACTCCAGTCACACTGACTGTAGAGGAACCTCGTAAATTTTGTGTCTTATTTATTTATTCCACTGCACCCACCGTCGATTTTACAACACGTTATCAGCACGAGAAGCTCTCATATAAGTGGAAAGCACAACGCCATAAATCCGATGAAGCACTATCTACCTCTCACCTCTGTCAGCTAAAATCTCACAGAACAAAAGGTATGTCTATTTTCCGTCTCTCCCACAGCGCCAGAAGCGCCCCACCGAATTTCGGTGAAAATTGAAATTCACGACCTGTAGTCGTTACGAGATGAGAAAACTCGTACCTGACAACTGGTTTCCAGAGATCCAGAAGAATCTCATCAAACTTAGAAACCCAGATCGCGTTGTTTTCAACGGATCTTGAGGACTACTATGAATCCTCATTGTCTGAGATGGTGATGACAGGACTAACTCCACACAGGCCTCCCTCTCTTGTGCATCCACCATCCCTACTGTCAAGGTTCTTACTTCGCGATGCCATGTTCTCTTGGCCATGCAAGAACAAAGCCAGTCTCTGGTAGCCTTGTGGATTGAATTGGTTTTGTTCAACCACCACAATAATCCAGCTGGTCCTGGGTTTCGAGACTGGTAGAGACAGACAAAGAAAGAAAACGGGGGAAGTTTATGGAATATGGATGACACCATCTGTTAAAGTCAAATAGTGCACAACACCATTTGAAAAAGAAAGAAACAAAAAGGTTTTGGTTCCTGGTGCATCTGCACCATCTAGATAATAAAATAAAATAAAATAATAATAAAGTAAAAGAAAAATTGATGATGCATCTGCACCATTTGAATGAAGAATAATTATGGGGCCAAAGTGTTTGAATGGTGCACGGCACCATATGGATAAAGAAAAATAATAAATAAAAGGGGGTTTGATACTTCTTGTTATTTATGTGAATTGGTGTTGGTTTAAAACCCTTTCACAAGTTCTATTTACTTTAAAGTAATTTATTTATCATGGACGGTTTTACCGCCTACTGCTTTAAGTTTTGATTTATGTGAATGGTGCTGAATTAAAGCCTTTGTCACAAGCTTTACTTACTTAAATGCAATTTATTTACTATGGCTAAATTACCGCCTATTGCTTTAATTTATTTGTTGTACTTATCATTTGTTACGATGAGTATAACAAGGGCCTGAAGTTCCTTGATCAGATCAGAACCTGTAGTTTCTTGATCCTCATCATATAAAAATGATTGGACCTGAAGTTCCATCATACAAAAAGATCGGGCATGAAGTCCCTTGATCCACAAAATCAGGACATGAAGTTCCTTGACAAGTATCGTAAGTTTGAAGTGCCGCAGTGCCTCAACTTAATTGTAATTAAAGCCATAAGAGTCTCAGTCTACAGACTATTAAATAAGGACCAGAAGTTCCTTATGTCCATACTCAAAAATGGTTTACGCGTTTCTGCTCATGAAAAGGAAATTCCAAGATGGGAACATACCATTTTACATAGTGCATTATTAGTTTGGTTGAGATTTGTTACCAACCATCAATACTTCTCAGTACAACTCGTGTTTGGGAACCAGCCAAACATTATACATTTACGAGTTTTGGGTTGTGTTATCTATGTGTTTATTGCACTGCCACAACATACTGAAATGAAGTATCATCGCCAATTGGGCATTGATGTTGAACACCATCTATCATTCAATATTTAGAACCCTTGATTAGGGATATGTTTACCGCATGGTTTGCGGACTATCATTTTGATAAGACAATTTTCCCACCATTAGGGGGAGAAAATAACACCGTTCCTGAAGAACGATGAGAAAATATCATTCCAGAAGAATGATGAGACAAGACCGTTCCAGGAGAACGAAGAGAATTTGTCTTATTTTGATTCACGAAGCAATCAATGAGAAAATGAAGTAAGAATAATTGAATGAAACAACGATGTGCAAATCAAATGCCAGATGCATTTAATAATGCAACGAAAGTGATGAAATCACATATACTTGCTACAAATGTGCCTACAAGGATTGATGTCCCTGTTGGACAAAAATAATGTGGCAGTAAATGATTTATCTGTTGCACGCCTGAAGCGTGGCAGACCCTCAAACTCAAAAGGTTCAGTCATTCGAAAGACGAAGAATATGGCACTACTGAACTATTGCATTCCCAAAGCATAACTGTTGCATGCCACAAGCATGATAGTCGCCGCATGGATACACGTCCCAAAAAGGACAATCTGCGGACATAGGAATATTAATGTCTCATGCATGAAGCATGATAGACGTATAGGTTCCAGTGACTCAACTCCCGGAAGTGGAGATTAAAATCCAAGCTCTATAACCCTCAAGAAGAGGTTATGATTCGCATTCTCTAAATTACGACTATCCTGGAAGAGATAGTGTAATGCCCTTGAAGATGCAATGGATATCCAAAAGAAATAAAAAGCTTTTATGCATGCGCATGCACATGAGAATATGGGATCACGGATTGATGATAACCAATGTTAATTTTGGTTCTTCAGTAGCTACTAAATTCATCAATGAGCTATGTTGATATTGAGTCCCGTTCTTTTTCCGTCGATGGAAGGAAATATTATTGGCCAAAATGGAGAAAGGCAATTCCATTACAATTTTGTAAGAACATGGAAGAATGGACCTACATACTTGAATACAATACAAATAGCCAAAAGATGTTGAACCAAGGAGGTTACACTAGGCATTTGTAATACAGTGAAATACACTCACATGATACGACACAAGGTTGTAAACGAGTTGATATGAATGGATAATTATATATGAAGGGTTATGAGTTACCCACATCATATCTCCATAAGTAAATCCCTCAAGTATACATGGGAGCAAATTGCTCTGTATAAATTCCAAAGAAGAATGTGTCATGAAGTGTAGAAAATTCATGAAGGATTCAAATTGCTTGAAGAAAGCCCCCGAAGGGTAAAAGCATAAATTATGTACTCAATACCAATGGATGGTATAAATCGCCTTAGTGAGTACTATCATTATCATATTGTTGCAAAATACTAAAATCTCTTGCAAGAGTCGATGATATTAGATTGGAACTCCTGAAGAGTCTAGAAAATTTATAAAGTGTTGAGAGGAATATTGTCTCGAACTGCAAATCGAACAATATGCCAACACAAATCTTATCCATGATGTTTATGATATTCAAAAATCATATGGATTGAAGATTATGAGTTCAATACTCAAATGATGTAGACACTAAGAAAAATCATTCATCCTTGTGAGGGAAAAGATGAATTGATATTTGGTCCAGAAGTACCACATCTTAGTGAAGTATATGCTTTATTGTATTTAGCACAATACACTGAATGAGATAAAGCTTATCTATTAATATCTCTGAGAAAGTACAGACATGTACATACACATGAGTTAAAAATGAAAAAAAACAGGAGGGAGCTTTCACAAAAGTTGCTCATGTGAAGCCTCAGTACTCGGAAGTACCCCTGAAATGGGAAGCGCCAAAGGTTGATTATTTGGAGCCTCAATACTTGGTAAAACTCTGGATGACGAAGGAAATAGGTGCCTTTGGAATAAAGCATCGAACATCTGATTGTCATTTTGAGTCCGACTTTCGGATTCCAGCAGCTGGTCAAGCTTTCTTTTCATGCTCGTTGAGTAATTATTTGTAAGCATATGTAACACTCTATTCTCGTGCTTGAGCCCTCTGATCTCTTGTTTAAGACTTGCCACTTCCGCCATTAATGATTCAACTTGGCGAGTTCGGGCAAGTAGACGTTGACCCATATTGGAAACGGAGCTAGCACACTGAACACTGAAAGCCAATGAGTCTTGAACGGCCAGCTCATCAGACCGTTCTGAAAGGATTCTCTTATCCTCTGGAGTGAGAAGATTCCTAGCTACTACTGTAGCAGTTGTATCATCCCTCATCACAGAGTTTCCAACTGTAAGAGGACCATTTGAAGATAAGAAAGATGGGCACCATATATTATCTTGATGTGGCTCGCCTGTATTAGTCCTAAGACTCAAATCTAAGCAAATGTTAGATGGGCAAACCATTTTCAGAAATGATGAAAGATAAAATCTCAAAAGTGCAAGAAAGGGAAAATTCTACATGCAGCAGTTTTCCGAGCATACACTTTGAGCACAATTGATGCCTCTATAAAAAGAAGAGGCAACAGAGCTACTTGTTCAAAGATCGAAGAGGCACCGCTCTCCAAATTTCAAAAGCCGGATTTCTTGCAACATTTCTCAGACGCAATATCAGCTTTTTCAGATATCGCGTACAACTTTGTCAAAGATATCTGACAGAGTTGAAAACGCGTGAAGTTGCCGACAAGCGTGGGTAACAAGGCCACTACCTGTTATTGTGGAAATCCCTATATATGTTAACTTCCATCTTCCATGGCAAGGCACACATCCAAAACGCCTAACTTTCTTTCCTCTCCGAGAATGCATCTTCAACAAAGCATCTCGAAATACTCAGTTTTCTTCCTCTCCGAGAATGCCTCTTCAAACAAGTCACACCAAAGCAAGAGTATCTCATATCATCAGGGACGAGAGCAAGAGTATCTCATATCATGCAATCTCCCTATCCTTTCCTTTGTCCTTGTTCTTACCTGCAAAACAAGGATAAAGAAAAGCAATATGTCGGAACTTCCACTCAAACTTCCAGTAAGGAACCGACTGCCTGGAACCTTTCCTAATTGCTTACCTAACCTTGCTCTCGAGTAGCCATTTTCTGCTGTTGTTGGAGTTGGGTTTTCAAGTCACCAACATAGCAGAAAAATTGGTCCGTTGTTGGCTCTTTACACTGAAGCTGCCAAGCATCATGAATAGCTGAGAAGTGATGTTCTGAATGACCATTCAAAAGCAAGGTTTGCATTCAACTCCTGCATCGGAGGGCAAATACTGCAAGTAAAGATGCCACGTATGCATGGGGGAAAACCAGGGAAAATACCACTTCTGCAAGGGAAACAGATAAGGCAAGTGAAAATGATACATTGAAGCATGTAGAGACAGGCACAACAAAACACGTGCCGATCCATCCCTGACGGAGCCGAAGATCACTTGTCACATGGAGCTGCTCGTGGTTCAATTTCATTCAAGAACAAGTCCCAAGGCCTTTGAAGGAATTATAAGTCCGATTCAAGATCAAGTGTCCACCACCCTTGAATCAAATTCAGCTCCAGATAAAAGGAGTAAATTCAGACCTTTGGAGCAACTCTAGCAGAAGACCCTCCAGTCCAGTTCAAGATCAAGCTATGGAAAGTCAACAACAAGTAAAGCATGTGAAAAGGGAATATCATCCTTGGGTGAAATATCAGCCTACACAATTTGAAATCAGGGGGAGATACTCATCAGGGGGAGCATCCAAAACAGATCAAGGTTTTAACGAGGCAACTGATGTTGATATGTGGGCATCCAAGGGGGAGTGTTGAAAACATTGGCAGGTTATGAATGCCCACCCACACACACACATTTTCAATGTCCATGAAAATGAAACAGACTCTGGAAACAAACATTTTCAATGCCCATGAAAATGATGTAGACTTTGGAAACTAAATGGGTGTTTGTCAAAACATGCAATGTAAATGTCAAAGTGTAAGAAATCTGTTAGTGTGGGATTGCTCTATAAATAGAGCAATTCGATTGTTATCAAAAGACATAAAAGAATACAAGAAGTTCATGGAAGAGGAAGAGAGAAAGAGAGGAAGAGGAGAGGAGATAATAGAGAGAGTTATTTTGTACTCCAATTATTCTAAATTATAATGAAAGCACCATTGTTACTCTGAGGATGTACTCCAGTCACACTGACTGTAGAGGAACCTCGTAAATTTTGTGTCTTATTTATTTATTCCACTGCACCCACCGTCGATTTTACAACATCTTGATATTTATTGGCGAGATGTTAAGAAGACTTCTTCAAAAGTGGAACTTTTCACCATCTTATGTTTTTTTGCTCAATATTTTATATGTTGGCTCAGGAATTGTGCCAAAAACAAGAGGTGACGAAGAGTTGATGGAAAATCCATAGAAAGTCCTACTTTTACGAGAGTCTCCTTAACATTTCTCTATTTATTTATTATTGTACAAATCCTAACATACTTCTTTTATTTGGATAAAGCTCAATGACTAGGTGACACACCCCGACCGAGATCGAGGCATGCTGGCCGTCACGTGAGTGTGACGTAGCCATGTGCACAGTGCGGAAGCAATAATAAAGAAAGGATTACGAATGAATAAAAACCAACTTCAATGAGTGCCAGAACGGAAAAGTGTGAATACACAATCAGAGCATAAATAGCCTAAGTGCAGTCAAGCATAAGAAGTACTAATTTAAATGACACCCAAAGGTGGTCCTACATATGTGATGATCTGTCAGAACCTTTGTTGTATCCTCGTAAGCCACCAACAAACGCTACCTAAAACCTGGAGGGGCGCAAAACAAAAAGCGTGAGTGGGCAAAAACAAAGCTTTTCGAAAATCATTTCCTTAACAACAGTTATAACCCCTCGTCGTAAAACCTGTATAATTTCCCAGAAAATAGTATATACATATACTAAATCTCAACTGAAATCATCATCGTCAAAATATGTAAACAAATCATGAATATGCCATGCCAGAAAAACCAAAACATCAGGTAAGTAATCCACATGCAATAATAACTGCAATATCTCATCAGCTGAGCTCTAGCTCATAAATCATGCCTGCACATGAGTCGAACCCACTTATAGTGGTCTATACGACACGACTGGGTGTAAAACAATATGCTCTAGTGTTACAATCACGTGAAGACTATGCGAATGATGGTCACCTATGAGTCGAACCCACTGAAAGTGGTCTATACGACAGGACTGTGCACCTAACTTGGATCCAAGATGAGCGTGTGGTGCGGGAGGTGAACATCACGTGAAAGACTATGCCCCTAACCATGGGCGGGAGCACTAACACCGGGGTGCAGGTTAATGAGCTCTCGATGCATCTCATCATAATCTTCATAACACAACTCCTTATCAACAACACATAAACTTACCTGGAACTTACCTGAGCGCCCGCAGCGTCGACAACCATGCATATACAATTCATAATGCATACTCAATAGTATAAGTATATTGGCATGGCAATTCATTGATAAAGTCATTTAAAAATGCATATCTGGGAAAAATACTTAGCATATAGGTATATACGGAAAACCAAAAGCCCACTCACTGATAAGTAGACGGATCGTAACCTCCGTGCCTGGCCTGGCTACGCTCGTCCTCCGGATAGGTCTCGCCTATGTGAGAAACAACTATAATAATGTTATTTTGAAGCACATAAATGAAACTAGGAAATAACTTCTCATACATTGCTCAATTGGGGTGTTTGAATATACCAAAGTGATCTACACAACCTCAGGAACATCCCCATACTTTTAGAATTATTTTTCGAGGTCCCACGGGCCGTCACGCGCCGGCAAGGGCACAGCCCTACGCGCCCCCACGCGTGGCCAACCCTGACGGAAACCCTAACCATCGTTAAGAATATTTCGTTAAACCCTAACAGAATCTAACTGACGCCGTTACTTCCGTTAGGAATATTCCGTTAGACTTGACGGAATATTCTCTGTCTTCTCCGACGAGTAGCCGGACGCCGGCGACTGTTCGCTGGTTTCTGGAAAACTTTCAAACGTCTTATCTTCTTCGTTTTTCAACCATTTTTTCACGATCTTTATACCAAAATGAAGCTTAATACCTAAAGAACAACGTTATACCTGTTTTAAGTGCCAAAACCTACGGGATCTCGTCGGAGCAAGCTTGAATGTCAGGCCACACCCGTGAAGCTTTGTATCTGGGCTTCCCGACGTTCAACTTTCACCAACGATGCACTCCGAGCATCGTGAGAATGTCCTTAAGCTTGCTATGGTCCTAGAATTTACAGAAAATCAAACATTTAAAAGTTGGTGAATAGTGCCCAACTCGGAGGTTCGATTTTCCATGGTTTCTTTACGTTAAACCTTAACCAAAACGTTCCAAAACACTTAGGAGGAAGAGGAGATACCTTTCTGAGTCTTGAAATGTCTTGAAACCTCGACGACCACTTCTGGTTCACTGTACCCTCGACGGTGCTTTTGGATTCTAGGGTTTTCGAAGGTGATTCAACCAGCTATCGATATGGTTGTGCTCGGGAACTTGCAAGGATCACAATGGTGGTCCTAACTTGATCGATCTGTAAAGGGATGGAAGTCAACGGACCTCGTCCGTACAATTGCAGAGAAATAGCGGGAAAGAGAGAGAGGGTCTGAGAGGGAAGAGAGAGAAATGGGAGTTTTCAGTTGGTGTGTGTGTGTGGTCCTCACACTGCCAGCCAACACACCAAAACAACCACAAAAAATCTAAATTCTAATTGGTTTAGAACTAAGCTACAACAACCCTAACTAACATAGAACCCTAAGTTCAAATCACACTCTAATGGTTCCCACTAAATTGGAAAAGAGGTGATTGGTCCAAAAATAACAAATATTTGGGTCTTTACAAGCCCAAATAGAATTCAACCCAGCACTCAAGGGTAAAATCGTACTTTCACATTTTCGAGGATAATAAATGTACAAATTCGGGACGGGCTGTCACACTAGGCTTTTACATAAGCAAATATATTAATTATAGTTGACTTCACAAATTTTTCATTTGTGGATGATCAAGAGCGTCTCCAAATGAAATGTCAAAAATGTCACTCAGACATATAATAGTAAAAAATGGCAACAAACTCTCTCCAATCGAGCCTTCATTTTCTTACGTTAGCACTTAATCAATTGAAGGCAAATCCTTATGTTGTCAAGTTTGACAGTAGCTGTTAAATTTATTTAATAATTTTTTAATATGTGATGCAATATATAATAAAGTGTTGTATTTCCAAGTATTTGATTGGTTGTCTCAATATTGGACTCCACAAATAGATGAAAAAAAATTATAAAATAAAATTATTATTTAACATATCAGGTGGAGCAAAAAATTGTACAAACTGTCAAGTTGCCACATAAGCCACTAAATATCTTTTTCTTTTTTTTTTTTAACAAATGATATTATTTGTACTAAGGGGAAGTAGGTGGGTTTAGCCTCGCCACCAAATATCATTTTGATGTTTAAAGTTTGACATCTTCGTTGGAGATGCTCTAAAATACCTTTAATTACACTTTTGATATATTTAATAGAATGGAAAGCTAGCAATCCTCTTGGTCACCTTCTCACTTTTCATCTTACCTATACTAGCCTTCATGCACGCGCTCACGAGCATGCAGAAGATATTTTTTGAAGAACAACGTGCTAATCGCGACTTACACTTTTTAAATGAATTTATATGCGTAAATTAACAAAAGGAAAGCCAAATATTTGAAGTAAATGAATAATTTTAGATCATGCTAGAAGAAACCCTTCATAAACCAATTAAAGCAGCTGAATTCACATAATAAAATCGGTTTCTATAAAATTTACATTAAGAATAAAAAATAATATTTAATAAACAATTGATTGAATCATATTATTGCTAGCCTATTGTGAGGTTAAGCCCACCTCCATACCCCTTAGTGTAGATAATATCATTTATTAAAAATTAAAAAATTAAAAAAAAACAATTATTTGACAATTAATTTAATCACATTATTATCCGTGCGCGAAAAACCTTTTTTTTATAACCGGCATTACACACCTCTTAAGATGTTTTGAACGTATTTAAAAATAGCAAAAATAATATTTAATAAATAACTAATTAAATCACATTATTACTAGCTCATTGTGAGGCTAAGCCACCCCCTCCCCCTTATGGTAGATAATATTGTTTGTTTAAAAAAAAAACAATCATTTGACAACTAATTTAATCACATTATTATCCACGTGCGAATGGCTTTTTTTATAGCCGGCATTACACGCCTCTTAGGATGTTTTGAACGTGTTTAAAATAGAGAAAATAATATTTAATAAACAATTGAATCACATTATTGCTAGCTCATTGTGAGGCTAAGCTCACCTCTCTCCCTCTTAGTGTAGATAATATCGTTTGTTACAACAAAAAAAAAAAAAAAAAAAAAAAACAATCATTTGACAACGAATTTAATCACATTATTATCCGCGTGCGAATGATCTTTTTTATAACCGGCATTACACGTCTCTTAAGATGTTTTGAACGTGTTTAAAAATAGATAAATTGAATCACATTATTGCATGCCTATTGTGAGGTACTAATTAAAAAAAGGCACAAAATAATTAATTATAACAAAAATACTATTAAAATGATGAAAATGCCCGTCTTATTTGATGCTTTATTTTGAGATGCCTTTAAAGTTTCTTGTTTTGGGAGCATTTTTGTCCAACTATTTTTATTGAAGCTTGGTGACACCAAAACACTATTCACCATTTCCATTCTCTATATATATATATACAGGAACCTTACCAAGAGTGATCCCCATTTTTCTAAAAAAATGGAGACACTCTCTTGACCGTTGGATTGGCTTTAATGAAATTGTGTGGTTGAGATTAAAACATAGGCCACACAATCTCAACCACACAATTTCATTAAAGTCAAATCCAACGGTTTAGAGGGTAAAAAATGGGGATCCCTCTTGTGAAATGATTCCTATATATATATAATAGATTCTACTAGCACTCAAAACTAAACAATTTGTTTTTCTTTATTTTCATCGTAAAGTGCCCCTCATTATGTTCAAACTGACGTAGTGCTTAGAGAGAGAGAGGGAGAATCATTGATCTTCAAGTTAAACAATTACAACTACGAAATTATCGAAAATATCTCATAAGATCTTACACATAACATACTAAGATTTATACAATCACACTCCTAATGAATTTAGAAATCCAACATGCATAATTAGTGTAATTTATTGTAAATTTCAATTGAATTGGCATGTGCAAGTATATTAACCGGTGGGGATGGGATTTTCAGCTTTTTCCTTTTTATTGATCCAATTTCTAATATGTTTTTTCTTTTCAGCATCTAATTTTTAATATGTCATTGCTGCCTATATTTTTTTGTGAAAATTAATTTACCTATATTTTTTCCGATATGTAAATTATTGTACATGCAAGTATAGGTAAATTAACGTACAAATGTATATGCATTAATAATGTACATGTAAAACTAGGTAATCCTTAGTCAAATGCAGGTAAATAATTTAACATACCGATAAATTAGTGACTTTACAAATAGGAAATTAGAGTCTAATCCTTGAATAAGATCAACTTTTGATTAATATGTGGTATAAGATTAAGAATTGAATTTAGTCCTTTGATCCGCTTTACATGCCATCATGCATATTCCATGTCATATTCACCCATTTTACATTGATTTTATAGTTTTCTTTCTTCCAATTCTATCCCCGTGAACAATAATTATTTTTATGAGAGATGTTGCAAAATTTATTATTCATTTGAAATTTAAATATTTTCATTTAATTTATTACTCATTTGAGAAGTTTTGTAGAATTTATTACTCATTTGATATAAGATGATGATCCTCTATCTCCCCCTCTCGCTCTCGATCTTTCTCTCACTCTCCCCCTCCCTCCCTCCTACAAGACATCCACCCATACTACTCCACGGTGAGTCGGTGACCACAACTCCTCTCCATGGCGTCGGCCAAAGGCTCACATATCTCCATAAACTCCTTTTCAGTCTCCGAAATAAAATCTTGGACTTCATGAATTTTGATTTTGCATCTTCTAGTTTGAATTGCCTCAAAAAAATTCTATTAATCTGAATGGAACTTTCCATTTAGTGATTGTTATACCTAAATATATGAAGCATTTTTTCCATTTTTCACAACAATAGTGATCTCAACAAGAAGCCTTTTTTTCGTATAGCTACATTATACTTTTGAGAACTATATAGGTACATACATTTTGGTATATATACTTCGTACAATATTTCGATACATATGTTTCGGTATATATATTTCGGTACACATGCTTTGGTACATATATTTCGGTACACATGTTTAGGTACTATATTTCGGTACATTTATATACTTCGGTACATATACTTCAGTGCACATATTTCGGTGTACATACTTTGATACACGTTATGACGACCCGTTCCGAATACTTATATATTTTTCTTCCTGAATGTGTAAAATGACGATAATGCCCCCAAGGCTTAGTGACGTGGATGTACTTATATAGTGTTAAATTATTTTCCCGATGGCATGATTAAATTGTACTCGACGTCACGAGAGTGTTGACGAGAGTTAGGCTCGAATCGGAGCTGTAACGAAAAAGTTATGAATATTTTGGTGCGTAAATGGGTAAATTCTGGACCAATTATATGGGTTTCTATTCTTTTGGGCCCAATCAGATTTTATTATTTTCTTCTCTTGCCCAATCAGACACGCACGCACACACACGTACACACACTTCCTCCTTCTCACTCTCTCCTTCTCGAGTCTTCTCTCTTCTTCTTCTTCTGCACCTATGAGACCATCACACACCAATACCTTGAAACCTTACAGATCAAACCTAAAACCATCTCCATCGTATTCGTATCAACCTCACGAGCCTAGCCGTACCAGTAGTTTGAAGGAAGGACGTGTAGAACTCGAGAAACCCGAACTTCGGCAAGGGGTCTATTTTCCTTCGACGCGATCGCGAAGGATTTAATTGATTTTGAGACTTAAAAAGGTGCTTTTCTAGCTTCCCTAGCACCTTGGAACAATTTTGGAGTGGTTTGGACATCGGGACACACGGGTTCACTGAGTTGCAGGTTTAGCCGGAATCTCGAAGGATTTTCCGACCACTTTTCGTCGGTTTTAGGGCTTCAATTAGGTAAGGTTATGTTCTCCTTGTTGAGAGCTCCAAATCCATATAAAATTCATGGATTTTGGTTGAAAAATGAGTGAGATATTGAAGTTTGAAAATTTTCCATAATCCGGCATTATAGATGGCGGCCGGCGGTGGATTCCAGCGAAGCCACCAGAAAAGGCAGGGAATATTCCGTCAACTTTGACGAAATATACTGACAGCGTCAGGTAACACCGTTATTTTTTCGAAGTGTGCTTGCGCGTGGCCGGCGTGTGAGTCATCGAAAAAATTTCTAAAAATATGGGGATGCTCGTGGTGTTGAGTAGGCCACGATGGTATATTCAAACACCCCAATTGAGCAATGTATGAGAAGTTATTACACGGTTTTGGTTATGTGCTTAAAATTAACGTTAAATTAGTTATTTCGCATATAGGTGAGACGTTTCCGGAGGACGAGCGTAGCCAAGCGAGACTTGGGGGCTACGATCCTGCTACATACCAGTGAGTGAGCTTTTGGTTTTCTATATATATACCTATATGCCTTACATTTTTCCAGAAATTGTTTTAAATGGATTTATGTTTTTAAATGCCATGTCAATTGCATTACAATTTAGTATATGCATTAGTATAGATATGCATATTATTGCATGACGCTGCGGACACCCAGGTAAGCTTCAGGTGAGTACATATTGATGATAGTGATTGCAGTGTGTATGGTTATGTTTAGATATGCACATTATCCTGCACCCTGGTGTTAGTGCTCCGCTCGAGGCCAAGGCCTAGCCTTCACGTGATCGTTCACCTCCCACACCACACGCTCACCTTGGATCCAAGGCAGGTGTCAGCCTGTCATACAGACCACACTAGATGGTTCCGACTTGTAGGTGATTTGCGATACTTCGCACAGCCTTCACGTGATCGTAGCACTTGAGCGTATCTATTTACACCCAGCCTGCCGTACAGACCACATTAGGTGGTTCCGACTCGTGTGTAGGAATTGGTAGATGAGCTATAGGTTCAGCCGTATAGGTCACGTTAGGTGACTCAGGCTGACATATCATTTTTCATTGATTTATTTCACCTAGCTTACTTATTTCATTGCTGAGATACTTGACATGGCATATACTTGGTTTTCACTACTCTCGAGTATGATTTCTATATACGTATGTATTATTATTTTATGGGAAATTATACGGATTTTACGGTGAGTTATTACATTTTAAAAAGAAAGATGTTTTCAAAAACTTTGTTTTTGCCCACTCACGTTTTCTGTTTTGCGCCCCTCCAGGTTCTAGTTAGACTTTTGAGTTGGTGGCTTACGAGGACTCTTCGGCGGTTCTGACAGACGTCAAATAATGTAGGAATTTCTTTCATATCCTGTATAATTAATACGTAGCCTGTTGGACTGCACTTAAGTTACTTATGCTCTGAATATGTGCATCTACACTTTAAATACCTTTACTCGCACTTATATATTTGTCTAGTGTAAGTTAGCTAGTTTAGTTTTTGTTTACCCACATTTTCATATCAGTATGACTTCCGCACTGTGCACATGGCTACGTCACCCTCACATGACAGCCAGCACGCCTCGATTTATGTCGGGGTGTGTCAGCACACTTTGGTACACATATTTAGGTACAATCATTTTATAATTGTTTGGTATATACTCTTTACTTTGCAACTTGCATAACGATAGACTTAATGTATTTTGCATTTTTTTTCTTAACGTTTCATTAATATTTTTTTGTTATGGTTTTCCATTCAGGTGCATTTATTAATAGAGGAAGTTAAGGATGAGGGCAAAAAATTTGGATCAAATAAATCAAAATTTTAGTTTGACCAAAAAAAAAATCAAATATTTAATATGGGCATTTTGGGAATGAAAAAAACAAATTTAAGTATCTAATAACAATTAACTATGAATTTAAATATAAATGCATATGTGGATATCTAGTCAAAGGACTATAATTAATATTTGATCTTACCTTAGGTTTTAATTGAATTTCAGTCTTATCAGAGGATTAATATTCAATTGCCCCATTTACAAAATATAGACCAATTTTTTTACATGTATGTAAATAATTTTTTTTTTCTTTTTTCGAAGTGCTTAGCCTTTGGCAAAGTAAATTTTATTGTGTCTCCATTTGAAGCGGATGCACAATTGATGCATCGTTGAACTCTCCCGCACCCACAAAATAATGTAATCTTCACGAAATTGAGACGCCTAGAGTCCAATACCATGAAAGGAGAAGGAAACGGGGTTATGAAATCCGTGATGAAATCGACGACAATAGGGAACCATTTGGTGTCAAGGAAGTCCTCGCAGTCCAGTTCCGTTTTTCTTCATTCGGTCTATCATCCATTGTTGGAGAAGACAAGGAGCCAAGAAGAAATCGGGCACGTCGAACAGCTTTGAAGCATGAGTTGTATGATTTCTAGCATTTTACATTGATAAGTGGTTCAAATTCGCCTTTTACGAAAAACGAACCTAAAATCTCTCATTTACAAGCGCTGAAAAATATCACTAGATCATAGTACAAGTAGAAATAGAATCCAAATTTAAGCAACAGAGAAACTATGCATAATTTGCAAACTATGTATTTCGATTCATAGAGAAAGATTAGTGTTGGCAGTTTACACAAATCAGTTATTGTTAATTTGGCTTCTCTGTGACAATTGCACAACAAGGGTACACCGAGACTGCTCTTCACAGGCCAGCGCCATCACATCCCCCATTGCTCTGGCTTTATTGTGTGCAACAATGCCTCGTTCTGTGTATGCGATACAACAATCGCTAGAGGAAGCTTTCAATTTTCCATTTTCCCTTGAAATCTTTCCTCTGCTGGAGTAATGTTCCAGTCTTTACATGGCCTCGAATAGGACTCGATGCTCTAAAAGTTCTGATAAAACGCTCCTCATTTTATCAACTGAAACCGGTTTTAGTATGACTCCATCCATACCAACCCTCATGCAGTTCTCTTTTGTCATCTTGTCGATGCTTCCGGTAAGTGCTACTAATACAGGCCGTTCATGACGTTTTGTGAACTTTTCATGTATACGAACAGCAAGTTCATAGCCATCTATACCTGGCATGCACACATCCATGAACACCACCTTGTGCTCTTGCGAAATAACGTGCAAGAACTCATCAATTGAGCTCACAGTTGTTACATCACATCCTAGGTGCACAAGAAGTCCCTTTGTCACTGACCTGCTGACCCTGAATGATTAAAAGAACGGGAAAAAACAGACAACACAAATGACAACATTAGCCTATTTAAAAAACTAAATGTTGCTGGAGGGAACAACGCGTCGAAAAATTACGAGTAAGAAAGCTGGCTAGTTACTGACCCATTATCATCCACAACAAGGACTTTCAACCCTGGAAAGTTTGTTTGAACATGACTTGCTTGCAGCTTGGGTGCAAAAGGCTGCTTAGACTCATTCGAACGCTCTGGAAATCCGAGTTTCACAATGAAAGTGGCTGTGCATCCCTTGCCAAGACCTTCACTTTCAATCCAAATATGCCCTTCCATAAGATTTACAAATCTGATCACATCATACAAAACAAAATTGCTTTACAATTGCATATAAATATATCTCCTAGTAATATTGATTCAAACCTTCACAAAACTTGAATGCTAAAAAAAAGTGTAATACTTATACAAGCTCAATGCACACTTTTCTTTTTCTTTCTTTTCGTGAAGACGACAAATTCAGTCCTGTAGTTTGTCACTTTTCACTATGGTCCCAACAGTTTCATTTTTGCAATCAAATCCTTGCGGTTTTGTTAGTGCTAGCAATGAAATACGTATCAGATATTCTAATGATTACGAGGACAGAATCTGCACATGCCACACACATGCGAGATTATAATGGTAATTTTGTGTGCATGTTTAAAACTTTAGAGCTCAGTGATAGTCCACCATGCTATTACATATAACTACACTAAAGATTTAGGGATTTGGATGTAGTGAATTGAGGATCAGAATAAAACTGAATTGAGGATCAGAATAAAACTTTATAAACTACATAGACCATAATTATAATTCACCCTTTATCTATTGTCGTTTAGTCGGACTTTCAGAATTAAATCAAGCAGAATATGGCAAAAACACAAAAATAAGTACCTCTTACAAATTGCAAGGCCAAGCCCACTACCCCCAGAATTTTGAGAAGCTAAAGTCTGAGTTTGAGCGAATTTGGTAAATAGATTTGGGATATCCTGAGGATTGATTCCCGATCCTGAATCTTTGACCTACGCCAGAAAAAGAGAATGTAAAACACAATACTAACTTCAAATGAACAGAATGTTCTTCCAAAAGATGGACAGATTCAATCAAGTATTTGATGAAACAAACCTGTACACGCAGATAAAAGTGATTATCACTCTGCACTGGAAAGAAATCAGGAGCCCGGAAATCCCGTAAAGATTCTGATTTTGCAACATAAGCTGTGATTAAGATGCTCCCTTCTTTTGAGAACTTCACAGCATTCCCAACAACATTTAGAATAATTTGCATAAGACGCTTTTCATCACCTATGGCATACACTGGCAAATCTGCAGCTATATTCAATGCAACCGACAACTTTTTGACAGATGCAACAGGCTTAATTAAATTATGAACCTGCAACAGGAAAAAAAAAAACTCTCTTAGTGATACAAACTGCTACAGAATCAATGGAAACCATGCTCCAACAAAATCCAAAATAATTCTTTAAGTGGCCAGAACACATGATCATACCTCTCTGAATATGGAATGGAGGTTAAAAGTTGCTATGTCAAGTTGAAGGCTGCCATCTTCGAGCCTTGAAAGATCCAAAACATCATTTATAAGGGTAGCCAATAGGTTGCTGCTCTTTAATATCGTTTCAACCATGAGGCGCTGCTCAGGTGTCAGCTCAGTTTCCTGCAGCAAAGAAGAAAGAGCAATAATTGCATGCATGGGAGTTCTCATCTCATGGTTCATAACAGCCAAGAAATCATTGCGAGCACGAATTGCAGTTTCCGCTTCTCTTCTGGCCAGATCAAGCGCAATATTCTGCTCCATAAGGAGATCCCTTGCCCTCATTGACTCTTCTAATATTGCAGCATGTGACAGAGCAACTGCAACCTGTTTAAACGAATCAACAATAAGAACAAATAAATGAACACTTCTTTACATTATAATTTATAAGCAATGGTATATTACTACAGAAAGCAAGAAATAGGTAAAGAACATCTTTAGATAGGCTATCTGCTCTTTTTATTTTAGTGCCCTTAAGTTTTGCAAAAATCGCACTTTACTACACTTCTTTTTTTCGTCTCACTTTCATACCTAAAGTTTGATTTTTATGCCACTTTCATACTTTTGTTAGTCATTCTTTTAACTGATGACGAGGCAGTTGTGGCCTACCAAAAATGTGCTAAGTGGAGTTCAAATTAATTAAATATTAATTAGTTATAAAAAGATATGAAAAAATGTATCTGACTCCAGCCCCACTCCATTTCTTTGAAATCCCTCCCTCTCTCTCTCTCTCCTCCAAGCCCTCCCTCTCCACTTTCTCAGTTACTCCCGCCTCGCGCCGCCGAGGCCATCTGCGACTGGTGGTTGTGTTATCTGCAAAGAGTGTCAAAGCCAAGCCGATTCACAATGCACAGTAGCTGACCACAAATCCAATTTAACCCAAGTTGTGACCCACAACATCTCCTGGCCCAAGAAACATGCCCGACATGCTTTATTTGTCAGATCTGTGAAGTTTTTAGCTCCCATTACATCTGCTTTACCAGCGACTGCTTTTACGGCCAAGGAAATCCCTGGTAAGGCTATGCATGATGATGACCCTAGAGGCTTGATTCGGGTCTGCGAGTTTGGTCTGCACTTGGTTCCAACTGAAATTCATTACAACTTGGCATAAGTGAGTTTATGAGGCAATCCCTGGGACTGAGAACTGTAACCAGTCAAAACCACCCAGATTCAGATCTAAAAATTTGAACCTCTGGGGCTTAAAAGCGGAAGAAAATATTGGGCTCTTCGGCCACAATCTAGTGAGAAGGGGAATTTACAGAGAGAAATCCAGAAAGAAGAAGGGTTATGTGAAGATTGGGAAGAATGGAGGTATGGGTGCAATGGTGGGCTGGCATTGGCTGTGGTAGGAATTGAACAGAGGAAGGGGGACAGAAGGGAGAGGTTTTTTTTTTTTAGTTTTTTTTTTTTTATTTTTTTAAAACTTTTATCAACGGATTAAATTGTAATATTTATTCAATTTGTCACTCCACGTGGCAAATTTGGTGCAGTTTTTACTATGCCCCATCATCAGTTAACTGAAAGATTAACAGAAGTATGAAAGTGGCAGAAAAGTCAAACTCTAGATATCAAAGTGTGACGAAAAAAAAGTAAGTGTAGTAATGTGTGATTTTTGCGAAACTCAAGGGTAGGGAAGTGGAAACTACCTTTTTATTTATTCTCTCTTTTATAGATGTTTTTCTGTTTAATTACCCTTTCTATATGCCAAGTAATACAGCATTCAGAAAAAAAATGCATTTCAACTCCGAGGATCAATCAAATACAACTCATATAATAGGTTCCTGAGATTTGATATAACTTCACACTAAACAAAGGGTTATTGTAAAAGGTTAGATAGAACATAACACATCGACCAAAGAATGAACCTTTCCATAACCAAACATTTTTTCATGTGACATCATAGGTACTTAAACATCTTCAAATGTGGTTCAGAGGCAGATCAACAGAAAAAAACTGTATTTTAAAATTCAGTTAAGGGATTTGGATGTGGAGAGATTTATTACCATTTTCATAAAGATTGCACTTAAAAAAATACAGGTTGTGGTTTTTTACCTGATCAGCAACTACTTCAACCAATTCTAACTCGTGAACATGCCATTGCCTTGCACTGTCTGAGGGAAGCATCAAGACCATCAAAGCATAGCGTTTTGTTGAGAGCTCTGGCCAGTCATTAATTTGGAAGTTAGAGAGATGTAAAAGGGGCACACGAACTGCAACAACTTCCCCAGGAATGTGCTTTCCTGCAAGTTGCCTCAGTCGTGCCACTGGAGAATTAGGTGATATTTTTACTGCACAGTTGCTACTAAATACTTGATTGACCACAGGAAGATGAATGGGCACAGTATATCCTACTGGATTCTGCTGACGGAGTGTATAGGATAGTTGAAGCTCTAACCCAGTACGTGTCGGCATCCACAAGGCACACTCTTCCAAAGCCAGAGTTCTACCTAACTCGACAAGTGTAGTTTTAAGTATAGTATGTCTATCAAGAGTGCTTCTGATTTCATGGGTTAACATCCTGACATGTCGACCTGTTTCCTCCTGTGTTCGAATAAGGCCCATTTCTCTATCAAGCTCTGCAGCCTTGTTCTTCAAGAATAGTTCTCTAGTTTTAACACTCAATAAATCAGGTATAATATGTACAAGCATAAGGGCAGTTGCACATGACACCACCGCAGTTAAAACCTTAGCCACGGTCATTACTATGGCCACAGTTCTTGAATGCATGTTGAACGTCCATAAGTTGATAAGATGAGTCGCCCCACACAGTACAATGAAAGCACCAAACTGTACGAGGACCCATCTGTATGGAAACACTGCAGATTTCTTGACAAAGTAGATCAACTCCAGAGGGATGGAGAAATAAGCAAGCGCAATAAAGAAATCCGAAATGTACTGATATTTCATCAGCAATTCATCTGCCGGCCATTGTGGCTCAATACAGTTGCATGCCTCCATGATCATTGAGACACTTAAACGAATATTACTTGGTCTGTTACATGCCTACAACATATTAACCGTCAAAACTGAAGCTACTAAAAAAAAAAAAATTTGAAAGGAAAAACAGCACTAAAACTAACCACCCTGTAGTAATAATTTCAAAAGAAATTTCTATAGGACATATTAACGATATAACAAGTGATCATTATGCAGATGCAAACTAGGCAGCATTGAACTTTCAACGTTTGATTGTTCAAGGCAAAGCAATTTCTATAAAAAAAAAATTCAATTAAACAACACGGAAATTTCTGTCTAGAACTCATGCCCAATAACTCAACCCTTTTCAAAATCCAACCGAACACGATAATAGACAAAAACGAAGAACGAAATTCTACCATAATCCGTGATCATTAAAAATAAATACATAAACACAACTAGAAAACCACATTTATGATTTATCCCTTGGGATCCAGTGACCTAAAGAAAGAGCAAGCAATTGACTACCAATCCATAAATCCCTAAATTCTCAACTCTGTGATTCCAAAAACTCCAAATGAATCCCTCTTCTCAATCATCAAGAAATTTTAAACTTTAATCTGCAAACCCAAGTTTACAATCTGCCCAAATGCACTAAAGTTCTAAGATTTCAGCTCAATGAAAGTGAAAACCCACCTGAGAAGTGAGAAATGAGCACAGAAAGCGAGGGGGTGGACTGACGATTGACTGTCGGAGAAACACCGGCCGTCCGGGACGGCAGGTCAAGTCGGAGCCGTCGAACTGAAATCGCAAGCAAACACAGTGCGACGATCCAGCGCAGGAGAGGAGACGTCGGGCTGACTAGGTTTCTGAAAATTGGGGACGGAGACATCCATTACACATTGATATAATTCACTGTCGCGCAGATGACCCACAAACGCTGCGTTTTGGTATTATTGCAATTTATTGAATTTCCAAAATAAGAGGATGGGCGGTTTTGATATATTAAATTTATCTGAACCGCTCATTTTTTGGCGGGTAAGAGGCTTGAAGCCGTTTACTAATTTCTATGCCACCGTCGTATGGGACCTTTATCTTCGCAGCGCTCTGCATCTCCATAACCTCACCGAAACAAGCGCCGCAACTCCGTGCTCTCCTCCTTTCACGAGCCTGCTGCAGGAATTTTATACAGTTGAGGATTTGGCTATTTGATTCAATCCCCAAGTTGTTAAATTTGGATTCTTGAGAGATTTTTGTCTTCAGACTGCTCTACTTGGGATGTACCTGCAGGGATTTGGAATCAACGAAGAAATTTTTTAAGCGAGCGGGATGGTTAACGAAGATGATGTACTGTTGGCTTCGAATTCTATGAGTTTGGGGCACTTGAAGAATGACGAAACCATCGGAAAGTGTTTCACTCCATCTTATAAAAGGATGTTGTTCTCTGGACTTGGATGATCATGGGTTTTTTCGAGAATGGCTGACGGGGACAGGTTCGTTTATGTAATGTTCCAGGAGTTTTGAGTGCTTGAAGCTATTTTCTGAGATAGAAAAACATGGTCTGAAACCAGACCAAGTAACATTTTATCTAGGCAGTGAGCCTGCAACCATGCTTGGTTGAAGGATGAAGGATAACGGTATCACACCTGGGCCTAAGCACTACCCTTGCATGGTTGGTTTGTTTGGATGCTGCAGAGGAAGTTTAATGGAAATAATCTTGGATTGTGGAGAGCGTTACTAAGCTCGTGCATCAGAGCGGGTTTTAAGTTTAGACTCACAAGATAATGCAACTAACATCTTGTCGAACCTCTATGATGCTGCAGGAAAATGGGATAGTGCTGTCGAAATGAAGAGAAAGATTAGAGTGATGAAGTCGAAAAAGGATCCTGGACTAAACGGGACTAAATCAGAGCAAGAGGTAGCTGAACCACTGCACTGCATTCACGGAAGCGTGGTAAGATCACAAACCGATGAAATTGATGAACCGATATGATACTACATAATAAGTTTTAGAATCATGAAGCATCACCACTTGGATTCAACACCACTTATTCCTTTTTTTTCCGTTTTAGAATTGATACAAACTCTTTCCTGCTGTCGGAGTAAAAAGTGACTGAAATACAGGATTAACATGGTGCAAACTGCAAATACAAAGGCCAAGTTTAAAACTTTCAGCAAACTTATTCTCCTAACAACTGGCCTAAAATGTAGCTCGCTGACATATTTTAAGCATACTTTTGTGCAATCTCCATAAGTGAATTGGATAGTTCTTGAGGCTTCGAAAACATTGGCATATGATCGGCACCCTTAATCTCCACCACATTTTTAACCCCGCTGTTTGCAATCATCCATCGTTGAAATTCCTCAGATTTTATCAAATCTTTGTCGCAAACCACATAAACTCGTGTAACTGACCCGTATCCCTCATTCGAGAATTTCTTCATCTTAGCCACTTCTTCACGAAAGAATAAACTCTTCCTCACTAAACTCTTGGCAAGTTCCAGATCCTTTGAACACACACAACGTAGTTACATCAGTCCAGGAAATATATATAAATACATGGACTACAAGCTTAATACAAATACTAATACATCGATTTTCATGATATAATTGCAGTTCTCTTTGTGTGCTTGTGAGAGCAAGATACCTCGATCGGGCTGAGTTGATAGAGGTTCTCTTGTAAGAACTTGGGACCAAATAACATTGATGTCAAGGGTTGTTCGGCGCTTCCAAATTTCTCAAAGCGAGTGTCCAACCATGAGTCTGCCGGTAATTTTTCCATTAACTTTTCACACACAACAAAACAATTTTCAAATTAACTTTGCTTGCTGTTAAAATTTCTAATAGATTAAGGAACATGCAGATACCTGATCCATAATATAAGAAGGCTGGTGAGTAGTGTCGGGCAGAAGCGCAGTCAAGAAAACGGCAGCAGAAATTTTGTGTGGGAACTTTTCCATGGCAAGGGACACGTTCATGCCTCCGAGACTATGTCCTACGAGGATCACCTTTTCTTCCGGACCGAGCGATTCTATCAACTCTAACAAAGGCTCAGAGTACTCAGTCAGTGAGTGAACATCTTGTATCGCCTTCATGTTGATGCCCGAAGCTGCGAGGTTAAGCGCCGTGACTCTGTGACCACCGGACTCGAGCTTCGGTTTGATCTTGTACCAGCACCAAGCCCCATGACCTGCGCCGTGTACTAGAACAAAATGCGCCTTCTGTTCTCCGTTGGATCCTGCCATTTCATTTGTTGGGTGTGAACTACATTCAGATAAGATAAGGGTAATATATTATGCCGTTAGAATAATTTTTTGAAAGTAATTTTCGTACTTATCTTTTCTCCTCTTTCACCATTACATTTTCTTTTGTCATTCAAATTAAATATATCAAAAAAGAATTAAAAGACCAAATAAAGACAAAAAGAAAAAACGGGTGTGAAGATCGCTTTTCTAGTTTTTCCATCTGCAAAAAGTAAAGAAAACTATTTTGTCTAGTCTATGAAAAATGTTTGGTCTTCAATGGTAGCTTGAATAAAATGAAAGTCATTACAATTATTATATTATTATTTTGCAAAATAATAATGAATATAAGTATTATTATTATTATTTTATAAAACAATAATATAATAAATTAAGTGCATCTGATGATGTCCAATTCTTCAAAGGATCTGGAACTTGCCAAGCGCTTAGTGAGGATGTGGGAGGATAAAATCCGGTTTCGACTCATGGGCCAATACCAATCATCCAAAGTGTTGTGCAAGGTGAAAAGCCCACATGAAATATACGAACGCAAGGGGACATGCCTAGATAACTACCCCACTACGGAGGAGAAGTGTGGGAGGGCGATAGATCGTGGCACTTGTTCCCAAAGCATGCAGTTACATGACGGATGACCACTAAGGAAGTGGGGAATGAGGGCTGGTCGTGGCGCTTGATCCTCAAGCATGCAATCCTATAAATAGGGAGGAGGGCTGGTCGTGGCACTTGACTGACTTGAGCGTCGGAGTATTTTCTGCAGGTACCCGCCCGGGCAAAGCTGCGAAGGAAGATTATTTTGGGACGCTTCGAAGAAGGATTGGGCGAACGTGAGGATTGCGGTCAACAGTTTCTGTGGAGGTACCCGCCCGGGCAAAGCTGCGGAGGAAGATTATTTTGGGACGCTTTGAAGAAGGATTCGGCGAACGTGAGGATTGCGGTCAACAGTTTCTGTGGAGGTATTTCTTCTTGTGGGAAATCTCGCTCCAACAGAGGACAAGTTCACTCTTCCTCATTATTATTATTATAAATTAAACGTATAATAATTATTATTATTATACATGACTAGTTAACTATGAAAAATTGATGTATAATTTGTGGATTGACTAAGAATGACAGAAAGCATCCAGTGACAATAACAAGGGTATCATACTAATGAATAAGGTTTGTATTAATTATGTGACAATACTCATTTGTACTTTTATCTATTCTTATATGAGAACTTTGGTTGGTCATGTGATTATATATATGTTTACAAAGAAGTGGTGAACATATGAAGGCATGAGTTATGTAATCCGTTCAAAGTATGTGGCTTAATTGATAAGCATGAATTTTCAAACATGTATTATTGTTTGTGATTTTTCCTATGCCTAAAGAATTTAAACAGTGCTTTGATTAGTAAATTTTTATGTGTCATAAGGGGAGAAGAAAAGAAACTTTTCAAAGCTAATGTATGGCATATATTGGAGATGTTTGCTATGGAAGAAAATAACTTTGGTTGTTCCTTTATTTAATTTGGTATTTACAAAGCTAATGCATGATTATAATGCTATGTTTAGTAGTTTTGTACTACGGAAAGAAATATATAAAAGGAAAGGAGTACGTTTGACTTAAGAAAGCATTTGAGCGATTAAGCTTTTAAATTAGAGGAATGTATTGTTCTTTCCCATTACATAAAGTATTTTTATTGAGTAATTGACTCCATAATGATAAGTTTTGACATTCTTGTGGTGGAGTAAAACTTGTTCTATATGTGATTAATCTCTTTCAAGTATGCTGTCAGGTTTTTTGAGATTAATTTGATGTCAAAGGGAGTCATGAAGGAATTAGTGCCATTTGTTGGCAAGACTCGAAGCTCGAATCAGGTTATCATAATTTTGTCACGTACAGTTAGTTAATCCATGTGACTTCTTGTATTGTTACAGGGCGGAGTTGACCAATGCCTTTTCAACTAAGCAAGCCGCAACGCCTTAATTGACGATGAGACTGTGTTTTTGAGTTACTTCGGTCAACTTTGCATCTTAATTAGAATAAAAGGGATAATCTTTTTGCCTACAGGTGTGGATTACTTCTTTTAGTTTAATTAAGATGGCATAGTATGGGTTTTATTTCACAGAAGTTGTGAAAATCTTCATCTTGCCTACAGGTGTTGAAGTTTTTCATTAAGGTACTTTTGTGACATAAAATCTAGTACAAGAAACTGGTTAATTTTCTTGCCCACATGTGTAAATTTTCGTAATTTTTTGTCATGTATTTTAATTATGGTGAATTTACTAGTAACCCATGCTCGTATAGACAGTTTTACTGGCAGATTGTGTTGGTCTTTTTGAGACGTGACTTTAGACTACTATTTTGACATAAAACAACTCTATATTTTTATTTTATGAAGATTAGTATGTCTATTTTGATCAGTATAAATTTGGTAGCAATCAAACTTATAAATTAATTATGATTAATTCTAAATTAACTGTAACTTGTTGATGAAAATTCTGTTTGACAACTTTATGTTGATTGTAATGTCTATAATATGTTTAAGTTGCACGAATGGATACTTGGTGTAAAAAACACCGGTCCCTGTAAGCCCTAGAATACACAACATAATACTTCCCATAGAGTAGTTGTATTCGGCTAGGAGTTTAAAGAAGATCTTGGTGTTGCCGTGTGTTCGACTTCCATGGTTGCTATTGGAATCAGGTCAGTCACTCCTTCGTTTGTGTTTTAATTGTATAACCTTATAAGACTAACACCTCTATGATGCTGTAGGAAAATGGGATAGTGCTGTCGAAATGAAGAGAAAGATTAGAGTGATGAAGTCGAAAAAGGATCCTGGACTAAACGGGACTAAATCAGAGCAAGAGGTAGCTGAACCACTGCACTGCATTCACGGAGGCGTGGTAAGATCACAAACCGATGAATTTGATGAACCGATTTGATACTACATAATAAGTTTTAGAATCATGAAGCATCACCACTTGGATTCAACACCACTTATTCCTTTTGTTCAGTTTTAGAATTGATACAAACTCTTTCCTGCTGTCGGAGTAAAAAGTGACTGAAATAAGGATTAACATGGTGCAAACTGCAAATACAAAGGCCAAGTTTAAAACTTTCAGCAAATTCAGAGTAACACAACGTTTACACTCATGATGGCCAAACTTATTCTCCTAACAACTGGCCTAAAATGTAGCTCGCTGACATATTTCAAGCATACTTTTGTGCAATCTCCATAAGTGAATTGGATAGTTCTTGAGGCTTGGAAAACATTGGCATATGATCGGCACCTTAATCTCCACCACATTTTTAACCCCGCTGTTTGCAATCATCCATCGTTGAAATTCCTCAGATTTTATCAAATCGTTGTCGCAAACCACATAAACTCCTGTAACTGACCCGTATCCCTCATTCGAGAATTTCTTCATCTTAGCCATTTCATCACGAAAGAATAAACTCTTCCTTACTAAACTCTTGGCAAGTTCCAGATCCTTTGAACACACGCAACGTGGTTACATCAGTTCAGGAAATATATATATATAAATACATGGACTACAAGCTTAATACAAATACTAATACATCGATTTTCATGATATAATTGCAGTTCTCCGTTTTTTTTTAGTACACGGCGAACATAAGGCGCATTTTGTTCTAGTACACGGTGCAGGTCATGGGGCTTGGTGCTGGTACAAGATCAAACAGAAGCTCGAGTCCGGTGGTCACAGAGTCACGGCGCTTAACCTCGCAACTTCGGGCATCAACATGAAGGCGATACAAGATGTTCACTCTGTTCTCCGTTGGATCCTGCCATTTCATTTGTTGGGTAAGAACTACCACTCTACAACTGCATATAAAGATGACCAAGGCATGCACTAGCATTTCAATGTCACAAGGGGAGAAGAAAAGTAATTAAACAGTGCTTTGGAAGAAATTAAACAGTGCTTTGGAAGAAAAGAAATTATAGAATGTCATGTGACGGTATACAGTACAAACACAAATAAAACTTAAAAAAATATGGGCACAAAAAGAAACTAATATATTGGTACAAATTAAAAATGAAAAGAAAATTGGTACAAATTAAAAAATATTTGCAAATTAAAAATAGGTACAAACTAATAATAAAAATATATGATAAAAATTTAGCCATAAATATAAATATACTAATTGTAACATTTTTAACACTAAAGGAATATATTTAAAAATAAAAATATTTTATTATTCAACTAATTAATACCGTTATTAATACCCAAGGACCTAGATCAAAAATTGAAAATGAATAGGATTTTAATCAATGGAGTAGCAAAAAGAAGAATGTGAACCTAATTTCTCATTTTTAAATTAACCGGTATTCAATCCTGTACTTTACATAAAATAAGTGAAGAGACACGAAAAAATAAATTATTTTCTGCACTTGTATTGATATGTGGAGTACCTTGAATATCTAACGCTTAAAAATATCTTTTTCGAATGAGGATCCTCTTTGAATTCTCTTTGTGAGGAACTTGGGGATCCTCAAATCATGTAAATTCATCGTACATCGTGCGGTCAGTTTTTGTCAAGTACTATTTAAATTTAATTTTATATAAAAGTATTTAAAATAATTTCTGACCGCACGATATACGATGAACGGACACTATTTAAGAATCCGGAGAAAATCCTCATTCCTCCCCCATATACCTCATATTCCCTGATTTATCATGCTAATCATGCCTCACTTTGGTCCCACCCTCTCTATCACACCAACCCTAGTCCAGTTTTCTCGTTTATAAGACATCACATTGTGCACTACTCTTTGATCTTCTTCAAACGTGGCTCTCCCGCTAGCCTACTTAGGAAGAATTCTGAGGTCCGTCAGTCAAATTATGTGTCCGACCCGACCTAGATATATATATATAACCCACAGAATCATTCTCAAGATTTGTTATGCTAAATCCATTCTATTTTGTCCTCACTCTCCCTTTCACACCATACTCAATCCGGTTCCCTACTCAAGAATTTCTCATTCTTGGGAGGGACTAGTCAAATGACTAGGCAAATGTGTTTGCTTGCGAGTCAGCGAAATCATATTCTATGGAATGAGATATACTCTGGATCTTTGTGTCCGGACGGAGTCAACGAATGTAGAGACCCAAATCGTTTAAGAAAGAGATAATAAGATTCAGACCATTTAAGCTTGTGAAATTTTACTCGTTTTGATAATTTTATTTGTAAGGCTTAAAATTATTAAAAATAAGCACAAAGTAAATAAATGGAAAAATTACAAATAGAGTACACTTTTAATACTTGATTTTATATTAAAAACTATTATAGGCCTATTTGATTGAATGATCTTAGGGCTTAGAGAGAGAAGGAGTCGGCGGCAATTAGAGAGAAGAGAGTGATTTAATTGTGAGGTGTGTTTGTAGCACCCCATTGTGCCCTTATTTATAGTAGTAGGATAGGTAAAAACCTTTCCCTTCGGGATTACAACATTTAATAAGTAATCAACTCCTAATAGGAATATAAGATACATTATCATATCTACTAGGCTTTACACAATCACATTCATATTCTAAATGTGACTGCAACACTCCCCCTTGAGTTTGTAAATACTCAACAAACTATCGCATCATATCTTCAGCAGATAAGGTAGAATAGTTGATGAAGTCATCGGCACAACGGGTGAACGCGAGTCTCAAATTTAAGAAAATATGCATTTGTAGTAAAACTCACAAAACCTCGCTATGGTAAAACCCAAGGCATGGGAGGAGAAAAGTGAGAAGTATGCATAATGTCTAAAACAAACGTCAAACAAGAGGAAAGTAGTGAACTCAACGGAGTATGATCATCCTAGAATGGGTGCCTAGTTAAAACCTCGTTAGGTAGCAAAAACCCAGTGGGAAAAATGCTCCTAGTACTAGTTTGGTACTGAGGTGCTTTTATAAAAAGTGGGTATCAAAAAAGCTGAGCTCAAAAATGTGTTTGGTAAACACTTAAAAACAACTTATTTTCACAGTTTTGAGTGAAAAAAGGCTAAAAACGTCAAGTAGCAAAAATGAGCTTATTCTCACAGCACAGCAGAAGTAGTTTTTTTTTTTTTTTTTAAGCACAGCAATACCAAACCAGCCCCTAATCATAGGAAAAAGAGTACATTAAGATCAAATGAGTATGCTTCTAGATACATAACTTCTAAATAAGAGAACTATAAGTGATTCAACTCAGATAATTTACGCATACTAATTCCTTGGACGAGCTTCTGAAAAGTAGACTTGGGCAACAAATTGGTGAAGAGGTCAGCTAGGTTATCCTGGGAACGGATTTGCTTGACTTCAATGTTCTGATGCTGCTGCTGCTGGTGTGAGTAAAAGAACTTCGGCGTTATGTGCTTGGTGTTGTCTCCCTTGATGTATCATTTCTTTAACTTCTCGATACATGTTGCATTGTCTTCAAAGATTGTCGTATGAAAGTCAACAACTGACCACTAGTGCTTCAAATATATTCCATAACTTCTCTCAGCCAAAAGCATTAACGCGATGCTTCATGCAAGGCGAGAATCTGAGCATGGTTTGACGAAGTCGCAACTAGCGTTTTCTTGGTAGACCTCCAAGATATAGCGATGTCTCCAACAGTAAAGATATAACCCGTTTGAGAACGTGGCCTATGTGGGTCAGACAGATATCCAGCATATGTGTAACCAACATGGCGAGAATCAATTCGATGACCATAGGGGGCGGCAACACTCGTAGATTTGCGGGTATAGAACAAGCCCAAATCCATGTACCCTTGAGGTAGCGGAAAATGTCTTTAACACAATTCCAGTGCCTATGTGTAGGCACATTACTGTATCTTGCCAAAAGATTAACAGCGAATGAGATGTTGAGTCTAGTGCACTAAACCAAGTACAATAAAGCTCCAATTGCACTTAGGTAAGGAACTTTGGGTTCCAAAATCTCTTCCTTATCCTTCTCTGGACGGAAGGGGTCTCGTTTAGCATCTAGAGTCCGAACGACCATAGATGTACTCGAAGGCTTCGCTTTATCCTCATTAAAACAATGCAACACATTTTGGGTGTAGTTCGATTGATGTACTAGGATTCCATCCAAGCAATGCTCGATCTCCACGCCGAGATAGTATCGAGTTTTCCCAAGATCCCTTATCTCAAATTTCGATTTCAAGTGTGCAGCAATTTTCTCAAGCTCTACGGGAGTCTCGATGAGGTTCATGTCATCGACATAAACTGCAACGATTGCAAATCTGAAATGTGACTTCTTTATGAACACACATGGGCATAATTCGTTGTTCACATCACCCTGACTTGTCAAATGTTCACTCGGACTGTTATACCACATCCGCCCGGATTGTTTCAATCCGTAGAGTGACATTCTCAACCTAATTGAGAGAGTGTTCCGTGGTCTAGAATTCTTTGAACCAGTCAATGGAAGTCCTTCTGGAACTTTCATGTATATTTCCATATCTAGATCCCCATAGAGATACGCGGTTACCACGTCCATGAGCTGCATATTTAGTTTTTCAGAAACTACCAAATTGATAAGGTAGCAGAAGAAGGTTATAACGTCCATTACGGGGGAATACGTCTCCTCATAATCAATCCTAGGGCACTGAGAAAAGCCTTGCACTACGAGGCATGCTTTGTATCACACTATTTCATTCTTCTCATTACGCTTCTTCATGAAAACCCACTTGTAGCCAAGGGGTTTTACGCATGGTGGTGTAAGTTCAACCTGGATTGCTTATTTCTAGTTTAACCAATCGGTTCTACGTCGGCATTCATTGATGAAATGTGATTCAATGTCATCGCTAAGATGATGTCAATCGCTATATATAAAGCTTCCAAACTAAATAATAGATAATAATCCATATCAACTTGCATTAGAGCATGGGTAATGGTAGGGTCAAAGTGATTGCGCTAAAGACGAATTTGACTCCCAATTTGACCGGGATAGTGTTAGTCATATAAATTGAAGAAGATCAATTATTAAAATTTGACATCAATGTGTGGTAGATAAAAATGAGTGTATGAATAACATTATCCTTTGATATTATTCGTAAAATCTAGTATTTTAAATGTTTTATTGTTCTAATCATGAGAGGAGTTAGCGGCTAAAAAGTGTTAAGGAGTCTCAAGCAAGAGATGGGGCTAAATTAGCCTAGGCTAGTTGGTCACATCATGTTGCATACAAAAGTAGTATAAAAATGTGATCTCCTTTTTCTTTTCTTTTTTTAAGACTAAAAACGAAAAATAGTTACCAAATAAGTTTTTGGTTAGCAGTTTTCAAAAAGGGAAATGATTTTAACACACCATTTCTCACCTTATACACAATCATTTAGTTCTGTAGCCGTTAGATTGAACAAATATAGTAAAATTAACGTTAAGATTCATAAAGGGTGTGCACAAAATAAAGAAATGTACATAGAAATCACTACCCTTCCAAAAAAATGTGAACTAAAAGTAAAAATATGATTATCAAACGGCCTTATCGTTCGAAGCTTTGAGTCTTTAAATTTCAATTCGTTTCTTTCTTTGTGCATTTATCCGACATCTCTTCCACCATCATTTATTTACTCTTCATTCTTTTGTTCCATATATTTCCACAAATCGTAAAAACAAAAGTCAAACACGAAATTGATATCAAACGGACAAACAATAGAGCCATAATTTCAAGGGCTTCTAGTTTTCTTCTTCCGATAAATTCAATCTGCTCATAATTATTGACTTAGAAACCCCCATCATCACTAAGTTATTGCTTCGTGACTCAGATAGTTGGACAAAATAGGCATATGCCGATTTGGTTCAGATGTTTAAATTAATTTGTCTGATCTTTTAAATCAAATTAGTAAGAACCAATATGATTGATCAAGGACCGAAAACGAATATGTCAACTTCTCCATTATTAAATTTGTACACACAAAGCAACTTAGTACTACGTATTAAATTCGACTTTTGTAAACAATGAGTTTAATATCAAATTACTATGATTAATTTATTGTGCAACATGGTCTAAACTTTATACGTGCGGTCCAAATTCATTCTCTTACAACATAAGAATATATATATATATATATATATGTGTGTGTGTGTGTGTGTGTGTGTGTGTGAATCCTTTAATAAGAGTAGGGGTGGGCACTTGGAACCGAAAACCGAAACCGAAACACGAATCGAATCGAACCGCACCGAACGGTTTGGTTTTGCGGTTTTGAAACGGTTTCGGTTTCGAAACCAAACCGCGGCAAAGAAAACGGTTTGGTTTTGGTTTTGGGTTTTCAAAACCGCACCGAAACAGAAACCGAAACCGAAGCCGAAACCGCACCATATAATAAATAAATGTTATATTTTAAAGTTTAAACTTTTATTTTAATTAGTTCAGCTAGGTTAAGTTTGGTTTTGCGGTTTTGGCCGTTTGCACTTCGACTCCAGTCCTGACTGAGACTGACTGCTTCTGCTTGCATCTGCTTGCATCTCTGCCTCAGCCTTTGCGACCTCACCTCACCTCACCTGGCTGCTTCTCTGCTTGCATTGCATCTCTGCCTCTGCCTCCGCGACCTGGTTGCTGCCTCTGCCTCTTCCTCTTCGACCTTGTTGCTGCCTCTGCCTCTGCGATCTGGCTGCTGCATCTTGCTCTGCGACTGCAACTTCCTGCTTGCATGCATCCCCAGATCCCCTTGCATGCGACTGCGACCTCAGTGACTGCCTTGCATCCCCAGATCCCCTTTATATGCAAGCCCTAATCTCTGCAAATATGGTAAGAACTTGTATTAGTTAGAACTTAGAACTTGTATCATTCATCAATTTAATCTATTTTTATGTTGATCTATATATATAGCTAGTTTTGAGATATTAGATTAAGCAACTGTTTAGTTGTGTTTGATGTGTTTGATGTGTTTGATGTGTTTGATGTGTTTTGGGCGTTGTATTTAGTATTACATTTGCATAATCTCCTTATGGTTTGATGTGTTTGATGTGTTTGATGTGTTTGATGTGTTTTGGGCGTTGTATTTAGTATTACATTTGCATAATCTCCTTATGGTTTGCTGTGTTTGATGTGTTTGAATTTGTTCTGGGAGCATTCAAGTAGTTAGAAACCGAAACCCCTTTCTTTCAATTCGTATAAGCCGAATTTGTTAAATCAAAACCTATATCGTATCCCCATTTATTTCTTAGTTATTTGTCTCAAAAAGAAGTTTGGGTCTTGAAAGATAATTTCTGAATTTATTGCTTCCATTTTCGAAATAAAATCTTCAATTCAGAGTGCTGGTTATTTGGATCAGATTTAGGAAATGATGGGCTTTTAAAAGTAAAAAAACTGGTATGGTATTAGTCAACTGGTGATTTCGAATAACCATTGATTTCAAATAAGCCATAAATCCAGGTGATGACCTTGTAGTGTGAGAACTGTAATAAGCATCCACTTATCTATCTTTAATAAAAATGCAGTACAAAGTACAAATAAATAGACTAATGTAGCTGCTCCATCAACTAAACTGGTATGAAGTTGTAAACTTGCAGCATAAAACATGAATGACCAACAAATGAATAAGACCGTCTTATGCATAAATATGTGTATATTTTAAATTGTACATTTTTTTCTCAAAAACCAAACCGAAACCGTTTGAAACCGCACCGAACCGAACCAAACGGTTTGGTTTCATTGCGGTTTTGGCTTCAAAACCGCACCGCACCGCACCGCACCGCAAAATGTTTCGGTTTTGGTTGCGGTTTCACTCGAAACCGCACCGTGCCCACCCCTAAATAAGAGGGATTCTCATTTTTCAAAAAAAAAAAAAGGGGAACATCCTCTTGATCGTTAGATTTGGCTTTAATGAAATTCTGTAGTTGAGATACTGTAGCCTGTGATTTAATCTCAACCACAGAATTTCATTAAAACCAAATCTAACGGTCAAGAGGGTGTCCCCATTTTTTTTTTAAATGGAGATCCCTCTTGTTAAAAGGCATGTGTTTGTGTGTGTATATATATCATTAAGAAGGGAAGACTTGATATAAGTCCATTTAGCCAATATTAGGACTAGTCCAGTTTATTAAGGGTGGTACTACCCACCGTCCGCTGTTAATTTCCTACAATTTAATCAAATGAATTGAAGAAGATAAATAGATAAAAAATAACAAGAGTGTGTGTAAAGTAAAAGAGTGTATAAATAACACTACCTTATAAAGGACATCACAAATTTGTGAAATTTGGTGAAATTTCAAAAAAAATTTCATTAAAAGCGCGCTACACTACACCAAAAGATCACAAATTTATAAAGATGGAACAGCACAAATTTATGACATTTGGTGAAATTTCAAATTTTTTAATTAGGAGCGGCATTACTGCTCTAAGCTAAACTAAAAGAGAAAGAGTCTGAACTAGGAACATAAAGGGATGAATAGAAATGCCGTATGGCAAAATTTTATTTTAGTTTGGGGCTGGTTTATTGTCTTCAAACCGAGTGGAACCGACAAAATCGTTTTACCGCACGATTTAAGAAGGATAATTCTAGGGAGACTAAATTTGTTGACTAGATTTTGTAAGCTAAATGACATGAAAGTTGATGATTTGATTATTACTTAAATGTTGTTAACGTGTTTATTTTTTATTGATAACCCATTATTTTATTTGCAAATTTAGTCTACCTAACATTACTTGTTTAGGAAATAGGCACCCCACGATTTATTTGCTCATTAGTTGGCTGTGGGTGTTTGGTTCAAATTCTACTTTATATACATTTTCGGTCTAATATTTCATACAAGACCTTCCACAGTAATTTAGGTGCGTTTGATTTTATATATAAAAATTAAGCACCTTGAGTTTGCTTCTGTTGACCCTAAAAACTACCAAGCCTACGTGGCACGCATGCCGAATAATCTATGAGCTAACTACGTCCTTTGGTCAAATGCGGGGCGTGCCAACTCGACGGCCGAACTCGGCCGGTGAGTAAAATGTTGATGTTGCATTGTTTGCGCGGCTGACTTCTAAATCTTGCAATAACGGCCGAGGAAGGAACGCACATCGGCCCCTTGGTTCTAGAGCCTGAAGACAAGGCTACTAGTCTTGTGAAGTTCACGACTCGTCGGCGCCGGATTCGGTCACGGTGATTATATTCGGGAAGGTATAAGCACGCCGAATCGACACGAACGTATAAGGGCATAGATACTCGAAACAGATGTAGGTCTTGATTGTGAAAGTGGTTCGGCCGTCTGAATGCCGAACTCTAAAACCAACCTGTGAGTATCCAAACATAAAACAACTCGGCGTTCGATGTGCCGAGCTCGGTAATTCGTAATACCTCACTTCGCCGAGAAGGCTGGTGAGATAACCTCTGCCAATAAGGATTCGAAAATCCTTCTTGACCGAGACTTGGATAGGTAACCAACCGGCCTCGACGCAGTGCTGTTTATCCAAACTGAAGGTGCTTCGCGATCGACTGGTTCTACGACGATAGTGCTGTTTATCCAAACTGAAGATATCACCGGTTGCCTTCACAGTGTTGTTTATCCAAACTGAAGATGTGTCGGCAGACAAGAAAATAAAAATCTCAAAAGGTTGAGAGAGTTTGCGCAGGGCAGTTTTGTGTGTTGAGTTGGAGAGGCTGAACGTTATGCTCTCCCCTTTATTTATAGTACCACGAGTACTCCAATCCGTCCTCGAATTAGTCCTCCTCTTCCTAGTCCAACTCTACCTCAGCCGATACTAATCCAGTTCTATCTCGGCCGATCCCAATCCAACTAGGACTCTGAACCTGCCTCCAATCATTTCTCTGGACGCACGCAACCGTCGAAGCGTCTTCTTGCATTTAATTTCGCCGTCACACGCAATCGTGCATCCTCAAACCTCGAGATATTCCCCATGTTCTGCGAGATTTTTGGTCTTTTCGCCTGGATTTCCTGGATTCTCATCATGGCGCGCAGTTATCCTGATTAGTTTATTTCAAATTTCAAAAACAGGCCGATTGATCTTCCTGATAAACACCTATAAATACCCCTTTTCCTTTCATTTCTATTTTACGCTTCCAAATCTCTGAAACTGCCTTGCTCCTTTCTCCAGAAACCCAGAACTTCCTTCTTCAGCATTTTCAACCCAGAAATTCACCTTCTAACCTTTCTCATCAACCATGGCATCCATCATCTCTCAACTCTCTGAGGAATGCAACAAATGCAAGGATTTTATCGATCACTGCGCTGTCAAGAACCTGCGTTTTGAGAGTGATTCAAGCGCCACACATCAAATCCTTGGGCCCCTGTTCAAGAAACCTATTCCCACAACCATTACCAATCTTCTGAATGACCACTGCCTGGCACCCCTTCGACAAGGCTTTGAGTGGTCGAAATGGGAAACGTCGAAACCCCAAGGGGCCTGGCCCTCGACTACTGCGACCTGGGCCACCTGGGTCGATCGTATGGAAAAATTCTTCGGCCAGGAGTGGAAAGCTCTTGGAGTCTACGACGCCATCAAACTCTCGACGTTGGAGATTGCTATGGACAGGGATCTTCTTATGGCGGCCTTGAGTTTCTGGTGTTCGGCCACCAATACCATGGTTCTCCCCCTTGGACCCATTGGCCCCCCAACGTACTCGACATCTCGGCTATCCTTGGGACTTCACCATCCGGTCTCCCAATTGATGCTGCCCTCTTTGGATGTTCGTCGAACTTGGATCTCAAAGACGTGTTCGATGCCCGGGCCATTGAGACACTGAGCCGAAGCGGTCAAGAGCCTTCGAATGAGGAAGTTCAAAAGTTGCACAAGAACTTCTTCAACTACAGCACCCTCATTGTTCATTTCGCTGGTCGAGGGGAGGAGAGACCCCGCAACGGGGAACATGAGGCCTTTTTGTTCTATTGGTACAACAAATTCATTTGTTGTACCAAATAGATCAAATGCTTGGTCGAGAATATGCCTGTGGCCGAAGCCCTGGCTAGTGGTCACGTCCTGGCGCTGAGCCCAGCCATTCTTGCCAGCTTATTGCGTTGCCTGGCCGAGGTGACTATCCATAAGATCGACCTTCACCAGAGTGGTCCTCTTTGGGTATTTCAACTCTGGCTGCAGACCTACTTCACCACGCTTCGGCCGGAGATTCCTGACTTTCTCCCTGCCGAGGCGCTCGGTCTTTAGCTGGCCTCCCGACCGGCGCCCCCTCATCAGGCTGAGGAAGTCTTCGAGTACTTCTTTGGCCTTGAAGACTTCTCTGACGACGAGTTCCTTGTATGTCGTCGTCGCGATTATCCTTCCTCCATCAATCTTCCGACATCGGTCTGGAGGGAAGGCGAGGATGACGCCCTTCGACAAAAATGGGGGTCGTTTGTGCTGTCACGCGACCTTCCCCTCAGCTGCGATGCTCGCCGGGCCAGCTGGGAGGTATATCATCCCCAATTTACCGCCAGGCAACTTGGTTACCTCCAAGGCTGCCCGGTGCCTCTTCTTCGCTCCCGTTCCCATCTTAGCCGATGACGGCTCACCGGCTCGTCTGAGAGGGAGTGTCGCGACACTGAGAAGGAGTTCCAAGAGCGGTGCGAACAATTCCGTCTTCGACCCTCTGTTCTTGAGACCCTCAGTACTGATACTTTTGGGGATTGGTGGGAAGCATACACCCAGGACTTCTTCGGGGGGTCAGTCGAGGATATCATTACCAAGATCTTCGGCGACCGTCCCCTAAAAACTGCCGCCCCTCCCGCTAAGGAGAAAAGCTCAGGTAATCGGCTGTCTCTATCCGCCCAATGTTTTCTTCACTTTAGTAACTCCATTCTATCGCTCAATTCTATTTTTTTTTTCTTTCCTTTTTTAGGTGGCCGAGTGCTAAAACAGGCAGTCGTGATCGCTACGACCTCAGCCAGGAAAAGGGTAGTTCTCTCTAAGAAGGCCGATGATGTTGTGCCTAATCCGCCGAGCAAACGCCCCCACCAAGAAGTTGAGCCGATTCGTGAAGCTCCCCGCCCTCAAAAACGTGTCAAGAAGTTGGCGCAAAAGGGGGAGTGGGAGATTCACGTTATCTCCAGCCAGACTACCGAGGCGACTAACTTGGAGGCTCCTCTTCCTGCTCCTTCCGCCCAGGACCCGTTGGAGCAACGGTCAAGTTCGACCGTCCCAGTGTCCCAAGCGCCACCTGTCCTAGAGGCAGTCGAGCAAGTCGCTGCCTCGACTATACCTGAAGCAGTCAACCCTCCTGCCGTTTCACCGGGTGGAGATCCTGCAGTCCTGGTGCAACCTGCTGCGCCCGTTCTAGAGGTGGTGGTCAAGAGACAACTCCCACAACATCCAAAACGAACGGCGGTCCTTCTGGAAGAGGTTTGAATAATTTAAGATAAATACGAGCATGGTGTCTTATTTTATCCTGATGCTAACACCATCATTTTGTTCTTGCAGGACGATGCCAGCGAGGAGATTCCACTGGCGCGTCGCCCTCGTCGTGCTCATCTCTCGACAACCTTAGTCCCCTCTTCCCAACCACCCAACAAGGTCGTTTGGCTACCTGACCCTACTGTGGTCGAGGCGGATATAGCTACCCCATCTGTGGCCGAGGTTGCTCTGGTTGTTACCCCGGTCGGGGCGAAAACCACTGCCCCGGTCGAGGGAAACGCCTCCGTTCCGGTCGGGGTGGGGGTGACTGTCTCGGATACGGTTCCTCCTGCTGAGCCAGAGGCAACGACGGAGACCCCGGTGCATCCACAGGACGTCGATCTCGGCATCCCTCATCAGGAGGTTACGTCAGCTTATGTAAGGCCCTCTGTTTCTTACTTTTAGTTATGTCTTGTCTATCTTCAAAATTCTGAATCGAGGGTATATTAAATGCTAGGTGCCTTCCCATTCTTTTCACCGAAAATTCTACGCGCCTAGGGTTGTTGTCTATATTTCTTGGCCACCTCAGTGGCCGTCGAATGTAGACAACCTTCATCGGCCACGTGAATTGAGGAGCAATCTCAGGCACTGGGCTCGGCCTTTAAGTTCCCTGGGTTCGAGCAATGACCCGGGGGATATGGCCGAGGTCTCATCACGTCAGGCCTATTATCTTCTCTTTCCTTATCTTTTTGTGGCTCGACTTATTCTGACCTCTATCTCTCCATGCAGCCTTCTTGGGAAGGGAATTCGACGCCCTCCTGGCCAGTACGTCGAAGAGAACGGTTGGGCCTTCGACCTCTGCCTCGCGGGACTCAGCTGCCGCGGATCCTGCTGCCAAGCTGCAAGAGCTGTTCTCCCTCTCGGCCTCCCAGATCCTTGAGAGTAAGGGTCTCGACTCTGTTGGGGCGTGTTTGAAAGATCTTGCCGCCAACGGTTGTCTGGATAACGCCACCGTCACTCAAGCGTCCTCGATGCTGGAACGAACTCAGGAATATTTTGGTATTTTCGATCGAGCCCTTCGAGCCGAAGCTGACTGGAAGACTGCAACGGCTGTCCAGGAGACCCTTTGTTCGAAGGTAGAAGTGTTCATATCGAAGAAGGAACAGCTGGCCGACCTCGACCGCCAAATTGCCGAACTCTAGAGTCGACGGTCGGCCTTCGCTTCTGAGCTTGAAAAGGAATTCGAATCAGGTAAATCTACCTTAATCGAATACGCAACAAACAACAAGTGAGTCGAGCAGCTAAAACTGGACAAGAAGATCTTGCAGGCTGAGGTGGCGATGGGTGAGGTGAGGTGGCTGGAGTTGAAGGCTTTCCTTGGATCCGTCCTCCCTTCTTCGCCTTAGGGCTTTAATTGTAATCTTCAACTTGTACCCCCTTTTCAAATCTTAATGGAAATTTTATCAAATTTTGTATTTGCTAGATTCTGGGTATTATTGTCTTTGATACGACATGCCCCCATTGCTGGGAACTCACTTATTATTCTCGCATTTCCCAAGTAACCGGATAATATTTCTTTAAAAATTTCCCATTAATCGGTAACTTATGAGTTAAACCCGTTCGGTCCTTGAGACGATATGCCCCCTTGCCGAGAACCTTGTGAACAATGAATGGTCCCTCCCAATTCGACGACCATTTGCCAAATCTAGGATCTTTAACTCCAATCGGTAATACCGTCTGCCAAACTAACTCTCCTTCGCCGAATGTTTTTTGTCTAACCCGTTGATTGTAAGCTCGTTCAGCAATCTTCTTTTGCGCCGCTAATAGGTTGCAAGCATCAAGTCGAGCTTCTTCCAAATCTTCTAACTCTTGCCTCATGGCCTGACTGTACTCGGCGCTAAACAGACTACTTTGTTCGATTATTCACAGCGAGTTTACACTTAGCTCGACTGGCAGCATTGCGTCATGCCCATAAGTCAAGGCATACGACGTTGTCCCAATTGCCGACCGTGGTGAGGTTCGATAAGCCCACAAAGCTTCATTTAGTTTTAGATGCCACATACCAGGCTTTTCCTTTACCATTTTCTCGAGGATGCCGATCAAGACTTTGTTACTCACCTCGGCTTGTCCGTTCGCCTGTGGGTAATACGGCGTAGACTGTTTGAGTCGAATATTCAATTACTCGTATATTCCTTAAACCTATCGGACGTGAAAATTGTGCCATTGTCTGTTATGATCGTTTCTGGCACACCGAATCTTGTCACGATGTTCTCTTCCACGAAATTACAAACTTCTCTGGACGTTAACTCGGCATATGATTTCGCCTCGACCCATTTAGCGAAGTAGTCCGTTGCCACTAATATCCATGCATGTTTTCCTGCTCCGGAGGATGGTGTAATTTTGCCAATTACATCCATGGCCCACCCCCTAAACGGCCAAGGTTTAGTCACTGAGTGTAATGCCTCGACTGGCACTCTTTGTATGGGGCCATGGATTTGGCACTGTACACATCCTCGGGCGAATTTGATGCAATCCTTTAGCATGCTCGGCCAAAAATACCCATGGCGGCGTAGCAGCCATCGCATTTTTTGACCTGATTGATGGGCTCCGCAGATCCCTTCGTGCACCTCTGTGACTGCTTGGACGGCCTCTCGTGGTCCGAGGCATAATAGCAGTAGGTCGTCCTCACCTTTTCGGTATAGCTCACTCTGATAGATGACGTAGTTCGTGGCATGCACCATTGTCTTACAATCATGCTTGCCGTTCGGGTTGTCAAGGTATTGCATAAGTGGTCTTCTCCAATCGTCTGGTAATGCCTCGGTCGCACAAATAATCAACGATTCTTCTCGTTCCAACAACGATGGTAAAGACATCACGCACGTCCGAATTACTTGGTCGCGATGAAGGACTTGTTGATCGACCAAGGCCGGATATGACTGGTGCACTGTGGGTGTCATCCGGCCTACCTCGCCCCCCAGGAGTTGTGCTCCGGAGGCTAGCTGGGCGAGTTCATCAGCGATGGTGTTTCGGTCTCGAGAAACGTGGCTAAATGTAATACCGTCGAATGACTCGGACAGGTAGCTGGCAACCATGTGATATGGTGCCAGAGTGCAACTCATGCAACGGAAAGTGCCATTGAGCTGGTTGATGATAAGTTCAGAATCGCCGAGAACAAATACGCGAGGGGCTCGTAATTCATGGAAAACGCAGAGCCCGATGACAAGGGCCTCATATTCGGCCTGATTATTGGTACACGCAAAGTCGAGTTTGAGGGAGAAATACCAACGATGTCGTTGTGGTGATTGGATGACGATGTCGACGCCGGCCGATGTTGAGGTACTAGAACCATCAAAGTAAATTGTCCAGAAATTGTCACGTGCTTCCACCATGCCAATCTCGACGTCAGTTCCGCCGAAATCGTATGGGGAGGGGTGCTGAGCAAGAAAATCGGCTAGAGCTTGTCCCTTGACTGCTTTCTGGGGAACATAGTGTAGGCTAAATTCGGATAATGCCATCGTCCATTTCCCAATTCGGCCTTTGACTATTGGCCGAGTGAGCATGTATCGGATAACGTCTGTCTGAGCGATGACATGGGTGACCGACGGTAGCATGTAGTGCCGGAGTTTGGATGCGGCGAAAAAGAGAGCCAGGCAAAGCTTCTCGACGGGGGAGTAATTGATCTCTGGCGAGTTGAGCCTCCGGCTGAGATAGAAAACGGCCTGCTCGCGACCTGCGTCATTGTCTTGAGCGAGGAGACAGCCGATGGATTCCTCGGCCGTGGATATGTAAAGTTTCAGGGGTTTATCACGCCGAGGGGGGATGAGAACAGGTGGTTTTGTAAGAGAGACTTTGATTTGCGTGAAAGCTGCTTGGTGTTCTTCACGCCACTCGAACTTGTCTGAATCCTTGAGTTTCAGAAGTGTGGAGAATGCCTTCATTTTACCTGCCGAATTTGCCATGAAACGACGGTGAAAATTTATTTGGCTGAGCAATGACTGGAGTTGCTTTTTGGTGGTTGGTGGTGGGGCGCTCAAAATTGCTCAAGCCTTGTTCTCATCTATCTTAATGCCCCGATGATGGACGAGAAAACCCAAAAAGTTACCGGCCGACACACCGAAGGCGCATTTAGCAAGGTTCATCTTGAGATGATGTCGGCGCATACGAAGGAAAGCCTGCCGAAGATCATCGAGATGCGTTCGGCGGCTCTTGGATTTTACTACCACATCATCGATATATACTTCGACGGTCGTGCCAATTAGATCGTGAAAGATGGCGTTCATGGCGCGTTGAAATGTGGCACCAGCGTTTTTAAGGCCGAACGGCATGACTACCCATTCATAAGTGCCGAGTGCCCCCGGGCACCGAAAGGCAATTTTATGGACATCGGCTTCGGCAATGAAGATCTGGTTATAACCGGCATGTCCATCCATGAAGGATAATATGGCATGATTGGCCGCGGCGTCAATGAGTAAGTCTGAGATTGGCATTGTATACTCATCCTTGGGTGTTGCCATATTCAAATTGCGAAAATCGATGCATATGCGGAGAGCGCCGTTTTTCTTGAGTACGGGGACGATATTTACGAGCCATTCGACGTATCGAGCTGTCCGAATGAACCCGGCGTTTAAAAGACGAACGAGTTCATCTTTGATGCCGAGTTGGACCTCGGTCGAGAATCGGCGGGGTGGCTGCCGAAAGGGCTTGCAACTAGGTTTGATACGTAATTCGTGCTCGACGAGTGTGCGATCAAGACCAGGCATCTCATGATAGCTCCAAGCGAAACAATCTTTAAATTCATGGAGTAGCTTGCAAAGCTCCGCTTTCATATATTGGGGAAGCAGAGCACTAATAAATAATGGCCGAGGATCCTCAGCCATTCCAACATTCACCTCTTCCAATGGATCCTTAACCTGAGGCCGAGTGTCTTCAAGGTCGGCCGGAGCTGCCGGAATATTGTCAAAAAAGAGCATGGGACCGCTATCGTCTTCGGCCAGGAACTCCACAAGGTTAATACCCGAATGAGACTGTTTGGATATGAGATGCCAATGAGCCAGCAGTCGTTCCATAATCGATAAAACCGCGGCTCGGCGCCGGGTTTGACTGGTTTCAGACATCAGAATCAGTGATAAGGTTAGCCAGTCCGAGTTTCGCCGAATCCTGATAGACAGTTTCGGCGTCAACCTCGATGGCTTTCTGAACTGATATGCGAGTCGATCGTCCTATTCATTGAGTCCCTGTAGAGTAATGTAACCAACGTGGTCGTCGTAGTACCGTGCTTGGACCATGTTGGCCTCAAAGGGCTGATGGTCGGCTGGGTGTACGACAATTGATTTACCATCCCAAAAGATGAGGACTTGATATAACAAGGAAGGAATACAACTTGTTTGGTGAATCCAATCTCGACCGAGCAGTGCATTGTACTCGGTCTTCGAATCAACTATAAAGAAAGCTGTCATGTGGTTGCGACCAGCGATGCTTACCTCTAATGGTAGTACTCCTTTGGTTTGAGACTTATCCCCGACGAAGCTGCTCATGGTAATGCCTGATGGGATAAGTTCGTCGTTGGAACGGTGTAAGGCCTTCATGATGGAGACAGGCATTATATTGACAGTGGCTCCACAGTCGACGAAGATTTTCGAGACTGGGTATCCTTCGATGTGAGCTGTGATGTATAGAGGTTTGAGGTGACGAAGGTTGGCGGCCGAAGAACGAGGAATTAGTTCGGCCAAAGCTGCCTTGAGATTATCATCCTTAGTCGTTGGCTCGAGGTCGATGAGAGAAATAAAGTCGACTTAGGTAGCTTCTTCGGCTACTACATCGCCGTCTAGGAAGCTTGGCTGGGACGTGGTCGACTGAAAATTAGCAGGCAAGACATGGACCATGCTGATTTCCATGTTGTCGAGGATTGACGGGCCCATCGAATTAGGATCTTCCTCCTTCGTCGGTTCCTCTTCCTCTAGAGTCTCGTCCTCCGGAATGTATTCTTCGTCCCTTGGGTTCTCCTCATTATCCCCGAGGTTCTCCTCATTATCCCCAAGGTTTTCCTCATCCCCAAGGTTCTCCTCCTCGTCCCCAAGGTTCTCCTCCTGACTCTCTTCCTTGCCCTTTGGGTTCTTTGATACTCGCGTCGGGTGTTGTACTTGTGCCGTGGCCCGAGTTCATTCTTGGTATGTGATTCGGGCATCTCTGATGTCCAGATAGGCGTCCAAACGCTCGACTCAACGTATTTCATCGGCCGTAAGGCCGAAGAGAGAAACGGCCGAAAATACCTCAAAATGATATCGTAAATATTGGAGATCCTCAAGGGAAAAAGGAAGTTCGTCTGGGTTGATGTCTGTATATGGATCGACACTGAAGCCGAGAACTCGGGCCTCGCGTATGTGTTGAAACCTAGCTTTCAACCCGAGATCCGAATTCTTTTGGATAATTCGTTCGGCATTTGGGCAGGTTAGGACAACGTCGACCGTGTCTTGACATGCTTTCGTCAAACCATATAAATCATTGGCCGAATGAGTTTTGTGAAACTCTCGCATGTATTGTAAGGCTTCTCCGAGGAATGGTGGATGTAGGTTTCGCCGGACCTTGATCAATGGTTCTTCTGCAGGCGATGGAAGAAGTTTAACTTCGGCCTCCTTCTTAAAATGCTCAAGTCGTGCCTTCATTTCTCCAGGTCGAATAAGAAGTTTGATTCGCTTCTCGGCCTTCTCAAATGTGGTTTCCAGGGCATGATCAACCGACTATTTATCTTGTACCAACTCTCTCATAATTGCTGGGGTTTGCCGGTTATCGTTATCGCCAATTTTCTCTTTCGGCTGCCACTTGTGGCCTGAAGTAGCCGAAGTTTCTTGTGCCGCTTGCCGGCGGGCTAGGCAATCGATTCTTTGATTTGGATAACGCGGTGTACACACCCTTAGGCGAGTGATAAGTATACCATCTTTGGTCTTGAGGTTCAGGAGGTTTGAAGGTTCTTCGACTTACGGAAGAACTCGAGCTGCTAGAATTGCGGGAATAATACTCTTCATTGTAGAATGAAGTATCAAAGTCGAGTCGTCTTCTGGCCGAGGATGACTTAACCTCCTGTCGGCCGAGCCTGTTGAAAACGGTATTGCGCGGACTCAAGCCGGGCGTTCTCTGAAGTGTCGTCGGGACTGAGCGCACACGTGGCACTTCTGTTTCCTGCGGCCGTGCTCTTGGTCTAATCGGGACATCTGCTTTGCACTGTGTGCACAGGGTTGCAGATTCAATGGCTTCTTCAGCGCCAGAACTTGACATGGATTCGACTGTGGCCGGTCTGACCGAATCTCGAGGTGGTGAATTCGAGAACAGATCGATCTTGAGTCGTGGTTGGCCACCTTTTGTTAAGAAGTGCCGAGCTGGGACGATCTCAACCTTTGAACTTGACATGGGTTCGACGATGGCTGGTCCGACCGAATCTCGAGGTGGGGAATTCGAGAACAAATCGATCTGAAGCCGCGGTTGGGTCCCCTTTCTTGGGATATGTCGCGCCGAGACGAACTCGATCTTTCCTTTTCCTTTGTCTCGAGGTAAATGAGCATCGACCATACCCACCGTCGTTGTAGGGAAAGGGTCAGTATCGACTCCCATCCTCTTCTCTGGAAACTTAAGTTTTCCATCGTCAATCCATCTTTGGATAGTATCCCGAAAGATATTGGCCGAGCTTTGACATCCTTAGGGTTGATGTGGGTCAACGCCTTGCATATATATGGTTTGTCAATCACTATTTCGGCCGCATCTATGCTGGCGTATTCTTCGGATTCCGCCGATGCATAGCTAACCGTGGGGTTTTTATAGATGGTTCCTCGGGATGGTGACTTCGAAATTTTCTCTTCACGGAGCAGATAATCATATTGCTCGACATGCTGAGCTAATTCGTACATGTCGCGGAAGTTTGCCCCCAGGAATTTCTTCTTATATTCCACGTCTAAACCGTTCAACGCAAGTCGAACAAACTCGACTTCTGGTAGGGGTACTCGGCACCAGTTCCTGGCTGATTTAAATCTCGTAAGATAATCCAACGGCGATTCGTCGGAGTCTTATGCCATTCTGGCCAACGAAGAGACTGACATTTCCATCCCCGGCCGATAGAACTGCTCGTGAAACTTCTTGACCAATTCTTCCCAACTTTGAATGGAATTGGGTGGGAGGTTAATGTACCACGCGAATGCCGAGCCCGTGAGTGAGAAGTTAAACAGCCGTAACTTATAGAGGTCATTACTAACGTCTCCACACTGTGCAGTGAAACGGGCGACATGCTCTAAGGAGGACAGAGACGATTCTCCAGCAAAAAGGCTGAAATCTAGGATTTTAAAGCCTTTAGGATACTCGAACTTCTCCATATAAGCTGGATATGGGTGGATAAATTTTGGGAACTTCGGCCCTTTCTTCAGAGCCGAATCAATCATTCTCTGAACTTCGACCACATCGACAGACGTTTCCATTCTTGAATCAAAATCATCTGTCCGACTGGTTGATCCACCCTGAAGACAAGGCTACTAGTCTTGCGAAGTTCACGACTCGTCGGCGCCGGATTCGGTCACGGTGATTATATTCGTGAAGGTATAAGCACGCCGAATCGACACCAACGTATAAGGGCACAGATACTCGAAACAGATGTAGGTCTTGATTGTGAAAGTGGTTCGGCCGTCTGAATGCCGAACTCTAAAACCAACCTGTGAGTATCCAATCATAAAACAACTCGGCGTTCGATGTGCCGAGCTCGGTAATTCGTAATACCTCACTTCGCCGAGAAGGCTGGTGAGATAACCTCTGCCAATAAGGATTCAAAAATCCTTCTCGACCGAGACTTGGATAGGTAACCAACCGGCCTCGACGCAGTGCTGTTTATCCAAATTGAAGGTGCTTCGCGATCGACTGGTTTTACGGCGATAGTGCTGTTTATCCAAACTGAAGATATAACCGGTTGCCTTCACCGTGCTGTTTATCCAAACTGAAGATGTGTCGGCGGACAAGAAAATAAAAATCTCAAAAGGTTGAGAGAGTTTGCGCAGGGCAGTTTTGTGTGTTGAGTTGGAGAGGCTGAACGTTATGCTCTCCCCTTTATTTATAGTACCGCGAGTACTCCAATCCGTCCTCGGATTAGTCCTCCTCTTCCTAGTCCAACTCTACCTCAGCCGATACTAATCCAGTTCTATCTCGGCCGATCCCAATCCAACTAGGACTCTGAACCTGCCTCCAATTACGAGCTCGATTCACCTTTACCTCGGCCTCCTTATGACTCCTTCTCCTAATAGGTCTCGGCCTCTATCACATTCTTATACTTATCTGTTCCTTTTTCCCTCTCCAGATAGGATTCCTCCTAATCCGTGGCCGATAGCCCATAGTCGAGTCTTCGCGCAGGCCTTGGGCCGAGGATGGTCTGAGCTCGGCCCAATGTCATTTTGGGCCCAAACAGCTTCTTATAACACAATTTTTCTGCTTAACTTTAATTTTAATGAACTATCTTCCCTAAACTTTTATAATTAGTTAAATTTCCTCGTGCCATGAATTTTTTAATTTTTCATCTAATATTCCGTTCATCTTGATCACATATGCAAGAAAATTCTAATAGCAAAAAAGTCAGTCTACTCGACCAACGCGGCGGGGACGAGGAAACGTTGCCGTCTTCATCTTCCTCGTCAATTTATGGGGAAGCCATAAAGCACTCTGCTTTTTGCTCCTGCCCATCAGCAGAAAATTGGGTTTTTTTCTTTCGGTAAACTGGAAATGCATTAACAAGCAAAGGAGTGTTATAGGGAATAAGAGAACAAGACGCTGCAACTTGTGCAAGAACGTCACCCCAAAAACACTCAAAAATACTAACGAAGTACTTAGAAATACTTTTAAAATGACTAAAAACGTTTTTGTTGAGTGTTTTTGGGTTGCGAAAGTGCTTTTGTTGAGTGTGTTTTTGGATTCCAAAAGCACTTGAAGTTTTTTCTGCAAGAAGCACTAGTTATATGTTTCTTGCAGGAAACGCTTCAAGTGTTGTTTCAAGATTCACTTGCATCTTTTTACTAAGAATTGATTCTAAAGCACTTTCTTCGAAAATACTTTCAGTTATTTTAAAAGTACTTCTAAATAAATCCCAAGTATAAGAAGGACAAGAAAGTCCGTCCTTGTTGAAAATGTGCGCCAATGAAGAGGGGGCCTAACCACCCATGTGCCAACGCTCATTTTTTATTCTTAAATGATGCCAACGCTCATCCGCAGAAATTGAGTTTTGGTGAGGGTACAGTGACATTTTTGTTCGAGTGAGATTAGGATCATGTTCGTCTACTAGCCATCATAGAAGTTTGGACAAGTGTTTTATCATATAAGTGGGAACAGAAACCGAGAAATGGACGTTTACCACATGTGATAATTGTGACACATGAGAATCTGTACAAAATAATAATGGACACATAGAGTTGATATCGCCGTTGAGAAAATTTTTAGTATATCAAGAACAAAATTCAAAACTAAAGTGTCTTAATACAAAGTGATTGAAAAATTTTAATTTTTAATATCAAACCAGTTGAATTATGACAATTCAATTTTTGTCGCATGTGCAAATTACTTCGATGTATCATGTCAAATCAAGTGATTAGTCATATGCATTGTGTGACGTTACGTTTCGTTGTATCATGTCAAATCAAGTGATTAGTCACATGTATTGCGTGACGTTACGTTGCCATCTCAAAGACGGCCCTACGATCGACAACTTATAATAATGAGTAACAATATGGTCGCTATTTCATGAGCTTGGACGTGGAATTAATAAACAAAATTACTTGTTTGTTATATCAAGAGTGAACAAAATCGATATGGTCGTCTAATGCACTATTTGGTATTACGGTTCTTTTGGACAACGATAGGATAATTACACTAAATTCATTTAAACTACGAAAGAGATACAAACTTAGGTGCAGAGGATAGAGCACAGTAGATTAGAGTTTGGGTAATCGAAACAAATACAACGTTTTTGGTATGTTCATTTGACACCACCAGTAAACACCGTCCCTCTCAATGATGAAAGGATTAAACTCTGCAATTTTTCTTGTCAACACATTTCAGAAAAATGGGACCTAAATTTTACAGTGAGCCGGACGGATGTTTTAACCTCACGTTGCAAAGTCACAAAACAGCGACGGCATGTCAGCTACCAACAGGAAAAGACAACTGCAGCGAGAAGGCGAGTATTCAGATGACATGCCGGAGCAGCATTCCGAACGAAATTTTGATCCTCTTGGGACATGGATTCAGTGAAACTTTTTGTGGATTCAGTGAAAATCCATAGCAAAAGAAGCCGCACGCAAGTCACGCGTTGAGCAAAGAGAACAACTGTTGACACTTAAAAAACACATACTTTGCAGCTTTCCTCCAGATTTCATGACCTTGAAACAGCTGTAGCTAACGGCGGCCAGTTCGACTTTTCGGCTTTGCTGATTTCTGCAATTGTTAGAATACAGAGAAGAAAATATTCAGCAGATGTATACTGCACATCAAGTAAACTATATTACTAGAGATGGAAAATTAATCCCATCTCTGCATTATCGAGCTATTCTCCATGAAAACAATAACAAAATTACTTAATTAGTATTAGCTTCGTAATCCTTGAAGCCCATGTTTGTTTACGGAGCAAAATTTGAGTTATATCAAGTGCAACATGACCGAAATAAGTGAGCTGATAGAAAATTCACTCACCATTGAAGTAAAGCTAGAATTCAGCCCTGATCCAGCACTACCTGTAAAGTGATAAAAGTAGTGGACGATCAAGCCTAAATTAGGACAAAAGATTCACATATGTGCCAACCAATATTACCAGTAGAGTTAATTGAGTTACGTCAAGATACAAGATGTACATTTTACATATTTACAACATTGTAGAATCTTTTCTGGTAACATACAACATTGTATAATTGTGTATGTGAATTATATCAAAGTTTTCATGGTTACGTTGTAAATGATTTTTAAAGACAACTCATTTACATCTATGTCATCTCAACGAGAACAAGTCCAAATACAGTATGGATACCAATCAGAAGAATCCTCGGTAACTACTGGGCTAACAACAAAATATCCCAAACTGTATAGCTCAAAACAGAGCGAACAGTTGAGAACTACATGGCTGCCACTAATAAATTTACAATAACGAACCAGGGACATACATGTTGTCATGGACACTGCTTATACATAATGCTATTTCAACTAGTAATACCAAATAAAATGCTCCTTGGTAAGTTTTGAACCGCACACAAAAAAAATAGAACCATGACAATCTTGAGAAGTAAAATCATAAACTTTTATAGCAGAATACTTCTGCATGCAATGGTTCTAGCATACACTATCATAAAGAGAGATTACCATTTAACACATTCAATGCCTCAAAACCATCTTTCTGTTCTCAAATTAGAGAATGATAAGAAATACCAAAATTTTTTAGTTAAATGTAGAAATCCTGAAGTAGGTTTAAGAAGAATCAGAAGAAACCTGAAGCAAATAATGAACTTCCAATAGTAGGAGTAGAACCGAAGCCTGGAGTAGGATTGGAAAACGGAGAAGGAGTTGAAGCAGGTCCAAATGCTGATGAAGAACTAAACAGTGATGCCTGGGGCGTAGAAAATGGTGTTGGAGAAAGAGAAGATGCAGGACCCGTAGTGGGTGGTGTAGCAAATAGAGAGGAAGACACTGGAGCAGATGAAGCAGAAGGGGTACTGAAAAGTCCACTCCCAGATGAAGCTGTAATGGTAGCTGCAGCAGACGTCTGTGGGGCAGTAGATGTCCCAGGGGTTCCTGAACTAGCAAACAATCCAGCAACTTGTGTTGATGGTTGCGACGTTGCAGGTAAATGCAAAGTTGGATGCACCCTCTTAGCAGCAGCTTCTTGCCTAGCTGTTTCCCGCCGATCAGCCTCGAGAAATGGATCATTCCCATACCCTTGGCGGCGCTCATTAACAAGATAAGCTGTTTTCATGGACACAACATACTGATGAATACTCTCCACCTAAAAAACACATTATATCATTGATTAGTAACCATACATGCAAAGAAACAGTATGCTGCTTCATTTGTGCACACATAAGCATGTAGTTGAGGGGAGGGAAAACCATAATATATATATATATATATATATATATATATATATATATATATATATATAAAAACTCAAGGGCACATGCATTAAACAAATGAGAACCCTCTAATGACCTTTTTTATAGTTTCATTGTTTATTTTACTTTGAAACCATTAAAATTATACAAAGTACTAAAAAAATTACCATTTATGCAAGTAAATTGGTACTCCAAAAAAACCCTTGTTCTCAAGTTGTATTTCATATCAAATAACAAGAATTTAGATTCAGGTCATGCAAATCTTTCTCCATCCACAAACAAGAGATATGAAAATGATTTGTTTACAGGAAGTTAAAATATAAGAACAATAAATTATGGAAGGAAGCATCTCTGTCATATATACGCCAACCAAATGCTAGTTTTAGCATAATGAAGTACATTTTACTGCATAATTGTATTAATAATGTTAACTATAAAAACATCATCAATTTTGTTCACCTTAGCTGCCACGTGAACAAAAAAATCATGCACATTTGACATGACTTTTGGAAGCGACTGCAACAATGAGGATCTATCATTGGCTGAGTTCCTCTCGGAGTCTAGAAGCAGCTGCTCTAATTCCTCAATCCACTGGCGACACTCAACAAGATACTTCTCAAATCTTGCAACTGTTTGCTGTAGGAACGGAGATGGTTTCCTCGGAATCCCATTGTAGAAATCAAAAACTGGCACTAGAGAACTAGTTGTTGGTTGACTACTTGAACCTGGTGGTACTGTTGCTCCAGGAGCTTGTGATGGGGCAGTGGCATTTGAAGTACCTCCTGCATTCAGATGCAGAAACCTTGGGCGTAAAATCATAAAAGAACGAACAGCAACCTCGCTGTTCCGCAACATGTCTTTCACAATAGCCATCAACTCCTGCAAAAGAGCTTTCTGTCGGTCCATGGAAGTACCAATTCCCCCAAGTTCCTGTATAGATAACATAAGAAATTGAATCATACCATACATTGACAACTAGAAATATAATGCAAAAGCACTGATTGACACAATCACAAAGAAAATGGCATTGAAAATTCTAGAACTTGTGCCAGACCTTTCTAATTTATTTAGATTCATGGGTAGCATTGAAGTCTTTACATCAGACAAACGATGAGGTGCAGTCAACCCTTTTACCTATCAGTACTATGCAATGCACTTCTATTGTAAAGGTACGAAGTCATTCAGAATCGAGCATAAGATCTCGCAAGTTAAATACTTTTCAACTTTTATAAAAATAATGTACATACAAGATGATCAAACTGCCAAAAAAAAAACATACTCCTGTAAGTAGATATTGGACTGAGGAGGACTGGGAAAAATTAACATCCTTCCATTTCCATTTCAAGTACAAAAACAAGCCCCAGAGTATATACTATATAGTAAAACAGGATATACACCAGAGTACAAAATCCACTAAAACAAAAGTAATTTGCTTACAATGACCAACTCATAATAACAAGATTGCAACCAGAAAAAAATAAACAGTAATCGCAATGAGAAAATTTGATCTGTCCAAGAAACAAACCTGAAGAATACGACTTGCATCATCCTCGAAAGCATCATTGGAAACGGAGGAATCGTAGAGACGACTACACTGATCCAGCCACTGGCTTTCATCCCTATGCCCCAGTATCCGTTCCCTGCGAGCAAACAATAGTTCAGAACAGAACCTCAAAAACCATATAGGTTATCTCAGGTCAGCTCATAATTATAAGAGTGAAAAAGTAAACCCAAGTTCTGAACTATTACACTTGGAATTTAATACAAACTAAACCCAAGTTTTGAACTTTAATTAAAACCCAACAAATATCGGAAAGAACAAAAAAAGGAATTCACTTTACGGAATCTAAAGCAGCAATTCTGCATAAAACTACTGAACACAACGAAAAAGACTCAAAATTTCGCTTTCTTTTCCTACATTTTCTCAGTAACCAATCAGGCCAAACACCCCAAAAAAATCCCAATGAAAAACCAATAACAGGCTAAAAATTTCTTCACAAAAATTGAAGAAAACTTACTCAATCTGCAGAAGAATTTTCTGGGAATCCGGATGGAGATCCGCCCACTTGGTACCATAACTCGCCGGAGTCTTGTCATTAGTAAACAAATACAATTGCTGTTGCTGCTGCTGCGGTTGTTGCTGCTGCTGCTGCTGAAATTGCGGCTGTTGAAACAGCGGCTGCTGCTGCTGGAATTGCGGTTGTTGAAACAGCGGCGTCTGCTGCTGCTGCGGTGGTTGTTGGGAGAAGAAGGAGCTGCTTTGCTGAAAGGGCTGTGAGGGCTGTTGAATTTGAAACGGCGATTGCTGCTGCTGCTGCTGTTGTGGCTGCGGCGTAGAGAATAAGGATGTGAACGCCATTGTTGTGGTTACTGTGGGCTGGTTTTGGGATTGAGGTTCGAAAATTGGGGAAGACGAAGAGACCCCGTTTCAAAACCCTAGAGAGGGAAAAAGGGCAACTGGAAAAAGACCCGCCCTTTGTTGTTCAGTGTTGAAATCTTTATTTTTGCATCCGATTTTTCTCGTCACACCTTATAAATAATGTTTTTGTTTTACTAGTTTAGGGAGGAAAAAAATCTTTTTCCTAGAGAAAATGGAAAAGAAGAGTAAGGTTACATGCTATGTGAATGTAAAGTAGACGTTGTTATTTTAGGAGTGTGAATAGACTGTCGCTAAGTTAAATTAATACGTAATTACTATATTTTTCGTGATTGGTAAGTTAATCAAATTGATAGTGCAGTACACAAGAATATGTTTATATTGTATATAGATGTACAATGAATGGACACGAAAATTATTCTAATTTGACATCAAAACTTTGTACTTCAACCTTTTTATGTGATGAAAAAGCGATGTCATTTGACTTGAAATTCATGTACAACTGAAATCATGAAGAAGAAAAAACATCATGAATAATTGTAAAAGAAACCTAATTCTATACTATCACACTATTAACAAAAAATGTGTATAGTACGACGACAGACAAACCCATTACACAATGGAGTAATGTGCTTACTATTAGCAAGACTTTGTACTTCGGCCATTTTCTAGTTAACAAAAAATATGTAATTCATGATTAACTTAGTTAATAACAATAAAATTTACCAATTATTTTATTAGCACAGTAACAATTCTTTATTCCTAATGATACATTACCAACAAATATTACTTTCCCTGAAGTCAGCATGGTAAACCTCAGTCATGTCACGATAAAACAATCCCCATTGCTGCTCACTTCCCTTAGGCTTAAGATCCTCATTGAACAAAGCCAAAATGTAAGCCTCTAATCCCTTTCCTGGTCTTTTTGGTGTCCCAACTTGCCCAGGCTTGATCAGATTGGTATTACATGTCTTAGCATTCTCAATATTTGCAAGCTCTTCTCCTTCTCCTTGTGAAGGCCAACGTGTTTCACTGATCACAACAACCTCAACTTCTGTGCCCCTACTTTCTCAAGTAAATTTTGTACCCCAATGCCCCTTCTTGTACGATAACCTTTGTGCATTCATCAATGCATAGTCTAACCTAATCTCTTGCGGATGATTGTGGTAGGCGAAATATGGATACGCGTTGAAGAGAAGGTGGTAACCATTGGTTTGCAAATATTGTACTAGAGGAACCATTATTGAGGATGCATCAGGATGCCATGTTCCGGCTGATCGCGGATACGGCAGTGATGTCAGTACATTTTGGAACACTGCAGGGGATAGAGGAATATTGAGGTTGGCTGCAGTGAGGGCATTTCTGAGGTTTTGCATGGCAGGGACTATGCTGCTAGCAACTTGGAACCATTTCGTTTCCAACGGATATACGGCGAAAGTTCACGAATGAAGCAAAGAGAATGACGTTAGTTTGAGCAAAATGTTAGCAAAGCTGGATCATTGACTAGGGTTGGGACATCTGCGTCGAGTGTGTTGGATTCTTTCGATGTAAATCAACCTTAAATGGTCTACAACATATAATAGAAATGTAATATTGGAGATTAATGTAGATATTGTGATTTGATTTCCTAAGCATATCAATCTTATATTAGGTGTCTTGTAATACAAGTAAGATTGATGGAATCCTTGATTTTATGTGATTATGATACCTAACTGATAGGCTAAAAAGGTGGGATTTGGGATTCCTTTATGGACGAAACCTTAATACCTTAGCCAGTATAAATACTAAGGTCCCTGCAAACTCTAGATACACAACAAACGCTTTCCATAAAGCAGTTGTATCCGACTAGGTGCTTTGTAGAAGACTTTGGTGTTAACGCATCCCTCATCTTCTCCGTTTGATCTCCAATGGCTATCACTTCATGATCAAATCAGCTAACTCCTTCATTTGTGTTTTAATTATATAACCACATAAAGTTTAGTCCATAATTTTAATAATCTTATGGCATGAATCTGGGAAACTTTACAAAGAATAGCAGCAAATTGTGGATCAATCCTATAATAGTGGCATGCCGCATGCGGAGAAGCATATATATAAACTGTGTTGAAGTATAAAATTAAAATAATGGTGATGATCCAAATATGGAATAAGCTTCAAACCCCAACAGTTTTTTAAACTATACCTATTTTAATTGCAGATAATATGGTTTAGTTGATAGTTTTTTTATCAGGCATCGTTATTGGTAAAATATGTTTGTGTCGAACACCAAAGTCTGAAGATTGCTAGTATTTTCATCAAGTAAGCGCATGTAATTTTTATTTTTAGCCAATTTGATTAGTCAAATTTGATTTCCACATAAGGGGATGTTAAAGAAAATTGATTAGTTAGTTCATTGGATTAACTATGACTGGAAACCATGGCATATTTCAGATTTTCTATTTTAAAGCTGATGTTTTTTATTGGAATGTTTAACCATGTACTACGGATGTCTTTGTCAATTTTGTAAGCATATTTAAATACATATTTACACTGGAAAGGTGATGCGGCCTCTCCATTTAGCAAGCCGACCTATGCCAAAGCAGAGCATTGTGTTTCATCGACTCAATTCGGATTTTGGGTTTTTGGTGTAATCTTTTCCTTTGTTCTTAATTGCTGACAAGACTTTGTGGTGGATTTAAAAGGTGATTATTTGGTTCCTGCATAACTTACCTATGCCGTGACATCTTATTATTTGGAATTATATGTTTTTGGTTCCTTGTTTTGGTGGCATCGAAGAGTTTTCATACTAGCATAACCAGCTGATTATTCAGAACTCAATTTTGACTGCAACCTAATTCTTAGAATTAAGAAAGAAGCGTAACAGTTCAAATATTGCTTGACATCTTTCGGAATGTAGGTGATGGAATTGTTCACTTTTAGATGTCTCAATACTATTATTGGTATATGAGTTATGCCTATATATATATATATATATGATTGTGGTAACATATATTACAGTTGTGTTGCAGGGAAGCATATGCCAAGTTTTATGCATGTCAACTATATACTTGTCTGTTCATGAATTTTAATAAAATTCATATACATGAAAGTAAGTCATACATATTTTGGCAACATTTGTTAAGCAAACGGCATGTATAGTGTTACTTGTATGGCTAATTTGGTTCAAGCATGAGATGACATATTTTTAATATTGCCGTGGGTTTTGGACTATGGTGAATTGTAGTCTTTGTTTCCACTAATTTTCACGATATGTGAATGAACTTTTATGCCATTAATAGCACAAGAAATATGTGTGACTAATCAATCAGGTTTATCTATAATTTGCTTTCCTATCTCAATAGTCATATAAATTATACATGACTAGTTAACTGTGAAAAAAATTGATGTATAATTTGTGGATTGACTGAGAATGACAGAAAGCATTCAGTGACAAGAACAAGGATATTATACAAATGAATAAGGTTTATAGTAATTATGTGACAATTCTCATTTGTATTTTTATCTATTCTTATATAAGAATTATGTTGGTCATGTGATTATATATATGTATACAAAGAAGTGGTGAACATATGAAGGCATGAGGTATGTAATCCATTCAAAATATGTGACTTAATTGATAAGCATGAATTTTCAAACATGTATTATTGTTTGTGGTTTTTCCTATGCCTAAAGAATTTAAACAATGCTTTGATCGGTCAATTTTTATGTGCCATAAGGGGAGAAGAAAAGAAATTATTCAAGGCTAATATATAGCATGTATTGGATATTTTTCTTTTGGAAGAAAAGAATTTTGGTTGTTCCTTTACTTAATTTGGTATTTACAAGGCTAATGTTTTAGGAGTCTTGTACTACGGAAATAAAGGTACAAAAGGAAAGAAACCCGTTTGACTTAAGAAAGCATTTAGGTGATATCACAATTTTGGCTTTTGAATTAAAAGCGACTGTGTTGTTTAAAGATTTTCCATTTTGAATCTATTAGCTCCATCATGTTTTCTCATACGTGTTGATATCCTTGTGGTGGAAGATTGATATTATAGTTCTTATACAACTTGATCTATATGTGATTAATCTATTTTCAAGTATATTGCCAGGTTTTTTGAGATTAATTGGATATTGAAGGGAGTCATGAAGGAGATTATTAAATTAAGGACATTTGTTGGCAAGACTCGAAGCTTGAATCAGGTTATCATAATTTTGTCACTTATAGCTAATTAATCCATGTGACGTTTGTATTGTTTCAGGCTGGAGGTGATCAATGTCTTGTCAACTCAGCAAGCCGTAGCGGCTTAGTTGATGTTGGGACTGTGGTTTTAAGTTACTTCGATCAACATTGCATCTTAATTAGAATAAAAGGGATAATCTTCTTGCCCGTAGGTGTGGATCGTTTCCTTTGTTTTAATTAAGATGGCATAGTATGTGTTTTATTTCACAAGAGTTTGTGAAAACTTCATCTTGCCCTTAGGTGTTGAAGTTTTTTATGAATGTAACTCTTGTGACATATAATCCAGTACTAGAAACTAATTAATTTGCTTGCCCATAGGTGTAAATTAATCTAGTTTCATGAAGTTTATTGGGGATAAAGTTCCATGCCATCAGTTATAAAATCCCACTATGAGCCCCATAATAGGTTGTGGTTTTAAGGCATGGAAATCGGTTGCATCATGACGTATTTTGTGTCTCTTCATGAGACTTGTTGATGCAAAGTATTGGACCCATGAAGGTTAATCAAGGATTGCTAAGGTACGCATTATTTAAGTCCTATGCTTGTAAATCTTTTCAATTTGAACTATGATGTCGTTTTTAGAGGATGAAATTTGACTACTAGAGTTTCCTTTGGACATCGAAATCGAAATAATATGAAATTAAATTTGTTATGGATGTATAAATTCATGATAGATGCACATAATTGTTTCTGGCAGATTGCGTGTCTTGATTTAAATTGGGTGAATGACACGTTTAATAGTCACCAAATGACCTAAATTTTTTATATGTTCAACATATATATGTCTACTATGTGTCTGAAAATTTTCGTAAATTTTTTCCATGTAGTGTAATTATGGTGAATTTACTAGTAACCCATGCTCGTACAGACAGTTTTACTAACAGATTATTTTTGTCTATTGAGACGTCACTTTAGACAATTATTTTGATCTAAAACGGCACTATATTTTTATTTTATGAAGATTAGCATGTCTATTTTGATCTGTAAAATTTTTGGTAGCAATTAAGCTTATAAATTAATTATGATAAATTCTAAAGTAAGTGTAACTCATTGCTGAAATTCTGTTTGATAACTTTATGTTGGTTGTGATGTCTATTTAATTATGTCTAAAATATGAAGCAATTTTGTTTAGGTACATCCTTGAAAGAATATATAAATGAGTGTTTGCCCAAGTGGGAGAATTAGTGAAAGAAAATTGGGCTTCACACTCAGTAACTTATTTGCAATAAGTGTATAAACTCTAAAAGTTTAGTGGGAGTTGTTCTAAAGTTTTGAGCATTAAGTGGACTTGCATAACTCTATTAAAGTGTTATTCTGTCTTCCATGAATATGTGTTTGGGTTGATGAAATTAGAATTATGCCATGACTCGAATGACAATAATATGTTTAAGTTGTAGAATGAGTACTTGGTGTATGTGTATATTTTTACTTGCAATCATTTGGATGCCTTGATTGATTATTTGTTAATCTTTAGAAAGAATTTTGAGGCTCATGGGGACTTAGCACAAATATGGAATTATTAATGCTAATAAGATGGTTGTGGAATGCATGATTTTGTATAAACAGCGGTGAATGTCTTAGTTTTACCTTTCATTGAGATTATGTTATTTAAGGTGTTAAACAATTTTGTAGTGATATGCATTCATTGACAAAGTAAGGGTGTTCCCACAAGCATATTTCAAAAGTATGATTTGAGTAGTGATTTGAAAATTAAGTGACGATGTTGCAGATCAGTGGGAGCTTGAGTTTCATGTAATTAATGCTTTACATTTGCAGATGACCTATAAGGTATGTGGGTGTTTGAATCCATTTATTCAGTTTAATCTCCAGTCGGATTCATTGAGTCACATGTTTATGTGTTGAACAATTATCAGATGACGATATATCTGATATCTAGTTAAGCAAATTGCATTTTAAATCATAAAGGAATGGTTAATCTTCTTGCTCGTAAGTGTGGATTAATTCTTTTGATTCGACTTAAAATGGCATGACATAATTTATATGTTGTATTAGTTGAGAGGGTTTTTTCATCTTGCTCATAAGTGTTAAAAAAATTCTCGCGAAAGTAACTGATATGGTATATGAACCAGTGTCAAAAACATGTTAATTCATCTTGCTTGTAGGTGTTGAATTAATTATGTTTTATGAAGTTTTATTTGCAACTGCAGTAGAAGTTTGCATTAAAGAGGACATGAGATGATAAAAGTTGAGACACATTCAGGTAATTAAAGTTCATCTATGCAATCATAATTTGACGGTGTTTCATGTGGATGAGGATTTTAGCATGTGTGATTATGAAGGTTTTGGGTTGTGTCAACCTTACAACCTTGTTAGTTCCATGTTGAAAGACTTATTTGCAAGGTTCTAAAAGACGCTAGGCGCTAGTCGGGCGGCAGGGCTGGGGCCTAGCGCCTAGGCGGCTAGGCGGGGTCTAGGCGGGCGCCTAGGCGGATTAGGCGGATTTAAGTAAATCCATTATATTTCTCGTAAATAAGTGTCTGTTTATACTTAAAATATATATAATTTCATCATAAACTACAAAATAGAATGACATATGTATTATGAAGTATTGGAACATAATGAAAACATGGGGAACAAGCATATAGTATGGGCTCATTTAAGTATTCAACAAGTCTCTTACAATTTATTAAAAAAATTAAATGCAAATTGAAAGTTATCTATTTTTTGTCTAAGTGAGTAACAACCTAGGCGGGTTTGGGCGGCGCCTCAGCTGGTCTAGGCGCTCTTTCTTAATTTTCAAACGCCTAGGCATTAATCGGGGCGGTGACCAGCCGCCTAGCGCCTAGGCGGAGCCTAGGCGGTGCTAGGCGGGGATTTTTAGAACAGTGCTTATTTGACAGAAACTTGTATCAAGGATAGGATGTTATCACAACTACATGGCCATTAAAGTGACATTAATTTTCAATTTCAAGTATAAACATAAATATTATATGTGTAGACCAGTGGGAGAATGTTGGATTTATTCCGATGTAAATCAACCTTAAATGGTTTACAACATATAATAGGAATATAATATTGGAGATTAATGTAGATATTGTGATTTGATTTCCTAAACATATCAATCTTATATTAGGTGTCTTGTAATACAAGTAAGATTGATGGAATCCTTGATTTTATGTGATTATGATACCTATCTGATAGGCTAAAAAGGTAGGATTTGGGATTCCTTTATGGATGGAACCTTAATACCTTAGCCAATATAAATATGAAGGTCCCTGCAACCCCTAGATACACAACAAACGCTTCCCATAAAGTAGTTGTATCCGATTAGGTGCTTTGTAGAAGACTTTGGTGTTGCCGCATCCCTCATCTTCTCCGTTTGATCTCCAATGGCTATCTCTTCATGATCAAGTCAGCTAACTCCTTCATTTGTGTTTTAATTATATAACCACATAAAGTTATAAAGTATGCCTAAAATGACTTGTATTCCTAACCCTTTCAGTGCCTACAGATCATCTTGTTGTGGTTTGAGTAGACGAATTCTCTGAATGTTCCTAGACTTACATAGCTCGATCACTTTGTCTGGTGTTGGAAGGTTGTCAGTTTGTCTGCTATGGTTAACTCCAAGCCCTTGAGCTCCTACAATGTGACATTAAATATGACATAACTTTGTATACATAAGTATAGTTGAAATGGTATCAAGCATGTAGTTGATAGTTTTATTAATAATAAAGATCAAAGCTTTGTGATAGAAAACAATGGTGAGATATGAACAGAGAGAGAGAGAGAGAAGTTCTAATAATTATGATTGAAATCGAAGAGAGGGAAAAAAAATACAAGGTTATAACCCTAACTTGGTCCATTGCTCAGATCCTACATTTCAGGGAGTAAGGACACATGTCTAACCATTCAAGCCATCAGAGGCTGGGATCTTTCCACTCGGAAGAGGATCAAAAGGCACAGTACAACTCTAACAGATAAGAGCAACATTTGTGCTATTTGCTAAAAATAAGAAGAAGAAACTAGCCTTTACAACTTAATCTCTAACTGATATTACTATAATTAGTAAGTTTTTCACAATTCTTCGATTTCATCATTTTTTTTTCAATTGCATTTGTAGGATAGTCATCAGCAATGTTGATTTCAAGCTAGTATGCAGCTTAAATCTTAACAGCCTTTCCTAAGCTGCTTACTGGCTTTACTCGAAGATTCAATCTCAAATAATTAAACCTTTCTTTTGGCAAGGCTTTTGTAAAAATGTCTATAAGTTGTTCTTCACTTCTGCAATACTTCATATCAATTGCACATTCTTGCAATGCTTCCCTTATAAAGTGGTATTTTATGTTGATGTGTCTAGTCATTTGATGGAACACAGGGTTCTTTACCATAGATATTGCAGACATATTGTCACAAAATAATGGAGTTGCATCAGGTTGCATCTCACAAAGTCATCAAGAACAAATCTTAGCCAAATAGCTTGAGCTGTGGCTTCTGTTGCTGAGACATACTCAGCTTCAGCAGTTGATAATGTAACAGATATTTCACAGAAGCCCATGAGAACACTCAACTTCCAAAGCTAAATGCATACCCTGAAGTACTTATACTGTCATCTTCACTTCATGCCCAATCTGAGTCACAGAACCCAATTATAATTGCATCTTTATTTCTTGCAAATTCAATGTCATAGCTTAGAGTTCCTTGAATGTATCTCAAGACTCTTTTTGCTACTCCCATGTGTTTCTTTGTGGGACCATTCATAAATCTAGATAGCAAACTTGCAACAAACATTATGTCTGGCCTAGTTGCTATCAAATATAGTAGGCTGCCAAATCTCCTTCTATATAAAGCTTCATCAACTAGCTCACTTTCATCAACTTTCTTTAGTTTTTCTTCAGTGGGCAAGGGAATTGACACAAGCTTGAAATCTTTAAGTCCAAACTTGACAAGAATAGACTTTGCATACTTGCTTTGGTGAATAAACACTCATTTATCAGATTGTATTACTCTCATTCCCAATAAATGATGAAAGAGTCTTAGATCTGACATCTCATATCTCTGCATCATTTCTTGAACTCACTAAGTAACACATCACTATTGCCAGTATAGACAATATCATCAACATAGTTTGAGACTATGATCATTTTTCCTTTTTCATCAGTTCTGGTGTATAGAATGGCTTCACTAGCACTTCTCTTGAAGTTGCAGCTAATGAGATAGGTGTCAATTTCACCGTACCAGGTTCTGGGAGCTTGCTTTAGACCATATAGGGCCTTCTTTAGCTTATAGACTTTGTGCCTTGCATTCCTTACTTCAAAACCTTTATGTTGTTCTGTGTAGACTTCTTCTCAAACACCTCATTTAGAAAGGCTGATCTCACATCAAGCTGCAGCAACTTTCAACCTTTTTGTGCTGCTAGTGCAGCGAGAGTCATAATTGTATCCAACCTTGCTAATGGGGTAAAGGTTTCATTATAGTCAATGCCAGGTTTTTGTGCATATTCTTTTGCCACAAGCCTAGCTTTTTGCTTTTAAACAGTTCTATCCAAGTTCAACTTGGTTTTGAACACCCATTTAACCCCAATAATAGGTTTGTTTGCAGGTCTCTCTACTAATTCCCATGTAGCATTCTTCTCAATCATTTCAATCTCAGCATTCATTGCATCTTGCCAAGCCTTGTCTCATGCAACTTCATGATAGTTCTCATGTTCAATTATACACATATGGCACCTTGCATATATATCTTCCAAACTCATTAACTTCACAAAAGTTAAGCTTGAGGTTGAGTTTTGACTCTGTGTTCATGGATCACTCACTAATGTGCTAAACTGACTTGAGCTTGCTTGAGTGTCTTGAGGAGCATCAAAATAAGGTACTTCTTGTTATCCTTCTTGAGTTTCACATACTGCATTCTCAATTTCTATACTGAGAGGTATTGAGATGGTCTCAATTTGCTTGCTCTCCTAATTCCATGATTGATCTTCAGTGCACACAACACTCCTAGATAAAACAATCTTGTTGGATAGCAAATCATATACTCTATTTAACAGCTGCCATAACCCATAAAGATCTCCCTTTTCTGGATTTCTCATCAAATTTTTGCCTCAACTGAGATGGAATGAAGGTATAACATATGCACCCAAACACTCGTAGGTGTTTTATACCAGGTTTTCTTCCTGTTAATGCTTCAAATGGTGTTTTCTCCATCAAGGTAGTTGTGTGACACATGTTCTGGATATACACTGTAATACTCTGCTTTTTGCCCAAAACTTGATTGGAATCTTCTTTTCTAACATTATGGACCTTCTCATTTCACTGATAGTTCTATTTCTTATCTCAGCAACTTCATTTTATTGAGGAGAATATGTAATAGTTAGATGTCTTTCCATTCCCATGTCTGTGCCGAAATCTTGAAATTCAAGTGAGGTATATCACTTTATAATTTGAAGTTCAAGAAGTTCAAGGCTTTTGAAGTTCAAGGCTTTTTTGAAATACCTTTATAATTTGAAACCACTTTATAATTCCACAAAAGCCTTGAACTTCTTGAATACATTGAAGGCATCAGATTTGTTTGTGAGAAAGTAAACCCAGCACATTCTAGAGAAATTATCAATGAATGTGATGAACTATTTGTTTCCTCCCATAAATTCATTTTGCATTTGCCCACACACATCTGTGTGCACTAGTTCTAGTGATTAGATTACCCTCGATGTTTCTCTATGTTGCTTCCCTGAGATGCAGCCCTCACATACTCGTTTCTTATCTTGAAATTCAGGTAAACCAAGCACCAAACCTTTTTTCTGCATCATTTTTGTGCTTTTAAAGTTCAGATGTCCTAGCCTTCTATGCCATTTCCATGAATCTTCTTAATTGTAGCTTTTCTGGCTACAGAGTTTATGGATTCCAAAACCAGAATAAAGCACTTGTTTCCAGTCATCACAAGTCTTGCCACAACATTCTCAAGGTTGTTATCATCAAAAATCACAACCAAATAAAACATAGTATCCATGCTTTATCATTTGACCTACAATCAACAGATTCTCATCTAACCCAAGGACTAGTAGTACTTCATTGATGTACCTCCTTCCATGCTTTGTTTCAACAATCAATGTTCCTTTTCCAGTAGATTGTACCAAGTCTCTAGTCCCCATTTTAACTTTGCATGCCACAGTTCTGTCAAGATTGATAAGTAGAGATTCTTGAGATGTCATGTGTTTGCTGCAGGCACTGTCAACAAACCATATAGATGAATCTTGTGTTATTGAGGCTGAATGGCATGCATAGAACATTGTACCAGTGACAACTTATTCTTCCTTAGTATAATTTGCCACTTGCATGCTGCCATCACAATCTTTAGCTAGATGCCCAAATCTGTTGCACTTAGTACACCTAGGTTTTCCTTTGTATTTGCATACACCAAAGTGGTATTTCTCACACACTTGACATTGAGATTTCACTCCATTTTGACTACTACTTGATTGTTTGTTTTGTGTAGACAACATGTTGTTCCAGTTCCTATTTCTTTGGTTGTTCCAGCTTGTGACAAATTTTTTCCTTTCTTGTATTGTCCTCATTTGTTGTTTTGTTTGTTTTGAGACCCTTTGTATGTCCCTGCAATGTTGCTAGTACTCCCAACCTTGAGACTATTGAAAGCTCTCACAATGCCATTAAATTTCTCCCTTTCATCATGTAGGTCTTCTCTTTTATCATAAACTTTCACTAAAGCTAGCACTTCCTCAACTCTAATGTTGTCAAGATCTCTAGTTTCCTCTATGATGGATATTATAAACTTGTATCTCCTACTTAGACTCATCAATAGTTTCTACACAACTCTTTTCTCAGGCACATCTTTACCTAAAGATTTCAGGTTATTCACTGTCTCAAAGAATCTGGCCAAGTAGTCATCTAGAGTTTCACCATCAGACATTCTCAAATATTCAAACTCAGCTCTTATGGCTTGAAGCTTAACAGGTCTTACCTTTTTGTCACCTCTGAATTCTCTTCTCAAAATTTCTCAAGCCCCCTTTGCTGTTTTCTCATTTCTGATGTGTGGGAAAAGCTCATATGAGATTGCTCCTTAGATGAGACTAAATGCCTTGGCATTCTTGATCTTGTCTTCCTTGGAGACTGTTGGAGGTTCCACTAAAACTTGCTCTGATCCACTTCCATCATCATCAGAGATTTCTTCTCTGGGATTTGTTTGTTGTTGGACCACAGGTTCAACCATATCCCATGTATCGTGTGTTATAAGGATGGTCTTCATCTTGACTACCCAGAAATCATAGTTGTTGCCATTAAATTGCGGAGTTCGTAAATCTCCACCGGATAAGCTAGATCCTACCATCTCTCAAACTATCCAAGTAAGAAATTTCAACAAAGGTGTATCTTTAACTTTTCTAGGTTTTTGAAAAGAAAAAAATTCACTCACAATTCACGCCCCTTCTTCAGAATCAGACCACAGAGCTCTGATACCATGTTGAAATGGTATCAGGCATGTAGTTGATAGCTTTATTAACAATAAAGATCAAAGCTTTGTGACACAAATCAATGGTGAGATATGAACATAGAGAGAGAGAGAGAAGTTCTAATAATTTTGATTGAAATCAAAGAGAGAGAAAAAAAATACAAGGTTATAACCCTAACTTGGTCCATTGCTTAGATGCTACATTTTAGGGAGTAAAGACACATCTCCAACCATTCAGGCCATCGGAGGTTGTGACCCTTCCACTTGGAAGAGGATCGAAAGTCACAGTACAACTCTAACAGATAAGAGTAACAGTTGTGCTATTTACTAAAAATAAGAAGAAGAAACTAGCCGTTACAACTGAATCTCTAATGGCTATTACTATAATTAGTAAGTTCTTCACAATTCTTCGATTTCATCATTCTCTTCAATTGCATTTGTAGGATAGTCATCTGCAATGTTGATTTCAAGCTAGTATGCAGCTTAAATCTCAACAAGTATGTGTGTGTGTGTGTGTGTTGTACATAGCATAAAAGCTACTGCATAAAATTCACTCGGTAACAATAAGCATAAAAGCTACTGCAAAGTAGTAGATGTAGAACTACATTCGAGAGAAAAATAGGAGACCACCAACCACAATACTGAAACGATGAATACTTAAGGGACATATGTGAAAAGAGTACCATAATCTAGAAAAGAGTATCATGAATCTAGAACATTCATCAGATACATGAATTACTTAAATGGTTGTACATAGTCAACTTGTAATATGTATAACTATGCGAATAGATAGATCGAATCATTCTCCCAAAATATCACTCTCTTTCTTTTCTTCACTGATTCTCTCACTCTCTAGCAATTTCTGTTTTCCTATAAGATGAAAGTTTGAGTCTTTTTTATAGGTCAAAATTATGCAATTTGTAAAACAAAACAAAAAGAAAAAAAAAGAAAAAAGGAAACCATAATAAATTTGTTTCGTGGTGTGCAAGTATTAAGATTTCAGAGTGTTCATTTGTTCAAATGGCAGAGTTTTTACAATTTTGACTGCCCTATTTTTCTTGTTTTGTTCAAAAGCTTATTTTTCTTAATAGGCACTTTCCATGTTAGAATGTGCGGCCCGGCCCTCTTGATAATTTACCAAAACTCCTTCACAAAAATGTAGAAGTGCATGTGGGAAGGATGAACAATTAGACACCCATTGTGATACTCACATAAATCTTATATTCATTATTGTGCTTGATTTGATCAAAACACTTTTCATCAACGATAGTGAAACCAGTGACGAAGTCAAGATTTCGGATTAGGAGGGGTCTCTGACAAACATAAAAAAAATGTTGCAACACACTCACGAATCCCTCTCTCAAACTCGCAAATCTATTTCTCAGGCATCATCTGGTCATCGTCTTAACCACTACTTAGCTGCTCTAGATTTTTTATCCAATTTTGATGTTTGTTTGCTAGGTGTCGACATTGATTTTTCAATTCCTCTCCATTTCATTAGTACGCTTAGACTAGTTGGGAGCTGTGTTAATTGGCACAGAAAACAATCGAATAGAAAGGGCTAATGAGAACATGAAAATCACACATGGATGGAAGCAAAATTCAAGCTTGTCAACAAACCATGCAAAAAAAAAAATTAAACTCCAGGAGAACAAGCTATTTCGCCTACTTCCTCTTCCTCTAGTTGGGGCCTAATCTTCTAAAAAATCTTTAGAAATCAAAGGAATAACTCTAGGTTTTTTTCTGTGAAAATAATGTCAGGGTAAGCCCGGGACCATTCTGACCCTTTCATGACAACCCCCCCCCCCCCCCAAAGTGAAACGGTTAACGTCAAACTGACACACTTATATGGTTAACTTGCCTAATCCATAAGACCGGAGTGAAAGCAAACATACGATTTTAATTTTTATTTTAATTTTTTTTTGTGGAATTAGTAGAGCTAGCTCATAACATCTTCAAATTGCATGGACTTTCTCTCTAATTTTTAGCACCAATATTCTTCCATTATTTTCTTAGGTAAGGTTCAGGTAAAGAAAGATGTTTGACATTTCACCAAACAAAAGAAGAAGAAAAAAGATGTTTGATGTGGAAATGAATCAATTGAAACTCACCACGCATGCTGCTCCTTTGTGGGGTCAATCAATTTATTCAATTCAAAGAAATAGAAAGGGAAAATGCAGCTTGCAAATCCATCTGAGTTTGACAATAAGGAACTTTAGGCCATCTCCAACCGAAAGGTCCAGAGGACCAGAGGATCGAAAATATTTTGAAAATCATCTCCAACCGAGGGTCTGGCCAAAGGGCTTGTGGGTTCCATTGGACAAAAAAGGGCCAAAGGGCCAACCGACTGGCCCAAAGCAGCCAGTCAGCCGGCCCTAGGTTAGGCTCCCATTCAAACCCCAACGGCTAGCTGAAGTCAGTTACATTTGGTTTTTGAAATTTTTTTTTTTTTGGGCCAAAATATTTTTAAAAAATTCTCATTCTTTCCTATAAATACCTAAGTCATTCCTCACAACTTTTTCACCATTCCTACACCATTTCAATTCTCATATTTTCTTACCTCTTCCAATAATATTTCCTTCAAATTTTTCAATAATTTTCAAATGGCCTCATTTGCAATGAAAGGTAGGTTGGACCTGAAAAGAAGATGAAGCTCTTTGCAAGGATTATAGATGGGTGTCGGAAGATAGTGTGAGGGGAAGTTCTCAAGTGAAGGTGTTTGGACTCGTGTGTCCAAAAAATACTTTTCTACGAAGTAACCACTCCATCGAATACCTGAAACCACGAGAGTTGTTCTTCAAGATGGAAGAAACATCTTCATCCAAGTTTGAACAAATGGCATCAAGCAATGTTAGCAGCCACAAGTAGACATGAAAGTGGCGCTAATTACTACGACGAAGTAAGTGTTTTCACAATTTATGTTAAATATTTAATTATATTACATTTAATTTCATAAATTAATTTCCTTTGATTTTTGTAATTATATTTAATTATATTACATTTAATTTCATAAATTAATTTCCTTCAATTTTTTGTAATTATATTTTCTAGGTACGCCAAGCGGAGGAATTGTATATGGAGGGCAGCTCGAAACCCTTTCAGTTTCACGGTTGTTGGAAAATTTGTAAAGGGTGGGTATTATTTGAAGATCCACCTCAACATAGAGTAGGTCCTACGCCAATGTTCGGAACTGCATCCTCGGCTGTAGACATGGATCAAGATGGATCTCCTACCATTCAACAAATAAGGGTAGAAAATCCGTCTTCGGGTGAAGGTTCCATATCTAGGGCTATGGGACGAAACAAGGCCCGAAAGTTGAAGGAAAAGGGCAAGGCAACGGATGATTACGCCGCTCAACAAGAAGTGGCAGCCTCATTGTGATTAATGGCGGAGCAAAATGCCTTTGTCGCGGAAGAAAGGAACCGTAGGCATGAAGAACGGGCCAAACAAATACAAGAAGATATGGATGATAAGAATATGGAAATGAACACTTCGAATTACAATTCAATGAGTAAGGCTTATTTTGATAGAAAAAAAAAATTATGACCCGGCGACAGTTGTTTACCTCCGACTATACTCCTACAATGGCAGATGATGAAGATAATGATGGTTTTAGATATTAAATTTAAATTGTTGTAGTTTTTAAATTTAAGTTATTGTAGTTTTTAAATTTAAGTTGTTGTAGTTTTTAAATTTTAGTTGTAGTTTTTAAATTTTAGTTGTAATTTTTAAATTTAAGTTGTTGTAGTTTTTAAATTTAAATAATAAATTATATTTGGCCCTTCGTTAGAGACCGTTTTTTGAAGGGTCAGAGGGTTTAAACGAGCCCTCTGACCAGCCTTCGGTTGGAGATGACCTTATTTCGCCTTCCTTTTAGAGTAGACAACCATGTAGCATGGAGCTTTTCAGTTTTCTTTTTTTTTTTAAAATTGTTTGGTAATTATTTTTCGTTTTAAAAAAAGTGAAAACAAAAATTTTAAAATTTAAAACGAAATAGTTTTTTTTTTTTTTTTAAACAAACGATATTACCTATACTAAGGAGAGGGGGCTGAGCTTAGTCTCACAATGGGCTATCAATAATATGATTATTAAACAACTATGATTTTATCTTATTGATTTAAACAAAAGCAATTCCTCTTGTTTTAATGTTTAGTTCAAGTTTCTCATTAACAATCAATATTTTCTCGACTAGGCTAGCACTAAATTAATTTGCGTTAGATTAATGATTTTCATCCTTTTCGTTGCAATCCCTTTTTCTTCAACCTTGTTCTTAGATATATTTACTTAAAACCAATTAATGCTCGCACTTACAAGTAACTTTTTAAAACGCATTAACGACATCATGATGGTAACATGAGAGTGTTTAATGTATTTACAACGGGGTCATGAAGCACTCATATTCTTCAGAAACTCAAAAATCATATAACAAGCTAGAAGCATGGGACCAAAGTACAATTTACTTCAATTTGGGCAGTAGTTCTCGGACATATAGAAATTTAAGTGGTAACTCTAAATTATACTCAAGGCCTCAACACTAACGTTAAAAACCCTAGAGCACTAAAACACAACATTCCCCGTTACAAACCAAAAAGAGTAGAGAATTACAAAGAGACCCAAAAGACAAAGATTTTTTTTTCACTTGAGTCCATTTCCAGGAGTAGAAATTGCCAACTCCGGCCAAGAACATAACTCAGCTCCGACAGGGCTCACACCCACATTCACAATCCCGCCACCCTCTCCGTTCTCGATCTGCCACGTGTTCATCAACCCGCCGTGGGGTCCACCGGAACCACAATCTCCTCCCATCGCAGGAAAAGGCCAAAAAGCTCTCCCAAACCCAAAGCCCATCTCCTCGAACCCACCGGAAAGCCCAAGCCCGAACCCGCCCAGAGCCGAAAACCCACCAGGCCCTTGGGTGTTGAGCAGAGAATTGAAGCTCCCACCGCATCCATTTCCCATGTTACCCTTCAAATCACCGAACTGTGAGGCCGCTCCACCACCTGGGTTCAGAAAAATTGGGGTTGCGGAAATTGGGTTGTTGTCAGAAATGGCGGTGGTTGTGGCGGCGGAGGTGGCGGTGCGGGAGCGCTTGGCGTTTTTGCGGGTTCCGCCGCCTACTGGAATGTCGCGGAGGGTGCCCCCGTGGGTCCAGTAGCGGCGGCAGGACTTGCAGAAATGGCGGGGCTGGGAGAAGTTGTAGTTGTTGTAGTAGCAGAACTTGGTGTTGGTGGAGTCGCAGCGTGGGCAGGGCAGGTGCTCTTGCTCCGGCGGCGGTGCCCTCGTGGCCTGGGAGTCTTTCACCATCCTCCGGTTCTGGCTGCTGTTCTGCTGCTGATCGCCTGAGTCCGACGGCATTTGGGTGTTCAAATCAAACTGGCTGAGCTGGGTTTTTGAATATTTGGTTTTGGTTTGGTTTTGGAGTGTGAAGAAAGTGTTCGATATTTGGATGGTGAAGAAAGTTAGAGAGCGAGTTTTTGCTGTGAGGGGGTAAAGGGGTTTTTATGGAGGAGAGAGAAAGGAACAAGTTTTCTGAGGCATATATGAAGAGATGAACAGAGTGAGCAGGCTTTTACAGAGTAATTCCGTTAAGCACGACATTTTCAGTCGGCTCCAGAAGAGGGGAGAGAGAGGGAGAGAGAGAGGGAGAGAGAGACTCTGTATTTCTGTGATTTTGTTCGGCTAAAACTACAGCTAATTTTTAGTAACTAATATGTTCCCTAGCATTTTTTTTTTTTAATGTTATTAGATTAGCCATTGACGAAGTTCAAACCTCCACCGTCATGCAAAGCATAACACTTTTTATCACTGTAATAAATGACACGTTTGGATGCATGCTTTCTGATGAGGCCTCAGTCCTGAATTACTGTGCATGGGAACTAATTATTTATTTATTTATTACAAAAACAAAGGTTTGATCTTACGATAATACCGTACTTGGTAGCTAGATTACTGGATTTATTGCCGTTTTCGGGCTAGTAGCTAGCTGAGATACGTAGTTGATCTCTAGGTTATGTAAAACCCAGAGTTTTGAAAGAAATTAGGAACAAAAAGGAAAAAGGAAAAAGGAAGGAGTTTGATTGCATGCAAGTAAAAATCAAGTTGGTTTTGCTTTTATTTTTTTAGAGAAACAATATTAGCCATTTTTATTGAGAAATTAAGAAGAATTACATTACAATGTTCAAAGAGAATGAGTGGAATTGATTAATAACTCGTTTGAATGTGTTTTTAAAATGACTGAAAGCATTTTTGGTGAAAATGTTTTTAGAATTAATTCTTAGTAAAAATGCAAATAAATCATGGAAAATCATTTAAAGTACTTCCTGGAAGAAACACATAATTGCTGCTTCTTGCATAAAGCACTTTAAGTGATTTTGGAATCCAAAAATATTTTCTCTAAAAGCGCATTTAGTCATTTTAAATGCACATCCAAACGAGCTATAAGTCTAGAATAGCCAAGCCAATTTATAAGCAAAAACCATGTTAGTTTGTTACATATTGATGGTTTAATTCAAACTTTATTCCCTAAAATTCGAAAAGGGGGCTCTAAATGTCTTCTCTAAGAGCGAAAATAAAGAGTCTTGCATGAAACGAAGATGTATATTTATGGTGGCAGTATCTCAATCCTATCTGACATACTCCGATCCGGAATGTTTGTTAGGATCCGAATCTAGCTGTGTCGGCCGACACTTGGAAGGTGACGAAGCCACAAAGTGTAGTGATGTGGAAAATATGAATAAATTTAAACTTAAAATTGCTTAAATATAAGAGTTCGCTGTGAGCGGGAATGAACCAATTTCACACGTGATTACAGAGCTTTCGTATCGACGAAGATTATTGGCATATCCTAGTATAGGTGGCTACCTATGATGGTATAATCCTTATCTTACCTTACTGTACTAGGAAGTTCTGCTCGCGTGAGTTCTCAGAAACAAAATCGTGAGGGCGTGGTCGGGGCCCAAAGCGGACAATATCGTGCTACGATAGAGTCGAGCTCGGGTTGTGGTGGAGCCCAAGTAGAGATGTAACATATCACAAGACGTCATATATTTTAAATTTTTCACATGACATCGTATGATGATTTAAGACATGATCATCACCTTGACGTCTCCGTTTCATGTAGGTCATTTTTGAGTGAAGACAGGCCAAAGTTTGTACTCTTCTACAATAGCCACCAGTACTACTACAAGTTTTTCCCACATTCACACTTTATTTGCAAACATACATAAAAAATAAAAAAAAAATGGTCATTTTGGTTCCAGTTGCTAATCAACCTAATTGTTAGACTGAAACATTATTTGTTTAAATATTTTGATCGAGGTCCTTAGCCTCATTTATAAGATTTAACTCATGCATTTATGCATTTAATGTCCCCCAAATTATGAAATTTAAAAAAAAATCAAATAATATTTTTAAATATAATAAATACTTAAAAATCAATTTTAGAGTAATATTGTTCTTCACAAAAATTATAGCAAAAAAATTATGTATCCACATAATTATTAACATATTTTTTAAAAAGTAACTATATTGATATATTTTAGAACATAAAATAAATACATATAATTAGCATGGGTATATTTAGCAAAATAATGGGTACAAATAAATTAAAAAATATGGGTACAAATACAAATAAGAGTATAAAAAAAATGGGCACAAAAAGGAATTAATATATGGGTACAAATTGAAACTGTTAGATCCCAAATCGCCCAGGGGAGTAGATCCTCTGTGCCTTATATGTACATGCCCACCTCCTTTAGCACGATGCCTTTTGGGAGCTCACTGGTTTCGGGTTCCGAAGGAACTCCGAAGTTAAGCGAGAATGGGCCAGAGCATTCTCAGGATGGTTAACCCACTGCGAAGTTCTGCTCACATGAATTCCCAGAAACAAAACCGTTAAGGTGTGGTCGGGGCCCAAAACGGACAATACCGTGCTACGATGGAGTCTAGCCAGGGTTATGGTGGAGCCCGGGTTGGGATGTAACAGAAACTAAAAAGAAAATTGGTACAAATTTAAAAAAAAAAAGGGTTGCAAATTAAAAATGGGTACAAACTAAAAATAAAAATATATGATAAAAAATTTAGCCATGAATATAAATATAACAAATGTAACGTTTCTAACACTATATGAATATATTTAGAAATGAAAAAATATTTTATTATTGAAATAATTAATGACATTTATTAAAATCTAAGGACCTTGATCAAAAATTGAAAATAAATAAGGTTTTAATCAATGAAGTAGAAAAAAATAGGGATAGGAATCTAATTTTTCCTTAAAAAGTAAGGTTAATTTCACTTTGCATGGTATATATCCTTTTTCACATTGTACATTGAACTTCATAACTTCACATTGTACGTATTGATTTGTACCCTCCCTAAGTTCAATCATGTGTAAACAGTCAATTTACGTATTTGGTGAGAGTAGAACCTACATTTTATGGGGTGGCAAATTATGCATCTACCAAGATTTTACAAAAAGTAATTTAGTCAAATAATTGACGTGGATAAGTTTAACCAAGAAATGTTTTTGTGGTTGTTACATTAACTTAACAGAATTAAGCTTTAGAAAACCGTTGTGGATGATATATAACTTTGGTGCGTAAGAAAATGTAGGTCTCACTCTCGTCAAGTCAGCAAAACGGCTCAATGGACAACTTAATACAGATCAAATACATTGAGAGTGAAATTACAAGACGAATATAAACTTACTACGTAGATTGTAGACTTCAAAGTCCATGATTCAATCAATGTGAAAAAACTAACGTTTATACTTACAGGGTGAAAAGTAAAATTAACCGCCAGATTAATCAATTACATTTTCTTCACACACATTGCTATACTACACAAGAACCAAACCATTATTAGAACTTTAGAATGTGAAAATACTATGATGCTCTGGAATATTAGATGCTTTAGAATTTTTAATTGTTAGATTATGATTATTGTTTCTTTAACTAAAGATCGAACAACTAAAATGTCGAGATATAGAATACTCCAAGTCAGTCTAACACATCAAGGCAATTATTTGATTCTCTCTCTAGAAACGCTCTCCGCAAAAAAAAATAAATAATAATAATAAAATAATAAACTAACAACATTTGAAAGCGTCGTTGGCCCTTGCTCAGTGTAATGTCCTGTATTTTCAATTGTATTTGTGGACATTATTATTATTTCTAATTAGAATGAAACTTAGATAAACTTTTACATTGCTGCTCACGTGTTAAACCTAATAGTGAGAGTTGTCAATACTATTTTTGGACGTGACATCTTTAGGAGCAATTGACAAATAGGATTAGTGGTTGTCAAACTCATGGCATGGAGGTATGAAGATTAGCAAGAGGTGGCTTTTTATTTGCATGCAAAAGTACCAGGTGTTTGATTTATTAAAGTGAGTAAGCACTTTGATGCCACGACTAGGATATATACTGGTGGCTTATCTTCTTCTGATTGGACCAACCAAAGGTGTAGGTCAGCAGGTTCAGTTTCAACCAATCAGAGCTTTTGGGTTGCCGACTATTTGACACTATAAATAGTTGCAATGCTCCATCATTTTTTTAGGTACCAATATGCAGTGCATGCAGCGAGGGCTTTACGTATGTATATATATATGTTTAGTTCTTATATTTTTATATAGAGAGATAGCGAGCTAGGTTTGAGGTGTGTGGAGATTGTTAGTTGGGTTGTCTTGCCAAAGCTTGGATTATCGTGGTGAGTAGTTTATGTAATGTGTTTAAAATATTCTTATTTTCTGATAAACGAAAACCACGAACTATTGTGGGTTTTATCTATTTATAAATCTTTATCTATTTTAAGTCAAGCATGTTGAATTTGTTGAAATGCTTTCAGAATTATTAATATAGTGATATGTGATTATTTGGAAATGTTCATGGAGCATGAGAACTTTAGTGTTGCATTAATCCGAGGGATAAATGTAAACTGCACACGGGGACATTAGGGCGGAATGGCCAGTAGGGGTCACGTGGTGAGTTACAATTTATGAAGGATATAATGGACACGTGAAGGGACGATGTGATATGAAATTATGTGGCTAAAGCTTTGCTATTATTATCCTATTTTCTAGAGTGATTAAAATGACAAGCTTGACTGGCATATTATATATTCTACTCACTGAGCGACTGTGGTTGTTGCTCACCCCTCACCTATTATTTTACAGATGAGTTATTTGGCAAGACAGGTGTTAGAAGAGCTGAGGTTGTGATTGAGGAGAAGTTTAAGGATTTGAATTTATTACTTTTGTACATCCTGTAAGGAATTTTGGAGCTATTTTAATAAGAGAAGTTTATTTTCCAACCCGTGTTAATTTCCTTTTATTTATTTAGGTTTTACCTCACGTTTCGGATTCGGGTTCGAGTTTTTATTACCGACCCCGGGTCCGGGGCGTGACACTCAGGCTTGGGCTGGCGGCTTTCCCTCTTTTTCTTTCCACTCCTCCTCCTAGTCCCTTTCCCTTCCCACAACCACCTCCCCATCCCCTGACTGTTTTTTTTTTCCGGTTTTTCTCTCTTTTTCTTCTCTCTTCCTCTTCCCCACTTTCTTGTTGGCACCTGCCCTTCCGCTACCTCTGGCTGTCAGATTGTGAGGTCGTGGCTTATTTTCCCGGCGTCCTTTGCTAATTCCCGGCATTTTTTGTCGTTTTCCCATTTCTCTCCCACCCAAATTTCTCTCTCATGCTTTCCCATATCCCACTCCTCACTCAGCCATAAGCTTGTTCTTGAAATGCTTGACCCGATTAGTTCCCTGGATCCACTTGCGATACCGGCATGCCGAAAAATTTGGACAAAGAGGAACGATTTGCATCATAACAAGAGTGTTTTATATACCCCCTTTGACCCTCCCCTTTTTCTTTTTTCGTTTGGTCTCTAGGTTCTCTTTGTAGGTGGTGTTATTAGTGTCTTGGATCTCGGGGGTTCGATTTGGTTCGGCAGTTTAAGCTTAATCTTATGGTTCATGTGTGGGTTTGAATTTGGTGTAAGCACGGAGAGCAGAGCGAGTGCAACAGATTGCTCTCCAGCGTTGAAGATTAGGGTTTTCTTTTGTTGCTTTGTTGCTTTTGCTGGACTTAAGTTTGTCTGGGCCTCTCTAGCTGTTTTGGGTTGTAGCTCCACTAGGGGTGGGCAAACAGGTCTTGGATCCGCGGGTAGGGGCGGGTAGGGGCACGTACAAGTGGGTACGGGGCGGGTCTAGTGTTTTAAAATATGAAACAGGGCCGGCCGGATCGGGTTCATGTTAGTTGCGAGGCAAGGCGGGTCTAAATTACTAAGAAAACGGGACCCCGGCCCGAACCGTATACCCCGCTCTGGAGATTTGATCTCCTAGTCATCTGCAGATGTCTTCTCAGTTTCTCGAAGACTCGAACCTCTCCAGACTGACCTCCCTCCCTTCTCAACTCTCAAACATCTTGACTCTGGACTCTCATCCATCTCGATCTCTCTCTCCCAGACTGACTCTCCGTCGCTGCCACAGGGGTCGCCGTAGGGATCTACGGGTTGAGTCTGTACCGCCATATCACCATCAACCCTGAACGAGGTCCCTCCCACCCACCACCTGATCACCATCTCCGTATATCAAGGTCCCTTGCCACACACCACATGACCGCCATCTTCGTCGAATGAGTTCATCGACGCTAAGAACTTGAGGTTGATGAGCTCCCTGCTGCGATTATGCTTCCAATTTTCAAAAAACCCAAATTGGTTTTGATTTGGCTCATGTTTTGGACTCTGAATCCACCGAGCTCGTTATTTTCAGAACACTTCAATGGGATTTGGCAGCTGGGTGAGAATCCAAATGGGTAGCGAACCGTTTTGGTGGATTTTCCAGATCTGCATGTGGGTATACAGGAGCTTGAGTTTTGAGATTTGGCTATGGCAGGTTGTGGGGTTGAAAGGATAAGGACGGTGACGACAAGGATCAAAGTCAGAGATTTTCGGCCTGCGGGGACCCGTAGAACCGGCCTGTTTCAAAAGGGCAGTGTTAGGTCTGGATCTCATTTCGAAAAATCCAAAACCCGCCCCATCCCGCCCCGTATTATTTACAAACGGGTTGGTCCGGTTCCTTCAATTTTGGGCCCGGCCCGGCCCGTGCCCACCCCTAAGCTCCACATTTGCTTTGGCCTTTTGTTGTTGTATTTTCTTTCTTAACTTTTGTACTGGTTCATCTTTTTAATGAATTTTTTCGTTTCGACCAAAAAAAAGAATGCTCTAGTATATTAGAAACTCCAATAATCTAGAATGATCGGTGTAGGATTAGATTCTCCCTATACAAATATTAACCATACATTACCCGTCAAATTGGAGAAGAGGGGAGGGGAGAGGGGGGATTGAGAGGGATTGATGGAGCATGTTTGGGGTACGTAGGGCAGTGCCGCAGAACCATGAATGTCGGGCAGCGTGGGTGAAATTATTCGGTCTCTCCTCTGATTTCGGACGCGTCATGTCCGCATCAGATTCCCTTCTCCGTACACCTTTCTCTCACCGCATTTCCCGCTCCACTGTACCCAACACCAAACAACACCAAACCTCTCCATATAAAAATCTAATAAATCTTGTAACAGTTAAATTTTTCTTTAAAACTCACACTACTTTGTGTGTCATAGGATAGCTGGACCCCTTCATTTCTTGTAATATGTATGTACGGTATGTACCTCAAAAATAATTAACGACACAATTAAGCATAATAACCAACCACAAGGGGTTTGTCTGATGAAAGCAAGGAAATGTTTGAAACCTTTAATTCGGGTTTAAACTTTTACGAATCTATTGTGAGGTTACCGACTCTACTTTATCGTACTTTTTGATATACGGTTCAAAAGTATATTACAATCTCGTACTGTACTAACGTTGCATAAGGAGAAAGATTAGTATGTCATCAATGAATCTCAAACAACTTAGTGACCATGATTGTGTGTAATCTTAATAACCAAACCACATACAGTACTAACGTTGCATAAAGAGAAAGATTAGTATGCCTCTATGAATCTCAAACAACTTGGAGACCATGGATTGTACTGTGTAATCTTAATAACCAAACCATGCATGCTTTATTTATCGTGTAAGTTCAACTATAAAGCCATGTATGTATATATGACCTAAAGTTGAAAACAAATTGATATAGAAGTTCATGCACCAATCCGAATTCATGCATCTATTAGACTTGTACTACGTTGCAGATAAAGGTTACACAATTTGCTCCATTATGTAGAACCCTAGAGTAATATGTGGATGAATGTTTCGTTTTATCCTTTTTAATTTTTTACCAAGAACGTTCTCTTTTAAAAATACACCATAGTCTTTTCAACCATAATGACCGGTACCAAATCTAATTATTAATGGAGAACTTTTGGTTGCCATGCCATCATGAATAGAAATAATTATTAATGGTTAACTATTAGGCTGAACTTAGTATTTGTTAAGGAGGGATAAAGTTTTTTTAATTTTTTAATTTTTGGGTTAAGTATATAAACTAAGCAATTTTTAGGGGTAATTTCAAATTAGTTTCAGTTTTTAAGAACATTTAAAATAATTATCTAACATTTTAATAATTTAACATCCATTAGGTCACTATCGTTGAGTGATATCCTTGACAAGTATTGAAGCGAGATTTCATTCCACACCATTTATAAAGCTCTAAATTTCCAAATCAATCATTTTTAACTAGACAAAGTTAGCGTTTAACTTAGCTAAAACAGGGTCAATTTAAGGATTTAGAACTCTAAAATGACGTGTTAGTGAAAAGTAGACTTAATATATGTCCATACCATCACTTAACTTTAATAACATTGTCAATTAGCGGTAGTGACGTTATCACTTAATGTCGGTGACCTAACAAGTGTTTATTTTTCAAAACGTTAGGTAGTTATTTGGAATATCTTAAAAGCTTGAGACCAATTTGGAATCACCTTAAAGGTTGAATAATTATTTGTAATTAACCATTTTTTTAATATCTAATAACATTTATCTCTATATTTGACATAAAAATTAAAAGTAGGCGGTCGTAAAAATATTGTCTGGATAAGCACTAGTTATATGTTTCTCAAAGAAGTATTTCCACGCGTTTTTCCAAAAATTAATCACTTCTTAAAAAAGCACATGAAGATGCTAGCACGTAAGTTTTTAATAAGGGTAATGTTAGAGAGACTAAATTTGTAGATTTGCTAACTAAATGATGTGTCATCAATAGAAATGAGCACATTTATCAACGATTAAATAATAATTCAATAATTAACTTCAATGTCATTTAATTTACAAATTTTATGTCCCTAACTTACCCGTTTAATAAAACTTAAGTGCGTTATAAATTGATAACTTCTAACAATAACACTTATGAGCTACTTGTTATGTAAGTTGACATTTGTCGATTTGGTTACTTGACCATATTCATGTTTGTAAACAACAAGGTGATAGTTTACCCGTCGGGGGCAGATCCATTACTGAATTAAGGTGGTCCCGAAAGTCAGGAAAAATGTTTGAGAAGGTCTTTAGAGGACCTTCCTGATATTTGGTATGTGATCCATAGTGCCCATCAAGTGTTCGACGAAATACCCACTAAAAAGATCTCGGCAACACTCGTGAGTCATGAGCAGGTGTCAACAACACTTAGTAGGTCTTACTTACAAGTTGTCGCCTAGCGTTAAGCGTAGTTAAACAAATGATCACATGCCCACCAAGTACTTAACGAAATGCCTCACTTAAATCTGTTTTACAAGATGCACGAAAAACTTGTATCTTTTACACATGAGATCTCAGAGGTTGGAATTATGGATGTGTCACTAGTGCCAATATCGTGTGTTTAAAACATTATATAAACAATGTAAACAATGTCTAATTAACATTAGACAACTTCAAAATAAAAAAAACAATAATGCGTATTATGGAGATTTCTAGTAACGTTACCAACCTTTCCGTTTGGAATATTTTTTTCAAACAAACATTACATCAGAATTACTAGTTTTTGTTTTGCAATTGCAAAATTTTGATGAAAGTTTGACAAGGGTACTTCAACACATCTTTTTGGGTTTGAATAGAATAGAACCAACCCCTTTTTGGGTTTGAATAGGACCAACCCTAATAAGAAAAACAAAAACAAAAACGAAAAAACAAAAAGAAAGGGAGAAATTGGGATTAGACACTAAATTCTTTTAAAGATTTAAGATTAGAATTACATCAAAGTAGTTTTTATACAAACAAATGCAGATACAAAAGATTGTATTATACTTTGTCTCCATCGCAAAGTCTTGGATAAGATGAAGGATTCATAGGGGGCCCTATCACAGCGACACACGGCGGAGAAAATCAAGTGGCCTGGTTGTCGGTCAAGAGGATAATAGCACGCTCAGCCACTCAGCCACAGAGGGCCACAAAAAAGTCTCCGGCAATCAATCATAGGTCGCTTTCAGCCCTGTCAGTCTCCATCCACTCCTCCCCTACTGCTTACTGCTTACTGCTCACAGCTTACCGCTTACGGATCACTGCTCACTGCTTACTGCTTACGGATCACTGCTCACAGCTCACTGCTCACAGCTCACTGCTCACAGCTCACAGCTCACAGCATACTCGGTCTCCGATCAGCCCTGACAACGCCTCCGTTTTCTTCCTTTCTCCATCAGTTGAGAGTTTTGATCAAGTTCTAAAAGACGGTAGGCGCTAGTAGGGCGGCGAGTTGAGGGCCTAGCGCTTAAGCGGTTAGGCGGCGGCCGCCTAGGCGGATTTAACTAAATTCATTATATTTTGTGTAAATAAGTGTATGTGTATACTTAAAATATATATAATTTCATCACAAACTACAAAATAGATTGACACATATATTATGAAGTATCAAAACATAATGAAAACATGAGGAACAAACATATAATGTGTGCTAATTTAAGTATTCAACAAGTCTCTTACAATTTATTAAAAAAAAAAATGCAAAATGAAAATTATCTATTTTTTGCCTAAGTGAGTCGCAACTTAGGCGAGTGTCTAGGTGGGTTTGAACAAGGCTAGGCGGGTCTGAACAAGACTAGGCGGGTGCATAGGCGCCCGTCATTTCTTAATTTTCAAATACTTATACATTAATCGGAACGGTGATCAGTTGCCTAACGCTTAGACAGAGCCTAAACGACGACATAAATTTTTAGAACAATGATTGTGATCTATCTATGTGTCTCTTAATTTGTCACACTCTGGGTTGTATTTGGCTTTTTCTGTACCGGACGTGATTCCCTCTCTCACATTTATCAATGATCACACTTGGGTGGGTCCATGTTGAGAAAAATGTTCACGTCTATGACAACTTCTAGTTTTGTTCATGTTCTTTTCTTGGTCGGATAGAACAACATGTTTTTCAATTTTTCTTCAACTAGATAATCTTACTAGCTTACCCCTTTTGTTACAATTTTTTTTTCATGTGATCGGAACAAAGAATGGTATATCAAGTGATATTATACAAATAATGAGATATGTGTGCTAAAAAGTTAATAACTTAAAAAAATAAAAATTTTCACTACTTATATAAAAACACGTGATGTACTATTCGTGTTCCGATCACAATGAAAAATTTCTCGTTTTGTTGTGTACAAACAATATAATTAATATTAAATAATAACGCACAAATCAAATGTATCAAATAAATTCGATCAGTATTTTGCATAAGTATAATTTATGTTTTACTACATTCGATTTTATCATTGTTTCCTACTATATATGGAATCCATTAGCTTTAAATACTCTTTTAACTTCTTCTTTTTTATATGGTAAATCATGTATTCATGTTTGTTGTGTACAAACAATATAATTAATATTAGATAATAACGCACAAATCAGATGTATCAGATAAATTCGATCAGTATTTTGCATAAGTATAATTTATGTTTTACTACATTCGATTTTATCATCGTTTCCTACTATATATGGAATCCATTAGCTTTAAATACTCTTTTAACTTCTTTTTTTTATATGGTAAATCATGTCTTCATGTTTTGTGGATACAAATTTCAATTTTTTATTATAATAAAATAGAAAAGTAGGCGATTTTAATCTCTCGAAATAAAATGATATGCATGATATTAAAAACGTCCATCCTCGTCCAAAGACAAAGGATCCTACACACTCTAGTGGCTCACTGCCCGTCCTTCCATTTTAGAATTTTTTTTTTTTGTTGAGAAAAGTACGATATTCAATAATTAAGGCCGAATTCGTACAAACTGAGGATAGCGTGCATAATGGGCCTCGATAAAAACCTTGCCAGGGATTTCAACCCGGTCGAAGGAAAATAGTGTCCCGCACAAGAGACCTATCCTCAAATGAACAATTGAAAACAATTACATACTCTCTTGTAACAGGATGTCTTGGATTAGATCTGGGGGTTCCTCAAACCACACCGTCTCCTGTGTACTGCTAAGGCCCATCCGAGCAAGTCGATGAGCTGCCGAGTTCCCTTCCCGCTGAGTATGGCTTAGTACTGACTCCACCCACTTCGTGCGAAAGTACCGGAGATCACTAATGATAGGCCCGAAGAGAGAGTGATCTTCCCCACTTCCCCGCATGGCAGCAAACACCAACGTTGAATCACCTTCAAACTGAATTTTCCTTTCCTCCAAGCCCATGGAACTAACCAAAAGTGCGGCTCTTCGGGCTGCAAATAGCTCCGCATGTAACGCTGAAGAAACTCTCTCAACCGGACCAGTAGCAGCCGCAAGACAATCCCCCATATGATTACGAATTACCACCCCAAACCCACCCCGGTTACTCAACTTATTCCACACTCCGTCGAAGTTACACTTAATCCATCCCTCCGCAGGTTTTCCCCATCTCTGAGAGTCTCGGTTTTTCAATTTTGTCGCGGGTTTATGCCACTTATGGTATTCCTGCATCCAGCTCTCCGTCCTAAGCACAATATCGAGCGGCTGTAATGCCTTACCCAACCAAAGAATCTCATTTCTATGTTTCCAAAGAGCCCAAATCAACATCAACCCCAACTCAAACCCTGGAGAACTCCCATTAAACTGTAACTTAGCAAACCACTTCAAGAAACACTCTCCCTGTCCGCCTTCCACTCGAACGCCCAGGCCACGAAACCAAACCGCTCGAGCCACATGGCAATCCCGGATAACATGTTCCGTTGATTCCACCAGACCTCCACAAACCACACATATCTCCTCGGTCGTCACTCTTCGCTTACACAAGTTCAATCTTGTGGGTAGAGCATCAGTGCAAGCCCGCCACACACAAATCTTGACCTTACCCGGAACCCAAGCATTCCAAATCTTCTTCCAAAATTTATCTCCCACAATAGAAGAAGGAGAAGAAGAAGATCCAGTTACCCCTTCTCCATTTTCTGCAATCAGCCCCCGTGCAACGTGGTATGCGCTCCGTACCGTAAATTTCCCATTCCTTTCGTAGTGCCACACCCTACGATCCTCATCATCCCTTATACTTAGGGGAATGTCACAAATTAAATCCACCTCCTCCAGGGAAAACAACACATTCAACAACGGAATGTTCCACTGCTTCAAATGCGGCGAAAATAACTTCTCAACCGTGGCATCCTCATCCCAGTAGGGTGGAATCAGACTCAAGATTCTGAAGCACGAATCCCTCGGCACCCAGTTGTCCTTCCAAATTCTAACCTTCCTTCTGTTACCTACCTGCCAGCGAACGCCTTTTTGGAGTACCGGGCGAGACGCTGCAATACTTCTCCAAACATATGAACTATTAGAATGCACCCTAGCATCCAGAAACTCAGTCATAGGGAAATAACGGGCTTTAAACACCCGATACACTAACGTTTCGGGATTGTGAAGAAATCGCCAAGCTTGCTTAGCCAATAGAGCCTGGTTAAAAGCATAAAAATCCCGGAATCCAAGTCCTCCCTTGTAGGTAACATAATTATATTGTTGAAAGAAAAAAAACACAACATATTTCCTTTCTAAGAATCAGTTTAATTAATGATTGAATTCATTGAACGGATGCTGTCGTGGGTTAAATATTTTAGTATACTAGACTCAGGTGCACAAGAGCATTTACAAATTTTTATGGGTAATATTAGAGAGATTAAATTTGTAGACTACATTTTGTAAACTCAATGACATAAAAGTTGATGATTAGATTCTTACTTAAATGTTGATTAACGTACTTATTTCTTATTGGTAACATATCATTTAGTGTGCAAATTTAATCTACCAGCATCACTCAATTTTAATATACTAGATTAGTGTTGACATCTCTTGAATTGAATATAGAAATCGAACTGAAAATTACAAAATCAAAATTACTAAAATCGAAATATATCGAAACCAAACTTTGCGGTTCAATTTCGGTACGCAAACTATATTACACTATGTTTGGATGAGAGAAATAAACTTGGAATTTGGATAAAAATCAGAATTTATAAATTGCCATGCACCAATTCCTTTGTTTGGATTCATAAACATAAAAATTTAGAATTTCCGCGTGGAAAAAAATTTAGAATTTGAAACCTCAAATTCCTAGGTTTAAATTCCATGTAAATAGGTGTCATTTCCCAATTTCTATGATTGAGAGTTTAAAAATAACAAATTCTTTATTCAATTCCATTATTCTTTTAGGTTAACAAAACAAGAAAATTCACAAATTCTAGAAAATAAAATTCCGTCATTTCAATTTCTGTCATTTTAAAATTTCTTAGTAATCTTAAATTTCTTTATCCAAACATAGTACTAGTGTATTTGGTTGAGATTAATCTCAACCATTGGTTAATAAAGAAGGTGAAACTGAACCAAAATTTATTTTTTAGAAATATATAATATATTAGTGTGTTTGGTTGAGATTAATCTCACTCATTAATTCATAACGACAAACCCATTCAATCATTCTCTCTCTTTTACCATACCACCACCATTTGCCACTGCTGCAAATTTCGCTGAATTTGGTAAGTTACATAAAAGGGATACTTTGGATACGGTCCCTAATCATTAACATTTTTTTATTAAAACCTTAATAGTATTCAAAGTTTGATCAAGGTCCATTGACTTTGTACACCTCATTATATTACTATTAATATTTATATTTTTATAGTTTTGACATTAATTGTTTGATATTTTATGAGATTTATAATCGTATAAATTTAAAATCCCTCATTATAATACTATTAGAAACAGTTACAATAAAAAAATTCAAACATTTTGATTGAATAAATGGATAAAAACTATGTAAAAATAAGAAATAATAAATGGCAAAAGAATGTATCCATAGTGTTAAAAAAAATTGGTACATTTTACAAAAAAAATTGGTACATTTCACATATAACAAAGTGGTACATTAATAAAGAAAAATGGGTACATTATAAATAAATTAGGGTACAGATAAAAGATTAAAAATTATGAGTACAAATGAATTTTTAAAAATATAGGCGCTAAAAGAAATTAATACTTGGGTACAAAATAAAACTAAAAAGAAAATACTACAAATTTAAAAAAAAAATGTTGCTAATTAAAAGTGGGTACAAACTAAAAATAATATATGATACAAAGTTTAGGCATAAAACATAAATATACCATATGTAATATTTCTATCATTGATTAAATATACAATGTCACGTGACGGTATATACATGGGTACAAACACAAATAAAACTTTAAAATGGGCACAGAAAGAAACTAATATATGGGTACAAATTAAAAATGAAAAGAAAATTGGTACAAATTAAAAATGGTACAAACTAAAAATAAAAATATATGATAAAAAATTTAGCCATAAATATAAATATACTAATTGTAACGTTTTTAACACTAAAGGAATATATTTAAAAATAAAAATATTTTATTATTCAAATAATTAATGATGTTACTAAAACCCAAGGACCTTGATCAAAAATTGAAAATGAATAGGATTTTAATCAATGGAGTAACAAAAAGAAAGATATGAACCTAATTTTCCCTACATAAAAATTTGACATTCCAATTCAAACTCTCAAGCTCACATAAAAATTTTGCCAAACTTTGACACAAAATCACTTAAATATGGGCTAAATTAGGATAGCCTAAAAACTTCGGCCTAACAAACAAAGGCCAATTCAAATTTTCGTTTACCAAAGCAAAAACCGAAACCAATTCAATTTTTCATTTTATCAAACCTTGGATCACCAAAAATTTCGGATCATTTTCGATTTGATTTTTAGTTAATCGAAATTTTGGGGAAGGTGAAGATTTGTGCTTGGCGTGCATGCTTGGACTCTTTACCCACAAGTTTGAATCTAAGCAAAAAGAAAGTGATGGGAGACGAGGCGTGTGTGGACTGTGGTGTACAAGTAGAATCAACGGAGCATGAATTTTGTACAATCAACGGAGCATGTATTTAGAGATTGTAGCCTGGCGAGAGCACCTAGGGTGGGATGGATCAAATGTAATTTTGATGGGGCTTGAAGTAAAGGTGGCTCTCGGGGAAGGGGGGCTATGGTGTCGTGCTTAGGGATCACACTGGTGGATTTATAGGGGCAATGGTTGGTCCTATCGAGGGGTTTGCGTCGGCCCTCTAACTCGGAGATGATTGCAGCTCGCCGTGCGGTGGGTTTGGTCAAGAGGCTATATCCGATTGATGTCAAGGTAAAGTTGGAAGGCAGGCGATTCAAGTGTGGTGATGGCTGCTATGAAAGGCGATTCAAGTGTGGTGATGGCTGCTATGAAAGGAAAAGGGGACGATGATTCCTTTGGGGATCTGTTATAAATGATTTGAGGTTCTTTCTTAAGGAGTTGCCTTATGCGGAGTGTGAATACGTTCAAAGGGAAGGTAACTCAGTTGTGCATCGTCTTGCTCGGCTGGGCCTCAATTGTTTTCAGGAGGTGGTGTGGTTCGAGGAGCCTCTGGATTTGATTCAAGATCTTTTATTTGAGGAGAACCTCATTTCATATTGTTCATTTGGGGATAAGTCTTTCGTTGTGCTGGATACTCTTTTCCTTAGACAGTGTTGAAAGTCCCGACAAGGTTTTTATCGAGGTCCTGGTAGCACATTATCCTCAGTTTGTACGAATTCTAAATTGCTTTAATGGATATCGTACTTGTTTAAAAAAAAATTGGATTGATTGTCAATTTAACATTTTTGGTTTGGTTACCAAACCGAAACCAGCCCTATACTAGACTCGGTGCATAATATCATTTGAACAAAAATGAAGAAGGCTACACGTTAAATTTTGTGGTGATAACGCTGCACATTGTCATAAAACAAAACCTTCTGTATGAAACCTGTAACTGCCGTACACAAACATAAATTATTCAAGCGTGCTTGATGGCGCCAGGTGAGACGTTGAACAAAAATTAAGAAGGCTGCATGTTAAATTTTGTGGTGATAACGGTGCACATTGTCATAAAACAAAACCTTCTGTATGAAACCTGTAGCTGCCGTACACAAACATAAATTATTCAAGCATGCTTGATGGCGCCAGGCGAAACATCTTCCAGCTCAGCATCTTGAAAAACGTCTTGAGACTATACAAGCCTGTGAACGTAAGATTTAGATTCAACGTGGAAGCTTGAATTAGTTGAAAGAGACATGGATGTGGAATATATAATTTCACTCCACAAGACTCAAAAGTAAGAACTAAATGATTTGATTGCAGAGTTGATTTTGCTGGGAAATGAAATAATACTTCCACGTTCTTATTATTTTCTTTGTTACATTGGAATGGAGCCGAACTTTGAACTCAAGGTATTCATACCTTGTTCTCTATTCCCATTCGAACGTAACTACTTACACATTTAAAGTTCGTTGAACCAAAATTTAATAAAAATCCTTAAAACCAAGTCCCCAAATCTCCCAAACCAAATAAGGCATAAACATTATTTGAAAAAGGGCTAGCATTTGTGACACCAGTTTACAGAATAAAGGCATGCATGGTTGTACCCGCTCAACCATCATGCCATGGAGTGAGTAACTAGCTCGCCTAACGACCAAGTCGCCCATGCACAAATTCTTAATAAAAAGGGGAGCCCTGCGAAGGGTGGAGATTAATCTTAAGACTGGCACTAGATTGCTGGAGGGTGTAGAGATGGGAGAATAGTTAATATAGAGCTGAAAAAGGGCCAGCTTTCAAACTTGTTTGGATAGAGCTGGCTCAACTTAAGAAGAGAAAGCAGAAGCAAAGCTAAACTCAAACCTTTTCATTGCTACCTCAGGAAAGGCAAAAACTGGATCACTAGAATGCATGGAAGAAATTTCCATCTGGATTATTAACCCTGTTTGGACTAAAAATAGACTCTGGGGACTGTCCAAAGGCCCGACATATGAATTATGTCTGATGCCTAATGGTTGTGTATACGGCTGGAAAAAATTCCCGAAAATCCCAAACCAAACCGAAAAAGTCCCAAACTCAAACCGAAAAATCCCAAACCAAAACTGTGGAGCCAAAAATAATCACAAGGCGACACGTGGACTTTCGGATTAAGAAGACAAGAATGCCCTTGAGGGGTATCAGAAATCCTACGCGCGAGCAGCCGGCAATTATCGTCGGTCAAGTCAAAAGCGCCCATAAAAGGTAAACAAATCCGAATTATTTCATCCATCCACATTTAAGGCAATTATCTCATAAATCTACCCATTATCCCACATAAATGGAGATAATTGGCAAATTAATGGGGATATTTCCCATTAATTTGTCAATTAAATGAGCCTTAAAGACCAAAAAAATACCACAAAGGGCCGGCCCTCTCTCTCCAAAGAGTGGCCGGCCACTTCCCCTTTATTTCCCATATTTCCTTCCCTTTTTCCTCCTTTTTAAGCCAATTATTCAATTACTCCTTATTACCCCTTTTTCATAAATATAAATCATTTCCCTATTTGATTAATTAGCCAATAAATAGGCTAATTAAACCTAGATCTCACACCAAAAACCCTAGCTAGGCCGGCCACCCCCATCTCCTATAAATACAACCCCTATTTCTCACAAAAGGGGATTCCAATTCGGATCCTTTGGCAAAAACACTCTAAACACTTTTTCTCTCTAATTCTAACTTTGGCATCGGAGGTTCTTCGGCCAAAGCCCCCCCCCCCCCCATTCATCGTGGGCGCGTGAGGCTTTTGGCCTTAACCTAAGGTGTTTATTATTTTGTAGGTGCAAAATCGTCCGAGACCGAAGAGGAGAAAATTTGCATCCACAAATTGGTGCTTTCATTGAGAGGAGAAGTTTACGCTCGAAAAAGACTCTCGCACACAAAAGGTTTTTTCTTCAATTTCTAGTCCGTTTGTATTCTTTCGTACGTTTTTATTATTAGAACTTTTTACTTGTAAAAAGTTCTTTGGTGAAGCGTATAAAAAGAAAAAGAAAAATACATAATGGTTAGAAACCTAGAAAATTCGATGAGCAACAATTCAAACATTCAAGACGTGGGACCACAGGCAATCTATGAGATTGAATATGGCTTTAGGGGAGATGGCGCCACTACCACGAGGCTCCACCATGGGAACCACCGCGGTGACCACCCGTGGCGAGGTCCATGGTACCACCGTTGCAGTCCAAGCCCCGCATTCGCGCGCACCTCATGTTGAGCAGCCTGCTCCTGCCCTCGCAGCCCAGCCTGCTCCTGCAGCCATGCCTGCCCACGCAGCCTAGCCTGCCCCTGCAGCCCAGCCTGCTCATGCAGCCCAGCCTGCTCATGCAGCCCGGCCTGCCTCAGTGGTGTCCCAAGCAGTCAATCAATCAAGCCGAGCAGTCAGACGGTGTGCAATCTCAACTGGGCCCCCGAGATAGCGTGGACTCCCGTCTTAGCGCGAGGAAGAGAGTGCATTCTCGGTTAGGCCCACGAGCGAGCATACAATCAAGGCTGGGGCCACGTTTTGAAGAACCACATGAGTAGCCTTCCAGGCAGAGCATTCATTCGCGCCTAGGCCCTCAATGAGCATTTTCCATGTCGTTTCAGAGAATGCAGCGCGAGCACACGAAGGGAAGCAGCCACTCAGTCCGCTTCAAGTTCAACGGGCAGCCCACGAAGAAATCATTCGCCAGCTAGGAAGACCAGGACTTCACTGCCCTAGCGAAGACAAATTCGCGTCAAGCCTAGCCTTCAAGTTCGTGATCTCTTGGCGAACGGTCTCAAGTTGCAGAGAAGTGAGAGCAGAGACGTTAGACTCCTTCAAAGCAGCAAGTTCAGACTCCAAACTTTTAACTTCCTTGGCCAAGGAGTAAGCTTCAGTAGCCATAGACCTCGCCACCCCCTGGGCAACCGTGGTATTCTCTTGATCAAAGACCATGGACTCGGCAGCCAAAACCGCCGTTTTTGCATCATGGTCAGCGGAGCAGCCCTCCTGTACTCAGGCGTATGCTTCACGAATGAGCCTGGGCCAATAATCCCTTTGACGCCGTCAACAAACTCAGCGCACGCGTCCATATCCTCAAGAAGGTTCGGCCTCAAAAGCGCACAAGTCTCAGCAGCTTCCTTGGAGTTAGACTTAGCGGATTTATCAGGACCACTAGCACAAGCAGTCTCTCTCTTTCTCATAAGACGACTAGGCCTCAGCAGCGGAAAGGACAAGTTTTGGCGCCACTTTAACAGACGAGGATGTCTTGCCATTCTTCATGGTAGCAAGCCTTTCCGAAGAAGAATCCTAAGTGGAGATGGCACCACCACCACGAGTTTCCACCACGGGAACCACCGCGGTGGCTACCACGGTAGCCCACCTCGGCGAGGTCCGTGGCGCCATCACCGCGGCCCGAGCCGTGCCATCCAAGGTCCCTGCCCAAGCCATGTTATTCCAAGCCCAACGTGAGCCCAATACGTTGCCTAGCCGAGCCCAAGCCTCGCACCCACGTGTGCCACACGCTAAGCAGCCCACTCCCGTGGCCCAGCCTGCTCCCGCCGAGCAGCCCACTCCCGTGGTCTTTCAAGCAGCCCAAGTCGGCCCAAGACTATCTCAGCCATCCGGACCTACCATCGAGCCGGGGGCATTCCCACCATATTTATCCGCGCATTTGACACTTCCCAACTCAAATCCCGCGCCCAGAGTCTACCACTCTTCCGTCGCTCAAGGAGGCACATTCCTTACAAGCTCTTCCAATCCAAATGGTGAACAACACTTGTCTCGACAAGTCATAGAGTTGACGAGCGCCCTAGCACAACGGACGACCTTGGTGAACCAGCTCTTACAGCGCACCAAGATGCGACGTGTCCCCAAACGAGGTGTCTCGAAGAAAGGACAAGGGCAGACGAATAACCTCTCCAGCAACGTCCCGACCAGCCTCTAACCAAGCGTTTGGGCAGAGCACACTCCCAATTGGGCCCTCGAGATAGCGTATACTCCCGTCTTAGCGCGCGGAGGAGCGTGCACTCTAGACTAGGCCCACGGACGAGCATACACTCACGGTTGGGGTCACACTCCGATAGTCAACATGAGCAGTCTTCCAAGCGAAGTGTTCATTCGCAGCTAAGTCTGCAAGGAGCATCCTCCACATCACATCAGGCAGCATGACGGACGGAGAGAAGCAGTCACTCAATCCGGCTCAAGTTCAACCAGCAGCTTACGAAATCCCTCGCCTGCTAGGAATCCACCACATGCACCGCTACCGCGGCATAGACGAGCCGAGCACATAGAAGAGCAGCCTAGACCAACAGGTCAACACTGGGGGCAGCCGAGAGCTCCATTACCTCAACTAAGGAAGAAGTAGACCAAGCGATTGAGCAAATTCCAACGCAACGAGGTCACCGACGAGGCACTACGGCGGGAGATGACCAACATAAGCCGATCACCCTTCACAGATAAAATCGAGCAGACGGAGCGTCCACACAAGTTTAGCATGCCGCACTTTACCTCATTCAAAGGAGATGGAGACCCGGAAAGGCACTTGAAGCATTACCGAAGTGCAATGGTCCTCTACCGAAATAATGACGCCCTTATGTGCAAAATATTCGCCACCACCTTACAAGGCGAAGCGCAAGATTGGTTCCACACCCTGTCGCCACGATCCGTCTCGAGCTTTGACGATCTTTCCTTGGTCTTCACCAAAGAATACTCATCTTACCGCTCGATCAAGAAAAAATCCGATCACATGTTCAAAAACCCTGAAGGAATCACTCCGCGACTACGAAGATCGTTGGATGCGACGACTCAATAGCCAGTGCAGCCTTTCAAAAAGGCCTCCCCGCAGATCACCCCTATTTGGAGAGATGATCATGAAAGAAGACGTGACTCTAGCAGATTCCTTCACCCTAGCAGAGAAGCATGCACTTTGGGACGAAGCCCGACGAGCAGAAAAGGCGCCCGAGTAGCCTAAAAAAAGAATCGGTGGAGGCTCAAAGAAAAGAAGATGGAAAGCAACCAACAAGAGCAGACAGAAGGGACAGGCCCATGACCAGAGACGGCTCGACGACCAGGAATTACTCGAAGTTTTCAATTCCGATCCGTCAAATCCTCCGCGACGTAAAAAATGAGCCGTGGTTCAAGCCGCCGAAGCAAAGATACTTCCAAGCTGGACCACACCAAGTATTGCGCATTCCACCAAGGACCAGGTCACACCACCGAAAGCTGCTGCACTTGGAGGAATTATCTGGAAAAGCTCGTGAAGGAAGGCAAAGTCGACAAGTGTTCGGACAAGCCAGCAGCGCAGCAAAGAATGAATGCTGAGGAGGAAGATGAGCCACCAGCCAAAGACAATCCAGATTAATGGTATCTTTGCAGAAATTCGAGCACTTAGGGGCCACCAGCAACTCTAAGAAGAGGAAGATCCAGCAGGCCCTATTGATCTCTCAAGTCCAGGCAGCCGACGCACTACTAGGGCCCATCATCGGCTTCACACGAGAGATAACTTTGCTCTGATACCATGATCGAGAAGATGGCGCTCAAGCAGATCCGAGAAATTCTGGAAATGAAGTCTCCCACAACCTTGAAAGAGATCCAAAGCTTGACTAAACGAGCAGCCGCCCTCAACCGTTTCCTCTAGCGGTCTACTGATAGATGCAAGCCTTTCTTCAAAGCCATCAAGAGGGCGCAACGTGATGAGTGGGATGAAGAATGCGAAGAAGCCTTCCAAGACCTGAAGAAGTATCTCACATCGCTTCCATTACTATCCAAACCGGAAGCAACGGAGGACATATTCGCATGTTTGACGGTATATGAGGCAACAATAAGCTCTACCATCATACGAGAAGAGCTGGGGGCCCGACTACCTGTATTCCACAGTTCAAAAGCTCTCCTCGATGCTACCAGAAATTCAAAAAACGAACTTTGGCGATAGTTGTTACAACCTGGAAGCTCAAATCATACCTTCAGACGCACGCAGTCATCTTCATGACGGACTATTCCGCCCAATCTAGACGCACGACGATAAAGGCGCAGACACTGGCGATGCAAAGTTTTCTGACGAACGTAACAACTCAGCCTAAAAGGTGTGCCAAGGGCAGACGAACGCTAGAAGGACGCACTCGGAATCAAGCTTTGTCCTCGTCCCCCAAAAAGATTCTACATAGGAGCATCATGTACCAGCAGTTGAGCTCTACCTCCTGCTATGTGTCATACGGCCCCAGCCGACCTTTGTTTCATAATTCAACTCTAGAGTGGCCCAATACCGGCAGTTGAGCACTTCTTGCTACGTGTAACATGGCACCAGCTCTACAGCTCCCTACCACGCCTTCATGCCTAGCCTAGGCAGCGCAACAGAGCGGTCCAACGACGCCCCGGAAGCAGCCGAGCACACGTTAGCCGCACCTGCTGCCTCAATGGAGATTTCCAGCATTTGCATGTTGACGACACATCCAACTACAAAGGTTCGGGAGCAGACATGGTCCTTGCCACCCCAGACGGTTCAATGCTCGAGCAGACGATCACTCTAGGCTTCAAGGCATCTAACAATGAAGCAGAGTACGAGGCCCTACTGGCAGGCCTCCGCATGGCGAAAAACCTAGCGGTGAAGAAGCTGGCGATTCATTCTGATTCTCAGCTGATTACTAGCCAAACCGCAAGGGAATACATGGCGAAGCATCCAAGGATGACGCAATATCTAAAGAAGGTACACGAGCAGCTAGAGACATTTCAGACTTACACGCTCACTCGAGTCCCACGAACGGAAAATACCCATGCAGATGCGCTAGCCGGCCTGGGCTCTGCCCTCGATCACCAGCTCAAGCGTTCAATTTCGGTGGAGTACCTAGATAGGCCGAGCATAGAGTCCGAGCCAGTAGCCGAGGTGACACAGGTTAGTGCAACTCCGAATTGGCAAAGCCCTATCATAGATTACTTCGTCAATGGCACGCTCCCCACAGAAAGGTTGGAGTCAAGGAAACTTCAAACCCGAGCAGCGCACTACTACATATGGAAGGACATTTTAGTTCGAAGACCCTACGCCGGAATGCACCTCCGATGTTTGGCACCTCCCGATGATTTGAAGGTCCTAAGTTCAATCCATGAAGGCGTTTGTGGGAACCGTTCTGGAAGACGATCTCTGGCTCAAAAGGCTCTCAACGCAGGCTACTGGCCAACTACGCATCAAGATGCCCGGGAGTTAGTGCAAAAGTGCGACCGCTGCCAACGTTACAAGCATGTACCAGCCCTGCCCGCCAGCGAGCTACATCCACGAGCAAGTCCCTGGCCGATTCATGCAGTGGGCAATCGACCTAGTAGGACCTATGCAGCCTACTACTAGGGGCAGAGGCATGATGATCGTGGCAACCGACTACTTCACCAAATGGGTAGAAGCATAGCCCACGACAACCACGACTCAGACGAACATAGAGTGCTTCGTATGGAGGAACATCATTTGCTGATTGTCATCCCTCAGTTCATCGTCACCAACGACGGCCCGTAATTTGCGGGCAAAGATTTGACGAAGTTCCTCCAAAAGTAAAACATCAAGCAGCACATGTCCATGCCAAGACATCCTCAAAGTAACGGGCAGGTCGAAGCATCCAACAAGACGATCCTCGACTGCCTCGAGAAATCCCTCGCCAACAAGAAGGGAAAATGGCCAGAAGAACTCCCCGGATGTCTATAAGCATATCGCACCACCAAGAGGCGAGCAACCGGAGAAACCCCTTTCTCTTTGGCGTTTGGCTCAGAAACAATCCTTCATCCCAACATCATCGTGCCAAGCATCACCACCCTACTGCCAGATGTCGAGCAGAACAGTGAAGAGATGGCCACGAACCTAGACCTAGCGGAGAAAAGGTGCAGGCAGACCATAGCCCGCATCGCATCCAACCAGCAGCAGCTCCTCTCTAGTTACAACAAAAGGTCCAAAATCCGGCAGTTTCAGCCCGGAGATCCAGTTCCGAGGAAAGCTTTCATCGCTGCTCAAAGGGAGAGATCGAAGAAGATGGACCCTATTTAGGAAGTACCACGCGTGATCTCCAACTACGCCCTAAAGGCTCAAGCAGCTCAGACGGGCACAACCCTCGCAAGCCGAGGACTACCAGTTGTTCCGCAATCTTTACAATTAAGTTGTTTGTTCACTTGTTTTTCAACAAGGAACGCTTTTACAACTTGATTACATTGCGGCAACTGACAACTCCTGCGCTTCAAAGAAGCTCGCGCCCTTCCTAGGGACTAATTGCAGGAACAACGGCTCCCGAGGGGCCAATCTACTCTCCAACGCGGGAGGATAAACTCTTGACTCCGAATATCCAGACGTGGATGAGCCTGGCTGCCCTAGTGTAACTAACCAGTGTAACTAGCTGCACGATGGCTTGCTCCGGAATTCCCAAGTAGCCACGATGGTCTTTTTCACGGCTTAGCTAACTGAAGGATTTTGGGTCTCTTGGCCTAATCCGCGGGAACCGGGCCCTAGAGACCGGGGGGGGCACACTATCCCGGGAAACCCTAAAGCTGCTACCAGACATGCTAAGGTAGCCTACGGATCCCGGCAGACTGCCTACGGGTTGCCCTGGCAGTAAAGCCATGCTAGACTTATACAACCGCACATTCTTGTGAAAGGTTAAACAAGCTAGCAGGCATATGTGAAGTTTTATCCACTACCGACATGCTACGTGGTCGATGAGCTTCACTTGAACCAAATCCTAAAGTGTTGTGACACTAGCTACGCAACCTACGGAATTGGGAAGAACCAAGGTTGAAAGCCTAGTGGTTACGCGGATTAGCCTGCTTCTGTAAGTAAGGCGTCCGACTGCCAACCCTACGGCTGACAACTTCGCAAGGCAACAGCCTAAGGATCGCACGGATGCGGCTGCTGCAAATAAGTAAGGCGTCCGGCTGTCGATCCCGCAGCTAACAACTTTGCGGCAACTTGCGCCAAGTCCTAAAGTGTTGTGACAATTGCTGCGCAACCTACGGAATTGGAGAAAGCCAAGGCTAATGGCCTAGTGGTTACGCGGATCCGCCGGCTTCTGTAAGTAAGGCGCCCGGTAGCCAACCCTACGGTTAGCAACTTTGCAAGGAAAAGTTCTACACCAACACCTACGACCACGTAGGCTACGCGGCCTGTCTGCTTATGAAAAATGGCGCGCCTGCTACTTGCCTATAGAGTCTAAAGGTTAAGGTATGAGCGAAATGAGCAAAGACGGAGAAAAGGAAAGGAGGCAAGTTTATTATATTTTCTAGCAAAATTGATAAACAACTGACAAAGACTGGAGGAGTCCAAGCACAGCAAAAGCAACAAGGAAAAATAAATCCTAAAGGCTACCTAGAAGACTACTCTTCAGCAGCCTGGCCACCCGACGACTGCTCCGTTGTCACACCTTCGGCAGCCCTAGCAGTGGTACCATTCGGCGCTTCACTCCCGGCTGCCCCGCCGTGGGCACTCCCATCCCCAACTATTTCACTGATGGAAGACTCGAAAGTAAAGGCGAGGAAATCTTCTGGAGAAATAAAGAAGGTCTGGTCTTAAGAGCACGCAGATCTTATTAGCCTCCCCAGAAGCAGGCTTAGTGGAACTCTCGCAGCTGCCCACGTCAGCAGTCTCTTCCATCCCAGCAGATTTCGGCATTGGGGGCACATCTAGCAGCCTCATTTCTCTTCCCATTGGAAGAATTCGTGCCAATCACAGACCTCTCGGCAGCAGGCGGACCCTCACAAGCAGTGGATAAAGTCTTCAATTTTGCCTAACCGGCATCTCTTGAGCAGCCTACCTTTCTCCCGACAAAGAAGACTAGGCAGCTAACACCATTCATGGTACCCCGCAGAGAAGCTCAACCCAACATTCTAGCAGGCATGAGGCCTACACGCCCAACACTCCAGCCGCCCATGAAGCCCGCAACCTTCTCATTTCTCTCGATCGCCAGCTTGGCCCGCGTCAGGTCCTAAAGGATGTAAGCCGCGCGACTACCCTAGCACTGCGCCACAGCGCCTCAGTTCGCGGTCCCAGCCGCTCAAGCTGCCCTGGGCTCTAGGTAAGCCGAGCTGCCCAAGCAGTGGTCCTTGCCACGACATCTCCTCGGCCCCTGCAGAGCCAACTTCTGGCCCCTGCCAGCCGACGTGCCGCACCACCTCAACGGCTGCCCCGTAATAGCACTATCCAAGAAAAAGGCAAGAAAAATTAAATTTTTCTTACATCAATGCGGCACGGAGAAGACGAAGAAATCAACGAAAGACGGTCCTTTTCACGGGCAAGATGTAGAAGATTGCTAGAGGAGGGGGAACAAATATCCTCTAGTTTTCTCTCTCTTGTAGGGTAGGATAAATTGCTCTCCAAAGTTGATTTAATAACCCACTTAAGGTGGACTTAAATAGGCTTTGAGAGAAGTTTATTTCCCTTTCCTAGAAGGACCTAATTTCCAATTAAAGAGAGGATCAACATCAAGATAGGAAGCAATCCTATGGTTCATGAAGCAAGAAGATCTCTACACCTGCTGCCCTTTCCTACGAGCAGCCCAACAGGTGTGGGGGCATTTGTGGAGCCAAAAATAATCACAAGGCGACAAGTGGACTTTCGGATTAAGAAGACAAGAATGCCCTTGAGGGGTATCAGAAATCCTACGCGCGAGCAGCCGGCAATTATCGTCGGTCAAGTCAAAAGCGCCCATAAAAGGTAAACAAATCCGAATTATTTCATCCATCCACATTTAAGGCAATTATCTCATAAATCTACCCATTATCCCACATAAATGGAGATAATTGGCAAATTAATGGGGATATTTCCCATTAATTTGTCAATTAAATTAGCCTTAAAGACCAAAAAAATACCACAAAGGGCCGGCCCTCTCTCTCCAAAGAGTGGCCGGCCACTTCCCCTTTATTTCCCATATTTCCTTCCCTTTTTCCTCCTTTTTAAGCCAATTATTCAATTACTCCTTATTACCCCTTTTTCATAAATATAAATTATTTCCCTATTTGATTAATTAGCCAATAAATAGGCTAATTAAACCTAGATCTCACACCAAAAACCCTAGCTAGGCCGGCCACCCCCATCTCCTATAAATACAACCCCTATTTCTCACAAAAGGGGATTCCAATTCGGATCCTTTGGCAAAAACACTCTAAACACTTTTTCTCTCTAATTCTAACTTTGGCATCGGAGGTTCTTCGGCCAAAGCCCCCCCCCCCATTCATCGTGGGCGCGTGAGGCTTTTGGCCTTAACCTAAGGTGTTTATTATTTTGTAGGTGCAAAATCGTCCGAGACCGAAGAGGAGAAAATTTGCATCCACAAAAACCATCCCAATGTTCGGTAATCCCATCCCGAAAAATACCGAAATTTTCGGTATGGGATTGGTTTCCAAATCCCATTTGTTCGGTATTCCCGAAATCCCGAAAAATACCGATGTATTAGGTTTCCTATTGACTTTTGGGTTTCGGTTCTTGAAAGATGGGATTGGCTTTCCAACTCAAAAGCAGAGCCTTTTGGCTCCCACTAACAGAAGCCACAAAATAATATTAAAAAAAGAAAAAGAAAAGTAAGGGCACACAATTCAATTGCTTTTCGGTTCCCAACTTCCCACTTCCAAACTCAAAAGAAGGAGCCCTTTTTTTAATTTTTGGAAACTAAGAAGGAGCCCTTTGGCTCCCACGAACAGAAGGAGGAAAGAGCAGAGAGAGGAAGGAGCAAAGAGAGGATGGAGCATCACTATTCGACGTCTTCGTGTTGAGAAGCAGAGAGAGGAAGGAGCTACTACTGCCGAAAGCTCTCTCAAATCTTCGAAGTTCTCTCGTCTCTAGTATCGATCCATCTCCTTCTCTATCCTTTCTGAAGCTTTCTCTGAATTAGGGTTCGAATGAGGATTTACAAATTAGGGATTTACAATTTAGAGCTTTTGATTGTTTCGATTTGGTTTTGGATTTGGATTTCTTGATTAGTTTTCTGGGGATTTCTAGATTAATTTTATGTGGATTTGGTTGATTTGGATTTCTGGATTTCCATGGTTGATTTCTGCTTTTGCATGTTCGATTTCTTTTCTGCTTTGCATGCTCGATTTCTTTTCTGCTTTGCATGCTCGATCTGCAGGTTTGAATTGAATTTATCAGCTTCTTCCATTAACAAGAAGCCAAATTTCTGCCCTACTAAAATCCCGAAACCATACCGAAATCCCGAATTTATTTCGGGAATTCCAAAATTCGGTATTACCGAAATTTCAGTTTGGGATCGGGATTCAGATTTTCATCCCAAAAAGGATCGGTTTGGGATTCGGGATCCCATTTTCGGGACGGGATCCCATACCGAACCAGCCCTAGTTGTGTAGCAAATAAACAGTGCACGACCCAAAATTTAAAAGTGCTTTATGACATGGCAATTGTGGGCGGCAAAAACCTCTTTCACACTAAAGGAAAATTACTTAGTCGAGTTTCACAGACAATAAGTACTTTCCAGTGGCAATTTCTTAGTATCAAGGGGATATAAAAGCTCAAGTATCCAAGTGAAAACTCATCATCTAATAGCACTCAAATCAGCCACTTGGATTAGAGGGAATGAACTGAAAAGGCTTACTCTGGAAGAAAGAGGTGGTTCTTCAAAATGTAGCAAAAGGAAGAAGAAAATGACACTCAATATACAAAAAGACTTCAAAGCTCTGTAAGCCTACTTTTTACAAGTTCCTTTCGTAGTTCAAACACTCTTTATATTTATAACTCTACTACTTTCTTTGTAGTATCGATTTCCTGTATTGAAATTCCTTTCTCGAACACATCATGTACTTTCAAGAACCTGCCCGACGGGGGAGTAGTCTTGCCCGAATACATGTATTTATTGTATATCTTTAATTCATTTACCATTCATGCAAGTTATTATTCTGTTGATTAAAAATCTAACATGCCTTTATTTTTAATTGCTTTAAATGTTTTATTTTTCAAGCTAATTTGTCTTGTTTCCTATCTTTACATTTAGGGTAAATTACAAAAAACTACCTTAACTATTGGGTCATTAACAGTTTCATACCTCGTCTTTAAAAAGTTTCAATGTTATACCTTATCTTCGAATTTGTTGCAATGTCATACCTTCCGTCAGTTGTCTGTCAATTATTTTGTTAAATGCTGACGTGGCATGTGATGTGGCACATTTTATAATAAAAAAATTATTAAAAACTTAAAAAAATATTAAAAATATTAATTAAATATTTAAAAATTTAATAAATTTTTTTTTTCTTCTTCTTTCTTTATTTTTTCTTCTTCTTCTCTCTCCTCCTCCTCCTCCTTCTTCTTCTTCTGGGCAGGATAGGGGGAGAAGGGCCGAAACTTTTTTTTTTTTTTTCCTTCTCTCTTCTCCTCCTACTTCTTCTCGGCAGGTTAGGGGGGGCCGAATTTTTTTTTTTTTCTCCTCTCTCTTTCTGCTGCTGCTTCTTCTTCTTGGCAGGATTTTGGGGGGGGGGGGGGGGGGGGGGGGGGAAGGGCCGAAATATTTTTTTATTTTTTTTCCTTCTCTTTTCTCCTTCTGCTTCTTCTTCTTCTCGGCAGGTTGGGGGGGCCGAAACTTTTTTTTCTTTTTTCCTTCTCTTCTCCTCCTGCTTCTTCTTCTTCTCGGTAGGTTGGGGGGGCTGAAATTTTTTTTTTTTTTTTCTCCTCTCTCCTCCTCCTGCTGCTTCTTCTTCTTCTTGGCAGGATTTGGGGGGGGGAAGGGCCGAAACTTTTTTTTTCTTCCTTCTCTCTTCTTCTTCTTCTTCTCGACAAGTTAGGGGGGGCGAAACTTTGTTTTTTTTTTCTCCTCTCTGCTCCTCCTGCTTCTTCTTCTTCTCGGCAGGTTTGGGGGGAGGGCCGAAATTTTTTTTTTTTTTTTCTTCTCTCTCTTTCTTTCTTCTTATTCTTCATCTTCTCAGCATGTTTGGGGGGAGGGCCGAAATTGGCTTTTTTTTCTTTCTTTCTCTCTCTTTCCTTCTTCTTCTTCTTCTCAGTAGGTTTAGGGGGGAGGGCCGAAACTGGGTTTTTTTTTTTTTTTTTTTTTTTTTTAGCTCTCTCTCTCTTCGTCTTCTTCTTCTTCTTCTGGGTTGGGGGATGGGTTTTGGAGGGGGGTGGGGGGGGGGGGTGGTCTTCTTCTTCTTCTTCTCTGGTTTTTTTTTCCCTCCTCCTTCCTTCTTTCTGGGTTGCAGAGGGTTGGGTTTTTTCCGCGGGGGGGAGGGGGGGAGAGGGGACGGACGAACTGGTTTTTTTTTTCTTCTTCCTCTTCCTCCTTCTTCTTTCTGGGTTTGCAGGGGATTGGGATGGGGGGGGTGGGACGGACGAAGAAGAAGAAGAAGAAGAAGCAGGAGGAGGAGAGAGAAGAAGAGAAAAAAAAATTAAATTTTTTAAATTTTTAATTAATATTTTTAATTTTTTTTTTAAGTTTTTAATAATATTTTATTATTTTTTTAATATAAAATGTGTCACGTCAGCATTTAACAAAATAATTGACAGATAACTGACGAAAGGTATGACATTGTAACAAATTCGAAGATAAGGTATAACATTGAAACTTTTTAAAGACGAGGTATGAAACTGTTAATGACCCAATAGTTGAGGTAGTTTTTTGTAATTTACCCTTACATGTACATGAGAATTGCAAACTGACTTGAATACAGTTTGATCAATTTATGGTTCTCCCTTGGTATCAACATAAAGAAATTATAAAGTCCTTGTCACCAAGTCATAAAAAAGAAAACATAGATTTAACCCCCTTATGGCACAATCCTTTTGATAATGAAGTTGAATTACTTATGGAGTAAGCAAGCAACAAACAACCAATCAATCAATCTGTTGGTATAGGCCAACAGTGGCACGCCTAAAAATCACTAACTCATTTAAGATAGCCTGAAGGCCTACTCAAGGCTCATCAAAGGCAACCTTAAACTGACACAGAGTTTACCACAAATGAAGGGGTATGTCACCAACAAACCCAGCAGTAGCTGATTTAGTAAATTCATTCTTAGCAAGAAGGAACAGGTTAGTACATTCATATCCCACCACTACATTAAGTTACCCTAATCCATGGTCTCTGAGTTGTCTGAGATTCATTGGAGAAATGATTCTTGTGTCTCCATCAAGCAATTTTTTGGCAAGTATAAGGTTGGCAGCTTCACTTGGATGGTAGGGATCCCAGAAAACATGCATCGACCGATCCTTGCAGAGACTGGATTGTGGACCACATGGAATTATACCTGCGTATTGGCCACCATTTCCACAGCATGCTACACTTGCTGTTGTAAATCCTGCATATATATCAATAATATTAGAGAAAATTTGAACATTTACAGAAATTCTAACGGAGTTATTCAAAATGGCTATTGTTTCGCATTGTGACAAATTCAGAAACCAAGACTCACTGAGTCTAATATAATAGGTTTAAAATTTAGTTTTGATTTTCTTCTCGGAATCCATACGATTGTTGTATAACTCTAGGTATCGAACTCATCATCTATACGAGTAAACGTTGAGACTAGCTCAATAAACATGTTAGGTTTATTTGGGCTTACCATATTTGTCATAATTTGTAATGACGTCCATCACTACATCATACACGTTTGCATAAACAAATGTTGATCCTGGAAGGTTCTCATTCAGTTCAGCAAGCAAGCCCTTCAACCGCCCATTGTACTGAAGAGCTAGCTTATTTGGCAAATCCACACACTGGTCTGGAGTCAGTTGATTTAAGGTCATTTGGTAAGGTATGCATCCAATAGGTCCAACATTTCCAATCACAAATTTACGAGCATCCAATTGATAAAGTCTCTGCACAAATCAATTAGTCAATAAACATAATTAAGAACACAATTAATCAAGAAAAGTGGTAGTGGATTAACTTAAATATGTATGTACAGATGTGGGTTAGGTAATAAAAGTGTGACCACCTGTTTATACCAAGGTCGAATATCCCTTACAATAAATTATAGTAGTTTAGAATATCATGTTAAAAAAATTAAAATAAAATAAAAACTTTTAACAAAATATACGTACAGTAAGTTGGACTCTGAAGTGAGAGATCAAATCATCAATAAAAGCATCTGGGCTCTGAGAAATTCTTGCTCCAATGTAGAGGACTGGTAGTAGATAATTGTTCAAAAAGTCATTGGACCCAATTGTGACTGAAAAAATGGATCTTTTCATAATGTACTCTTTTGCCTGTGATGGACCCAATACGTTGTCGATCTGCTTCCTTGTCTGGTTGAAAAAATCAACTTGGATATCCATTCCCACCCTATTAACCTGCAACATTTATGGTTTAATCCTCTGTGATTAGACAAAACATGTGTTATTTAAGTGCATAAATTAAACTAAAGCAAGGTTAATCCATAGAGGGTTGAGAGCTAGCTAATTACAAATATTCTTCCTGTTGCATTCATAATCCCTGCTGCTCCTGATGCATAATTCACCCCAACCAAAAGGGCTTTCCCTTTGGCATCCGGTGACAAATATGGGAGTGCATAGTTTGGTTGCCCCAATTCTTCTCCTGCGTAAACAAATAACACACCCCAAGTTAAAAACTATATTTCACGACGTTGATAAATGTCTCAAGTTTATATCGTTCTCTACAGTCGATAAAAAATAAAACTCCCAGGCAACATGTTATACACCCCTTTCTTTCATCTTACTCGTCATATATACTAACTATGCAATGTACAAGATAAAAAGAAATGAGTATACAACATGACATCTGTAAGTTTTTCCCGTACGCACGTTAGACCGGCTTATATTGGAGAAGAGGTTATGTTACCAACAAGGATACCCTTACCAACAATATCACCAATGGTTCTGCCATTGGTAAACCTTCCAGTTGGTTGTCCTCCAGACGCTTTGAAATCAATCCCGTTCGGAACCATATTGGCCTTCGACAACGAGGGCAAATAGTTGTTGTTTCCAGCATCAACCAGAGAATCACCAAAGATAAAAGAAGCTCCTAACCCTTGATTCTCAGCAGCATTTCCCAAATAACTCAGATTAGAAACGATTAAAAGAACAAACCCTACGTAGGCCACAGTGTAAGAATACTCCATGGCCATGCAGTTTTGAAGCTTCACAAAGTCGATGATATGAAAACTAAGTCCTAAAAAGTAACTATATATGCAGCAGCTTCTTGCTACGAGAGAAGCTAAAAGAAGCCATCGGGGAAAACTTGTAAGATTTATACTGTTCTAATTTTCCAGCTGCTGCTACATTTGGTGTGGCCTATTTGTAGAGGTAAAGTCCTGATAGTCTATGAACACGTATTTTGATGAGTTTAGTTGACCAACGTTGGTGGGATTTTCTCAACTGTTCAGGACTTTTTAGGTTGCTTCTGCAACCATGCAAACAATGACTCACTCACGTCATAGGGTCACAGATAGTAACAGGGGGAGTTTTTTGTTGGTTTTGTTAGAAGTTGATACAACTGCTATTTAATTTATCGATTTAATTATTGATTCGCATGCAGTGAGTCAATATCTCATACTGTAAAACCAGATTTGATTAGTTTTTTTTTTTTTTTATAAAAAATTATACTGGCATAACTCTTTACTTTGTCCTGAGAATGAAAATTGATAAGATTTAGTTTGTTCACTGGAAATTATTTTGGTCATTCCGTGAAAAATATGTTAATATCCTCATTAAATTGTCATATAAACGACCACGTGATTATCTTTTAAAAATTATTTTTGTCAAACTAACATCTTCACTTAACGAGGATTTTGCCTGATTTTTCACAGAATGACCAAAATGATATATTGTGGAAAAACACAGACTACTTCTATTGAACTTCATTGTCAAATATTGAAGTGAGAATTTATGCCAATTTCAGAAATTATTTTAACTAAAAACATGTTTTGATTAATATATTTAAAAGATTTTGAAAAGTCAAAACTTGAAAAATTTAGATCCAATCCTACCTATTGACCAAAAAAAGAACCCAAACCTACCTCTAGACCCACACACCTTCAGTCCTACGTAATTATATAGTTGTTCATGAGATAGTGTCCTGTCCAGTAAAATTTGGGCTTACTTTTGGTCAGAAAAATAACTATTAATCGAATTTCATTTTGAATTAAAGCACATATTTAATTAGTGGCACATTATTTTGTATGCTCAACATTATTCTTATTAAATTAGTCGTATTTTTCATTAATTAATAAAATTAAGGGACTATTGCTCAAATTTGATTAAAATTGATGAATAATTGCTACAATTTACACGAAAAAAATGATAATAGAAAAATATAAACACCATGCCGGGCGTGCCCCAAAAAGCCAATAAAGAAAAAACACACTGAAAAGGTGTGTCCTAAATTAGGAGTCCTAATCCTTAATCTCTCTCCCCTTGTTTGCTAAATAGGGGAAAATCCACAATTTGGGCTCCAAATTTGACCGTTGGAGCGAGGGATTCAAATTGCCCACTGCGACTCAGAGTCCAAAAAAGAGCGTTTAAATTCAAGTCACCCACAGTCCCACACCTGCAGAGACTCATCAGATTCCCAGAGACAGAGAGAGTTCACAATGCCAACTCTGGGAATGAAGACTGTTGCCCTAGAATCCTCAGCAAACCCTAACCCTCGAAGCAACAATGAGCACCCCCAAACCCCCAAGTCTCTGTACGAGCAATCCAGAGAAGATCGCATAAGAGAAAACCGCGAAAGAATGCAAAAGCTCGGCATCGTTGATATCTCTCTTCAGCTCAAATCTAACTTTCAATCGAATAGATCAACCAAGAGCTATTCCGGCCTGAAGTACGACGCAGTCTGGACCCACTTCCATTCGGTCACGAGGACCCACTCGTCGTTCGTCTAGGTAATCTTTCTCATGCCCTCTCTGTTAACTTCTTGGATTATGAAAATTTTCCCTTGGAAATTAGAATATTTAACCAAATGGGTCTCTGATTCTCGTGGATTTTTACTGTTTCTGGTTTGAGTAAATTGTAACTATGGTGCCTGAATTTTAACTCAATCGGAGCAATGGTCTCTCAACTAAAAATTCATTACCATTGGTTCCTCAACTCATCAAAACGTGCAACTATGATCCCTCAACTAAAAATCCATTAGTATTGGTCTCTCAACTTTAATTCAACTGGAGAAATGATCCCTTAATTTTAATCCAATTGTAGCAATGGTCCTTCCAACATAACTCGTTTTGACAAAAAATTTGACGTAGTTGACGAAAATGATCATAATTACACACTTTGATGAGTTGAGGAACGCTAATTATATAAATGGGTATTCCAACATAACTTATTTTGACAAAATTTTGACTAAATTGAAGAAAAAGATTATAGCTACACATTTTGATAAGTTGAGGGACCAATGGTAATGGATTTTTAGTTGAGGGACCATTGCTCCAATTTGATTAAAGTTGATGGACCATTGCTACAATTTACTCTTCTAGTTTTGAATATTTGATGGGTTCTCAAAATTTGAAAAATTACACACGTTTTTGCTTTAAAGATTGAATCGTTATTCGACCAGGTCTGTGATTGTTGTTAGTTTGAAGCTGTTTCTGAGTGTGAATGCTTTTTGGTACTTGATTTTGGAGAATGTGGATTGGGTTCTCAGTTACTTTTACTTCAATTTTGTTAGAGTTGATTTCTTTTGGTTTTTTCCATGATTTGGTTGTATGGGTTCAGATTGAAGAATTCGACACCAGTGAGCTACGCAGAGGTGCATGTGTCAAAGAAGGATGAGGCTTCGTACATGAAAGGTATTACGCTGGAGGAGGGTGACAGGAAGGAGATTTACACACAGGAGCATGAGACGCTGTTGGGCAACACTGATAAGACCTGGACTCTGTTTGTGGATGGTTATGGAAAAGATGGAAAGCGGATTTATGACCCGGTTAGAGGAAAGACTTGCCATCAATGCAGGTATACCTTTTTCTGCCAAAATGCAGCCTTATGTAAATATCGAATGCCGTGTTTTAGACTCGGAGAGAATGATGAGCTAGGATAAAATAAAAGGTTTGGGATATTTAAAAGATGATTAAGGGCTTGTTTGAAAGTGCTTTTAAATTGATTGAGAGCGCTTTTGATGAGTGTTGTTGGAACCAATCCTTAGTAAAAATGCAAGTGAAAAGCACTTCAAGTGCTTTTGGAACCCAAAAACATTTCACCAAAGGCGCTTTCAATCATTTTAAAAGCACTTCCAAATGAGCGCTAATTAGAGTCGTGGCCAAGGTAAGGAACATAACTGGTGTCAAGTCGTATGAACGTGGAATATTATAGTGACAAAGTACTAATGAAATATCCACCCTCCATGTCCATAATTTCAGTATTATTTTCTTGCTATATGATGTGTCTCGATAAGCGTTGTAGTATATGTCTTTCTGGACTAGTGCACTGGCTTAATATATTTGCAAGATTGAAATTCTGTTTTACAGGCAGAAAACTCTGGGCCATCATACTCAATGCAACCAATGCAACAGGCTCCAAGGGCAGTTTTGTGGCGATTGTCTGTACATGCGGTAAACTATATACTCTTGAAAGTTTCTTCTCTCATCTACTATCAATTTAGTCCCATTGGTTTGTAAACATTAGGCAGATTGTTGTAACGTTGCAAAGCGGTTAATAACCGTAGACTCCTAGAATGCTCCTCTTGGGCATTTGCTTTGATTGTCAAACTTTACAACCTGCTTTTTTTACTACTGGGTTCCCACTAATGTTGTCTGTCCCTAATTTGAAGTTGACACATAGACTCCATTTTTATTTCTTTTATGTGAATTGCAACATGCTGAACTCAGTGATGCTTGTCTTACAAACCTTATATCAATTTCCTTGCATTTTATGGGAATGAAACAAGCTGGGTGGAGCTTATAGGCTGCAGTGGCATGATGGAATTATAGCAAGTTTTTTTTTTTTTTTTTTTTTTTTGTCAACTATACATAGAGAAGTTCCTTTAGAATACCATGACTGCAGACTGTCAAATTCCAATGAAATTCAACTTTAAATGATATATAGTATTAATTATTAATGTATTGCATGGACATTCCCACGGAAGCCCCAAAAGGAAAGGAAAAAAGTGGGTGGCTAACAAAATTTTCATCGGTTGGACTTCACACATCTCGTAGGTTTTGCCTCAGATATGTTCTACACAGTTGGCTTGTATGAATCATCCTTTTGTGCTTCACAAGGGGGCTACCTAACCTCTTTTTGTAATGGTTGACTCATGCTTTCTTAAATGTGTTAATCCAATGTTTATACTTATTTATCTTCTTGGAGCAGATATGGGGAGCATGTAATTGAAGCCAATCAGAATCCAGATTGGATTTGCCCTGTCTGCCGCGGAATTTGCAACTGTAGTTTCTGTCGGACAAAAAAAGGATGGCCTCCTACTGGCATCCTCTACAAGAAGGTTCATTTCAAAACCATGCCACGTATTTTTTATTTTCTCTTTTGTCCCTGGGCAAGGGGGCTAACATTAATTTTGTCTACTTTCCAGATATCACAACTAGGTTTCAAATCAGTTGCACACTATCTCATTCACACCCAACAAGGACAGACAAATTCAGGAGAAAATTTGGAAACCACCAATCAAGTTTCTGCAAAGAGGTCATTGCAATTCCCAGATGTAGATGCATCATGTGAAGAAATTGTCAAGGACGACAATGATATTGGAGCGATAAAACTTCTAACTTGGCAAGAAAGAGATGACGAGTTTAAGAGTGAGAAGGAGAATGATATTGAGAAGAGCACAAATCTAGATATTAACAACCAAACTTCTGCAAAGAGGGCATTGTCCTTTTCAGATATGGTACAACAGCCTGAAAGTTTTGGATCAGCTGAGGTTGACCACAAGGTTGGTGACCGCCTTGGATTGTCAAAGCTTCAATCTGAGACTGAGAGCAGCAGAGATGATCGTCAAGGTGAGAAAGAGAATACAATGCCTTTGATGGATATGAAACTTGGTAATAGCAATAATGCATTGGAAACTAGCTCAAAATCTGAAACGAAGCCTGCTCTGGATATTGAACCGAGAACTGATAGTATTGGTGGAAGACTAAGGCAGAGACGCAGGAAAAGAAACGAGCTTAAGGATGATAACTTACAAGAGGAAAAAGTGGAAATTCCATATAGCAGTCCTGCATTGGGCACAGGTTCAAAGCTCAAGAAGAAGCGTGTTCTTGCTGAACCAAGTCCAGACAGCATTGGTGGAAGATTGAGGCAGAGGGTCAAGGGCAACACCTAAGGCAGCATCCATGATGTTGAAAAGTAGCAAATAGGACATTTTGTTGATGCAAACACTCTTGGTGTCAATCTAGGTAACTTAGAGAGTATTGCAGCAGGACTCCAATCCGTATGATTTCTTTCAGCAAGGATTGAATCGGGTCATTTGGTTAGTGTGACAGAATTGCGTATGTTGCAAGAAACCATGTTTTTCTGTATGTTATTGACAGTGGTTTCCAACCTTTTGAATTCAGTCAAAGTCCTATTTTGTTATGAACCAGTAAATTGTAGGTCATTACATTTCAGACGTGTTAATTTAATGACCTGCATTCACCACATATTGGTAATTGTTAATTTGCTTCCCTTATTTGTCGAATTACATGGTAATTATACACTGATGTTGGATTTTCTGCTAATTAAAATAGTAAACTCTGCCAGGCTCGTAAAAAGCCCGTTTTTTGTTAATCATGGGCCATTCCTTTGAGATACTAGATGTATAATAGAACTGGCCCCTCATTGCCAATCCATTATTAGAAAGGTGATCTCATTTACACTGGAGATATTCTACAGTGCAACCGCGGGATATACTTCTGATTACACTTAAAATCTTGCCTTTCTGCTAGCTTTTGGGCCCTCTGCCTCTAGTGAAGTTAGGCACAATAGGTTCTAAGTAGACCATTGAGTTGACGAGCTTTGCTGGCTTTAGAAAGCACTTTGATGCAATAAAAGCTCAAAAGAAAAAAGCCAATTGCTTATGAAGGAGAAAAGTGGAATGTAGATGTGATTATCAACTTCATTGGATACTCAGCCAACTTTAGGCAGAATTTATCTTACCACATCATAGATACCTAACTCCACGTGATTGGTTGGAGTATGAATTTCCATTTGGGAGGTATTAGTAACATTTCAACAATGTCATCTTGCTTTCCAAATACGTACAAATATAAAGGATTGAAAAAACACTTGGTATGGTGCATAATTACTTTTTTGGAGTGCAAAATGATCATTCTGATTTCCTTAATACAAACCCTGAAATGAATTTTCGAAATTCAAGTATATAGAGCGCTAAACCAAAGTTCTAACTAGTCACTGGTTGGTTTAGAGCAGTGTATTCGACACTTTGCACCTTAGTTTGAATCTCCTCTAATATACATTAAACAAATTTAGAATATCATCTTATACAAGAGAGAGCGCACAACAAGGTTTTAGTGCATAAGTACAAAGAACATTGAAGCAAGACTTGAAGAGAATCCAATATCTAGAAAAAGGGAAGAGGGGTTGAAAATGTCATACGTAATATATATGCAAAAGCATTCATATGAAGAAAAGAAAAGGAGATCACCCTTTTTACTCATTACTTGCAAGTAATGATCCCACTTTTGGCAAAGTTGGGTGTTCTTGTGCTTTGAGGCACATCATTTTGCATTTTACTTAGTTGGCCATTATGTAAAGCAATTTAACCCTTTTCTTCTTTTCGTAAGCATGCAAGAAAAAACATTGAGGCTTCGATATTCGAGCAAATGGTAGGTAGCTTTTTTGATGACTATCAATGTTAATGAGAAACAGTTTAATGAATTAAATTATCGTAAAAATTGATTGTCTTCCAAGTGTTGTTAATATAAAATTCAATAATAGTCAAACTTAATAATTAAAATCTAGTAATATTTTTCTTCAAAAATTTAATGACTTATATGCAACGTCAAAACCTTATATTATAGAAACTCTTATTTATCGTTTACTATGTTCATGATCATGTCCAAGTCTTGGACCATTTGATGTAGTCCTCCCTCGTGATTTGACAAGGCATTTTAGGTTATTCAAAAAGCTTGTTGGTCAACCATGCATTATGAATATGATCGTATTCTTAGGCTGGCTTCAATGTGACAATTGATGTTCCAAATTGTCATATAAAATGTGATTAAAACCCTCAAATTCCAACCATGTCAAAGAATTTGCTTTGATTTGAAGCCTAAGTAACGTGTCCATTTTATATTTTGTAACTTTTTAGGTCAAATTTAAAATTTTGGAATATAGTGAAAAGGGAGACTTTTAATTTGTATAGTTTTGGTGGGAATTATTATTGCCTGTTACACTCACGATGGTGTATATAATTGTCCTTGTGTATGAATGGCATATGCTTTGGATTGATTTGATCAATTAGAATTTAGTTAAGTATTTTTATATGGTTAATTAGTTTTTTTTTTTATCCGAATTATACATGGTTGACTCTATTTTCTAATTCCTTTTAGACAAAACTATGCACATATGGTGATCGTGTTGATAAAAACTCAATATCTAAAAACAATATAAAAAATCCTCAATATCTCATACGGATAACTTTTGATTGTAGCTTGAAAGTGTGTGACTATTTTACATGTTTTAACAACTTTTGATTGTAGCTTTAAAAGTATCGGGTGTTTCTTTATGAGTACCTAGGGAGACAAGTTATGTTGTAAATTATTTTACATGTTTTAATAAGAATGGACTACAACCTGATGTGTTCTATTGTTAGGATATGTTATCATAAAATTATTCAAATGTTACTTTTTATTTATCGAAAGAAATTTCATTAAAATCAAAACATATATATGTGGCCGACATGTTAAACATGCCTCTTAGAATTCAAGAGACTATATATGTCAAAATAACATCACAAACCTATAATTATAAACACATAAAAACACAATATGATTCTTCAATCATGGTGATCCTTAATTCTAAACCCTAAACCTAGTCATGAGGACTAAACATTGCAAGTCCGATAACTATCATAGAGGCTCCACGAGGAAAATACCGCACCAACGTCTGATGATCTTCCAATTTTTAGCAAAGAAGCACTGCTGTTAGTCTCCTCCAATAAATATCGAGTTATATTTTTATAGTCCTTTATCAAGAACATAAGCCACATGCACCGTTACCTCAAATATGAACAACAATCATCACCCTGAAATATTGTACAAACCATGACCACAAACACGAAAGCTTTAAGCTGTCCTCGGGAGATGATCATGCAATACGTTTTGATTATTTCCATCCATCATAAGTTTGTTTCAAGCTTAAAGCTTGTACTTAATCACTTTTAACGTCCAAGCTACACCTGCCTAAACACACTACAAGTTGAAATGTATAACATATCTTTTTCTTTTTGACTTTTTGGCTTTTTTCTTAACTTTAGTCTGTAGTCAATATAATCAGTCCAAAGTCGAAAAAGTAAAACTAGAATATAGCAAAATTGGGTCTTGTGTAGTGAGGCAGGTTCTAGGGCTGTGTGCACCACGTCCAAATCTCTCTGCTATTGAGGAGAGGGGAATCCAAAGGAGCTGTATGCTTATCAATTGTCTCGTTTCATTTGTATGTGTGCTTTCAGCTTTTGCTAGTAAACTAGGATGCTCTGTATTTCTGCCTAAAACTTGCATGATGTTGATGCATCATCAACATTATCATCTAACTGTTAACATCTCAGGGTTAATGTCACACACTACTAATTAGATGTGGAATTATTTAATATGAATTTTAATTTATTTTGTGAAGTTTTCGATGTATGATTCTATTCTTTAACACTAAACATCTCCTACATTGACCACAACAACTTACGCACGTCTAGTTTTCATACCTAGGAAATTGATTGTCTTGAGTTTAAATTTTACATTGTTTTTTGTAGTAGTTAGAGGTTAATAACTGTGAGAATCAAATTTATGTGAGTTTGATTCTAATTTAAGAGAATCAGAGTCAAAATTTTCGACTGCTTTGAAACTCCTTGAGCTTTTTCTTCTATTTATATTATACATTTTTTTTTCTCTCAACAACAATGCCAATAGTATTAATAATGCACAACAACATTATAAATGCATGAGAAACATGTAGATGATTATTAATTCTGAAATGACCCCATTAAGGAGACTCTCTTAAAGTAATACATTCTATGGTTTTTTGTATAATAGTTAAAATATAAAAATTAACACGGAAATTATGTCAAAAAAATAAAATAGCGAAAAGTTCATAGAAAATCTCACTTTTAAGAGAAGTTTCTTAAATATCTCATGTTTTTGCTTTCTTCTACTAGATCAAACCGATCGTGATAAAAAAAAATAAAAAATAAAAACTACTGCATTAAACTTCTATTGGTAACCATTGACAAAAAAGAGAAAAAAACTGCTATTAATACAATTACCAAGGAAATGTTGTGTCGTGCATTCATATCTTGAAGACAGTTTTACTACTTCATCGGTATCCTACATCTTGGAAACGTTCATCGTAAATTAAAACAAAAAAAAACACTCCTTCAAAAGGCATCCATTAATTTTCAACAAACATTCTTCTTTTCAACTTTCATGGGGTACATATTGTGTGTAATGGATAATTTTTTAGGGTCTCAAAACACGGTTCGGTACATCAAGTGTCATAATATAAGCGGTTGAAATTTTTTTTTTAAGTATCCAACCACGTGTATTGTGACACTTGATGTACCGAACCAAATTTGCAGCACAAATTAAAATCACTCTTAAGTGATGAAATACCTGACTATTTGCCTAAAAGAAATCATTCATTTTCACAAATAAAATACCGTTTGATTAAGTTAACATGCGTATAAAGTTTTCTTTTGTGTTTTTATACGTACGTAAAATTGTGATTAACTATTATGAAAGAATGACTCATTATCCATAAGAATGCAAGCCGTGTTCTCATATCTACATCAAAGTTAGTTGTTGGCATATTTATATTTTGAATATTCATTCATAAAAATATAAAGGACCTGCATAATATATAAAGTTTGAGGCTTGCCACTTTCAAACCTCTAGAAGATATGGCTGCAGTACAATAATATTAATATACAACACAAGAAATATCTTATGAGATATGAATATCAAGAAATGAAGATTTTCCAAGCAAATGATACTAATATTATCAAGAATATCATTTCTAGAATGTGCATTGAGTTTAAACCCAATAAATTAAAAAAAAATAAAAGTCTTTTACGCATTCATGATGGATATACAAGGATAAAATATATGTTGAAATTAAATAAAAAAAATCATATACACACACTTATACCTTAATCAAATTGCAAAGCAACAAATTAAGGGTTTTCATTGGTTTTTTACATTTTAAAAAAAAAGAGGGGATGCTATTCACATACCCTTTTGTATTTTTCACACATCTCTCTTAATTTTTGGCTGTCAAATTAAATAATTTTAAAAGATCAATGGACAAAAATTAATAAGATTTTGTGAAAGATAAAAATGAGTGTGCAAATAGCATTACCCGAAAAAAAATAGTGTTGAATCACCAATTGTGGAGACATCAAAACAAATCAAGTTTTTATTTGTTAATCAAGTGGGGTTAACATTCAAGAAGACACTAAACAAAGGAAACCAAAGCCAAATCTTTATTTGTCTAATTGATATAAGAGTTGACTAATCAAGACGTTTAGATGTCATTTTATGGTGTTGGACAAATAATAATAGGCCTAATTGTTTAACTTATGTTTTACTATTTTTTTTTTCATGAGGGAATATGCTTATTTAACTAACTGAAAAAGATAGCAAGTGGACAATTTGGAGAAGAGATCCTATATGTTCAGATAAGTTTCACAAATAACTAATAGTAATGCAAAACCTTATAAAATAAAACACAATTAGCAAATCAAGCAGGTGCAAATTATTCCATCAAGGCCATCGGATCAAGTGATCCGGACTTTTGAAATTTCATCAAGCGGCCCACCTGTTCTGATCCTTTAAAAGCTATAATAATTTTAGGCCGTTTGATGAAATTTCAAAGACCCCGATTACTTGAACCGGTGACCTGGATGGAAGAGATCCTCTCCAGATCTCTTCTCGACAATTTGCACCTGCTTGATTTGCTAATTGTATTTTATTTAATAAGATTTTGCATTGCTATTTGTTATTTGGGAAACTTATCTGAACATATAGCTTGAACACAGCAATTTTTACATCATAGAAATATTTCTATCAAAGTGGGAGAAGAATCTTGTGGTAATCAAGAATACCATCAGAGATTTTATATGATAATTTTGGGAATGCTTAACAAACATGTAAGTTTTATTTTGTTTTTGGATAGATTGATAAGATAAGAGACCAATACGTTCCCCTTCTCTTCCCTTCCTTCCTATTTGAACGATCACGGTTAAACCATGTCAACATCTTATATTAATTTTATATAGAAAGATAAAGACAAAATAGAGAATGTGAGAGGAGATGAGGGAAGGGAATGGAAAGAGGAGGGGAGATAATCATTGTCGCAAGTCAAATGCTCCAATCCTAAATACTAAACAAGTGTTACTTTCCCACATTCTAAATAGCCTAATATAAAATCATGAGATTTTATTTATTTATTATTTTTTTATAACAAACGATATTATTTATATTAAGGGATTGAGAGAGTAGGCTAAGTCTCACAATGAGCTAACAATAATATGATTCAAATTCGACTTTGGCGAGAATCGAACCCAAAACCTTTCACTTACAAATTAAGAGAAATACTCATATACCGTAGTACTAAGTGACAAAATAATATAGATTTAAACATGAACGTTATGAGGCAAGGGAAACACACTATTTTTGTTAACTCGTTTAACCAACATTTTCTCAAGATTAGTGTTTAAGAAGACCAAATAGTGAAAAAAAAAACACTGATTTGCAATTGAAATACACTATTTTATAATATTATCATAAAAATTAGCATTAAACTGTGATGTGAAATGATATAGAGTCTATGAAGAGTCTCATCTTAAGAGACTCTCCTTAGCATTTTTCAAATGAATTAAGAATAGTGCTGTTCATACACTTATTTTTACCTTTCACATACTTTTATTATTTTTTTGTTCATTGATCTTTTTAAATTTATTTAATTTAACAGTCGAAAATTGAAAGAGATGTTATAAATAAAAAATGAACGCGTGGATTCTGGATAGCACTTATGCGAATTAGGCAGCAGCCTCCTGCCTAGTTGGACATAAATCAGCTGTTGTACAAAGCCAAAACCAACAGATTATATGACTTTTAAAGCGCGACTGTGGAAGGGCTGATAGTGCCTTCCGTGGGTCCCACCACCTGATTATTGTTGATCGATTAAAAATTCGGAAAAGAAAAACAAAATTAAATAAAAATAAATGAATAAATAAACACCATTATACGTTTTGGTTTTGTGAAAGTCAATGTTCTTTCTCTCTGTTCGTATTAGGAGGTAGGAGGAGCTATTGGTGTGGTAGTTTGTAGATTGAGTCAAGGTTAGAGAGAGAGAGAGAGGAGAGAGGAGAGAGAGAGCTTGCAATTAATTGTGGTGCATTGAAAGGCTTTGATTCTTGAAAGAAATTTCCAACATTTGTGCATTTGGGAATTTCTTCTCTTTTGCAAAAGGTTGGTTCCTTTGGAATTTTGGAGATCTGGGTTTTTAGGGTTTGACCCCCTTTCCTTTAATTTTCACTCCTTGGGGTCGTTTAATTTTCTTCTTTTTTTTCCCAGAATAATCCACTTTGTTGACGTTTTGTGGAAATTGGGTTTCTTTTAAATGCTCTTTTGGGTGGGTTTGACCTGGAAAATTGTTCGAATGCTTCACTGAGTCACCGGCTTTTTTCAGCAGCGGCTTTTGGCTTTCAAGTAAATTCGCTTCCTTTCTTCCTCTAATTTTGCGTTTGGAACCAAAAGCCGCGTCCTTTTGAAAATCCAATTGGAATCCAGAGGTGGGTTTTCTTTGATCTAGCCAAAGATCTTCTCTTTCTTGCCTGGGAGGAGCTAGGGTTTGATGGGCTGAATCCAAAACCCTAGCGTTTCTGCTGCTCAGAGCCAATTTTCCCTTCTGGGTTTTTTGATTCAGATTGAATTCAGTTAGCTTTCATGCATTTTTCACTATGGAAGCCCTTATATCAATGTGCTGCTCTGCTCATGGACAAGAAGAGCAGCGGCAGCAAAAGGAAAGATGGGTCATCAGATTCAAATCTTGACATCAGGAAAACGACTTCAATTCTCCGAAAACTTCAGGAGAACAAGCTTAGGGAAGCTCTTGAGGAAGCATCGGAGGATGGGTCACTCCTTAAATCCCAGGACATGGAGTCTGAGCCCCTTGGCAACCAAGAGGAGGGCCTTGGCCGGTCCAGATCCCTTGCTAGGCTCCACGCCCAGCGCGAATTCCTCCGTGCCACTGCACTCGCGGCTGAGCGCATTTTCGAGTCAGAAGACACCATCCCTGAGCTCCATGAAGCTCTATCGAAGTTCCTCACTATGTACCCGAAGTACCAGTCTTCGGAGAAGATCGATCAGCTGAGGCTTGAGGAGTACTCACATTTGTCTCCAAAGGTATGCCTTGATTACTGTGGTTTCGGGCTTTTTTCGTATCTTCAGACAGTGCACTACTGGGAGTCTTCTACATTTAGTTTGTCTGAGATAACTGCAAATTTGAATAATCATGCGCTTTATGGCGGTGCTGAGAAAGGCACTGTGGAACATGATATAAAGACTAGGATTATGGATTATTTGAACATTCCTGAGAATGAGTATGGTCTTGTGTTTACTGTGAGTAGAGGTTCTGCATTTAAATTGTTGGCCGAATCATACCCTTTCCAAATGAACAAAAAATTGTTGACTATGTTTGATTACGAGAGCCAGTCTGTGAATTGGATGGTTCAGAGTGCCAGAGAGAAAGGTGCAAAGGTTTACAGTGCCTGGTTTAAGTGGCCAACCCTCAAACTGTGCTCAACTGATTTGAGAAAGCAAATTACGCACAAAAAGAAGAAGAAAAAGGATGCTGCGACTGGTCTCTTTGTTTTTCCAGTTCAGTCTAGAGTGACAGGGGCCAAGTATTCTTACCAGTGGATGGCATTGGCACAACAGAACAATTGGCATGTCTTGCTTGATGCTGGGTCATTGGGTCCCAAGGACATGGATTCGCTTGGTTTATCCTTATTCAGGCCTGATTTCATCATCACATCGTTTTACAGGGTCTTTGGGTTTGATCCAACTGGATTTGGCTGCCTTCTGATCAAGAAATCAGTAATCGGATGCCTTCAAAATCAGTCGGGGTCAACTGGGTCTGGAATGGTGAAGATTACCCCCGAATACCCAATGTATCTTAGTGATTCTGTTGATGGTCTGGACAAGTTGGGTGGAATTCAAGATGATCATGTAGCTGAAAATGGTGAGAAACCCTCCGACTCTCGCCAGGGATCACAGATGCCTGCTTTCTCTGGAGCATACACGGCTGCTCAGGTGAGGGATGTATTTGAGACTGAGATGGATCAAGATAACAGCTCTGACAGGGATGGAACTAGCACCATATTTGAGGAAACGGAAAGCATCTCAGTAGGGGACATGATGAAGAGTCCTGTGTTCAGTGAAGACGAGTCGTCAGACAATTCAATTTGGATCGATTTGGGTCAGAGTCCACTGGGTTCTGACAAATCAGGCCAGATTCACAAACAGAAGATTTCCTCTCCTTTGCCTCCGTTTTGGCTTCTTGGGAGGAAGAACCATAAGCAACTTTCCCCAAAACCTACTTCTAATATACATGGCAATCCAATATATGATGACAAAGAGGTAAATTCAGGGTCACACGATGACTCCCATGTGCTATCATTTGACGCCGCTGTCTTATCAGTTTCAATGGATTTGGACCTGTGTCAAGGAAGTCCCTGAAGAACAATTTGCAGAAGCCAGCCCCACTTTACAAAATGGTAACATTGGTTCTGATCATCATAACGGGGAGATCCAGGAAGAAGGTGGAACCAGCAAACCTACTGGGTCGGCGTTGAACTCTGCTACAAATGGGTTTTGTCCCAAGAATTCAACTTCAATGTCTCAGCATTGTAGCCTAGAGAATGGATCAGCTACGGAAAGTTGCACTGAGGTAAGAGAGAGCGCCATAAGAAGAGAAACTGAAGGTGAATTTAGGTTGTTAGGAAGAAGGGAGGGGAGTAAATTTACTAATGGTCGATTATTTGGTTTGGAAGAGACTGAAGCACCAAGCAGGGGGAGACGGGTGTCCTTTAGTGTAGAAGATAACTGTAGAGATCATGGAAGCCATAGTCTTGAGACAGGAGATATATCGGCAGCTAGTCTGGACGACGAAGATTACACCAGTGATGGGGAATATGGTGATGGACAAGACTGGGACAGGAGGGAACCGGAGATCACATGCCGACATATTGATCATGTTAATATGTTGGGCCTCAATAAAACCACCTCCCGACTGCGATTTTTGATCAACTGGCTTGTGACCTCGTTACTGCAGTTAAGGTTACCTGGTTCAGATGGAGGCGGCAGAACAAATTTGGTTCACATCTATGGGCCAAAAATAAAATATGAAAGAGGTGCAGCTGTGGCTTTCAATGTGAGGGACCAAAACAGAGGGTTGATTAATCCTGAAGTTGTTCAGAAGCTGGCTGAAAAAGAAGGTATCGCTCTAGGCATTGGCTTCCTCAATCACATACGAATCATGGATTCCCCGAGACAGCATGGGGCTTCGAATCTTCAAGATACTACGCTGTGCAGGCCTATGGAAAATGGAAGAAAAGGTGGGTTTGTACGGGTTGAGGTTGTAACAGCTTCTTTGGGTTTTCTCACCAACTTTGAGGATGTTTACAAGCTATGGGCTTTTTTGGCCAAATTTCTAAATCCGGCCTTTGTAAGGGAGGGTGGGCTGTCTACTGTCGAAGAAGAATCTGAGACAAAATCTGAAGCATCTCACGATGAGATTGTTCCGAATTGAGAAACAAATTTCCTGTGTTTGATGTGTAAAATTGTTTGGTGGTCTCTCAAAACGTCTAAGCAGATGATTTCCAAGCCAAAGCGGGAATGGTTTTGTTCCTGTATGGGTGGATTCTGTTGCTCGTTTGCTCGGAAAACTCAACAATGCAGGCAGATGAATTTGTTGATTCATATTTGTTATTGCTCTGTATTTTCTTTCTTTCCTGTTTCACTTTTGGGGGTTCTTGTAGAGTTGGTTTAGAAGTTTGTATCATCTTCAGAAATGGTAATGCAAAAGCAGAGTTAGGATTGTAACTACTGCCATTAGTCCACTTTCTGCTCTTTCAGTATTTTATTGCTTGCAAGGAAATTCAGATTTTGCTCCTCATTTTTCTGGGTTTTTATCATGTCTCCCCAGAAGATGCATGATAAATTCTGGAAAGTGATTTTGCACTCGCATTTTGTCCCGCTGCACTTCTCTCTCTATTTCTAGCCGTTTGATTGAATAAATAAAAGAAAAACTAAGAGTTTGAAACGAGGGGATGCGTGCGGAGGAGAAAACTGGAGTGAAAGTTGCTACCCTAAAGTTTTCCCTTGATTAAATTTGAGAGAGGCCATGGGATGAGTATATTCTGGTGAAAAACAAAATTGAGATCTGTTATGGACGATGGGATCCTTCTGTCTCTATTTAAGGTGAAAATTCATTTGAAATTCAATGTCTATTATGTTTTTCAGCTTCTATTTTTCACCAAAACAGCTGTTTAGTTGAGCGACATTCTAATCTAAATCACGCGGGGATTCGAAATTAGGTAAGGAGGTCACATTGCCTTAGCTAACTTAATTATGCCAAAGTATGCATAAAACTTGTTATTTTTACCATATGACAACAGCATAATATGGATACACATTGAGCCATCGAATGTGAATCTTGTCAAACCGAAAAAAGTAGAAAGAAATTGAAGATTAAAGAATGGCAGATTTAAATGTATGGAATGGAGGTCTTTTTTTTTTTTGTTAGTAATAATCATCAGTAGGCCACACCCATTGAGTTTTGTTTCCCCTGGAATTACAGTGATTAAAGCATATATCATCAGACTTCTTTTTTAGCTTTTTGTGTGTTATATGGCTCTCTCACTTTAAATCATTTCCGACTGTATATTTTTACGTATCTATCTTTTTTGCCTCATGACAATGCATGCAACTGATTAAAAGACAGATTATCGCCTTTAGTTGAAGTTGGTAGGTTATTGTCACTGCATTGTAAGGCAAAAACACATCCCATATTATAAGGCAAATTTTTTTATTCTAACCAGAATAATACACAGAGAGAATGGTAGTTATGGGTTTGACTCCTAATTTTATCTATATTGATAGAAACCAAATTTGGAGGCTATTGGGGAACCTAATTTGTAGATAGAGGAAACCCATTGTAAGATCCCACATCGTTCAGGGGTGTGGATCATGTAAGTCTTATATGTATATTCTCATCTCTACCTAGCACGAGGCTTTTTGGGAGCTCACTGGCTTCGGGTTTCGTAGGAACTCCGAAGTTAAGCGAGAATGGGCTAGAGCATTCCTAGGATGGGTGACCCACTGGGAAGTTCTGCTAGTGTGAGTTCCTAGAAACAAAACCGTAGTGAGGGCGTAGTCGGGGCCCAAAGCGGACAATATCGTGCTACGATGGAGTTGAACCTGGGATGTGGTGGGGCCCAGGTCGGGATATGACAATTTGGTATTAGAGCCAATCCCTGGCCAGAAGTGTGCCGACGAGGACGTTGGGCCCCTAAGGGAGGTGGATTGTAAGATCCCACATCGTCCAGGGGTGTGGATCCTGTAAGCCTTATATGTATATTCTTATCTCTACCTAGCACGAGGCCTTTTGGGAGCTCATTGGCTTCGGATTCCATCGGAACTCCGAAGTTAAGCGAGTTCGAGCGAGAGCAATCCCATGATGAGTGACCCATTGGGAAGTTATTGTGTGAGTTCCCATAAACAAAACCGTGAGGGCGTGGCGTCGGGCCCCTAAGGGGGGTAGATTGTAAGATCCCACATCGCCTAGGGATGTGGATCCTGTAAGCCTTATATGTATATTCTCATCTCTACCTAGCACAAGGCCTTTTGGGAGCTCATCGGCTTCGGATTCCATCGGAACTTTGAAGTTAACCGAGTTCGCGCGAGAGCAATCCTATGATGGGTGACCCACTGGGAAGTTCTCGTGTGAGTTCCCAGAAACAAAACCGTGAGGGTGTGGCCGCAGCCCAAAGCGGACAATATCGTGCTACGGCGGAGTCGAGCCCGAAATGTGGTGGGGGCCCGGGCCGGGATGTGACACCTATTCTTGGTAGTTGGTGTGAAATGAAATTTAACATTTCAATTTTCATCACCCTAATTTTTTAGTATACTTCGGAATATTTTATATTTTGAGATTTTTAATTGTTACAATCTTGATCAAGAATATAATAATTAAGATTTAATAGTTAAAAATCTTGGAATATAAAATATTCTGAAGTGCCATAAACTTTTTGTTCATTTTTTTCATTTTGATGCTCATTAAAGAGCTGCTTGCATGTTTTCACATCCATTCAGCTGCCACAACCAAACTCCATATCCTATGGACCTATTCATATCAGTAAAAAACTAACAAAAGAACATTAAAGGAAGGATACTCGGACTAGAAACACGTTATAGAGTTATGCTATCCACATACTCTTTTTTACGTCTTACATACTTTTTTCTAAATTTTTGATCGTCGGATAAAAAATAAATTGAAAAAGATCAATGGACAAAAATCAACAAGAGTGTGAGAGGTAAAAGAAATGTAAGAAAAACACTATCCCATATTATAACATTGCGATGAGAAATATCATTTAAGTTAGAATTAGTCGATCTCTTTTGAATACTCCCTATATTTAATGAAAAAGTTAAAAAAAAAAAAAAGGGGCAAGATCAAACTCCATTTAACCAAAGCAGCCAAACAAAAAAGGCAGTTAAAAGTTCAAACCAAAAAAGATCCATGCTTTATTTATAAGCCTTCAAAACTGCAGCATGAAATAATTTTGGGCATTAATTGATGGCTCAAAGCAACCAAACTTCTACTTTTCATGTACAATTTGGTTGTGGATTTAAGGAATTTGGCAGAAAAGTAAAAAAACAATGTAATCTTTGAAGCCACACTCCTCTGCCACTGAAGATAGGAAGTGAAAACAATCTAAGTAAACAAATTCAATGACAATAAATGATTTCTCTTTTGATCTGAGAGATTCTTTCATGTTTCCGTTTTACCATGTGGCAGTCATTCATTGAACATTGTGATTATTTTATGAATACGTGACGAATAATTCTTTTATGTTTCTGTTTTACCATGTGACAATGTTAACAATCTTATCATCTGGATCTTCTTATTCTATCTTTTTAGTTTTTTTTGCAGTATAATGTTGCAGAATGATCTGAATCCTCCATCTTTCAAGCCACTCTCTGCAAAAAAAAAAAAATTAACCAAGTCCAATATAATCTCTTCAAAGGCCAAGAATCTGTTGATTGAAAAAAGTCATTTGAGATTGGAATGATAGATTGAGGAGTTACGAAAAATCCATTCAAGCTGCCAAGTTGTAGAGAATCAGCCTCAGCGAACTGATCATTTGACTTTTCACCATTCACGGCAAGAGGAAAGTGGCTCCAAAGGGTCCCACCGCCAACAGATTAAAAAACCAAAGCCTGACTGTTAATTTATCATGGATGGATTGATTGAAAATTGGAAAGCAAAAAAATGCATGTACGAAGCAGAAAGCACCATTTGGCATCGGGTTTGTGAAAGTCAATGCCCTTTTTCTCTCTGTTTGTCAGCCAGGGATTGGTATGGGAAGAAGATTGTAGAGAGAGAGAGAGAGAGAGAGAGAGAGAGAGAGAGAGAGAATTGCAGAGAGAGAGCGTATTGGGGGTTGCCAAATCAACACACCTATGTGTTTTGGATTTACAGAATCTGAGTAAATGAGAGCATTTGGTGAGGTGGTGGTAGTGGTGGTCTTGCTTTCCCATTAAATGTGCTGCTGCACTGACAGTTGACGTTTGGTGGGATTTTTGAGCTGGAAGAAGTACCCACCTTTCCTTTCAAATGGGGGGTTTCCCATCTCTGTAAAAGTTCCTTCCTTTCTGAAAATTCAACCCAAATCTCAATATATCAAGATTTGGGTTTTGTTAATCTCCCCTAAATCTCAATTCCCAAAAGAGGAATTAGGGATTCATGCATTTTTCACTGTGGAAGTCCTTCTCCCACTGCGTTGCTCTGTTCCTGGACAAGAAGAGCAGCAGCAGAAGAAAGAAAGATGGGTCGGATTCGAACTCCGACGCCAAGAAAAACTCGTCAATTCTCCGGAAGCTTCAAGAAAACAAGCTCAGGGAGGCTCTGGAGCAAGCTTCGGAAGATGGATTTCTCTTCAAATCTCAGGACATGGAGTCTGAGGCCATTGCCTACCAGGACGAGGGGATTGGACGGTCCAGATCGCTCGCTAGGCTCCATGCCCAGCGGGAGTTTCTTTGTTCCACAGCTCTTGCTGCTGACAGGATTTTCGAGTCTGAAAACGCCATCCCTGAGCTCCATGAAGCGTTCACAAAGTTCCTCACTATGTACCCGGATTACCAGTCTTCGGAGAAGATCGATCAGCTGAGGGTGGAGGAGTATGCACATTTGTCTCCAAAGGTATGCCTTGATTACTGCGGTTTTGGGCTTTTTTCGTACCTTCAGACACTACACTATTGGGATTCTTCTACGTTTAGCTTGTCTGAGATAACTGCAAATTTGAATAATCATGCACTTTATGGTGGTGCTGAGAAAGGCACTGTGGAACATGATATAAAAACTAGGATTGTGGATTATTTGAACATTCCTGAGAGTGAATATGGTCTTGTTTTTACTGTGAGTAGAGGTTCTGCATTTAAATTGTTGGCTGAATCGTACCCTTTTCATATGAACAAGAAATTGTTGACGATGTTCGATTATGAGAGCCAGTCTGTGAATTGGATGGCTCAGAGTGCTAGAGAGATGGGTGCAAAGGTGCACAGTGCTTGGTTTAAATGGCCAACCCTCAAACTCTGTTCCACTGATTTGAGAAAGGAGATTTCGATTAAGAAGAGGAGGAAGAAGGATTCCGCGGCTGGTCTTTTTGTGTTTCCGGTGCAGTCTAGAGTTACTGGGGCCAAGTATTCTTACCAATGGATGGCATTGGCTCAGCAGAACAATTGGCATGTCTTACTTGATGCCGGGTCTTTGGGTCCCAAAGACATGGATTCACTTGGACTGTCGCTCTTCCGGCCTGATTTTATCATCACATCGTTTTACAAGTTATTTGGGTTTGATCCAACTGGATTTGGCTGCCTTCTGATTAAGAAATCAGTAATCGGATGCCTTCAAAATCAGTCAGGGTCAACTGGGTCTGGAATGGTGAAGATTACCCCTGAATACCCTTTATATCTTAGTGATTCGGTTGATGGTATGGACAAATTGGCTGGAACTGAGGATGATGAAGTAACTGAAGATGGTGAGATAACCACTGAAACTCGGCAGGGAAAGCAGATGCCTGCATTCTCTGGAGCATACACATCCTCTCAGGTGAGGGATGTATTTGAGACTGAGATGGATCACGATAACAGCTCAGACAGGGATGGGACGAGCACCTTATTTGAAGAAGCTGAGAGTGTCTCAGCAGGGGAGCTTATGAAGAGTCCAATCTTCAGTGAAGACTATTCATCAGACAATTCGTATTGGATTGGTTTGGGTCAGAGCCCAATGGGTTCCGACCATTCTAGTCAGATTAACAAACATAAGATTGCCTCTCCTCAGCCTCCATTTTGGTTTTCTGGCAGGAAGAATCGTAAGCAAGCTTCCCCAAAACCTGCTTCTAGGCTGTATGGCAGCCCCATATTTGATGACAAAAAGGCAAACTCAGGGCTACATGATGACTCTCATGTGCTATCATTTGACGCCGCTGTCCTATCAATTTCTCAGGAGCTGGACTGTGTCAAGGAGGTCAATGAAGAACAATTTGCAGAAGCATGTCCCACTTCACAAAATGGTGAAAGGGCTTCTGATCATCATAATGGAGAGATCCAAGAAGAATGTGGAACTATCGAACCCTTGTCCAATGGGTCAGTGTTTAATTCTGGCACAAATGGATTTTGTCACGAAAATTCAACTTCCACTTATCAGCATCAGAACCTAGAAAATGGATCAACCATTGGAAGTTGCACAGAGATTAGAGGTGGTGCCATAAGAAGAGAAACTGAAGGTGAATTTAGGTTGTTAGGGAGAAGGGAGGGGAATAAATATGGAAATGGTAGATTTTTTGGTTTGGAAGAGAATGAGCAACCAAGCCGGGGGAGAAGGGTGTCCTTTAGTGCGGAAAAAGACCACGTAAGCCATAATCATCTTGAGACAGGAGAAATTTCTGCGACTAGTTTGGAGGATGAAGAGTCCGCTAGTGATGGAGCATATGGTGATGGGCAAGACTTGGACAGGAGGGAACCTGAGATAATATGCCGGCATCTTGATCATGTTAATAAGTTAGGTCTCAATAAAACCACCTCCCGGCTGCGATTTTTGGTCAATTGGCTTGTGACCTCTTTGCTACAACTAAGGTTGCGTGGATCAGATGAAGACAAAAGAACAAATCTTGTTGACATCTATGGCCCAAAAATAAAATACGAAAGGGGAGCAGCTGTAGCTTTTAATGTGAAAGACCAGAATAGAGGGCTAATCAATCCAGAAGTTGTCCAGAAGCTGGCTGAAAAAGAAGGAATCGCACTTGGCGTTGGTATCCTCAGTCACATACGAATCATGGATAGTCCAAGACAGAAAAATGGTGTTTTGAATCTTCAAGATGCTACCCTTTGCAGGCCAATGGAGGACGGCAGAAATGGTAAAAAAAGCGAGTTTGTACGCCTTGAGGTTGTGACGGCTTCTCTGGGATTCCTTACCAACTTTGAAGATGTTTACAAGTTATGGGCTTTTATAGCAAATTTTCTTAATCCAACCTTTATCAGAGAGGGTGGGCTGTCAACCGTCTATGAAGAATCTGAGACGAAATCTGTAACATCTGTCCATGATATTGTTCAAAGTTAAGAAACGAAATGATCAATTTGATGGCGATATTATTTGTTACCACTGTCTGAGCATCCGAGCTGATGATTTCCATGCCGAAAGGATGGAACGGCCCTAGTTCCTGATTTTTCTGTGTAGTTGCATTCTTTTGTTCTTCCACAAATTGCTCATCGATGCAAGGTAGATGAATCTGTTAGCCTCTGTATTCTCGTCTTTCGCCTTTAGGTGTTTTTATGTAGACTTATGTTCCTTTGTTATCTATTTTCTGCCAGAAAGGAAGTATTGTTGTAGAGTTGGTTTAGAGATGTGTATGGTTTTAGGCCAATTCATACAAATCTCTAATCCAAAAGCAGAATAAGATTGGAATTGTTCCCACTACTCACACTCTGCTCTTGTACAATTCATGGTATAAATAATTGACTACTTGTAAACAAAGATTCATTGATTTTGCACTCTTTTGCTTTTTAGCATTGTTCTTATGAAGATGTGCGATAATGACGGCTTAGATTGGATCGGTTTGTCACCGGTGTTTTTCTGTAACTAAATTTAACCCAACTGTGTCCACACCTAACAAAAGAACGTATTTATTTAATTTTATTTATTTGTGTAAGGCTTTAGGGTCCTTTTCTTAAAGAGTTGGTATTATGGAAAATGAAATGATCAATTGACAACGTATCAATTAAATGCTAATTATTTTAACAATTGAGATTTATAATGTGACACTTTCGACTGATCTTAGTTTTGAATCAACTATCAATCCAACATTCACGGCATATCACTCAAATGTTGACCATTTCAACAATTGACAATTGATATTTAAAATCTGATCATTTATGGCTGTCATTGTAGAGAAGCAAAGCAATGACACCTAACCAGCAAATACACATCCCACATTATTTGGGAATCCTTTGTGGGGGAAGTGGGCATTTGGGAAAAGCTAACTTGTGAAGGAAACTTTTCCAGCGTGGGTGATGACAGTGATCGGTTGACAAATTTGATCCCATTGAATTTTTTCTAGTTGCCAACTGAAACTATTATTATATCAAGATAGTGACATACACACATACATATATATATGACATATACACATACATACATATATATATATATATATATATATATATATATATATATATATTATATGACAGAAAGCTTCTACAAATGGATAAGGTAAAATATTAAGAGCACAATGCCACCTTTATCTTACCTTGAATTTCAATGACAAATGTACTGATAACAAAATATGAACATATTGGTTTCCACGTGACAGTGTTCCAGTACCACAAGATGGTTTCTCCGGGGATGATCATTTGTCTTGATTCCACAGGTTGGTTTAGCATAATGAACTAAATTAGGTTAGACCATTTGTGTATGAAGACCTAAAGTGATTGAAAGGGAATCCGAAACTTGAATAGGAAACCGATAACTTTTGCCCCTGATTCGATCCTGGTTGGCAGCTAGCTTCTCTGTTGCTGATGAACAGATGCACCACGGACAGGAAAAGTGAAATCTAGGGTCTATGATTCCATCACCTTAATAAGAAATGCAGACTCCAGTGCCGACTCCTTGCACTGGAGGTACCTGTTTTCCTCCACTTATCTGTCATGCAGTATTGGACGATTTTGGTCATAAATTGTAAGTTGCATCTAAAATATGATGAGATTCTCCTCGCATTGAGAAGCAAAACAAAACCCAAATTAGAAAGAACAAAGTCTATTTAACCAAAGCAAGCCACATCAAAACTATACAACCAGAACTAATCAGAAACCTAAACGACAATAAAAACCAAAAGCGGAAGAAGATCCATGTTTACCTTCAAAATTGCAGCCTTAAATAGATATGGGGATTGATTGATGGCTGAAGCAACCTCGAGTCCTCCAGCACTATGACCCCAACCAGCAAGTTTGTTTTCATGGACAATCTCTCTGTCAACAAGAAATTTGGTACAGGAGATGTAGTCTTTGATGGAATTAGTCTGTGTACGTCTTCCATCATGGTGCCACTTCTTACCTCCACCTCCTCCGCCTATTATCCAGACATGGTTAGTAGGCAATCACAAGGCTCTTTCGAAAGGAAAAATAATGTGAGTTTTGCAATGCTGATGATGTCAATAATTTAGTATGCCTGAAATTAAGCCACAAATAACTTAGAAATGGTATTCAACACAAACCAGACCTAACATCAGCATACGCAATGATCCAACCACGATCAAGAAGGCTTTTCAACTCACTGCGCCATCGCTTGTCAAGAAGCTCACTGTAAGCTCCATGGATATGAAGCAATCGAGGGTTCTGATCCTCTTTCTTGTTTTTGCGGGAGTATACAACAGTCAATGGAACCAAAACTCCATCATAAGAAGATACATTATACTGTTCACAAGCATAAAACTCAGAAAGATCATTCCACAACTGAGCATCATCAGAGTTGGAATCAGTTAAAAGATTCAAAGGTTTTGAATTTATGGCTTCCTCGTTGATGCTTTCTATGGAAATTGTTCCAACAAAACCCGTGTTCTTTTCACGAAAAATATTCTGCTGTTCAATGATATCCCACTTTCCATTTGACAGGTCATAATCAACCACAGCATCGGGAATCTGTGAAAGTTAGGAAGATTGGGTTCATAATCTGAACTTTGGACATGGAACACAAATGGATAGATGACTCCAGAGTAGTACAGATTCAGTAATCTTAAAACAGAAGGATGGATATTGTGCTTATTAATAAACCTAATCTGAAAAGTGAAAACCTAGAACTTCTAAGAAGTCGCAAATTCTAAACCAAGCTGGGTAGACAATGGAGATTTTGAGATCAATTGTTTGGCGAAAGGATTAATTTACACAGCCCACTTAGCAAAGGAAGAAGCTCAAATTACAGTCGTGACATTTTAACATCTTTTCTTTGATGGAAACACATTATGAATGCATAAATCTATGGAAGAATCCTGCAACAATCTTTAGAAGTGATCATTTTTACTCACATACCACAGGCGATGATATTGTAAAGCGCATCACTGATGAATGGTAATCATAATTTGGTCCATGTGAAATTTGCGTAACATATTTTGGAAGAGGCAGGAATTGTGGATGAAGCTCTTTTAGATGCACTGGCCCCCCTTAGACAGCACGAGGTTAAAAGAATGAGACTATTAACAGTCAAGAGAAAATTTCAAATTCTTCTACATTGAAATTGTTGATAACAATGCATGATGCACACATATGACATACCCCAAAATTGCTGCTGTTAACCTACCCTCCCTAGCAGGCAAAGGTACAGTGACAGAACAAAGTTTAAAGTTTCGCCCTTCCCTGAAAATAACTACCGAATACATTCTGCAGTAAATCAGATAGTAAATTAACGCCTGGGGGTAACTATCCACATTAAACAAGAAAAATACTCAGATAAAACAGATAATCGAACTGAAATGCTCATACTCGATGCTAGAAAAAAAGCTACTAATAAAAAATCATTTTAATAACAAAGAGAACTGCTATAGGGCATATCACAATGAGAGAACAAAAACCATTCAAAAGCAGAAAACTTTAAAATCAAAAAATGAAAGATTGATATGAGAAACAAACGTAATACATAGTTAATCACAGACCTCCCATATTCTTGGACTGGAAGAAGAATCCAGTGGACTCTGAAGAAGATAATGGTAATCAACTGACTGGTCCGCTTTAGCGGCATCCGTAAACAGATAAAGATATCCTTGGTGATGCTCAAGTATGACATGTGCTATACCATTACATTCCCAAACTAAGTTCATCCTGGACAATGGATTAGCTGCATTTATCAAAAACACCTAAAATGAGGTCACAATTGCTAATTACTATCTATTTTTTTTAATTTATTATTATTAAGGGGAAGCGGAGGGTTCAAAACTATTACAATAATTTAGGGAAGTGGTGAGTTTCGAACGGGGTACACCCTACCTAGAAGAATATAGGACCACATGCAAAAATCGATGCTTTAGCCAATTACTATTACAGAGCCATCTTCTAAAGTATACCTTGGAAGACGTGGTGGAGAAGGTATGCACTGTCACAAAACGGAAATCTTTAGTGTGCCAAAAGTTAACATAAACATCCTCATCCGGTTCTTCTAGAATCAAAACATCATCATCGGTTGATCCAATCGTGCCAAAATATATCCTGATTGAACAAAAAGGTTAGAATTAGCCAACATTTCACTCCGGTATAACAGAATAACATGCATAAACCTATATGGCCGCTTGTTTTCGTCAGTGACAAGATAAAGCAATGCCTGCCCGTATTTGACCCAAGCCAAATTCAAAACACGCTCTGCTTTCGGCTTACTACACAATGCACCAGAATTCGAATTCCTAACAGATAATCTAAACAAGTTAGCCTCCTTATCATACATTGTGTAAGCTATAAACCGACGATCAGGCGACACTTCCGATAACTCTTTGTAAGCATATCCTACACAAAATTAAACTCAAACTAAATTCGAAGTTTCCAGCTTTTAACATAAATTAGTAAAAGATTGGCAATTTACCCCCACATCTTTGGGACTCCTGATTTTAATCAATGAGCTTCTGCTCGATCCTCTTTCCCGATGTGAAATCGAATCCGGAGGAAGGCGATTTGTGCGAAATGAACTCGTCGTTTAAACTCGCGAGTCTCCGGCAAAGCACCGGAAATTGCTTCCCCTCCTCCACGCGCCGGTAGTACAACCTGCAAGCATTTGATTCTCACTTTCAAGTATCGGAAACCCAGAAATACCAGGGGCCCCAGCGCAGGGGAGGGGTGGAGAGGTCGGAGGCGATGCGAGAGGCCATCTCGGCCTGGAGCTCGCTCTGAAGGCTGTCGGTGCCGGACGTGACGGCCTCCGTGTACTTCTCCTCTTGCTCCATGTACATGTCCAGGTGGCGCAACGCCACTTTGTCATTGAGCTTTGACATCCAGCTGTAGGAGTCCTCCCACGGGTGGTCGTGGAAGTTGAAGCTCTCGGGCTTCTGCGGCGGCCGTGGCGGCCTTGGTGGCGCCGTCGATGATGGCTTATGGGCCTTGTGATGGGCCCAACGCAGACGGCGCCAATGTTGGCGGAGGGGTTTAAGGAGGTGGCGCATGGTTGGGGGTTACGTTGGTGGTGGCCCTGGTGGGTTTACGCTGGGGGTTTATGTGAAGCCAAATTGCAAAAATGAATTTTGTAGTTTGACCGTGACCAGGGGTGTAGTCAAATAAGGATTTAGATGGATTTTAAAGGATTTTAAAATGCTTTAGAATTCAGGTGTAGTTACTAGGATTTTAAAAGAATTTAAGAGAATCCGTTCAAATACAGTGGTAGCCAACTAAAGGATTTTAGAATCATGGTGTAGCCAACTAGGATTTTAAAGGATTTGTGTTGAGTCTATACAAATCTATATGTATTCAAAAATTTATAGATTTTGAAGGATTTCATTGAATGAGTGATTTTATAGGATTTGAGAAGAGATAGTAAGTTTAAAAAACTATAAAGAATCCTACATCCACCCCTAGGATTTCTTTCAACCCCTTTTGATTTCTTTCTCTCTTTCTCACCGCTCTGCAACCGAGCTTTCTTTCTTTCTCTCTTCCCATTTCAATAGTTCTTCTTGTTAGATTGCTTTTTGGAGGTGTATAACACGCAAAGGCAGATCAAGCAATTATCCACTGCATCCCTCCTTGACTAGGTAATCTGCGCAGTCATTGCCAATACTGAGATCGTTTTCCTATTTACATAGGAGTAAACCTATTTATAATGTTGTCACAATACATAGTTAGAGATAGGGTTAATTCAAGTTTTGGTTAAGTATACTGTATATATTCATTTGTAAAATACATGGATGTTTTTGGAGGAAGCTGACTTGGTAACTGAATTTTCCAATTCATTGTGGCATGCATGTTCATCCTGAAATTTCGTAAATACCAATGTGATTGGTATGGGTTGACTATTGAATCCCTCTTATTGTTGTTGTTTGTGTCTCTTCATGGTTGAACAATATATTTTCCTTAATGCGTCAATAATGCTTTGATGCCTGTTGCTTGTGAGAAGTCTTTCGTTGCTCTTGTAAGACTAATGTAATGCTGAAGCAGTTCTTCCATTTTATGATTTTGAGGTCCTCTACAACGAGGAATAAAATGGTAGTGGTAGGAAATGGCATGTGCTATGTCCAATTATTGGATTCACGTCGTATGTAGCCTTCATCACATGTCTTTCAGTTACTTGGGTCGAATTTTCGTGACAAGATGAAGTTGAGTTTTGTGGGGAGGAATGACACTCGGTTCATCTTGGATGGCAAGGCATTTTAAATTAATGGGTGGAATTCGTCAAGGGAGAACTGGGCATCGGGAAAACATGGAGGATTGGGAGATCTGGGTAAAGTTATTAATTTTTTTTTCAAGGCTTTATTTTTTTTATTTTTAATCTTTATTTTCTATTTAAAAAATAATTTTTTAAATGACAAGAAATCACTCAAAATCCGTTCAAATCTTTAATCAAAATTCATAAGAATCCTTGAAAATTCATTTGAAAGTTGTAAGGATTCTACAATCCTTTGAAATCTATTACTTAAAAAAGTCTATTAAAATCCTGTGAAATCCAAATTGATTACACCCTCCTGGTTCAGTCAATGTATGTAGCTTAACCGAACTCCTCATTCTCGTGTAAAAATATTTATATACTCAAAAAAAAAAAAAAATTCAGTCAATGTAATTCCCATTTTATAAACTTTGCGACAAATGTGGGAGAATGGCTAAGGGCCATTTGGTATCTTGCTTAAAATAAATTATTATTTTAAAAAATAGTTTTTAAAACCTTTTCTTAAGAACAGTGTTCTATAAAATTCAAAAACTCATTTAGTGTGACACAAAATTATTTTTAGGGAGTTTTAACGAAAATCCTACGGTACTGTTCACTTTAATGAAAAACCACATTTTTACACTAAAAAGTCAAACCTGGTACTATTCACTTTACCCTTTATTTTGTCCTTATCGTTAAAACTCAAAGTTTTCAAGCCATTTTCGTTAGTTTTCCTTTATTTTGGAAAGTCTTCACAATTTAAAAAAAAAAACATAACTCCCTACTAGCAACTTCTTGTTGGAGCCGAAGGAGGGGGATCGAGATCAAGGACAGAGCGGAAGAGAGGAGATAGAGAGAGAAAGAAAGATAAGGGAGAGAGAGGAAGAGAGAGATAGAAGCAAGTGCAAGAGGCGGGGAAGGGGGGAGAGAGATGAGACAGAAGGGAGAGGATGAAGAAAAGAGGAACCCTAGAGAAAGAAGATAAAGAGTGGGTTTAATTTTAAAAATTTTAAAAACAGACTTGCTATATTTTCATAAAGTAAGCTATGTTTTTAAGTTAATTTTGAATTCAATTTTTACCGAATAAAATTTTAAGCTTGAGACTCAAAAACTGTTTTTGAGTTAAAAAAAATTAGTTTCAAGTTGAATACCAAACATATTTTAAGCTATCTCAACAGCCTGATAAAATTCCAGTTCACAACAATCTATTACATAATCTCTCAGCACATGCTATAATCCCTTCCTTTTTGGTTCCTTTTTATGCTCTGTGATGTTTGTAGAGACTAAATGTGCGGTTTCTCGAGCAACATGTCTGTGCAAAAGGTGTTTGCAACGTAAACCTGCAGGTTTATGGTGGAATGCATAAGAGCAACAACAGATTTTTTAGTGTGACCGGCACATGAGGTAGTACACTATGTGTTACTATATAAATTATGGGATATGTGTGTTAAAATGTTAATAACTTAAAAAATAAAAAATTTAATCATTTATATAAAAACACATAATGTATCACTCATGTTCCCGTCATAATAAAAAATTTCTCCAAAACAACGTAGGATTGAATGTGCCGCCAAAATATAATAGTCAATGGTCGAATGGTCGAAGATTTCGAGTATACCATGCTAAGAGCACATGATTTAAGTTAAAAAAAAAAAATATAGTCAAACCATTTTAGAAACCTCTGATTTGACTGACATGGTTGGTGAAGAATTTCTGCTTTGTTTGTACAAAAGCATATCAACGGTTTGTGGCTTTTTGATTGGCCGGTCTGATTTCTGGAGTCTCTGACTTGCCAAGGAGCTAGCAGTGTCCAGCACACAAAAATTTAAGTAACCAAGAAAGTACAAGAGAAATTGTTATGAGAGATCAGAAGTGGTCAAAGCAATGGCATGATAAACGGTTCAGATCAAATGAGAAAGATCCAACGGTGACTGCAAAAACAGACCACAGGCATTTTTTTTTTATAGTATATCGATATTTTTACACTAAGAAATGGGAGTTCGGTTAAATCACTTAATGGACAGCTTAATTTGGTATTGAATTCACAATCCACAAAATTCTAACAGATGACCTCTTACTTCCAAGTGAAGAGAAATACTATTAGACCGTACTGAGCAGCACATGCATTTAAATTAGGCTCCCTTTTCATCTCAACTCTCACTCATTCAGTATATCTCTCTCTCTTCTCCAATGGCTTCTTCCAGTTTCTTCAAGATTGTCATGGAAAAAGATCTTCAAGAGAGAAAGCTTGTAAGTTGATCAAAACTTTGCTTCTTGTAATTTTTCTCATTTTTTTAACTTGAAAGTTGGGACCTTTACAAAATGCTCTGTTTTTTGGCCTCTTATTCTTCATTTGTTTCCCTTCATATGAAATTTTAGCTGATGTACATATAGTTTCTTGAGAAATTCTGACCCTTTTTGGTTAATTAGCTTTCCTTTCCAAAAAAAAGCAAAACTCTTTTACTGATTACTTCTCTTAAATACATAAGTTGTTGTTTTCACACTAAAACTTTGATCTGCTTCCTTGTGGAACTTATAATTAAAGCCAAAAGCACTCATTTCGGCTTTTAACATAAGCTTAAATATGGCTTCATTTTTGGCATCCCAAATGAACCATTGTTATAAAATCAAATCCGATGCCGATGAGCAGTCCAAATCATAATGTCCTCTCGTTAATTTATGTCACATGTAGTCTTGATATTGTAGATAACTATAGATACATGGACATATTAATCAGAGCAAGTTATCCATTACAGAAACTTCCAGAGAGTGCTGTGGTTATGTATGGAGATTATCTAGGAGACAAAGTAGTTCTCAAGGTTCCGAATGGAGAAAAATGGCCGATAGGATTGACTAGCCGTGATGGCAAGGTTTGGTTAAACAAGGGCTGGTCAAAATTCGCAGAGTTTTACTCACTAGACCATGGTTACTTACTGATATTCAGCTTTGAAGGAGATCATTCTCACTTCCACGTGCGGATTTTCGCGAGGAGTTGTTTAGAGAAAGACTTCAGTTCATTTTTTAGTGTTGAAGACAACTTAAGTGGTGAGACGGATAATGTTGGTTCATCCGAGTCACCTCTAATGGGGTCGTGTAGCAAGAGAAATGGTAAAGGCCCTGCATTTCCGGTGAATGCTCCTCCAAGCTTCTTCAAGGTTGTCCTGGATGATACACTTCGAGATGGGAAGATCGTAAGTTATAACTTTGCTTCCTTTTATTCTATCTCTACCTATATTCTCTCTGCTTGAAGTTGTGAACTTTAGTTGATATTCTTAGCATGAAAGTTGAAATCTTGTGGTGACATTTCTCAACTTCTCTAGAAAACCGTGACTTGCCTTGCACATATCCTGCATTTACCTGCTCCTTTGTATATTTTGATATTGTTTTCGAAATGGTATATATATCGTAAATTGTAGTACCCCTGTGCTTATCAAACTTTACTAATTACTGGTGTGTTATATGATGTTTCTTGCATCGACTTGTTCTTTTAAGTTGGAACAATATCGGTGATACTGGTTGTGGACCATGTTGGGCCATAAAGTTTATCATAATCTTCATTATAAATTACATAAAACAAGCTGCTGAATGTTCCAGTAATATTTTCTTGTTTTTATTTCTTCATGAAATATGATATCAACTACAGAAAATTCCACTTATAGGTTCGATGAAATATGAAGATTTTATAGGGGACAAAATGTTCCTTGAAGTTCCAAATGGATCAGTATGGCCAGTAGAACTGTCAAGGCGTGATTGTGAGATTTGGTTACGAAAGGGCTGGCTGAAGTTTGCTCGATTTTACTTCCTCGAGCTGGGGTGCTTATTGTTGTTCACCTACAGAGGGGTCTATTCTCATTTCCAGGTTCGCATTTTTCGAAGGAATACTTTAGAGATGGACTACTTCAATTTAAGTGATGAAGATGAAACCAATTCCAATTCAAGTGGGGAAATTGAATGTCAAAGAATGAAGCATGACAAGGAAAGGAGGACGCACGGTATCTTCACTGCGGTTTGAGTGCACATTTAGAATACTTTTGAGATTCTTCCTTTTCTTCTTAAACCTCTCATGGAGTTGAATAATTGGAATTAAACAGGTGGTGATGGAGGCATGTCTGCTGCACACAGATCACCGAAGGTCCTTTCGAGAACTGCTCACAGTGAATTGGAAGATAAAGCTGAAAGAGCCTTTGCGAAAGCTAGAAGTTTCAAATCTCGCAATCCATTTGTTGTGATCAGAATGCGACCATCATACATTTCAACTCACTTGGTAAGCTTTTTTGCAGCAACCCCAGTTTGTATATGTGACTAACATCAACCCCATTTTGGCTTCCTCCATATGTGTTTTAACTTGTTTTATTTTATTTCTGTTTTGCAGAAATTACCTATATACTTTGCCCAGGAACAAATTTGTGAAAGCGGCGAACGCAAAGTGATTCTAAAGATTTCAGATATGAGATCTTGGTCTGTTAAGTGCATTATCCAGGTATACAACTGCCAGACATGTGCAAGATTCCAGGATCATGGTTGGAAAGCGTTTGCAAGAGACAATAGACTTGAAGAAGGGGATGTGTGTGTATTTGAGGTGATACCGAAGGCCTCTAAATGTACACTCAAAGTTTACATGTTCCGAGACAAAGATCAATGATGCGGATGCCTTCAACAACGCTAGCGGAAGAGCACGACTTAATCTTCTGATCATCATAGTTGTCATTAGTAACTATTTGAGTGTCTTGGGTTGTGAAGAAGATATTGAAATGATGAGATAGTCTAACTTCTTTTGCAGTCACCTTAGAACCGAACAATTTGAACATGGTCTGATGGATTGATCGATGTTGTCGAGTTATTTTTATTCAGTTTCGGATTATTTTTCTACTAAATTTATGGTGTTTCGGATGATTCATTGTTTCAAGGATTGATGTGGTTAATATTTTCATGTTCGGAGCTAGTATTTTTGTGACAGAACTATACCATGCTTTCGAAAGCAAAAACAGAACTGGGGGCTGCACTGATCCGCTACTGCGAGAGTTTGATTTCTATGCTGATGACACGCTAGTTACATATGCAGAACCACTCAGCTATGTGCCCGGCAGCGGCAATAACCTTGTTGTTTGTTGACTTCTCTGCAACATTAGGTGTGTGCATGCCGAAAAACTTACAGAAGTTCATACTCGAACTTGTTAGGTCATCGTTTAAAGTTTCGTTTTTCTCCAAATTCTTTGTAGTTATGTCCTTAAGATCGTGTGGTAATGATCGCTCGTGCTTAGTTCACGGGGATAATATTTTCTTAAGGATAATATTAGAGAGACTAAATTTTTAAATTAAATTTTGTAAATCAAATGATATTGATGTTGATGATTGAATTATTACTAAGTGTTGATTAACGTGCTTATTTTATATTGGTAACATATCATTTGGTTTGCAAATTTAGTTTAAAATTTTGGTCTCTCTAGTATTATCCTTTTCTCAATACCTTTATTTGGTAAGCATTTTGTTGTGTTTTCGTTTCAAAATTCAAATCTATAATTTTCTTTTCAGAGAAATTTTAACAACATTTTCACTAACTTTTGCGTTTAGACATTTTTTCTTCTTCAAATGACATGTATCATTTATTATACAAAAAAACAAGAACATTAATGCCTGTGAAATTATATTTTCAATTTTTCATCATTAATTCTTATCCACAATCTTGTTTTTGTGTAATAAAATGAAACGTATCAATTGTCGCTTAGGATTACAGTCTAGTGATATTTCTCTTCACTTGTAAGTGAGATATTTTAGGTTTGATTGCCGAAGAGAAATCAAATTATAATGGTCGTTTATTGTGAGGTCCAGCTCAACTCCTACTCTTTAGTGTAGATAATATCAAATGTATTAAAAAAAATGACAAATGTCATTTGAGTAAGTAAAAAATTTCAAATACAAGTGCAAAAGTTGGTAGCACTCCCCTTTAGTTTATGGAATAGGATTTTCCCCCTTCAAATTCCCCTCCCTCTAGTCCCCTCTCATTTGAATGGTGACATTTAAGCCATGTCAACATCTTGTTTGAATTTCTTTATAGAGAGAATGAGTGATCCTAATTGAAGATAAGATGAGAGAAAATTGATTAAGATGGTTTGGACACATGAACCAAAAACCTACCGATGCTCTAGTTAGAAAATGAGACTGAGACAGGTCGGGACAAAAGGAGTAGAGGAAGACTAGAAAGACTTGGAAAGAGACTTTAAAAAAGGATATAGAGTATTTGGAGCTAACAGAATGCTTGGTGCAAAACCAAGCACAATGACATTCTAAGATTCATACACCCATCCCACTTAGTGGATAAGGTTTGGTTGTTGTTGTATAGAGAGAAATAGGTTAGTGAGAGAGAAGGAAGGGAAGGAAAGGGAATTTGGAGGGGAGAGAATCCCACTCCATTTATACAATTTTAATTTCCATATTGTAACATCTCAAATACTTAAATAAAATTCCACTCTCGAAGTTTTCTATAAAAATAAAAATAAAATAAAAACATTAATGATGATATCTAGTTCTGGTTTGGGAAGTTGAAGAAGCTTGGCGTGTGAGAAAGAGAGGCTCTTTAGCTTCTGCCTTCTGGTTGGCAGAGCCTTCTTGACCAAGGCATTTGCTGTTTTCCAAAAACAAAACACAATTGTATAACAATGCAGCATGCAACAAGCTTTGAAATACATCTGAAAAGCTCCCCTAATTTTTAAGTAGAACTACCTGCAATGGCTTCTCTTATTCCGGAAACTGATCGTGGACGGCCAACATTTTCGGCTACCACTCCACATTTTTTCAAGATCATCCCGAATGACGCTTCTGGATACACAAAACTTGTAAGTTCACCTTTTTCTCTTTACTTCTTTGAGCTAGCCAGCTACTTAATTGAGTAATTATTTTTGTTGTTGTACAGAGGATTCCGGAGAAATTTGTGAACAAATATGGAGAAAATATATCAAATCCAATACTGCTTAAGCTTCCAAGTGGTGTAGAATGGGAAATCCGAGTAAGAACTTGTAACGGTGACATTTGGTTTGACAAGGGTTGGCCGGAATTCTCTGAGTTTTACTCTCTTGATTATGGAGACTGTCTAGTTTTCCGCTACAAAGGGAATTCCAAATTTCATGTTTGCATATTTGATAGAAGTGCCACAGAGATTGAGTATCCGTTACCATTTCCAGAGGTGGAAGAAACTGAAGATGGTGATGAATCCGTCCAGGTTTTGGAGGATTTTCCACCCTGCCCAAGAACAAGGCAGAAATCTCCGTTGCCTTGTCCTCTGCCTCGCATGAAAAAGAGAATAAGCACTTCTTCAGGTAAAAAATTCGGAAACAAAAGCTCTTCAAGGAGGCATCCATTGACCAAAAATGAAAAATCTATAGCTCTTCAGAGATGCATTGATTTCAAATCTGAAAAGCCTCACTTCAAGGTTGCGATGCAGCCCTCCTACATATTCCATAACTTGGTAAGCTTTCTATTGACAATCAAACATTCTCTTTTCAAATATTTATTTATTATCTTTACTTGTTGCCATGCAGTGTTCAATACGATGTAAAATATATATGAAGAAGTAAAACAAATTACTTTTGCCTTCTTTGTTTTTCTTTTTGAAGATTTTGCCCTCGGAGTTTGCCAAGAGGCATCTTATGCAGCAGCCAACTGGTAGTGCCATCCTTTGTGTTCCGGATGGAGGAACTTGGCGTGTTAAATTCACATATGCAAACCAAAAAGCTCGGTTCTTGTGTGGTTGGCTGGCGTTTGTAGTAGATAATGGTTTGAGAGTCGGTGATGTGTGTGTCTTTATCTTGATTAAGGACATTCAGCTCTCGTTTGAAGTTGTCTTTTACTGTGGTACAAAAGCAACAAATTTCTCCTTTTCTCCAAGTTTACAATGAATCAGTTGTTAATATTCGAATTTGTTCCCCATTACAAATGCATAGCTTCCACATAAATGTTTTGTTCCATTTTAGGACCTATTGATCAACAGACATACAGTACAGACCGTCGATATGTCATCAACAATGTGACATCCTTTTCACCAAGAGAACTTCACATGTTAATGATGCATTTTTCCCAATATTAGTTTTATTATCGATCTGCATTGAGAATTTTATGTTGTATAAGTTAATGCTTTAATTAGGTCGCTCTGGAAATGATTATATACTTTGTTGATTTTACCGTAGGCAAGTGCAAAATGTGGAAGATTAATGGCCGGCATGTTAGTCAGAGGCCTTGCACTTCATCTTTGAGTGCTGCTGAAGTTGCCAACAAGTCAAAGATTTCTAATCAAGTTACTCAAAGGCCTTCATGTTTGAAGGCTTCAAGGGTTCTTGAAGCTGCTAACAAGTTCATCCCAAAAAATCCTTTCTTTAGAGCCACTGTGCGGCCACCATCCAAGTTAATGGTAGGGCCATTGACCACATATTTGTACAACTTTTTTTCAAGCCTTCAAACACAAATACTCCATGAACCTTATTAGTAGTGCATATATTATGTATATGTAATTGCTCTAAATTAGGTATATATCATTCATCGTATGCAGTATGTACCAGCCGAGTTTGCCAAGAGATTAAAATTACAAAAGAAGCAAATGGCAGCTCTTCAGGTCGGAGAGCAATTGTGGCCTGTTAATATAATTGGTTACAACAATGATGGAAACAGACATTCGCACATTTCTGGTGGGTGGCGTGTATTTGCAGAGGAAAATCGTTTGAGAGAAGGAGATGTATGCACATTTGAGCTGGTCGAGATAAATGACATTGTGCTGAAAGTTCATATTTTCAGAAGTTGATTACTCAAAGTGTTACTGTCATTTAAAGAGGGACGCAGAGCTCAGTTACCATGTTTTGCTGCGAAATAGACCTCTTTTGGCTGCAGTTTCAAAGGTCCATAAATACAATTTGTACTCTGTATTTTGATATATTAGTAGCATAATATCACTACTATACGAAGAAAGTTGAGGTCTCATCGTAAAACCGTAGTAAATTAGTTTTAAGGCCTTGCATGGTCCCTTTTATATCCTCAACACTATATATTGACTGTATTGAGTACCAAGAAGTTTGAGAAGAGTTTCATCGGACAAAAGAAGCACATTTTGCTTTCATACAGCCATATTCTTCTCTCTTCACATTCTGATCCTCAAGTCATCTCTCTATAATGTAGAAGCCTGTGTTGGTTTCATAGAGTTTTGCTGAGTTGCCTCATCCAATTTTGCAACTACGGCGCTGGGTTGTATGGTGGTTTACTGGAGAATATAGTTTTGAGAGGAATGTTGATGGGACGCTTTTAATGTCATCGTACGCTTTAACATCAACTCTTGTGCCAGCATTATATAACATCGTGTTAAAAACATGAGCGACAAAAAAATCATGAAAAATCTCACTTTAAAAGTTCCCTTAACATTTTTCTATAAAAAAATAGGGCAAAAGACAGTTTACTACCTTCATGTTTAGTGGTTTTCAACATTTAGTACATAAAGTTTTTTTTGTCCCAGAGTCATACCTAAAGTGTTAATTTTGGGACAGTCTCATACATCCGTTAGTCAAACTGTTAATTCTCCCGTTAAGTGATGACGTGGCACCCAGGTGGACAATGACTGGGCGCCACGTGTCATTTAAAATATTAAATTAATTAATTAAATTAAAAAAAAAAAAGAAACAAATCTGCAAACGCAGAAGAAGAAGAAGAAGAAGAAGAAGAAGAAGAAGAAGAAGGAGGAAGAAGAAAAAAAAAAAAAGCGAATCTGCAAATGCAGAAGAAGAAGAAGGAAGAAGGAAGAAGAAAGAAGGAATAAGGAAGGAGGAAGAAGAAGAGAAAAAAAAAAAAAAAAAAATAGCAAATCTGCAAACGCAGAAGAAGGAGGAAGAAGGAAGAAGGAAGGAGGAGGAGAAGAAGAAGAAGAAAAAAAAAAAAAAAATCTGCAAACGCAGGAAGGAGGAGGAAGAAGTAGAGGAAAAAAAAAAAGTAAATCTGCAAACACAGAAGAAGGAGGAGGAAGAAGGAAGAAGGAGGAGGAGGAGAAGGAAGAAGGAAGAAGGAAGAAGGAGGAAGAAGAAGAAAAAAAAAAAAAAACTGCAAACGCAGGAAGGAGGAGGAAGAAGGAGAGGAAAAAAAAAAGAAGCAAATCTGCAAACGCAGAGGAAGAAGGAGGAGGAAGAAGAAGGAGGAGGAAGAAAAAAAAAAAAAATCTGCAAACGCAGAAGAAGGAAGAAGAAGAAGGAAGAGGAAGAAGAAGATGGAAGATGGAAGATGCAAGAAGAAAGAAGAAAGAAGAAAGAAGGAGGAGGAAGAAGATGAAAGAAAGAAGAAAAAAAAAAAAAAAAGAAGCCTTCAGATCTGCAAAACGCAGAAAGGGTTTCGCGGGGGGTTGTGGAAGAAGAAAGAAGGAGGAAGAAGATGAAAGAAAGAAAAAAAAAAATTGAAGCAGATCTGCAAAACGCAGGTTCGCAGGGGGGGCTGGCGGGGTGGGGTTTTTTTTTTTTTTTTTTTTTTCATATATATTAATTTATTTTTAATTTCCACGTGGCGCCCAGTCATTGTCCACATGGACGCCACATCACAGTTAACGGAAGACTTAACAGTTTGACTAACGGATGTATGAGACTGTCCCAAAATTTACACTTTAGGTATGGTTCTGGGACGAAAAAAACTTGATGTACTAAATGTTGAAAACCACGAAACATGAGGGTAGTAAACTGTCTTTTGCCCAAAAAAATAAATAGGCAATAAATTATTCCAAAAAAAGAGAAGTTTGCACAAATATCAACTAAAGTTATAACGGTGTGCAATTACCAATATGTTCAAAACCGGAGAAGTGTTCCATTGTAAAATATTGTGCAAAAAATATGAGATGACGGAGAGTTCTTACTTTGAGAATCTCCTTATTACCTCTAGCATTTCTCTTCTCTATTTCCATATTATTTTAGCATCTCAGATAACAATGATGGTTAGCTTTGGGTTGGGAAGTTGAAGAAGTTTTGTAGTCGGAAGTTGAAAAAGTTATCTCAAATAATGAAAGCTTAAATGCGGCTGAAATTCGCAGCGCAGCCTTCATCATAACAATTTCTATTTTCCAAAAAAGAAGAACAATTATTACAACAATTACCTGCTCCAGTAATTTAATTAGCCGCATCCTTTGGAAAACTACAGCTTTACTACTACAAGTCTACAAGTTCTGAAATAAAATCTTAAGCGCTGCAATGGCTTCTCTTCTTCCGGAAATGGATCCTCGTCAACGGCCGAGCTTTTCTCCTACGACCCCCCATTTTTTCAAGATCATCCCAGTTGAAACATCTAGATACAGAAAACTTGTAATTACTCACATCTATCAAATAATTTTTTGACAGAAGATTGCTGATGAGCTAGCTAGCTAATTGAGCTTTTTTTTTTTTGCGTTTGCTGTTGTACAGAGGATTCCGAAGAAATTTGTGAACAACTATGGAGAAAATCTATCAAATCCAGTACATTTCAAGCTTCCAAGTGGTGCAGAATGGGAAATCGAAGTGACAAGGCGTGGTGGGGAGGTTTGGTTTGACAAGGGCTGGCCAAAGTTTTCTGAGTTTTATTCTATTGGCTATGGTGACTGTCTCATTTTTCGATATGAATGGAATTCCATATTCCATGTTTGCATATTTGATAGAAGTGCCACGGAGATTGAGTATCCATTACCATTGCCGGGGATGGAAGAAACTGATGAAGATGATGATGAATCTGTGGAGATCCTGGAGGACTTTCCGATGTGCCCAAAAACAAGGCAGAAATCTCCATTGCCATCTCCTCTTCCTCACAAGAGAAAGAGAATAAGTACTTCTATTGGTTCTACAAGTAAAAAATTAGAGACCAAAAGCACTTTATGGATGAAACCATTGACTGAAAATGAGAAAGCTATTGCCCTTCAGAGAGAAATCGATTTCAAATCTGAAAACCCTCACTTCAAGGTTGTCATGCAGCCTTCCTACATGTTCAACCAATTGGTAAGCTTTCTATAGTAAAATCTTCTGATATGATAATCATAATTCTCTTCGAAATGTTTTCTCGTTGCCTTACTTGCATTTTCTTTTTCTTTTTGAAGATTTTGCCTTCGGAGTTTGCCAAGAGGTATCTTACGCAGCATCCAACTGGTAGTGTCATCCTTCGAGTTCCGGATGGAAGAACTTGGAATGTTAAATTCAAATATGAAAACAAAAGAGCGCGATTCCTGCTTGGTTGGCGGGCATTCGTGGAAGACAATAATCTGAAAATCGGCGATGTGTGTGTATTTATGTTGATTAAGGGCTTTAAAATTATATTTGAAGCCGCCTTTTACAGCAGTAAAGAAGCTACAATTTGCTCCATTTCTTCTGCTGCAAAGGAATGTAGTGGGGGCCTGCAAACCGCTCAGAGAGGCCAGGTACCATTCACAATCTCTGAAAGATCAAGAGCATATAAAAGCTACACATCTCTGGACGAAACTGATTATGAAGGTGAAGATGAGGACTCTGTTGAAATCTCGGATGATTTTCAACGGTGCACGAGAAAAACAAGGGAGAAATCACCATTACCCTCTCCTCAACCACTCAAGTAAATCAGGACAAGTAATAAAGCAGCAAAAAAACGCAACATCAACTTTAGGCCAACAAAGATTGAACCTCGCTCAAAATCTGCAGACAAAAGTAAGCATGTATTAGAAAATTTGGTTACGTACTAAATAGGCAATGTTTTTTTGAAAGACCTCAACGGTATGAGGAAAATGCTTTAGGCACTTTTTTTGCAAAAAAACAGTACTGAATATATTTTTCCATTACTTTGACTACTTTTAACGCATTACTGTTGTTTTGGTCTCAGGGGAAGATGAATCAGATGATGATTCTGTTGTATTCTTGGACAAATCTGCCTCCTGCCCGAAATTTTTTGAAGAATCTCTGTTAGCATCGTCAACTACAAGTGGAAAAGCTATAGCTCTTGAGAGAGCCATTGCTTTCTGTTCCAAATCTGTAAACCCTTCGTTTTGGATTGTCATGCAACCGTCGTATGTCACTCAAAGTTATTTGGTATGTAAGCTTTTGTATACAGAATCATTTGAAGCAAATAACAAGATTAATGTTAATTATTCCAATTTTTTTATGAAATACTTTGTTCTCGTCCTAATTTCCTGTTTTCCATTTTTTCAAAGCATTTACGATCAGAGTTTACCAAGAGACATCTTAATATGAATTCTGCTGGTCGTAATGCCATCCTTCTGGGTCCGAATGGAGGAACTTGGTCTGTTAAATTCAAATGTGAAAACTCGAAAGCCAGGTTCATGCAAGGTTGGCAAGCATTTGTAACGGACAATAATTTGGAAGTGGATGATGTTTGTGTTTTCACCTTGACGAAGGACGTTAAACTTTCTTTCGAAGTTTTTTTGTTCCGCACTACAGAAGCAGCAAATTGCCGCATGTCTCCAACTGGTAAATAGTCTGCTATTAATTTTAGAATTTGTGCACCATAACTAGGTTTGTATAGGTTAGTTCAGTAATGGAACTGTGGTCCGTTCTTCAATAATGAACTGACTGTTGATTTGTCATGAGTAATGAACTGGCTGAGGTCCGTTCGCCAATACCTTATTGTCAACAAAATGTACGAACATATTATCGAATACATTTTCGACAATATTGATGCACTTGAAAGAATGGACGTCCTGCACAACGTATTTCTGTGGTGCATAAGTTTAATTTTGTCTAACCAAAATTTTTGGCCGAGGAAATATGATGATTATACTTTGTTGGTTTTATTAAAGGGCCTTCCGATACATCTTTGAGCGCTGTTGAAGTTGCCAACAAGTTCGTTTCAAGCAATCCATTCTTCAGAGTTACCTTTGATCTGGGGTCATCCCGTGTGTTGGTAAGTATCATTGACAACATAAATTTACAACTTAATACCTGTTAATCATCTCCATTATACACAGGGCCAGTGCGAAAGTTAAAACTAAGGCCATTTCACATTCAATTACTTTTTTCTTTTCTTTTTTTTAAACCATGTATAAATGCTAGAAACAACATTTTATAGCTAACAATCATCATTAGAAATCGTCAATTTACAAATATTATCATGCATAGGTGTCACCCATACATCGTTGATCCGTCACATATGTATTCATACTCAAATCGTTTTTTTCTTCTATGTATTTAGAAAAATGCTATTGTGGTTCAAAAAAAAGAAAATTGATATTGAGACACTTTCACAAACAGTTCTAGTGTTTCTCTTGTGTTTAATACTATATATCTATTTTGTGCAGCGTATTCCAACTAGTTTTTCCAAGCACTTCATTGAAAAGAAGAAACAAATTGTGACACTTCGGGTTGACGATAGAATGTGGCATGTGAGTTTGACTGTTCATTGGCCTAACGCACTTAAATTATCAGCTGGCTGGGCTGCATTTGCTAAGGGAAATTGTTTGACAGAAGGAGACGTTTGCATATTTGAACTTCTCGACAGAAATAATATCTCACTGAAAGTCTACATATTTAGATGTTGATTATTGTGGTGTTTAGTTTGTCGTGATAGGGTTTTGCTTTGTTGGGTTCCACTGCTCTTTGTTAGAACTGTTTGTGGATGCTTTGGTAGACCTTATGGGTTCTTGCCTCCTTTTGGTTCTGTTAGGATATGTATGTTTATTTAAAACCTTTAAGTAGAACTAGTCAATTAGGATTTAAACTGACTTCCTAGTTTTGAGGAGAGTCTTCCCTCAACAGAAAGATTTGTTTTTCAAAACCTACTTATCTTCACTATCTGATAAAGCTTCCTCATTCTGTGGCCGGTTCTAAGGGCACTCTCTCCTCAACTCTCTCCTCTTTTATCTCAACGTTAATATTCTCTATATTAATATAAATACTAGGTCCCAGTTATGAAAAATATAAAGGGAAAAATTGAAACTGAAACACAGAGAACATTGAGTTAGAAAGAGTGAAGGCTTGGGATCTCTCTCGGTGCAAGAGAGGTCTGGATACTAGAGATACTGGGCTGTTTTATCCTGGGGACGGCGTGGCGATTGTGACTGCTTGCACACCTTGGGCAGAGCCGCGAAACGTCTTAAAGAAAGCGACATTGTCCGCGACTCAACCCAAGATAATATTGTGTTTTTTGTTGTCACCACAACCTGCTTGGTAAACTCGTTCCTTGTTCTTGTTTTTGTGCTACACGTTCAACAATTTTAAGACGTTTGTTTTCTGCCATGGACACCGAAATCACTCCCTTCGTCACTGACTTGAACAAACCTGTCAAGTTCGAAGGACTTCACTTTAAACGTTGGAGACAAAAGATGTTGTTCTTCTTAACCACAAAAAGAATTGCTTCAAACTGCACCTCTGAGTTGCCACCTCTACCTGAAAATCCAACTCATGAGCAATTGAAACTGTTTCAAACATGGAATGAAAATGACTTTCTCTGCAAAAATTACATATTAAATGGTTTATGTGATGATCTCTATGACTATTACTCTTCCTGTAAAACTGCCAAGGAACTCTGGGATGCACTCCAAAAGAAGTATGACACTGAAGAAGCTGGAGCCAAGAAGTTTGCAGTCAGCCGCTACCTCAAATTCCAAATGACAGATGACAAGTCAGTGGAGGCACAATCCCATGAGTTACAAAAGATTGCCCATGAGATCGTGTATGAAGGAATGAACCTGGATGAGCAGTTCCAGGTCGCTGTCATCATTGACAAATTGCCTCCAAGCTGGAAGGAGTTCAAGAAGGACCTGAGACACAAGACGAAAGAGTTCTCTCTTGAAAGCCTGATCACTCGCCTGCGAATCGAGGAAGAAGCAAGGAAACAAGACATGCGAGAAGAGGTTCTTGTCATCTCAAACACCAACAAGAAGCCTCACATCAAGAATCATGCTGCTGTCGTTCTCAAACCTAATGGGAAAAACTTGAAGACCGTTACCAAGTCACACTCCAGCAACAGGAATTCAATGAAGGTACAAAATTCCTATCGTACCAATAACAGGAAGATACCTCCCTCAAGAGATAACACAGTTGTGCCATTCCTATGCTACAACTGTGATAAGCCCGGACACTTAGCACGTAACTGTCGCAACAAGCGGAGAAGCACTCCTCAAGCCAATCTCACCGAGGATCAGCTTGTTGCAATGGTGTCTGAGATCAACCTAGTTGATGGATCCGAGGGATGGTGGGTGGACACTGGGGCATCACGCCATGTCTGCTATGATCGTGGACTCTTCAAGTCCTACACTGACTCAGAAAACAGAAGGGTTCTGTTGGGTGATTCTCACTCAACACATGTTGCTGGAGTTGGCGAAGTGGAGCTCAAGTTCACCTCAGGGAAAACAGTCATCTTGAAGGAGGTGCTGCATGTCCCAGAGATCAGAAAGAATTTGGTTTCAGGTTACCTTATTAATAAAGCTGGTTTCACACAAACCATTGGTGCTGACTTGTATACTCTCACAAAGAATGGTGTCTTTGTGGGAAAGGGGTATGCCACTGATGGAATGTTCAAACTTAACGTTGATGCTATGAATAAAACTCCCGTTTCTGCTTACTTGCTATCTTCTTTTAATTTATGGCATGCTAGGTTATGTCACGTAAACAAGAAATTAGTGAATCAAATGAGTAGCTTAGGTCTAATCCCAGAAGTTTCAATGAAAGACTTTGATAAGTGTGAGTACTGTAGTCAGGCAAAAATCACGAAACAACCACACAAGTCTGCACTTAGAGAAACTGAATTACTAGACCTAATTCACTCTGATATATGTGAGTTTGATGGTGTTATCACTAGGAATGGGAAACGATATTTCATCACCTTTATAGATGACTACTCAAACTACTGTTTTGTTTACCTAATGAAAAACAAAAGTGAAGCACTTGACATGTTTAAAGAATTCTTAACTGAAGTAGAAAATCAATTCAATCGGAAAATCAAAAGACTTCGCAGTGATAGGGGTCTTGAATATGAGTCCACTGCCTTCAATGGATTTTGCAAAAGTCTAGGTATAATACATGAGACCACTGCACCCTACTCTCCAGAAATGAACGGCAAAGCAGAAAGGAAAAATAGGACCCTTTGTGAACTAACAGTCGCTGTGCGACTTAACTCTGGCTGTGCATCTTACTGGTGGGGAGAAATCCTATTATCAGTATGTTATGTTCTCAATAGGATTCCCTCCTCTAAAACTAAAACCTCACCGTATGAAAACTGGAAAAACAGGAAGCCTAATGTCTCCTACTTGAGAACCTGGGGATGCTTAGCGTTTGTAAGAAAACCTGATCCTAAAAGATCAAAACTAGAAAGTAGGGCTCTTGAGTGTGTTTTCATTGGTTATGCCTTACATAGCAAAGCATATAGGTTTTACGACTTAAAGAACCATGTTATTATTGAATATAATGATGCTGATTTCTTTGAGAACAAGTTTCCTTTCATATCGAAGAATAGTGGGGGTTCATCCTCAACTAATCTAAAGAAAGAAGTGATGAACAGCAATGTTCAGAATGATCCGGTCGAAACCAGTTTCGAACCAAGAAAGAGTAAGAGAACCAAAGTTATCAAGGATTTTGGGGGAGACTTCCATACATATGCACTAGAGGAAGCTCCCTCAACAATTCAAGAAGCTCTATCTTCTGTGGACGCAGATTCATGGCAAGAAGCCATAAGTGACGAGATGGACTCACTGGAATCAAATAGGACATGGCACTTGGTGGAGCTACCTCCTGGATGCAAGACCATCGGCTGCAAATGGGTGCTGAGAAAGAAGCTTAAACCTGATGGCACAATAGACAAGTTTAAAGCCAGGTTAGTAGCTAAGGGTTTCAGACAAAGAGAAAATGTCGACTTCTTTGACACTTACTCTCCTGTCTCTAGAATTACCTCCATTAGAGTAATGTTTGCATTAGCTTCTCTGTATAACCTAGTTGTGCATCAAATGGACGTTAAAACTGCGTTTTTAAATGGAGAACTAGAGGAAGAAATCTACATGGATCAACCTGATGGTTTCGTGGTACCGGGACAAGAAAATAAAGTTTGTAAATTAACTAAATCACTATATGGCTTGAAACAAGCACCTAAGCAATGGCATGCTAAATTTGATTGCTTACTTCTTGAAAACGGATTCAAAGTGAATGAAAGTGATAAGTGCATGTACATTAAAACTAAGGACGAGTTGTGTTTGGTAATATGTCTGTATGTTGATGATATGCTTATTTTTGGATCTAATATTCACTTGGTAAATGAAGTTAAGAACTTGCTCTGTAACAACTTTGACATGAAGGACTTAGGAGAGGCAAACGTAATTCTTGGAATCAAAGTTATCAAAACTGAGAATGGATTTTCACTAAGTCAGTCACACTACATAGAACAAATCCTAAAGAAATATAAATACTTTGAATGTAAGCCTGCTTGTACTCCTTATGATCCTAGTGTTAAACTGTTTAAAAACAATGGGGAAAGCATCAAACAGGTTGAATATGCAAGCATCATTGGCAGCCTACGTTACGCCACTGACTGCACCAGGCCAGACATAGCCTATGCAGTCGGAGTTCTATGTAGATACACCAGTTGTCCGAGTATGGAGCACTGGTATGCAATCGAAAGGGTAATGAGATACCTTAAGAGGACCATTAATTTTGGTCTTTGTTATGAGAAGTATCCCGCCGTACTTGAAGGGTACAGCGATGCGGATTGGAACACACTTTCAGAAGACTCTAAAGCTACGAGTGGTTATATTTTTAATATAGCTGGAGCTGCAGTCTCATGGAAGTCCAAGAAACAAACCATACTGGCACAATCAACCATGGAATCCGAGATGATTGCCCTAGCAACAGCTAGTGAAGAAGCAGGATGGTTGAGAGATCTTCTATTTGACATTCCATTGTGGGAAAAACCAGTTCCTGCCGTGCTTATTCACTGCGATAGCACAGCAGCTATTGCAAAAGTATCAAATAGATACTACAACGGAAAGAGACGACAGATTCGTCGAAAACACAGCACGGTTGTGGGGTTTCTTTCCACTGGAACTGTCAGAATAGACCACGTTAGGTCTGAGGATAATCTTGCAGATCCTTTGACGAAAGGACTAGCAAGAGAAAAGGTATGGAAAACCTCTAGTGGAATGGGGTTAAAGCCCTTAATGTGATGATTCACTTGTGATGGTAACCAAACCACCTGACTGGATATCCCAAGACGATGGTTTAACAGGTAATAACAGGTCACGAAGTGATTTGGAATCATGCCTTACAGATGATCTGAGCCTTATAAGCCATGCTCAGAAGGCATGAGATATTGTAGCGTAAGAAAAGGTTGAGTGTTGTAACTCTTAATGAAGACTATACTCTAAGTGAGTAGGATATCTAGCTACAAGAGTATCCTTTATAGTTTCACCTTTGTGATAGTGAAGGTGAGGCCGCCTACTAAGAAGTTCTAGGGCTAACTTCTAAGCACTATCGCTAAACTGGGATGCATGCACACGGCCGAAATGTGCAGGCCTTGAAGCTTCACTCAAGAAGGATTGTGCGCGCCTTACTGTCAGAGATTGAGTTCAAAACCACGTGTTACTCATGTTATTCTGAAGTTCTGTCGCTATGTTTTGGTTCAAGTTGATAAAACACCATTACTGAAGCACAATTCTATGTACAGTTACTCAATATTCAAGTTTAAATAACCAAGTGGGGGATTGTTAGGATATGTATGTTTATTTAAAACCTTTAAGTAGAACTAGTCAATTAGGATTTAAACTGACTTCCTAGTTTTGAGGAGAGTCTTCCCTCAACAGAAAGATTTGTTTTTCAAAACCTACTTATCTTCACTATCTGATAAAGCTTCCTCATTCTGTGGCCGGTTCTAAGGGCACTCTCTCCTCAACTCTCTCCTCTTTTATCTCAACGTTAATATTCTCTATAGTAATATAAATACTAGGTCCCAGTTATGAAAAATATAAAGGGAAAAACTGAAACTGAAACACAGAGAACATTGAGTTAGAAAGAGTGAAGGCTTGGGATCTCTCTCGGTGCAAGAGAGGTCTGGATACTAGAGATACTGGGCTGTTTTATCCTGGGGACGGCGTGGTGATTGTGACTGCTTGCACACCTTGGGCAGAGCCGCTAAACGTCTTAAAGAAAGCGACATTGTCCGCGACTCAACCCAAGATAATATTGTGTTTTTTGTTGTCACCACAACCTGCTTGGTAAACTCGTTCCTTGTTCTTGTTTTTGTGCTACACGTTCAACAGGTTCAGTCTTCTTTTCATTTGGTAATAAGAAAAATATCTGAATATCTGATGGATTATGAGTTAATATTGCTTTAATTTCAACTACTTATGTGCAAACATCTAATTACACTAGTTTTGCATGTTCATGGACTTAATGAGATGCATACTCATGCATACCATTGCATCATTGATGTTCTATGTGCACATTCCATTGCATCTGCTCATATTCAAATTTGATGTCAGTGCCTTGTGTTGTGAATTAATGGGCTGGTTATCGGAAAGTGTTGGAAATTGGCTCGCCTGATCGGTGGACATGAGGGAGTGGCGCCCGGCCAGTTATGCACAAGAAAATCAAGGGAGAAATCTCTGTTACCATGACTTCAACCATTCAAGAATATCAGAACAAGTTCAACTAGTAAGGAAGAAAAACCTAACACAGCAATCACGATTTCATTGCTTCAGAATGGGGAGTGACTGAATGAATTTTGATTCTAAACGCTGAATGGAAGGGATGAAATGACAATTTTAACACGTGACGCTCACGTGCAAGCTATTAACAATGGACATGGCTCTCTTCCAAATACATCTTTATTTTTTACTTTATTTTATTTTTGAACAAAACAATATTATCTACACCTTAGTGTGGGAGTGGACTAAGCCTCACAATGGTAGGTTATGATGTATTCCTCAAGTGCTAGGCTTGGAAGGATTCAAGGGGGAGGCCATTCATTCAAGCAAGTACGAAAACGGCACGAAATATGATGGGAAAATTGTTTTGGTCGTTGGGCCTGGAAATTCAGGCATGGAAATTGCTTATGATTTATCAAACTTGGGGCCTTATACTTCCATCGTTGTCCGTAGCCCAGTAACTTACGTCTTCCTTTTTCTCCCACACAACGACAACTAAGCTATTTTGTTTTAGCTCCTTGAATGTGCACTCAAATTTGTATTGATCATCTTATTTTGACTACATTAATATTTAAACTTTTGTAAAAATCGCAGGTACATGTTCTCAACAAGAAAGTGGATTGACTATTAATATTTAAACCTTCGTTGTGCAGATGATGCACATTGTATATCAAACGACATTAGTTCGTGTTTGAACTTACACTACAAGAAAATGGATTGACTATGATGGATTATCAAGCGTGATAGAGTAACGAGGAATTCATAGTATATTCATCTGATATTACCAAAAAAAAAAAAAAAAAATCGTTTTCTTTGAACCGGCTGACCTGTAAGATATATTCTGAATTCACAACAACAAGATATTAGGATCACGAACAAATCAAATCAATATAAAATAGAGATAAACTAAATGTATTGAACTTATCTTTAGTATACGAAAGACATGGCTCTTCCAGATGACAAAAGATAAGTTCACAAGGTTGCCTCCTTCCGATACTCCAAAAATATCCCACTACTGAGGATAAAGAAGACTTGATGCTCGAAATAAAAATAGTCTTCTACTCTCACAAAACTGGATGCTTATGCTTTCAATAGGACTTAGCATACTATATAGCTTATATTTGGAGAGCAGGGACCAACCTTTTTATAGTCACATAAGACCTATTGATATTCACCTATTAGGAAAACCATAGGTCTCTCAATAATTCATCATTAACTGCAATAAGTCCACTACATTATTGTTTTGAATGATTCATATAACCTACTGTTACAAAACTCTATTAACTTAATCAATACACTTCTATACAAAATAATGATTATGTCTACTCAAATTCTTACATTCTCCCACTTGAGTATACATAATCACATAGTATTGAACTATATGAAATTAAGTTAACAGTGATCACTGAGTTTATATAACAAGATTATCAACTTAAACGTAGATGTAATCAACTAAATCAAACCCAGAACTATAGAAATGTTGATGCATATCAGCTGCATCATTACTCTATAATCACCAAAGCTTAACTCAACTAATTACAAAGCTACATGCCAAATAATGTAGTATTGGAAGTGTCAAGAGCCAATAGTCAAAACATTAGCTCACAATAGTCGAAAAGTAGTTCACAAAAGAACTCAACAACGTTGGTAACAACATCCAACTTTTCTGTCAATTTAGAATATGACAAGAGAACAAGTAAAATACAACATACTATTTACAAAATCAGGTCCTCTTATTAAAACTTATGAACAAAATTTAAACCAAATTTACTCTTAAAGTATCAGCCACTAAGACTTCAAATTTTCAACACAAAAGGTAATCTCTTACTCCCACTGATTAACAGAGAAATAATTATATGGATAAATTTTTATTACTCCCACTGATTAAGAGAGTAAAACAAAACTTTGTAAATGTCTACAAAACAAAACAGATACCTTTCAAATACACCTATTAATAAAACATTAGTCATGGGATCTAGAACATAAAACTTGTGAGCTCAACATCTTTATTTTAGATATCTGTAGGGAAGTGACTCTTGTGACTGAAAAATTATACAAAATCATTTGGTCAGTTTTGTTCATCTAACATTTGACAGAAATAGAAAACTTTAACTAAATGTTTTCTAATGCATCAAAAGCATATAATTCTAGAATCATCTTTGGACAGAAACTAATTATATTAGGTTTGCATAGCTAAAACATAAAATACAAGGGCAAACGTATATAACTTCAACACTTTTGAGCAGATGAAGTATATACCATCTTGTCAATTCCATGCTTCACTATACATTGATTTATAGTTGTACTGAATAAGAAAACACTTTTGAGCAGTTAATTATTCCTCAATAACATATAAATCACAAGTCCAATTTCTTGAACAACAAACAAGAATTAATAAGCAAAACACTTTTGAGCAGAATATACTCATTAACCCTTCTTGAATTTCTTGCAAGATTAGTTGCATGTATAACAAATAAAATATAAATAAGCATGATAATGTACGTTTTATCTTCCAAAACTATGACCATTAAAAGCATGCAAAATTGATGAGTGTGAAGCCCATAATACATTATTTCTCCCACTTGGGCAAACACTCAAAATTGCAAGATTAAACACTAGAGAAAGTGGTTTTCATATAACAAAATATAGGTTAGTTGAATAAAAAAAAAAAAATATATATATATATATATATAGTGTACACAATCCATTATATAATATAACATGGCAAATTTTTACAAAGTTTGGAGTTTAGGAAAATCTATCAAAATTGTAATCAAATAGAACACATTGCAAGGTATGCAGAACTCCATCAGTATTTCTCAAGCTCTACCAAAATTTCAGATTTAATCATAATTTAAATAAACCCAATTTACAATCTTTAATATGCTCAAAACACGAAAATTTCTTAAATAAATTAAAGGTGCATTTCATTAGATAAATAACCTTTAATATGCCCAAAACATAAAAATTTCTTAAACAAATTTGTTGAGTCACAAAATAGTTGGTTTGGACATAATAAACCAATGGCTACAAAATTTATTTTAGTGTATGAGAGAAGACTCATATGTGTTAAAGATTAGGTCATAAATTAAAATGAAACCTAATAAGAGAATCCAAACTCAAAATTTATGTTTTAATTCTAAACAAAGTCGATTAAAATAAACACATAGATATCTCAACAACATCAATTTTTCAACAATAATGTTAATCCAATTTAGAACTCATAGAAAATTAAGGCAAAAGATTGGCAAATTTACCTACTCATTCTCGATTCTGCAAGATTCATCATGGAAGTAGTCGAGTTGTGGAGGATCAAACCAACTCCAAATTGCATGATTGTTACACCTTTGGGCATAAACTAATCATGCAAAGAAAATACTTGCATAGCTAGCCAAAAAGATAAAATACACAAAATACATATAGCTTCAACAGCTTTGGCCAGATGAAAATATGTTAGAAGTACTTTATGATTTTCTATAATACTAATTTATAATTGGTGAGTGATTTCCTGAAATTCCCATTGGAACAAAAGTATTCACCATATAAATTAGAATTCTGATTTTTCAAAATAATCCTTTAGAACACTATTAAATAACCGTTTTGTTGGATATTCAATGATTCTCAAAAGATTCAATCAGACATAAAAGTATGTCGTTGTTGACATTGAACAATAGAGTTCTCGAAAGAGGAAACATGTTTATTCAGTTATTCGATAGGGACCAAAATGATCAATTAATAAACTAATGCCATTTTTCAATTTTCTCTCAAAAAACAATTATCATCATAATCAGAATTGATGACCAAACAAAACATTGGTTTAAGCAAAACAAACCAATACATCTTTAAATCAAAATTTAATCAGTGTTGTCTAATAAGAGTCATTAGTATTAAGAATTTACATTAAATAAGGCCATATTGGAACCATAAACTAGTATAATAATCGGTACCAATAGATGTGCACAAATACGTGAAAACAATCACATAACAAAACTAGTTTTGAAGTACCAAAATTCAGCAGTACTACTTTAGTTTGCAAATTCACTAAAAACTCAATTCTCTTTAGATTGTCATGAAAAATTTTAGGTATGCACTAGACATACATGGATACTACTTCGCAAAATTTCATGATTTTTAAAATTGTTAAGCGAGCCAAAAATGAATTCGAAAAGACAGGTGCTTTAGAAACTGCAGAAAATGTTCAGTATAGACCTGAGATTACAAATTCACCAAATATTCATTGTTCGTCCGATATGCATGAAATTTTTCAGAAATGAATTAGACATATAAATTTACTGTCTCTCAAAATTCCATAATTTTTTCGATTTTACAAGTGGGCTAAAAATAAAATCGAAATGGAATGTGCTGCAGAAACTGAAAACATTCTGCAGTACAGTCCCGAGATTAAAAAATTCACCAATAATTCATTTTCAGACCAATGCTCGTCAAAATTTCCAAATTTGAAATAAATATCTCAATGTATATCATACTAAAATTTCATGAATTTATCAATTACATAAATATATCAAAATAATATCACAAACACACTATTCTGCAGTAGTCTGCAGAATTCCAGCAACATGGTATCACACTTAAAAATTTACCATAAATCCATTTCTTGTCCAAAATATATGAAAATTTTTGCATGTATAGAATTCATTATTCCAAAAATTATGGACCGAGCTACAATATTTAATCATGCAATCAATACGCCGATATAGTTAAATATAAGTTACTATAGGCAGAAAATCTCAACATTATCAATCGATCTCAACCATTAATCATAAAATCCAAAAGAAATCATAAGTTTTGTGAGTGCATGATACATATCCATATTTAAAATATGGAAACATGAAATCCAAACTGCGTAACTCCTCCTTAATTCTAAAAGATTTTTATTATAGATTTTATTAGTAAATGAAATGAGTTAATTCAAATCAAATACAAAATGGGTAATTTAATTGCAATATTAATCTAGATTAAATTCCCATAATAGTTGTATTGTGATGCACAACCCAAATTCAAGGATACTACTGATTTCCCTTTAATCTCACAATAAAACAATTAGTGGAATATATTTTAAATTTAGTATCTCCTCCAATTTAGATGAAAATTACCAACTAATTTTAAAATCAATTCCATAAGGAAATCGACATACAACACCAAAATAAATTAGTCAACATTAAATTAAATTGATTAGGAGATTGCTAACATAAATAGAAAATTGCAACATGTCTAATGCAATTCATCCCTTTAATATAATATCATGAGAATTACTGATATTAAGAATAAGAGTAAGCAAGCAGAAGCATGAAATCCCAGAAACTAATACCAAAATCCATATTAATTCGTAGGAAAATTTGTATTTGAAAATGATTATAATTCATGTAATTTATACAAGAGCAAAATTGATACAAAATGTAATTCAAATTAAATCTTACCCAAGTTGTCTCCTAACAAGAAGTTATTCTCGTCGGAAAGTGCCGAGAGAGCCAAAACAATACGGAAAAATTCGAGCTTCAAATATTAGGTTGTAAAGTAGTGCTCGAAAATTATATAACCAAAAACTTAAAAAATAAAAAAAAATAAAAAACATAAAATAAAATTTATTTTTACCAAAATATAAAAATAATTTATCTCATATAATTAACACCAATTTTATAAGGGAGGTGTAATAAAAAGGTCCCGGTACTGTTCACTTATTAACCACGAAAAATCATTGCACACCAACACAAAATTGCGGAAGCATCAAAACTAATTTTCATGAGATGGAACAGTAGAAGGCATCCAACCAAAATGATAAGCAAATTTTCTTTAGTATGTGAATCATCTTCAATAAACAAATTTGCTTATACCTTTATATTGGACCCTAAGCTTGTTGTTCGGCTCTGATACCACATGTAAGATATATTCTGAATTCACAACAACAAGATATTAGGATCACGAACAAATCAAATCAATATAAAATAGAGATAAACTAAATGTATTGAACTTATCTTTAGTATACGAAAGACATGGCTCTTCCAGATGACAAAAGATAAGTTCACAAGGTTGCCTCCTTCCGATACTCCAAAAATATCCCACTACTGAGGATAAAGAAGACTTGATGCTCGAAATAAAAATAGTCTTCTACTCTCACAAAACTGGATGCTTATGCTTTCAATAGGACTTAGCATACTATATAGCTTATATTTGGAGAGCAGGGACCAACCTTTTTATAGTCACATAAGACCTATTGATATTCACCTATTAGGAAAACCATAGGTCTCTCAATAATTCATCATTAACTGCAATAAGTCCACTACATTATTGTTTTGAATGATTCATATAACCTACTATTACAAAACTCTATTAACTTAATCAATACACTTCTATACAAAATAATGATTATGTCTACTCAAATTCTTACAGATATTATTTGTAAGATTCATTATTTTTATTCTTTGAATTGATTTTTCAATAAGTTAATTGATTCTTTGCATGTGTTTTTGGTGAATGATACTTTGATATACACTTGGCAATTTCTTACATGATCCGTTAACACGATACGTAAACGATACGAAAATAAAAGGTTTTAGGTCGACATGATAACTAATCAGGTCGTTATCGAGGTCACACGATAAGAACCCATTATTAACGGGTCCTTAACAGGTTAACACGAGAGTGACACGCGGGTAACCTGTTTCAACACGTTAAGAAAAAAATTATAGGGTAAATTACACAGAACCCCCTCAACTATTGGGTCATTAACAGTTTCATACCTCGTCTTTAAAAAGTTTCAATGTCATACCTTATCTTCGAATTTGTTTCAATTTCATACCTCCCGTCACTTATCTGTCAAATTTTCTGTTAAATGCTGACGTGGCATGTGACGTGGCACATTTTATATTAAAAAATTATTAAAATATTATAAAAACTTAAAAAAATATTTTAAATATTAATTTAATAGTTTTTTTCTCTCTCTCCCCTCATCTTCTTCTTCTTCTTCTTGCATGCCGAACTGGTTCGGTTTTTTTTTTTTTTTTTTTTTTTCTCTCTCTCTCTCTCTGTCTTTGTCTCTGTTCTTCTTCTTCTTACCCCCAATCTGCCCAGAAGAAGAACAAGAAAGAGGAGGAGAGAGAAGGAAAAAAAAAAAATTGTTACCCCTCCCCAGGTTCGGCCCTGCCCAGAAGAAGGAGAAGGAGAAGAGAAGAAGAAGAAGAAGAAGAAGAAGAAAAAAAAAAAAAAAAAAAAAAAAAAAAAGGTGTTCGGTCTGGGCAGAGAAGAAGAAGAAGAAGAAGAAGAAAGAGAGAGAAGAGAGAGGAGAAGAAGAAGAAGAAAAAAAAAAAAAAAGAAAGTTTTCGGTCTGGGCAGAGAAGAAGAAAAAAAAAAAGAAGGTGTTCGGTCTGGGAGAGAAGAGAAGAAGAAGAAGAAGTAGAAGAAGAAAGAAGAAAGAGAGAGAAGAGAGAGAAGAGAAGAAGAAGAAAAGAAAAAAAAAAAAAAAAAGGCGGTCTGGGCAGAGAAGAAGAAGAAGAAGAATAAGAAAGAAGAAAGAGAGAGAAGAGAGAGAAAAGAAGAAGAAGAAAAAAAAAAAAAAAAAAAAAAAAAGGGCGGTCTGGGCAGAGAAAAGAAGAAGAAGAAGAAGAAGAAAGAAGAAAGAGAGAGAAGAGAGAGAAGAGAAGAAGAAGAAGAAAAAAAAAAAGAAAAAAAAAAAGAGGTTCTCGGTCTGGGCAGAGAAGAGAAGAAGAAGAAGAAGAAGAAGAAAGAGAGAGAAAAGAGAGGAGAGAAGAAGAAGAAGAAGAAAAAAATTAATTTTTTATTAATTTATTAATATAAAATGGGTCCTGTCACTTGCCACGTCAGCATTTTAACGGAGGAATTGACGGAAGGCTGACGGAAGGTATGAAATTGAAACAAATTCGAAGATAAGGTATGACATTGAAAATTTTTAAAGACGAGGTATGAAAATGTTCACGACTAATAGTGGAGGTGGTTCTGTGTAATTTACCCAAAATTATAGTGTAAATGTAAATAGTGAATATTAAAATATGTATTATTGAATTCTTATTCTATATAAATTTGAACATTTTAAGTTTTATTTATTTTTATAATATACTATAGGCAAGGAGTAATATTAGATCCCATATTGCTCAGGGGAGTGGATCCCCTATGCCTTATATGTACATGTCCACCTCCATATAGCATGAGGCCTTTGGGAGCTCACTAGCTTCGAGTTCCGTAAGAACTCCGAAGTTAAGCAAGAATAGGCCAGAGCATTCCCAGGATGGGTGACCCACTGAGAAGTTCTGCTCGCGTGAGTTCCCAGAAACAAAACCGTGAGGGTGTGGTCGGGGCCAAAAGCAGACAATATCGTGCTACAATGGAGTCAACCCCGGGTTGTTGTGGAGTCCGGGTCGGGATGTAACAATTTGGTATCAGAGCCAATCCTTGGCCGAAAGTGTGCCGACAAGGATGTCGGGCCCCAAGGGGGGTGGATTGTTAGATCCTACATCGCCTAGGGGAGTAGATCATCTATGCTTTATATGTACATGCCCACCTCCATATAGCACGAGGCCTTTTGGGAGCTCACTAGCTTCGGGTTCAGTAGGAACTTCGAATTTAAGCGAGAATGGGCCAGAGCATTCCCATGATGGGTGACCCACTAGGAAGTTCTGCTCGCGTGAGTTTCCAGAAACAAAACCGTGAGGGTGTGGTCGGGGCCCAAAGTGGACAATATCATGCTACGATGGAGTCGAGCTTGGGTTGTGGTGGAGCCCGGGTCGGGAAGTAACAAGTAAGATTAAAAAATGATAAAACACATTAAAAATAAAAATATCAAGTAATTTAAAAATATCTACAAGTACGAAAAATGTGAAAAAAATATGCAAACGCTCATGATCGCATGCTTTGAGGATGGGTACATTGTGGTTTGAATTTTTAGAACCATACAAACCCTCATGAATAGTATTTTTAAGGGAGTTCAAAATGAACCAATATAATTTCCCTTGGTGATTGATGAAAATTGAAGGGTTTTACTGTAAAAAACATGCAAAGTTTCCTCAACCTTGAAACGCAACTCCTTTCGTTTTGCATATCCCTGAACATTTGGTATTTTGTAGTAATGTACTAATGTTTTTCATTAGACTCTTATTTTGGAGTAAGTAATACTTTTTTTACAGTAAAAGCATTCCCGAGTTGCTTTGTGTAAGGCGAGAATTTCAGCATGGTTAGACGAAGTGGCAACTAAGGTCTGTTTAGTTGACCTCCAAGAGATTGAGGTGCCTCTAACGGTAAAGACATAACCCATTTGAGAACGCGCCTTGTGCGGATCAGATAAGTATCAGGCGTCGGCATAACTAACAAGGCTAGAATTGACTCGAGATAAGGGGAAGTTCGGCTAAGTCACATAATGAGAAACCTAATTTGGTATCGAATTCGCCATCCACGAGATTCGAACCTAAGACCTCTCACTTCCAAGTGCAGAGGAATACCATCGGACCGTAATACTAAGTGACTAGAGTATGTACTACTTAAAAGACAAATGTTGTTTTGATGTACTACTTAAAAGACAAATGTTGTTTTTGTGACGACCCGTCCCTACTTTTCACTGTAGTTTATTTTTCGATTGGTGTGAGTTGACGACCCATTTTTGAAAAAAAGTGGAATTTGACATGGACATGGTTTTCGGCTTTCAGTTTCATTTTCCTGGTTTCGTACTAAATTAATATTCGTCATTACGATTTTGCCCATTTTGGAACAAAAGTGGAATTTGATATGGACATGGTTTTCGACTTTCAGTTTCATTTTCCTGGTTTCGTACTAAATTAGTACTCGTCGTTACGAACACGTGAGCGTGTGTTAGGGTCGAATCAGATCTATAACGAAAAAGTTACGCTCCGTTAGAGTACGTTAATCACGGGTAATTTTGTACACGCACGTACAAATTTACATTGTCAAAACACTATCGAAATGACGGATAAAATTGTACAAAATCCACCAACCGCTTCCTTAATTGGTGGATCTGGTTCCCTTCATCAATCAAATTATTCAATTTGATTTTCCACCAATCATTCACCACCACTCATTTTTCCCTGATTTCGGGTCGGGTCATATTACCCTTTACTTTAACAGGTGTTATATGGTACAACCCGTTAAGATATCGGGTATATCACGAAAATGATACGAACACGAAAAACACAACACAAATGTCATACGTGGAGGGTTGGTCACATCATGGAGAGTATTTCCTGCAATAAAGTTGTACCTGTTGTAGGCATAATTTACTGAAACAATTATGGAGACCAAAAGAGAGAGAGGGGGTGCGGCAATTGAGAGAGAAGAGAGAGATGTGTAGTTGTGGGTGGGTGTTATCTCATCCCATTGTGCCTTTATTTATAGTAGTAGAAAGGGTAAATACCTTTCCCTTTAGGATTACAACATTTAATAGGTAATCTACTCCTAACAGGAATATAAGATACTTTCTCATATTCTCTAGGATTTACACAATCACATTCCTATTCTAATAGGACTGCAACACTCCCCCTTGAGTGTGTAAATACTCAAGTAAATGACGCATCAGGTCTTCAGTGATGAAGCAAGTAAGGTCATATCATGGACCTCCAAGATATTGCGATATCCCTAACGGTAAAGACATAATCATTTGGGAATTTTGCCTTGTGCGGGTTTGATAAGTAACCTGCATCAGCATAACAAACAAGGCAAGCATCATTTCAAGGATCATGGGGGTTGGATCTGCTCAAGATGCGTTGGGATTTGATTTTCCCAAATTCGTAGTACCTTCAGGGAACGTCTTTAATACCAATTCAGTGGTTGCGTGCAGGTGCGGTGCTGCATCTTTACCAAGATCAACAGCGAAGGAGATGTCATGTCTAAATACAATGAGCTAAGTACAACGAAGCGCAAAGTTGAACTTTAGATATGGAATTTCAGATTCCATAACCTCTTCAAGGGTCTCATTTGCATATAACGTATGGGCGATCAAAGGTATACTCAAAGGTAACACATTCGAGGTGTAGTTCGACTGGTAGACCAAAATACCGTCAGAACAATGCTTCAACTTCAAGTCAAGGCATAAACGAGTTTTCCTAATATCCTTCATCTCAAATTCCATCTTCAGGTGCGAGTCAGTTTTCTCATGCTCTTCCAGAGTCTTAGTGAGATGACATAAACTGTAACTTTAGCAATTTGGAATAAGACTTCATAGTTTAACACGCAAGGGCATTCATTCATATCCCTGACTGATCAAATAATCACGTAGACGGGTATACCACATCCGTCAGATTTTTCAATCCATAAGTGAATGCCTCAAAACGAGTTAAGAGGGTGTTCCGTGGTTTTGAAACTATTTGAACCAGTCCATGTAATTCTTCAGGAACTTACATGTCAATCTCCGTATCTATATCCCTATGGAGAAATACTAACCACATTTGGTAATGCTGCTATCAATCACAGGATACTGGATTTAGCTCACCCAAACTAGTATACTGGAACGAGAACTTCAAGTCTCGGGAGTAATCCGGATTAATCTCATAAGATGGAAATGATTTGAGACAGCGGTCGAGTTCAGATTCATTGTTGTGCCATGTCTTCCTCTTCCAGCGAAGTGAATCCTACGAACCGAATGATTTGTCGTGCTCGAGGCCAAGACAGATTGATTGGCTATCCGCCGGTGTACCGGACCGTCCAACAGGGGCGTCCAAACCGTCCAACAGGGGTGGCACACCCTCCAGGGATGTTGACTCGACGTCCGTTAAGTACGTATATCCTTGCAAGCATGTTTGCAAGCTGGTATATGATCTCGTCACTTTAGCTAGATCAAAGGAATGCGTCTGGAGCAACATTCTGAAATCTAGAATTCATCGTACTTGCTTATCACACTTGTGCGGTATGGGGATCGAGATAAGACATAGTGGGCAACGTCCACGCAAATTCGTGTCGTTCTACAGGAACGTTGACGTTCTTATCTCCCCCTAACGGCAGGAAGACTATCTCATTAAAGTGACAACCCGCAAATGAGCGGTAAAGAGATCGCGTGCAAGGGCTCGAAGAGAGCTAGTGTGAAGGAAAATCATGATCGACAAAAGATACACATCCTTCTTTGAGGACCCATGGTGGTACGTTGCGACGGCGCAACTTGGCACATGGAATGCACACCCAAATGCGTAAATACGAAAATCGTCAGGTTCGTACCCAGTAACCAACTGTAACGTCATATAGGTTGGGTGGCAATGAGCCTCAAGGCGGACCAACATCATTGCGTACAAGGATTGCATAGCCCTAGGCAGAAACCGAAAACTTTGTACGTTTACCAAAATTCGGGCGATCATTTAAATTGCGCTTTATGATCACTAGGCGAGGCTATTTGGGGTGAACATGGGAATTCGATGTTCAATTAGAAACCTAAAACATCATGCAATACTTTATCGAAAACTGTCGATATAAACTCTCTGACATTATCTAGTCTCCCAGACCTTAAGGGATAAGTAGGGTGGTGAGCCCTTAATCAACCAAATGTGTGTGGACAAACATGTGACCAGTTTGTCGATTCATCAACCAAAACCATAAGTCTTTATATGGTCCGCATTTTGGTTGGATTAGTCCACGTATATTCCCTTGAATCCACTATGAAAAGAGAGTCGTGTCGTATCTTTGCAAGGAATGATATAAAAATCAATTTTCCTAATGAGCATGCTTGGCAAAGTGCTATTGTAGGCACAAGATCCTTACTTCGGGTAAGGAGATGCTTTGTAGCATCCTTGATCGACCTAAGTGTCCCAAAAGGTCATGCCAAAGCAAGTAAACTATTCAATCACCAGGCTCTAGGCCGGCCATATATGGCGTGTTTCCAGTTCGGAGACAACCCTTTGGCCCCAAATCAAAGCTTCAGGCTCATTTTTGGAGGTGGTGCAAAGATATTTCACTCTATTTTCTTCAGTGGTTTCATTTATGATCATTGTCATCTCGAATATCCTTAAAAACTCAACGTCAAGGAGAATTTAAGGTCCCTTAAATGGTGATTCAGTACCATTCATACAACGAGGAGCGTGCCATTGCTCTTAATCAGGTTGGATAAACCTGAAGTCATTGTTAGAGATGTGATTTAGGTGTAAAGTTAGTGTGCGTAGTACGAATTCATCCAAACAACTAACTTTCCCACATTCCTACCTAATCACGTGTTTAATTGAATCGGTCACATGTACTAAGAAACATGATTCAATTAACTCATATTCGAGGACAATATCAATAAGATTATCCATAAGTAAAACATACACCAAATTTGAATCCAAGAACATGGAAAAATGTTCACAAAGTAAGCCAAAGTTACTAGGTGGATTCGGCCAATAAGGCCATCCATGTCAAAATTTTGCTCTTCCAACGATGTTTGGTGGAGCAAAATCAGTCTCACATATTAACTACTAGAATGGTACTCCTTAACAACATTGGTAGGGGCACGAATAAATGCATAACCAATGATCTGTTCCATCGGGACGGAAATAGATTCTGCAGGGTTAAGGTTTGGGAATACTATCCCTTATTCTTGAAGTTTTAGGTCTTAGGTACCAAGGATCATGCTTCGGGCATGATGCCACACCTTGGCAGGCCCTGATTCTACCATATGTTGTAAAAACAAACTTGAAATTGGATTATGAGAGAGATAGACCCAAACTTGGGTTCAGTAGGTTTTGACCGAACTGGGTTGAGCCATTCGGTAGACTCTAGTCGAACTGAGTCTATACCTTTCTCTCATGTTTATGGTAGTAATCAGATCTGATAACTTGATAAACTTCCGCTTTCTACACTGCTGTTGCTTCAGGAGCGAGTTAGAAACATGGAAGGACGAGAAAAGTATTCTCCAATCAAAATTCAATCGGATTTATAAACTTCAGAATTGTACCTATTCATGGACGTAATCATGGTGTGCTTCAGGCAATGTTTTTCATGATTAGACAGTCCGTAAAAGCGAGCCAAAGAGCCATGGAATATTCGTTTGGGAGGTATTTCCATTTGTAATGCTTCGAGCATAAGTTTTTGAGTGAAGATCATGGCGGAGGCTTATTCAGCTCTTCCTTGCCATTGTTGGCTTCAATGGTTTCTCAACTACTTAATAGTCAATGGGAGATTCACGTCTTGTACCCCACATTAAGTGGTTTCTAATAGAAACATCCAAATCAGGAAAATCAAACTTGTGACGGTTCGACATTCCACTGAATTGGAGGGAACAAGGGTGTGATTAGTGCTATGGGAATGAAACATCCATATGCATCATAATTAGAACATTCAAGTTCTAAGACATGGTTTTCATGGGTGTATTGTTTTATGAAAACTTCGGGTTTCAAAGGCACTAAATTCGAAACTACAGGTTCGATTTTAGTTTATGAACGTTCAGTTCATAAAAGAGAGGTTCCTGCAAGAAACACAGAATGCAATATACCAACTAAGTGTAGTGGATTTGAGGTTCTTCGGGAACTCAAGTGTGAGAGCTTCGTTACTACGAAAGTATGTGACCGTTCAAAGTAGAAAGATAAATTATTGAATCGTTAATGTCCAAAAGTGATCTTCAGGTCAAGAATTTTGGATTCATTATCAGATTAATGGACTGCATGTCACTTTTAATTAATTCAATAAATCGGGCCATACAGGGTCGATTGTGGAAGCAAAATAATATTAACATAATATTATTGGATCGAAATTAGAGCCCCAAAATAATTTGGGCTTTGTGCCGCGGGTTAAGGCACGGTATTGGTGCCTTAAGTAGAAAATCACGGCCCAAAAAGAGCCTTGGGGTGGACTGCAGGCCACGGGTAGGTGAGAACCTCCCAGCCGCAGCTTGGTTGGACCGAGGGGGGCATGGGGGAAAGGGCCGAGCGAAAAGCTGGCCTGTTTGGGTAGCACACGGGAAAACCAGGTCGTGGGCCTTGCGAGAAGCCCAGCCCGAGGGCTGGCTTTGTGCCGTGTGTGCATGGGTCGCCTAGCCACATGGGCTGGCTAATATGGGTGCGGGCCGTGAAGGCCTTGGGCTGCAGGCCCAGCAAACAAACCCTCCCAGGCCAAAGTCTGGTGTTGTTGGCGCACGAGGATGGTGCATGCCACACCAAATCGTAAGTTCCCTTTTTTTTCTCTTTTTTTCTTTTTTTTTTTCAAATCCCTTAGGGTTTAGGAAACCCTAACTTGCTTCTAATTTGTTTTTAAACTTTGACTCACAAATTCCACATAACAATTTAATTGTGTGATGCATGAAACAAATATATATATGAATATATGAATATATATATATATATATATATATATATATATATATCGGAAGGAAAATATAAACATATGGGGTTCATGCATCATGGGGAATGTTTTCATACTTCATGGGTCGTTTCAAATATTTTACTTTATTTTAAGCGTACCTGAGTAGCAGAAAACAACCAAAGCCATTGAATTTGTAGAAGTTCCTTCGCAGAAAGCCGGAATAGTATCTCCAATGCGTTGTATCACGTTGTTGACCCTAAAAACTACCAAGCCTACGTGGCGCGCAGGCCGAATAATCTATGAGCTAACTACGTCCTTCGGTTGAATGCGGGGCGTGCCAACTCGATGGTCGAACTTGGCCGGTGAGTAAAATGTTGATGTTGCGTTGTGTGCGCGGCTGACTTCTGAATCTTGCGACTACGGCCGAGGAAGGAACACGCCTCGGCCTTTGGGTTCTAGAGCCTGAAGACAAGGCTACTAGTCTTGCGAAGTTCACGACTCGTCGGCGCCGGATTCGGTCAGAGTGATTATATTCGTAAAGGTATAAGCACGCCGAATCAACACCAAAGTGTAGGGGCACAGATACTCGAAACAGATGTAGGTCTTGATTGTGAAAGTGGTTTGGCCGTCTGAATGCCGAACTCTAAAACCAGCCTATGAATATCCAATCATAAAACAACTCGGCGTTCGATGTGCCGAGCTCGGTAATTCGTAATACCTCACTTCGCCGAGAAGGCTGATGAGATAACCTCTGTTGATAGAGATTCGAAAATCCTTCTCGACCGAGACTTGGATAGGTAACCAACCAGCCTCGACACAGTGCTGTTTATCCAAACTGAAGGTGCTTCACGATCGACTGGTTCTACGGCGATAGTGTTGTTTATCCAAACTGAAGATATCACCGGTTGCCTTCACAGTGCTGTTTATCCAAACTGAAGATGTATTGGCGGACAAGAAAATAATAATCTCAAAGGTTGAGAGAGTTTGCGCAGGGCAGTTTTGTGTGTTGAGTTGGAGATCCCCGAAATGCTGCACGATGTCTGGTATTTATAGAACTAACTGAGCATAAAATCCAGCCATGACCATCAATCACCACAAATGATAATCGTTATGCGGAGATGATTATCCAATGAAAGTCGTGGCATTCAACGTCTTTGGTAAAGATAAGCATTGTCCTTCAAATCCTAGTCCCAAAACCCTGGCATATCAAGCTTTATCCACAGAATATTCACTTCACCTATTTGGCAGCCTCGAGTTTACTAATAATTATCCCATGCATGCATGTCACATTAGCTTACTTCACATAATTAATCTTTCAAGTTTGACTCCACCTTGATTACCAATTGATGCCACCACGTGCTAGGATTCTTCTCATAATGCACGATGCTCAGTCCAGTCCCCGCATTGAATGCTAAGAATCCCAAATTAAATCCAACTGTTCTGCTTGCTTCGATATAGTTTGCGTCACATTTATCTCGTATAAGAAAAATGTCAAGATAATTTATTATTAAAAGATAATTATTATGATTAAAAATCATAATGTTATCCCTTAACAACAACAAAATTATCTTAACTTTCCTATCCGATGGTTGGGAACCATGCCCACCCGACGACCTTGATCACACGGGCCGATAACGTAAATTTGGGTCCAAACACACGTTCAACACAGAAAAATTAAATTGAATCAATAGCATGTAGATCAATTTAAAATAATAATAAATTAATCATGAAAAGAATTATTAAAACGTAATACTCCCCTAATTGAAGATCAAACTCTCTTTAGCGCGCCGTCAAGAGCGTGCTGATAACGTGTTGTAGGCATAATTTACTGAAACAATTATGGAGGCCAAAAGAGAGAGAGGGGGTGTGGCAATTGAGAGAGAAGAGAGAGATGTGTAGTTGTGGGTGTGTGTTATCTCACCCCCATTGTGCTTTTATTTATAGTAGTAGAAAGGGTAAATACCTTTCCCTTTAGGATTACAACATTTAATAGGTAATCTACTCCTAATAGGAATATAAGATACCTTCTCATATTCTCTAGGATTTACACAATCACATTCCTATTCCAATAAGACTGCAACAATACCTATATTTTTGTAATACAAATTTAACTGCATCGCATTTTTTTTTTAATTAGAAAATTTTCTCTTAATTCACGTACAATTACAGCTAACTAACATCAACTCAACTATTGAAAGACTTATAGTATTTCGTTTTAGTTTTCAATTTTTTAAAAATTAAAAATAAAAATTTTGTTTGATAATTATTTTTATTTTAGAAAAAATGAAACTTAATAACAAAAAAAATGGAAACTAAACAATTAAATTTTAAAAACTCAAGAAAAGAACGTGCGTATGCTTCATTCATCATAGACTCAAATTTTATATCAAACCCCAAATATAACTTTTAATTTAATTCAAAATGTAACATTTAAGCTCGATTTTTTCTTTATTAGAGATGACAAAGAAAATAAACTTTTTAAGAAAAAGAAGATTAATAAAGAATTCATGAAAACCAATCATAGCAGTCCGTTGGGATGTAACTAGTTAAAATTTTGATCCAACTGTTAAAGTTATTATAATTATTAAAGTAAGCTCTTGTTTATTGCCGTTTGATCAATTTTAAATTGCACGAATTCTTTGATTTGGTGGATTAGTAGGATCCTTTCCGAATTTATCTATCACATATGATATCAAGCTTCAACCATCTCCAAACCCAAAGCTTTTGACTTAGTTCAACCATGGCTTCTTTACGGCCAACATTTTCATCTACAATACCCCATTTTTTCAAAGTTATTCTTGATGACACATCGAGAGACACCAAACTTGTAAGCTTCTCTCTCTCTCTCTCATTATCCACTCGTAAAAATGTTTTCTTGGTTATGGAGATTTTATTTGTTGCCCACAAAAAGATAAGAAAATATTCTTTTAACCTAGATTTTGACATGTGCAGAAAGTTCCGATGAAATTTGTGATGAAATATGGAGAAGAGTTATCAAGTCCAGTATATCTTAGACTTCCATGTGGTTCAGAATGGGAAATAGAACTGAGAAGATGTAATGGGGAGGTTTGGTTTGAGAAGGGTTGGCCGGAGTTCTCCAAGTTTTACTCTCTTGACCACGCTTTTTGGCTAGTTTTCGGGTATGAAGGGAATTCAAGATTCCACGTCTTCATATTTGATAGAAGTTGCACAGAAGTTGACTATCCCATAAAATTGCCGGAGAAGGAAAAAAGCGACGACGAAGATGACGAGTCGGTTGAAATCTTGGATGATTTTCCCACAAGCCGAAGAAGAAAAGGGGAGAAATATTCATCTTTACCATGTCCTTTGCCTCCGAAGAAAAAAAGAAAAAGCTATTCAAGGATGCATCCATTGACTGAAAAAGATAAAGCTATAGCTCTTCGGAGAGCAATTGCTTTCAAATCTGAAAAGCCTCACTTCAAAGTTGCCATGCAGCCCTCGTACATACTCGGCCATTTGGTAAATCCCCTTGCATAAGTAATAATCTAATATTTTCTCTTTTCAAATAAACATATACTTCTTTTTCTGTTTAAGGTTTTGCCGGCGGGGTTTGCCAAGAGACATCTTATGCATCAGCCTCATGGTAATGCCATCCTTCGTCTTCCTGACAGAGGAACTTGGTGTGTTAAACTCAAATTATATGAACAACAGAAAGTACGATTCCAGCGTGGTTGGTTGGAATTTGTAAGGGACAATAATTTGAAAACTGGAGATGTGTGTGTGTTTATCTTGATTAAGGGCATTGAACTTGCATTTGAAGTTGTCTTTTACCGGGGTACAGAAGCTGCAGACTGCTCCTTGTCTCCAGGTTTACATGTAATAAGTTGTTATATTCGATTTGTGCTCAGTTTCGAATGCAAAACTTACACATATGATTTGTTATTTTCATTTTTATTGTTGGGAAGGCGGCCATGCCAAAGGAGCTAGAACTATGGATCGGGTAAATTGGGAAATTGGCACGTCTGGCTCTCGCGATCCTTATGCTGGAAAAAAATGCAGTGGAGGCTTGAATTTGGAAACTGGTTATGAAGACCATGATGATAAATCTGTCGAAATCTTGGATGATCTGTGCCCGAGAAAATCAAGGGATAAGTCACTAGTAGTGCCCAAGTTGGAAGAAACTGATAAACATCATGATGATTCAAATGATGATATTAGTAGAGATTCTGATGAAGTACAAGACGATCCAACAATACCTGAGGAGGAAGAAACAGATTATGAAGATGATGAGTCGGTCGAAATCTTGGGTGACTTTTCACCCTGCCCAAGAAAAACAAGGGAGAAATCTCCATTACCATGTCTTCGGCGACACAAGAAAATGAGAACATGTTCGAGTAGTAAAGCTGCAGAATGCAACGCCAACTTCACAGCAACAAAGACTCAACCTTATGAAATCAAGAAGTCATCCAGAAGCAAAGACTCATATTGCTCTAAATCAGAAGTGAAAAGTAAGGAATGTATATTTAGTTTTTATTTTTATCTTTTACCTTATTCTGCTTTCCTACCAAAAGAATTAAGATGCCACTTCATGTTTCTTGTAATATCTGACAGGAGAACATGATTTTCCCACAATGAAAGAAGTTGGAGGCTTGTCTAGCAGTCAAATATTCCGAAAACGAACACCTGATGTTCTTGGGAGGGAACATTCATTGACCAAAAGCGAAAAAGCTCTGGCTCTTCAGAGAGCCAATGCTTTCAAATCTGAATACCCTTCATTTCCGGTTGCCATTCAACCAGCTTATATCCATAGTAGTTATCTGGTATGTTTTATGTACAACACATTCTGCGTGAAAAAGATTAAGCACATACGTTTCCCTCTCAAAGAGCAGAATCACAATAGTCTCTCATAAAAAACGTTCTTATTTTCTTTCCTGGTTTCTGTTTCATTTTAGGGTTTGCCATACGAGTTTGTGAGGACACATCTTAACAAGCAGCGTTCAAGTAACGTAATCCTTCAGCTTTTAGATGGAAGCACTTGGCCAGTTAATTTCAAATATGATGTAACACCTCGATTTCAGAATGGTTGGTCAGTGTTTGCAAGGGAAAACAACTTGAAAGTTGGTGATTTATGTGTTTTTGAATTGATTAACCGCAATGAACTTACATTTGAAGTTGTCTTTTTCCGCGGCACAGAAGCTAAAAAGTGCTCCTCGTCAGCAGGTAAATCTGTTCATTTGCTGGTATATACTTCTCCATTATGCTTGCATCGTAACTTAGATTCTAGTATTTCTTTGTAATTTTTGGGGAATCCAGGCCATGGAGGAGGAGCAATTGATCAAGTTGAAATAAAGAGAAGGGGGAGTTCGGTTAAGGGGAAGTTTGGTTAAGTCACACAATGAGCAACCTAATTTGGTATTGAATTCGCCATCCACGAGATTCGAACCTAAGACCTCTCATTTCCAAGTGAAGAGGAATACCATCAGACCGTAATACTGAGTGACTAGAGTATGTAATACTTAAAAGACAAATGTTGTTTTTGTGACGACCCGTCCCTACTTTTCACTGTAGTTTATTTTTCGATTGGTGTGAGTTGACGACCCATTTTTGAAAAAAAGTGGAATTTGACATGGACATGGTTTTCGGCTTTCAGTTTCATTTTCCTGGTTTCGTACTAAATTAATATTCGTCATTACGAACACGTGAGCGTGTGTTAGGCTTGAATTAGATCTATAAAGAAAAAGTTACGCTCCGTTAGAGTACGTTAATCATGCGTAATTTTGTACACGCACGTACGAATTTACATTGTCGAAACATTGTCGAAAGGACAGATAAAATTGTACAAAATCCACCAACCCCTTCCTTAATTGGTGGATCCGGTTCCCTTCACCAATCAAATTACTCAATTTGATTTTCCACCAATCTTTCACCACCACTCATTTTTCCCTAATTTTCTCCCTCACCAATCAAGTGCCTTCCTCAAAACTGGCACCCAATCAGAACACTCAACCTCACTTTCTCTCTCTCACCGAAACGGTCCCTCTCTCACCCTCTCTCTGCAACTCCCTCAAACGACCCTCACAACACTCAAACGTGACCTGCAACCTACACCATTGAACTCCCCGTCAACCTCACGAACACAACCCTGTAACTGGATCACGATGGTTGAGTTTTGACTCACCAACTCGGAAGGTCCAAATCGTTGAGTTTGGGTTCGATAAGTTTCAGGCCGAGTCAAGGGGTTTTGAAGGTTGGGTAAGCTTTCTTACAACTCCTCGAGGCTCGTAGGATAAGTTTGAGGGAGCTTTGATGTGAAACAACTCAGTTTCAAAAAGGTCAAGTTTGGCCCGTACCTTTCGAGACATTTTTAGCCTAGTTTTTGGACTTTTGAAAAGTATAACATGATTCTACTCTTCATAAGCTTCGTTTCCATATAAATTTGTGAAAAATGGTTGAGAAATTAGCAAGATATGAAGGTTTGAAATTTACCCAAAAATCGGCAACTTTCTCCATAATCCGGCTAGTTCAGACGGCGGCGGACGACGACGATCGGCGAGGCTAGCCGGAGAAGGCAAGGGAATATTCCGTCAAAGTTGACGAAATGTTCTAACGGTGTCAGGTAACGCCGTTAAACTCTGTTAGCTATTTAACCGAATATTCATGTATTTAAACCCTAGGTTTGAGCAGGTTTTATTTAAGTTTCCGTATATGTGCTTTAATTAATTCTATTCTAGTTATTTCACATTTAGGGGAAACTATCTGTGAGTGGGTAGTTTATTTTCATATATATATATATATATACGCCTATTATGCCACAATTTTAATTTAGTTTCGTAAATGTTGCCTTGTGATTGGAATTATAAAATGGCTATGGCACGCATATTTACCTGCTTATAAATATAGTACTGTGGTAGAATACTAAAATGATTCTACAGGACGCGCAAGTAAATTCATGTGAGTTTAGTATATTGATTTGAATTGTATGGCATACATATATTCATATAGTTAGCTCATCATTACTACATCCAGGTGTTAGTGCTTCCGCCTGGGGTCAAGGCCAGCCTTCATGTGTATGTAAACCTCTAGCACCACACGCTCGTCTTGGATCTAATTAGGTACTAGCCTGTCGTACAGGTCGCGTTAGGCGACTCCGACTTGTAGGTGATTGCGTTTATCGCAAGCTTCACGTGATCGTAGCACTAGAGCGTATATTATTATTACACCTAGCCTGTCATATAGGTCACATTAGGTGACTCCGACTTGTGTGATGGTATAGATTGATGAGCCATAGTTACAGTTGTCTATATTCCCATTATTGTTGAATTATTCCATGTGTGGCATATTTCTGATATACATTATTGGCATACATTAAATCTTCATACTTATGCGTAGTATGATTTTAAGAAAACTATACTTGTTTTATAGCGAGGGGTTTGTATGTTCGAAAATAAAGGTTTCTTACAAACGTTGTTTTGCTGACCCACTCAACTTTGTTTTTCGCCCCTCCAGGTTTAGTAGTTGTGCTTACGTATAAACGAGGATGTTAGCAAATCTCAGGAGATGGTTATCTTCAGTGGTATAACCTTCATCCTATTTACTATACTGTCTTATGCTCTGACATCACGTGTAAATTGGGTTCAATCTCGCTCATCCACACACTCTTTAGTTTAGGCACTTTTAGTTTTAAATTTATTCACTATCTTTTTCCACGTCACTACACTTTATGATTTCATCACCCTCCAGGTGTCTGCCAGCACAACCTGATTCGAAGTCCAAATGGACATTCCGGGTCGGGGTGTGTCAGTTTTTATGTTTTGAAGTAAGATTTATGTGACAATGTTATTTACATATACAAATTTAATATTATGTTTTCAATTTTTTTGGGGTCAAATTGTGTTTTTCATTTCTATTATTTATTGATTTAAAATATATTTTTCTTAACGGGTAACGGGTCGGATCATATTACCTAATAATATTAATAGGTCGATTTTGAGTCGGATCATATTACCCGTTTACTTTAACATTTGTTATATGACACAATCCATTAAGATATCGGGTATATCACGAAATGATACGAATACAAAAAACACAACACAAATGTCTCTGATACGTGGAGGGTTGGTCACATCGTGGAGAGTATTTCCTCCAATAAAGTTGTACCTATATTTTTGTAATACAAATTTAACTGCATTGCATTTTTTTTAATTAGAAAATTTCCTCTTAATTCACGTACAATTACAGCTAACTAACATCAACTCAACTATTGAAAGGCTTATAGTATTTCGTTTTAGTTTTCAATTTTTAAAAAATTAAAAATAAAAATCTTGTTTAATAATTATTTTTATTTTAAAAAAAATGAAACCTAATAACAAAAAAGGGAAACTAAACAGTTAAATTTTAAACACTCAATAAAATAGCGCGCTTATGCTTCATTCATCATAGACTCAAATTTTATATCAAACCCCAAATATAACTTTTAATTTAATTCAAAATGTAACATTTAAGCTCGATTTTTCCTTTATTAGAGATGACAAAGAAAATAAACTTTTTAAGAAAAAGAAGATTAATAAAGAATTCATGAAAACCAATCATAGCAGTCCATTGGGATGTAGCTAGTTGTGGTAAATCCTGACTAAAAAGCAGTGACTATTCAGCTGATTAAAATCATTAGATTCTGTTTCCTGAGGATAATCTCTTTCCACTCTTCTCACTTCTCGATATTAACCTGTCTAGTCGGTAATTTATAAGATAATTTATCGGAAAGGATCCGGATCATTTTCTCTTAATTCAATAAATCAAGGAATTCGTATCGTTAAAATTTTGATTAAATAGTTAAAGTTGTTATAATTGTTAAAGTGAGTTCTTGTTTACTGTCGTTTGATCAATTTTTAACACCACGAATTTTTTGATTGAGTGGATTTGTAGGATCCTTTCCGAATTTATCTATCACTTATGATATCAAGCTTCAACCATCTCCAAACCCAAAGCTTTTGAATCAGTTCAACCATGGCTTCTTTACGGCCAACATTTTCATCTACAGTACCCCATTTTTTCAAAGTTATTCTTGATGACACATCGAGAGACACCAAACTTGTAAGCTTCTCTCTCTCTCTCTCTCTCTCATTATGCACTCGTAAAAATGTTTTCTTGGTTATGGAGATTTTCATTTGTTGCCCACAAAAAGATTAGAAAATGTTCTTTTAACCTAGATTTTGACATGTGCAGAAAGTTCCGATGAAATTTGTGATGAAATATGGAGAAAAGTTATCAAGTCCAGTATATCTTAGACTTCCATGTGGTTCAGAATGGGAAATAGAACTGAGAAGATGTAATGGGGAGGTTTGGTTTGAGAAGGGTTGGCCGGAGTTCTCCAAGTTTTACTCTCTTGACCACGCTTTTTGGCTAGTCTTCGGGTATGAAGGGAATTCAAGATTCCACGTCTTCATATTTGATAGAAGTTGCACAGAAGTTGACTATCCCATAAAATTGCCGGAGAAGGAAAAAAGCGATGACGAAGATGACGAGTCGGTTGAAATCTTGGATGATTTTCCCACAAGCCGAAGAAGGAAAGGGGAGAAATATTCATCTTTACCATGTCCTTTGCCTCCGAAGAAAAAAAGAAAAAGCTATTCAAGGATGCATCCATTGACTGAAAAAGATAAAGCTATAGCTCTTCGGAGAGCAATTGCTTTCAAATCTGAAAAGCCTCACTTCAAAGTTGCCATGCAGCCCTCCTACATATTCGGCAATTTGGTAAATCCCCTTGCATAAGTAATAATCAAATGTTCTCTCTTTTCAAATAAACAAATGTTTCGTTTTCTTTTGAAGATTTTGCCGGCGGGGTTTGCCAAGAAACATCTTATGCATCAGCCTCGTGGTAATGCCATCCTTCGTCTTCCAGATGGAGGAACTTGGTGTGTTAAACTCAAATTATATGGAAAAGGGAAAGTGCGATTCCAGCGTGGTTGGTTGGAATTTGTAAGGGACAATAATTTGAAAACTGGAGATGTGTGTGTATTTATCTTGATCAAGGGCATTGAACTTGCATTTGAAGTTGTCTTTTACCGGGGTACAGAAGCTGCAAACTGCTCCTTGTCTCCTCCAGGTTTACATGTAATAAGTTGTTATATTCGATTTGTGCTCAGTTACGAATGCATAACTTACACATATGATTTGTTATTTTCTTTTTTATTGTTGGGAAGGCGGCCATGCCAAAGCAGCTAGAGCTATGGATCAGGGAAAGTGGGAAATTGTCACGTCTAGCTCTCACGATCCTTATGCTGGAAAAGAATGCAGTGGAGACCTGAATTTGGAAACTGGTTATGAAGACCATGATGATAAATCTGTCGAAATCTTGGATGATCTGTGCCCGAGAAAATCAAGGGATAAATCACTAGTAATGCCCAAGTTGGAAGAAACTGATAAACATGATGATGATTCTAATGATGATATTAGTAGAGATTCTGATGAAGTACAAGACGATTCAACAATACCTGAGGAGGAAGAAACAGATGATGAAGATGATGAGTCGGTCGAAATCTTGGATGATTTTTCACCCTGCCCAAGAAAAGCAAGGGAGAAATCTCCATTACCATGTCTTCGGCGACATAAGAAAATGAGAACATGTTCGAGTAGTAAAGCAGCAGAATGCAACACCAACTTCACAGCAACAAAGACTCTACCTTATGAAATCAAGAAGTCATTCAGAAGCAAAGATTCACATTGCTCTACATCAGAAGTGAAAAGTAAGGAATGCATATTTAGTTATTTTTATCTTTTACCTTATTCTGCTTTCCTACCAAAAGAATTAAGATGCCACTTTATGTTTCTTGTAATATCTGATAGGGGAACATGATTTTCCCACAATGAAAGAAGTTGGAGGCTTGTCTAGCAGTCAAATATTCCGAAAACGAACACCTGATGTTCTGGGGTGGGAACAAGCATTGACCAAAAGCGAAAAAGCTCTGGCTCTTCAGAGAGCCAATGCTTTCAAATCTGCATACCCGTCATTTCTGGTTGCCATTCAACCAGCTTATATCCATAGTAGTTACCTGGTATGTTTTACGTACAACACATTCTGCGTGAAAAAGATTAAGCACATACATTTCCCTCTCAAAGAGCAGAATCACAATAGTCTCTCATAAAAAACTTTCTTATTTTCTTTCCTGGTCTCTGTTTCGTTTTAGGGTTTGCCATCCGAGTTTGTGAGGACACATCTTAACAAGCAGCGTTCAAGTAACGTAATCCTTCAGATTTTAGATGGAAGCACCTGGCCAGTTAATTTCAAATATGATGTAACACCTCGATTTCAGAATGGTTGGTCGGTGTTTGCAAGGGAAAACAACTTGAAAGTTGGTGATTTATGTGTTTTTGAATTGATTAACCGCAATGAACTTACATTTGAAGTTGTCTTTTTCCGCACCACAGAAGCTAAAAAGTGCTCCTCGTCAGCAGGTAAATCTGTTCATTTGCTAGTATATACTTCTCCATTATGCTTGCATCGTAACTTAGATTCTTGTATATCTTTGTAATTTTTGGGGAATCCAGGCCATGGAGGAGGAGCAATTGATCAAGTTGAAATAAAGAGAAGGTCCATATGTAAAGTCAAATCAGGTTGTGAAAATGGTGTGTTGCACTCTTGATCCTTAATTTACTTGAAATTGTTAAGTCCACAAAAGTGAAAAATGCAGAAAATTTTGGTACTCAGATTATATTTTGTATGTTTTACTGTAGGAGAGCACACAAAGTTAAAGATTTCTGATCAGGTTACTCAAACGCCTTCATGTTTGAAGGCTTCAAGGGTTCTTGAAGCTGCCAACAATTTCATCCCAAAAAATCCTTTCTTTAGAGCCACTTTGGGGCCAACATCCAAGACAATGGTAGTAGGATCATTGATATAACATTGCTTCGAACATAAATACTCCAACCTAATTACTTGTGCACGTATGTGTATATATGTTGTGTACGCACTAAGCTTGAATTATGTTCACTATTTATCATTCATATTTTGGCAGCATGTACCAGTGAAGTTTGCCATGAGATTCCCCCTACGAAAGGCGCAAACCGCGACCCTTCAGGTCGGTGAGCGATTCTGGCCTGTGAATTTGCTTGGTTACACTAATGAGAGGAGACAAATGATCATTTCTGGTGGATGGCTTGCATTTGCGGAGGAAAATAGTTTGAGAACAGGAGATGTATGCACATTTGAACTCGTCGAGACAAATGACATTGTGCTGAAAGTTCACATTTTCAGAAGTTGATTAGGCAAAGTTCTTAATTTCTTTTTAAGTGGGATGAAAGACCTCAGTTACCAACCACATTTTGCAGTCGAAATAGACCACTTTTTGCTGTAGTTAGAATGGTCTATGGATACCTGGAATTACTCTGTATTTTGCTATGTTAACTTTTATGCCTTAAATATTTTTGACCTTACAATCCTGGGTTTTTTATTCAAGTGCAACTTCCTATCATTGTGATGTATAAATCATCTTTTAAACAAAAAGTTTATTTGTGTCGTGAATGCAAATTTAATTAGGAATGTAATCGTGTAAATTTAAAGTAGAATCCCAATAAGATTTGGAGACTAAGTTCTCATAAGTTCGTATTACTTGCAAGGAAAAAAAACTCATCATGATTAGTATAAATAAAGGTACAAGGCCAAGGGGTGAGGAGAGGCGCAAGTGGCCCTTTACTAAAGTGGTGGATATGAGTGTGGCCTTTGCATCCCAGCGTGAGTTCGAACCTTGTTGGCTTCTTAATCTAAAGAAGATAAAGATACAGAACTTCATATTTGAAGTTCAATTATGGCTTCTTTACCCGGGAAAACAGATGACTGGCCAACATCTCCCCCTACCACTCACCAGTTTTTCAAGATCATCTCAGAGGACAACATTAGAGTCAGAAAACTTGTAAGCATCTCTCTCTCTTTCTCTCTTCATGGCTGATCATACATGTATGTCGTTGCCACATGAAGTCAGAAAGGGGACTCTATTTCTTATGCTATGGTTCATTTTTTTGTTGAGAAAAAGATAATGTTCATTTTTCGGTCACAGAGAAATCAGATAACGTTTTTTTCTTTTTTATTTCCATGTTTCTGTTGTGCAGATGATTCCAAAAAAAATTGTGAGGGAATACAGTAATGATCTATCAAGCAGAGTATACCTTAAGCTTCAAGGGTTCAGAATGGAAGATAGAAATGACATAATAAGAAATGAACCAACAAAAAATGTAAGCAAATATAACCATAAGCAATTTCTAATATATTGCTGCTGGGGTTTCTCAACCTATGTGACATTGTTTCGTAAATTCTCTCTTTTGTTGAACTATTAACCCTTTTGTTTAACCAAAAAATAAAACATAGTAAAATACGTAAGAGGAATGCTAACTCGTATTTCCCTTATTCCGCCAAAATATGTTGCTCTTTTGTTGAACTATTAGCCCTTTTGTATGGATATTTTTTCAAAAGTAGAACTCTTTATGGAATTTTTGCTACCTCACAGTTTAACGTCAATTCTCGTGTCAACATTATAAAGTATTGTATCAAAAACATAAGGTGACAGAAAGTCTATGGAGATAATTTGGCTTTTTAGCCAAAATGATCCCTGAGATTTTCCTAACACGTTACTTTGGTCCATGAGATTTAAAATCAATAGAAGTGATCCTTGAGATTGTCCACCATCCATTATTTTGATCATTCCATTAAAAAACTTGGTTAAGTGGTCCCTGAGCTTTTTAATAGAATGACCAAAATGATGGATGGTGGAAAATCTCAGGGACCAAAGTTATGTGTTATGCAAATCTCAGAGACCAAAATTATGTGTTATGCAAATCTCAGGAACCAAAGTTATGTGTTATACCCTCAACTTAACGGAGTTTTTTAATGGAATGACCAAAATAATGGATGGTGAACAATCTCAAGGACCACTTCTATTGATTTTAAATCTCAATGACCAAAGTTATGTGTTATGCAAATCTCAGAGACCATTTTGACTAAAAAGCCGAGGTAATTTTTCAATATGTAAAGATAATTTCAAAGAATAAAAACCAAAAAGGAAACTTTTTTTTTACAACGATATTATCTACACTAATGAGGAGGAGGGTAGGCTTAATCTCGTGATTCAAATTTATCTTTGACGAAAATCGAATATATAATTTCTCATTTACAAATAAAAATAAATATTACTATACTGTAGTATTAAATGTAGAGAACTTTCTCTCCTACTCCAGACCACCGTTACTTTTTGGGTAACGTAAATTCGTAAAATGAGGAGAGTACTTTCTCTCCTCGTCCAGACTACCATTATTCCGCCCTTTTCAGAAGAGAGAGAAGTGAAAGAAACCGAAAATACGAAATGGCAAGAAGATCAAGAAGAAAACCCTCCTTTTTCAAGGTTCTTTTAGATGAATTTTCTAGCCAGTTGGTACGTCTACCTCCTATTTATACTCTATTATATGCTTCACATAAAAATCACCGTTGTTTTCTTCATATTTTGTCTTTTGGAGTCTAATTATTTGGTTATGTAAAGGGAGTCTTAAACTTTCGAAAGTCTCTTAAACCCTGAAGAGAAACTTCAGTAGGGTTGTTTGCTAACGTCAGCTCTTAGGCCTCATCCTTTTGTGAGAGGAGTTCTATATATGCGTGCACCACTTAAACCCTGCCTCTTCATTGAAGGCAGACTAAAATCCCAAGAATCTGTAATTGGTGAAGTTATTGAATTGCTTATGCTAAGAAATCCCCCCTTCAAATGAATTTCATTGTCACTCTTTGGGAATAAATTTCAATCTGTGATAAAAATATGTACTTGATGACTACATCACATATTTATCATAGCTCTTTGCTTAGAATTTTTAATGCATTCCAGTCTTAAACGTTTACATTGTAGATTGATAATCTACATCCGAGTCTTTTGTTACAGCAAATCCCTGCGGCTTTTCTCGTGCATTTTAATGGAAACGTACCTCAGCAGTTTCACCTTCGAACCTCAGCTGGGACTTGGTGTGTTAACGTGGAAAAGATTAACGACAGGTTCTTTTTCCTAAAGGGTTGGAAGAAATTTGTTCGTGATAATGGTTTAGAGATTTGTGAATTTCTTGTTTTTCGATATGCCTTTAATTTGAGATTGTACGTTGACATATATGGAAGAAATGGCTGCAAAAAAGAGTTTGTAACAGCCAATGGGAAAACCGAGAGACCTCATGAAGAGGGACATGATCATGTAATTCACAGAAAGACCCCAAGAAATCATGAAAATCAGAATGTAGATAATCGAGATTCGAGGCCTAAAAGGCTCCGCTTATGGAACTAGGACTAGTCAAGTAACTACTCCCATACAAGATGAAGGCTATGAAGCAACTGATGATACTGATTCTCAAACATTGATGCATCCGGTGGCTACAAGTACCGGAAAAGCTTATTCCTGTCGGAGAGACAATGTTTTTGGATCTGAAAACCCATTTTTCAAGGTTGAAATGCGGGACACGTATATCCATAGATGTTACTTGGTAAGTTTTTTTTTATGGAAACAACCGTTCTAGGCCTTTACAACTTCTAACTTCTATTTATATACGTCTATGTGGAACTGAAAAGAATTAAGCAATGATATTTTTAGATATAAAGTTAAATCACTGATTATTCTCTCCATAAATTTTATTTGTCTCTCATGTTTTCCTTTTTATTTTTCATCTTTTCAGACCTTGCCTTCTAAATTTGTTAATGCACATCTCACTGAGCAGCCTAGTACCATTACCCTTCGGGTTTCGGACGGGAGAACTTGGCGAGTGAAAGTGGGATTTCAAACAAGAGGGTGCCAATTCTTAGCTGGTTGGATCACATTTGTGCGAGACAATGAGTTAGATGTTGGCTATGTGTGTGTCTTTGTCTTGATTAACAAGATTGAATTTTTATTTGAAGCTGTCTTTTACCGCAAGGAAGAAGCTGAAAATCATCACATCTCTTCACCAGCAGGTAAGTAATCTGCTAAGTTTATCAATTTCTGTTCTGTCTGCCCTCTGCATAACATACACTTGTTTTGTTCTTTCTTTTTTGTTTTGGGAAGACAATCCACTTCAGAGAGCCAACGGTCTCAATTCTGCAAACCCTTTTTTCAAAGTTGTAATGACGTACTCGTCTATCCATCACCGTTATATGATTTCTATAGAAAACCCTGCTGACCCATCGCAACTTCTGCTAACTTCTATTTGTACACGTTTGAATAGAAGTAAGCAACGATACATTCACAGAACAAACAAGATCATACGTGTGTGCGTGTATATATATATATATACACACACGCACACACATAATATATTCACATCAAGAACTTTATATATTGTCATTCATGCTTTCCGTTTTTCTTTTCCTCTTCCAGTGTGTGCCATATAAGTTTGTCAAGACACATCTCGCTGACCACCCTAGTAACCTTACCCTTCGTGTTTCGGATGGGAGAACTTGGCCTGTCAAATTGGTATATGAAGGTGCAAGAGGCAGATTCATTGGCGGGTGGTCGGCATTTAGGCGGGACAATGATTTGAAACTTGATGATGTTTGCGTCTTTGTCTTGGTTAACAAGGTTGAGCTTTTATTTGAAGTTGCCTTTTACCGCAAGCCAGAAGCTGCGAATATTTGCGCCTTGTGACCAGGTAAGCGATATATTATGTTGTGAGTTTCTGCTCCATTAGGTCTGCCTTCTTCATAACTTAAGAGTCTTAGACATGTTTTGTTCTGTCATTTTTGTTTCGAGGAAGGCAAGCGATGACGGTGGATCAATTGCAGTCGAGAAACCGAAAGAGAAGCGTCGTAGTCGTAGATGAAGCTTCACCTCATCACACGCTTCTCCTGCAAAAGAATGCAGTGGAGGCCTCCAATTACTCATTTGTTTTTCTGAATACCTTTTTGCTGTACTTGATGAGAGGATCCATTGGACAATGCAGTGACCCTTCTTTTTATTTCCACTTTTGATATATATATATATATATATATATATATATTACCTATTATATTTATATATATTACCTATTATATTTAGGGTTCTAATAATTTTTTAACTTTTAAAATCAGAAATTTTCAAAATATTTTTTTATCAGAATAAGTTCATACCACTTTGAAAAATTTCGGATCAAAAATTTAGAATTCAAAGAATCTGTAATTGCATTCCATTTCCTATCTAATTTTTTGCAAATATTATAATTCGAAAATTTTAATGTTGGAAATGAAAACATCATTTCAACTATCCACCGCTGTTAAACAAGTGTCCACCTCTAGAAAATAAAAAAAATTGATATAGTATTCATAAAGGTGTATGTAAGACATACATTCCTTCGAATGCCTAAAACACCAAACACATAGTTGATGGTTCTGTATTTCTGACAATTCCCCTGCTTAGTAGAGAAAGAGCTGAAGAGGAAGAAGAAAATTGGTGATGGCAAGAGCACCCACTTTTTTCAAGATTCAAACCTGATAGCTTTGAGTTAAGAGTAGAGTATATATAGAAAACCTTTAAGGGAAGGGATCTTTATTTTTATTTTTTTTATAAAAATGGGGATTAGTTGTAGGGTTAACACCACATCGAACTTTAACAATCCGAACCGTCTATTTTTCAAGTCGTACCTCATAGATCATTCTTGAAAAATGTTAGCCAAATCGGAAATGTTTAAGACATCTATTAAGTTCAAAGAAATTAACAAATACTTTGTTATATAAGAAATAATGAAATTTTATATTAATAATTAAATAGGCAAATGAGTTCAGATTGAATTGAGTTTCTGCAATGATGATCCATGAATCGAGACTTACAAAATAGACGGTTCAGATCGTTAAAGTTCTATGTGGTGGGCCCCACACCCACACCCAATTCTCATTTATTTTTTTAAATGGGGATCCCTTTGGATATATATTGAGGTTTGCATGCTATGGATCTATAAAAACAAAACAGATAGACGAATTCGTTAAAATGATTACGAACTGTCTATTTATTTGTTATAATGGATCGACTAAATAATTTTTATTTTAATTTTTTTTTTTTGAAAAAAAAATGATATTTATATAGTAATCTGTAATATAAATAGTTCCGATTATAAACAGAATAGCTACGAAGTATTTTGAAGAGTCTCTTCGTGAAATTGGGAATATTATCTCTCAATTTATTTATTTATTTTTATAATGAAAAGAAAAGAAAAGAAAAAGAAAAAGAAAAAGAAGCTGCAATGTGCAACTTCTCATCGTTATCTCGGCCATCAGTATTTAAGTGGCTCTACGCTCCAAAACCCTAAACCCTCCACCACCGTAACTACCCCATCACTTGGCGCGAAAATTGGCCCCAATTCATTAGAAACCCTAATTTTTCACAGTTCAACTCTCATGCAATCTGCCTTCTACACGGCCTCCAGCTCCCACCAGTTTCAGCTTCCATGGAAAATCAACGAAACCCAATTCGCAGCTCAGAGACCAGTCCCCAAGAAGCTCAAAACCTGCTTCAAAGCTCCGACCTTTACCAATTCTCTAGGAACTTCAATTGGGTACGAACCAGAAGAAAGCCTTGGTAAAGAACCCGTACCCGCCACGCCAGGTCGGCTTCCGGTCGTGATTCGGAGGTCAGGTAGGGTTTCTAGGTACTTCTGGGATGGTAATTGTTTGCAGTTAGTTGGAGTAGATGGCGGTGCGGCGTCGTTCAGTTTCAATTTCGATGATGGGTTCAGAAAATTGTATAGAATCTGTAGTTTGGCTGTTAGGGATTTCTTTATTCCTAAGCAAGTTAGTGGAAGTTATATGGATTATGTGAAATGGAAGTTCTTGCATCGGGTTTTCAGCTCAGCACTACAGGTCCTTGCCACTCAGGTACAAACTTATGTGATAAAAGTGCATCGTTTTTCGATTAATTGATTGAAATTTGAATGAAATATGACAAGCCCAACAGAAGGAGTACTATTATACAGAAAGAATAAGTGAAATAGTTGAGCATTATAATCCTTAGAAGATAGAATCAAAGATTTTATGAATGAATTTTCGTTTATATGGTTAGTTATACGTGGGGATGCACTGATTTAGGCAATGTTTCGGGCTATTGGGATTGGATTCTCTCGTTCGCTTCCAGCAGCTGCTGCCCTTAATTGGATCTTGAAGGATGGACTTGGACGGCTGAGTAGATGCATCTACACTGCTAGTCTAGCATCTGCTTTTGATACTAATTTGAAGGTAAGGCTTCTACTTCTGTTATGGTTAATTGAGGTTGTTGCAGTTAGGGTTTATATCGGTATTTTGGTGTTTGAAACCAAAGTACTGTGGATATTGAGTGCTTATGCTTTAGAGTGATTTTATTAGCTACAAATACATCATTGATTTTGTCTTTTTCTCATTTGTAGAGAGTTCGGTTTTCAACGTCGGTGTTGTTTACTTTGAGCATTGGAGTTGAGTTGCTGACACCTGCATTTCCTCAGTACTTCTTGGTTCTCGCATCCTTAGCCAACATGGCAAAACAAATAAGTTTGGCTTGCTATCTAGCGACTGGTGTAAGAACTGAAACACGTTTCCTTGCTTACTTTTATGAGGTTGGGTTTTAGCGCCTTCCCATTTTGAGTGCCAGTGTTCTTCCTCTGTATACGCAGTCTGCTGTTCATCGAAGTTTTGCAATAGCGGATAACCTTGGTGAAGTTTCTGCAAAGGCACAGGTAGACTATGATATTTCCTACAAATAAGTCCCTATTAGTTATCTTTTGTGTACTTGAAAATTGAAACAGGACATATTTTGACTGTTGCGATGATTTTCAGATTCAAACGGTGTGCTTTGATAACCTTGGGCTCTTGCTTGCTGCGCTGTTAAATATGTTGTTCAAGAACAACCAAAGGTTCCTATTGAACTTCTATATATACAGAACTAATGATCTTTAGTTTACTTAACTTTTCTTCATATTTGATGTCTTCGCTGTTATGATAGTCTATTCTTTTTCTTAGCATGCTTTTCTGACTTGTGATTTACGTGCCAGGTTGCAAACAGTCTTACCATTTCTCGTATACCCCATTTTCTCAGCCATAGACCTTTTGGGAATATATCAAGGGCTTAAACATGTCCATTTACAAACATTAACCAAGGTGAGTAAGCATTTTCTCCTTCAGCATCCTGCACTGTGAAGTTTCCTATGATAACAATCTTGATGTATTTGCGTCTTACCCTTTTTCAGAGGACTAAGGAAGTGAAATTTCCTGATAAATGCTGTAATTTCATCGTCTAATTTTTGTACGCTTCTCATGTTCAGGATAGACTTGAAATTCTACTAAATAATTGGATCGAGTTAGGTTATGTTCCTGCGCCTGCAGAAGCAAGTAAAGAAGAAGGAATTGATTTCCTACGGAGCAAAGGTTAGATCTTTCACATGCATTTCTTATCCCCTTGTTTCAGTGTTTTATATAAGCACGTATAAGCTTAAACCAAATGACTGAGGTTTGAATTAGACAAGGGATTATGGCCTATCAGAATAGGGTACCTGGATCCCAAGAATCAGATCCCTGAGTTATCCATGATGGCAATGCGATCTACAAGTGCTGACGACTATTACTTCATATCCATGGAGATCTTGTACACAAGAATTCGAAGGACAAAGCAAGTAAGTTTATTAAATTATTAATCGATGTTCAACCTAGGTGTCCTGTGCTTATGTATCATACTCTAATAGTTATCTTTTCTTTCTCTTGATGATTTCTAGGCGGGCATCCTTCTTTGTTTACGGGAAGGAGCTGGAACCGCGGACGTTATCATGGGTTTGTTGCAGGTAAAATGAATTTTCTTGAAGGAACAAAAAACTTATGAATGATTATTAACTTGGTGTGATGCTTGCACCGTTAAACGGTTTCTGGGGCTCCTCATGTTTTGTCGTTTGTGTGATAATTTGCCGTGTAGGCATGCTATATCCGCAAAGCCTTTCTTATGAACAAGTATAAATGGGAGACCATGGTAGATGCCGGAGATGCATTAGACTCAGCTCCAAAGGAGTGGTCTAAATTGGTTGAGGAGTGCAAGCGCCGTGCACAAGGCGATATGAACGTGTTGACCGAGCAAATTGTGACATTGGGTTGGGCTGCTAAACACATATTATTGAATGCGCAAGAACAGATTCGATACAGTTTTGTGGATGACTAAAGATTCTGTATGTCATAGAACCTTGTGTTTTTCTCATTTCTCGGCCGTCGGTGGTTCTTCCTTGGTGGTATGGAGAATTTTGGGGAATACACAGAAACTCAAGTGCAACTATTTTGCAACGGATTGTTCTACTTCGATTTGTGTATTAGATGTAGGGCGAGGAAGAGCGAAAAGTAGAACGAAATCGCATCTGCATTTCAGTTCTTTTTCTTCTCGCTTGAAAATCTTGAAGCTGCAAGGCAGGTGAAAGGCAAATATCTTTCTATTGATCATATACAAACCATTATATATACAGTGGAATTGATCAATGCCGCACAAACGTATAACTGGATTCACAAGCCTTTTCGGTTTTGACATCAATGAGAAATGCTTGCCTCGGTGCTATAGAACGAGTAATCAAAGCTAAAGTTGGCCCTCTCTTCGTCCCATTTTAAAATCTCCCTTGAATATTTAAGAGCTGCATCGATGCTATCGGGCTGCAGTCCCTTCACCACGGAAACGTACAATTTCTTCCCGGTTAGAGAAGAATAGAGCCTCTTGAACTTTGCTGCAATGTAGTGAGATCCTAAATGACCCAATGAGGGGCTGCTGTTAATGTTGTTGCTGCTCGTGTCGCTACTCGAGCGATTGCGACTAATAACTGGACGAAAATCTTCGAACCACTCACAGTGATTTAACGGTACCCGTTCCACCTTATCCTCGAATAAATCAAACTTGTTTAGAATCAAGAGGAAGTCCATCTGTTCAAAGGTAGGATGAGTGACGATGTTTTCAAAGAAAGTCCTGGCCAGCAACATCTTGTTATCGAAAGACCCGTTCCCATCAGCAGAGACCTGATCATAGTCGCTCAAGGACACGCAGAAGATGACCATTCCAACATCTTCAAACATCTCCAACCATTTGCAGTTTTCTCCAAGTCCTCTTGCATTTACTCTAATAAGTTGGTACCTAAGAAGCAATCAGACGAAATAAAGGTTAATTGAAAAGAATGGAATATTATCCCAGTGACCCGTAGAAGTGAAAATTAGAGAATAAGAAAGTACACGTCAACTCAATTTGTTCAACAGTATAAGGAATCTATTTACTTGCATAAACTTTTACAAACACCCATCCGCGCGTGAGCTTTATCAGTTACGATTAATATTTATAAAACACAAACGATAAGCAAGCACTAAGCAGATCAGGTCCATTTGAATGTGCAATAAACGGGGGAACATACCTAAGCAAAGAGTCATGCTGGTCAGTAGTATTGATGGTATCTTCAGATTCTGCATTGGGAAATGAGAAGTCCACACAAGCAAGCCCATTAGATGAAGTGACACCTTCAGCATATAATATGTCTAGATCTGTGGGCTCGTAGTCTACTCTTAATATGTCAACAGCCTGAAAAGGGAACGAAGACCAGGTCCATTAGATTAAGCAAAAGATAATACTATGATTACTATCGACCAGCATGAGTATCATGCAAACAATTTACAAGAGTTAACCACAGAGGTCACAGGACTTACCCTCTCTAAGAAATAAGTAGCAACACTAGGTAGCATTTCCAATTCATTTCTCCGCTTGTATGTGGCCTGAATGGCTGAATCATTCCACAATTCCTCAACTAATGGTGCATATTCACGAGTAGCCGCTGGGAAAATGGCTTCCAGATTGCCTGACACCATAGTCTTGAGAAGCCAATCAGAGAACGCTTTCGGCCTCGGGCCAATGGAGTAAAGAGTTTTCTCGTTGTTTCCTGTTGTTAACCAGCACACAAATTCTATAAGCAATAATCAATTCTAACATGGTTATTCAGAATGCAACCCTCTCCAAGTACGATGCAGACTAACCAACCTGACTAGTGTAATTATAATATACATTGCTAATCAATCAGTGCAAAGGAAAACTCAAGTGTAAGAAGTTACTACATATCTTTTGTACTTGTTTTGGATATAAATATCTTATAAAAATTGATATCTAGTTCCGTTACTGTATATAATTCAGTTTCCCAATCTGAACAACATAAAACTGAGGTTATGCACATGCACACATGTATCAAGTCAAAGAAGAAATGGAAAAAGTTATAAAATTATAGACTCGTACCATTGGCATCTGTTTCGACTGGACGAACATTGCTTCCTCATCCCATCCAAACATTCCTCTTCAAAACGCTCACGGCCCTCAAGAAGCATACCAAGATAACCATACACGTTACTCTGTATTATACATTTGATATTTTCACGCTCATCCTCCAAGAAAGGGACAGCTTTATATAGAATCTTTGCCTGGAACATTCATACGTGAATGGTTAGGGTTTATATTTGGCAGATAATAAAAATTATATTCTGAAATACCAGAAACGACTTAGAACTGAAAACTTGGGACAAACTTGTTGGCTAAGAAGTCCATCCTAGTTAAGCTATCTTGATTCAAAGCAGTTACTATTCCTTTATAGTATGATTTCTTATAACATAACATGTATGGCCATGCATGCAATAAATCAATTCAGAATCCCATTGAGATCAAAATACAATTTTTAGCAAGCATGCTTCCACCAATATCAAGTAATCAACTGCATATAACTTTAAGGCAGAAAGCTTGACCTAGAACTTGTTTTCTCATTTTGGTCAACACGAAAACTAAAACTTAGAGAAGCAAGCAAGAAATGTAATTATTAGTGCACCACCAAAGATTTTGCTATTACAGCATCCACAAATTAAAGCATTATGATTAGAATCCAGACCCCTAATTCCTACATACATACGTTACAAATGGGTTGACGTGGAGATATGATATATCTCTTGAAACTTGAAACATCAATAATTTATTCAGCTTTAGAATTTTCTATAGGAAAGCATCTTCGCACAAACAGAATAGAACAAATAAGAACAAATAATTTCAGATTAAATCTATCACCTGTTTAAATATAGTACTTGTTCCAGAACCATTATATCCAACTAAAAGAATCTTCTGAAGTATTCTCTGCTCAATGTAGTCAGGGACGACTCTACTACCCACATAGTTCAGGGATTCTCCACAAGGAGTTGAAGATTTAGAAGGGACTGGTAATGACAAGGCGGCACAAACAAGCTTTGTTCCAGCCTGAAAAAGTGATTAATAATAGTTTAATATACATCAAAATCCTAACAAGCAACCAAAACATAACCGAAAAATGCAAGTAATCTCAGAACAATACCTTGCCCCAAATGTATCCTTTAGTATTTTTCTGGCCCTCCTCTTGGTATGAACCGTCCTCGTTTACCCAAAAGTGTGGTTTACCAGCACATTGAACCCCAGCCAACTGCAATGTTCAACAGAAGGTGTAAATTAACCCTGCACAATAACCAGTTGCAACAACAATTCATATGTCTAGAAAGTCCATCCAACCTGCAACATCCGAAGCTCGACTTTGGTAATTTCCCGACCATTTATATAAACCTGTGTGTTTCCATTGCTAGCATTTGCTTCGATGGGACCCCCAACACTAAGATGGGGACTAATTATCCGGGAAGGCTTCTGTCCTTCCTGTTAAAATTCGACAACAACACAAAATTTCAAAGGTGTTAGCACATTGACGAAACAACAAGAACCAACAAAACAAATTTAAGTAAACAATATTCACCTTTCCCCAAAGACCAGAAACTTTATCATACCAATAGTTCCCTGGTTTTAATTTCTTCGGTGGATTTGGGCAGGTTTGTAATAGAACCAGCTCCTCCGGACAAAGAGGCTGTCCATTCACACAAATATAGTCCGAAGGCAGCTGATTCGCCTCACAAAACTTTTCGGCTTTCATCACCTGTCTAACCTCCAAATCATTCAACAGCCGCTTGAGCATTCTAGAGCACTTCCCCAAGCTCCCTCTTTTCGACTCGTCAATAGGAAACCCAATGCAACTCACACATTTTCGACCTTCGGGCATCGACCCCATTGCTCTAAGCACACAACTACTACAATACTTAGCATAACAGACAATGCAAACCTCCTTCTCAGTAAACCTCGTCCCCTTCAAACATCTATAGCACGCCTTCTTCTTCCCTTTGCTCTGAGGCTCCCGCTTTGCCTGCACAACTTCGGCCTCGTCTTCATCAGCTCCATCGTCCGACTCAATGTCCCGAAAAGTCACCACCGGCGGCCGCAGTGCGTCATAATTCAAAGCCTTACTGGATGAAACCCGAGACGACGGATAGTCCAAGCTCAAAACGGACTCCGAGGAGGCCCAATCCTGTTCCGGTTCGGGCCGGTTCGAATCGCTGTTGAAATCCACACTCTCCTTCCCGCCACCAATCACATCGGAAAACTCACCCGACCTGTAATTCAACCCGTTCGAAAACTCCGACGCGCCGGAGCTACTCAATTCACCGGACAACGCACACCCAACCACACTCTCCTCACCCCTCTCCTCAAATCCAATCACCGACGTCGGCGAAACCGTCGACTCAGAACCTTCCAACTCCTTCGTGTAATCCTCGCTTCCCCGATCGAAAACGGAAGTCGGAGAGACCGTCGATTTAGACGCCTTGAGCTCTTTCGAGAACGTTGCGGGCGCCATCACCGGCTGGACCACCGGCAGGGTCAGCTTCTCGGACAGCGCAACCCCTCCGACCACCGCCGCCACCGGAATCCTATCGACGTTAATCGGAACCGCCCGCGGGAGATCGTAACTGACCGGAGGACCGTTGTACTCTATCGCGAACGAGTACTGGACCCCATTGTCGGCGCCGGAAGGCATTTCGTCGGCTGAATTGAGCTGGAAATCTTAATTTGAGCGAGAGCAGCACAGAATCATCTGCAAATTCAGCACGGGATTATGAGATTGCAAATTCAGCAGGCAATGGCTCGCTGAGAGGTTGATTGGAGGGGAGGGGAGTGGAAATAGTGGAAATTGGAGGGTCAGTGGGTAGCGTTTGGGGAGAAGGAAAATGTAATGGGAAAGTGACTGGGTGGAGAAGCGAAGAAAAATACGGCGTGCTGGTATTTTGGATTGGAATCTTTTTTGTTTTTTTTTATTTATATTTTTTAGTTTTTCTATTTAAACGCCCTACTTTAATTATTTAAGGATTATTTTTTGTTATGTCCCTACTTTAATACTTTGTCTTGATTCACTCCATTTCCCTCCCTCGCTTCCCTCCCTTAGACCATCTCCAATGAATAGGCTAAATGCCAAATATTTTAGCCCGGAAAAATTTAGTTTTTAGCCCTAGAAACAACTTTTCTACTCCAATGATTCTGGCCTAAAAATTTTAGCCCGAGATTATTAAAGAATAGAACATAGGCTATTTTTTATCTTAAATTAAATTTTTAAAAAAAAATAAATATGTAGACTATCGTAAATTAATTTTATGAACATTTTTATCTAAAAAACTTTAAATTCCGATAAATATTGAAAAATCACTAAATTTTCAATTAAATAATTTTTTTAAATTATTTTAGCCGTTGGATTTTAATTTGGACCGTTAGATCTTTTTTTTTAACGTTAAATTTGATTATATTCGATCTCAGCCGTTGGATTCAATGTATTTTAAAATAACATATTTAAAAAAATAAAATTTGAATTTGAACAAACACTAGTCGTTGGATTGTACAAGCCTAGCCGTTGGAAACACAGCAGGCACAGCAGACAGCGCCTGACATGGGACCCACTCCTGTCGGCTGCAAAATCCAACCCATCCGCGTGAGGCGCCTGGGCGCGTAGGCGGGCCGAGAGTGGCCTTTGGGCCAGCGAGTCCACTCGCGGCTGGGGGGAAAGTTGGGGGGAATTTGGCCAAAAAAAATTATTTGGCATTTAGCCCAAAAATTTGGCTTGCATTGGAGCATGTTTTGGGGGGTAATTTGGGGGGAAATTTAGCATTTGGCCCCCCATTGGAGTTAGTCTTAGACCAACTCCAATGGGGGCTAAATGCCAAATTACCTCCTAAATTACCCCCCCAAAACTCCTCCAATGCATGCCCAATTTTTGGGCTAAATGCCAAATAAAATTTTTGGGCCAAATTCCCCCAGCGCGAGTGGACTCGCTGGCCCAACCCCCAGTCTCGGCCCGCTCAACCGCGAACGCGCCCCAAGCGGAGGCCCGGATTCCTTTCTCGACAGGCGTGGGCCCCGCTGTCAGCGGGCTGTCGGCCACTCCAGAGAGCCTCCAACGGCTAGTTTCGAATCCAACGGCCTTTTTTCAAGGACCGTTGGTAGATCCAACGGTCAAGATTCAAATTTGATTTTTTTAAATATGTTATTTTAAAATACATTGAATCCAACGGCTGAGATCGAATATAATCAAATCTAATGGTAAAAAAAAAATCTAACGGTCCAAATTTAAATCCAACGGCTAAAATAATTTTAAAAAAATATTTAATTGAAAATTCACCCAAAAACTCTATAAATACCTATGTATTTGCTCAAACATCCACTCAAAACTCATTTTTCTCCTACAATTCCTCTCATTTATCTTTCTACCATTTCTTTCCATTTCCAAATTGTTCAACATGGCAAGAGAGCATATTAGAGGTCGTAATTGGACCTGTGAGGAAGATGTTGCTTTATGCTTGGCATGGGTCTCTGTTAGCGAAGATGGTGCAATTGGCACTAATCAAAATAAGAAGGTTTTGTGGGATAAAATCGTTGCAAAGTTTCATGAAAACTGCAATGGTGGTGGGCGGGATGGTGGTGGTGTTTATGATCGGTGGAAGACCATCAACAAAGCATGCACTTTATGGAAGGGAAGCTTGGAGAGAGCCGTGGTTGGCATGGCTAGTGGAATGAGCGCCACAGAAGTTGTGAGTTTTGTTGTTAATTTTTTATTTGTCATGTACATAGTATTATTTTGCAACTAATTATTTTTATGTATTTTTTGCATAGGGTGACAAAGCAATGGAAATTTACAAGTCAAGAGTAACACCAAAAAATCAAGTTTTTAAATTGCAACATGCTTGGGACATCCTCAAGGATTGTCCGAGGTGGGAACCGATGCGGACCATCAATGGAGAAGATTATTTCAACGTGAAGCCGCGCAGACCCATGCCGGAGATGAAGGTGTCGATGAAGGTGTCGATGAAATGACCCCATCTCCTTCTTTTGCAAGGCCCCCGGGAAGAGATATACAAAAGGAAGCAAAGAGAAAAGGGAAGTCCCAAGACTTTGATACCGGAATTGCAAAATTGAACGAAACCCATAGCGCTCGCCAAGAAGAATCGGCCCGAATGCGTTTGCAAATGAAGGAAATCTCGGATAGGGAGCAAGATAGGTTTGAAATTAATTTTATTATGGAGGACCTCAACAAATACACTCCAGAGAGGAAGAAGTTTTTACGTGGTAAGCAAAAGGAAATTTTGCGAAAATCTGCCTCAAGGAGTATGTTTCAAGATGATGAATCCTCCGAACCCTATATCCTCTTAACCTGCATGCCGGTATTCCATCGAGGTCAAGTATTCTGCTGCTCTAGCCAAGTAAGAGTATTTTACATACCCTTTAGCCTCATCTTTTATCAATGTGTTATTGTGTTTGTATATATTTGTAGGGGTTGGTAAAGATGATTGAGATTCAGTGACTATCTTTTGTTCAGTACTTGCAGTGACGAAATCTAGTTGTGGTGTGCTTTTGGTTGTGGCTTTTGTTTTTTTGTGCTGCGAAGTTTTGGCCGAATTCATGAATCTGCCTTGGTGGTTGCTGGCAATACTTTCGTTGTGGTGGCTGCAACGACAGGCGCTGCTTTCTCCACTTGGAAAATAGGAATTCGAGTTTTAGTTTATGTTTATTTACTTATTGGACTGGACTTTTGTTTAACTAAATTCCCTAATGTGTTTTGAGTTGGCTTGTAATCTCTTTTCAAATTAATGAATGTTACTTTAGTTTCCAAAAAAAAAAAAAATTAATGAATGGTACTTTTTAACCAAAAACAATAATAAGAGCTCTCTTGTCCCTAATCAAAACCTTAAGATAAGTTCATCCATCATTAGATTAATCCAAAGGCTCATGTTAAAGAGGACCCCACAAGTCCTCAAAATAAAGAACTTAGTTGAGCATATTGATTTTCATCAAAGTTGATCCACTTTCCTTAGTGTGATCAACCTTGATCAAAATCAAGGTAGCGCTCCTTGAGGTATAAAGTTTATATCTTAATAAATGAATACATCAACCCTAGGATTAAAGATCTTCAAAGAAGTTTATATCTTAATAAGTGAATACATCAACCCTAGGATTAAAGATCTTCAAAGAAGTTTGTAAAAATTTTGTTTTTCACCCCACAAAATCCAACACTTATTCAATGGTGGAACCACTCTTTAGATTATAACTCTAAAAATTTGCTCTTGCGTCAAAGGAAAGTGTGTTACAAAGCAATTTTATGGTATACCCTGAATACCATCATGTCGAGTTACAATTCTATACAATAACGGGAGTTTTAACGAAAAGTCCGTGGTACTGCTCACTTTAACGAAAAACCACATTTTTACACTAAAAAGTCAAACCTGTTACTATTCACTTTACCCTTTATTTTGTCCTTATCGTTAAAATTCAAAGTTTTCAAGCCCTTTTCGTTAGTTTTCCTTACAATAACACATATAATATTTTTTTTTTAAATTAACATACTCCATATAAGTATGACATATCAATCATGTTACTCATTCATATTATAATACGTGACAAATGTTCTAGTTCCACAAAAGATTATTGTGTGTAAGCAAATTTATCAATTTTTGTGGCTTCATAACAATATTTGTATTAGCGATGTAATCATTATTGTTAAAATGTAGAGAAAGTTTGAAAAGATTACAATAATTTAAAAAATGAGGAGTTTCAAACCAGGACGCATGTGTAGAAACTCAATCCTAACCACTAAAATATTGGAACACATGCAAGTACGCAGTCGTTGTTGATTAATGTTCTTTCTTTGGATATCATAGGACTGCATCTCCAATAACTAATGCTAAAAGTCTCTAATTAGTCAAATTTTACACTATGTTTGGATGAGGGAAATAAACTTGGAATTTTGATAAAAGTCAGAATTTATAAATTGACATGCACCAATTCCCTTGTTTGGATTCATAAACATAAAAATTTAGAATATCCAAGTAGAAAAAAAAACTTGGAATTTGGGACCTCCAATTCCCAAGTTCAAATTCCATGTAAATAGGTGTCATTTCTCAATTTCTATGATTGAGAGTTTAAAAATAACAAATTCCGTATTCAATTCTATTGTTCTTTTAGGTTAATCAAATAAGAAAATTTACAAATTATAGAAAATAAAATCTTGTCATTTCAATTTCCGTCATTTTGAAATTCCTTAGTAATCTTAAATTTCTTCATCCAAACATAGTGTTACAGAATTTATTGTCAAAATTTTGAAAACAACATGCTAAAAAGTTTGAAATTTGGTAACCATAAAACCACTAAATTATTTTTTACATATAATTAACAACTTTTGTATCATGTTCAACTTCAACCTTTGTAGTTCAACCAACCAACCCTACCCCACCTCTTCACCTAAACATATGCATAATCTTCTATTACACCAAATAAAAAGTCGAATTAATTATGTTTGATTAGATATATGTTTGCTAAATTCGTGGTTAAATGCGATGGTTCTATAGCAGTGCGGCTTCAATTCGTGACTATAATGATTATGGATTTATTTCGGGTTTTAGTTGTTTTGTGTTCTGTTGGCTCGAATATTGTTTATGCTAGGTTTTGTTGTTGTAGGTTTTTTAGATGTTTAAGCCTTGGCTGCTTTAGGTGAGCTTTTTGAGGTTGTTACATTTGCAGTTATGTTAAAATTTGTCTCATTTACACGTCTTGATGTACTGTTAAAGTTATTTTCAATGATTTTGCTCTGAATTAAAAAAAAATGTAATAACATGCTCGTTTGGAAGTGTTTTTAAAATGACTGAAAACATTTTTAGTGAAAATATTTTCAAAACCAATCCTTAATAAAAATTCAAGTGGATCATGGAAAAAATTAGAAAGTAAAACACAAGAACGGTTACAAAGTCATCTTACCCATCCTGCAGATTTTTAAGTAGTTTTCTTTGAAGTTAAGCGTGGTTAAACTGACGACTTTGTAATCGGAACACTTCAAGCTTTCGGGATTTTGTGAAATTGATTCGTATGTGTAAAAATAGTGCACTTTGTGTTTGATTCGTATGCCTATCACAAAAGTCCAATATACAGTAATTACTATATATATTCATCCACTTGTATTCATCGTTGACTCTCTTATAAATCTAATAGTCCCCAAAACGACCAAAAATTAAGTTCAAAAGAGAGAATTCTTAATTGCATGCAAGAGTCTGGACACACAGAGGTTCCTCACACCTAAAATATGCATCTTTACATTATTGAATACTACTAAATACAACAAAAAAACTTTATTCTATTAAATGGGGCTGCAGGGCCGGTCCTGAGATTTTGGAGGCCCTGTGCGAGACTCAAACGGAGGCCCTTCTAAATTTTGGTTGCTATATTTTCTTTTATATTTTATATTTTTTTTTCTTGTGTATGAATTGATATAAACGCATGGTGTGGTGGCTATGTACATATCATATCACCGTACATATATCATAATCAGAACAACTCATGCTCTTTATTATGAACTTTCAAAAAATCACTGGTTATGATATCTTATAATGAACCGTTAGTTTTTTTATTGCATTTTTTCTCACTCACTAAAGTGAGGATAATTCTAACCCCCGCTCAGTTGATTGTCGTTACATTAGTTATAATTCGAGATTCGTGTCTTAAATCAATTAAACCAAATTAATTTAACGGTAATCAATAGGGATGAGTATCACCTGCTCACCTCCATTTTAGTGTTGTGAGCAAAGTTGTATTATATATGGATGACTAAATGGTCTTCAAATATGATGAAAATTAAATGATCCTTAAAAGATGCCCAAAAGAATAAACGAACGATATGTATTCGATTAAATGATGTCATATATGAAAAGGGGGTTTTAAAGATTATATCTTCAAACTTTTAAGGATTTTAATTAATTATGATATTCCTAATCAAAGATTTATCATCAAAAGTTCTCTTTTATAATGACAGAAATTAAACTACAAATATTAAAGATAAAAGAAAAAAATAATGTAGTTCAAAAAAGGCCCAAATGGTTCTATTGGGAGTCGAACCCGTGCAAACACAAAGGTAAGTACTAGCGCTTGACAATTCCCCTAAGGCAACGATGTGAAATATGTTCACACTTTTTTTTATATGTAGTATATTATAAAGGTTATTAAAATTCAGGGGCCCCTAAAAATCGGGGACCCTGTGCGGTCGCACGCCTGGCACCCCCTTAGGGCCGGCCTTGTGGGGTTGGCTGTCTAAATTATAGAACGTCATTGTGCTCCGTTTTGCGCCACGTCTTCCGTTAGCTCCAAGTACTCCAGGTCTTTTCTTAGAGTCTCTTTCCAAGTCTTCCTAAGTCTTCGTCTACCTCTTTTCCATGAGCCTTTGTCTCATAATCCCATCTTCTAATGAGAGCATTTGTAGGTTTTCGATTTATATGTCCAAACCACTTTAACCGATTTTCTCTAATCTTATATTTGATTGCAGCCACTCTTACCTCAGGTATTCTCGTTCTTAATTATGTCATTTTTCGTGTGCTCACACATCCAGCAAAGCATTCTCATCTCCGCTACACTCATTCTTTCTATGTGTTGCTACTTGACCGCATAACATTTTGTGTCATAAAGCATTGTTGGCCTTATTATCGTCCTATAAAATTTTCCCTTGAGCTTCAGTGGCCTACGGCGGTCGGGACAACACACTCAATGCACTCTTCTACTTCATCCATCGAGCTTGTATTCTATGGTTGAGATCTCTGTCCAATTCTCCATTCTTTTGCAAGATGCATCAAAGATAACCAAAGCGCTCCCTCTTTGGTACTCCCTAATTTTCAATCCTCACTCCTATCTCATTTGGATCCCCATTCCAACGAACTTGCACACTATATACTTTGTATTTGTTCTACTTAGCTTCCCGCCAAAGATGCATATGCTTATATGTATTTTCACGATTAATGGGAAGACTTTTGGTGATGATGCACAGTTTAACACGTTTAATTCGTTTTCTGTTTACCAAGGGGAAGCATATCCCAGAATCCAAGAAGGTGTGAAGTCTCAATCATCATTATAAAGTAGACAGAAAAAAAATTAAGTTGGTTAAGTTTCTTCAAGCCATCTCTAAATCCTCTGCTTGGTGCTTCCATGTTTTCCATGTACATAATATTTAGCGCAAAAAAGGTTCCTTCATAAGTTGTTAACATTTTCCCTAATTCTATCTCCTAATTCGTTGGCTTTCAAAAGTAGTCAGTAAAATACGAAAGTTGAATCGTTTATGTGAAAACATGTTAATAACTCTAATTTGACTAGTCCACCCCTAAATTGAGCCAGAGTACAAGGTTGTCAAAGCTCTGACTTGAATATATTTACTGTGCTCAACCTTGTTTGCAAAAACTTGACTAGCTCGGCTCATATGTGGGACAAGTAAATTTCGAGCTTTAAACTCAATATAGTAATATAATTTATTTATTTGAACGGAGGAAAATTCGAGCTTAAAACTCGATCGAGCTTAATATTTCATGCTACTTCTCCTAAGTGCTTATCCTCAACCAGATAAAAGAATTTACTTTTATTCAGGTCTTAAGTTTGATTTCTTTTCTCTCGAAGTTACTTGTAAAAAAAATGATAGAAGTTAAACAACAAATACACTAAATTAATTAACTCCGCAAAGAAACTTTTCCCAAGCATATGTATGTAATTTGTGGTGAATATTTGGCATTCCACATGCCTAAAAGCTTTAGCTTTACAAATTACATGATTCGAAATCCACCGTAACTGAGGCATGAACAATATTTGGATCAGGAAAATGGGAGAAGCATGCATACATGCATAAAATCACATCTATTAATCACACAACAAAATCAGATATTATATCAATCAAACCCTAAAATCTTCTTGAACCCATTTCCCCTCCACGAGAAGCAAAGCTAGGCGCCGAGCTCAACATCGGCACACAATACCCATCGGACGTGTAGTGCTGGTGCTTCTGGTTCGGCACCATAGGCAGCGCTTGTTCCGAAACCCTCCACATCTTCACCGACTTATCCAAGCTCCCACTATACACGATCCACCTCTTCTCCCCGGACGTCAACTGATCGTGATCTCTCTCCACAGCCAAGCACTTCACCGGCCCCGTATGCCCCGACAGCACCGACAGGCAAATGTGGTCCCCGTCGGGGCCTAATCTCCACACGCAAATCCCCATGTCGGCGGAGCCACTGAATACTAGGCACCCGGCCGTGGCCAAGCACAGAACCGCAAGTTTGTGGCCTCTCAAAACACCGCCGTGTTGGAGGTTCTTCTCCCGTTCCCAAAAGTTGACTAGCCCGTCGGACGAGCCACAATATATGATCGAGGCGTCTGTGTTCACAGCTAGGGATGTGATTGCGTATTTCTGCTTTAAGAGCGTTTGTGAGAAGAAGTGCTTAGTACCTTTTCCTTGTAGCTCTTTCCGCCAAATCTTAACCGTTCCATCTGCGGAAGCGGTGAAGACCAACCCATCAAATCCAACAACCAATGCATTCACGGCGTCTTCATGAGCGTTGATCGACTCCAAGCACTTGAAATCGGAGACCCTCCATACCTTAAACGTTTTATCCCACGACGCAGAGTAAAGCAACGTTTCATCTTCGCTCAAGCTCAAGCATGAGATGGAGTCAAAATGCTTGATCCATAGGACTTTGCTCTTGCCTCTCACTTCAACGTAATTACTCGGCTTCATGGAACACTTTATGTAATTCTTCAACGTCGGTAAAGTTCCTATGCGCTTGTGGTTTGCGTTCTTGGAGGACACCTTCCAAACCCTAATATTCCCGTCTTGATGACCGGTGAAGATCTTCTCCCTCGCTATGATTATCGCTTTAACCAATCCGCTGTTCGATTTGAACCCCGAATACTCTTTGTGCTGCTTCCAAATCCGAATGTTCTTGCTATCCGAACCTGTGTACAACAAGTCTCCAGAGGCGGCCAGTGAGTATATGTGACCTTCCTCGCGCACCAATGCGCCTATGAGGACGTTGGGGGAGAAGTTGTCGTTAGCCGTATCTGAAGCATTATTATCATCGTCGTTGTTGATATTGTTGTTCATATGAGAAGACCATGGCGACTTATTCAGAGGAGACAAAGCGGCCTCCTCCGCCACCATCGAGTCTGGCTCGTAGATTGGGGGATCGAAAAACCGGAGTTGTCGTGGTCCGGGAAGTTCTTTAACCAGTCGAACCTTTGGCCACGAATGCTCTTCTCTTCGGAGAATATGCGGTTGCCTCTGGACGAGCTTTTGATGGATTACATATAATCGTGAACAAATAAATGGAATAAAAGAGGGAAAAAACCAGGTGTTAAGGAAGCCGCAAGCTTTGAAAAGCAGCAACTGCAGGGTGCGAATTTTCCTTTTTTACTTTTTTTTTATTTATTTTTTTCTGAACTTTTTAGTAAAAAATACAATAAAATTAGATTTTCCCTTGGCAGCCATTGTGGATGATGGGCTGGCCAATCATGTGGCGCCACGTCGGATATACACCAACAGAACGAAGAAAAAGGTAAAAGCTGCAGGTTGGATTGTGACTTGGTCAATGGACCAAAATTGGTCGGCGGGCTTCGTGCTTGGATGATGATTGTGGTAAATAGATGGATAAAAATAGGAAAACACAAGAGACTTGATCAAATTATTACCCAAATTTTATGTACTCTCTTATCTTATGTTATTATGTATGTATTAATTACTATTATCGTGTGTTATTATGTGTGTTTCTGGCTTCAATTAGCCAAGTGTCCAATAAAATCATGAGAAGGGAAAAACAAGAGACTTAATCAAATAAAATGAAGAATCTCATCGATCAGAAATACCATTGTACAATTACATATACAAAACTTATGCTCGGAGGACAAAATTTTGCATCACCATCTGATGAACTTGCAAAAGATAATGCTTCTTCGGCAAAAAAGCCTTACCATGAGACATCACGAAAAATATTCTCATAGTCATTTTCCAAGCGAACAGACAACGTAACCACAACCAAAGCCAAAAAGAACAACACAACACAAAACGAACTCTTTAGAGGTACAATTCCTCAACCGCATGACACATAACCAACATGAAAGATAAACTCACAAGGCAACTCTACTGGTCAAACTCAACACTATCAAGAAACACAGAATAGACATCATACCATCACTTGAAGACCTCACAATGACAAACGACAGAAAAAAAAAGGCTATGAATCCCTCAAACCATTGCTACGACCCCATGAGGGAAATACCACACCACCATTTGATGATCTTGCATCGTTGAAAACAAATCTTGTTATGAGTCATCTTCAACAAATGTTGAGTTTCCTCATAATCCTTCCCAAGCGCACAAACGACAAAATGACCAACTCATATTTCAACAACAATTGTTGCTTTAAAATTCAAGTTGAGCAGCTTGTTATAACTGCTTAAAATGCTCTCTTCTTGAAAAGGGGAGAGTGACCACAACCTCAACCATAAAGGCACTCCTTGATAAGGCGAGAGTGAGTCAACTACTAGAAACATGAAAAGAAAGAGAAAGAAGGATAGCCTACGACCCCAAGGTTGGGCTTGGCTGTGGTAAATTTTTTTCTTTGATTTCTCTCTAAAAAACAAGAGTATTGATTTTTGTATAAGATAAAACTTGCATTTCTCTTTTGGGGATGAGCTCATTCCCTCACTTGCAAATCACGTATATTCACACTAAATTTTGTACAATCGTAACTCTCAATTTCTTAATCATCATTTGAAGATCATTTGATATATTGGACGACTAAACGATTTCCTATTCGAGTGATTTTTTATTTTTTATTTTTTGTAAAGATGATCTTCAAATGAATATTACGAGATTTAAAGTTCCGATTATAAAAAATTTAGGGTAAAAATCCATTATTTGCAAGTGGAGGAATAAGAGAAATGCTTTAGTATATCGATGCATGAAAGTAGATTGGCGGGTCAAGGCCTTCATGACATACATGGATGGTGAAGAAATTTAGAGACTGGTTAAGGTGAATTGAAGTACTCAATACAGTCACTTATTGACAATCATAGAAATTGTTGAATAGAAGCATGATTAGAGATACTCCAACTTTATTCAAAATAAAAAAATCAAATCAAATCCAAAAGAAGAAAGTAACTTAAATATTATTTTCTCATAAAAGCTCGAAAATAAAATAGAATCACCTAGTTTAACCAATCTCAAATGCTTGTTTATTCTTTTAATCTGTAAAACAAACAAAATAAATCATGACATTTAGATTGATTAAAAAAAAAACATAAGTATATGAATAATTATTATTTTTTATAAAAAATAATATTAGTTGTTAAGAAGAAGAGGAACATTAAAATCAAACCGATACATATTATAAACACGATTGATTTCTGTCACTGTAGTAACATTATAAGATGAAATAATAAAATGGAAGTGTGGAAATTAATTCACAAAGATACTAAATTGAGGAATTTTTACTACAATGTCCCGACAAGAGTCTGATATCTTGACTTTTATAAGGTACACTGCGCGGTTCTTTCTTCCCTCTCCCGAATAAGCCCCAAAAAGCCCAACCGACTATAAAGAAAGCAGCTGTCCGATTTTAGTTTAATTTCCCGCCGATACGCTCGCACCCTTCATCTACAATCTTCACTTCACCTTATCGCTCCAATAATTTTCCGTTTGTTTCTCGAGAAAATTCCGATTTCTCTAAATAGAAAAACAACGATTACCCCAATCTCCCACCGTCAGATAACCCAATCACAATGTTCCCGAACACCGCAGCTCGACGGAGACTGGCTTCTGTGCTGCGGCCATGGCTCCGGGAGGAGCCCGACCTCGATCTTAAATTAGGGGTTATCAATTCCCACGCGGTCGCCAGGAACCTCCGGTTCGACACTGGGGCTCTCAACGAGCTCTTCGACGAATCGGCCGAGTTTTCCTTCTCAGAGGTCACTGTCGAACACTTGAGCGTTCGGTTCTCGAACTGGCTCGTCCCTGCCTTCTCAATCGAATTTCATGGCGTCAATGTGGAACTAGCAGTTCGGTAGGTCACTGCTTCTGCTTTTTCTGTGTTCAATTTTCCTCTTTGTTTATTTTTAATTTCTTTGCATTATTTGGTCTTTGCAAGCTTTATTTTTTATTTATTTTTGGGTTTTTCTTTGATAGGGAGGAGCAAAATTTAAAGCGAAAGCCGAGGGAGGAATATGCAGAAGATGTGAAGAAGAAGAAGCTTTCGGAGATAGATCCCGAGGTAGGCATTGTTGTTGCTAAGTGCTAATGTTGAATTTCAAGTTTTTTGTTTGTTAATGTTCTCTCTTTTATTTGGGTGAAAAGTACTTGTTTTGCTTACTTGATTGGTGATTCCCAAATGTCAAACGCCTGGAATTTTCGCTTGATTTTCAGGGTAGTGCTTTACATGGTGTTTTTGAAAAGCTTGTGGCCACTTCTACTCCAACAAAAAGTTTTAAAGACACCCTTTGGAATCTCTTACTGAAACACTGTCAGCTTCGAGTGCACGATATCAATGTACAAGTTAAGGTTCCCATCTTAAATGATTCACTTGTTTGTGTGTTCGACGTAAGAGATATCAATGCAGATCCTCAGTATCTTGATCACAGGTGTCTTCTTCGAGGTCTATTTGGTGCACTCTTTCTACCTTTGAAAGAGAGCTCTTTTGTTATAGCAGGCAGTAGTTTTGAGGTGGGGTTCAAGAGAGAAAATCAGCTCAAAAACGTGTTGTTATTGACTGATTTGTGCACTTGCATTAGATTAAATAATTTTCAGCTCGTGGATGTAAATCTTCAATTTCCAGAATTACGTTGTACATTTTCTCCGGATGACATTTATTGGTATTCAGCATTGGGTAAATTGTCATCCCAAGAATCTCGTTCTGCTAGAAACGGTGTCCAACTATGGAAACTAGCTGCAAGAAGTATGGACAACTTGACTTCAGGTTCTAGATGGTCGTTGCAAAAATTAGTTGGTCTTGTTTGTTTATGGCTACGTTATGCTAATGCTTACGAGCAGTTATTGTTAGCAATTGGATATTCTGATGATCACTCATTGAAGAGATCAGCTACTAGAATTTCTCAGGACAAGATGTTTTTGGCTTCTGTAAAGAACCAATGCAAGGTGATTTTTGATATAGAGAAACAGTTGCCGGCTGAAGCCATTGTACAGGCATGGAGAATCGCCCGTTATAGAGCAGCATCAAATGCTCAATCTACCAAAGATAGTTTAAAAAAATCCTCAGTGATTATTCACTTCAACTTCTTTCTCAAGATCCTTCTGGTACTAGCCTGTACCTGGAGAGTTCTGTGCAAGATATTCCACTTTATCATACACTTGTTAATTTTTAGGAAAGTATTGGGCAAGGAGCCAGACAATGCAAATTTGGATATTGTTTCTGGTGGTCCGTGTAAAGATTTTTGCTTCATCGTGATCTTTGGAAATGTTCTAATCACTATTTCTCATATAAATGAAGTTCAAATCTCAGTAAATAAACAATTAGAATCACATATTGGAATCTCTTGTTCAGATTTCCTTTCATTTCGTCTTTCAGTTGATTCGCTGTTCTTAAAATATGTAGAAGACATGTGTGAACAGTCTGTACTTATATCATGTGGGCAGTTGAAGGTTAGATCCTCATCTCTTTCGAAAGCTTCTGTTAGAGAAATCATTTCAAATGTGGAAGAACATGGGAAGGAGAGTAATGATGATTTGAAGAATATTCTGTGGGGTGAGCCAGCACAAACTTTTCCCCCTTCAGAAACTTACGAAACTGCTTATGCTGATCATGCGGAAGGTGCTTGTGCCTCATTTTTGAAAACATTTCTTGGAGACATGTGGTTGAACTGGAAAAGATCCTGCAAAAAATTTGAAAAAAGTGAGATTCAGTGCTTTGAAAACCCATTCCTTCTCTGTGAAATTAAAAACTCGACATATCCAGGCCTCAAAAACTCGGAGTCTGGGTTTTCGAAGTTGTTTTTAACTATGGGAAAGTTGAATCTAGTTTTGGGATGTCCCTCCATACTATCAGTATCTCTGCTCTTAAAGCAAATACAACATGCTCTATGCTGGACGGAGGACAATGGTCAGTCAGGGGTTCTGCCACATTCTCCAAGAGCTAGTAATGATAGCATTTGCACGCACTATGCTAATAGATTGGAAATGGCATTGCTTAAGACGCTTCCAGAGAAACATGTTCAACTAGGGATATTTGTAGCTGGTCCTCACATCCGTATGTCATTGGGAAAGAGTTTTGATGGTGGCAGCAAAGACATAAATCATCAAGTGAGTCAGGAGGATTTTCACCTTGCATTTGATGTGCACAGCATAGAGGCTGCAGTATGGCCAACCTCACAATTTGATCTGGCATCATTTGTTGCACCCTCAGGAGCTGATGATGTAGAAACAAAGTGCCTCAGGTTGGAGAAGCCTCCTGGAGTTGATAAATTTAAATCAGATAATGGAAAGTATCAATCTCAGGGGTCAGTTTCTCTTGGTTTTTATTTACACGTTGATGGTTTAGATGCTTACCTGATCGACTCAGCAGGAAAAAAACAAAGTGACATTTTAGTTCTGAAGCCAATGACTGTGTGGATGTCATCCTTAAGGTAGGATTTTCTTGCTGTGTTTCACTCTATATCTGTTCTCCTGGAGGTTTGATAGCTTAATCTCACGTGCTATTTTCTCCTTCAGAGAGGTTAAAACGATGATTGCCTTATTGAAATTTTCAACTTAGTTTTCATTCGATCTTTGTTTTCCAAACCCTTTACCCTACACAGAGAGAGTAAATTCCTATGGTTTTCATGAACTTCATTTAGGCTTAATATTTTGCTCATTGGTTTTTAAGGGTATTCTTGTCACATTCTTTATTAGGATGACTTCATATTTTCAAGTGCATTGAGAATTTTATTGACTGAGTAAATCTTCATTTGAGTGTGTCCTCTTTTAGTATTCTTTTCACGTTTCCAATTTTTTTGGGAAATGAAAATGCTTTTATTTTTTTTTTCTTCTCCTTGTTCCTTTTCTTAGCATGTGATTCTAAAGATCATAAGAAGTGAGATGCAAAACAGAACCTTCTCTTCCCCCCATTTACTCCCACCCTTCAAACCCAGAACAGAATACAAGTGCATTGCATATTGACAAAATTATCTGTCTCGTCCTGATAGTAAGAATTATTTTATTGTGCAGGGAGTATGCTCATTCATTTAGCACAAATTTTGTTGCTCTCTCAGCAGCTTTCTATGGGACGGCTGAAGGATTCACTATTTTGTCATATACTGATGAGATTTATGTTTTGCTTCAGGTGATTGTGTTTGTCTTCTGCCTATCCAAAATCAATAACTTTTGTTTCGTTTTTTAGGCAAGATGTTATTGTTTATTAATACTTTTAATAAATCATTATGATACAGTTTACCCATGTTGGTGATCTTAATGCATGGCAATTTGATTTGATACCATTTTTGACTGAGAATATTCTCTCTGACAGGTGCTTGCCAATTTATCTTCTGCAATGTCATATTCATATAGCAGTTTTGCAGCTCTAAGTTACTCGCCTTTTAAGTTTGCAATACAAGAATTTGCTTTTCCTGAATCTGAGAATGTGGAGACAACTGTACATGGAGCTCCCTTCAATTATAGCAGTTTCCTAATTTCATTTAATGGGTCCTTCAAACTCAAGTCTATCGATATCATTCTTCACAAGTCAAGGATCTGTGGTAATCTGAAGAGTTGTATAGGAACCTCTGATGTTTCAAGTAGCAAAAAGTTAGCTGATCATGACTTGCCTGACTGTGGCATTTGGATATCAATTCACCAAACAACTGCTGATATATCTTCAACAGAAGGAAAAGGGAAAGCTATTTCTTATTTATCAGAAATCCAGTCTATAATTTTTAGATATAAGAATCAAAAAGGAGAAAGTATGGATCATTCTGCACGTGGTGATCTACTGGAATCTCTTGATTGCTTATATGAACTCTCACTTTCTAGTTGTGTATTTCATTTATTGCTGCCTCTCTCTCAGAATAACCCATCTTCAGGTAGTGTTAGTAATGCACTTGGTACCTCAACTTCTGTTGGTGAAATAGTGCACGTGGAAAATCTTCCATTAACCACTGATTCTCAAAGCCCAAATGGTCAGAACTGTGGCATTCTTCAGGAGACAGAATTTGCTTCAAATATTCCACCACCTGATGCAAGTCATTGGTTACTGATAAATGTTACATTGGGTTATATTTATATGGGAAGGTACTCGACAAAGAATGTTATGAACGGAGATCAATTAAACAAGTTTGTGTCTTCAGTTTATGTTGGTGGTGAATTTCAGACAATCTGTTGCGGAATTCAGGTGATCAATTTATATTCATTTTGTGTGAATTAGAGAGGGATCAATGGTCTTTGTTATACTTTTTGGGTTTAAAAATCTTTAAATACAATTTACTGTTTAACATTGAAGTAAGTTTCAGTTAAGTCCTTGGATGTCTAATTAAAGCAATCAATTTAGACAATCAATTTCTCTAAATTTCCAGTAATGGCAATCAGGTAAATAACATTAGAATTGAAATGATGAAGTTTGTTTCCAGTTGTTAATTGAATTATATTGTAATCATTAAAAATGTGAAAGCAGCATCAGATTATTGTTGGGGACTTTTTTTTGGGTCCCAACACAGATAAAAGCAATTTTGTTCTTGACGGTCTTTGATAAAAGCAATTGTGCTATTTTCATTTTTTTTTTTTTCACGTCTGCATAGCTAGAGATCTTAGATCTTTGTATTGTAATGGTGATCTTTTCTTTGTGGTGGTTATAGATGGTACATATTTACATGCCTTCCATGCATTCAGTTTCTCAATTTAAGTAAGCTTTTCATGTAAGTGACTCATGATGCTACTGGGCAGGGTGGTTTTCTGTTCCTTGAAATAAAAGCTTTGGCTACCTTCATCAACTGTTTTGCCTCATATCGTCTTTGTTTCACAAATCTTGTATCTTGTTTACGATCGTCTGATGAACACATTGAAGAAGCTGCAGTTTCTGTGGATATGACCAGACAAAATAATCATTGTATCGACGAATATATGCAAGAGGCTCACTGTACGTCTCCACATGCCAAGATCACACAGATGGAAGCTTTCATGTTAAATCTATCTCAGTTTTCTTGTGCTCTTGTGATTGAAGACGAAAATGGTATATGCGCTGTTCACCACTGTGTGTCAGATGCACACGTGCTACGTATGTAATTTACAAAATGGTTTTATGTTTGCAGGTGGTATGCAGGAAATTGTTCTTGAGGTTGATGTCCAGTTTAAGTTTCAATTGGAAAACATGAGAAGAAAACTTATATTTGATCTTTCTCGCTTGTCAATACTTTCTAGGGTCTTTCAAGAAATTGTGGAAAATGAAATCCAAATTTCTCATTTTTCTGTTAATGATGCATGTTCTTCAAGAGATCCAGGTTCAGAGGATGAGTATTCTGTACCTAATTCCCTGCCTGAGGCCTTCCGTCTAAGTCATATCGTGAAGCATGCAGGTGCTCTCATGTCAGTTGAGATGCCTTTAAGTGATCCTTTGTGCTTGAATGAGGTTTGGGTTGGAAGTGGATCTATTTCAGGTTTCGATATCACAATATCCCTATCTCAAATACAGGTGAGCAAGTCTATGCTACTCTGGCTCTTTCTACACGTTTTGAACAACGGGTTCATGCTGCTGTTTCTTTGTCTAGTATTGTTAAACTTGTGATTACCATTAATGTCTTATTTCCGAGTCATGTGCCACCTGGGTCTAATATGCTTTATTTCATTAGGTGGTTTTGTCTATGATTTCATCCTTCTCTGAGGTAACCAAAAAAGAGATGGTCGGTGAATCGGATAGAAGACACATGTCCAGTGGCGAGGAATTCAAAAACAGTATGGAGACGTTGGTTCCGAACGGTATACATCTTCCCCAAATTTATAAGTCCTCTTGCTTGCAGATTTGAAGGCACTTGATCTAACAAATATTCTGCTCTGTAGGTGCAATAGTGGCAATTCAAGATGTCCATCAGCACATGTATTTTAACGTTGAGGGGGAGGAGAATAAGTACAGTGTGGCGGGTGCAGTTCATTATTCTCTTGTTGGGGAAAGGGCTCTTTTCAGGGTATGGTACATTTGGTACTACACGGTTCTAGTGGCTAGACCAAAGATTCAAGATGAATACTAGTGTTCCAAATATAAGAAAAAGGGTATTTAAATAAATAGTTCTAAGTAGCTTTCTGCGTAGTGATATCATTTTGCAGCTGTTTGTGACTAAAATATTTTTTTTTAAAATACTGATATCAAATCACACAAATATTTGGTTGTTCCCGTAAAATAGCACTTTGAGGGGCTAACTTGATATCAAATCACATTTTCGGTTGTTCTCTTAAAATGGTACTTTGAGGAGATAACCTGATAATTTATGTGCATTGACTATCAGAATGGATGTTCTGCTGCATGGCTTTTTGGCCTTTATTTGATTTGAATATTTTGGTTCTTTGTTTGAGTTATGTTGTCAAGATACTCTAATATATACTTTCAGAGGTTGAGGTAGCCATTGTGCTATGTTGGAAATAACAAGCCATGTGAATATGAACAACAGAAAATGTATAAGCCTGATAAAGCCATTAAGCTATTGTGTTATGTTTCAGTAATTATGACTTTATTTCGTTTTGTACTCGGTCTGTATGACTCTTTGGTTGTATTAATTGATTTCTCTTCTTACCTTCATTGTGTGCCGTCTCTACGGAAACCCATGTAGGTCAAGTACCAAAATCAAGGGAGATGGAAGTCATCAGTTTCATGGTTCTCCTTGATATCATTGTACGCTAAGAATGGCACAGGGGAGCCGTTGCGCTTGAATTACCGTCCAGGATCTGGTTTTGTTGACTTATCTAGCGCTAATGATAATAGGTGGGCACTTTGGAGAGCACTTTCTTGTGAGCCTGAAAATACTGACGGTGACATTGACTGGGAGCCCAACAATCAATTGGTTCAAAAGACATTTTACCTCTTGAACAAGAAGAATGACTCTGCTGTTGCTTTCGTAGATGGGATTCCAGAGTTTGTTCCGAAGCCTGGAAATCCATTCAAGTTGAAAGTGTTCCATAATGTTTCTGTAGCTCGTGACGTAAAGATGGATAGTTACCTTGGGGAGGCATCTGTGACTGGTCCGCAACATGATGCACTTAGGGATGACGGAAAAACTTATGCGAGAAGTGGAAAGCTTCCTTGCATTGATATTACCTTTGACAATATTTCTTTGACCGTTTTCCATGAACTTGTAGATACAAAAAACATGTTTCCTCTCCTTCGTGGTTGCGTTGACAGAACCAAGCTTACTGTCCAAATTCTCCCTTCTAAAACCAGGGTGATAAGCACGTCAACTGTACTTCTAGATTACTTTGATGCACAAAGAAACTTATGGTGAGTTTTTATTCTGAATAAAGTTGAACTGATTCTATTAATTTCTAATGGTTCTTTTACTCTGTAATACAATTTCCTTTGGTTATGTTTCGATACATGTCTCTATTCTTATGTAAATGCAGGAGAGAGCTTCTCCACCCAGTTGAAATATGCATCTTCTATCGTTCTAGTGTCCAGCTTCAGGGATCTGAAGCTGTTTCGCGAGTACCTGTTCATATTCACTGCAGAACTAAAGAGGTTAGGTTCTAGTTTCTTGAATGATCTTGTGATCTTATCATTTAAGGACCCATCAAATGTAATTAAAACCAGAGGAGAAGAAGAAAGCACTCTTTTTCTCATATATATCCTCTATCTTAATGAAGTTTTGTTATTTCCTATTCACAGTTGAATCTATCCCTATCCGAGCTTTCAATGGACATACTTCTCTTTGTAATTGGGAAATTACATTTAGCTGGTCCTTATTCAGTGAAAAGTTCTAAGATTTGGGCCAATTGCTGCAAGGTTTGCTACCCTGTTATGTAATCAATCTATGAAGCATCAAATATTGTACTTACATGGAAAATATTGTGTATGTAGCAAATATTCTCTTGACGTCATTATGTTTCCCAGGGATTTTGATAGCACAACCTTAATTAACCATGAATCTTTGCATGCATATGCAACCGTGCATAACCAAGTTTCTATGCCTATCATCTGTCTTGTGAGAGTGAAATTCTAGTTTATCAATATGTTAAAGTAGCCTGTATATTCATTTGTCTAATATTTTTACTACATTCCATGAATTTCCACCTGCCTTTATGGCTGTACCACCAATGAGTTCCAGTGGACCCCAATGGATACTCTTTTGGTGAATTGCTATTAAAGCTCTTCTGCTTTTGTGGATAATGGATCAACCTTATTGTTCATGAGTTTATATAAAATTCTAATTACTAGTGATAAGAAATAGGGTGGGTCTGAAATGAATTTAATTATTGATCTTGTATTCTCCTACTCAGTTTATATAATTTTAGATGTCTAGATAAATCTGTGTTTTACAATTTTTTTTTCCGGAACTACAGACTTCATAAGTTCATGCAACCTTTGGGGGGCACCTTTTGAAAACGTATTAATGGAATATGTGCTGCTATTGGTGCCTGGTGCCACATCTAACTGGTCCTTTATATGTATTTTTGGTTTACATTTTATAGTATAATGTGTAAGGAGCTATTGCACTAAACTATTGTTGTCTCCACAATACAATATCTTGTTCCCTCCCCCCCACCCCCCCACCCCAAAAAAAAAAAAAAATTTATGGCTTTTATAACAAATTCTCTACAACGACAGGTGGTGAACCAGTCAGGATTGAACCTTCTATGTCACTTCTTTGACAAGCAAAGTGTAACAGTTTCCAAAAGGCAGTCTGCGTCCATTATTTTAAGGTAGCTCATCGTAATACTGAATTTTACATATCCACATTGTCAAGGCAGGGTCAGATGAAATATCTTAACAAAACTTTCCATTTTTCGTAATAAAAGTGTACCTTGTTTTGAGCTCTATAGGTTATGATGGTTTATGTGAAACTTGGCAGTTATGTTAATTAATGTTGCTTTAGCATTCTTAAGGCATGTGAAACTGAACATGCGAATCCTTTTGAACGTGTGAAGTTTGCTTTCAGTATGCTAGACATCAATGTTAAGTTTGCCCTGAAGTCTTGAATGGAGGCAAAGTCAAGTAATAGGCATGCATGCTAAGTAGGTTATCATATGAGCTTGATTACCTTTCCATTAGCATTAAGAAACCGTGTAATTTGGAATTGATTTGAATTGACTCAAGAAATCATTTATTTGACTAGGATATTTCATGGTTTAAGAATATTTTGAACTTTTTTGTTCCGCATTTTCAGAGCAACAGGTTCATTTATCAAAACTTCTATCCCTTGTTGGTAAGTCTTAAAGTTAGCATTGTAGGATCTTTATATGCATTCTCTCCCTTGGTTGGTGGGGAAGGGTTCTATGTGTTTTGGGTTGACGTTATTGAACTGGTTTTCATGCTTTCTCATGCATTTGTTTGAATTTTCTTCTATTTTTATTAATCAAGTTTGCTTTTCCTGTCAAAAAGGAGAATGACTGATCTTAATTATTGCTTAACCAGAAGGTGCTCTGATTTGGAAAACAAACCTTCAGAAATTGCGTCAGTTGCATCAATCCAACTCGCTGATCCTAATAGATCTTTTATGACTAAATCAATTGAGGTCTCTCTTTTAGATGCTCGAGTACTTGCTTCGAGAACACGCATAACATCACTTCAGGGTATGCTCTATTTTCTCTAATAAGTATTGTGACTTTTCCCCTGTTCTTTGAATAGAAAGAGCTTTGATTATTATAATCAGCCTATGGGCACAACCTCATTCTCTGTGTTAACTTAGTAAAAGGAATCAAAAATCAATTTCTATTTTTCCTTTCACTTGTCCAAATGGTTGTAGAGTTGGATCCTAAGTCGAATGAATTGTAAAGGTGGAATTATTCATAGTGGATTGAGGGTGAAGTGAAATAGGCTTCCAAAGTGATCGAAATATAGGAATGTGAATTTTAAAACAAACAGTTATTTGTCAATGTCATACGTGTAGTTGACAGAAAAAAAAATGTCATACATGTAGGATATTGATATGCACTCTTGTGTATGCTTTTATTTGACCTGTATGCATTTTATACAGAAATTAGTATGGCTAAGTTTTTAATAGCCAATTCAGCAGAGAAGTACTTTAATAGCCGATTCAGCCGAGAAGTTAGCCAAGGTCAAACTAACTGAACGAGTTAGGAGCCTAATTGACCTCCTTTTACTTCTGTTCCAACTAACTAATTTTTCAATGTTACTTCGCTAGCTTCTTTTTTAAATTCAAGTAAGTGTTGAAAAAGATAGAAACAGTTCAATTGAACCAAATAACAAATTATTCAGTTTTAAAGGTCGTCGAGTTTGGATTAATATTTCCTTTTTTTTTTTTTGTTCTTTGACAGATTCAAGAACTTACCCCGGGCCATTTGTTGTTGTTGATGTTTCAAGGAAGTCCGAGGTATTAATATCCATTGCTCTGCTCTGTATATACATAATAGAGATGCTCTACTATTCAGATTACTTTCATTGTTATTAATTTTCTGTTTGTTTGTTTGTAGGATGGGTTGTCAATTGTTATTTCTCCTCTGACAAGAATACATAATGAAACCGGACTACCTATAAAGCTACGATTTCGACGAGTTCAGCAGAAGGAAGATGAGTTTGCTTCTGAGGTGCTAAATGCGGGTGATACAGTTGATGACTCCGTGGCCATGTTTGGTGCTATAAATCTGTCTGGTGGAGAAAAGAAGGCACTGATGTCTTTAGCTGTTGGTATGCGTAATTTATCTCAACACCATTTTTTTCAATTAATTCATAATCTTAATTTCTATTGACTTCAGTCCATGCGTAATATATCTCTTAACGTGATCAATCAGTTCGGACAACTCATTATTTGTGCATCACTTTAAAGTCATTGGTAGTGTTTTTTGACTGTATGCATCTGTGTTGATTTTCATCTCATCTATGGGCATTTGCACAATTCTGTCTACTGTATATATCCTGTAAACCCTCCCACTAAACTCAGGAAAGTAAAGGATAACCCTGGTAATCAGAATGTGAATTTATCTGGAAACTTAGGCTTCTGCGAGGCTGATCACAGCGTTGTTCTGTTATTGCTGTCAATAGCTGTAGAGACATGTCAAGCCCGATGCCAAGAGAGAGATTTAGTCTGTTTCTAGTTGTTAAAAGTATATATAGATGTGTTCACCTACCAAGGGCATAACAATGTTGTCTTGCTTATAAAGAAAAACTAGGTCATGCTATCCTTTGTTTCATTTTTCTCATTATCCTGTTTGCTGTTTGCTTATCTTCTGAAACCTTAATGGTGACTATTATGCAGGTGACTTCTTGTTGTCTTTTAGACCTGAAATTTCAGATGGGTTAATGAATTCCAAGAATCCACTCATAGTGGAATGGTCAGATGATCTTAAAGGTGGAAAGGCAGTCCGTCTCTCTGGAATTTTTGATAGATTAAGTTACAGAGTGCGGAATGCTTTGTTTACTGAATCGGTGAAATGTTCCTTCAGCACTGCATATTGTATCCTTAAATCTGACGGGGCCAGTATTTCCAACATGCATTTTCTAGTTCAGAGTATTGGGAGAAGTGTTCCTGTTGTAGAACCTAATAGGTCTACAGATGGTCTTGAAAATAGCAAATTACCAGTTGCACTGGAAGAGCAAAAGGATATTTATCTTCTTCCTACTGTACGTGTATCCAATTTGTTGCACACTGAGATACATGTTTTCTTAAGTGAATCAGGTAAGCAAAAGGAATCTGCTGGTATCATCATCAGGTTTTTTTTATTATTTTTATTATTTTTTTATTTGACAGCTTCCAAGTCAAATTGTTTGTCCCATTGCAGATCGATGTTCCACTACTGGGTCTGACAACAACAGAAATCAATCAACTGTGTCATGTGGTTCGACGGTTGAATTTTATGCGAATCCATCCATAATTTACTTTACCGTTACTTTGACTGCTTCTAATACAAGCTGCAAACCAGTGAACAGCAGTGATTGGGTAAAAAAGTTACTGAAGCAGAAGAGTGATGTCCCTTGTTTGGACATTGATCTGGAATTTGATGGGGGAAAACATTTTGCTTCCTTAAGATTGTCTCGAGGGAACAGGGGCACGCTAGAGGTTAGTTCTGCTACGGCTTCCAGTTTCTACCATATTCTTCATGTATATCTAGACAAAAGATGCATAAAGCACAGTTTGGATTTTTTTCAATTTCTGCATGCTGAACGAGTTCTGCCAACACATGGCTAATTATTTTAGTTCTATATCTTGTTGGATTTAGTCTCTTTATCCATTTGCAGGCTGCTATTTTCACGTCATATTCCCTGAGAAATGAGACAGAGTTTACCCTTTATTTCTTTGCCCCTAATAAGAAGCCTCTTTCTAGGTATTCCTTCTGTCCATTAATATTGAAAAGTATTAAGCACCGCGCCTACTGCCATATCTTGCCTATTTGATAACCATACACTATGTACAGGGATGAAGTTGAGAACTATGGTTCTGGCATGCCTCCAGAGGTGGGATTATATTTGCCTCCAAAGTCAATTAGATCATGGTTTTTACGGTGAGTTAAATTATTTCTTAGGAATTTTTCTTTAGTTGCATGATTTTTACAGGTCTTCTTATTGCCTTACGGGCATCATATGTACCCCCTGTTTCCAGACCCAACAAAGTGTCTCTCAAATTTCTGGAAGATAATGCATCGGAGACACTGATCGACTTGGATGCTTTATCGGGCCTTGCGGAAGTAAGCTTGGAAATGGAGGACGGATCTGGAGTCAAATATATTACAAAGCTTGGGGTTTCCATGGGACCACCTTTGAGTAAAGTGGTTGTTCCATCACAAATAGTAACGATGGTCCCAAGACATGTTGTAGTTAATGAATCAGAAGAAAGTATCCAAGTTCGTCAATGTTATTTACAGGTTTGCTCTCAATGTTATATTTTGGAGGTTCCTTTTCGTTTATTTTAACACATCTTTATTTATTGATTTGTTTTTTATTCATGCATTTTAGTGTTTATTTTTTCATTGTGCTCTGACATTCTTCATTTCTAATTGGAAAAGGATGACTCAGTAGGCATGATCCTCATAAGCAGTAAGCAGAAGGCAGCTCTCCAGCTTCGGGATGGATTGAGCAAGAAGAGAGAGTTCGGTTTATTTGAGCATATTATGAAGAAGCACAGAAAAGTTAATGAAGATTCACTGATATATCTCCAGTTTCGGTTGCATGAGTCTGAATTAGGCTGGTCAGGGCCAATATGCATTGCTTCTCTGGGAAGATTTTTCCTCAAATTCAAAAAGCCTCGTATGGACCAAGTGACAGCAGTAGAAAGCAATGTAACAGAATTTGCTGCTGTTCATGTTGTGGAAGAGGGTTCTTCTCTTGTGTTACGCTTCCATAAACCTCCAAACGTCAGTCTACCATATCGAATAGAGAATCGCTTGTGTGATGTATCTGTAACTTACTACCAGAAGGTTCTGCTGTGCTACTTTTCTTTATTTCTCAACTGCTGATTTTTTAGATACGGATTGTGACCATAACTTGCGCTAATTTGCACTTTCTGTTACTTGACTTTTTTCAGGATTCATTGGAGCCGGAGATTCTTGGATCTGAAAGTGTTACCGATTATGTCTGGGATGATTCGACTCTCCCTCATAAGTTGGTTGTCAGAATCAATGGTAGCCCCTGATCTCTTATTTTGCTGTATAAGTACTTTGAAGTAAATTCCTTAGATTAAAGTAATAATTATATTCTCAAAAAAAAAAAAAAATAATAATAATAACTTTGATTGGTAGTTTATGTCAACATGGAGATGATAAAGCTTGCAACTTACTTATTAGCACATCTTTGTTACAGTAAAGAATCCAAAGACCTATATTCTCATTCATTTGAAGATCTCACATGTTTCTTATATGCTTTGGGTGCTGAATTATGGCATGGAAGTAAGGTTTTTAATAAATCAACACCCATGTGCAATGTGTGCCCAATACTGAAAGTACCATTGTAGGGTATCCATAATATATGATCATTTTTCATCACTGTCAAGGTTATTGGTAGTTGAATGAGTAGCTTAATGGGCTACTGATTTTTCTTGTAGATAGTCTTCTGCTACGTGAAATTAACTTGGATAAGGTGAGGGCATGGAAGCCTTTCTACAAACCAAGGCAACAGAGTGGGTTGGCATCTCATTTACCATTGGGCAAGAGATCAGGAGACCAGGGAATTGATTTTGGTGAGTTAAATGCCAGGGAGATGGTGAAGGTGGGGTATGAAGTATATGCAGACGGTCCAACTAGAGTTTTAAGATTTTGTGAGATTTCCAGGAGCCACAAGGGCGATAAATCATTTCATTCATGTCAGAAAATTCAACTAAGAGTTCCTCAATTTACAATCCACCTACTTGAACAGGAAAAAAAGGTTAGTGAAAGAGTTATCTTGAACACTTAGGTCACCATACTGTTATCCTGCTTTGTTTTTTGATATTTTGTGCAACCTCCTGCCCAGATCCTTTTATTTTGTCTGCATTTGCACTAAGTTTGGAGAGTTGCTAATTCTCTTTATCACAGGATATTAGATCTCAGGGGTAGGATTCCTGAAGGTTATATTTTTTATTTGTTGCAGTTGTGTTACAATCAAAATCTGTATTTTGTAATGGGATTCAGACCTCCGTTGTTGTTTGTTGCTCCGTTCATGGTTGGGCTCAACCATTCAACATATAATTTTAATATTTAAATTTCTATTTCACTTTGAAACATAAACTTCTGTTGCTGACTTTGTGCTTCAGTTCTTAGTTCTTGTACTTGAACCCATTAACCATTGAAAAATTTAAACTTCACTTACACCTGGAGGAAAAAAAATTGAATGCCTTGATATTGACTTCTAGTGCATGTATGTGTATGGAGGCTAGGATGCAGTCGGTGTGATTTTATTATTTTTATTTTATTTGACAGTGTTCAAGTTGCTTTTATTATTAAGAATTTACTTCAATCATGAGCTTTTCATATGAATGACGGTGAATAGCCATTGTTGATGAAAATTATTTTTATTTTATTTGACAATTTTCAAGTTGCCTAGGGTCTTGCCGTTTGAGTTTACATCATCGTTTTACGAAGAGAGTATTTATTAATGCTGGCATGGTGTCAGATTTCTATACAATGTTATTCTACTGAATACTTTATTTGGTTATTTGATTCTGAAGGATGGAGATGAAACGGGACCTTCAGCTTATACACCAATCATAGCTGCAAGAATTGGGAATATTAACTTTGATTCTCTCTTTACTTATGAGCAAAAGTTCTGCCAGATCTGTGTACAGGTATTATTATTGTATATATGCTTGTTGCCTTACTGAGAGTCAGTGAACTTTACATGTCAGTCATCTTCTGTTCTTTTCTTGTCGAGGAGGGTCTTAGTACAATGCTTGTTCATTTTCTTTTAAATAACCTTATGGTGCATTCTTGAATTTGATGCAGTCACTTAATCTGGAGCACAAGTGGGTGGGAGCTCCTTTCGCGGCAATGCTTCGTAGACATGATGAGTTAGACTACAATGATTCAAATGACTGTGTACTTAAAATTGTTGTTGTTTTCCTTTCAACTAGCTCCAATGTTGTACAAGTTAAATACTCATCTATTGCTCTGCAGGTAAATCACCACTTAGACCTAATACTTTATGTTAATATGTTTTTCTCCCCTTCTTGTGCCTTTGTATATGTCTTTTCTTTCTTTCCTTTTGTGCTGTTTGCTTATATAAATGTTAGCTTGTGGCCTATAGATTTCATAGTATTGTGTCCACTACTGCATAGGCTGTTGCAGCTTTGAATTTATGACTTGGTCTTGTCTTCCACAGCCAATGGATTTAAATCTTGACGAGGAGACATTGATGAAACTCGTACCATTTTGGAGAACATCTCTTAGTGACTCGAAGAGTGGGCAATATTATTTTGACCATCTTGAGATTCACCCAATAAAGGTTAGATGCTTTTCATTATATTTCCCTATAAATTGTCTTAATTATACTTATAATTGGTCATCCCGAGTTACTGCACTCTCTGGGAACTGAGTTTGTATGCCCTTTTTAGATTTATGCAAACTTTCTTCCTGGGGACTCGTATTCAAGTTATAGCTCAGCCGAAGAGACTCTCAGGTCCTTACTGCACAGTGTAGTAAAGGTGACACAAGATGGACCCCTTCTTTTGTTGGACTTTCAATGCTTAGTTAACTTTATTTATTTATACAGAATTTCACCATTTATTACTTTATTCTTGTTATTCATTAGGTCCCTGCAATAAAGAATAAGGTTGTAGAGCTCAACGGTGTTATGATCACTCATGCTTTGATAACGATGCGTGAATTAGTTATCAAATGTGCACAACATTATTCATGGTAAACTTGTCATGTAGACTGTCTTATTTGTGATTCTTGTATGTTCATTTCTGAGCGCTTATTTGATTATCTAGGTATGGCATGAGGGCTGTCTATATTGCAAAAGGAAGTCCATTGCTTCCACCAGATTTTGTGTCGATTTTTGATGATCTGGCGTCATCCTCTCTTGATGTGTTTTTTGATCCTTCTCGTGGGTTAAAGAATCTCCCAGGTTTGACGTTAGGTATGCTTTTCACACTTTCTTTTTTTCATTCTTCCTCTTTTCCTTCTATTTAACTTTTCCTCATTTCATTGATAATATTTTTTTTTACAAAATACTAAATTTTTTTACAAGCAAAATGAATGAAAAACAGTGGACAAGTACTCCTAAAAAATATACAAACCATGACAATAACCCAGCTTAGTAAATCCAAGTTACCATCTTTTTTTCTTTTCTTTTCCCGTCTGTGTTATCTTGTAATTCCATATTCATATGTTCAGATCTTTCAGATAACGATGTATGGTCCTGACTGTGAAGTGTCATTCTGTTTTATCTCTGTGACTTGAAATATGTTTTTTGCTTCTTTGGCTGTATGTGTCAGGCACGTTCAAATTAATCAGTAAATGTATTGATGGCAAAGGGTTCTCGGGGACAAAACGCTATTTTGGTGATCTAGGAAAATCTGTAAGTGATATTTACTTTTAGTTAGAAATATGTTTGTGAGTTTCGGGACATACCCAACCCATAACTATCAATTTTGTGGTGGCTTTGTAGTTGAGAACAGCTGGGACGAATGTACTCTTTGCTGCAGTCACAGAGATATCAGACTCTGTTTTGAAGGGTGCAGAAGCAAGTGGTTTTAACGGAGTGGTAGGATTATTATTATAACATTACTAGCTGCATATGTACTGTTGGAACCTTTTACATTTTGACTGTCATGTATTTCAAGGTGACTGGCTTTCACCAAGGAATACTGAAATTGGCTATGGAGCCATCACTACTGGGAACTGCTTTGATGGAAGGTGGCCCAGATAGAAAGATTAAGCTTGATCGGAGTCCTGCGGCTGATGAGGTAATATGCTTTCATGCTCTTCTGGTAAGACCGTAAGAGTTCTAACAGTATATATGGGGCACCTTCGTATTTCATTAGAGTTGATAGTGGAATATTTCTTGCACGGCAAGCTTTCAGGCTGCCTTCTGTGTTTTAGGGCACAAATTTTATGACTTGAGCTCACTAACGGACACCAGGGTGGCAATGCCTACGGCTTAAGTGCCTAGTTTGTCACTAAAAATGAGGTTAGGACACAAGCCCAATTTCAATAGAGAGAAGTAGAACAGGTTCAGTTAATTACAATAGAATCACTTTATCAAAATAGTATTGTACCTCAAAGTCTGATCAGACTCAATCTGGTAAAGCAGTGAATGGAAAGCGTCCTCTGGCAATGGTAATGATTGATTGCTATTACTTAATGTAAATTGTAATTTAATGACAGCCTTGCCATATTCCTTCCCTTGCCTTTGTTTCTGCCTCTTAACAGTGTGGTCTGAAATTAGTAACTTAGTGAAATTGCACAAGACTATGACCAAAAATACCACGAACCATTCTTGGAATCAAATGTTGAGACACGTCTTTATTGACTGAATGCCCATGTTGGGGAGTCTTTATTTGTTTGGTCCTTCGAAGATTAACTCACCTATTGATTTTTTTGGATTACTGCAGTTATATATTGAAGGATACTTACAAGCCATGTTGGACACTGTGTATCGACAGGAGTATCTGAGAGTCAGGGTCATCGACAATCAGGTAGTCTTAAAAAGAAAGTAGAAAGTTTGTGACAGATAAGACTCATCTCGTTTATGTTTTCATTCTTGATTGGAACTTATCGCTCTGGATAGTGACTGAGTTCATACATTGTATGGAAGAGTTGCATGGAATCTTCATCCGGTAATGATGTCAGTCTGTACGCTTGAAGTCTAGCAACAGAAAGCACGTCTAATGGGAAACCTTACATGAATTTTCTTAAATTTAGGCGATGTTTCATTGCCAGAAAATGTTCTGATTGAGATTCTAATAGTTTTTTTTTGTGTGTTTAGGTTTACCTCAAAAACCTACCCCCAAACAGTTCCCTCATAGAGGAGATTATGGATCGGGTGAAGGGGTTTCTTGTGAGCAAGGCATTGCTAAAAGGAGATCCTTCAGCAGCATCTCGCCCGCTGAGTCGTCTTCGAGGGGAAAATGTAAGTGGACCCCCCTTCCTCCACAACCTTTATTTCTTTGATATGATTTTTTGCAATTAGTCAGAAAATAAGTGCTTTTGATATTAAACGTACTAACATTGTTCTCACACCTTACCCATGTTGTCTTGTTTCTGTAACACAAATGGCTCATGATCCTTGTAATTTTTCTACTTTTTATCGTTCCACATGCATTAACTTGAACTAGATAAGTTACATATCTCAGTATCCGGGGATGTAACAGAAGATGTTCCAAGTCTGTAAATTGCATTATTATTTCTTCCCGCTTCGAATTTTCAAGTCCATGGAAGAACATATGGATATCCTGATATGAACTAAAACCGGTTTTGCTCATTTCTGTTCTGCATTAGTTTTCATTGGCTGTCAATAGTTTTTTGGAAGATAAATATCATGCAGGTAACTTCACTTTCTGCATTTCACCCATCAACCATTACAAGTAACTAAAAGAGAAACTTTACAACAGGAATGGAGGCTGGGACCAACGGTGCTTACGTTGTGCGAGCACCTGTTCGTAAGCTTCGCCATCCGGTTGCTGAGGAAGCAAGCAAACAAGTTCATCTCCAACATCAAGTGGAAATCCGAAGACAACAATACTAATGCAGTTGTCCCAGCAAGCCAACCACCCAAGTTTGTTGCCGGCCTCAAATGGGGCGTCGGGAAGTTTGTTCTGTCAGGGATTGTAGCATATGTAGACGGTCGATTATGTCGTTGTATTCCTAACCCAGTGGCTCGCCGCATCGTCAGCGGCTTTCTCCTGACTTTCCTTGACAACAATAACAATAACAATCCATGAAATATCCACGTGGGTTTAAATATAGTTTTTTTTTTTTTTCTTTTTTTACCGCGTGGACCATTTATCCGATCACGTCTTTATTTTCTTTACTCATGGTTACCATTTTTGAAGTATAATCTAAATTAAAGTTGGTCAGAGTGAAACGGCCCTCGGATTATAATCCGAAACAACCCAAGTTGCCCATTGTTTTGTTTCTTTGGGTCGCTTTCATGTTGCCCGCCATCGGAGGGACATCTTTGACGAAGCTCCAAATCAACGTGCAGATTTTTATTTTGAGACGTGGATAAGATAGACAATTAAAAGAGAAATGCCAAGGGATTTGTTTCAAAAATGGAACTATCGATGCACTCTATAGATTCTCTAACACTTTATATTTTTAGCATAATTTTTTATAATATTGATACACCAATTAACGTTAAATTATAAGTTGACAGAGTATCTATAAAAAGATAATTAACCCGGCAATTATAGGAGCAGATTTCTGCACGTTCATACTCTTGTAGCGTCAACACTTTTGTTTATATTTTTTTCTTATGTTTGGATTAAAATTTCTTGATTTAGAATTTACAGGTTTTTAATTTCTTTTGGTTTTTGAGATAACGTATTGTGAGTTAAGCTAGTTGATTATGACAGTGTTCATTATCTTAAACATGAGTCCACATTTTCTTCTAGTAAATTAAAATAATTAAGATTTTTTTTTTAATTTGTAAAAAATAAATGACAAAGAAGAAGGATAACGCTGTGGGGCCGGCCAACCTGATTAGAAATCAGTCGTCAGGTGTCTGACAAAATCAACCGACATGGCTGCAGAAACAAACTCCGTGTTATTTTTACAACAAGAAACAAATAAAGGGAAATAAATTATTTTAATGGTAATTAGGTCTATAACTTTCGCCCACATGACTGTCAATTTATAGATAAAGCCCAAACATAAACATCTTTCCTAAAATTCGTACTCATTTCTCTAACTTCAATTATTGGCAGGATAGAGACACTGAAATTTTAAGTCTTAGAGAATTGTTATTTGGACTTCAAAAATCTTGTTTATGTACGTTTTTTTTTGTCAAAAAATAGAGTTATTAGATTAAGGAGCTAACAAGATTCGAACCCTCACCGTGATTTAAAGGCAAAATACTCATCTTCACTACTGTTGTAGTGGACCATTTCCTTTAAAGTGTCGATAACAAGGATTAAGATTCTCTCATCTCTTCTTTTCATCCCATTTCATTCTCTCATCTCACATTATCTTTTTTTTTTCTTTCTACTCCCGATAACAATTCCTTAAAGTTAACCAATTACAAGTGAAGTTTTTTTTTAGACGACGTCTTTCTACGTGACGGAAACAAAATGGTCTAATCTACTACCATCAGTGTTCAAAGTTAACGAGATACCACTATTGCATCAATTCAAACAATAACACTCCACCTTTTGTAAAATAATGCAAAAAATGAAGAAAATAAAAACAATAAAGCAACTGAAATTACAACTTTGAGTCAGCAATCACACAATCGTCCACCATTGGATCAAATGTCCATGGCATAAAAAAAAAAAAAAAAAACTTTAATGAAAAGCTTCTGATTTGTTCACTTTAATGAAAAAACACATTTTTACACTAAGAAATCAATCCTGGTACTATTCACTTTATCCTTTATTTTGTCCTTATCGTTAAAACTCAAAGTTTTCAAGTTTTTTTCATTAGTTTTCCTTGAAAAAAAAGGTAAATTGCTGTTTGACTCCCTGAATTATTAGTCCAGTAGAAACTGACCTCCTGAACAATTTTTTTGGTAAATTAACCCCTTGAACTATTTGAAATAAGCCAATTAACCCCTTGTCGTTTGATTCCATCCACAATTCTATCAAATTCAAAGGTAAATTAGTCTTTTCATCATCAATTCTTATATGTCACTTATAATAACCAATAAATTATGACATATGTGCACATAATAATGTGTAATGACAATGTAAAATGGTATGTTATGCAAACGTTTGGTTTCTTTATGTTTCTTATTATGCGGTAAGTTTTTGAATTATTCTGTGTTCACGTGTCATTATTTTATTGGCAGTTATAACTCACAAGTAAAAATTGATGATAAGATTAATTTGCCCTTGAATTTGACGGAATAGTAAACAGAATCTAACAACAAGGGGTTAATTAACTTATTTTTAATAGTTTAAGGGATTAATTTACCAAAAAAAAAAAAATTCAAGAGTCAATTTTAACTAGGATAATAATTTAAGGGATCAAACCGTAGTTTATCCTTAAAAACAAGAAACCGCAGGCAGCACAGAACCTTGAAACCCGAAAAACCACTTCCTAGCTAGAACAAAACAACAAAACTGCACTAATAAAGTAACTCCAAAAACCACCGATACCACTCTCCTATAAAACTAAGCCCCAGAAGCCAGAAGCCTTCAGTTCCTACATCTTTCACAAAACCCTTTTTTCCTCTCCCCTCATGGCTTTCATGATTTCCAAAGCTCAACAGCAACAACCATCAACTTTCTCAGAAGCTGCTTCTGGGAAGATCAAAGATGGCCATGAAGTTTCTCCTGAGTCACAGAGCTCCATCACAAGCCACGTCTACTTGAAATCACCCACTGCAGCTTCCTTGGACAGAGATGTCGTTCTAAGACGCATTCGCCACCATAAGCACTTGAGCAAGGTTAAAAGTACTTTTCAAGCTTTCATGGGAAGCAGCAGGAGCTCTCCAGAACCTGCTACTAGTCCTAGGACTCCTACTTCTAACATCCACCGTGAGACATGGCTGCACCAGGAGGACTCTTTCTCCTCCCCTTAGGCTTAGTAACATTAAATCTATTGATTTTGTACTTCTATTATTATGTAGGAGATGAGAAGCACTTCTGTATTAAGCAGCTTTTCTCATAATCTATTGCATGTAGCTTTTCTAATGCTTTCAACCCATCTCAAAATTTCAATTCTATGATCAAAGGTTTGCACATGTTTTGATATGATGTCGAGAAAGGACACAGATCACTGAGTGACTCCATGGGGACTTGAATGGTGGTTTTTACTATGTGCATAAATCCAGGGCATAAAAACAAACTATCTAATCTGATGAAAGAAAAGTGGGGCAAAAAGATTTTACTTTTTATTTTGTTTTTGGTAAATATGAGAGATTTTTCAATGTTCCCGTCACACAAGGCAGAACACCACGTGTCTCTATGTAAATGGTTGGATATGTGTGTTAAAAGATTAATAACTTAAAAATTAAAATTTTTCACCACTTACATAAAAACACGTGGTGTACCAACCGTGTTCCCGTCACAACTAAAAATTTTCCGGTAAATAGGGCAAAAGCTTTTTGTTTCCATTTTGCAACCAGTTAAATGGACACAATAATTAGATAACGCGGATACGTTTTTAGCAAAAACGAAGTTGACTAGATTAGTGTTCCCGTTTTTTCCATTCAAGTTTTAATTTTCATGTGAATTTAGCAAAGTTAGTTAGAGCTACTCCTATTAATTTAGAGTAATTTAGCAGTTTGAAAAGTAGGTAAGATATAATAATGCCTCCAATGGTTTTTCCCAACATTTAATCGTATACTCTTCGAGGTGATGTTATTGGCACTTCAAAACAATTATCCTACGCTCAAATTTTTTGCATTTAAAAAAAAAATACACTTGGTGAAAGATTACACAATAATTTTTTAAAGTGCTAATAACATCTCTCTATTCTACAAAGAAAACCAAAATGGCTCATAGGATCATAAAGTATTAAAACACTGCTCATACGATGGCTATTTCTACCTCTTTTTTTTTTAATTATTATTATTATTATTTTTTTTAAATTCGAACTTCATATTTCTTTTAAAATTATTATTAATGGACAAATTTTTCAAAAGATAAAAGAAGGTCCGAGCCACAAGAGATATAAAAAAAAAAAAAAAAAACGCATTCTTTTGTCAATGAAACAAAAATGTAAGAAAAACATGTTAAATATGATGAAGAACAATGTGTAATACAGCACAACTGCAGAATCTATAAGTTCTACGGTTAAATCCGTGGGAATTGATCCCTCCCCATTTGTTCATAATTCGTCCTCGTCGGGGGGCCAAGTACGATGCATAGCAGCGTAACACATACAATGTAATGGCAATTCTGGCATACATCATAGGGAAACAATGCTGATATTTTAGTTTGTCACTTTTTACTTAACAAGCCCGAAGAAGAGAGGAGGCGTAATGCTTGGTTGGAGTTGTTCAACACTGCAGATGATCTAGGTACCTGCATTCTCCTTTTCTCCAAGAACGCCAAGGAATTCTGCAAGCATTGAGGGGCAGGTGTCTCCTTCAATATAATAGTATCCACCCTGCAATTCACATTTTCGCTTATAAGAAGGATCGCATTTCATTCATAATGGAGTGGCATTAAACGTAATCCTTCGCTGTCATTATAGAAGAGGTCACTCACCCTGAGCTTTTTAGCTTTTTCTTCTTCTTAGTGGACTTTGAGTCAGTCTTCTCATCCTCAGAGTCCGGGAGGAACTTTTGCCTGCACATGGAATGTGGTCATTTGGTTACAATCTCGTAACTAAATATCAGCATCTACATACAAAGAGAAGAGAGAAAGCAAGGCAGAGAGAGAGGGGTCATACTTCTCACGAGCGGCAAGCAGCTCAACGATGTTGCTTGGAAGCATCCCTCCATTACCCAAAGATTCTTGGTTTGCTTCAGGTTCAGAGGCATCTTGAACGCTTACAGACGGCTTTGGTGTTTTCTTGGGTGTTTTCTTTTGGGCCCATTGTCTACGACGTTCTTTTGCTTCACGAACCACCCTATATAGAGTAACATCATTTTCTGTTCAAATTTATTTCTTAGGCAAGTAATGCAAAATATGGATACCGTCATCTACACCAAGTTTTTATCTACAAATGTTTCACAAATGGGTGCTTCGACCCAAAAAACAGAGAAAAAAAGAAAATCGACGACCAGTAACACTTATTGACTAAACTTTTTATTACTCATATCACAGGTATAAAACTTGTCTACATAAAATATGTGTTAGAATATTTTCAGGCTTGCACCAACCTTCGAACAACTCCTCAATTACTCCATAAGGTTACTGCGGTTGGTCGCAGTTGATCACATATAAATACATTCATCATTCGACATTACAGAAAGCATTTTTTTCAGTACATTGCCAGGTATATACCAGACAACACAAAGCATCAAACTTCTTCCAGCCTTAGAAACATATAAACACGGGGAAAAAAACTATCAGATACGAATTCAGCCACAGAACTTCGATGTGATCCCGCGAATTCATTTATCTATTCCATTTAATAACACGATTTCAAGCCTATCACTTTATCAAGAAGCATAAGAAAAAGAAACATAATTTCGTATGTTCTCTGACTAGTGAGAATTGAGAAAACACTACAAAGAACCCCATACAGAATTCCGAATTTCCTGAGTTTCCTGAATTTTTCGGGCTTTTTGTCTCTTAAAATCAAGCCACGCAGCACAAGTTTATTATTTTCATAAGAACACAGTCCAGCTCAATCCAATGAATTTAATTTCCAACATTTATAAAGCAACAAACCGAAACCTTAAAAAATAAAAACATTGTTTAGCAAATAAAGCAAGGTGAACCCACCTGGCTTTGTGCTCTTTCTGGAGCTTGTTAAGTTCTTGGTCTTGTTGCACTCCCTGTAACCATTAACAACGTACGAACAAAGTTCAGAACTTTATGGTCGGAAATAAAAACATAAACTTTCAATTTTCCCCAAAGACTTAGATTACCTGCTCGGCCGTGAGCTCCTCTGGCGCGTCCGAGTCGTAATCTTCTCCGTTCGACATCGGATTCCAACCCCTTTTTGTGTCGGGAGAGTTTCAGGCGCGTCTAGGGTTTATGGTTTAAGGCTTTAACCTACTCGAAGAAGACGATGCTGGTTGTGCAACTTTCGGGTCATGGAAGAGTAGGTAATCGAATTCGAGTTAGTATTGGGCTGGGCCTTGGGTTTGACTCTTATGGGCTAAACAACACTGGCCCAAAATTATTGTGATAATAAAGGGGGTGGGTCTTTTTTTGATTGAAGCGATATAGTTTCATTACCACAAACAACCAATTACAAGGGAGCCAAATGAGTATATATGTTATAGTAACCAATTTCTTGGTATGAAGGTAATTAGCACAAAACACAAATAATTTTTTAACCCCTATACGACTACCACAAAAACCACACCACTAAAACGAGGATTGAGTCTTAAATGCTGTTTAAATTCAATTTTAGAAGTCAGTAAATGTGAGATCAACACAATTGTCAAATTCTCTAAATTCTACAAGTTTTGACCAACTAGCTACCCATCTAGTTGTATTTTCACTTGAAATGTTGAAAGAGGTCTCAAGTTAAATTCTCCTCTCTTAATCAAATTTTATTTCCTCTTAGGGATTAGGATAGGTTTACTATCTTTACGAGCTTTGTATAGTTTTACGTTACGCAAATTATATGATCCTTTTATACTTTGTGTCACCGAGTTTTGTTCTACAATGGGGAAGAAGAATCTTAGAATAAACGTCGAAAATAATTTAGGATGTATATAGAAATATATATATATATATATATATATATATTTTTTTTTTTTTTAAAATCTTATGTACCTAAATGGTAATTTCATATTAGGGTAATAATCATTGAATAATTTATGTGGAGTATTCTAATTATACGTGGGCTGCTGACTAAAAAACTCACCCCATCATATAAGTGGATTAGCTTGAACTTGTATCAAGCTGGACTCATTAAAGAAATAAACCAAGCTAAGTCAAAGCTCGATAAAATTCAAATAAACAACTTAAACATTATGATATTCGGCTTTGCTTAGCTCAGTCTATTCTTTTTGGCCATATCAATTGAACGCCGAAAAAGAGTGGAGTGTCATTAATTAAATGTGGAGTGCAAATAAAAAACTCATCATTATATAAGTGGATTAGCTTGAACTTGTGTCAAGCTGGACTCGTTAAAGAAATAAACCAAGCTCAATCAAAGCACGATAAAATTCAAATAAACAAAACTTAACACTACGATATTCGGCTTTGCTTAGCTCGTCGATTATTTTTGGCCATATCAATTGAAACACCGAAAAAGAGTGGAGTGTACGTATTTAATTATATGTGTGGTGCTAATAAAAAAATATCATCCCATTATATAAGTAGATTAGCTCGAACTTGTATCAAGTTGGAGTCGTTAAAGAAATAAACCAAGCTAAGTCAAAGCTCGATAAAATTCAAATAAACAAAACTTAAAACACTATGATATTCGGCTTTGCTCAGCTCGTCTCCATACTCTCTGGTCATATCAACTGTGATAAAGAATAATATAGGCTGTTATATGTTTGTTATGAGCTTATGATTCAATGGTTAGATAGATTGACAAATGTCAATGGATTGTGAGTTGAGTTTGTGGCTTAGTTAGTAAGCTACCTAGTCTGGTATGTAACCAGCATGTGTACGACCTTGTACGGTGCTTGTGAATCATTAATAAACTGAATATTCTCTTTTTCTAAATCTCTACTTCATCTATCTCTTTCTTTCTTCTTCTGCAAGATACAGTGAGTTCTTCATAGTTTACATGGTATCAATCGCCGCAAGGCTTCGTACTTGACGGTTCTTCGATCTTGGATTTCTCTGTTTCCACTCTCTATATGTGATTAGCTCCCTTTTCTCACGTTTCTTGGGTTCTTGATCTCTCTATATTTCTTGGTTCCTTGTGCATTTTCTTGTGCACTCCAGGTGTTTGGTTTAATTCCTATGAGAATTTGCATCTTTTTTCTCTCTGATTTGAAGCTATGGTAACGACTGCACAACTTCAGATCCTTCAATCTCCTATTACATCTCTTAAATCGACAGTTTCTTTATCTGTTACTGTCAAACTGGATAATTCCAACTGTAAGATCCCACATCGCCCAGGGGTGTGGATCCTGTAAGCCTTATATGTATATTCCCATCTCTACCTAGCACGAGGCCTTTTGGGAGCTCACTGGCTTCGGATTCCATTGGAACTCCAAAGTTAAGCGAGTTCGCGCGAGAGCAATCCCATGATGGGTGATCTACTGGGAAGTTCTCGTGTGAGTTCCCAGAAACAAAACCGTGAGGGTGTGGTTGGAGCCCAAAGCGGACAATATTTTGCTACGACGGAGTCGAGCCTGGAATGTGGTGGGGCCTGGGCCGGGATGTGACACCAACTATCTTGTGTGGAATTTCCAGATGGAATTACTTTTGGAAGGTCATGGCATAATGGGTTTTGTTGATGGCACCAACCCTTGTCCCTCACGGTTTGATTCCACTGCATCTGGGGATTCAATTGAGACGGATACCTTTAAGATTTGGAAGATGCATGATAGGGCACTCATGCAGTTGATCACTGCCACTCTGTCTCATTCCGCCATTTCTTGTGTAATTGGAAGTACCAGTGCTCGTGACTTGTGGATTCGTCTCAAGGAGCAATTTTCCATTGTTACTCGTACAACAATCTTTCAGATGAAATCTGAATTGCAAAACATCAAGAAAGGTACTGATTCAATTTCTCCGTATTTACAAAGAATCAAAGAGGCTCGTGATTATCTTTCTGCTGCTGCAGTAACATTTGAGGATGATGATATTGTGATATTAACTCTGAATGGTCTTTCTTCTGAGTACAATACTTTAAGGTCTATAATTCGAGGTAGAGAAAATGTTATCTCAATGAAGGATCTTCATTCTCAGTTACTTGCTGAGGAAGCAATGATTGAAAATGTGGTTGCCACTCATTTCTTAACTGCAATGGTTGCCAAGAATGGTGGTAATGATTATAAGAATTCAAGCTATGATCAACAGTCTAATTCTGGTGATCAGTCTAAATCTGGGAATTCTTTTCAGAATAATTCATATGGTTCTCAATCTGGGTTCTATAATGCTTCTGGTTATAAGCCAAATTTTAACAAGAATAAGGGCAAAGGAAAATTTCACAACAATTCACAGCCTAGGTTTGGAAATAACAGATATGGTTACATCAATAATGCTCCTGGTATTCTTGGAAATTCACCACCATCTCAGCAAGGCCAGTTTAACACTAGCTGTCAAATTTGTGGTAAATATGGGCATTTGGCTGATACTTGCAAGTTCAGCAGTTCGGATACTGCAGCTGTTCAAGGTTGTCAAATATGTGGTAAAAAGAATCATAGTGCGCAATTTTGTCTTTACAGAAACTCCAATGTTCAGAATTCTTCACCTACTGCTATGCATGTCAACACTGTCTCAAATTCTGTTGTTCTAAGTACACCTCCTCAACAGTTTTGGCTCACTGATTCATGGGCTACATCACATATGACGGCTGATCTAAATAATCTTTCCTTGGCTACTCCCTATCCATCCACTGAGACAGTTCAAACAGCTAGTGGTGCAGGTTTATCCATTTCACATATTGGTTCTTCCAATATTCCAACTCTAATCAAACCACTACAATTACATTCTGTCCTATATGTTCCTGGATTAACACAGAATTTGTTATCTGTACATTGATAATGTCTGGACAATAATTGATGGTTGATATATGATGCTTTTTGTTTTTGGATTCAGGATAAGGCCACATGGAGGATAATGTTCAAGGGGCTTTGCAGTGATAGGTTGTATCCAATTCCACTTCCAGCACCTGCATCATCTTCATCAACTTGATCTCTAGTCGCATTTCTTGGACAACAAGTATCTTCTACACTTTGGCATAGTATATTAGGGAATCCATCAAACTCTGCCGTGTCTTCAATTTTAAAACAATGTAACGTGTCTGTTGCATTTGATTCATTACCTGTGATTTGTTCTATTTGTTTGGAAGGCAAATTTTGTAAACTACCATTTGTTGCTTCTGTATCAAAATCTGTTACTCCATTTGAAATTATACATACTGATGTCTGGGGTCCCTCTCCATGTATTTCTGTTGAAGGTTTCAGATACTATATGACATTCATTGATGAATGCACTAGATATTGTTGGATTTTTCCTCTCAGCAATAAAAGTGATGTTTGTTCTGTCTTTGTTGGTTTCTACAATTTTGTTTTGAACCATTTTACAACTACCATTAAAACCTTACAAAGTGATGGGGGATGGGAATATATTAGTAAAACATTTCAAATCTTTTTTCTTGATAAAGGAATCAAACATCAATTGTCTTGTCCTCATACTCCGAAATAAAATGGGCTAGCTGAAAGAAAACATAGACATACCATTGAAACCTCTATCACACTTTTACAAACTGCTTCATTACCTCCACAGTTTTGGTCTTTTGCTTGTCAAGTGGCTGTCTATCTTATTAATAGAATGCCTACCTCAACCTTAAACAACAAATCACCATTTGAATTGTTGTTTAATTCCATTCCTGATATCACTCCAGCCTCGGACCACAAAATGAATATTTATGGGTTATGTTTCCAAGTATAAAGGGTATATTTGTTATTAGGTATCTCATAAGAGGGTATATGTTTCCAGACATGTCATATTCGATGAAATTGAATTTCCATATACCAGTTTGCTTTCAAAATGTCCAGTTCCTTTGTGTTCCAAGTCTTCTCCATCATTTGTTGTATCACAGTCTCCAACTATGTCTGTCACTCATCAGAATACTATAGTCCCTAGTCATACTGCTATGCCAAATACTGCTGGTTCTCATTCTTCAGATACCAATGATACTTACAGTTCCAGTACACAACTCATTACTGCAATCCTAACAATTTCAGCAAGTTCTTCTTAATCATTATCCTCTCCTAACCTTGTGGCTCCTGCAAGTACTTCTCAGTCTTATTCTGAGCAATCTGAAGATCCTATTGGTTTTTGTCCTGAAAGTTTATAGGTTATATTACCAATTCCAACACTAAATACACATTCAATGCATACTCGGTCTAAAAGTGGGATATCTAAGAAAAAGGTATTTCTCTCAGTTCTTCAAGATGATCAGTTAGTGGATTTGTCTTAAACAGAGCTTGCAACATATAAGTCAGCCTTGAAATCTTCTATGTGGTTATCAGCAAATGAAAGAGGAACTTTCAGCTCTTCATTCTCAGGTACTTGGTCCCTTGTTCCTCTTCCTCCACATAAAAATCTTGTAGGATGTAAGTGGGTTTATAAGATAAAAAAAAAATGTTGATGGCACCATTTCTAGGTATAAAGCAAGACTAATTGCCAAAGGTTTTAAGCAAGAGGAGGGCATAGATTATGGAGAAACCTTCAGTCCTATGGTTAAACCAACTACAGTTAGGTTAGTATTAGCTCTTGCTGCTCACTTTGGTTGGTCACTTCGACAATTAGATGTGAAGAATGCCTTTCTTCATGGCATATTACAAGAGGAAGTATACATGTCTCAGCCCCCCAGTTTTTTGGATCCTCAACATTCAACACATGTGTGTAAATTACATAAGTCCTTATATGGTCTAAAACAAGCCCCAAGGACTTGGAATGAGAGATTCACAAATTTTTTACCATCTCTGGGGTTTCTTACTACATACTCAGATTCTTCACTCTTTGTGAAACATGTTGGACAGTCAGTTGTATTCTCATATTGTATGTCGATGACATAATCATTACATGCAGTGGACGTGGCTAGTTAGAATATTGGAGGTCGTGGCTAGTTAGAATATTGGAGGTGGAGTCTATGACAAGCTAGTTGTCAACATTGGTGGTTACACTTTCATGCATTTAGACAGCTCACTTGCTGACTATGCTTAGTTTAGCAGGAGGTGGCAAATGAGTTAAGCATGAGGTGTTATGTTTCAAAAGCCATTTGTTACCTTAGGTTGACACCTCTTGTACATGCAGATAGATAGTCATCAGATGAGTCTAAGCTTATCAATTGCTACCAAAACCAACCAATTAGAGTCTTGTGCTAGCCGCCTCTTTTTAGTATAAATAGGAGCAGTTCCTATTGTTTTACAGAGACCCGTAGCATGCAATGCATGCAACGTAGGCTGGGATGGATATAGAATGACATGGAAAATATGAGGACTATGTCGTGCATGCAACAAGAGTTCATGTAGAGATTATATATATGTATATATATATATATATATATATATGTATATATATGTGTGTGTGTGTAGAGAGATTAAAAAATAAAAGATAGTAGAAGAAATAGATGGCGATCAAGGACCTTATTCAAGTACGTGAAGCTTAACTATTCCAGTAGTGACGTGGATCTTTGTTTTAGCTTTGGAATCCAGGTAGGGAAATAAGGCAGACCTTTACGGAAATTGATTTTATTAAATTTCGTGAAGTGCTATAATATTCTTGATCTTTTTGGTTGATTTATATGGTTGGATTTAATTGGTTAATTGTTTTAGTTAAGTGTATACTTGTTATTGGTTATAGAATTATTGCTGAAATGTTATTCGTTGAGAATATATTGTGATACATGTGAAAGATAAAATGATATTATTTGTGCATCATTCATGTTGATGTGGTGGGAATTTCAGTGTTGAGATTGGAATTCAGGAAATGAGGGTAGTTGCAAAGGATCTTTTGTGTAGTTGAATCTATTCATTGTGAAACCAGTTCCAGGCGAGCCAGATGTGCACAGTAGAATAGGATATCGACGGGAATTGTCGATGTGGGTGATTTGGGCTGGAGATCAATGAATTAGATAAGATGACTAGCAAAAGGGGTTTATCTTGGGATATCGTACGGGGGTTAGTTTCTATAATAGAACATTCGAACCACCTCTGCTGGGGTAAAATGCATGGTATGGGACGTGCAGGTCCGTGTGTTTTGTTATATAAATTAACGGGGGTAACCGAAGAGGTTGCATTGTACTCATGCATTATTATCAATAATGATTTGATATTTGGCTATATGATTTCATGACACTTAATTTAATATCGTCAATTTACTGTGATAAGGTTATGTCCCTACTGAGCTGTGATTTCGCTCACCCTATACATTTTAGACCTTGCAGGTTCGATACAAGATTAACAAATGTTAGAAGAGTTGAGGTTGTGATTGAGGAGAAGTTTAAGGATTTTAATACCCTGTAAGGAATTTTGGAGTTATTTTAATAAAAGGAATTTATTTTTCCAACCCGTGTCGATTTCCTTTTATTTATTAAGCTTTTAACTCACGTTTTGGATTCGGGTTCGAATTGTTTAGTACCGACTCCGGGTCCAGGGCATGACAGGTACACAAGACTATTGCATTCAGTTTAGTAAAGGGGATATGGACTTCTATGCTTATAGTGATGCTGACTGGGCAGGAGATCCTAATGACCGAAGGTCTACAACAGGTTTGGTTGTATATTTGGGATCTAATCCTATTTCATGGTCCTCTAAGAAGCAAAATACAGTTTCAAGATCCTATACTGAGGCAGAATACAAGGCTTTATCTTCTACTGCAGCTGAGGTGGATTGGATCAAGCAGTTATTACAATTCATGAATATTTCTGTGAATTCTCCAACTCTCTTATATTGTGATAATCTCTCTGCCATTGCCCTTGCTTGTAATCCAATTATGCATCAAAGGACAAAGCATATCGAGATTGATGTTCATTTTGTCCGAGAAAGGGTAGCTAAGAAGTTACTCCAGGTCCAATTCGTTACTTCTAATGCTCAGTTTGCAGACATTCTCACCAAAGGCTTGTCTACCTCTTTATTTCAAACTCATTGTTACAATCTCAGGCTTGGAAATTCCCATCCTGAGATTGAGAGAGGATGATAAGAATAATATAGGTTGTTATATGTTTGTTATGAGCTTATGATTCAATGGTTAGATAGAATGACAAATGTCAATAGATGTGAGTTGAGTGTGTGGCTTAGTTAGTAAGCTACCTAGTCTGGTATATAACCAGCATGTGTAACCACCTTGTACGGTGCTTGTGAATCATTAATAAACTGAATATTCTCTCTCTCTAAATCTCTACTTCTCTCTATCTCTTTCTTTCTTCTTCTGCAAGATACAGTGAGTTCTTCATAGTTTACAAACTGAAACACCAAAAAAAGAAACATTATCCCCCATGTTTTGTAGTGTTTAACACGCAATATGATTAAAATTGGTTGAATCAGATTATAATTTCCACTTGTATTTCCTAAACAGTATGCCCAAAATTGTCAACCAAGTTAAATCTGATCATGCAAATTTCATAAGCCCGTCTGTTTTACACGTACGGCGATGTCGATACTCGTCATGCAAATTACACCATTCCCATCCATACCTGATATAACTATTATCTTATCTCAGCGAAACAGTTTCTTAATTTTGTATTAGCGATGATTAATTAACGTGTAGTTTTCTGGCATGCACTAGTGCTTTGGCACCGACTTCACTCCAACGGTCAAAGAATCCAGCTTTGTCTATTAAGCAGATTATCTGTCTTTGAACCATATTTTTATTTGTAATTTGACAACTGATTGAAAACGACGTTAAGTCCCAGCCAAGAGAGGCACACACAAAGTTGTAGTACGTAAACAAAGGAACTAACGTTTTGAAGAAGTCGTTGAACCACCTCCAACGGCTGTTTGGTTATATTTACTACTTTATTATTGCTAATGGACTTGGCACCCAAGACCCCCCCATATATACATGCTGTTAACTAGCCGGTATTTAGATTAGGGAGTGGGTATACAGATGTTGCTGTAATTGTTTACATTAAGTTTTATTTATTTATTTTTTGGATAGTACTTACATTCCTTACTCGAAGGAATGAGCTTATTCCCTCCATGCAAATAATGTATACTCATGCTATAAATTTCATAATTAGAACCGTTCAAGTTTTTATCTTCATTTGAAGTTCAGCTTTACAAAATATCATTTGAATCGGAGATCATTTAGTCATTGAAATGTATAGGACGAATCAACGGTGTAGGTACCAAGTAATAGATTCATGATGAACTATTCATTTATTTGGTACGTTTGGATGTGTCAACGATTTTTTGATTTGAATGATATTTGGTGCGAGTGATCTTCAAATGATGATGTTGGAAAACAATAAATAAATTCGAAAGGACTTGCGTACCTTTTATGCAGAAGCTTGAATCTCAACATGCTCCTACAAACATGAACAACTGCTCTGATCCTCTGTGCATGTCTAGAACCTCACAGGTCGTCGGGTTGACTACGGTATGTCGAGTTGCCCCTTGGTTTTCGCCCCCAAGACCTAGATCTGAAAGTGATAGCTCTAAAGACCTAACTAGAATATTTGAAATGTGGAAAAACTTGTGTTTCTTGTGTTTTCTCTCTTCCCCAAAGCTTCCTTATATAGTGGTTGGGAAAAGTGTACAAAGATTGAAAAGCCCATGAAAATCCCAAGTATATTCTAATATGAATATCTCTTGATTTTTCATCTAATTATCACATAGATAATTAGGAGGTTAATATCCTCATGTGGGTGGAATATCCTTTGATATTTATTTATCCCATAAGATAAATCCTACATCTCTCACTCACACACATAGGGTGTGGCATAGTCTCAATCAGCACACTTAGTTCACATCCATTTTAGTCTATCTCCTCATACAGGAAATAGGACGTGCGACCTCGCGAGAAAGAACATACATAACCAGGAGCACTGCCATTAAGCTATCCCTAAACTAACAACAATGCATCACTTGGAAGTTCATCGCTTTATGCACTAGACTGTTCGTCACACACTGGACTTGACATTCTTTATCCCTTGTTATGAAATTAAAAAAAATGTCATGTCTCACAAGTATCATGTATCCATGTCTTATGTTTGATAACAAATATCAAAAGACACCGCGCAGCTAATGAATCACATGACATGGTGTTTTCTTCGAACTGTCTTCCTTAAGCTCTTATGTCAGTCTAATTTGATTTAACTGCTTGCCTAGACACGTCTCTTGGGACAATAGCTAACTTGATTGTCTTAGATAAACATGCTAAATTAGCGATCAGTAAACCTCATCTTTCTAACATAGACTTTAGTTCAAAGGGCATAAGGGTGGAATCGTATAGATTCCTTGTGGTTCACACAGTGATTGAAGCAGGGATCAATTCATCACTCCCACAATCAGTCGGTTATAGCACATACAGTATGATTTGTATGCTATGGTGTATCCTCATTTCAATGAGTGTTTCACATGTCCATTTGTATGCTCTAGTCACTGCACAAGCGCCTATTCTGAGTCTTCTAGCCTAGTCGCCTTATCGGCGTCCACCTAGATACTTATATCCGGATTTACAAGCTTCAGCATGAAACAAATCTCATGTTCGACTTTTGTTAAGTCTCATCTTAGACATTTCTAAGGCGATGTTTACCTTGTGCATATTGGTACGTTCAACATACACGTGTTCGGTCTCGCAGTCCAATGCATTGAGGATATAAATGTCTTATTCTACTCGCTATCTCAGTGCCAGGGCGAATCGTTCATGTGAAAAACCGATTCTAGCTTGGTGACTCGTAAAGATGTGTAAACAATCATTTCAAAAATAAATAAATATGAAATGAAAAACTTCAATGCCTTTTTATTCAATAATAATGTCAAATACAAAGAAAAACACATCAAACCCTACATAAACCCATATTCTTTACATGAGTCAGAAACGAGTTTCTAATTATGGGTTTAGTCAAGGGATCAGCGAGCATATTGCTGGTCGATATATGTTTCAACACTACTTCACCCTTTGTAACCTTATTCTTAAAGAAATGATATCGTGTATCTATGTGCTTAGATTTACCATGATACTTAGGATCTTTAGTGTATGCTAAGGCCGAAGTACTATCATAGTAGACAAGTACAGCTTCTTGAGCATAAGATGTAACTCCCATATGTCGTGGAAACCTTCTAAGCCAAACGGCTTCTTGAACAGCTGATCCAAGGGCAACATATTATGACTCTATTGTGGACAGAGCAATACAAGTTTGATTCTTGCTACACCATGCTACACCAAGAAACAATTCCACCTCCAAGGACAAAAGCATAACTTGAGTTGGACTTGCGTTCATCTTTATCGCTTGCCCAGTCTGCATCACTATATCCTCCCAACTTCATACCCCCTCCTTGGTAACATAGTGCTAAATCTTTTGTTCCATGCAGGTATATCATAATCCTCTTAACGACTTGCCAGTGAGCTTGTCCAGGATTACTTTGATAGCAGCTTACCATGCCCACGGCATCGCAAATGTACGGACACGTGCAAAGCATCGTGTACATCAGACTTCCTACTACAGAGGCATATGAGACGTTTTCCATTTGTTCGTTCTCTTTCTTAGTCTTTGGACACTGTTCTAAGGACAATATCGCGCCTCTTTCCATAGGAGTGTCTATGGGTTTAGAGTTCTCCATCTTAAATCCTTCAAGTACCTTCTTAATGTAAGTCTCTTGAGCCAAACTTAGAAGTTTCCTTGAGCGATCTCTCGTGATCTTAACTCCAAGCACATAATGTGCTTCACCCATATCTGTCATCTCAAAATGGGATGACAACCACGCTTTCGTGGTTTCTATGAAGGTTTTGTCATTTCCCGCTATTAGAATGTCGTCAACATACAGAGAAAGTATGATAATGCTTTTAACAGATTTCTTAAGATACACACAATGGTCTTCCTTAATCATCTCAAAACCAAATGAAGTGATTGAATTATGGAATCTAATGTTCCACTTTCTAGACGCTTGCTTGAGGCCATGTATGGAATGTTTTAGGCGGTAAACTTTGCGCTCGTGTCCCTTGGCCTCGAAGCCTAGAGGTTGATCCATGTATATCTCTTCGTCTAGTTCTCCATTGAGAAATGCTGTCTTAACATCCATTTGGTAAAGTTCCAAATCTAGTTGAGCAACAATAGCTAAAATGAGGCGAATAGAGGCAAACCTCACCACAGGGGATAATGTCTCTTCATAGTCTACACCCAATTGATAAGTGTATCCTTACACCACAAGGTGTGCCTTATATTTTTCAATTGAACCATCCGTCTTGCGTTTGATTTTTAAAACCTTCCAATGGTTTTACGCCCAGGTGGAAGGTTAACTAACTCCTAAACAGTATTTTTGACCATGGAGCTCATCTCTTCCTCCATTGCAGTTATCCACTTTTCTTTGGCCATTGAAGACAACACTTCTTTGTAAGAAGAAGGTTCGTCTTCCTCTGAAGGTATGCAAATGTAGGCATCCCCATCAACCTCAAAATGATGTTTGGGAATGTGGCCTCTCTTGCTTCTTCGAACTGTGTGACCTTGAATTTCAGGGTACGCTCCCATCATTGGGCGTATTCTCTTGAGTGTTTAGGGATACATTACTCCCACTAGGTTGTGTACTCCCACACAGAATCAAGTCCTCCTACATCATATTCAGTGACCATTCGGATTGGAAATTAATTCCCCTACTTCGCTTGAAGATGTTACGAGTTCTTCATCTTTCTCCAACTCATGGAGATCAAGGTTTTTGACAGTATCGCCAAGTTTTGGGAAGTCATTCTCTATTCCACATCATGTGAATCAATCTCGGTTTTCCCTCCATCTGGATGTTCACCATACATCACATAACCTTTCGAGTTTTCAAATATCTTATAAAGATATGTTTATTTGCTACAGGACCTAACTTTCCAAACTTATGTGATTGATTATGAACAAATCCAGCACAACCCCAAGGATGCAAATTACCCAGATTGGGTTTTACATCATTCCAAAGTTCTTATGGGGTTGAGGGAATTGTCTTTGAATGCACACGGTTAAGTATATATGTCGCAGTCAATAATGCATCACCCCAGAAAAATATAGGGAGATTTACATGTGCCATCATAGACCTGACCATGTCTAATAAAGTTCTGTTTCTCCTTTCAGTAACTCCATTTTGTTGTGGTGTGTAAGAATAGGAAGTTGTATGCATATCCCTTTACTTTCACAAAAAACCTTGAATTGGTTAGACAAATACTCGCGTCCACGATCAATGCGAAGAGCTTTTACAGTTTTCCCTTTTTGATTCTCAACCTCAGCTACGAAGCATTTGAAACAATCTAAAGCTTCATAGCGATGAGCGATCAAGTACACATAACCATATCGCGTGTAATCGCCAATCAAAGTCAGAAAATCAGAGGCGCCATAACAGACCTTCACACTCATTGGTCCACAGATGTTAGAGTGGATTAACTCTAACGGTTGAGTAGCTCGAACAACCTTTCCAAAAGGCTAAAGGCTTTCTAACTGCTTTTCCAGCTAAACAAGGCTCACATACAGGCAGATTGACAATAGTGAGTGACCTCAACAGGCCTTCTTTAACTAACCTTGTCATTCTATCTTGCCTTATATGCAATAGTCTAGCATGCCATGTTTCATAATTAACATGTTTAATAACAGTTACTAAAGAAGTAGAAGAACAAACAAAATCGTTCTTTATTGAACCATATCCAATTTCAACTTGATCCAAATAGATCACAAGTCTAGAAGGGCTTAAGTAAAAACAATATCCTTCATATAAAAGTGCATTAACTGAAAGTAAATTAAATTGCATTCCAGAGGCATGCAAGACATCATGCAGAAGTAGTTAACACCCTAGTGCTTAATTGAAGTTGATACGAACTAACTCCCAAAACTTCTGTACGACTTCCTTCACCCACGTACACCCAGTGTGACTTTGCTGGAAAACATTGATAATTTTCGAACCCTCTTTTATCTCGCGTCACAAGTTTGGTTGCTCCTATGCCTACAATCCAATTGTCGGACGTGTGAGCAACATGTATATGCGAACATACACAAACAATGACATATCTAGGGTTAGAGATTGCCTTTCTATTTGGCTCAGTGCAATTACGAGCGAAGTGTCCTTTCTTTTTACAGTTAAATCAAGTTGACTTGGATTCGTCTTTCTTGCCACGTTTACCTATATGGGCCTTGATCTGATTAGAATTAAGAGCAAACTTTGCATCATTTTTCTCAAACTTGGTCTTACCCTTTCCTTTGAACTGGTTACCCTTTTTAGACCTACCTTGAGTTAAAAAGGTAGTACTCTGGGTCGCCACTCGGAGCCCACCTTCCAGTTTAACATGACGCGAGAGGTCATGAAAGTTCTTAATCTGATCATTGTGTGTCATGATCTGTTTAAGGGCATCCCACGAGTCTAGGAGGGACCTAATCATAGCTTAGACTTACTGTTCATCGGTAAGGATACTCCCAACAGCTTTCAAATCTCGTATCATGCTGGACATCTTCCTAAGATGTTCAGATACAGAGTGCTTAGGATTCATCTTGTAAACCTCAAACTTTAACACTAAACTTCTTAACCTAGTAGGTAAGGTTCCACCAAAAGTAAATTTCAGCTGGTCCCACATCTCCTTGGTGGTCGAGTACCCTTCATACTCACCAATAAAATCATCATGCATGCTGCTTAACATAGTAAAGGTGTGCACTTCGATCTTTCTTGAACCAAGATTCATAAGACCTAACTCTAGCCGTATGCTGAGCCGCAATGGTTCCATCTCTCTCAAGATCAGGCTCATCCACCGAAGCCTCCAAAGGCTCCAAGAGCTCTTGTTCATTGAGAAGATATTGGATCTTCCTATGCCAAATGTCATAGTTGGTTCCAACCAGCTTTTCTCATTTGGTCAAATCAACAACAACATTTTTGGCAGCCATTTCTTTCTACAAGGGTGAAATAATTTTGACATTATTAATTACACATCTTACATTTATTAATTTCAAAAACTCATTAGAAAATATTTCACTTTTTCTCCTAGGTTAAAATTGAAAAATCTGCTAAGTCGCTCGTAATTACCATTCAATTCTAAGAGTCAAGATCATATTTTCTAATTATTATGTTTTAAGTTTATCCATTTTTCATGCAACATCCAATTGAGTGCACAACGATTAGGGTTTTTAGACAATGGGCTTGACTTTAAAAAACCGAACCTATTTGACACCCAAAGTGTCTCCTTAAAGATTTTTCGTAGACACCACATCAAATAAGAGGTGACCATTAGTGAACCCCAGTCTAATTTCATTATTTTTTATTAATTAGGTAATCTTTTTTTTTTATTTAAATATTCTCCTAAAGAATATTCCTTTCTAATTTAAAATGCTCAATCAACATGAGCAAATTTGATCGACATTATCTCTTCTTGATTTTCCTAAAATCTTGGCATGTGTTGGACATTTTTTAAAGGTTAATTAAGAACATTTCCTTAATTTTAGTAAATTAAAAACATCTCTAATACCAAACCTAAATATACACTTATGTAGGTCAATGAACCACAATGATTCACTTGCCAGCTGTGTCGCAAAAACACGGCCCACGCACCGCCCAAAGCGGCGGTGCAAAATTATTATTACTGTTATTATTATTTTAAATAATTAATTTAATATTGCGCGAACCCACTCACCTCCCTGAGATGAATCCAATGGTGTAGCTAACATCCACGAAAACCTAGCGATGTACTCGTACTTGCTTAGGCTGAAAGTAGAAGAGATGAACCACCGTTCATCATCTTCTTCCAAAAAATTTGGAATTTCCAGATTTTTTACTCTCGCGAGACCTATTTACAAAGGCTATAACTTAGCGAATATGCATCTGTTTTATGCGTATTTTAGGTGATTAGAAGATCAGATTACCATATACAATTAAGTTTTCTTTGGCGAAATTAAAAAACAACTCTAACCTCACGAAAAAGGATCGCAAAAACCTTGAAAAAAATCGTTTTTCATGCTATTATGAAACTAGGGTTTCAATTATCTCTCTAACCACTTGGTTTTTCTTTACCAAATTTTAAACATAATATCATATGAATGTAAAGAACATAACCCATGTGTTAAAACCCAGAAAAAATAAACATGGAAAAAATGAAAATTTTAAAGACAAACATTCATGGCATATTCATATATATATATATATATATATATATATATATATATATATATATATATATATATCATGCTTTCAAGGTTTTCGTACATGGCATATTCATATATATCTCATGCTTTCATGCGAGGAGTGTGTGAGTGGCTCTGATACCACTGTTGGAAGACTATAAATAAATTCGAAAGGACGTGTGTACCTTTTATGCGGAAGCTTGAATCTCATTACGCTCCTACAAACACGAACAATTGCTCTGACCCTCCGTGCACATCTAGAACCTCGCAGGTCGTCGGATTGGCTACGGTATGTCGAGTTGCCCCTTGGTTTTCGCCTCCCAAGACCTAGAGCCGAAAGTGATAGCTCTAAAGACCTAACTAGAATATTTGAACTGTGGAAAAGCTTGTGTTTCTTGTGTTTTCTCTCTTCCCCAAATCCTCCTTATATACTGGTTGGGAAAAGTGTACAAAGACTGAAAAGCCCATGAAAATCCCAAGTATATTCTAATATGAATATCTCTTGATTTTCATCTAATTATCACAAAGATAATTAGGAGGTTAATATCCTCCTGTGGGTGGAATATCCTTTGATATTTATTTAGCCCATAAGATAAATCCTATAGATGATTAGTAAATTGAACAGTTCCGATCGTTGAGTTTATATGATCAAGGTACGTTATTCACAAATGTAAAGATATGTGCATGCCCCTCATGGGGGAGATACAAGTAGGGAAATTTTATTTGAACCCGAGTAACCTCACTCTACACCTAACTTAAACTTTAAGAGGTATTCATCAATTTCCCCCCTGAACTTGTGACCATTGGCCAATTTCCCCCTCAACTTTAATTTTGGCCAATTTCCCCCCTCAACTCTCATAATTAGTCAATTTGCACCCTACTGTTAATTTTTTAATTTGGTCATAATTAAACAAGTGTGTGTAAGAAACTAAATAAGATGTATGTTAATCATTTTCCTATATCTGTATCCTATTACAAATAGATTAAAATTTAGAATTTTACAATTTATCATAGATAGTATTATTAGTCATAATAAATCAGTATGGAGTAATTTTATTTGATTTTTGACTATACAAAATTGATAACGAAAAGGATAGATGTGTAAATTTTTGTATGTGAATACATTTTTCTTTATAAAAGTGAAAGCTAAGTTCAAGTAAATTGCGGAGAATCGAGCTTTAGTACAAAAATGGCTAGTCAATTCATAATTTTCAACTCCTTATTAAGAATAACCCATTTTATTGAAATAGTTATGATCCATGAGTTTAGGATTATTATTTCTTTTTGTTATTATTTCTTCTTCTACATGTTTTAAACCCGATTCATAACTTTTTCTTATAATCAACCCATATCACATACTAATTGTATTATGTTTTTGTACATTTTACCCTATATTATGCATGTGAGTTTATGTTAATTTTAGTATTTTGTTGGAAGTTATTAGAAAGATTGAAAAATAAATAAATAAATGGAAAATAGATGGAAAATTAAAAAAAAAAAAAATTAACAACAGGGTGCAAATTGACTAATTATGAGAGTTAAGGGGGGAAATTGGCCAAATTAAAGTTGAGGGGGGAAATTGGCCAAAATTAAAGTTGGGGGGGGGGGGGGGGGAAGAATTGACCAATGGTCACAAGTTCAGGGGCGAAATTGATGAATACCTCAAATTTTAAATGTGAATTGTCAACTTTGCCCTATTATATAATTACCATCAAGTACAAAATGAAATTAACAATAAAACTAAAATTTATTAACAAACCCACACTAATAATTGAATCTTACCATCACGCAATCTTTCCCTTACATTCTATTCTAGCTAAAACCCTAAGTCACTCACATAGACAAAACCAAGCTATTTTTTACAGATGGACAAGGATTTTGAAGTTTTGGAACCTTCAGGTATGAATTGATTTATGTGAGTTTTTTGTTTGATTTTAATTATTTTTGTTTAGGGTTTACAAGTGTATTGCTTGCGAAAAAGCTCAATCACATTTGTACATAAATCTACAGCTCGAATATAAAATCATAGCTAGCATCAACTTTTCTTACGCCATCTTCTTTGCATTGTGGACATGTTTAATTTTTAACAAGGTGACTAGTACTACTTGCCTTCAGTGCACCTACATCACTGCCCGGTTGCCCTGCACCCATGGGACAATCCTTTCAGAAAGGAATCATCAGGCCACTAGCTAAAATTTCTCAAAGGCACTAGCAACTTTAGGATGCTCAACCGCGTTGGATTCTAAGGTTTCATTCCATCAATCAAATAAACAATTCACATTGAGTGATTGCTGGTTTCGTCTTCATGATCAGGTCCAGTATTGGTACACTCATTCTCATATACTTCACACTGGCTATTAATAGAAAAGATTGACAAACCATGGACGGAATGGAGCATAGAATAGCGTAGACGGGCATATGATCGAAACAAAGCGTAGTCACTCTCTCCGATTTTATTTTTCTTGATAGCTGTACTGCTGGGGATAACTACTCCATTCATGATCCTCCATGCTGCACTCTCAATCTTCATATAACAGGTTTTCATTTAATCAATTTAGTTTAGTTTTGAATGGGTGTAAAGATAAATTTATATTTTGAATTGGGTTTGTAAGGGTAGTTCAAGGTAGTAAATTTGGGTTTGATAGTTTAATTATTTTTAATAAGGGTGTAAAAAGTAAGTTGGGTGTAGAAAGATGTTATATGAGTTCAAATAAAATTTCTCATACAAGTATTATTCTTATAATTTTTTTTTTAGGAAAAATCCAAATTTTTTATTTTGTTTATAAATTAAACCTTTTGATCAAAATTACAACTATGCAAACTTTCCTTCTTTGATTAGGTCATGATTTCTCGTTTCTTTTTATACCATGTTTACCCTCCATATATATCTAATTTATTGTAGAGGTAGTCTCTCAAATTGAAACTCTCCATAGACTCTCTCTCTAACATCTCCGTCATCTCATGTTTTTGGCATAATGATTTATAATATTGTCACGAAATTGTTCAAAAAATATATGGTAACATAAAATTCATGGAGAGTTCCACTTTTGAGAAAATCTCCTTCACATATGTTTCGCTTCATTGTATTAACTATTAGTTAGTTTTTGGATGAGTTTAATGCTATGTTTTGTAAAAAGAAATTAAAGTCCAAGTAAAAAAATTACGAATCGCAAATAATTAAGTTCTAATTTTCTTTACCATTTAATTTTATATTTATTATTAAGGGCAAAATAGTCATACAAATAAGAAATAAATACAAAGTTAAGATTGAAATCAAATCACATAAATGTTAGGTTAAAATAAAAGTTGCTATTTTGATTAGGCCTAAATTAATTAAGAGACACTATTTTTAACTGAATCGAGTGAGTGTGGTATGCCGATGTAGAATGAGGATCCTCTTCGGATTCTCTTTGTGAGGATTTCAGGGATCATCCAATCATATCTGTTCATCGTATATCGTACGACTAGAAATCATTGTAAATTTTTTATTTAAAATTAAATATAAATAATACTTGACGAAAACTGATTGCACAATGTACGATGAACGAATATGATTGAAGGATTATCGGAATCCTCACAAAGAGGATCCTCATTTGCCGATGTGATTGATGCTTCGCTGGTGTATGATACAATATAGCAAAGGGATTACGAATAGTCACCCCTTAAGGGTTCTAATTCTCCAAAAGTTTAAGAGAAACTCTTGATTTTCTATTAACCCTAAAAGTGTTTAAATAGTCTATATGTGAAAGGTAAATAAAATGAGAAATTACAAAATTTCCAAAACTATCCATAGAACTTAATATTCATCTTGACTTACTGAACGTCGATAAAACGCCAAAAATCTTTAGTCGTGGCAAAACGCCAGGATCGCCTCATCGTTTATTTTTACTTTTTATTTTTTTTTGATAAACTCGTTTATTTTTATTTTCGACCCAAATCTGACACCAAAATGTATTTTCTGGAAAGGTATTCACCGTGAAAACACTATTTATGCGAGAAGTTGCTTTCGACCCTTCATCCCTATATTAGTGGGATAAAGTGCCCTACGCACATTTGAAATAGACATCCCACATTCATACACAATACTATGTGCTTGTCAAACAAATTACAAGCGGTTTGTTCATTGTGATTCTTAAGGACTTCCTCCTAATTTTTCTAGCAAACGATATTATCTACGCTAATAAATGCGGGAATGGACTAAGCTTCACGCTGATCTAGCCATAATAATGTGGTTCAAATTCACTTTTGGCGAGAATCAAACTTAAGACCTTTCATTTACAAGTACAGAAAACACCACTAGACCGTAATACTAAGTGACGACTTTTTCCTAATTAAATTGCCACTTTTTTGAAATGGATAGAGATAAAACAATGTTTACAAACTAGATGATCAGATATCAGTTTGCAGGATCACTCTCAGTCTCAGAACAAATTTCTGAAGTCATACTCTCTCCAATCACGCCTCACGATTGCCACTTCCCATGCATAGGGATGAGAACGGTTATGGCGGGCGGATAACTTCGGTTATTTATCCATAACCGTTTATGTTCATACCCGCATAACCGTTTACCTGTTGGGTAGTTGCATAAACGGTTATACCCATAACCGTTTATAAGCGGTTAACCATACCCATAACCGTGTACCTATTTAACCATAACCGTTTACTCGTTTATCCTTTTTTACCCATTTACCCATTTTTTCACCCATCTACATGTTTTTTTTTTTTAACACCTTGAAAATTACAAAAGAAAAATTTGTCACAATTTTCGTTTTCTGACAATTAAACACTATTATAGGTACATTTTAGCATGCATTTTCCTATTTTAATCATTTAAGTCCTCATACAATTCCAATAATTGAAATAATAGTTTATGAACGATATTTTTCTGCTACATCCAAGCAAGTCTTTAATTATAATCCATATGACTACAAAGTAAAGCTTCTAAAAACTAAAAGTAGTCATTATCTTGAATACTAGATGATTCAAAGCTCCAAAATATTCCGAAACTAAACACTTTCTAACACTAATGTTTTAGCACGTTCAATCACAAAGTCTCATTGACTCGTTGTTATCAAAAGAGGCCTACAAAAGAAATGTATAAATTGAATAGCACCCCATTTAGGAACACCGACACCAATTAGCATGAATCTAACAGAGGTAAGTGATCACAGAAAGTTTAGATTGTACACTCAGTTATCAGAAAAAAAAAAAAAAAAAAGCAAACAAAAGTGGAGTACCAAATCAATTGAGTTAGTATCACCATTCATCAATATGCATAAACAGAAGGTTTACATTACATGATTTTTCACACACCCATATGCATAAATTGAATTAGTATCACCAATAACTCCAAAGTAAAAAAATAAAGTAATCTGGACAGTGCTGAGATTTCTGAAGGTTGCTGTAAAATGAAGATTTAGGGACGATGTACGATTTCCCGTCTCATTAATTAGTTGTTCATGTAAAGCATATCTAATTTTTGTGTTCTTTCAGCAGCATAGAAAATGCTTCATTGGAGAATGCGTTATCTTCGACCATTGAAATTAGGATAACGGTTCTTTTTTCTAACAAGTAATTTTTTTGGTTCAACGTCACGTAATATTGTCACATGGTAATTTTTTTGTACGACGATAATTAGCACCTATGTTTGAATCTGTGTCCCTAATCCCGAAGATAACCTCCATAGCCACATGAGAAATTAACACGATTTGAGTGAAAAGTATAATATAAAATTTGGTTGTCAAATATAATCCATTCCCTTCACCAATGAGATTTAAAGGATCCCTACTAAAAAAACATCAAACTAATTTCAAATTTAGGGTTTTTATTTATTTTTTTAAATTTTACATATATTAAATTAAATGGGTAAATGGATACCCGTTATAACCGCGGGTAATACCCATAACCGCCCATTTAAATTTTATGGATAAACGGTTATACCCATAACCGTTTGTTCGTCTAAACGGTTACCCATAACCGTAACCGTGGACTTTAAATGGACGGGTAACCACGGTTACCCAAACTCATGGGTATTTTGCCCATCCCTAACCATGCAGATTAACATTTTTCTGCATCAGATTCTCACAAGCAATAATATTATTTCTATAACTTGCAATGCATGTATGATATATAAGGAATATAGTTAATGACGTAGTAAACATTTTGCATGTAAAATATTTTTATGATGTGTTTATTAATCCGTGATGGAAATTAAAATAAGAAGTTGATATTCATGTGTTTACTGTTCATTAAGGAAACTAAACAAAAAAAGGGTCCACACGAAATAAGAAATATTATTTCTCAAGTTGGAGGTATTGGATTCTTACGAGGAGTTGGTAATTGCAATTATGGGAGGGTAGGTGAATCGGTTCTGGTAAGAAGGCAACCGCTGAGATCTAGACGATGGGGCAGTGAACATGGAGGGTGAGTTCTGGTGGTGAATTAGCAAGACCGTATTTTCTATCCGGGTACAATCATAGCCCCATTCATTCGTTGAACCTGGGATGGGGAGGGCAGACAATCAATCTCCAAATAAAAAGGCTGCAGTCAAACTTCAATTTTGGAAAAAAGTTGAGGCCCTCTAGGCCCCGGGGGGGGTGGCTCGATTGGCTAGGCGGCTGACCCCTATTCAAGCTGTGACATCCTCTGGGGCAATCTACAATGTGCAAACCATCGGGAGAAGGCATGCTGTTAGAGAAAGAGTGTGTTGTATGTTCGTTATGTACATGCGTATTTTCTTCTCAGTCTCGCTTATTATTTGAGAATAGTATACTATTATTACACTTTGAAATTTCTCTAACATACGCTACTTTTGTTGATATCCGCTCTAATAATTTGGGTAATGTGGTAAACTTGTCACACTTGTGGTGGCTAATTTCTCACACTTGTGGTGGCAAATCATTATGGTTAGTGATATAATGATTAAATCCAAACACGAGATCTCATGCACGATGTCAATTTGTGGTGGGAGTTAGAAATCTGTTTTATCGTGGCAAATGACTATTATTCACAACTAGTGTAATCCTTATTATAATCCTCCTCCAAAACCTAGACAAATCATCATCCATCCACTCATATATCCCAAATCATCTAGACGCCTCTCTCGTGATCGTTTTGGAGTGTGGGACTCGATGGTCAACAATTTCGGCCATCATGGGTATTATCGTCAAACACTTGCAACCTCCTTATCCTTCACGGCAGGCATTTGTGGAAAATGCAACACAAAAAACCAATCTTTTGACATTGTACGTATTTTGCATTATATTAGTTACCTTGTTTCTTTTTCGAAAACGACCATTTGACATAGTCAAACTCATCTACAGCAACAACAACGGGGAAGCATTTTGATCACACGTAATCTGCATGGGTTTTATAAAGACATTGATCTAGAAGCTCTTCAAAACCCTCCGGCCTAGTTGAAATAGGTTGTGACCAATTAGAATGGATTTGAGTTCAGTTCGATTGTTTGTTGTGTCAAAATGTGAGATGAACATGAATGAACACGATGAGTTATAAATTCAATATAGAGTGGGTTATCCAACATATCCTTATACATGAGTTACAAATCATATCTTACAAGTCCCTACCAATCCAATCCTATCATTAAGGCCTGACCCTATCCAACCTACCAAACAGACCCTCAAAATATACTTATAAGTTGAGCTTCCTTGTATCCCAGGGATCAATAATTTGCATTAAACCATTCGCACACCCGTATCATATAAAGTGCGATAAATGTTAAAGAACATGTTACTTGGGGTTGCATTGTGAAGAAATTTTCACTAGAATGATTACTCAAATTTGTTTATCATAACTTCATTGCTCCCCTTAACACCCTCTACTTTCTTCAATATCTAAGGAGATTTCATCTCCTCCATCGCCTATTCGTCTTTCTTCGTAACAAAATACATTGTATATATATGTTTACGAGCATATCATCCATGTAAACCTCAACTGTGGATGCAAATTTCCGCTTTCTCCTTCTTGGACAAAATTGCACCTACAAAACAATTAACACCTTAGGTCAAGGCCAAGAGCCTCACACGCCCATGATGAATGGGGGTGCTTTGGCCGAAGAACCTCCGATGCCAAAGTTAGAATTTTGAGAGACAAGTGTTTGGAGAATTTAGAGAATTTTGCAAGAGAGTTGGAATTGAGTTTTGGAGAGAATGAGAGGGCTTTTATAGGGGTGTGGCCGGCCCTTTTAGGATGAGGAGGACCGGCCACTTGGTTGGTATTTTGGGTGAGGTTCATGATTTGTAGCTAATTAGGGATAATTGAATAATAAATCAATTAATTAGCTAATTAATAGAATAATTTCCTAATTGATTAGCTAATTAATATAATAAAAGAGGAATGATTTGGGAGTTACCTTGTGGAGAGGATTTGATGAGGATGGATCAAAAAAGCTTTTGAATTGTTACCTATTTTGGGCACTTTTGACTTGGTTAAGGGATGATTGCCCGCTGCTCGCGTGTAGGAATCCCGATATGCCTCAAGGGTATTTTTGCCATTTTTATCCAAAAATCCACGTGTCGCCTTGTGATATTTTTGGCTCTACAAATGCCCCCACACCTGCTGGGCTGCAGCCCAGCAGGTGTAGAGATCTCCAACTTTGATGCTGAATCTCTCTTGGACTTGGAATTAGATTCTTCTACGAAAGAGAAATAAATCGCCTCCAAAGCCTATTTAAACCTACCTTAAGTAGGGGATTAAATCAATTTCGGAGGGCAATTATTTATCCCTACAAGAAAGAGAGAAAGCTAGAGGATATTTATTCCCCCTCCCCTAGCATTCTTCTTTGCTTGCCCGTGGAAAGAACCGTCTTCCGTTGACTTCTTTGTCTTCTTCACACCACACCGATGTAAGAAAAAATTATTTCTCTTTATCTTCTTCTTGGGAGATGCTGCCACAGGGCAGCCGTCGGGGTGGTGTGGCACGTCGGCTGGTAGAGGCCAGGAGTCGGCTTGGCATGGGCCAAGGAGGTGGTGTGGCATGGGCTATTGCTTGTGCTGCTCGGCTTGATTGAAGCCAAGATTAGCTCGGCATGGGCCGAGGAAGTGGCGTAGTTTGGGCTGCCAAGTCTGGGCTGCTTGCCAAAAATGAGGAAACTGCTTGAGTTTGATTTCTCAGCTGCCGTAGATGGAGCAGTCAAGGACGGAGTTGCTAAAATCGGAGCTGCTGAAGATGAAGTGTCGGATGAGCGAACTGTTAAGTGCAAAAGTGGTTGCTGCCCCCTGACCATTTGCTGCCTAGTTGATCTTCTAGCATTCGATCTTTTGAGCTATGTGGCATTTTCGCATTGGAAAGCTTACCCAGATGGGTGTCAGGGAATTAGTTTACCCTCTCACACTGGAGAGCAATTAGTTTATCCTCTCGCACTGGAGAGCAGACCTATATGGGTGTCAGGAAATTGGTTTACCCTCTCGCACTGGAGAGCAATTAGTTTATCCTCTCCCATTGGAGAGCAAACCCTTTTGGGTGTCGGGGAATTGGTTTACCCTCTAGCACTGGAGAACAATTAGTTTATCCTCTCGCACTGGAGAGCAGACCCTTTTGAATTAGTTTATCCTCTCGCACTAGATAGCAGACCCTTTTGGGTGTCGGGGAATTGGTTTACCCTCTCACACTGGAGAGCAATTAGTTTATCCTCTGGCACTGGAGAGCAGACCCATATGGGTGTCGAGGAATTGGTTTACCCTCTCGTACTGGAGAGCAATTAGTTTATCCTCTCGCACTGGAGAGCAGACCCATATGGGTGTCGGAGAATTGGTTTACCCTATCGCACTGGAGAGCATGGAAGTTGTTGTCATGAGTGCAGCTGAGGAAAGCTGGTCTGCTGGATAACCGAAATAATCCTTAGCCTGCGAGGTCATGTTTGGCGATCTGCTTGAGACTTCGAACTACTTGTGGAACCCGCTTAAGGGTGTAAGCGCAGTGAGCTGCTCCCAAAATTATTGTGCCATCATTAGGTGTTTCGTCGTGTGCCATTTTGAGGCTTGGTTAGCGCAAGCCACACGGCAAGATCGACATGGCTGGGAGCCATGGTGCAAGATTGGCACAGTTACGAGCCATGATGATAGATCAATGGCTGTCGGGAGCCGTGGAGTAGGTAGGCACGGCTGTGAAAGCAGAGCTGGGACTGGCTTAAGCCAGATTGTGCGCAGCAGGAGGAATTGTATGGAGTGTTGAGAACAAGGCCTACCCCTGGTTCTTAGTAGTTGGGCTGGTGTGTCCTTCTGGTACTCGTTTGCCCCCGGCGCGCCATTAAGTTGAGCTGCTGCGTTTGTCGGAATAGAAGTAGTCTTTATATTCGGCAATCTATGTGGAGTAGTCCCGTTTATTCGATCTTGTCATTGAAAGATGACTCGCTTATGTTGGTCATGTCTCATCGGAGTGCCTTGTCAATAGTTTCGTTGCGCGGGAAATCGCGCAATTGCTCGGTCATAAGCCTTTCTACTTCTTCCTGAATTTGCCTTTGTTGGGGGTGGCAGAGCTCTTGCCTGCCCTTGGTTGTGACCTGCTGATCTAGGTTGCTCTTTCATGTGTTCGGGTCGTTTATGCCACGGCTACGGTGCATGTGGTATGTTCCTAGCAGGCGAGCGGGTAACTCGCAGACTGCTGGTTGAACTTGAGGCGGATTGAGTGACTGCTTCTCTTCATCCGTTATGCTGCCTACTCTGATTTGAGGTGGATGATGCTTCTTGCGGGCCTTGCCGCGAATGAAAACTTTGCTTGGAAGGTTGCTCATGTTGATTATCGGAGTGTGGCCCCAACCGTGAGTGTATATTTGTCCATGGGCCTAACTGAGAGTACACGCTCCTCCACGCGCTAAGACGGGAGTATACGCTATCTCGGGGGACCCAGTCAGGAGTGTACTCCGTTAGAACGCTGGGTTCGTGATTGGTCAAGTGGCTGCTGGAGAGGTTCTTCGTTTGCCCCTGTCCTGCTTCGGGACACCTCGTTTGGGGCATGTTGCATCTTGGTGCGCTGCAAGAGCTGGTTCACCAAGGTCGTCTGTTGTGTTAAGGCGCTCGTCAACTCTATAATTTATCGAGATAAGTGTTGTTCGCCATTTGGATTGGAAGAGCTTGGAAGGAATGTGCCTCCTTGAGCAGTGGAAGGGTGGTAGACTATGGGTGCGAGATTTGAGTTGAAAAATGTCAAATCCGAGGGGAAATGCGGTGAAAATGCCCCCGGTTCGATCGTAGGCCCAGAAATTTGAAGCCGGGACGGTTGAACTAATCTTGAACCAATTTGGGCTGCTTGGAAGGCCACGAAAGCATGATGGGCCGTAGGAGTGGGCTGCTCAGCAGAAGCAGGCTGGGCCGCAGGAGTGGGCTGCTCGGCGGAAGCAGGCTGGGCCACGGGAGTGGGCTGCTCGGCGGGAGCAGGCTGCTCGACGTGTGGCGCACATGAGTGCGAGGCTTGGGCTCGGCTCGGCAACGCGTTGGGCTCACGTTGGATTTGGGCAGCACAGGCTGGTTTGCCTTGGGCTTGGAATTACATGGCTTGGGCCGTAGCTTTGGTGCCATAGACCTCGTTGCGGGTGGTTGCCGTGGTGGCCACCGCGGTGGTTGCCATGGTGGAGCCTCGTAGTGGTGGTGCCGCTCTACTTATTGTCACATTTAGCCTCGTGGATCGCTGCGGTCCCATCTCTTTTATATTGAAATTTTCACTTGTTGAATTTTCTAAATTTCTAGCCATTGTACTTCTCTTTTCCGTTTTATCAAAGAATCTTTGCAAATAAAAAATTCTAATAATAAGGACGTATGAAAAAAAATACAAGTGGACTAGAAAATAGAGAAAAAAACCTTTTTATGCGAGAGTCTTCTACAAGTGTGGGACTCAACTCTCAATAAAAGCACCAATTTGTGGATGCAAATTTCTGTCTTCTCCTTCTTGGACAAAATTGCACCTACAAAACAATTAACACCTTAGGTCAAGGCCAAGAGCCTCACACGCCCATGATGAATTGGGGGCTTTGGCCGAAGAACCTCCAATGCCAAAGGTAGAATTTTGAGAGAAAAGTGTTTGGAGAATTTAGAGAATTTTGCAAGAGAGTTGGAATTGAGTTTTGGAGAGAATGAGAGGGCTTTTATAGGGGTGTGGCCGGCCCCTTTAGGATGAGGAGGACCGGCCACTTGGTTGGTATTTTGGGTGAGGTTCATGATTTGTAGCTAATTAGGGATAATTGAATAATAAACACTGTTCTAAAAATCCCCGCCTAGAGCCGCCTAGGCCCCGCCTAGGCGCTAGGCGGCTGGTCACCGCCCCGATTAATGCCTAGGTGTTTGAAAATTAGGAAAGGGCGCCTAGACCAGTTGAGGCTCCCGCCTAGCCCGCCCAAACCCGCCTAGACACCTGCCTAGGTTGCGACTCACTTAGATAGAAAATAGATAACTTTCAATTTGCATTAATTTTTTTAATAAATTGTAAGAGACTTGTTGAATACTTAAATGAGCACATACTATATGTTTGTTCCCCATGTTTTCATTATGTTCCAATACTTCATAATACATATGTCATTCTATTTTGTAGTTTATGATGAAATTATAAATATTTTAAGTATAAACAGACATTTATTTACACGAAATATAATGGATTTAGTTAAATCCGCCTAGTCCGCCTAGGCGCCCGCCTAGACCCCGCTTAGCCGCCTAGGCGCTAGGCCCCAGCCCGCCGCCCGACTAGCGCCTAGCGTCTTTTAGAACCTTGATAATAAATCAATTAATTAGCTAATTAATATAATAAAAGAGGAATGATTTGGGAGTTACCTTGTGGAAAGGATTTGATGAGGATGGATGAAATAGGTTTTGAATTGTTACCTATTTTGGACACTTTTGACTTGGTTGAGGGATGATTGACTGCTGCTCGCGTGTAGGAATCCCGATATGCCTCAAAGGTATTTTTGCCATTTTTTATCCAAAAATCCACGTGTCGCCTTGTGATTATTTTTGGCTCCACATCAGCGATCTTATTTTGTATGCCAGATAAAAATGGGAAGACTAGTTTTTGGTAGGTTGGTATGCTTTTTTTCGGAAAATGATCCTCGCCGAATCTTTTTTTTAGGGATCTTAAGGATCCCGTGATCTCATCCATTCATCGTACACCGTGTGGTAAAAAATCATTTCAAAATTTAAAATTGAAAATTAAATATAAAACTTCATTTTAATCCTAAAAAAAGATGAGTTTTAGACTATAACATTGTGTAAGATTAAAATCCAATTAGAGTCCCTAGTACATTTAATCATATCATTTATTAGTTATATTTTGATGTTTTATTTATCTTTTTTTTTTTTTTTGAAAGAGGTGTTTTATTTATCTTTTTATTTTATTTTAATGTATTAATTACATTTAAATTTAATTTTTATTTCATTCAACATAATATATTTTATTGTCTACATTTATTAACTAATTTTTTTATAATATATATTTCGATAACAATTTTGTATGTTCTTTATTTAGGTACATTAATACATTTGAATATTTTGGTATATCCATCGATACAAATATATAGGTACATTGATTCAATATAATGCATTTCGTTACGTACATTTTGGTACACAGACTTTTAGGTACATTAATTCAATATATTATATTTCGGTACATACATTTTGGTACGTACATTTTGGTATACACTTATGTATTTATATATTTTTGTATCACAGATTTCTTTTAATATTTTCTCATTTACGGTCATTTATAATTAAAAAACTAAATATGTGCATATTAATAAAATTAAAATTTAAGGTGGAGAGATTAAATAAAAATACACATTAAATAACAAATTTTGAATGCAAATTTTGATAAAAGTACACTTTAAGGAATTAGATTGAATATGTAATCTAGCATCAGATTTTTTTTTTTTTAAATTTTAATCTTTTGCAAGGATTAATGTTCAAAAACCTCTTCATATTAAATATGAATAGTACTTAACGAAAACTGACCGTATAATATACGATGAACGGATGAGATCACGAGATCCGACGAGGAACCTTTTCCCTTTTTTTGGTTGATGCATTCTCATGTGGCAGTATAAACCAACCAAACGCGTTATCCATATGATCCTAACAAACTATAAATATGCACATGCCAAACGCATATGCATTTTTGTTTTTGCTTTGTGTTTGATTATTTTTCAAAGGAAAAAAGCATATGGAATAATATAGTGGAAGATGGAGCTGTTGGAACACAATACTTAGACCCCCACCTCCCCACCTTCATCAAATCAAACAATTTTTTAATTAAAAAATTAAAAAAATATGCTGTCCACAATCAACCTCTGTCAGTCAAGCCCTTTATAATTCGGCAACATGTCCCATATCAGTAATTTCCCAATCTCTTCAAGGTCATTTCTGTCATAAAAGGTTTCTTATAGTTGCAGAAACACCATGAAGCAGAAGGCATTTGACACCCCAACCTGTATTTTACGTTTTAGGAGTTGCAGATAGCTGCAAATTCAGAAATTCAACATAGCTGAGTTAAGAAGAAGCAGAGTCCATAGTCCATTAAATTTCATGCAATTTTATTTATCAAATCAGTTAATTATACAGGAGAGGCAGAGCAATTAATCCAACCACCATTGAAGAAGAAGCTCTCAGAGAGGTAAAGATTTTGCATTTATTGAAGCAGATGGCTTCCCAACTGCCATATTTAATTTCTCAAGTTTCAAGCTTTCTTGTTCTTTAATAAAACCCAGAATCTCAAAATTTCAATTTCTTTTATTCAAATTGTCACTCCAATTGATGTTTGAATTTGCAGAAAGTCGATGACTGATGAAAACCCAGTTTAATCTGAACTCAATTGGATATGATTCTCCACATTCTCCACCGAAAGTCTCTGACTTTGATCACTATCGTCACCGTCCTTATCCTTTCAACCTCCACAGCCGCCATAGCCAAAGCTCAAAACTCAAGCTCCTGCAACCGCACATGCGGATCGGGAAAATCCGCCAAAACGGTTCGCTACCCATTTGGATTCTCACACAGCTGCCAAATCCGATTGAACTGTTCTGAAAATAACGAGATCAAACTCGGTGGATTCAGAGTCCAAAACGTGACCCCAAACGCCGTCTTCGTGAACCTCCCTGCAAATTGCAACCGTCGGTTCGAATCCGTGGTCGGACTCTTCGGCCCGAACTTCGGCCCGACTTGGAACAACAGCCTCCTCCTTCAGAATTGCGCGGCACCGCAAAACGGCTGCCTCATTGCGGCCGAATTCGTTCGGAACCAGTTCAATTTAGAGAGCTGCAAGTCCAGCGCCGATAACATCAGCTGCCTGTCTCAGCCGCACAACCAGTCAGAAGTTATGCGATTCGACGACTTGAATCGGACCGGATGCAAGAACTTGTTCGGGTCGATTTCGGCTCAGTCGGATGGGGGGTCGCCGCTCTCGCTGGAGTTCGAAACGGTGGAGTTGGGATGGTGGTTCGGGGGACGCTGCGACTGCAATCCGAATGCCATGTGTACTCGGGTAAAGCTCGGCGAGAGGAGGCCGGGCGGGTACCGATGCAGATGCGTTGATGGGTTCGACGGCGACGGCTTCAATCACGGGTCGGGCTGCCGGAGAGGTTAGTCAACGCGCTATTTTTGGTCTTCGTAAACTTTTAGTCATGGTCTTTGACGACGAGCAGTGGAAAAGTACACAATTCCGTTTCGGTGGGGATTTTGGACTTGGCCAATGCTGTGCTGCCACGTCACTATTTATGTTTTTCTCTGGATTTGTTTGGCGAGATAACCAAAAGGTCAATTAATTAGGGAAAAATGGGGTTAAATTAAATAAAATTTGCTTACATTACTGAATTGGGGTTTAATTTGCAATTGATTTTGGTAATGTGTAGAGACAGAAAGTCAATTAGTTTGATTTTGTTACACTCAATTATTCATAAGAGGACTTTGCAGGCAGCCACACTGGATTTGAATTGGCCGTAGCAATGTCGATAGGCCGAAAAGCTGGAGGCTTAAATTGTTTATGAATTTATCAGAGTATTTTGAGCATTGTTGACATGAATCTGCAGCATTCTAATGTTTTCTTATTGTTTTGAGTCGAATGGTCGCTTCCTAACGAAGGAATTCACCGAAAGTCAAAGCCTTTATGCAATTTCCCCTGTTTGTTTATAGAGGATATTAGGTGAAGCACATGCCTTTACTAGATATATTTAGGGCCTTGTATCAATACAAGTTAGGGGGAGGGGGGGAGAGAAGACTTGTAATGTTACAGCCCAAGTTTTTCCGGTGCAACTGTTCGTGTAGTAAACTTTGCTATCCAATGGTTGTGGACCTGATTAAGTTATAACATTAACTAACGTAAACCTTGATAGCACAAGTTGTCTAAGTAGGCTGATAGTCTCTCAAACTTACAAGTTCTACTGAATTCCTATTTCGCATCTTAATTCCTCACGGGGGATGTAGCAATCTTGGATTTGTACCGAGTTCTTGTTGAATAAATAAAAGCTTGCAATGACCTGTACAAACTGTTATAGTTGGAATATACCGTACATAGGAAGTCAGAACTCGTGGGTGATTTACTCTGTGATCTCGAGCCTTGAATTCTGCTTGCATTCCATTTATTTATGCGAATTGAAATGCATCTGTAACTTTTACCAATTGCCTGACCTATTAATATTCTGAAACTGAAATGTACATAGCATCACAATCTCAAGCTGGCTCGTTTTGTTCTAATTGTTTTTATACTGGTTGCCGTGTCTCTAGTGTCCAAGTGCAATCCTTCAAAGTACATGTCTGGTCGCTGTGGGGGAACAACTAGAGTTGGTGCTCTTATTGGAGGTAAATTTTCTACGTTTTACACTTGTTTCAAAAGTTATCATATGCTCAGCCATGTTCTTTTCTCCCCGCTTCAATTGTTTCCGCTTCTTCTTTCTCCGTATCTCATTTTTAGACATGATAACTCTTAGAGACACAAAAGCGTGAACTGTAATTTCACTGATGATACAATGCCATCTGTCCTTGTAGCTTAGCTGAGATATTGATCAAATATGACCGGGACTATAAAATTTCATATACTTGGTTTCTTGTGTTTTCGCTAAATACTTGCGTGGCATTGGTTTTTGTCTTAGGGGTTATTGCTGGAGCTTTCATAATGGCCGGTCTATTTTTTATCTGTTACCTTGTTCGACGTCGTTCAACTTGCTTGACAAACCAAATGAGTGCAAGGCGCCTTCTAAGCGAAGCAGCAGGCAACTCTAGTGTTCCATTATATCCCTATAAAGAAATATCGAGAGCCACTAATTGCTTTGCTGAAAGACACATGCTGGGAACGGGGGCTTTTGGTACAGTTTATGCAGGAAAACTCCACAACGATGAGTTGGTTGCCATAAAGAAAATCAACCGTCGAGACACCAATGGCATTGATCAAGTCATGAATGAGATCAAACTCCTTTCCTCTGTGAGCCACCCGAATCTGGTGCGCCTCCTAGGTTGCTGCATAGAGGGAGATGAACAGATCCTCGTCTATGAATATATGCCCAATGGAACTTTATCTGAACATCTTCAACGAGAGAGGGGAGAGAGGGGCCAAGGACTTCCTTGGACCATAAGGCTCACCATCGCCTCTGAAACTGCGAATGCTATAGCTTATCTCCATTCTGAAATGAATCCACCAATTTATCACAGAGATATCAAATCCAACAATATACTCCTGGATCACAACTACAAGTCAAAGGTAGCAGATTTTGGCCTTTCTAGACTTGGGATGACAGAATCGTCATACGTATCAACGGCTCCACAAGGGACTCCGGGCTACGTGGATCCTCAATACCATCAAAACTTCCACCTCTCCGATAGAAGTGATGTTTACAGCTTCGGGGTAGTATTAGTAGAGATTATAACCGCGATGAAGGTGGTTGATTTCGCTCGACCTCAATCTGATGTCAACTTGGCTGCACTTGCAATCGATAGGATTGGGAAGGGAAGCTTGGACGAGATAGTTGATCCCTTTCTGGAGCCAAATAGGGACGCATGGACTCTTTATTCTGTTAACAAGGTGGCTGAGCTTGCATTTCGATGCCTTGCTTTTCACAGTGACATGAGGCCTTCTATGACAGAGGTGGCAGAAGAACTAGAGCACGTCCGGCGCAGCGGGTGGGCAACAATGGAGGAGAACATAGGCATGGGATCATCAGTGGCGTCGTCATGTTCATCACCGTATAATGGAAGTGAGAAGTCGAGAGGCGTGATGGGGAAGAAGGCGGGTATACGAAGCCAGAGATCAATAGTTTCACTGAGGGTAGATAGTTCTCTAGCTTCCATGGAAGAGGACAAGGATAGCTCCCCAGTCTCTGTACATGATCCTTGGTTGAGTGAACAGAGTTCACCTTCAACAAACAGCTTATTGGGCAATGTGGTTAAGTGACGTCATAAAACTAAAATCAACGAACGAGAAAAAGAAGAACAAACAAGTTGCAAACTCTGACTATTATATATTTTACAATTTCTTCTTCTTTTTCGCTGCCTCCCTACATATTCCTTACAAGGTGCTCTCTTTTGCATGCATCCCACTAAAATTCAACCACAGCACCAGAGCAACTAATTAAATACAAAAATTAGATCAAATTAGTAATTAATCTAAAGCTTAATTGAAATTGCAAGTAGCCCTTTACCATAGTGGTGGAAAGGCTTTGAGCCTTTGCATGACGGCGTGAGTTCAAATTCCTTCAGTGGCTAATCTAACATTTAATGTAACAAAATATATCGTTTGACCAAAAATAAAAAAAAATAAAAAAATAAAAAAACTTAATTAAATATCTAATCTCACAGCTAGCTCCCTTGTGTTTTATATTCTGAGATTATTTTTGGCTCCACAGCTTAGGTTTTTAGTCTCGTGATAGGTGAGCTCAAACCAATTTATCCCATTACATCTTAGTGTAAGTATATCCGTGTATTAAACAAACGTGTGGTCAATACATTTATACTAAAAATTTTCATGCTTGACCTCTCTTTAAAACAAAAAAAAAAATGTTGATCGATTCAATCTTAATATTGAAAATATTTTGAAACGGCAATAACAACCTTCTATATCATACCAAGAAACCCAATATCTTATTCATTAATCGAAACTCAAAAGAGCAATACATCCACCAATATATAAGATTGAATTGCTACAACTCTTATTGTTGTGTACAAATTAGCATCAGGTGTTTGCATGTAAAAGTTAGAAGGTGATGGTCGGAATCGGTGGTGAAGGAGGGTGGCAATTAGCCAAGCAGTCGTCTAAATTAAGCCAGCACTTTTTATCAACAGCGCAAACCGCACATACGCTCTGTCCGCAATATTTTGTGCACATTCCTCCAATAAATCCCTTGCATAAAGGACCAGGGATTTCATCGCCTGTTATTACAAGAAAAACAGACAATATATCAATTAAACAAAATTTGTTGCGAAACAAATCTACTTAAAAAAACTTCCTCGATTTCAACACAAATGAACCGAAATTCGGTCGTATTGTCACGCTATGTTAAAAAGTGTCAAATTTTAAACAATATTGGTGTAACCAACATGGGGTGGACCAGTGGTTGGAGACGAATTCCAGACCCGTATTTCACATGGTTTGTCTTGGGTTTGATTTCTATCGCTGGTGAATCACATGATGGTGGACAGCGGAGGCTGAAATGCCTCTGTGAGTCATTCCAGCCCCCGAAATGGTAGACTGACCATCGAAGCCACCACCTGGTCCACTTTTTTGTTTTTTTGTTTTTAAACAATATTGGTGTGGCAAAAATAAGAGATACTCACCTTCAACTTGAGCAAAGAGAATTATAAAGACAATGCAAGAAAGTGCAAGTGAGACTTTGCGAAAGTTGGTTGCTGCCATGACCACTATGTTTGAGAGAGAATATCTATGTGACAATCAAATTCTTAGACCTTTACTTTCTTAACAATGATTATTTGGGTTGCATGCGTGGTATTTTGGGAAACTAAATGTATTTTTTTCAAGTAAGAAACTAAATACGAATTTTCATTCTCTCCTAATCTTGCATGTTCTTTTAATCTCACACCTTCACAAGAATCCAATGGTTACAATTTAATGTTAGTTTTTTTCCATAAAACATTGAATTTTTCTTTATTTCTTTCCAATTTTAAATAAACAATTTAATTGTTTACACTTTTTTTCTCGTTAGTTTCCATTAAGTATTTGATTCTTCTGACAATGAAATTTGAAAAATAACAAAAATTTGGACTTCATATTAAATTATAACCATTATTTTAATTTTATTATAAATATAGCAAAAATATGATGTAAAAATATTAGTATACCTTTTAATTAAAACATAAAATAATTTGACTTGTATTTTGAGTGTGGCAATACGTATTTCCTCGGAACCTTAAGCTTGCTAAGAACTGATGGGATTGCTATGTGGCCTTCCAAATGAAATTGCAGATTGAGTTAAGGGAATTTTGGTGGTTAAGGGAATTTTGGCTGCCCCCAATATTCGAAGATGCATTTCTATCTCGTTATTTCTCTCTTGTACTCGTTCTCCTCTTTTTTCTTTTTATTTTTCCCCAATACTTCTCTCTTTTTTCTCTCCTCCTTCCTACCTCTCTCTTCATCTGATCATTCTTGTTTCACAAGATATGAAAACCTGATTCGATCAGGGATTAGATAAGTTACCTATATTCTTGGAGATTCCTACAAACTAAAGGATGCAATCTACTCCTAGATATCTATGTTGATTTACATTACAATACATTTCTTGGACCTTTATATCACTTTCTTTCAATGTTTATTTGGAAAGTGTGGTATTTTGAAAAACAAAATATTTGAGTGGCAAAAATAAGAGATACTTGTTGTAGTAAAAATTTGCGTCTGCAATCTTGACGAATTTATATCTATAGAGTAATTAAACTTCTTTGATCAATGATCATAGCCATGCTCTCACGGCGTGGGAGGATTTGGCCAATAGGTTTCCGATGCCTAAGCCAGTTTCTCTTAAAATGGAGAGTGTTTATGGCTTAATCGTGTAGCGAAAGCTTACCATAATTTGGTGGAGAATAGGGTATTTATAGAGTTAGGGTTGACCACATGTGTAGGTTTTCCATGCCATATGTCGACATTTAGTTGCCAAGGTGTGTCATCCGTTGGATAGAAGAGAGAACTATCTTAAAGATATTATTAATTAAATAAGAATTGTATTGGCACTCCAAAATTCTCATTGTGGACTCCAATTAAATTTTTAGACCTCTATATCACTTTTATATCAATGTTCATTTGAAATGTGTGGTATTTTAAAAAATAAAGTTACATTTTTTTTTAAAGTAGGAAACAAAATACGAATTTTCTCCTCTTCTCTTAATCAACTTCCTCTTAATGCTTAATCTTTTAATCTGAACCCTTTACACGATTTCAATAGTTACAACTAAATGTTTTTTTTTTTTTTTTTTTTCCTTCTACATAAAACATTGGATTTTTCTCTTTCTCATCCCAATCTTAAATAAAAAAAATTCCATAAAATATTGATTCTTGTGACAGTCCAATTTTTGGTCCTTTATATCACTTTCTTATCGTTATCGATGCTTATTTGGAATGTGTGGTATTTTGAAAAACAAAATACCAATTTTTTAATTCTCTCCTAATCAACCTGATTCCGTGCTGAAGCTACAAGTTTTTTGTGAGCAAAATGTTTACTTCTCAACATCACCTCTCGCTCTTAAATTCACCACAACAATATGTACTTGCAAATGCCTTGATTGCCTGTTTAGTATAATGCTAAACGGAATAGAAAGAAATATAAACTTAATTTGTAAATTAAAGAAGAAGTTTAAAAAAAAAACATGTAATTTCAATTGGCATGCATATATATATATATATATATATATATATATATATATATATATATTATATGTAATGAATAATGAGTTCTGCACATTCATTTTTTTATTCTCCACGCATATATTTATAATTGTCACCCTTCAAAATAAATAAATAAATAAAAACAATGAACAAAAATAAAACGTAAATTTGCATAAAGAAAAAAAGGACGTGAAGAAATCATTTTCTTAAAAAATACTTACATTTGGTAAGAGCCAAGATTGTTATGAAGACCATGCAGAACAAAACCAGCCGCACTTTGATTGCCATTGATATACTTGAAAGAGAGTCAGAATACAATTTGGTGGTGATACATGGTCAAAATAATAAAATATTGTTGGTTTTTTTTTTTTTTTGTTTTGTTGGACAAAGAACATTCCATTAAGGTAAGTGAAAATACAATTTGTGAAAGATGGGCCTAAGTCCAAACAAAACACAAAGCAGAACATAAAAGATAAAATAGACCCAAGCCAAGTAGAGCACCAACCCAAAACACAAAGGGAGGCCCATACATCATTAGGCTCGTAGGCAGCAAAAGTAGAGAAACAACAAAAACCCTAATCTTCAGCATCCAAAAGACCGCTGCTGCTTCCACCGTGATAAAATCCGTCGCCCCAAAAGAAAGAGAAAACCCGAACCATAAGCTAGATCTAAGAGGATTGTGCAGAATCCGTCCACAAAGAAACAAAGCCTCCACAACCACACCTGCAAGGAAGGTCACAAAACGTAACAGGAGGAGGGGGAGGGCAAAGGGGGTGTGTAAAACACCCTTGTTCAGAAGAGAATCGTTCCACACTTCGCCCAAATTTTCCGGCAAGCCGGTTCGGCAGAGGGCTGGGAGGGTTTGGTTTTGTGTAAAAATAGAGCCCAAAACTCCAAGATCTAAATCGTGATTATGGGTTGGAAAAAAAGAGTGGGAGCAAGAGGAAGGACAAAAAAATGGGTGTGAAGGTGAGGGGAAAATGGGAAGCCAGAAAGTAACTTCTAGGTGAAAAGTAGGTAGAGATCTGAGACAAAGGCTCAGAGATCTGAGCGGCGATGACCGCCGAAAAGGCATGCCAAGGACCCATAGACCGGCGGAATCCGATTTGGAGCGGTGGGAGCCAAAAGAGGATGGGGTAAAGGAAGAAAAAGGAAGAGGACATCAAGAAAGCCTACTGAAGAAGGAGTAAGAGAGAGGGGAGGAAGCTAAGAGGAGGAGAGGAGAGGGTGCCGCCAGCCTAAGCTGTAGCAAGGGCCAGCGGCGCCATTGAAGCTAGGGTTTGGTGCTTTTTAAGAGAGAGAGATAAGGTATGTGTTAGCAAAGTAAGTTATATATTTCACATTCCCCTTTTCGGCGGTCATCGCCGCTCAGATCTTTGAGCCTTTATCTCAAATCTCTACCTACTTCTCACCCAGAAGCTGCTCTCTGCCTTCCCTTTTTCCCCTCACCTTCGCACCCATTTTTCCGTCCTTCCTCTTGCTCCTACTCTTTTTTTTCAAACCATAATCACGATTTAGATCTTGGAGTTTTGGGCTCTATGTTTACACAAAACCAAACCCTCCTAGCCCTCTGTTGAACCAGCTTGTCAGAAAATTTGGGTGAAGTGTGGAACGATTCTCTTCGGAACAAGGGTGTTTTACACATCCCTTTTGCCCTCCCCCTCCTCCTGTTACGTTTTGTGACCTTCCTTGCAGGTGTGGTTATGGAGGCTTTGTTTCTTTGTGGACGGATTTTGCACAAAAATTTATTACTGAGGATCCATGGTAGTACACCTAGAATCCAACAACACTAAAAAAAAGTAGTAATGTAACTAAAATGATTTTAAACTATTAATTAAGCATCCATCTAATGCGAACTCTATGCCTTCCACTTGTGGAGAGATTTTCAAGTGTGCCGAGAACATGGTTTGATACACTAAGTGTCGTTATACAAGTGATTGGACACCTGAACAATTAAACTTCTCTTCAATTATATTATGACACTTGGTATACCAGACCGTATTCTTGATAAACTGAAAAATTTATCTCACTTGTGATGGCTTAACCACTTTACAATTTAACACAATTAGATTTTGTTTACATTGTCACATCTCAACCATTTATTTTTAAATAAATAAATTTTATTTGACATTCAACCAGTCAGGTGGAGTATCAAATTGAAGTTTAACATTTCACTTTCGACATTTACTCTTGGCATGCTATAAATTAAATGGACCTCCTAAGTCGATTATAAACTTAACTCATTTCCTCACTCTTCCTAACGAATTGGACCAAGGGGTTTATCTTGACAATATGTTTTCTGGGAGGGACGGAGGTGTGTGAATACTTTAGTTGGAGGGCCGATATATAATTCCTTCTTTCCAAAATTATTTTATCGTTGAAGTGTAGATATGTTCCTAAATTTTGCAAATGAGACCACATATAAGTTGTAGGCTGGAGTAACTATAGAAAGCACCACACTACAAAACTACTCTCTATTGCAGCCCAAAAATGTTTTAGGAAGTGTTTCATATCATTTTCTCCAATGCCATATTCGATCGTGCTAACTTTTTGTAACATTTTTTAATTGCTAGACAAATATACTATAATCACCTTTTATGGCATTTGCAAAAAAAAGCTAAGAAAACTTTACTGTAACAATTTCAAAATGCTATAATTACTTTCCATAGCAATTTTCTTATTAGAAAATACTATTATAGCTTTTATAGCATTTTTATACAATTCATAGCATTTGACAACATATAATAGGAAGCATTTATAATAGTTTTTGAATCATTATACAATAACATATCACTTTGACATCACTATTTCAACCAAGGAAGACAAACCGTCTTTCAAGGGCTGCATATCCATCAATGGATGATAAATTGACGTCCATTAGGTACGTTTATCGTTGCATGCATGTTTGTAGTTGATATATGATCTCGTTACTTTAGCTACATGCGTATGTACCAATATATGTTTTGAGAGTTCATAATACATCGATCACACTTGCTTATCACTTTATATGGTATGGAAATCAAAATGAAACTATTTCATATTGTCCGTCGCTTCCCATTGCATTTGGGAATGGAACTATTATTTAATTAATAATTCTAATAATCAAACACCATTTACCATTTCAATGAAACAATTGGAGATAAAGAGTTACATCATGTATCAAAATTAACCAGTCACACCTATACCCAGCCCCAACTCTTAATCGATCACACCTTTTAATTTCCATTCACAACTATAAAATTAAATAATGTAATATTTGATATTTAATTTTCTAAAACAATCTACTAACCAAAATTCTTCCCCAAAATATGGCTTGATGCTTCATATAAAATACCAAGAAAATCAATATCTTATTCATTACTCGAAACTCAAAAGAGCAATACACCCACCAATATATAACACTGAATTGCCACAACTCTTATTTACCATCAGGTGCTTGCATGCAAAGTGTTGACAATATCCACGTGTCGAAAGGTTGTTAGATTGATAGAGTTGGTTATTTCTGTTATGATTGGTTTTATCTGTTAGCTTTGGTACTCTATATAACCAAATGATGAACCATATTGTAATTCGATTTTCGAAGTCTTTTGATAATAAAAATCACTTCCTTTCTTCTCTGTTTTGCTCTCTAGATCTTCATCCTCTCAATTCTTCACTGCTCTTTAATTTTTTCAATGTAGTTAACACAAAGGTTAGAAGGTGATGGTTGGACTAGGAGCCGGTGCTATAGGACGAAGCGTTTCGCAATGAGCCAAGCAATCAAATCCATTGACCAGCAGCTACCATCATAAAAGCAAATCGCACATAGTTTTACGGTCTGTCCGCATTTTGCATGAGAGATTTTTCAGTGTGATCGGTACATGGCACTAGTAGGAAAAACATTTTGCGCGACGTAGGTACCTTCGTCGCGCAAAGTCAAAAAAGGTCGCGCAAAAGATAGCGCGACATACCTCCGTCGCGCATTCTTCGTCACGCAAAGCCCGTGACAGAAGGGTTTGCGCGACGCTAAAGGTACCTGCGTCGCGCAAAGGGTGTTTGCGCGACGCAGCCTACGTCGTGCAAAGGCGGTTTGCGCGACGCAGGCTACGTCGTGCAAACACCCTTTGCGCGACGTATCTTGCGTCGCGCAAATATTATTATTATTTTTTTTTTTAAATTTTTTGCCAAAGACTTTTTTTATTTAATTTTTAATAAACATTGTAATTAAATTATTTTTATTTTTTTTTATTTTTTTGCCAAAGACTTTTTTTATTTAATTTTTAATAAACATTGTAATTAAATTATTATTATTATTATTTTTTTTTTTTTGCCAAAGACTTTTTTTATTTAATTTTTAATAAACATTGTAATTAAATTATTATTATTATTTTTTTTTTTTGCCAAAGACTTTTTTTATTTAATTTTTAATAAACATTGTAATTAAATTATAAACAATAATTAATAAACCAAGAAAAAGGTTTTAATTATAAAATATATGAAAATGTACTAATACAAGATGTCCTAACAAAAAAGAAAAAAGTACAAGTCTTCTAGGTTCAATACATCATGCTACTGGGAAGTCGAAGGTGGAGCAGGATCAGGTTCTTCCATCGAGACTTGGAGGCCGGACCTCAATAAGGACTCTACAAGCCTACGCATCTTCTCGTCCTGGGCCCTCATGTGCTCGTTACAGGTTACAAGCTGGCCTTTTAGGATTGTCACTTCCTCCTTCAGGGCAGTGACCTCTGCTGTGGATGATTTGGAAGAGGAGGCACCCGTCTCACGAACCCCCGCCTTCCCCATACACCGAACAGCCTTGCCATGACGACGACCCAACTTTTGATTCAGGACCTCATTCACGATCTGAACATCTACATTCTCAGGTACAATGACGTCTTCCATCGGGGTCTCCAGGGGAAGCTGCGATGTTGCTTCTTGAAGAACAGTAGAGCTCTTTTCCATCATATCACCCTGAAATAATAAAGAAAAAACATATAATGTTTAATAACAAAATATAAATAATATTTGAAGGATTCATAATAATAAGAATTACATATACTTACATAAAGCTGCTGAGCGAGCTCAGCGTCGGGTCGAACGTAAACGTCCTTGAACATGTCAACATGTGGGAACTTAAAACCCTCCTGAATAAAAAAAAAAACATTAAGAAAATTTTATTAATCAATAATAATAAATAAATTGTATAAAATTTCAAAATTAATATACTTTTACCTGACATCGTGACTCAAGCCTATACGAAAAAGGCATCGAACCAGAATGGTGGAGAAGTGTCTTTGCCTCCCGAGCTTTCTGTCCAGCAATAGATTTCTTCTGTTAAACACACAATATACATGTTAGTGCAACTATTTGAAATAAATTAACAAAATAAGCTTAAAAAATAACCAAAACAATAATAAAATATTATTAAAATATTATGTACATACAATAAACTTTGGGTCCGTGAAATGTTTGCAAAGCCACTGCCAATCCTCTGGCCGGTCCTTCAACTCGTCCGGAACATGTAGGCTAGCAATCTCCGGATCATCCCATCGCTTAAAATACGTGTGAAAATAGTTCTTCCAATTTTTGTACCGGGTTGCTAAGTTCTCCTCTATGTAGGTCATGGCCTCGGGGGATATGTTTGTAAGATCAAAGAAGACCTACGAATATGAAAAATAATAAAATAATAGTAATAAATTTAATAATATTTGTAAACAAAATTAAAAAAAAATGATAAAGGGTAAAAGTTAATATACTAACCGACAGTGCGTCTCGCACCAGTTCCTTCTTTTCGTCCGGAATTAATGCCCAAGAGTCCCACTGAAGATGACAATGGTCTCGAATAATAGTACCACAACTAGTAGCGATGGCGCTATGCTGCTTTGAGGTAGGCGCTCCACAATGTCGCGGGTCATATGCAATCTTGATCTTGGAATTGGTCTGACGTATAATTTCCTGTTGCTTCAGCATTCGACTAGGCCCCCTTGTGTTTTTTTTAGCTGGCAACACATTTCACAATCCAACAAATTATCACCATCATAACTACAATAGTTTTATAATGGAAAAAAAGACAATGTAGTGAGAATTAGAAAGAAAAAAAAACCCACCTGGACGGGAGGCCTCACCCTCGACTCTGGATGCCAAGGAAGTATTATCAGAAGGCTCCGGCTCGCGGCGACGCCGGTGAGGCCGCCGTGCACTGAGCGGCTCAACCGACACTGATGACGTCGATGAGACGGGCACCTGGGACGCCGTATCAGCAGCCTCAGCAAGGGGTGTTGGCTCCCCAATCATTGGAGCACTCACAGCTGGAGCAGTAGGTGCTGATAATGTGGGAGGTGCATTCGTCACACTTCGACGACGAGTGATCAAGTGCGACATCTATACATTTTTTGAACCATAAAAATATAACATTAGAAACTAAATATAACATTGCTTTGGAGTAAAAAAAATCTCTACTAAAAATTAAAGTCTTTCTTATATCAATCCTTAACTTCATTAATTCAACACAAAGGGTTGGAAAAATAAAATAAAATAAAATAACTCTGGAAAACAACTATATTCTCAAAATGATGACCTCACAATTTAGTTTTTTACTTTTGACTTTTGCATCAACTAAACAAAGCTCATTTCATTTTCTTTCACCTTACTATAAAAGATATAAACTACAGATTGCTTAAACATAAAACAGAAAAAAATAACAAAAAAATTGAATTTAGAACAAAGCAGCAAGTGAGGAGCACATAAGAAGCAATCAAACGCTCACTCCGTGTTTAAAGTAACATACGTTGAGCAGAACTAAAAAAATTAAAAACTAGTCCATGAAAGAGGCCTCCAACCAAATGATTTATTCAAAGACACATAACTAACATAAATTATTATGAAGTTCTACATTGTTTAATAATCGAATAGCATAAAGAATTTCCACTCAAAAATTGGAAACCACTTCGGAACCCACTGCAAACGGGTCTAAATGACAATCGTCACTTGTTACATTATTATGCAACCAATTACACGCTATCGCAGCAGAAACAATCGGAAACCAGATTGTACCAATTCAATAACAACGAGTTTATCCATCCATTCAATAATCTAAGGCACACAAAACCACAGGACAAATAATAAAACAAAATTGTGATAGCTAACCATTGAACTTCAAAGTCGAAATTAAAATTCTAAAGTATCATATCAAAATACATAAACCATAATCCAAAATTGTTGATTCTTTACTAACTTTTATACCTAAACTTAAAAGTCCAATCGTAATCTGATCTCTGCAACTGATTATTACATCCTCGAAGACCACCAAGCCAAACAATGATAATCTCATTAAGGGGTAAGAAAATGTTTTTATCCTAAGAGAAGTTTGAAGATGAGAAAGAAAAGCACAAAAAAGGATCTATGATTAAACAGTTCCACTGCATATGCTTAGGTGTACCCTAGTAATCAGGTGATCTATGATCCAGAGGGAGGAACAATTTGGATGATCTAAAAGGGGACAATCGAACCAATGGCTTCTAGGTTGTAAGGTTGCTGTTAGTTGAATCCACCCTGCCCATCGAACCCCTCACCACCTCGTCTCCCAATCCCCAGGCTACTGAAACATTAAGAGCACAGAAAATAAGTGCAGTGCCTCCAAATTAAAACAGAAGATTACCTGCCATATATAACCAATGGTTTCCCATATGCAACCTCCCACACATAATTATGCATCTCCCTATTTAATGTACGATCGCTAGAGTTATTCATTAAAAATCATCTTACATGACTCATTAGTCGCGACAGAGTGATGATTTGCAGACAAATAAGGGAGGACTTAACCCGCTATTGGACAATTATAACTAAACCGAACCTATCATAATGAAATTGTCTATCCCTGCTAAACACTAAACCTTCTATGCTAACAAATGAATAGACTTCAAATGCAGAATGTCTACATTCCATTTTGGGCATTCAAAATCACGATCAGTCGAATCTACATTAACGAAACTTTTATCCCTCCTAAGCGTAATGATAAATGGACTCCAAAATCCCGAGTGATCACATCCACTTTGGAGCATTTATCAAAAACAGTTAAAACCGATGATTGATGATCTCTCAATAACGATTGTCATCAATACTATATACTTTATATGTGTTCTCCTATACACTGATACAAGATCACCTCCTGCAGGAACCCTCCAGTTCAAATTTAATAAAGATTCAAAGGCAACGAAACGTTATAAGACAAAAGTACCATGGCAGAAACAAGAAAAGCAGTAATTACATTTCTGATGCCAACGAACAAGAACATACAAAAAAAACCCCAAAAAGAGCGTTGGCGAATCAATTGAAATGGAAAACTCAGTCAGATCTGATGGCACAAATTTCAAACACAAACAAATAAACATCCAAATTAAATTGACATGAGCGAATAGAGAAGAACTAACCAGAGTTTCAGACTTCAGCCAATATGGGGAAGAAGAAGAAGAGCGTTGGCGAACGGACCTCAAGAAAAACCAGCGCGTGCTGTGCTGCTGGGGGTTCGAAGATTGGGTTCAGGATTTGGGTTCGAAGATTTGGAGGATTTGGGTTAGAAGATTTGGAGGTTAGGGTTTCGAAAATAAAGATTTGGGGATTCGAAGGAAGATCTGGAGATTCGAAGGAAGATTTGGGGTTTCAGAAATAAAGACTTGGAAAGAAAGAAGGAAAGAAGAAAGGTTTCAGAAATAAAGATTTGGGGAAAGAAGAAGATTTGGGGAAAAAAGGGGGAAAAAAAGGTTCGAAGATTTGGGGAAGAAAGGGTTCGAGGAACAAAGGGTTCGAAGATTTGGGGAAAACAGATTTGGAGGGTTTCAGAAATAAAGAGGGAAAGAAGAAGGGTTCCAATATTTGAGAACGCGCCCTTTTTTCACTGTTACTGCCAAATTATTTGAGCATGCGCGACCTAAATATACAATTTGACGTCGCGCAAAGTAGTTTTGCGCGACGAACACATTAAGACGTCGCGCAAAGTTTTGTTTTTTAAAAAAACAATTATTATAAAATGACCAATTTAACGGTTATTTTAACTCCGATTTTGATGATTTTTTACAGATACACTCTTAAACCCTCTATGAATACAGTGAACCAATTCGATCGTAAATTTAACACATTTACATAAGTGGATACCACAAAATCTTATGTTATACTTAATGAAAGTATAAATAAATTCCAAGTGTTGGTGAATCTACTGTTTTGATGGGATACGCATTGTACGAAACTAGTTTCAACGATCCAACCGTCATATTTGTTTGTATATCCTTCGAGATCGCATATGCCAAAAATCAGCAAAAACAAACATTCAGAGATCAAGTAACGAGACCAACTTTTTGGACGGCTATAAATGAAAAATCACCAATTTAACGGTTATTTTAACTCCGATTTTGATGATTTTTTACAGATACACTCTTAAACCCTCTATGAATACAGTGAACCAATTCGATTGTAAATTTAACACATTTACATAAGTGGATACCACAAAATCTTATGTTATACTTAATGAAAGTATAAATAAATTCCAAGTGTTGGTGAATCTACTGTTTTGATGGGATACGCATTGTACGAAACTAGTTTCAACGATCCAACCGTCATATTTGTTTGTATATGCTTCGAGATCGCATACGCCAAAAATCAGCAAAAACAAACGTTCAGAGATCAAGTAACGAGTCCAACTTTTTGGACGGCTATAAATGAAAAATCACCAATTTAACGGTTATTTTAACTCCGATTTTGATGATTTTTTACAGATACACTCTTAAACCCTCTATGAATACAGTGAACCAATTCGATCGTAAATTTAACACATTTACATAAGTGGATACCACAAAATCTTATGTTATACTTAATGAAAGTATAAATAAATTCCAAGTGTTGGTGAATCTACTGTTTTGATGGGATACGCATTGTACGAAACTAGTTTCAACGATCCAACCGTCATATTTGTTTGTATATGCTTCGAGATCGCATACGCCAAAAATCAGCAAAAACAAACATTCAGAGATCAAGTAACGAGTCCAACTTTTTGGACGGCTATAAATGAAAAATCACCAATTTAACGGTTATTTTAACTCCGATTTTGATGATTTTTTACAGATACACTCTTAAACCCTCTATGAATACAGTGAACCAATTCGATCGTAAATTTAACACATTTACATAAGTGGATACCACAAAATCTTATGTTATACTTAATGAAAGTATAAATAAATTCCAAGTGTTGGTGAATCTACTGTTTTGATGGGATACGCATTGTACGAAACTAGTTTCAACGATCCAACCGTCATATTTGTTTGTATATGCTTCGAGATCGCATACGCCAAAAATCAGCAAAAACAAACATTCAGAGATCAAGTAACGAGTCCAACTTTTTGGACGGCTATAAATGAAAAATCACCAATTTAACGGTTATTTTAACTCCGATTTTGATGATTTTTTACAGATACACTCTTAAACCCTCTATGAATACAGTGAACCAATTCGATCGTAAATTTAACACATTTACACAATTCGATCATTCAATTTCTTAAGTATAAGTACAAAATAAATAAATTAAAATCTACTTAGTAAATATATTTTTCTAACAAAAATCGACAATAATATATCATTCAATTTCGATCGTAAATTTAACACCTTCACATAAGTGGATACCACAAATGAAAAAGGTAATGCAAGAACCCCAAAAAAAAAACCAAAATAAGAGAAGGAAAAAAAAAAAAAAAAAACTACTTTGCGCGACGCAGGTTCTCATAGGTCGCGCAAAGTCTCTTTGCGCGACGTAGTCCCACGTCGCGCAAAGTGTTTTTAAAAAAAAAATTTTATTATAAAACATTTTTCTCTTTTCATATTCAAATTTTTTTATACATAAACCCCACAATAATATATTTTTCTAACAAAAATCGACAATAATTCTTTTACATATATATCATTCAATTTCTTAAGTATAAGTACAAAATAAATAAATTAAAATTTACTTAGTAAATATATTTTTCTAACAAAAATCGACAATAATATATCATTCAATTTCGATCGTAAATTTAACACCTTTACATAAGTGGATACCACAAATGAAAAAGGTAATGCAAGAACCCCAAAAAAAAACCAAAATAAGAGAAGGAAAAAAAAATAAAAAAACTACTTTGCGCGACGCAGGTTGACACACCCCGACCCTAGAATCAGGGCATGCTGGCCGTCACGTGAGCGTGACGTAACCATATGTGCAAAGCGGAAGCTGTTGTAATAAGAAAATCACTAAGAATTTAAAACTTAACTACTAGCAGTTCTATCCAGAAAGTGTGCTAAAGAGAGGGAGTTTAGGTGTAATACACATATTCAGAGCATAAGTCTAGGTGCAGTCAAGTAGGACACAAACTAAATTACAACACCCGAAGATGGGTCCTACATTTAAGCAGAACTGTCAGAACTTCCGCTGAATCCTCGTAAGCCACCAGCTAGATTCTACTTAATACCTGGAGGGGCGAAAAACAAAACGCGTGAGTGGGCAAAAATAAAGGTTTTACAAAACTCTTTCAAATATCACTTCTATCCCCTCGCCGTAAAACCTGTATAATATGTCCCAGAAAATAGCATATGTATATATATCACAACTCATGGTCACCAGAGTGAGCCACGATATGCCAACATCTCAAATCTCAATCTAAATCAAGTTTTATGCCAATATAGTCTTAACACATCTCAAAACGGTTTCAAAATAAGCTTTGAAGTAAGTTTGCCATGCCAAATAACTCTAAATGAAATCAATGATGCAAGTGAGTTATATCATACGCAATATCCATCATCTCATCAATATCTCATCTATCTCTAAGTGCACTCGAGTCGGAACCACCTATAGTGGTCTGTACGACAGGCTAGGTGTATAAGAACGCTCAGTGCGACATTCACGTGAAAGCTATGTGTACAACATGTGTCACCTCCGAGTCGGAACCACTTAAGGTGGTCTGTACGACAGGCTGGCACCTATCTTGGATCCAAGTGAGCGTGTGGTGCAATTAGGTGAACAATCACGTGAAAGCTAGGCCACTCTCGGCCGGCACTAACACCTGGTGCATAATCTCATCATATATCACATCTCATCAATATATCATAATCGTCATACTCACCTGCCTTACCTGACGGCCTCGGCGTCTTACCATATCACTTACCAATCATATAACATATGCATGAATAATGAGTATATTTTGCATGGCATTTCAAATGGCATAAAACGTTTAATTAAGTTTCTGGGAAACCACTTTCATATATACATATATACTGAAAACAAAAGCCCACTCACTGATAAGTCGAAGGGTCGTAGCCCCCGTGCCTAGCCTGGCTACGCTCGTCCTCCGGATAAGTCTCGCCTATATGAGAAATAACTGTACAAACATTATTTTAAGCACATAGACGGAACTAAGGAAATAACTTCTCATACATTGCTCAAATAGGGCATATGAATATACCACAATGATCTACACGACATCACGAGCGTCGTGGTATTTTTTGTAAATTTTTTTACTGTAGCACGCGCCCCCACGCGCCTGGTAAGGCTCGGGTCCACGCGCCCCCCACGCGCACCCGCCGGAAAATTGAAGAAGAACACCGGAAATGGTGTTTTTCGCCGGAAAAATCTGGGAATTTTCAAGGTCCATAACTTATTCATTTCTCAACCATTTTTCATGCATTTTATATCAAAACGAAGCCCTCAACACGTAGAACACATTCGTAGTTACCAAAAGTTCCAAAGATGTCGGAAATTGGCCGGAAAAGCCTCGATAGTCCGGCCACTTCACCACCTTCGATCTAGCTATCCCGACGTCCAAAACTTTCAAACGAACCACTCCTAGACTCCTTAGGACCTCCACAAGCTTGCTATGAACCCAGAAATCCATAAAAATCACGTATAAAAATTTGCATGAACAGTGCATGAATAGTAACATCGCGAGTTCAACGTGAAATCGAAGGTTTTACGTTCCAAAAACTATATATTTGAACTCAGGGACTTGAGATGAGTTCGAATATTACCTTTAGAGCTTCGATCCACGAAGTTGCAAGGGTTTTTGGCCTTTGGCCGTACCAAAGAGAAGAGAGGGAGAGTGCTTGAGGAAGAGAGAGGGCACGGGAGAGAGGTGAGGGAGTGAGTGTGTGTGTGGGTCAATTTTGTCCACATACACAAAACCTTATAATTAAAACATCCTCAATTAGTCCTAAGCATAACTAAAACTTAGGAATAATTAAATTCCACTTTGTCACCCACACAAACTAACTCATAATTTATAAAACTTACCTCAACATCCAGGGACATTTTAGTCATTTCACATCCTCGCTCGGGACGGACTGTCACAATCTCCCCATCTTATGAAAAATTCGTCCTCGAAATTTCCAAATCCAACACATCCTCTATTAACCATAGAACAACCTGGGATACATCTCTCTCATCCGTTCCTCTGTTTCCCATGTAGCTTCTTCCACCGAATGGTTTCTCCATAGAACTTTTACCAGTTGTACGGTCTTATTCCTCAGAACCTTTTCCTTCCAATCAAGAATAGTCACTGGCTCCTCATCATAAGTCAAGTCTGGATTGATTTCCAATGGTTGAGGAGGTATCACATGAGAAGGATCTGAGACATAATGCCGAAGCATCGATACATGAAATACATTGTGCACCCTGGATAACTCTGGAGGCAACTCAAGCCTGTAAGCCACTTCACCAACTCTTTCAGTGATCCGATAAGGTCCAATAAACCTAGGACTCAGCTTTCCTTTCTTTCCAAACCGAACAACACCTTTCCAAGGCGACAACTTCAAGAATGCCCAATCATCCACTTTATAAACTCGATCAGTGGCATGCCTGTCTGCTAAGCTCTTTTGACGATCTTGGGCTGCTTTCATGTTAGCTTTGATTACTTGAATATTCTGAGTAGTCTCCTCTACTATCTCAGGACCCACCAAAACTCGTTCACCAACCTCTGACCAACACACAGGTGTACGGCAAGCTCTACCATACAGTGCCTCAAATGGTGCCATCCCAATACTCGAGTGAAAGCTGTTATTGTAGGCAAACTCCATCAAATCCAAACGATCATGCCAAGAGTCACCAAACTGTAACACTGAACATCTCAACATATCCTCCAACGTCTGAATCGTCCTCTCAGATTGTCCGTCTGTCTGAGGATGATAAGCTGTACTATAACGCAAACTCGTGTCAAGAGCTTTTTGAAATGCAACCCAAAATTTAGAAGTGAATCTCGGGTCCCTGTCCGAAATAATACTCACTGGAATCCCATGGTACTTCACAATATTAGATATGTACAATTTAGCCAACCTATTCAAGGAATAATCTTCTCTTACTGGAATGAAGTGTGCAGACTTGGTAAGCCGATCTACTATCACCCAAATGCCATCAAAACCATTTCGTGTACGTGGAAGCTTATACACGAAGTCCATAGTGATATGTTCCCACTTCCACTGAGGAATGGAAAGCGGTTGCATCAACCCAAATGGCTTTTTCCTTTCTGCTTTAACCTGTTGGCAAATTGCACATCTGCTTACATACTCTGCAATTTCCCTTTTCATACCCGGCCAATAATAGAACGGTCTAATGGTATGATACATCTTCGTACTTCCTGGGTGCATCGCATATGCCGAAATGTGTGCCTCATCAAAGATTTCCTTCTTTAAATTTACATTATTTGGCACATACATCCGATTTTCTTGCATCAACATACCATCAGTCTCTCGAACCTTAAGATCTTTCTTTTCTCCTCTTTCTCTAGCCCGTATTAGTTCTTGAACTCCTTCATCTTCCATTTGAGTAACAAGAATCCGGTCAATCAAAATGGGCCTAACCTGGAAATTTGCAAGTATAGCTTCCTTTTTCTCTTCCATTTGCAATTTCACTCCGGTAGCCCTTAAATCACCAAGAAGAGGAACTCTGCTATCATACAAGGCATAAAGTCTACCCTGAGGTTTTCTACTCAAAGCATCTGCCACCACATTTGCACGACCTGGATGATACTCGATCGTGAAATCATAATCACTAAGTAGCTCCATCCATCTTCGCTGACGAAGATTAAGTTCATTCTGAGTGAATAAATACCGAAGACTCTTATGATCAGAAAAGATCTTACATTTCTCGCCATAGAGATAATGTCTCCAAATCTTCAAAGCAAACACAATAGCTGCCAATTCAAGATCATGAGTAGGGTAGTTTCTTTCATGAACTTTCAATTGCCGAGAAGCATAGGCTATCACCCTACCATGTTGCATCAAAACACATCCCAAACCATTTAAAGAAGCATCACTATAAATCTCAAAGTTACCACCATCATCCGGAAGTACCAAAACAGGTGCATGAGTGAGGCAATATTTCAACTGCTGAAAACTTTGCTCACAATTTTCGTCCCACTCAAACTTAACATCCTTTCTGGTTAACTTCGTTAGTGGTAACGTAATCATAGAGAAGTCTTGAACAAACCGTCTATAGTAACTTGCTAAACCAAGAAAACTCCTTACCTCAGTGACGGTTCGTGGTTGCTCCCAATTCTCCACTGCTGCTATCTTTTGAGGGTCTACTTGGATTCCTTGTGCCGATACAATATGTCCCAAGAATGCCACTTGATTCAACCAAAACTGACATTTACTAAACTTGGCGTACAACTGATGTTCCCTCAAACATTGTAATACTAACTTAAGATGTCTAGCATGCTCTGCTTTTGACTTAGAATACACCAGAATATCATCAATAAACACAATGACAAATCTATCCAAGTACTGATGAAACACATCATTCATTAACCTCATAAAAGCTGCTGGTGCATTAGTCAATCCAAACGGCATCACCAAGAACTCATAATGCCCATATCGGGTCCTAAAGGCCGTTTTAGGAACATCATCACTCCTAATCTTCATTTGATAATACCCGGACCTCAAATCAATCTTAGAGAACACACGGGCACCTCGAAGTTGATCAAATAGGTCATCTATGCGAGGCAATGGGTAACGGTTTTTAATCGTCACCCGATTCAATTGCCTATAATCAATGCATAGTCTCAAAGTCCCATCTTTCTTTCGAACAAACAACACAGGGGCTCCCCAAGGAGAAATACTAGGCTGGATGAAACCTTTATCAACTAATTCTTGCAATTGAGCTTTTAATTCTCTTAGTTCAGCTGGAGCCATTCTATATGGAGTTAAAGATATAGGGTCCGTACCTGGAAGTAAATCAATGGTGAACTCCACATCTCTATCCGGCGGCAATCCAGGCAAATCCTCTGGGAAGACATCTGGAAAATGTCTAACCACTCGAATTTCCTCCAAACTACTAGGAGTAGTGTCATTCAATACCACATGAGCTAAGTATCCTTGACATCCTTTATTGAGCAGTTTCTTTGCCCTCATGGCAGAAATAACACCATGCCTTAATCCACCACTTTCGCCCACGAACGTAACTCCAGGTAAACCTGGGCGACGGAAAGTCACCGTCTTCTCACGACAGTGGATATCAGCAATATTATAATCTAGCCAGTCTACTCCCAAAATCACATCAAAATCCACAAGTTCTAATGGAAGGAGATTAGCTGGCATAACTGCATCCTCAATCATCACAGGACAATTCGGGTATACATAGCTAACTGAACACTTTTCTCCTCTAGGCATAGAAAATTCTAACTCATGACCCAAGGGTATAGAATGAGGTTGAGTCAATTGAGCAAATGTATGAGAAATCACAGAATGAGAAGCACCACAATCAATCAACACTCTAGCATGATAACCAAGAATATTTAACGTACCCATTATCAAGTCAGGATTATTCTGAGCATCCTGCAAAGTAATGTTGTTGATACGTCCTTGAGCATGATGCCTTCCTCCTCGACCTCTGTTGGCATGAACACCTCGGCCCTGTGAACTACGTCCCTGACCTGACTGACTGTGCTGTCTCGAAGATCCCGCACTACTAGTAGTAGTATCAACCTGCTGAGGTTGTCCCCCTGACTGCCACTGTGATCCACCCGTCGAGAACTGCTGACCATAGCCGCTTTGCTGATAGGGCACATAACCTCCTGACTGTTGATTATAACCACCCTGATAATAAGGATCCTGGGAGTACTGATACTGCCCTGGAGGATAGGGAACCACATCACCTTGATAATGGTAGGCACTTCCACGACCTGGCTGACTATAACCACTATAAGCTGGGGCCTGCTGAACTGGAGCTGGAGGTGGTAAAGAAGGTTGCTGGGGCCTCTGTTGATTCTGTGGGCAATTAGCAGCTCGATGTCCCACCTGACCACAAACAAAGCATCCCCTATTTCCCTGTCTGCATTCTCCAACATGTCGGCTATTACATCGTCGACAAATAGGAGTACCTGAACCACCAGATCCTCCAGATCCACCAAAGTCTCTCAGCCTCTGAAATCTGGGTCCCCCAGAAAATCGACCTCCCCTCCTATTACCTGTGACACTCATGCCACCGCTGGAAGAACTAGAACTGGCTCCACTCTTCTTAAAATTCTGGGTCTGGCGAGGTCCCTGAGGCATAAGACCTTTACCCTTACTATTCTTTCCCTGATTGCCATCTTTTTCCTCTTCTTCATCACTCTCACTAGGCATATTTTCTGAGTCCTCAATCTTCACTAAGATCTCGTAAAAATCATGGTAAGTATCACAATGAATGGCGGTCGCGAAAGAACGCCATTTCTTTTTAGTGCCTAGCTTGAAACGACGAAGCATCTCCACTGGGTTAGCAGCCACATCCTCATCATATCGAGACAAGTCCGTAAACTTCCTATAGTACTCATTCACTGACATTTTCCTCTGCTTCAGTTGAGTAAATTCCTGTTTCTTTTGGTCCAAATACTCAGGAGGCACAAATCTCTTACGAAACGACGCCTTAAACACCTCCCAGTTTGAAGCTACCTCACGTGGCATATCGCGCGACTCCTGATTCCACCAGGTTGTAGGCTCTTCATCTAAGAACCATGTGGTAGTCTCGACCAACTTTTCAGAAGGAAGACTCCCCTGACTCTCCATAACCTTGTAAGTCTTCTCAACATGATTGAACCATTTCTCAGCACCCTCATATCCTTCATTACCTTTAAAATGCACCAACTTTAAATTATACACAGACTCCAGAGGAGTTCTTTGAGGAGGGCGAAGAGTTTCCCGAATGGCGCTAGCAATAGCTTCCCCTAACTGAGCTATACCCGGAAAACTAGGTTCAGCTGAACGACGTGGCTCTCTACGAGGCGGCATAGTTCTGACAGAAAACATCAAAGAATTAGAATGTCCAAAGATATACAGGACTGCAAACCTAGGCTCTGATACCAAACTGACACACCCCGACCCTAGAATCAGGGCATGCTGGCCGTCACGTGAGCGTGACGTAACCATATGTGCAAAGCGGAAGCTGTTGTAATAAGAAAATCACTAAGAATTTAAAACTTAACTACTAGCAGTTCTATCCAGAAAGTGTGCTAAAGAGAGGGAGTTTAGGTGTAATACACATATTCAGAGCATAAGTCTAGGTGCAGTCAAGTAGGACACAAACTAAATTACAACACCCGAAGATGGGTCCTACATTTAAGCAGAACTGTCAGAACTTCCGCTGAATCCTCGTAAGCCACCAGCTAGATTCTACTTAATACCTGGAGGGGCGAAAAACAAAACGCGTGAGTGGGCAAAAATAAAGGTTTTACAAAACTCTTTCAAATATCACTTCTATCCCCTCGCCGTAAAACCTGTATAATATGTCCCAGAAAATAGCATATGTATATATATCACAACTCATGGTCACCAGAGTGAGCCACGATATGCCAACATCTCAAATCTCAATCTAAATCAAGTTTTATGCCAATATAGTCTTAACACATCTCAAAACGGTTTCAAAATAAGCTTTGAAGTAAGTTTGCCATGCCAAATAACTCTAAATGAAATCAATGATGCAAGTGAGTTATATCATACGCAATATCCATCATCTCATCAATATCTCATCTATCTCTAAGTGCACTCGAGTCGGAACCACCTATAGTGGTCTGTACGACAGGCTAGGTGTATAAGAACGCTCAGTGCGACATTCACGTGAAAGCTATGTGTACAACATGTGTCACCTCCGAGTCGGAACCACTTAAGGTGGTCTGTACGACAGGCTGGCACCTATCTTGGATCCAAGTGAGCGTGTGGTGCAATTAGGTGAACAATCACGTGAAAGCTAGGCCACTCTCGGCCGGCACTAACACCTGGTGCATAATCTCATCATATATCACATCTCATCAATATATCATAATCGTCATACTCACCTGCCTTACCTGACGGCCTCGGCGTCTTACCATATCACTTACCAATCATATAACATATGCATGAATAATGAGTATATTTTGCATGGCATTTCAAATGGCATAAAACGTTTAATTAAGTTTCTGGGAAACCACTTTCATATATACATATATACTGAAAACAAAAGCCCACTCACTGATAAGTCGAAGGGTCGTAGCCCCCGTGCCTAGCCTGGCTACGCTCGTCCTCCGGATAAGTCTCGCCTATATGAGAAATAACTGTACAAACATTATTTTAAGCACATAGACGGAACTAAGGAAATAACTTCTCATACATTGCTCAAATTGGGCATATGAATATACCACAATGATCTACACGACATCACGAGCGTCGTGGTATTTTTTGTAAATTTTTTTACTGTAGCACGCGCCCCCACGCGCCTGGTAAGGCTCGGGTCCACGCGCACCCGCCGGAAAATTGAAGAAGAACACCGGAAATGGTGTTTTTCGCCGGAAAAATCTGGGAATTTTCAAGGTCCATAACTTATTCATTTCTCAACCATTTTTCATGCATTTTATATCAAAACGAAGCCCTCAACACGTAGAACACATTCGTACTTACCAAAAGTTCCAAAGATGTCGGAAATTGGCCGGAAAAGCCTCGATAGTCCGGCCACTTCACCACCTTCGATCTAGCTATCCCGACGTCCAAAACTTTCAAACGAACCACTCCTAGACTCCTTAGGACCTCCACAAGCTTGCTATGAACCCAGAAATCCATAAAAATCACGTATAAAAATTTGCATGAACAGTGCATGAATAGTAACATCGCGAGTTCAACGTGAAATCGAAGGTTTTACGTTCCAAAAACTATATATTTGAACTCAGGGACTTGAGATGAGTTCGAATATTACCTTTAGAGCTTCGATCCACGAAGTTGCAAGGGTTTTTGGCCTTTGGCCGTACCAAAGAGAAGAGAGGGAGAGTGCTTGAGGAAGAGAGAGGGCACGGGAGAGAGGTGAGGGAGTGAGTGTGTGTGTGGGTCAATTTTGTCCACATACACAAAACCTTATAATTAAAACATCCTCAATTAGTCCTAAGCATAACTAAAACTTAGGAATAATTAAATTCCACTTTGTCACCCACACAAACTAACTCATAATTTATAAAACTTACCTCAACATCCAGGGACATTTTAGTCATTTCACATCCTCGCTCGGGACGGACTGTCACACAGGTTCTCTTAGGTCGCGCAAAGTCTCTTTGTGCGACGTAGTACCGCGTCGCGCAAAGTGTTTTAAAAAAAAAAAATTTATTATAAAACATTTTTCTCTTTTCATATTCAAATTTTTTTATACATAAACCCCACAATAATATATTTTTCTAACAAAAATCGACAATAATTCTTTTACATATACATCATTCAATTTCTTAAGTATAAGTACAAAATAAATAAATTAAAATCTACTTAGTAAATATATTTTTCTAACAAAAATCGACAGTAATATATCATTCAATTTCGATCGTAAATTTAACACCTTTACATAAGTGGATACCACAAATGAAAAAGGTAATGCAAGAACCCCAAAAAAAAACCAAAATAAGAGAAGGAAAAAAAAAATAAAAAACTACTTTGCGCGACGCAGGTTCTCTGACGTCGCGCAAAACAGCTTTGCGCGACCTAGGAGCACCTGCGTCGAGCAAAGTAGTTTTTTTTTTTTTTTTTTTAATTTTTTTTTTAATCTTATGGTTTAGGAAATAAATAAATGTAAAGCTTCAACAAATAACAAGCATTCTCTCATCAAATTCAACTGATTCTATACCGTTATACAATAAACATTCAAAACAAATTATTGAAACTTTATATATATATAAGCCATCAAAAGTATTCAATTCACGTTTCTAAAGAAGAAAAAAATATTGAATTCTCAACAACTAATTTTTTTACATATATATTATTCAATTTCTTAAGTGTTATAAGTACAAAATAAATAAATTAAAATCTACTTAGTAAATATATATACCATTGAAGTTGATGGGATACGCATTGTACGAAGCTAATTTGAATGATCTAACCGTCAAACTTGTTTGTATACACTTCGAGATCGCATATGCAAAAATTCACAAAAAATAAACAAGTACATGGTATGATTTCCGGATGGTAATACAAAAACTGATTTCAACATATTCCTTTACAAGTTTATATTAATCCTCATCCGAACTACAATAATAACTCTCGCTATCCTCACTACTATCATTTCCGGATTCCCATTCGTCTTCATCTTCGTTTGCCTCTTCCGGTGCGTTGTATTGAGGCAGATCACCAAGGTCAATTGATATTTCGAATTCGGGAACTCCAGGTACATCAAACGGTTCTTGGACAATATTAGCATCCCAAAGTGTTTCTTCACCAATTTCTATCGAAGATGATAACTGTTGGTCAGCAACGTTGTCGTCATCATCATCATGATCTTCTGGAATATCATATAGCCCTCTTCGATCAATCTTCTGAACAACTTTCCAACCATTGCCGGCTTTAGGGTCGTCTAGATAGAATATTTGTTTCGCCATAGTTGCCAAAATGTATGGGTCTTCATCGTACCAATGTCTCGTAGTGTTTACTGATAATAAACCATGGTCTCGCTTAACACTCGTTCGGTTATGTGGGTTTGTATCAAACCAAAGACACTTAAACAGTATCACTTGACACCTGTCTTTGTAAAGCAATTGTACTACACTAGTTAGTTTTCCATAAAAATCAATGTCTTCACTGTCGCCCGCACCCGAGACATGGACACCACTATTTTGAGTAGACAACTTGTCATCACGCGTTGCCCCTAAGAACTTGATCCCATTGACGTGACAACCTGAGAACAATTCAACGTGAAGCGGTCCTCTCGCCAAGTTATATAATTCTTCATCGTAATAGGGTGAATTCAATTCTTTCAACTTGTTCATCTAATATGACATATACAAAAAGTTAACCTGTTAGTGTAACCAATTTTAAAGACGGGCTTCGACAAGTTGGAAAATATGCTCAATTCAAACCACATACAACTTACATGTGTGTGAAACCACGAAGGAAACAAGTCACGATGCTTCTTGGCATACACTTCTGAAGGATGTTCCCGCTTCATCAACTGTTCATGCTCTTCAAGGTATGGCAAAGCCTCGTCACAATTGTTGAGTATGAACCAATGCGCTACCTCTATGTCCTTTTTGGTAAACGATTCGCCCTTTACAGCAACACCGAATGGTCGCGCAATTTGGGCAAAAACAGACAGTTTCTCTTTTCTGACACCACCGTCATTATTGCGTTAAGGCCGATTGAAAGTTGTCTCAACATCTTGAAGATACATTGCACAAAAAGTAAGTGACTCATATGCGACCCATGCCTCCACAAGTGATCCTTCGGGCTTTGCCCTGTTTCGGACACACTTTTTCAACTCACCAAGATATCTACACAAATAAAAGGTATGATACAAATTATTCAAAGCGTTTGTTGTATGTGTGTGTATATATATATATATATATATATATATATATATATATATATATATATATATATATATATATATATATATATGCGCTTAATTAAATACCTTTCTATTGGATACATCCATCGACAGTTCACTGGTCCGGCAAGCAATGCCTCATCTGGCAAGTGAATCATCACGTGAATCATACTTGTAAAGAAAGCTGGGGGAAATATTTGTTCGAACTTGCATAAGACGTTCACAATGTCTTCTTGCAATTGTTTAACATCCGACTTCCGCAAACACCTTGCAGTTAACTGCGAAAAAAATCTCGACAACAACACGATTGGTTTCACCACATCAAGAGGCAATAAATGTCGAATACCAACCGGAAGAAGGCGTTGGAGTATCACATGACAGTCATGACTCTTCATGTTTGAAAATTTACACCCCTTCACGTTCACGCAACGCGAGATATTGGAAGCATACCCATCTGGAAACTTTACAGAAGAAATAAAGTTGAAAAACTCTTTCTTCCCATTCGGCTTAACTGTAAAAAAAAGGATGGCCTTTCTTTAATGTACCACCGACTTTCTTCATCCACAAGGACGACCTAATGCCTATTCGTTCCAAATCGAGCCGAGCTTCAACCGTGTCCTTTGTTTTTCCTTCAATGTCTAGAATTGTCCCGACCAAAGTATCAAACACATTTTTCTCAATATGCATAACATCGAGGTTGTGTCTCAATTTTAACTTTGACCAATACGGGAGCTCAAAGAACATACTCTTGTGCGTCCAGTTCAGATGTGTAGTTGGCCTGGCCTTACTGACCCCTTTGCCGAAATGACCAAATTCCAAGTGGTTTAACTGATCCAAAATCTCATCTCCGGACCATTCTCTTGGTCTTGGCCGAGTCTCTTTTGTGCCGTGGAAGGCTCTATCGTTCTGACGCCACTCATTGTCCCAAGGGAGCCATCTACGATGACCAAGATAACAAACTTTTCTTGCATGCCAAGACGATGTTACGTTCTCCTTGCATATTGGACATGCCAAATAACCCTTAGTCATCCACCCAGAAACCATTGCATACGCGGGAAAATCGTTAACTGTCCACATCACTGCCGCTCGCATGGTGAACATTTGCCCAGTATACTTATCGTATGTACGAACACCGTTTTCCCATAAATCTTTTAGCTCATCAACCAACGGCCGCAAATAAACATCAATGGACTTTCCTGGATCTTCGGTAATTAATAGAGTCAACATCATGTATTCTTTTTTCATGCACTTCCAAGGCGGCAGATTATAAGGAAACACGATGACCGGCCAAGTGCTGTGGATTTGGTTTAAAGCCCCAAACGGATTAAATCCGTCAGTGGCAAGTCCCAATCTGACGTTGCTCGGGTCAGCTGCAAAATCAGGGTACATCCGATCGAATTCTTTCCATGCCTCTGCATCTGCAGGATGCCTCATAACATCATCATTTACCCGTCCTTCTTTATGCCATCTCATGTCGCTTGCGGTATGCATCGACATGTACAATCGCTGCAACCTAGGCTTCAATGGAAGATAACGCATTACTTTTTGTGGAATCTTGGTCTTTCTATGTTCTGATGTCATTTTAAACCTCGGCTCATTGCAGACAAGGCATTTATCCAACTGTTTGTTCTCATTATAGAACAATATACAATTATTTACACATGCGTGAATTTTTTCATACCCCAGTCCGAGACCCTTCAACATTTTTTGGGCATTTTTATGATCTTCAGGTAAACAATTCTCCTTTGGAAGCATCTTCTTGATAACTCCCAAAAAGTAATCAAAACACTTGTTTGACAAACGAAACTTGATCTTGCCATGCATCAACTCCACCATTGCTGTGAGCACCGTAAAGTTCTCGCAACCAGGATATAATTCTTGCTTGGCATTTTTCAATAGTTTTTCATAGTTTTTGAATGCCTCACTGTCCATGGTTGGACGACTATCATCTCCCCCTTCTTGATTGGTGTTGCTCGAGGCGTATGGATAAACGTCATTTACAATATTCAAAACTTGTTCATTAGGCTCCACATTAGATTCAACGGTCTCCACTTGTGTCACGTATGAAGATGAAGCTTGGTCTAATCGTTCTCCATGATGATACCAAGTAGTATAGGTCTCAACCATCCCATGTCTTACTAAATGAAATCGAATATTCTCGAATGTCTCCCACATTGAGTTGTTACACCTCCTACACGGACATCGGATATGAGTTGAACCTACCTTGTGTCTACTTGCAAATGCAATGAACTCATCCATTCCATCCAAGTACTCAACATCACATCTATTATGATTATGTATCCACTGTCTGTCCATTTTGTCTGCAATCCCAATAAAAGTACAAGAATTAGAATAAATTCAACTATTGTCTTGTCACCTTATTCCTCCGGTCAGGGCCCTATCCCATTCAGGAATGCATAGTTATGTGTCGTAATTTACGATTCCAATGGATTAAATTTCGACGTGGGCTAATTTCGGCAGCATCTCCTTACAGTTCTTCAAGTGCACGACGTAGATACATAATATCCACCGTGCACTCAAAGAACATCAGGAAATGTTACCAAAATTCCCACTATCGAAACCTAATCCGTGAACCGCAAACTACAACACATAACTATGCATTCCCAAACTGTCCAAAAAATGGGACAATTCAAGAATTAATTGGACCGCAGTCATGCTTTCGCATCCATGCACGAAATCCAACTAATTCTCAAATGGGAAACTAAGCTTTTATTGAACAAAAAAAAAATGTACGAAGTTAAGTAATATTAACTTCGTGCAACACAAAATAATTTTGTACATGATGTACAAACATATGTGCATACAAATAAACTAAATCACAATAATCACTAAAACTAAATCACAATAATCACTAAAACTAAATCACAATAATCAAAACAATTATGTGTGTGTGTGTGTGTATGTGTAATCAAAATAATTATGTGTGTGTGAGTGTGGATGTGTGTGTGTGTGTGTGTGTGTGTGTGTGTCAATAATCAAAATAATTATGTGTGTGTGTGTGTCAATAATCAAAATAATTATGTGTGTGTGTGTGTAATCAAAATAATTATGTGTGTACGTGTAATCAAAATAATTATGTGTGTGTGTGTCCCTTATTTTCTTGGCAAACAAACACATCTTAGAAATAGGATAAATCTAAAAATAAGGTAAAATTAAATTAAAAAAAGGGTGAAATTTGACTCACTTTGATATCCAAGGATTTATGGAGATGACGTGAACGTGAGAAGGACCTCACGGAGCTTTAGATCAGGGATTGGAGAAGGTTTTGAAGAGAGATGGAGGATGGAGGCAGCTACTGCAACTGGGTTTGCAGTTTCTGCCTCCCAATCTGATTATGTAGAGCAGAAAAAAGCGTTGACTTTGCGCGACGAAGGTGGCGTCGCGCAAAGCTTCTTTGCGCGACGTATGTAATTGTGCGTCGCGCAAAGGTGGAAAAAGCGGTAAAATAGTCTTTGTTTGGCGCCAAAACTTTGCGCGACGTAGGAAAAGTTACGTCGCGCAAAGTGTCTTTGCGCGACGCAGGACCTCGTCGCGCAAAGTGACGTCGCGCAAAGTCACTTTGCGCGACGTTTGCTGTTTTGGGTCGCGCAAACCATGTTTGCGCGACGAAATTTAGTCCGTCGCGCAAGATTCCGTCGCGCAAACAGGTTTTTCTACTAGTGTGGGGTAATACACCACGTGCAATGGCGTAGCCAGGAATTATTCGGTGGGTGGGCTAAGCTAAAATTATTATACGAATCAAATTTTTAATCTTTCGTTGCCTACATAAAGTTATATAATAGTAAACTTGAAACTAATAATTTGAAATACGAAATTTATACTATGTTTCTAGACTTCTAGCCTTCAAGACTTTCAAGTGAATAAAATAAGGAACCAATTATGGTATGGAAGTTTTAATTTAATACTACTATATTAAAGTGATGAGTTTATTTAACATTTATTAGCTCTTATTTTCCTTAAAAGCAGCTTTAAGATCCAAATTTTCATTTGCTAAGTAGAATATAACAATTAAAATTCATAAAATAGCCCAAAGATTAATATTTTTAAGCTTAAAGATCCAAAACTCTCCCTATGCTATAGCCTAGGGGAGCCTTGTACTTGGCTCCGCCAGTGACCACGTGTTATTATACAAATGAAATATGTACGCTAGAAAGTTAATAACTTAAAAAATAAAATTTTACACCACTTATATTAAAACATATGATGTATCACTTATGTTCCCGTCACAATTAAAAATTTCTCATTTCTGACAGTCTTTTCCTCAATATCCTGAGCATGGAAGCTAATAATTATTAGTGTTGTTGATAGGATGAGTGCTTTCATTGCCTGGTCAAGTTTATATTACAAAAAACAACAATTAAATTTTAATTAAACATAGTTTATTGTGAAACAAATCGACTTCAAAATATTGGTTCCCAAATTTTGAACAATATTGGTGTGGGAGAAATAAGTGATACTCACATTCAACTAGAACTGTTAAGAGAACTTTGCAGACAATGCAAGAAAGTGCCAATGAGACTTTGCTAACCTTAGTTGTTGCCATTATCACCTATGTATGAGAAATAAGGAAGCCTTTAAGGGAAGAGATCCCCATTTTTCAAAAAAAAATGAGGACATCCTCTTGACCGTTAGATTTGACTTTAATGAAATCATGTGGTTGAGATTCTGTGGCCTGTGATTTAATCTCAACCACAGAATTTCATTAAAGTCAAATCTAACGGTCAAGAGGGGTATCCCCATTTTTTTTGAAAAATGGGGATCCCTTCCTTTAAAGGGCATGTGAGAAAGAATATCTATGTTGTTGTAAGTGACAATTGTTGTAGGCATAATTTACTGAACAATTATGGAGGCCATAGAGAGAGGGGTGCGGCAAGAGTAGAGAAGAAAGAGAGATGTGTAATTGTGGATGTGTGTTATTCCACCCCATTGTACCTTTATTTATAGTAGTAGGGAATGTTAATTCCTTACCCTTTAGGATTACAACATTTAATAGGTAATCTACTTCTAATAGGAATATAAGATATATTCCCATATCTACTAGGATTTACACAATCACATTCCTATTCCAATAGGACTGCAACACTCCCCCTTGAGTGTGTGAATACTCAAGTAAATGGCGCATCAGGTCTTCAACGATGAAGTAAGTACAGTTGATGAAGTCGTCGGCACAATGGGCGAATGCGAGTCTCAAATCAACTGAAGAATGCATAAAAAGTAAAACTCACAAAACCTCGCTATGATAAAACCCAAGATGGGAAAAACCCATAGTCAAAGGAGAAAAGTGAGAAGTTGCATTAAGTCAAAACTATACGTCTTTTGGACGCAAGTAGAATAGCTCTCAAGGGTATGATCAACCCATGATGGGTGCCTCGTTAAAACCTAGTTAGGTAGCAAAAACCCAGTGGGAAAAATGCTCCTAATTGTAGGGAAAAAGAGTACATTAAGATCAAGTGAGTATACTTCTGGATACTCCCCTTGAGTTTGACATAACTTCCAAATGAGAACTACAAGCATCGCATATGAATAGTTAGGCATACCAATTCCTCGGACAAGCTTCTGGAAGGTTGACTTCGGCAGTGACGTCGTGTAGAGGTCGGCAAGGTTGTCTGGGATCAGCTTGCATGACTTCAATCTCCTGATACTTTGATGATGTAGATGTAGACGTAATATGTCTTGGTATTGACTTCGTTGATGTATCATGGCATTAACTTTGATGATGTAGATGTAGAAAATGTAAAATTTGTAAGTCATATTTGACTACAAATTTGGTGTTGTATGTTACAACATTTTCAATGCATACGTAGCCAAATTTCCAAATTTGACCGTTAACTTTTACACATAAAAGAGGGAGTAGGATTGTCTCATCTCATATTCTTATCTCCTTCCCTCCCCTTCTCTCACATATTGTTTTTTTTATCTTATTGTCTCTATAAACAAATCAATATAAGATGTTGACGTGACTAAACAGTAACCGTTCAAATAGGAGGGGAGGGAATGGGAGAGAGATTAGAAGGGGAGAGAATCCTCCTCCATAAAAGAGAGTTTAAGTCAACTTTAGAGCTAAACATAACTTATATTTTATATCATCCAGATATTGCCGGACCTTCCACTTTTATTCTTAGAGTATTATCCAAAGACATAACTTTGATTACATTTAATACCAAAGTCATATATAACTACTCTAAATTTTTCTAGTATATTGAAGGGTGTCGGTGTCCAAATTTAAAAAGCCTTTAAAGACAGATATGTTCCTGAAAGTGTAGGTTTAAGTAGGATGGTGACCCGCCCATGCCAGAAGTGTCGTCACTCCTTGAGCTAACCTCAAGGACATGCGTACATGCATGTATTCTTGAGAGAGTTATTGGCTGCTAATGTAGATGTTTTATCTCTTCGATTATCTTGTTTAACAACACTAAACCTAATCAAAGTAAAATGAGATCACAATATACTAATACGGAAGTCTTCAAAAGGGCTCATCACAACTTATATATTCATGGTCTGCAAGGTTGAGACAAAGTAATAAGCCCTAATACATGTATAGCTCTCTAAAATTTGACGAGCAAGCGATTAGCTAGGAATGGCATTTTGTATTACATTCGTTGAAAGTATCCCAACATATGGTGAACCAATCACAATAAAAACATATTTTTGTACCCAATTTCGAGCCCGAGCTACAAGTTTCTTTCGAGCCCGAGCTACAAGTTTCTTTCGAGCAAACGTTAAATTCTCAACATCACCTCTCACTCTTAATTCTCCACAACAATATCGTTCTTGATGCTGCTAATACCAATGCCTTCATTGCCTGTTTAATTATAATGTTGTTTGGACCCAATTTTTCACGCACTTGGTCCATTTACTCTAAGCTTTTGAATGAAAGAAATATTAAGGATCTGGATTGATTTCTAGATAAAGGTTGAATCATCCCACAATCAATCTATGTTCAGAGTCATAGTCGAAGACGGCGAGACTTGCAGGCAATAGAGTTTCAACCGAGAACACTTCCGAGTATATTCATAGATTATGCCGAAGAATTATAATATTACCAGAATTATACCCTACTTGCCATCACGAAATTCATCCCTTTAAATAGAAGTGATTTTGCAACGTAGAAAGCCCATTCAACTCAACAAACAACTCAAATGTTCTATGCAAAACCTTCCCACATTTATGAGAAAAATACTAATTATCCTAACCCCTCGTCAACACACCTTTAATTAGTTTGAATTAACCATACTGTGTAGGTGACCGACGACGCGTTCAGTTTGAATTAAACCACTGAAGCTGTAAAATCAGTCGATCGAGTTAGCAAGAGGAAAAATGTCGCACGACCTTATGACAAAAAGAAGAAAATAATTCAGATGCAAAAGTAATAAAATTAAGTTCGAATTTACAGAGAAAGGGATAAAGAAAGGAGAGAGTTGAGTACCTAGATATTTTGATTTGAGATTTTAGCAGCAAAAGTAGACAAGTTGCTAGAGAGAAAGAGAATATTGTTGTAGATAGAGTGAGAGATCGAGTTGCTGAGCAAAGAGGAAGAAGAAAGGAAATTGTTGGAAATTATATATTATAATGAATATTATAATATTTAATTTTTATATGAATGAAAAATAAAAGTCATGTGTCATAGTTAAATTCAAATTCATGAGCTGCGTTTGTTCGTTGGAACTTTAGGCAACGGTCATAATGTTTTCAAAATGGTGGTTTGAGTTCTATATAAACTCAAGCATCCCACTTGTCTAATAGAATTAAGAGAAGAGTTTCCTCCAATGTCTTAGTAAAAGTCCGAGTCGTGTCTTGAGAGTACGGAATATATGAAGTTCGTCAGAGTTCGAAGATTGAAGTGTTTTGACTTCGGATTATAGATTGTTGAATCCTGGGAGATGGACGCCTACCGAACTACAAGCACAAGAGTAGGGGCGAAATTTTATCTTTAGGACATTGTATTTATGCAAGCCTCAATCTCCAAGTTTGTCAGTTTTTCTAACTTTCTCTCTAGTTGTTTATATTAATCTCATACATGAATTGATGTTGTGAATTTCTTTATGATTATTATTAATGGAATTCTTATATTATTTTCATATTTTCTAATATTGCTCCAACAGAAATCGTACTTGAAAAAGATCAGAATCTTTGGCCAACGAACTAATTCGTCAAGCAAAGGTACCAATTCGTAGGGAAAAGTTATTAAAAATTTGACATGTGTATTCCGACCTGAAATATTCATCAAGCAAACTAAATTGGTTCGTCGGGCAAAGGTTCTATAAAAAGCCCGCGCATTTTAGTTTTTGGCCAAAAAAATGGTGGGAACACCTTTGCCCCACGAATAGTACAAAATTTCATCAGACAAACCTTTTAATATGGGAAATTTTTTTATTTTTTGAGAAAAATAGAGGGAATTTGCGACGAATATATAGTGCTTTTGCCTTACAAAAATGTTAAGTTTGCAGGTATATTTTAGTCAGGCAAACACCAAAAAATAAAAATTGTATTTATTTTCAAACAATTAAAAGATTCCGACCACCAGATAATATGAGTTTGTGGTTTTACCCTCAATGAGCACATTTTTAAAGTCATCAAAATCGGATCTAAACTAGCCGTTAAATCATTATGGTATATTTTTAACCGTCGAAAGATTTCTTCCGTTACCTAATCCCTAATGTTTGTTGTTGGTAATTTTTGACGTATGAGATCTCATACTATATTCAAACAAGTGTAATGGTTGGATAGTTGAAATTTATTTGGCAGAGTGCAAAATCAACGAAGGAAGTCTTTCAATTTATTTGTATCGCATTGATTTTTTAAAATTAATTTTCATCGGGTAAGGTTTAGTTTTTTAGTTTATTGTATTGCTTTTAGTTTTTAATTTTATATTTTTGCCCGATGAAACTTATCATCGCACAAGGTTTTGTTTTTTTAGTTTAACTGTATTGCTTTTATTTTTTTAATTTTAGTGTTGCAGAAGGTTTAGTTTTTTAGTTAATTGCATTGTTTTTATATTTTTAATTTTATTGTTTTGCCTGACGAAACTTTTTTCTGCAAAAGGTTTAGTTTTTAGTATAATTATATTGCTTTTTTTTTTTTTCCTTATTGTTTTGTCCAACGAAACTTCATGATGTGCTAATTATTATTTTTTTTAGCTTTGCCCGACAAATGCTTTTGTCGCCTAAGATCTCTGACAAAAATCGAAATGTTAACCACTATTGCCTGACTGGAAAAAAAAAAGACACCACTATTGCCCGACCAAAGTTTCGATTTCGTCGGGTAAAATTGTGTTTAGCAAATATTAATTTCTAATAGTTAGTAGTTTTGGCTTTTATAATATTCCATGTACTAGGGTTATATAAGAATCATCATAAGTACTAGGCTTATTGTATTAGGATTAATTGGATTCATGTACTGGGGTATTTTATCATTTTAGCCTTATTTAATAGAGATTTTTCATGGAATGACCAAAATGATTGATGATGGACAAACTTAGGACCACTTCTATTGATTTCAAATCTCAGAGACCAAAGTGAGGAGTTATGCAAATCTCAGAGACTATTTTGGCTAAAAAGCCAAAGAAAAAAGGGAATGGTGGGTAGGGCCAATGGCTGTGTAGCATAAGAAAAGGGAAGAGAGTTATCCAAAAAAAAAAAAAAGAAAAGGGAAGAGATGAGTGAGAGGGAAATTAGTGTTTTAAATCAAGGGTACCTTTGAACTTTCACATGGACATTTGGTTAAATTTATAAGAGTAGAAAACAGCATGCTAAAATTCATTTTGTGGTACAAAAAGTAGTTAGTTATCAAATTTTGTCATAAATTTTGCCCCTCATATTTGAAGATGCATTTCTATCCCGTTATTTCTCTCATACTCTCTCTCTCTCTCTCTCTCTCTCTCTCTCTCTCTCTCTCTCTCTCTCTCTCTCTCTCTCTCTCTCTCTCTCTCTTATAAGTTTCTTTTCTTATTATGAGAATCCTTGAGATTTTATTTTGGTTTTTTATTCTAGTGTTCTTTGAAAGCATTTGATTTTGAGTTTTGATGCTTTGGTTTATAAAGAAATGGTGGAACTTTGAAACCGATCTTGCAGAATTGTTGAAATTTTGAATCTATCTTGCAGAATTATTAGATTTTAAAACTGATTTGCAGAAGTGCATGGAGTTTGAAACCGATCCTCCAGAAGTTCATAAAATTTTGAATTTGATCTTGCAGAAGTGCATTGTGGGACCATGATTTTTTAGGGCCAGAGTAAGACGAATCAAAATATGAATACCTCAGAAGTCCGATAATGAACTCAATAACTTCGATCAGACTGAGGTGTAAAGACGGATCAGCAATGCCACCATGTCTTTTGTTCAAGAAAGGTAGGCCAAGTATGCTGACTTCACCGAGATTGATCATTCTTGTTTCACAAGATATGAAAACCTAATCAGATCGGGGATTAGACAAGTTATCTATGTTCTAGGAGATTCCTACAAACTAAGGATTGACGTGCATTGCAAATAATCACATTTTTAAGAGGATACAATCTACTCCTAGATATCTATGTTGATGTACATTACAATTAAATTCTTGGACGTTTATATCACTTTCTTATCAATGTTTATTTGGAAAGTGTGGTATTTTGAAAAACAAAATATTTGTGAGGCAAAAATAAGAGATGTTTATGGTAGTAAAGATTTGCTGTCTTCAGTCTTGACGAATTTATACCTATAGAGTTAGGGTTGACCACATGTGTAGGTTTTCCATGCGAAGTGTCGACATTCAGTTGTCAAAGTGTGTCATTCGCTGGATAAAAGAGAGAACTATCTTGAAGATATTATTAATTAAATGAAAATTGCATTGCCACTCCAAAATTTTCATTGTGGACTCTAATTAAATATTTAGACCTTTATATCTATCAACGTTAATTTGAAATGTGTGGTATTTCAGAAAATATAGTTATATTTTTCTTAAAGTAGAAAGCAAAATACAAACTTTCTCCTCCTCTCTTAATCAATTTCTTCTTAATCTTGCCTAATCTTTTAATCTCAACCCTTTACACGATTTCAATAGTTAGAACAAATGTTAATTTTTTTTGAAAAAATTAGTTTCCGGTCCCTAGTTTCTAATGTTCACTTTGATCAAATTCCCTAGCATTAATATATAATGAATTACATGTACGTTACATAATTTTTATAAAAAAAAATTAGTAATTGATTTAGAGTTTTAATACTCACACCCTTATTAAACTCCTAAATAATTTTCAATTCAAACATTTCCCAAATATAAAAAATAAAATTAGAATAAGTTTGCACCCATTACATTTTTTTAAAAATAAAAATTCAATTTTTTAATCTTATATGTATCCATTCTTAAATATACCAATTTGTTAAAAATGTACCCTTTTTTCATTTAAAATGTACCCATTTTTTTAGGGAGTTTTAACGAAAAGCCCGCGGTACTGTTCACTTTAACGAAAAACCACATTTTTACACTAAAAAGTCAAACCTGGTACTATTCACTTTACCCTTTATTTTGTCCTTATTGTTAAAACTCAAAGTTTTCAAGCCTTTTTCATTAGTTTTCTTTCTTTTTTTTTATATAAAATTTCATTCAATTTTTCTCTAATCCATTTTTTAAACTTATATAGGTACATTCTATTTCATTGATTTGAGAACGTAGCACGATATTGTCTGCTTTGGGACCCAACCACGTCCTCACTGTTTTGTTTCTGGGAACTCACGAGCAACTTCCCAGGGGGTCACCTATCCTGGGATTGCTCTAGCCCAAACTCGCTTAACTTCGGAGTTCCTACAGAACCCGAAGCCAGTGAGCTCCCAAAAAGCCTCGTGCTAGGTAGAGATGGGAATATGCATTTAAGGCATAGAGGATCCACTCCCCTGGGCGATGTGGGATCTTACAATCCACCCCCCTTAGGGGCCCGACGTCCTCGTCGGCACACTTCCGGCCAGGGAATGGCTCTGATATCAAATTGTCACATCCCGGCCCCGGCCCCCACCACACCCCTGAGCTCGACTTTGCCGTAGCACGATATTGTCCGCTTTGGGCCCCAACCACGCCCTCACAGTTTTGTTTCTGGGAACTCACGAGCAACTTCCCAGGGGGTCACCCATCCTGGGATTGCTCTAGCCCAAACTCGCTTAACTTCGGAGTTCCTACGGAACCCGAAGCCAGTGAGCTCCCAAAAGGCCTCGTGCTAGTTAGAGATGGGAATATACATTTAAGGCATAGAGGATCCACTCCCCTAGGCGATGTGGGATCTTACAATCCATGTCAAGTTTAATAGAAGAAATTTAACAATGTCGTTATGCCTAATATCATTTCATAGTTTTGATGAACGTACCCATGTACACACACACACACACAATATATTGGAGAGTATAATTCATCTTTAATATTTTTAATCCTATAAATTATGGGTTTTATTTAAAATCTCATTAATATAAATAACTACAAATTTCATTTTTAATTTAAAAATATAATAACTTACATAGAAATACATTATTAAATTAATGTCAGAGACTTCGATCAAAAACTAAAAACCATCAAGGTTTCAGTCAAAGAATATTGGTAGTTAGGGACCGCATGCAAAATGTTCCTTTTTTTTCCCGTAAAACATTGTACTTCTCATTTTTTCTTCCCAATTTTAAATTAAAAAAAATTATTTTAAATATTGATTCTTGTGACAGTCAAATTCATGGTCCTTTGTATCACTTTCTTATAGTTATCGATGCTTATTGGGAATGTGTGGTATTCTGAAAAACCAAATATCAATTTTCTAATTCTCTCCTAATCAATCCGATTCCGTGCTTGAGCTACAAGTTTCTTGTGAGCAAAATGTTAACTTCTCAACTTCACCTCTCACTCTTAAATTCACCACAACAATATCTTACTTGCTGCTGCTAATACCAATGCCTTCATTGCCTGTTTAGTTATAATGCTAAACGGAATAGAAAGAAATATAAACTTAATTTGTAAATTAAAGAAGATAAAAAAAAACATGTAATTTCAATTGGCATGCGCGCGCATATATATATATATATATATATATATATATATATATATAGGAATTGCTTAAGGAGAGGGATCCCCATTTTTTTCAAAAAATGGGGATTAAGTGTGGGGCCCACTCCACATCGAATTTCAACGATCCGAACCGTCTATTTTTCAAGTTACATATCATAGATCATCCTTGCAAAATATTAACCAAATCTGAAATATTTAAGACATCTAATTGGGTTAAAAAATATTAACGAATATTTTGTTATATCAGAAACAATGAAATTTTATCTTGATAATTAAATAGGCAAATGGTTTCGGATTGAATTGAATTTTTGCAAGGATGATCTATGAGGTGTAACTTGAAAAATAGACGGTTCGGATCGTTGAAATTCGATATGAAGTGGGCCCCACACCTAATCCCCATTTTTTGAAAAAAATGGGGATCTATTTCCTTAAGCAATCTGATATATATATATATTTATATATTTTTGATATGAATACTGATTTTTGCACATTTAAATTTTTATTCTGCATTGCATATATTTATAATTGTTACCTTTCAAATTAAATAAATAAATAAAAACAATAATTAAATTGCATAGAAAGAAAGAAAAAAAAAGACGCGAAGAAATCATTTCCTTAAAAAATACTTACATTTGGTAAGCGCCAACATGGTTATGAAGACCATGCAATACAAAACCAGCCGCACTTTGATTGCCATTGATATACTTGAAAGAGAGTCAGAATACAATTTGGTGGTGATATAACAAGAAAATTTAAGCCTCAATTTATTACTAAAGATCCATGGTAATACACCTACACTAAAAAAAAGTAGTAATGTAACTAAAAAGATTTTAAACTATTAATTGTGCATCCACCAAAATCTATGCCTTCCACTTGTGGAGACATTTTCAAGTGTACTGCAAACACGGTATGATATAATAAGCGTCATTATACAATTGGTTGGACACTTTTTTTTTTTTTATTTTTAAGAAAGTACGACATTCAACCAAGTAAGATAATTGCTCTTGGCAGACATGTGCTTATGGAGGAAGTAAAAGCGAGTTTGTTTGGATTGGTTTTGTGCGGCAACAAATTTATTTTGAAACGTCCAAGATATTTTGCTCTCCTAATATTGGTGCTGGTCTTGCCCATGAGATAAGTAATGTTTGTGGTTCTTCTTTGACTAAGTAACTCCCTTGGGGTGCCCCTCATCCATTCTCGAGTCACCAAGTCCACATACAAAGAGATTATTGAGAAAAGCCAAAAACGACTTGCTGCTTGGAAAGACTTTGATTCAATCAGTGACATCTTCCATTCCTATATATACTATGCAGTCAATAAAGCTACTTATTAGTGTTTATAAGCGGTTGGAATAACGTCAGTTTGACGCAACTGAGCTCGGTTTGGTTCAGTCTTTGGTTAATAATGCCAATGCCTTGACTAGATTGAAGCATGGGTTGCGGCATCCAATGAGGCTAATCTAGCAGAGAAGAGAATAGCGAATTCGACTCACTTTCTTTCATGATTAAAGAGGTTAAGCGTTATGGGAGCACACGCTTTAAAGCGATCAAGGGGGCAATAGATATGCAAGCGAACCTGATGCTCAGGGGTTGGAGCTTTCGCATTCATTCTCTGCATTGTACATAACGTTCTAGCGTAGCGTGCTGCTCGCGTATGTACCGCGCTCGCTCTTCCTTTGCTGCTTTTGTGTGTGGCATGCTGTGCTGGCTGAGCAGTTTCTCATTTTGCTCTTGTAGTGTGGAAAATTCCACCACTACTGATTGACTCGACTGACTAATCTCCCAAGCACAAAGCTAACCTGATTGGGACTCACAAGATGGCTCATCAAAAGCCTTAATTTGCTAACTTTTTTTTTTAGAAATCACTTTGTAAACAGTATTACACTAGCTAATAGGTCTGCATGGACATTGGACCGGAAACTTTGGGAACCAAGGCAATAATTGTGTCATTGAGAGTGTCCGGAAGAGAAACAGCTCAAAACCAGCTTGATAATGTCATCCTTACAAATATTCCAATAGTTATAGAAGAAAGTAGCAGGGTACCTATCAGGCCCTGGATGACGGCGAAAGAGGCACTTGTAACCGATAGCACTAGAATTGCTTAGTCGAATTAGTCTTACTAACTATTCTCAAATAGAATGTGCTCTTGGGATAATAATAGGAAAATGAAAGTCTTGCTTGTACTGATCTTATTTCTAGTTAATAGCACCTTTCATGTGAAGACTAAAAAGCAACCAAGATAATAAGGTTATAGCTAGATGATCATCTTCTATCTCTTGATCGGACTAGTCTCGTCCCATCTGGTTTGGTTGACATAGACAAAGGGTATCCTTCCGGGGTGAACGCGTTTGGTACGGTGAGTTGCTAGCTATGGTCTAATATAAAGCAATATGAATACGTTTTCTTACTTGGAGTCTGAATTAATGGATATTTTCTATTGATTATCCCACTCACTCTCTTTCTTACACTGACTTTTTAGCTATTTTGTTTGCAATTTACACTTTAAACTACTCAACCAATAAGAAGAATGGAACAAAAGGGGAATCTAATTTGATTACAGGGCACTATAACTCGTGTAAATGGGGATGAAAATGACTCTACTAAACAAGAAGAGGGCGAATGATAGGTATTGCCAGTCATTTTTTCTAGTGTAAAAGAGACTTGTTGGCTTTACACCTATAACTTACTTGCCTTATATTACTCTTGCATTGGGAAGAGGCACACACAAGGTTACCATGGATTTATGAGTGAACCAACCATGCTTGCTATCAAAAGAAAGAATGATTCAAATCAGGGAATCGGCAAGGCCCGAACCCCTAATTCTTCATGAGATGTCTTTGGCCCAAGCCCAAACATGGATTAAAGCTATCTGACCTCACAAAGATTGTTTCAGTTTCACAAATATAGATTCTCGAGAAGGCTATGGAAGATCCAGATAGCTTCGTATTGCCTAAGTCGAGGTAGGTGATGCAATTGTTCTTGATTGACCGTGTATGTATGCTACTTTGTGGTCCCTTTTTATTCTGGCTGAGCGGTGGTTATCTGGGGGCTTCGAGCTTCCCCTAATAGCCTGCTGTATGTTGGCTCCTCTTAGTCCCTCAAGTAAATTTCGTATCTTGTAGCGGTTTCTTCTAAGGTTGTTTTGCCAACACCACCAATTGAAAGAGAGTCAGCTAGAAATGATGATTACTTATCTAAGGTTCTGAAGGAAATACCATTGCTCTCTAGTTATTATCCTTGTTTCTAACAAAATTCATAATCCTAGGCTCAAACCGTTTAGGTTTTTTTTTTCTATGTGGACCAAGCATGATAATTTTAAACAGGTTGTTGATGAGGAGTGGAATGATAATTTTAAGTAGGTTGTTGATGAGGAGTGGAATGATTCTGACTTGGACATTGTGTCTAAGTTGAGTAATTTGTCTGGGAAGCTGTATGAATAGAATAAATTAGTTTTTGATCCATAGAAAGAAGATGATTTTGGCCAGAATGCAAGGGATGGCTCTTTGTAGAAGATATTCTCCTTTCTTAACATAATTATCAAAAGGAGTATGAAATTTTTCTGGATCAGGAGAACTTGTTTTGGAAACAGAAGTCCTTGGTTACAAGGTGGGGACATAAATACAAAGTTCTTTCACATTTCCACTCTTTTAAGGAGAAGAAGAAACAAGATTGAAAGGTTGAAGACTAGTGATGGAATTTGGGTTAATGATAAGGAGGCTATCAATAACTTAGCTCTGGAATACTTTACCTTTTTCTTGAGCTTAATTTTGATTCCATTGTTGTGGATTTACCTAGATTATTTTCTGTCATTGAGCCTATTGATCTGAGGTAGGAATGTGTCTGAAAAAGAAATTAAAGATGCTCTATTCTCTATTAGCCCACTCAAAGCCCCATGGCCTGATGGGTATCCTGCTACTTTCTTCGATAACTACTGGAATAGTTGTAGGGAAGACATTATCAAGCTGGTTTTGAGCTGTTTCTTTTTCAGAGACTCTCAATGACACAATTATTGTCTTGGTTCCTAAAGTTCACAGTCCAATATCCATACAAACCTATTAGCTTGTGTAATACTGTTTACAAAGTGATTTAAAAAATTGTTAGCAGATTAAGGCCTTTGATGAGCCATCTTGTGAGTCCTAATCAGGCTAGCTTTGTGCCTGGGAGATTTGTCAGTCGGGTCAATCAGTAGTGGTGGAATTGTCCACACCACAAGAATAGAATGAGAAACTGCTCAGCTAGCACAGCCCGTCACACACGAAAGCAGCAAAGGAAGAGCGAGAGCGCTACGTACGCGAGCATCATGCTACACTAGAACGTTATGTACAACACATAGAATGAACACAAAGGCTCCAAATACGAAAAACATGTACAAAGAGAGGATATGGTGCTAAATGGACCTCAATAAAAACCTTGCTCGGGATTTCAACTCGGTCTAAGGGAAAAATAGTGTCCCGCACAAATAGTTATCATCACCGTAACATAAACGGTTACACTTGATTGTCTTTTAACAAAACATCTAAAATAAAAACTGGGGGAGATTCAACCCACCTATCTTTACTAGAAACACCCAAACTAGCACGAGCTAGCCTGTGTGCTACGTTGTTTGCTTCCTAATGCACAAAGTTCAACGATGTTTCCTTCATGCTGCGTAAAACTCCTTTGATGGCGTTAAATATAGGTCTCAATAATGAACAATCATCATCGCAACGATTCACGACTGCAAGCACAACACTTGAGTCTCACACCAAAATCAAATTCAAACTAGCACTTTAGAATTCCATTAGTTGCTCTGCTGCTCTTCTAGCCGTAAACAGCTCAGCATGTAGGGGTGAATTAACCTGGAAAAAATGGCTAGAAATTGTTGCGATAAAACTGCTCACCCAATCACGTATAACCACACCATATCCTCCCCGATAGGGACCATTCATACCACAGTCCATCAAAATTACACTTCAACCCTCTTGAGTTTGGTTTTGTCCACCGTTGTCGTGTTTGAGCTTTACTTGATCCATCTGGAGAATGCCATTTGTGAGCTTTACAATTGCATAATCATTCTAATTAAATTTACAAGTTTAATTTATGTCGGTTAATTGTTTATAGTCCTCATGCATCATAATATGGTTTTGTCACCTTCGGGTGTCGGCCAGCAAGTGCCTACCCTGGTGTTTGGAGAATATCAGGGTCGGGCGTGTCAATTTGGTATCAGAGCGTTTTTTGTTCAGGGCATACTTAGGATCTTCTGTTACTGTAGTAATGTGTCGATCATGACATCATTTGGATGTCACGACTTCCTGATTTGGTGTCGTTCGGCGTAATTGTGCAAATCGTTCTCTGTATGAATTGTCACCTTCTGGTTGAAATACAAGGATTCGTGTCGGGATTGTGCCTCATCGGTGACGAAATGGATTGTCAGATGACTTTCAACATCAGATCGATACTCTACAACATGCGTTCTCTAGGAATTGTGAGCAGAGTTGGTTTTACATTGAAGTGACTTGAATTAGAAATCTTAATAAGAGGAAGTCTGGTTAAGACCAACTGCAGATCCGAAGTGGCGATGCCACTCTGCAACATGCGTTCCTTAGGAATTGCGGGCATAGTCGGATCTGCATATGGAAAGTTTTTAATGGTATAAGTTGGTTAAGACCAACTGGAGACACGAAACGGTGATGCTACTTTGCAACATGCGTTCCTTAGGAATTGTAAGCAGAGTCGTATCTACACAGGAATGTGATGAAACAGAAAAATCTAAATGGTTTGAATTTGGAAGACCTGAATCGGTGATGTCACTCTGCGATATGCGTTCCCTAGGAATGGCAGGCAGAGTTATATCTTTATGGAAATTATTTGAAGCATTCAAAGTTCATGTTGGAGAAAATGAGTAATAAGTGGTAGTTTGGTGGGATTAGATCAATGCTCTCAGACTCGTTCCCGCTGAGGAAATTCGTGTTGGACCCTTAGAGCAATTCTCGACGATTGTTCTATCGATAACCTTCTCACTTACTCTAACCACGAGGTCAAGTTCACTAAACATCGACAGTCAGTTGTACGTCAAATTCTTCGAACGTTGTTTTTGTTTAGGGTAGATACTCTTCTTGGGAGTTTCTTTGGTAACAGACGTTATTCTTATCAATTTCCAAAAGGGGTTACGACCGTTGGAAATTGAAAATCCTTACAAGATGTTGTGAAATACGAAATGTCTTTGGTCTTGTCAAATCCTATCAGCAGTTCTTCACTATTCTTTGGGCTTAGACCTACTTCCATTTTGGCTAAGAAACCAGTCAACCTTATTGCGATGCTGACAACGAACGAAGTTTCTGACAACGGGGTATTGTCTCATCTGATCTTAGCTTTTACACTTTTCGAATTTCTACGGTGGTGTATTATTAAATGTTGGATGCACGTTGATGCAGGAGGATCGAGTAACGCGTGTACCTCTTGACGATTGGAACATCATAATGTGAACCATCCTATCTTCGATCTAGAGCTGATAACAATCTTTCTTACGATTGCAACCGCATGATGTGAACCATCATATCTTTGCTCTAGAGCTGATAGCAATCTTTCGTGCTGTAAAATCTGGTGACGTTTTCTATACAGTGAGAAATGTTGCATCCTTTTTACCAAAGAAGTTGTAGTGTGTTTTCACACATAAATAGTTGATTTTGTAACTAAAGAGGTGGATGGAACTCATCGGTGAGTTGTTTGTACCTTTGAGTACCATCATGGCCAGGTAACTGTCGTAGCTGATGCTCTTAGTCAGAAATCCCATTGACAATTTTCCTCCATCTAAGCTACCCATATCCCGTTATCGTTTTCTTTCTAAAGAATTAGTTTTACTTTGGCGTTCAACCCACGGTGAGTATTGTTAGCTCATATTTCAGCGTATGCCATGCATGCTGGCAGTATTAAATTGTACCACTGTTTTCGTTTATTGCTGGCATTGTACGAATAGGGTGTCGCTGAATATGTGAGTAGACGTCTGATTTACTGGTAAGTGAAAGTGGTGAGATGGAAGTCATTGGGCTTATCTCAATTTCCTTCTAGTCTTGTTTGGAGGTGGGAAGAAAGTATCATGATTATCCTTCTTGGGTTGTCGAGGACCCATTAAGGATGCGAATGAAAATGGGTGAATGTCACCATAGATTTCCGGTACAAACCATCGTCGTATTATCTATCAGTCAGAGAAGACTATACTTCGACTGTTTGGCAAAATTCTTCATTCTAGATTTCTTTAGACTGACATCTCAATTTACATCGGTAGCAACCGTAATCCCAGTTTCACCTACTGTTACTGGAAGGCATTTTAGTCAACTTTGGGTTCATGTTTACCCTACGACACTTCGTACCATTTCTAATGCAGACAGATTGTTCAGGAGAACCACTCAGTTCCAAAAGTTTTAGCCTGAACCATCAATCATTCAATCACCCATTAACATCCTATCGAGTGAATCATTACCACCGGTGATTGAACATCCCTGAGATTATCGTCCCTGAGTTATCGTTGTAACATGTTGTTTTGAAAGTTGGAATAGAGAAAAAGTTTAAGTTCCCGTCTATCACATTACTTTTGACTACCACCCGAGTCGAGTCCACACTCAACCATTTCAACTGGCCACCACAAGAATCAAGTTAGGTACTTACACGTATTCTTGCATCAAAGCTACGCATTCACTCCAGTTATCATATACTTTAGATTTATTGGACTTGTGTTGACCCTTAAATTCGTGAGTGTTCACTTAACCTTCTCGGCATCACTATTCACTAAATCTAAGAGAAATTTTCAATGAATCAGCTTGCGTAGGCATTGTGAATCACATTGTTCTAGTTCTCGGTGTATTGCCACTTTTGTACCTCATTGTGATGCGTGTTTCACTTCTAAGTTTCGTGAAGTTTTCGTGAAGGTCTTGAGTACTAAGTTGTTTGTCTTGTAACGCATTGTTATTTGCAGACTGTTGGACATTCTTGATTGAACTATCTAGATCTTGAAAGATGTGTTGTGTTCTTTTGATTTGTGTTTTCTAAACGATTAGATTTTGCACCGATCTCTTTTGGAGTAGTTACGACGATAGTTTTTATTTTCAGTTTGAGTATGGCACTAGGTGAGACTTGGTTTGATAGATTTTATTGGCAACACTGGTTGGACAGTGGAGTTCTACGAATTGGTTTTCAGATGTTTGATTTCTTTTCGTTGCGAGAAACTGTGTACTTATGTTGTTGTTGACTTGAGTTTGGAAAAATTAGTATGTTTACACCCTTAGGAAATTACTACTTGCTTATCGAGACAACAATATGTTGTCGGTATCGCGGGTGGCTGACTGTGATATCGATGGCTTATTCGTTGGGTTCGTTAAGCAAGTGGGCAGGTAGACCGGTCTACGATAGTTGTTACTATTTAGTATTGTTGGGGCTCGACCCAAAGACACATTCGTTCTTGGAGTATTGACATTTCGAATGCTTGGGCGAGACCCTTTTCCATTTTCGGTTTTGAGTTTCAATACAAGTATTTTAAGTTACCTTATTATAATTATATTTGTATTTTTGACATTATAAATGTTTGGTCGAGTCATTTCCACTTTCACTGTTAAGTTCAGTATGCATTTTTCGACCTCTATGCTAGTACGTACCTATTTTGACGTTACCGTATTATACTTATCTATTCTTGACCATACGTTATTATACAATCTTGACTTTATATCTTTATAAAGTATGTTTTTACTTTTGTACTGACAAGGGAATAAAGTAGGAGCTTAGAGGCATGAAAGAGGAGTTTCAACCTGTTCATGACGGTGTGGCATATTCTTTTTGATGCAACCACTCTGACTTGAATTCTTCTTTATACATATATTCTTTCCTATCTTCGAGTATTTATGTATAGTACGTTATTTCAAATTTTGGGACGAAATTTTCTTAACGGGGGTAGATTATGACGACCCGTCTCAGAATTTATGGAACGGTGGGGTATTTTGTAATTTTCACTTTGGTTTAAGGTATTTTGATTTGGGTTACTATTTGGTCTTAATTGGTGAGCCACGTGGGGCCCACCCTTTGGGTTTTGTCCCCCAGCCTAATCATTTCTTTCCCTCTCCTTCTCTTTATCCTCTCTTCCCCGTTAACCTCTCTCGGATCTCTACTCTATGTGTTCTCGCTCTTCTTCCTCGAACACAACACACATATGCATACACGTATTCCCTCCGACGAACACCATCACCCACCACCAGTGATAGGTCTTCTCTCTTCCCCATTCTCTGTGAAGCACAGAGACTACCCAACAACCCTCTCCGGCGAGTTCTCAACTTCCCGACTCAAGGTAGGCCTCGAGATGCTTTTGATCCTTACTCTTTCGTGTGGAGGGTTTAACTATAACCTAGATTGTGTTTAGTAAACGTTGGTTTTGCTCAGGAACAAAGAAAATATGAAAACCTGGATTCAGACGAGAAACCGTGGCTTCCAGGACATTTTTCGACCACCACACGTCTTGAAATTGGTACGAACCTCTTTCGTATTCCTTGGGCTTCAATTTGGTATATTGCATGATAGGTTTTAGTCACGTTTTGGGGTTGAACGAAGCTTGGATAGCTCATGCTTTCTTCTTCTCAAAACAGACCAACCTGGCCTGAAAACAAGTCGACCCAACCCGCAAAACCCAGCCCAAATCCCCTAATCCAGCCCAAACCTTGGGTCTATGTAACCAAGCCGAACTCAGAGACCCAACCTACTATGCCAAGCCCAAACCCAGTTGCCCAGGCCCAACCTTGTGGCACAAAACCCTTGGCCCAACCCAGAACCCTATCGAGCGGCATGGATCCCCGCGTGGGCCTACGTGTGGAGCACAAGCGCCTCCACCGGAGGTACTGTGCTCCGCCGCCGTGACCATGATGGTGCCAATGACTTTTCCGACCAATTTTATGGCGACCCAACTCGGCGCGTGCGGCGACACCTAGGGGTACTTGAGGTCCCCATTATGTTTTTTCGACGTCCTGAATCTGTTTATGACATCCATTTCCTGAAATTCAATCGTTATGATAGAGTTTTATTAATTGGTACCTTTATGTGATTAGGTGCAATTGTGTATGGCATTTCCGTCCTCTCTTATTTGTATGTTTCTTCGACGGCGAAGTATATGTGAGTTGACCCTTTCTAAAATGCATATTTTTAATTTTAGAAATGCATAAATGAAAAGGACGATTTTATGTCTACGTTTTATGAAACGTTTATGAGTAAATTGGTTTCACGCTTTATGAATTATAATGCTTATTCGACGTTATGTTCTTTGTGGTATATATGATTGATGACTATATACCCGCTTATGAATGTGGTTTTACGATATGACGTTTTAGTTACTGAACTCCGATTTGATATATATATATAAGAAATATTATGTTTATGTTTTATGTGCTTATTTAGTGGCTATTCATATGATATTGCCTACGGACGAATGATACTTATATTGGCTTCGGCCGGGCGTTTGGTTGGTGGCTTCGACCATAAGATACTTATATGGGCTTCGGTCGGGCGTTTGGTCGGTGGCTTCGGCCGGAATATACTTATAAATTGGCTTCGTCCAGAAGAAGTAGTGCCTACAGGCGATTGTGATACTACTACTAAGCACAACACTATATGATATATGTTTTACAAAAGGTTTTATGGCATGCTAAGGTTTTGGAAAACCTATTACATATTATACTGTTGCGTTTCATAAACTTTGGGGGTTAGTACGTTGATGAATAACTGTTTTAGTATTACTATATATCAACTTGGTCCACTCATGTTTGTTTTGCGCCCCCTCAAGACTTAGAAACGAGGCGTACAATCCTGGCATCATGGCACTCCCGCATCGGCATCTTCGAGTCCTCTCGATGTAGGACCCTTCCCTTTGTTCATTTAAGTTAATATTATTCCTTTTTAGTGTCTCGAATTAGTTGTATGCTCTGAACACGTTTCACAATTGCATAATCATTATAATTAAATTTACAAGTTTTATTTATGTCGGTTAATTGTTTCTAGTCCACATGCATCCTAATATGGCTTCGTCACATTCGGGTGTTGGTCAGCACGTGCCTACCCTGGTGCTTGGTGAATATCACGGTCGACCATGTCAACATCACATTCCATTTCCATGTTTTTAGCATGTAAATCTTGGGCAATTAACGACCCAGCTTTTTGGAAAGTACTTAATGCTAGCGAGTCAACCTCTTCATCATTAGAATCCACGACCGTATTCAAATTAGGTAAATTTGTTCTAATAGGGTCATGAACCCCGCCAATCACAATCTCATCAGGGATTGCCCAAATTATCGTGGTCTTCATTTAGGTCAATCGTCCGAGCTCTCTCATGTTGCTGCGGCCTTCTTTGATCTGGTGGATCATCATCGTAGTCAAGTGATGGAGCTTTGATAGACCAGGCCGGAGAAGGATCCAAACCAAAGTGTTTCCCCGCCGGTTTACGATACTCTTTATGCAAGACATCCTCCTAAAACCATATCCCATAGGGTTTTGATAAATCATCATCATTTCGTTCTCGAAAGTGCTCACATTAATCTTCAATATGATTCATTATCCCGCATAAGAAGCATGTTAATGGTAACTTTTCTTATCTCACATCCACTTCAACCTTTTTCCCTTCAAGTAGTAGGCAAACACTCCGCCGAAGAGGCTTGGTAATATATGTTGTTGTACGAACTCATAATATACTCCTCGTGGCTTCACATTTCCTACTCTAATCCGTCATAACATACTCACCCAATTGATTTGCAATAAACTGACCCATCTGTCTTGTCATATAGGGCAATGTTATGCCCTTAAGTTGAAGACATAAATCTTGTGAATTCAGTGGAGTCATGTGTGGTTGAGTGAGTTCGTCTACCTCCACGAGAACCAATAACGCTCCATCAAAAAGCCAGGGACCACCTCTATGGATCATACTCTCCTCCCTTGCCGAATCAAAACCAAAGGAAAACAAATTCTGCTCCAGTTCCACGATTGTAACCCTAACCCTAGGCCGCCAAATAAACTGTATCTGTCTTTTGAATCTCTCAGTATTCAACGTTTTCCTCGTTAATACTTTTCCAACCAGGAAAACCCTAGGTGTCTTCAATAATACACCTTCCGTCTTATGAACTACCAAAACCTATTGCTCCTCCTCCGTGAGGACTAATCTGTGGATGCAAATTTCTTCCTCCTTGATCTTGGACAAAATTGCACCTACAAAACAATTAACACCTTTGGTCAAGGCCAAGAGCCTCACGCGCCCACGATGAATGGGGGAGGGGGGGGCTTTGGCCAAAAACCTCCGATGCCAAAGTTAGAATTTAGAGAGAAATAGTGTTTAGAGAATTTTGGGATTTTTGCAAGAGTGTTGGAATTGTGTTTTGGAGAAAATGTGAGGCCTTTTATAGGGGAGTGGCCGGCCTCTTTGGGTGAGAGAGGACCGGCCACTTAGCTTGGTTTGTGGGCTATGTTCTTGATTTGTTTCAAATTGGAAGTTATGGGATAATTAGCCAATTAATCAAATCATTAACTTAGCTAATTATTATCATAATAAAGGGGAGGAAATGGTAGAAAAGGTAAAGAACTTGGTTGACTCTTTTTGGGATTGAGGGTGGCCGGCCTTCTAGTGATTTTTGGATGAGAATTGGTGACTTAATTGATAATTAATGGATTAATTAGGGAATTAATTCATTAATTAGTCAATTAAGATAATAATTTTATTAAAAGAAAGGTTTTTGGAGGTTACCTTGTGGAGTAAATGTATTGAGGATGGAAGAAATTGATTTAAGAATAAATACCTATTTGGGCACCTTGGGTTTGATTGAAGGATGATTCTCCACTGCTTGCGCGTAGGAAATCCAGTGTGCCTCGAGGGTAGTTTTGTCCTCTTTTGCTACAAAAATCCACGTGTCGTCTCTTGATTATTTTTGGCTCCACATAATCGTTTCGAAAAGCCAAATACCATGTCCTTCATTGTAAACCAAACCAAACTAAATAGCCTTTTGCCCAATTTCCACACAAGCGCCGCCGCAACTCGCACCTCCCTAAAAACTATACAGCAAAACTATCCACACCAGAGAACTTGTTACCGAGAAACCCATTTTGCTGTCGTCGGAATAGAAATAGGAATCGTCACCGAGCGACTGTTTTTAATATTCTCTCCAGGAAACCCTAGAGAGCTAAAATCTTTTTTTTTTATTTTTTTATTTTTTTTACTTTTAACAGAAAATCAATTAAAGTTCAATGAATCAATTTTAGCAGATTAGGTAGACGATTCATATACTTCTATTAATTTTGACTATGTATTTTTATACACTTGATTTCGATGACTAAACTATTTTAAATTTTATTATTTAAAAGAGATTTTTTATATTGTGATTTTGTAATTTGAATAATTATCATCGCAAGTAGAAAGTATAGTAATTATTCAGTGTAAGTAGAAAGTACAGTCAATAGGTAACGAACTGTTTTTGTGTAGGAATTCTTCCACAATTATGTTGAGCCAAATTTATCTGGATCTAGAAGTATAATCTCTGTTTAAAAATGATAAAGACAGTCGTTAGTGCTTGATTGATCATTTGGTTGTATTCTTGATAAATGTGAATCTCGCATGCATTGACGATTAAGAATCATACAGGCATGTGTCGGCAAACAGCAGAAGCCAGAAAGCAGAGGAGGAGGAAGGGTAGGGTTTTATGCAATTGTTTGACAATATTGCCCTCGGGAAGGGCTACAGTGAATGGTGGACGTGGGCGGTTGGCATGGCAAAGAAGGGAAAAGTGCCGAAGGTAGGGAGCTTGTCTCCCTCGATGGCGCAGTCCTATCAGCCATTCACCCCAACTTCCAAGAAGACACCCGTCCAGAGTACTTCACCCTACTATCATTGCAATCTGACGGCAGGGAATACGGCTGGTTTCGTACTCAAACCCCAAGTCATATCAATCAATGGCTACAAATCATTTCAATTAAGGGCTTCTTTAAACATTTTAAAAATAATTTTAAAGAAAATATTTCTAAAAAACAGAGTTTACTTACATTTTTGCTAAAGATTTGTTTTCAAAATATTTTCATAAAACAGTTTCAAATGAACCCTAAGTGTGTTGAAACCAACTGCAGTAAAATTGCCTCACTAGGATAACGGATAGCTCTGAGGTGAAACCAAGGTGAAATTAGTAAAACCAATATACAGAAATCCTATGTTTTTGTAGCAGTCACGTAATTATACTGCCCTATCAAAGCTTTTTATTAAGAACTTGTATCAATATGTGGAACAACATGGTGGTTTTTTAACACCCATATCAAATAGTGATAGGTGCTAAAGTTTAAACACATTACACTGCTTAATTGGAGCGGATGCATTGTCAAACCATGGTGCTATATGATCAAGGTTTTCTTGGTGGGATCCAGCTCCTAATTTTATGTCGAATTTTTGCAATAGAGACTGATTGGGGTTTCTTATATAGTCATTTCGGCTTTTCTTGTATTGTTTTCGCTAGCTAGGTCTGGTTTTATTCATGTCTTCTTGCTGTATTTTATTTTCGGCTTTTGTGTTTTGGTGTTGCTGTTTGCTGTATTTCATCACCCTTACTACTGTCGTTTTTTTAAAGTGTAAAAAAAGAGGGAGACTTACATACAGTGACATTAATCTGTATCAATGGCATTACTCTTTTCAATATAGCAGATCATTGTCATAAGTGTTACCAATTCATATTTATTTATGCATATGAATCGGCAACACTCGATGGATTCCAATTAAGTTTTCAAAATAAAATATCAACTATCAATTATACTATAATATGTGATAATAATATTATAATATATTATATAACGGTGTGACAGACGCAGTCAGAAAACTCTCATCTCATCCATGTGTTGTAAATGACACGTACGTTACACTTACCCTGAAACAATCTCAGCCAACCAATTATTCATCTCAACGCACAAAATACTAATCAAGAGTCGTCTCTGTCTCTTGGTTAATCTTTAGGTTAGTCTCAAACTTGGTATTCCTTTTTTCTCGAAAAAGCTTTATTTGTCTAAATAGAATTGTCTTCCCAAAAATCCAATCAACCCATATCCCTCTGTCTTCCTCTCCTCCCACCACAAACCTTTAAAAACATCAAATCATGAGGACCTCCCTTATTTGACCGCACTGTGGTTTCGCCGTTCCCGAACTGTGGTTTCGCCGTTCACTCAGGTCACTTCTCTGGCTACGTGTTACGGACACCTGTACGTCCCGTTCTGCTTGATAGAGAGAGAAAAAGAGAAAGGCAGGGAGGAGATAAGATCATAAATAAGAGCAGTCAATGAAGAGAGAGAGACAGACAGTAACACAGAGACGGAGAGAGAGGGAGAGAGGGAGAGAGGGTAGTAGATAGCAGCAGTACAGCTTCTTATGGTATTGGGGTTTGTGGAGGTTGTTCCCATTTTTTCTTCGTTTTGTCCTTTATTTTTTGCCATTGAGCGAAACCCTAAATTTATTTTACACCAAAATAGTATTACTTGTAGATTTTTCTGACATTTTGGTATCGTTCCTTATATGGGTTTTTATTTTTGTTTCTTCATGGGTTCTCAGATCCGACTCGTTTCTATCAGTCTTTTTATTACTTTCTTGCTTTCAAGTTCTGCTTTCTTCACAAAAACTTTTTCTTCTTATTAATCAAAAGAAAATGGCAATTGGGTAGTTATATTATTGTGGTGAGTGTTAATTTGGTTGGGACTTAGGGTAGAAATTGACAGAAGAGAGTGAGCACACAGAGGCACTTGCCATAAAGCGTATGCCATTGCTTTTGCGTGCTCATGTCTCTTTCTGTCAGCTTCCCCATTTCCACTGCCGGATTAATATTAAGTTGTTCATTTTTAATTTCCTTCTCATCCCCATCCTTCTTCTGGTCTTTCTCTTTAATTTGTTTCACCAGTTTCCCTCTCCTCTCTCTCTCTCAAAATCTTTAATTTATGGTGCTTAATTAACTGCTCAAAAGGGGATTCAGACTTCAAAGTAAACTGAATCCCTAAGTCTAGCGTAGCTAAGAGAGCATGCTTCTGTTACTCTTTTGAAATCAGTAAGTGATTATATGTATATTATATCAATTATTTTATGTTATCTTATCAGAAACTGGTGAAATGAGAGCGTGACTTTTGATATTGTTTTGTATATAAGAATGTGGATATATCTGTTTACTGTGCGGAATTAGCGGCAAAAACCAGGTTATCAAGCATAACTTTATTACGGGACCATCATTCACGCTCTCTGGTATTAGAATGGTCCCTCCCTTTCTTACCCTCCCTTCCTCACTCGTCAGCTGGAAACCCTGATCTAGTCCAAAAATTGGTAATTTTGATCCCTTTTTAAATCCATACGCATGCGATTCAAACTTGAAAACTGGTTCTTTTGTGGACCTTTTTTGTTATTTGGTTTAATTAATGGATTTCTGTAGAACCCTATTCAGCAGCCTGAGTAGGGTTGATTTGCTTGCTTGTTCGTACTATTGATTACCAAATTTTATTTTAAACCAGCTAGTTAGATAATTTCACACCCATTATCTTTGAAATTATCATCAGTGAATGCATATAGTTCTTATAATTCTATTGTGATTTAATATGATGATCGAAGATAAAATGAATATGGTTTTGTTATCTGTCTCTAGTTTGTCTGGTTGATTTTGCAGGTAAGGCTTATGGATTGATATAACGGTCCACCCATTGTCAAGTTGTATGTTTTTTCTTCCTTTTTTTGGGCTTGTGTATGGAGCTATATCTTTCAAGTTTCATCAGATGAAAACTTAACAGGTATGAATTTGCTTTCCGAATTATCAAAATCGATCTGGTGGTTCATTTCTTGCACTGAATTTATGTATATATTTTCATCTATATGATCTATGGCATACATATATTTATTTGGATTTTACTTTTAGAGACGCTGCTGGTAAGTATTTTAACCCAATTAAATACTGGATCTTTATTCATACTGCACTAACATGAATAATTTCAATATGTGCTTTTATCTTGCAGTGAAATTTATTTCATATATATGTCCACAAACTGGTTTTCTTTTTTTTTTCTTTTTTTTCAAAATGGAATCCGCTGTTAGCAAACAACAATGACTGTGATAGACTAGTAAGTTTTCAAGCATGGATTGATCTTATATTAATTTTAGAATTACATGTCATGTATTCCATATAGCATGTATTTCACTTTGAGTTTGAAGTTGCTATACAATTGAAGTCATTTTTTGTGGCTTAACATTGATTCATGCCTAAAATTGTATTATTTCTTTTATGGTTACTGGTTACGATTATAAAATAGTAACCATTTAGTTAGTTAATTTGTGTGACTGTTTGTTGTAATTTCTCATGACATTTGTTTGGCAATTTTTTTTGCTATTACTTTTTGATGCATCTATAGAATCTAGACTTTTGTGGTCCTTCTTCCTTTTTCCATCGACATTCCTGTAAGTTGATATGCATGCAATGCAATTGATTTTTAACATCTAATTCATTGTATTTGGTTTGTCATGTATCTAGCATGTAGACTTGTGTGTAGCCACATGAACAAAATATTATTCTATATAGGTTCTACATATCAAACACTAGCCACATCCCATTCTCAGTACGTTTCTTCGATGTTATGAAGGCATAAGTCAACAAATTATTCCAGCAAATACGCATGGAAATTATAAGTCAAATTGGTACGGGATATAACTAACTTGCGTGTGAATGTGAGGTACTGTTAGGCTTTTGATGGTGTTCATAAGATTCTGATTTTAGAAGAATCTACATACAGATCTTGCTCGTGCTTTTTTTTTTTTTTTTTTGTTAAATTTTGCTGTCCAGATTCACTAAACTGAGCAACACAAGCATTTTTTTGACAAGTCTAGCTAGGTGGAACAATACCCTTTTAATTCATGTGATTGGTAAGCCAATTAAAGATGGCTTCAGCCTTATCTTTCCAAGTACAAATAAAAGAGAAAAAAGTTGCTTTGGCTTCGCTTCATATTGAGTTTGTTGTGTTCCTCGTGTACTAAATGACTTACCATCTCAATCACATGACATATACTGGCATCAAGGTCCAAGCTTGGGGGTTGGAACTTTGTAGTACTGCATGCATGCGCTGGGATTAACCACCACCACCTACATTGTCCGTGGTGACCACTTTATTGTCTGGGATCAGACCATAATGTTGCTGCGGTGGTCCATCTGTACTTTCTGATGTGAGAAGCAGAAGTGAAAGTTTTGAGACGTTTTTCAGCAATCCCACCAAGTAAACAAAAATGGAAAGCTCCACAAACCTAGGAAAGATTAAGAGACTATCTCCAGTCCATCTGATCTTTTGTTCTATTTGCTTGTTTGTTGGGTGGTTAATGTGATCGATGTTGATGATTATCTATATCTTTCAAAATCCATTATTGTTAGAACATAAAAATGATTCGTGCTTTACTCTTCATAGGGTCCACAAGCAATTCAACTAGTGAAAATTGGTGGATTTGGAATCAATAGCATATCTGTTAAATAATTGATTCCCACACTATTGAAGATATGGTAAGGACATTTCTAATTGAACTATACTCATCATTTTGTGATATTTTGATTGATTTTCTTGTGCTGATCATTGTTTCATTTTGGTGAAGAACGAAAGAATGTATGTACCTCTGTCCTCAAAATAAGTTTAAGTTGGTCGTTATCATATGCATTTTATACTAAAGTCCAGTAGCTCATATCATGTTTAGTTGCTAAAAAATTGTAGTTAGGAGTTTAATAGCTTGGTAAAATTTCAAACATAGTCCTTTTTGTATGGTTAAAGTAAAATCTTCGTTGAACTTTACTCATGAGTTATGAATTATTGATAGATTGGTATATTTAATGGTTACAATTAATGTTAAACATTGTCCAGATTTTTTTTTAACTGACAATACTCAAGATTTGAAACCTAGCTATCTAGCTTCCATCTCACTGGCTCATAATCCAGTGTTCCATAGTCATACTAAACACGATTGATGTGCATTTCATTCGCGAAAGAGTTCAGTGTCAAGATCTAAGAGTTCATCACGTTTTTTCTCTGAACAACTTGAATACATTATGACAAGTACTACATTCTCCACAGTTCTTATATATCTTAGAAACAATCTCATGATAGAGAGAGTCCTATAGTATGAGATTGAGGACAGATTGCTCGATGCCACATCAGCATAATTCATACTGATGTGGTGTCTGTTCCACTATAGCTGTGTTAGTTTAGAATGTTGTGTACTTCTTAATTATGTCATTTAGGAAAGTACATAAATATATAAAGTCTGCCTTGCTTCAGATGTAAATACTGATTTAATTTTAATGAGAAAAAGCTTTGTTATAAGCCCTAGAATTTGCTTATTTCTAAATCAATCGGTGAATCTCAGTCCAGATCATGAATTCGTTGAAAGATCATAAACGTCAACCGGTAAGTTTGGCATTTTTGGGTCAACCTTATTTGTGGGGGGAGATGGCGTGAAATATATACTTATATACTAATATATCGCTTATAAATTGCTAAACATTATTTATTATCTTTCAGAGTTTCATTCAAATGTAACTTCCTTCAAACATATAAAGTTTAAGCCTGCTTCTGCTCTATATTCATGTGCAGTTCCCCCTTGTAGATGAGACTTTTTCTTTGATAATTGGTTGTTCTTGTGTATTTAGGTTTTTTCTAAGGTTTTGATCAGAAGCTGATATACACAAGCATATTTAAATAATCCAAATTCTTGTGAAAAATTGCAGGATACTTTTGATTCATCGTCATAGTAAATAATATATCACATCTGGCTGTTGCACGTTGCTTTTGAGTTCATCATCCCCACATGGCGTTTTAGTGTTGGAGCTAAGCTATTCTCTTTCACTGCGGATGGCCATGGGGAGATATTTCTGCGATAATGGAGCCCCCCTTTTGTTTATTTCAGCGGAGGATCTGGATTCGCTACACTTCGTGTAGGTTTGAAGAGCGTGGAGTTCAACTAGTAAGTGCTTTCCCATATTTTTGGAAGCCTTTTGTAAAGACCGACACGAATTGCCCTCTTCATACAGTTAATCCTCTTGCAATATTCAATTATTATTTAGTGGTAGATGCCTTTTTGTACAAGGCTTTAATGGAAAAAACATTGTATGTATGTTTGTTTTGCTTTTGAACAAAATTAATTCTGGGAATGGCTTTTTCATAGAAGTATATGGAAATATGGTATGCAGAAATTTGCCCTTGCTGAGTATATATATGGCGACTTCTTCTTTTCTCCCCCTTTGATAATGGTCGTCTCTTCGTTTTTTACTTCATCCGAATATCACCTTACTGCTTTCTTCAGATATTCAAACTGCTTGTGTAGGGTTTCGGGTTTTCGATCAATTCAGAAACTCCGTTAAGCTTGTATCTCTCCAAATATGCTGTTCAATGGACGTTATTGATTGCATTGGAGTGAGAAAATACCCCTGCTTTGTCCAAAATTATGAGCATAGTTATGTATATATTATGGCCGATTGCATGTACTGGTCGTTTTATCGGTGCTGTTAGCGGCAAGTGAAAACTGTTTGGTCAGAGAAACTGGTGTATTTCATGGTGCCAAAAGTTCCTTGGGTGCATATTTTACCATGGCCAGGTACTGTCCTTTTACTGTTATTTATTCAGATTTCAGGATTCGAGTTTTACTCTTGATTATCTAAAAAAGATCTGGGTCCTGTTACGATTTCAACTCTGTCAGTTCTTTTATAAAACTGATTAATTGGGGCTCAATACCTTTTCACCATTGTGTTAAAAGGTGACTTGCTTTCAATAAAACAATTGGAGATGAAGAGTTACATAATGTATCAAAATTAACCAATCGAAATATATATATATATATATATATATATATATATATATATATATTTAATAATTCCCAGTCCCAAATCTTAATCGATCCCACCCTTTAATTTCCATTCACAATTATCAAATTAAATAATCCAATATTTAATATTTAATTTTCTTCCTCAAAATATATATATATTTAATTCCCAGTCCCAAATCTTGATCGATCCCACCCTTTAATTTCCATTCACAATTATCAACTTAAATAATCCAATATTTAATATTTAATTTTCTTCCTCAAAATATGGCTCGACGCTTCATATAAAATACTAAGAAAACCAATATCTTATTCATTAATTACTCGAAACTCGAAAGAGCAGTACACCCACCAATATATAAGTTATAACACTGAATTGCCACAACTCTTATTGTTGTTTACATATTACCATCAGGTGCTTGCATGCAAAGGTTAGAAGGTGATGGTTGGACTAGGAGCCGGTGCTAGAGGACGAAGCGTTTCGCAATGAGCCAAGTAATCAAATCCATTTTGAAAAAAACAACAATTAAATTTTAATTAAACATAGTTTATTGTGAAACAAATCGACTTCAAAATATTGGTTTCCAAATTTTGAACAATATTTGTGTGGGAGAAATAAGTGATACTCACATTCAACTAGAGCTGCTAAGAGAACTATGCAGACAATGCAAGAAAGTGCCAATGAGACTTTGCTAACCTTAGTTGTTGCCATTATCACCTATGTATGAGAAAAAATATCTCTGTTGTTGCAAGTGACAATCAAATTTTTAGCCTTTTATATCATTTTCTTATCAATCTTTATTCTGTGTGGTATTTTTGGAAACAAAATCAATTTTAAAAAGGACATTTAAAATTTAATAATAACGCTTATACTTTTGGAAATGTCATAAAAATCACATATATATGCATATTTGAAATCTTTATAGTTTTACCAAGTCTAATGAGTGTTATTAGATATTTGTGCATTTTGAAACGCTTTTGACACGCTGCATTTGAACTTAGATTGATGTGCTTTTGAATGTTATTAACACTCTTAAAAAATCAATTATGTAGTTTACATAATTAGGAATGTGTTGTATTTTTGGAAACGAAATCAATTTTAAAAAGGAGATTTAAAATTTAATAATAACGCTTATACTTTTGGAAATGTCATAAAAATCACACATATATGCATATTTGAAATCTTTATAGTTATACCAAGTATGATGGTGTTATTAGGATATTTGTGCATTTTGAAACGCCTTTGACTGTTATGGGAAATGTTATTAACACTCTCAAAAAATTAATTATGTAGTTTACATAATAAGGAATGTGTGGTATTTTTGGAAACAAAATAAATTTTAAAAAGGAGATTTAAAAATTTAATAATAACGCTTATACTTTTGGAAATGTCATAAAAATCACATATATATGCATATTTGAAATCTTTATAGTTTTACCAAGTATAATGAGTGTTATTAGATATTTGTGTATTTTGAAACGCTTTTGACACGCTGCATTTTGAACTTTGATTGATGTGCTATTGACTAAATATTTGTGATTATGTTTTGGGAAATGTTATTAACACTCTTAAAAAATCAATTATGTAGTTTATATTTTCTAAATTTTAAAAAGAAAATTACACTTAGGAGTGCAAAATTATTATTTTTGAACGTAAAATGACCTTTTTGACATTTGCTAAGGTTATCTCCAATTCAAAATGGAAAATGTAAAAGTTATAAATCCTACTTGACTATAAATTTGGTGTGGTATGTTATAACATTTTCAATACATAAAAGAGAGTTTAAGTCAACTTTAGAGCTAAACATAACTTTTATATCATCTAGATATGGCCGGTGATGCAGGGTGCAACAACTAGAAACAAAATAAAACGAAAAGGAAAACTGACATATAGGGTCCACTATCTCCTAGTGCGAGGAGAGACCTGAAAACTCCAAAACCCCGTCACTAGTACCAACCTACGTAGACACTAGAAGAACAAAAAAACAGACTCTTAAACAAGAGAAAGGCACATAAAAATAAGTTTACAACTCAAATATCAATATGATAATTCAAACAACTTCTCCACTTCGTCATGTTCCGTTTGGAATTTAATCTTTTCTTGATGACATAAATTGCATTTGAGTGCACATACAATTTCCATCAAACATCTTGATATCTTAGACTTTGAAAAGTGGACATAATTCGAACAATGTGAAAAATTTCTTTTCTCTAAGTAAAATTTTGTAGCATGACAAGCAATGAACAATTCCCAAACATAATCATAAAAGTTAAAGAAATGTAGAATAGATTTTACCGCAAGTACCTCAACCATTGAACCCAAATCTTCATCACCATTGCATTCATCTAGGATCAAGGCAGAATCCCAATCAGCAACACAATGAGTTTCGATTTGCGGAGTAAATTGAATTTCATTAGCTACTTTAATCACAAGCATGTAATCTTCATCATACTCATCATAAATAGGTAGAGAATTCCAATCAACTAAATTATCGATTTCGTAAAAACTTGACAACATCAACATGATAATCTAAGAATCGATTAGGGCTCTGATACCAACTGATGCAGGGTGCAACGGCTAGAAACAACATAAAACGAAAAGGGAAACTGATATATAGGGTCCATTATCCCCTAGTGCGAGGAGAGACCTGAAACCCCAAAACCCCGTCTCTAGTACCAGCCTACAACGTAAACACTACAAGAACAAAGCAAAACAATCTCACAAAGAGAAAGGCACAAACTGAGAAACAAATCTCTCTGAATATTTCATTCACGAACTAAAACGTTCAACCCCCAACCTTCCAGCAAGAAGCAGGTTTTATCACTAATTTGTAACTTACATTCAGAATTCAAAAGGGTCTTAAACTTAATAACACTGAAAATTGAAAATTACATGAAGAAAGGCTATTAGCAGCCATAAAAACGTCTTGGCTATTACGAGCAGCAAAAAAAAAAACGCCCCAAGCTATTATTGAATTTACTAAATCCTACTTAATAATGTTAAGCATTCAATTTATCCCAATGATCCATAAATGAACTAGCCATCATATCTGCATTAGCCAGGCCTTCCACTTTTAATCTTAAAGTATTATCTAAAGACATGTAACTTTGATGACATATAACACCAAAGTCATATATATATATAACTACTCTAAATTTTTCTAGTATATTGAGTGTCTGAGTCCAAATTTAAAAAACCTTTAACGATAGATATGTTCTTCAAAGTGTAGATGTAAGTAGGGTGGTGACCCGCCCAGGCCAGAAGTGTCGTCACTCCATGAGCTAACCTCAAGGACTTGCGTACATGCATTTATTCTTGAGAGAATTATTGGCTGCTAATGTAGATGTTTTATCTCTTCGATTATCTTGTTTAACAACACTACACCTAATCAAAGTAGAACGAGATCACAATATTACTAATACGGAACTCTTCAAAAGGGCTCATCACAACTTATATATTCTTGGTCTGCAAGGTTGAGACAAAGTAATAAGCCCTAATACGTGTATATAGCTCTCTAAAATTTGACGAGCAAGCGATTAGCTAGGGATGTCATTTTGTATTACATTCTTTGAAAGTATCCCAACACGTGATGAACCAACCGCAATAAAAACATATTTTTGTACCCAGTTTCGAGCCCGAGCTACAAGTTTCTTACGAGCAAATGTTAAATTCTCAACATCACCTCTCACTCTTAATTCTTCACAACAATATCGTTCTTGATGCTGCTAATACCAATGCCTTCATTGCCTGTTTAATTATAATGTTGTTTGGACCCAATTTTTCACGCACTTGGTCCATTTACTCTAAGCTTTTGAATGAAAGAAATGTTAAGGATCGGGATTGGTTTCTAGATAAAGGTTGAATCAATCCCACAATCAATCTATGTTCAGATCTTAGTAGAAGATGGCAAGACTTGCAGGCAATAGAGTTTCAACCGAGAACAATTCCGAGTAGGGTTTATATCACAAATGGTCCCTGAAATTGACCCCATCAATCATGATGGTCCCTGAAATTGAAAATCGATCAATATAGTCCCTGAATTTTAACTCGCGAATCAATGTGGTCCTTCTGTTAGTGTTCCGTCCAAATTACCACTAAAAAAAGGTTAGAGAACCAATTTTTCATGGTAAAATGACCAAAAAAAGGTTAGAAAACCACTTTTTTTTGTTTTTATTTTAGTTTTAGCACCAAATCCATGAAAAAATGGAGAGAAAAGTGAAGATGGAAAAAAGAAAAGAGAGGTAGTAAGTAAAATTATAAGTAACATGGTTATTTTTGATCATTTTACTATGAAAAATTGGTTCTCTAACCTTTTTTTAAAGTTAATTTGGACGGAACACTAACAGAAGGACCACATTGATTCGCGAGTAAAAATTCAGGGACTACATTGATCGATTTTCAATTTCAGGGACCATCATGATTGATGGGTTCAATTTCAGGGACCATTTGTGATATAAACCCTTCCGAGTATATTCAGAGAATATGCCGAAGAACTATAATTTTACTAGAATTACACCATACTTGCCATCACGAAATTCATCCCTTTAAATAGAAGTGATTTTGATTTTGCAACGTAGAAAGGCCCTTCAACTCAACAAACAACTCAAACATTCTAAGCAAAACCTTCTCACATTTCTGAGAAAAATACTAATTATCCTAACCCCTCTTCAACACACCTTCAGTTTGGATTAACAATTATGTTGGTAACCGATGACACATTCAGTTTGAATTAAACCAATTAAGCTGTAGAATCAGTCTATCGAGTTAGCGAGAGGAAAAATGTCGCACGACCTTATGACAAAAAGAAGAAAAGAATTCAGATGCAAAAGTAACAAAATTAAGTTCGAATTTACAAAAAAAGGGATAAAGAGAGAGGAGAGAGTTGAGTACCTAGAGATTTTGATTTGAGAATTTAGCAGCAAAAGTAGACAAGTTACTAGAGAGAAAGAGAAAATTGTTGTAGCTAGATAGAGTGAAAGATTGAGTTGCTGAGCAAGGGGGAAGAAGAAAGGAACTCATACCTAAAAAAAGATCAGAATCTTTGGCCGACGAACTAATTTGTCAAGCAAGGTACCAATTTGTCGGGAAAAGGTATTAAAAATGTGACATGTATATTCTGACCCAAAAAATTCATCAGTCAAACTAAGCCGGTTCGTCAGGCAAACATTCCATAAAAATGTCACGCATTTAAGTTTTTGGCCAAAAAAATTGGTGGGAAACACCTTTGCCCCACGAATAGTACAAAATTTCGTCAGATAAACCTTCTAATCTAGGGAGAATTTTGAATTTTTGGGAAAAAAGTGGGAATTTGAAAGTTTTTTTCTGACGAATATAGTGCTTTTGCTTTTGCCTGACAAAAATGTTTGGTTTGCTTGACGAATAGGTATATTTCGTCATGCAAACACCAAAAAATAAAAAGAATTATTGAAATTTTATTTATTTTCAAACAATTAAAAGATCAGAACCATCAAATAATATGAGTTTGTGGTTTTACCCTCAATGAACTCATTTTTAAAGTCACCAAAATCGGATCTAAAATAGCTGGTAAATCGTTAAAGATACATTTTTAACCATTGAAAGATTTATTCCTATTATTTAATTCCTACGGCCATCTCCAACCGAGGGCTGGCCAGAAGGCTCGTTTTAGCCATCTGGCCCTCCAAGATATTAATATTTTAATGAACCGTACATGGCCATATTTGCCTCCGTCTCCAACCGAGGGCCAAAGGGCCATAGGGCTCATTTTAGCCCTATCACCCGTCTCCAACCAAGGGCCAAACATAATTTATTATTTAAAAACTATAACTTAAATTCAAATCCAATGGCTAAGTGACGTCAGCTAGCCGTTGGATTTGATTTTTTTTTTTTCTATAAATAGGGTGGATATTGGGCTATAATTCACACAACTTTGAATTCAATCTATTTCAATTCAATCTCTTTTAATTCAAGTTTGCAATGAATTCCAACTTTGGATCCTCTTCGGATTCCAACTGGGGGTCCTCATCCAATTCCAAATTGGAAGCAAAATTGGCGCAAATGAGACGAGAAGATGAGAAGTCTGATGAAGAAGTTCAAGTAAGACGCAACAAACAAAACAGAGCAGCAGCCATGGCTGCGGCCATGGTGTGTCAGCCAACTAAAGAACAACCTCAATGAGGTGGCTCTGTTGCTGTTCGCTCTTACAAACCACGAAACAGAGCAATAACGCATGTCAATCTGATGAACAACTACTTTAACCCCAACTCGGTGTACATAGAAGAAGATTTCAAATGTCGCTTCCAGATGAGGCGCCATGTCTTCAAGCGTTTACTTCGTGATGTCCAGCAAGTCAATCCATACTTTCGACAAAAGCAGAACAGAGCAGGCCGCCCTAGTTTCTCACCTCATCAAAAGGTTACTGTTGCACTCCGAATGATGGCCCATGGCTCCCCAGCTGATTCGATGAATGAAAGTCATGGTATGTCTGAGTCTACATGCCTTGATACTCTTGAACAATTATGTGACACAATTGTTCAGGTTTACAAAGACGAGTACCTCCGCGAGCCAAATCAAGAAGATCTGAATCGGCTCCTTCGCAAAGCTGAAGACCGTGGGTTTCCGGGCATGATAGGGTCATTAGACTGCATGCATTGGGATTGGAAGAACTGTCCCACCGAATGGCAATGAGGCTTTAGTGGAAGGTCGAGAAAGCCAACTGTTGTGTTAGAGGCGGTTGCCTCATATGACACATGGATCTAGCATGCTTTCTTTGGAGTCCCTGGATCCCAAAATGACATTACAGTTCTTGGGCGTTCACCAATCTTCAATCACCTGACAGAAGGTAAAGCACCTCAACCTGACTACTACATCAACGGTCGTCAATACAATATGGGGTATTACTTGGCAGATGACATCTAACCAAAGTAGGCGACACTTGTCCAATCAATTCCAAACCCTATGAATGACACAAAAAGTTGTTTACCTTACACCAAGAGGCATACCAGAAAGATGTTGAGAGAGCTTTTGGTATTCTACAAGCACGGTGGAAAATCATCAGCGAACCGGCAAAAAGGTAGAGTCGAGAAAATTTGGACTCCGTCATGATGTCTTGCATCATATTACACAATATTATAGCGGAGGATGAGCGAGATGAGTATATTGATGGAGAGTCTGATGATGACCAAGAAGATCCAAATAGGTTAAGAAGGGTTCGTGCAAAAATATATGATGGGCCTAATTTGCCTTTCAATCCAAGAACTAGTTGTATCTCTATAAATGAGTACATGAGGCGCTATAGAATGATACGTTCTCGTGCCACAAACAAGTACCTACAATAGGATCTTGTTGCACATCTTTGGGCCAAAAGAAACATGGAGTAGGCATTTAAGTTTTATGTTGTTAAATGTTTTTAAAAATGTTGTTTAAGTTTCAAGTTGTTAAATGTTCTTTTCATGTTGTATAATTTGTATGTTGGATAATGTTATTTAATGTTGTTTCATGTTACTTAATTTAATTTAATGTTGTATAATGGGTTAGGAAGTTATAGGAAAAAAATATGAAACAAATTTTGTAAAATAGAAGTTATAGGAAAAAAATAGAATTTAAAAAAAAATATGAAACAAATTTTGTTAAATAGAAGTTATACGGAAAAAAATAGAATTTAAAATAATATATAAAACAAATTTTGTAAAATATAAGTTATAGGAAAAAAATATATAAAACAAATTTTGTAAAATAGAAGTTATAGGGAAAAAATAGAATTAAAAAAAAAAAAAACAAATTTTGTGAAATAGAAGTTATAGGAAAAAATGGAATTGTAAAAAGTTATGAAACAAATTTAATAAAATAAAAGTTATAGGAAAAAAATAGAATTTAAAAAAAATTATGAAAAATAGAAGTTATAGGAAAAATTTTGTAAATAAAAAAAAAATAAAACCGTAAAAAAAAATTCAAAATTAACGGCTAGCTGACGTCAGCTACCCGTTGGATTCAAATTTTTGTTTAAGCATTCATGTTGGTTATATTTATATTAAATCTATTCCTGTCGGTTATATCCGACAGGATTGGTGTGATTTTCTGGCCACCCCCGGGCTGGCTGCCTGCCTGCCTGCCTGCGGCCAGCCCTTTGGCCCTTTCAGATTTCGTGGGGACCACGAGCCCTCTGACTTAGCTCTCGGTTGGAGACGGTTTTCGGGCTATTTTCGGCCATCTGGACCCTTCAGTTGGAGATGGCCTAAATAATTTTTTGCGTATGCGATCTCATACTATATTCAAACAAGTGTAATGGTTAGATAGTTGAAATCTATTTGTCAGAGTGCAAAATCAACGAAGGAAGTCTTTCATTTATTTGTACTACATTGATTTTTTTAAGTTAACTTTCATCGGGTAAGGTTAGTTTTTTAGTTTATTGTATTGCTTTTAGTTTTTTGTTTTATTTTTCTGCCCGATGAAACTTTTCATCGCACAAGGTTTTGTACTTCAGTTTAACTGTATTGCTTTTATTTTTTAAATATTAGTGTTGCATAAGGTTTAGTTTTTTAGTTAGTTGTATTGTTTTTATTTTTTAAATTTTATTGTTTTTAAGTTTTTAGTATAACTGTATTGCTTTTATTTTGGGAACTGTTAGTAGAACTCCAAAAATCTCATTCTAAACTCTTCACAAGTGTATTTTTCTTTCTAATCATTGAAAGTTTAGAGTGTCAAATGAGATTTTTGGAGTGCTAATAACAATTTCCTTCATTTTTCTTACTTATTGTTTTGCCCAACGAAACTTTACGACGTGCCAATTTTTTCCCTTAGCTTTGCCCGACGAATGCTTTTGTCGCTTAAAGTCTCTGACAAAAACCGAAACGTTAACTACTATTGCCCGACTCGACCCAAAAAAAAAAAAAAACAGTGTTTCCCGACCAAAGTTTCGACTTCGTCCGGTAAAATTGTCTGGCAAATATTAATTTATGATAGTTATTGCGTTAGAAAGTAGTTTTGGCTTTTATAATATTCCATGTACTAGGGTTATATAAGAATCATCATAAGTACTAGGCTCATTGTATTAGGATTAAGGATTCATGCATCACACTAATCTCGGTTATCCAATTAACCTCCTCAAGCTACTTAGTACTACACCCTAGTGATATTCCTCTTCACTTGTAAATGAAATGTTTAGATTCGATTCTCATCAAGGACGATTTTAGTCCCACTTTTTAACATTCACAAAGAGTTACATCATGTATCAAAATTAACCAGTCACACGTATACCCGGTCCCAACTCTTAATTGATCCCACCTTTTAACAGACACAATTATTTAATTTTCTAACACAATCTACTAACCAAAATTCTTCCCCAAAATATGGCTAGACACTCCATAAAAATACCATGAAAACCAATATCTTTATTCATTACGCGAAACTCAAAAGTGCAATACACCCACCAATGTATAAGACTGAATTTCCACAACTCTTATTATTGTTTTGATATTATCATCAGGTGCTTGCATGTAAAGAGTTAGAAGGTGACGGTCGGAGTAGGAGCCGGTGCTGGAGGACGAAGCTTGTCGCAATGATCCAAGCAATCAAATCCATCGACCCAGCAGCTACGATCATAAAAGCAAATCGCACATCTTGTTACGGTCTTTCCGCATTTTGCAGAGTCTTTTCCTAGAAACCCTTCGCATGAAAGCTGATGTTTATCGGTAGCACTGTTACTGCTGTTGGTAGGATGAGTGCCTTCATTGCCTGTTCAAGTTTCTATTACAAAAAAGAACAATTAAATTTTAATTAAGCAAAATTGTTGGGAAAAATATCGACTTCAAAATACTGGTCAAATTTTGAACGATATTGGTGTGGAAAAAAAAAAATAGGTGAACGCACATTCAACTTGAGCTGCTAATAGAATTATGCAGACAATGCAAGAAAGTGCCAATGAGACTTTGCTAACGTTAGTTGTTGCTAGACCCGGCAGTTTCTGACACGACACGAAAACGACAAGAAAACAACGGGTTTCGGGTCAACACGATAACTTATCGGGTCATTATCGGGTGACCCGTTAAGAACCCGTTAATAACGGGTTCTTAACAGGTATACACGTGGGTGACCCGTTTCGACCTGTTAAGAAAAAAATTATTTTGATAATTTTAAAGTTTAATTACTAAAAAAATTATTATAAAATACAATAGCCATATTAATATATACAATATATTCTATATTAAATATATAGTTTTGTATTATTATTCTATATAAGTTAAAAAAAAAAAAAGTTTTAGTCATTATTTATTTTTATTGTGAGAGTTCTTTATTATCATTACTAGGATAATAAATTTTACTTAACATGTTCTTGTCCAAAATTAAAATAAACTAGTATAGTATTTGTATAGGCAAGAACTAAGAAGACATACATACAAGTATGAAAAATGTGAAAGAATATATAAACACTTGTGATTCATCATTATTCCTCTACAAGTAGATAATGGTTACACTTACATTATTGTTTAGATTTTTAAAATCCTCCAAACCCTCATAAATAATGTTTTTTATTTGAGGGCAAAATTAATAATAATTATTATAGAAGTGTAAAAAATGTAAAAAAAATATATCCAATCACTCATAATGACAAGCTTTACAACTTTCATGAAGGGGTCATCTTCGAAATCCAACACTATAATCCATAAACCTTAAATTTATATTTAACCGTCGATTGTCATTTACGCTTTATTCTTGTTACTGAATTTCATTTTTTAAATTTTCTTTTTTGAAAACTTGATCATCTGGCGGATGTAAGAAGATGAACGGTTTAGATCTTTGATATCACGTTTCGATATTTACGGTTAACTGAAATATGAGTCGATGTTATATAGTTTGTAGAAACTTTATAAACATCAAGCAATATTTTCACTAATCGTAAAACTCTGAACATAATAGCAACGATCCAAACTGTTCATCTTCTTGCATCCTCTAATAGATCATGTTTTCAAAAAAGAAAATCTGGAAAAAAACAAAATTTGATGAGAAAAATGAAGCGTAAATGTAAACAATAATCAACGGTTAAATTTTGATCTATGATTTATATGATTATAGTGACGAATTTCGAAGTTAAGCTCTTCAAGAAAGTTGTAAAGCTTGTTATTACGAGCGTTTATATATTTTTTTTCTATATTTTTTATACTTCTACATTGAAGGGTTTGATTGGAAGAAAATGTGCAAGATGTTCTAATGTTCCAATGTCCTTAATTTTGCAAATCTTTTGAACATTTGATATTTTGTAATGTTCTAATGCTTTTTTTATTATGCTCTTATTTTGGATATGTAAATATACACTTAAAAGAAAAATGCGTTTTTATGTTTTGGATGTGACAATACTTTAAAGAAAAATGCGTTTTCACTAAAAAAAAGTATTATGTTTTTTATTTAATTATTTATTCGTTTAAAATATATTTTCCTTAACAGGTAACGGGTCGGGTCATATTACCTGTTAATATTATCGGGTCGATTTCGGGTTGGGTCATTTTACCCGTTTATTTTAACGGGTGTTACACGACACGACCCGTTAAGATATCGGGTATGACACGAAAACGACACAAAAACGGGAAACACGACACGAATGCCAGGTCTAATTGTTGCCATGACCACCTATGTATGAGAGAGTATCTATGTTGTTGTACGAGTCACAATCAAATTCTTCGACTTTTATGGCAATTTCTTCTCAACTCTTCTTCTGAATGTGTGATATTTTTGAAACTAAATAAAATTTAAAAGGAGATTTAAAAATTAATAATAACGCTATACTTTTGGAAACGTCATAAAAAACACATACATATGCATATTTGAAATCTTTATATTTTTACCAAATATAATGTGCGTTTATAAGATATTTGTGCATTTTGTAACTTTTTTGACACTATGCATTTTAAAACTTTGATTGATGTGGCTTGACTAAATACTTGTGTTTTTTCAGAAGATGTTATTGATACTCTTAAAAAATTAATTATGCACTTTAAACTTTCTAAATTTTAAAAAGAAAATTACACTTAGGATTGCAAAGTTATTTTTTTTAGCGTAAAATGACATTTTTGACATTTGCTAAGGCTATCTCCAATTCAAAATAGAAAATGTAAAAGTCATAAATCTTTTTTTTTTTTTTTTTTTTTAAGGATTAGTTGGTGGCTTCGTCATAACAATTCATCCTTTCAGGAGCTGAAAAGACAGCCTCCCCCTAGCTACCATCGTGTGATTTACTAGCCAAGAATAGAACTCAAGATAATTCGTGTGAAATATGGGTCTGGAATTTGTCCCCATCCACTAAGCCAGTGTTGCAAATTGTAAAATTTCCAATGCATACGGAGTTAAATTTGATTGTTAACTCTTATACATAAGAAAGAGTTTACGTCAATTTTAGAGCTAAATATAACTTTTGTATCATCTAAATATGGCATGGCCTTCCACTTTTAACCCTAGAGAAATATCCAAAGACATATATAACTTTTGATTACAAATAATACCGATGTCATATATAACTACTCTAAATTTTTACAGTATATTGAGGAACGACCGAGTCAAATTTAAAATGCCTTTAGTGATACATATGTTCCTGAAAGTGTAGATGTAATTGGTGATCTTTTTTTTTTTTTTTTTGTCAAGGAAATTAGTTGGTGATCAGACAGGCCAAAAATGCCGTCACCTTGAGCTACTCTAAATCTCCAGTGCATGTTGTATTTATCTATATTTTTTTTAAGACTTTGGATGCGGTCTCTAACTATAAATTTATAGTTATTTATATTAATGAGATTTTAAATGAAAAATCATAATATGTGGGATTTAAAATATTAAAATATAAATATATATAAACATGGGTACATTCATCAAAATTAACCAAAAAATTATTGTACCAAAACATGGGTACATTCTTCAAAATCACTAAAAAAAAAAAAGATATTAGGCTTAATAACATTAGTAAATTTCTTCGATTAAACTTGACATGGATACATTCTCAAATCAAAGAAAAAAGAATGTACCCATATAAGTTTAAAAATGGATTAGAAAAAAATTGAATAGATTTTATATAAAAAAAAAAGGGTACATTTTACATATAACAAATTGGTATATTTAAGAATTAGTACATTTTAAGATTAAAAATTTGAAAAAAATTACATGAATGGGTACGTACATATAAGATTAAAAAATTGAAAACATTTTTTAAAAAAGCTAATGGGTACAAACTTATTCTAATTTTTTTATTTATTTTGGAAATGTTTTGAATTGAAAATTAGTAAGGAGTTTAATAAATGTGTGAGTATTAAAATTATAAATCAATTATTAATTTTTATTTTAAAAAATTTATGTAACTGACATGTAAATTTATTATTACATTAATGCTAGGAACTTAGATCAAATCTGAAAACTAATAAGGTTTCAGTCAATAAACATTAGTCACTAAGAACTGGATACTAATTTTTCCTTTTTTTTTCCTCCCTATATCAGATTATTAGTCGCATCTTGAAAGTACAGAGTAATGATGATCACAATTTACTTTTCTCCTAATCAACTTTCTCCTAATCTTGCCTAATCTTTTAATCTCAACCCTTTACAGGAATTAACAATGATCACAGTCTATTAACCAAGGTTCTAAAAGGCGCTAGGCGCTAGTCGGGCGGCGGGATGGGGCCTAGCGCCTAGGCGGCGGGATGGGGCCTAGCGCCTAGGCGGCGGGATGGGGCCTAGCGCCTAGGCGGCTAGGCGGAGCCTAGGCGGGCGACTAGGCGGACTAGGCGGATTTAAGTAAATCTATTCTATTTCGTGTAAATAAGTGTCTGTTTATACTTAAAATATACATAATTTCGTCATAAACTAGAAAATAGAATGACATCTATATTATGAAGTATTGGAACATAATGAAAACATAGGGAGCAAACATATAATGTGTGTTTATTTAAGTATTCAATAAGTCTCTTACAATTTATTAGAAATAATAAAATGCAAAAGGAAAGTTATCTATTTTTTATCTAAGTGAGTTGCAACCTAGGCAGGTGTCTAGGCGGGTCTGGGAGGGCTAGGCGGGTGCCTAGGCGGTCTAGGCGGGCGCCTCAGCAGGTCTGGGTGGGCTAGGTGGATGCCTAGGCGGTCTAGGCATTAATCGGGGCGGTGACCAGCCGCCTAGCGCCTAGGCGGGGCCTAGGCGGTGCTAGGCGGGGATTTTTAGAACAGTGCTATTAACCAAAATCCAACGTAAGGGATAAATTGTTATGAAGAATGTTAACTAGTTTTGAAACTCAAATAACAACTCCACCAGCTATTAAAATACCAAGAAAACCAATATTTCATTACTCAACACTCCAAAGAGCAATACAACCAATAACATATAGAACTGCCACAATTATTATCATCAGGTGTTTGCATGTAAAGAGTTAAAAGGTGATGGTCGGACTAGGAACCAATGCTGGAGGACGAAGCTTGTCGCAATGATCCAAGCAAAAACCTCCATTGACCCAGCAGCTACGATCATAAAAGCAAATTGAACACCTTGTTACGGCCTTTCCGCATTTTTCAGTCTATTCCTAGAAATCCCTTGCATGAAAGATGATATTGACTCATCGGCGGTCTCTTCCTCACCGTCGGTATGTTCGTGCTTGGAGGACCCCTTATCAATCTCGTTGTCATATGATGACCCCTTAGTCGATGATATAGTCTCATAATCATCAGCATTCTCAAAGTAAGGTCATCTCCAACCGAATGAGGGTCAAATGGCTCTTTTTAGCCCTATAGCCCTCCAAGAAATTATATTTTAATTAATGAACAGTGCCGGGTCATATTTCATACCGTTTCCAACCGAAGGGGCCAAAGGGTCATAGGCCAAACATAACCCTGTGACAAAAAACCATGTCCAACCGAAGGGGCCAAAGGGCGCTGGCCATAGGCCAAACATAGCCCTGTGACAAAAAACCATCTCCAACCAAGGGGGCCAAAAGGTCATAGGCCAAACATAATTTATTATTTTAATTGAATTAATATAGTTAATTAAATTAAACTACCATATTAAAATAAGATTTTCAGACATATTTGAAGATTATTGAAAGAGGTGACCATTTGAAAATTATTGAAAAAATTAAAGGAAAGATTATTGGAAGAGAATAGAATGTGAAGAATTGAAATAAAATGAGATAAGATAGTATGGGATAGTGAAAAGTATGTGAGAAATGGTGTAGGAAAAAATTAGATTTTTTTTAAAAAATAAAATAAAATTCGTCCAAAAAAAAAAGTTGGGTTGCTAGCCTGATTTGGTGGTTTTGGCCTGGTGGGGCCCACAAGCGCTTTGGCCTAGCCCTCGGTTGGAAATGATTTTCGTGTCATTTCGAGCTATTTTTAGCCCTCTGGTCGGATCAGTTGGAGATGACCTAAGACACCAACTGGCCAATCTTCTTGTTGTACTTGATCGTCGACGGTTCTTGCTTCTTCATGTAACGCTCAAACCTTATGTGCTCTTTTTCTTTGTGGGGTTCCTCTCCATAAGAGCAACTACAGTGGTGGTCTTTCTTCAGCAGATGGACCATTTGTTGGAGTTTTTGAGTAGAAATCTCATTCTATCTCATTGTCTCACATTGCTCATCACTAAAAGTTTCTCACACTTTGTAACACTTTGTCTCTCTTACCACGTGAATGGAAAGATGGACCATAAAGAGAGAAATTGGACACCTTTGATTTGGGCTTTGGGGTGTGATAATTATATATAAATTAATATATATTTATTTAATATGGGCTTTGGGCTCGGGCTCTAATATTAAATCTAATACTGAATTATTTTATTAATTCGGAATCAATTATTTATTTTTTAAATCAACAAACTCATCCTTTTGGATGTAGTCTGAGAGGACGAAAGAGTACTAAGAGCAACGTATCCTTCTGAGCAGATGCCTTCGAGAAGATGCATCCCAAATTCATACCCGTTGTGAACAGGCATATGTACATTATATATTCATCCATCTGCATTGCATTTAGGAAATATAAATTATTCTTCCTATGAATTTTACCAAATTCTATCAGTATGAGAAAACCATAAAGACATTCGTCATTAGTCATGTTTTTTGGTGCTAGGATCTTGACTTGGATGGTTAAATCCTAGTGAAGCAGACATCATTTGAAATACAATCATAGGATAGGGACGAAATTATGTTTTAAAGACATTGCAGTACGCAAGCCTCGATGTCATTTTATTTGTTTGATATTACTTTCGTTTTATTCATACTCTGTCAATATATTTAGTTGCAATTTATTGTTTATTCGCAAATTTATTCCTATATATATATATATATATTTGCCATTGATTGTTGATAAATATCCAACACTCTTTCCCAACGAAACCCACCTGCAACGGTAGCAAGTTGCCTAGGAGAAATGGAAAATCCTGACCCCCCCTTCGACAGACAAATTTTTTTTTTATGCAATAAGATATAAAACTGTATAGTCACTTAATCGCTTGTTTGACACCTAATTATTATTATTTAGATAAAATCGATATTGAAAGATGTGAGATTGGAACACAAAACCTTGAATACACAAACAAATATTTTTAATCAATTGAGCTAACAACACCCTTATTGAAGTACAAACATATAATTGTGGAGCCAAAAATAATCACAAGGCGACACATGGATTTTTGGGTAAAAGAGGACAAAAATACCCTTTTAGGCATACTTGGATTCCTACACGCGAGCAGCGGGCAATCATCCCTCAACCAAGTCAAAAATGCACCAAAAGAGGTAAACAATTCAAAGTCCATCTCATCAAATTCCCTTTTTGCAAGGTAACCTCCAAATTATTATGTTAATTGGTTAATTAATGGATTAATTACCCAATTAATCCATTAAGTATCAATTAGGTTATCCCATTAACCACAAAATATATCCCATTCAACCCTAAAAATAGGTAATGGCCGGCCACCTCCTTTTCTTTCTAACATTTCTCATTTTTCTCCATTTTATTATCCCATTTATGCAAATAATCAATTTTGTAACCACCAATTTATTCTTTAAGGTTTAATTAGCCAATAAATTGGCTAATTAAACCAAAATTTCAACCACAAAAACCCCTTCAAGGCCGGCCATACCTTGGGAAAAATGGAGAAGCCTAGCCCTATAAATAGGCTCCCATTTTCACCAAACACTCATTCCAACACTTTGGCAAAAATCTCAAAATTCTCTAAACACTCTTTCTCTCTAAATTCTAACTTTGGCATCAGAGGTTCTTCGGCCAAAGCCCCCCATTCATCGTGGGCGCATGAGGCTCTTGGCCTTAACCTAAGGTGTTAATTGTTTTGTAGGTGCAAACTTGTCCAAGATCAAGGAGGAAGAAATTTGCATCCACAAATTGGTGCTTTCATTGAGAGAAAGAAATCCACACTCGTAGAAGACTCTCGCATAAAAAAGGTTTTTTCTCTATTTTCTAGTCCACTTGTATTTTTTCGTACGTTCTTATTATTAGAATTTTTTTTTATTTGCAAAGGTTCTTTGATAAAACGTACAAAAAAGAAAAAAAATACAATGGCTAGAAATTTAGAAAATTCCACGAGTGAAAATTCAAATATTCAAGAAATGGGACCGCGGCAATCCACAAGATTAAATGTGATCCTAAGTGGAGCGGCACCACCACCACGAGTTTCCACCACGGGAACCACCGCAGTGGCTACCACGGTAGCCACCCACAACGAGGTCCATAGCGCCATCACCACTACCCGAACCGTGCCATCCAAGGCCACGGCCCAAGCCATGTTATTCCAAGCCCAACGCGAGCCCAATGCGTTGCCGAGCCAAGCCCAAGCCTCACACCCACGTGGGCCACACGCTAAGCAGCCCACCCTCGTGGCCCAGCCTTCTCCCGCCGAGCAGCCCACTCCCGTGGCCCAGCCTGCTCCCGCCGAGCAGCTCACCCTCGTGGTCTAGCCTGCTCCCGCCGAGCAGCCCACTCTTGTGGCCCAGCCTGCTCCCGCCGAGCAGCCCACTATCATGACCCATCCTACCCTCGTGGCCCTTCAAGCAGCCCAAGTCAGCCCAAGATTATCTCAACCATCCGGACCTGCCACCGAGCCGAGGGCATTCTCACCATATTTCTCTGCGGATTTGACATTTTCCAACTCAAATCTCGCACCCGGAGTCTACCACTCTTCCACTGCTTGAGGAGGTACATTCCTTCCAAGCTCTTCCAATCCAAATGGCGAACAACACTTGTCCCGACAAGTCATAAAGTTGACAAGCGCCCTTGCACAACAAACAACCTTGGAGAATCTGCTTTTACAGCGCACCGAGATGCAACGTGCCCTAAACAAGGTGTCCCAAAGTAGGACAAGGGCAAACGAAGAACCTCTCCAGCAGCGTCCCAGTAAGCAGCCACTCGACCAGCCAATAACCAAGCGTTTCGGCAGAGTACACTCCCGACTAGGCCCCCGAGATAGCGTATACTCCCGTCTTAGCGAGCGGAGGAGCGTGCACTCTCGGTTAGGCCCACGGACAAGCATACCCTCACGGTTGAGACCACACTCCGATAGTCAACATGAGCAACCTTCCAGGCGAAGTGTTCATTCGCGGTTAAGCCCGCAAGGAGCATCCTCCACCTTATATCGGAGTAGGAAGCATGACGGACGGAGAGAAGCAGTCACTCAATCCGGCTTAAGTTCAACCGGCAGCCTGCGAAGAATTCCCTCGTCTTCCAAGAACGGACCACTTGCACCGCTACCGAGGCATAGACGAGCCGAGCACGTAGAAGAGCAGCCTAGACCAACAGGTCAAAACTGGGGGCAGCCGAGAGCTCTACTACCCCAACAAAGGCAAATTCAGGAAAAAATAGAGAGAATCTTGACCAAGCGATTGCACGATTTCCAACGCAATGAGGTCACCAACAAGGCACTGCGACGGGATATGACCAACATAAGCAGGTCACCATTCACGGACGAGATCGAGCAGGCAGAGCCTTTACACGAGTTTAGCATGCCACATTTCACATCCTTCAAATGAGATGGAGACCTGGAGAGACACTTGAAGCACTACCGAAACGCAATGATCCTCTATCGAAACAACGACGATCTCATGTGCAAGATATTCGCCACCACTCTACAAGGCGAGGCGCAAGATTGGTTCTACACCCTGCTGCCACAATCTATCCGGAGTTTTGACGAACTTTCTTTGGTTTTCACCAAGGAATATTCATCTTATCGCTCGATCAAGAAGAAGTCCGACCACTTGTTCAACGTCAAGAAGAACCCAAAGGAGTCGCTCCGCGACTATGTGAAGAGGTTCAAAGCAGAGAAGGCAAAGATAGTTGGATGCAACGACTCGATAGCTAAAGCAGCCTTCCAAAAAGGACTTCCAGCAGACCACCCGCTGTTCGAAAAAATGATCATGAAAGAAGATCTGACTCTGGCAGACTCTTTCACTCTAGCAGAAAAAATGCATTTTGGGACGAGGCTTGCTGATCCAGATTCAAGGACCGGAATGAATATCTGACATCACCTCCCAACTATCCAAACCGGAAGCAACAGAGGACCTATTCACATGTTTGACGGTATATGAAGCAGTAATAAGCTCTACCATCATACGAGAAAAGCTGGGGGCCCGACTACCTGTATTCCACAGTTCAAAAGCTCTCCTCGATGCTACCAGAAATTCAAAAGCTAACTTTAGCGATAGTTGTTGCAACCCGAAAGCTCAAGTTATACCTTCAGACGCACGCAGTCATCCTCATGACGCCCTATTCTGCCCAATCCAGACGGGCGATGATAAAGGCGCAGACACTGGCGGTGTAAAGTTTTTTGACGAACGCAACAACTCAACTCAAAAGGCACGCCAAGTGCAAACGAACACTAGAGTGATGCACTCAGAAGCAAGTTTTGTCCTCGTCGCCCAAAAAGGTTCTACATAGGAGCAGCATGTACCAGCATTTGAGCACTATCTCCTGCTATGTATCACACGGCCCCAACCGATATTTGCTCCATAATTCAACTCTATAGTGGCCCAATACCGGCAGTTAAGCATTTCCTGCTACGTGTAACATGGCACCAGCTCCATGGCTCCCTATTACGCCTTCATGCCTAGCCTAGGCAATGGAACAAAAATGCCAAACGACGCCCCGGAGGCAGCCGAGCACACCTTAGCCTCACCTGCTCCCTCAATGGAGATTTTTGGCATTTGCATGTCGACAACGCATCCAACTACAAAGGATTAGAAGCAGGTGTGGTCCTTGTCACCCTAGACGGTTCAATGCTCGAGCAGGCGATCACCTTAGGCTTCAAAGCATCTAACATTGAAGCAGAGTACAAGGCCCTACTAGCAAGCCTCCGAATGACAAAAGACTTGGCGGTGAAGAAGCTTGCAATTCATTCCGATTCCCGGCTAATCACCAGCCAAACTACTAGGGAGTACGCGACAAAACATCCAAGGATGATACAATACCTAGAGAAGGTATGCAAGCAATTTGAGGCATTCCAGAACGCCCACGCAAATGTGCTAGCCAGTAGTCGAAGCATCACATATTAGAGTCTAGAAAGCTCCAAATAAGGGTAGCACGCTACTACATGTGGAATGACATTCTCATCCGAAGATCTTACACCGTACCACATCTCTGATGCCTAACGCATCCCGATGACTTGAAGGTTTTAAGCTCAATCCATGAATGCATTAGTGGAAACCACTCTGGAGGTCGATCCTTAGCACAGAAGGCTCTTAACGCAGGCTACTACTAGCCTACCATGCACCAAGATGCTAAGGAGTTAGTACAAAAGTACGACCGCTGCCAACGCTACAAGCTAGCACCAACACTGCTTACCAGCGAGCTACACCCATAGACGAGTCCTTGACCATTGGGCAATCGACCTGGTAAGACCTATGTCGCTTGCTACTGGGGGCAAAGGCATGATGATCATGGAAACCGACTACTTCACCAAATGGGTAGAAGCAGAGCCCATGACAACCACGACTCAGACGGACATAGAGCGCTTCGTATGGAGGAACATCATTTGCTGATATGGCATCCCTCAGTTCATCGTCACCAAACAACGACCCGCAATTCATGGGTAGAGATTTGGCGAACTTCTTTCAAAGATATGGCATCAAGCAGCACATGTCCACGTCGAGGTATCCTCAAGGCAATGGGCAGGTCGAAGCATCCAACAAGACGATCCTCTACTGCCTCAAGAAATCCCTCACCAACAAGAAGGGAAGATGGCCAGATGAATTCCCTAGATGCTTATGGGCATATCGCACCACCAAAAGATTAACAACCGGTGAAACTCCTTTCTCTTTGGCATTTGACTCAGAAGCAATCATTCATCCCAATGTCATCAATCCAAGAATCATCGCTCTACTACCAAGCATTGAGCAAGACAATAAGGAGATGGCCACAAGCTTAAATCTGGCAGAGGAAAAGCACGAGCAGACCATCACCCGCATCGCAGCCTACCAACAACAGCTCCTCTCCAGTTACAACAAAAGGGCCAAGATCCGGCAGTTCCAGCCCAGAGATATAGTCCAAAGAAAAGCCTTCATCATTGCCCGCAGAGAAGGCTCCAAAAAGATGGATCCCATCTAGGAAGGTCCGTACAAGATCAGCAGAGTAGGTGGCAAGAGTAATTACACCCTCGCCACCATGAAACGATAAAAATATCGAAAAGCAGTGGAACGCCTACAATCTAAGGAAGTACCATGTGTGATCTCCCGCTACAACAAAGCCCGAAGACTCAAGCAGCTCGATAGGCACCACCTCACAAGCCGTGGACTATCCAGTTGTTATGCAGTTCCTACCTTATAGCTAAGTTCTTGTTCGTTTCACTCGTTTTTCAATGAGGAATTCAGAAGTAATCACAACTTGGCTTGGCTGCATGTTTACAACAACTGATCACTCATGCACTTCAAAAGAAGACTGCGCCCTTCTTAGGGACTCACCGCAGGAATTGCACCCCCCCGAGGGACCAACCATGCTCTCCAGTGCGAGAGGATAAACTAATTCCCGGACACCCACATGGGTCTACTCTCCAAAGCGGGAGGATAAACTCTACACTCCGAATATCTAGACGTGGATGAGCCTGGCTGCCCTAGAATAACTAGATGCACGATGGCTTGCGCTGGGATTCCTAGAAGTAGCCATAATGGTCTTTTTCAAGGCTTAGCTAACTGAAGGATTTTGGGTCTCTTGGCTTAATCCACAGCGAACCGGGCCCTAGAGATAGAGGGGGCACATTACGCAGTACATCCGATGGACGGCTGCCCTGGAACCCTAAAGCTGCTACCGAGTGCACTAAGGTAGCCTACGGTTTTCAGAAGACTGCCTACGGCTTACCCTTCGAGCAGTAAAACCTGCGCTAGACTTATACAACCGCACATTCTTGTGAAAGGTTAAACAAGCTAGCGTGCATATACGAAGTTTTATCCACTGCCGACATACTACGTAGTCGATAAGCTTCACCTCTTTCAAGAGTGGAACAACTTACACCAAGTTCTAAAGTGTTGTGATACTTGCTACGCAACCTACAGAATTAGAGAAAGCCAAGGTTAACAGCCTAGCGGTCACGCAGACTTGTCTGCTTCTGTAAGTAAGGCGTCCGGCTGCCGACCCTATGGCTAACAACTTTGCAAAGTTCTACACCAACACCTACGGCTGCATAGGCTACGCGGCCTGTCTGCTCATAAAAAAGTAGCACGCCTGCCACTGGTCTATAAAGTCTAAAGGTTAGGGCATGAACAAAAGAAGCGAAGATTGAGAAAAGCGAAGGAAACAAGTTTATTAAATTTTCTAGCAAAATTGATAAACAACTAGCAAAGACCGAAGGAGTTCAAACAAAGCAAAAAGCAACAAGGAAAACGAAGAAAATCCTAAAGCCTACCTAGAATACTACTCATCAGCAGCTTGGACACTCCACGACTACTCGATCGCCACACCTTCAGCAGCCACGACATTCTCATCAGCGGCACTATCCGACTACTTCACCAATGGAGGCCTCAAAAGTAAAGGTGAACAAGTCTTCGAAGAAATAGAGAAGGTCTCGAAACCTCGAGCCCATCCTTCTCTCCCTTCAGCTGCTCATTCTCCTCGAGCAGACCAACACGGACGCGCTGCAGCTCATCCACTTCCTTCTTCAGACTTTCGTTGATCTTTAGTACACCTTGAAGTTTCAACACTTGGGGATCAAGCCTATCGACGATTCTCTTAAAGTGGATCACTTGATTATAAGCAGCAATCAATTCTTCATCCTTTGCATAAGCAGCGGAACGAAGCTCAGAAACGGCACCCTCAAAATCTTGAATCTGAGGTATGTAACATCCGATCTCCTTTTCTGCACTTTCATACTTAACTTGGACCGCTTCAAGCCTAGTCTTCAAGTCAACAATCTCTTGGTGAGCGGTCTCAAGCTGCAAAGAAGCGGGGCAAAGATATTAGACCCCTTTGTGTTGTATGCTTTGCAAAGGAACTTGGGCAAGCAAACCTTTCTAACGCCATCAACAAACTTGGCACAAGAGTCCACGTCTTCAAGCAGATCTGGTTTCAAGAACTACAGATCTCATCAGCCTCCCTAGAAGCAGGCTTAGTGGATTTCTCATAGCTGGCCACGCAAGCAGTTTCTTCCTTCCCAGCAGGCGAATCAGTCTTGGTAGTAAAGGAAGTGGGCCTTGGCGCCACCTTAGCAACAGAGTCCATCTTATTGCTTTTTATAATAGCAAGCTTCTCCAAATGTGAACCAGACTTGGCTCTCAACGGACGTCTTGGTACAGACTTCGGCACTGAGGGCATGAAAGGACCTTTACATTGAGCAATTCTATCACCAATCGTACAAGCCATTCTCGACATGGCTAGCGCCACATGCTCAGATTTAGCAGCCTCATTTTTCTTCCTATTGGAAGAAGTCATGTCAATCACAGACCTTTAGGCAGCAGACGGACCCTCACAAGCAGCGGATGAAGCCTTCAGTTTTTCCCAACCGGCATCTCTTGAGCAAGCGGGAAGATCTCTTCTTTCCACTTTCATTCATAATAGCCTACACAACAGCGTTCAGACAAGCCAATGCATCCGCCTTGATCCTCTTTACTTCCTCACTCGGGAGCAGCCTACTTTTCTCCCGACAAAGAGGACTAAGCAGCTAACGCCATTCACAGTACTCAGCAGAGGAGCTCAACCCAGCATTCTAGCAGGCAGGAGGTCTGCATGCCCAGCATTCCAGCATTCCAGCAGCCCATGAAGCCCGCAACCTTCTCATTTCTCTCAATCGCCAGCTTGGCCCGCGTCAGGTCCAATGGCCTAAAGGATATGAGCCATGTGACTACCCTAGCAATACGCCCCAGCGCCTCAGTTCGCGGCCCCAGCCGCTCAAGCTGCCCTTGGCTTTAGCCAAGCGAAGTAGCCTAAAGCAGTGGTCCCTGCCACAACATCTTCTCAGCCTGTGCCGTGCCGACTCCTGGCCCCTGCCAACCGACGTGCTGCACCACCCCGACGGCTGCCCCGCAACAGCACTATCCAAAAATAAGACAAGAAAAATTTTCTTACATCGGTGCGGCACGGAGAAGACGAAGAAATCAACGAAAAACAGTCCTTTGCACGGGCAAGATGTAGAAGATTGCTAGAGGAGGGGGAACAAATATCCTCTAAGCTCTATCTCTCATGTAGGGTAGAATAAATCGCTCTCCAAAGTTGATTTAATAACCCACTTAAGGTGGACTTAAATAGGCTTTGAGAGAAATTTATTTCCCTTTCCTAGAAGGATCTAATTTCCTATTGAATAGGGAATCTACATCAAAATAGGAAGCAGTCCTAAGTTTCCTAAAAGCAAGGAAATCTCTACACCTGCTGCCCTTTCTTGCAAGCAGCCCAACAGGTGTGGGGGCATTTGTGGAGCCAAAAATAATCACAAGGCGACACATGGATTTTTGGGTAAAAGAGGACAAAAATACCCTTTAGGCATACTTGGATTCCTACACGCGAGCAGCGGGCAATCATCCCTCAACCAAGTCAAAAATGCACCAAAAGAGGTAAACAATTCAAAGTCCATCTCATCAAATTCCCTTTTTGCAAGGTAACCTCCAAATTATTATGTTAATTGGTTAATTAATGGATTAATTACCCAATTAATCCATTAAGTATCAAATAAGTTATCCCATTAACCACAAAATATATCCCATTCAACCCTAAAAATAGGTAATGGCCGGCCACCTCCTTTTCTTTCTAACCTTTCTCATTTTTCTCCATTTTATTATCCCATGTATGCAAATAATCATTTTTGTAACCACCAATTTATTCTTTAAGGTTTAATTAGCCAATAAATTGGCTAATTAAACCAAAATTTCAACCACAAAACCCCTTCAAGGCCGGCCATACCTTGGGAAAAATGGAGAAGCCTAGCCCTATAAATAAGCTCCCATTTTCACCAAACACTCATTCCAACACTTTGGCAAAAATCCCAAAATTCTCTAAACACTCTTTCTCTCTAAATTCTAACTTTGGCATCAGAGGTTCTTCGGCCGAAAGCCCCCCCTCCCCCCCCCCCCCCCCCCCCAAAAAAATTCATCGTGGGTGCGTGAGGCTCTTGGCCTTAACCTAAGGTGTTAATTGTTTTGTAGGTGCAAACTTGTCCAAGATCAAGGAGGAAGAAATTTGCATCCACAATAATGGCTTGTTTGGCACCGAATTATTATTATTTTGATACAATCAATGTTGAAAGATGTGGGATTGGAACATAAAATCTTGAATACAAAGACAAATATTCTTAATCAATTGAGCTAACAACCCCCCTACAAATTGAAGTATACAAATATAATAATGGAAGATTCGTACAAAATAAAAGCCTTCATAAGAACGCACGCAAAATTATTTATTTATTTATTGTACCACATTCAAAACTAAGCAAAATGCATCATAATATAGTCTATCTGTGATGATCAGTTAGCCTAGCTAGCTAGTAGCTAGGAGTAGGAGCAGGGGCTAAGATACGACAGTTTTCATTACATTCTTCCCGAGTTGGATAGCAAACATGGTAAAATGCGCAACACCAGTATTCCAGAACTGTAGCTTTTTTACATTCTTCCCTGCAAAATGTTAGTCGGCGGCGACGGTCCGGGATATTATTCACAATATCATCTTTCTCCCTTAAATTCTGATAAACTACATCACTTTTCTCAGCAACGCCATCGTTGCCATTATTGCATGCTTATATTGTTACATGCAAAAATAAATTAATAAAAGCTAAATTATGTAAAAACCAAGAGGGTTAGTGAATGTTTATTTGATAAAAGCATGGAGATATTCTCCATTGATTTGTGTTAGAGGAAGGAGAGACAACTTTGTGGTGATACGAACTAAAATAATACTGTTAGGTTTTTATAACAAGAAGTTTTAGGTCAGTTTATTCAATTGGGCAAGTAATCTCAGTTTCAGTTTCTTTAGATTTTACCAATCTAACGATCATATGCAAGTATGTAACTCAGTAATAATGAATTCAGTTGATTAAAGCAATACACTTTTCCCTCTACATTTAAGTTTAAATTTTCTTTCCGTAATTTAGATAAGTTTAGTGTAGACTATCGCTTGTTAAAAAAAAAAAAAAAAAAAAAAAAAACAATTTAGTATAGTCGGTTTTATCATTTTACTCATCTAGTGTTCGATAATCCTTATTCCTCAACATCTGCTTGTATTAAAAAAAAATACAATAATGGTGTAGAAAAAAGATATGTGGTACGTACGCTTGTATAAAAAAATTAAAACAACATTGTTGATGAAATATGTGGTTCTTGACGTTGATATTCAAATTATCTTCTTAATATAATTGTGCAATACATGGATTATCTTCCCTTTACGGGTTTAGGGTTTAACAATTAATTTGTGCGGGTCACAGACTTGTTGACATTCTTTTAGAGACCTCCAACACTCATGGTTAAAGGCGCAACACCAACATTGTTGAATCTGATTTGGCGAACAACTTTGTGAGCATAGCTCCAGTTTGCTGGCCCATATATTCATAGTTTCATCACCTTTCACCATTGAATTCTCGACCACATTACTCTTCTTACTGCTAGGAACATCAAAGTTGTTTCCATTACCTGTTTATAATTTCCAATGAAAAAAGAAAATACTTCAAATTATAACCCGTAAACAAAAGAAGTAAAGTTCAGATAACTCATAGAATTTAATGTCTTTTGAGAAAGAAATATAATAGATAACTTCCATTTCACTATCAATCCTACAAGTTTTAGGCGAATTGGAAAGGATAAATTTTCTTCATGACATAGATATGTATGAAGTTGGCATCTATTTGTTTGTTCAATCCTAAATCTGATAAATTATTTATTCAATCTAATCATGGACGAAGTTATATACTTACATTCAGTAAGAGCCAAGAGGGCAACAAGGACCATGCAAAACAGAAGCGACTGTAGTTTGATTTCCATTTGCCAACGATGTGTTTGAGAAGTCAGATATAACTTTGTGTTGGGATATGATGTCAAATTACATCTTGTTCCGTTTTTATAACAAGAAAATTTAAACCTCGATTAATCAGAGAATCAATGGTGATAGCAATCATAGCAAAGAATCCAACAAGTAGGAAAGTATGTGATATAATTGGAATTATTTTTAACGTATAAATTGTAATTGTCTTGTCTAGGAAAAATCAAACTAAGGTCCTGGTTTCAGGCTCTTTTGGGATAGTTGAAGGGGGGGTCCTATGACAGCAAATCCAATCTACTCCTAATTGGTTTACCATTTTACCATCTAATGCAATTAGATATTTGGTTTACCTTTTGTTTCTATTAATCTTTTTAATCCACATGTTATATTATGAATGGGAATTGATGTTTCGTGAATCTTTGATATATTATTAATAGATAATACAGGTATTATACTACAAGTAGATTGATAATATCACATGTAATAATTGTCACATTGTTGAATTTAGTATTAAATCATGCCTAAACTAAAACAAGAATCAAATAAGGATTAGGAAATCTTGTACGCAAAATATTTGGATTTGTGTTCCTAGTTGGTTTAGGATTTGGTTTTAGTATAGGATTTGGTTTCCTATATTCTAGGGACTTTGTGTAAACCTATGACATCTATTAGTATAAATAAATGGATGTGGGATAGAGTTTTGTGTGTGAGAGTTTTTGAGAGGCATAAATTTGTATACTTGAGAACACTTTGTGTTTGTGAATTCTCTTGTATTTGTTGGTAATCAATAAAGCTTCCGTTGTTAGAGAGGTACTCCTATATTGGAGGAACTCTGAAATCATTGTGTTTTGTTTATTGCTTGATTGGTTTTTGGTTTAGTTTACAACAATTGGTATCAAGAGCTTAAGTTCTTACGTGGGTTGTGACTATCAAGCAATGAAGAAGACTAGTGATTCTACCAGTGGTGGTGATGATGTTGAAGAAAAGTCTGGCACTAGTAGAACCAAGACGACGGTTCAGAGTGCTAGGTTTGAAATTGAGAAATTTGATGGAACAAACAACTTTGCTATGTGGCAATGTGAGGTTCGAGATGTCCTTATACAACAAGGTTTGGTTGTTGTGTTAGGAGACATGCCGTTTTCAATGAAAAAATAAGAATGGGAAAGATCGAATGCTCATACATGTCCTACAATTTGGCTATGCTTAGGAAAGCAATAGAAGTATGGTGTGATGAACATAACTTCTGCGAATGAATTGTGGGTTGCATTGGAGACAAAAATATATGAAAAAGAGTGCAGAGAATCGACTGCATCTCAAGAGCAAGGTGTACAGGTTCTAGTACAAATAGGGCACGAAGATGATTGGTCATCTAGAAGAGTTTAACAAGCTTCTAGCTAAACTGGCAAATCTTGAAGAGATAATCAAATATGAAGACAATGCATTGATCCTGATCAACTCATTGCCTGAATCTTATGAGCCTTTCGTGACTACTTAGATTTATGGCAGGGAGACAATTAAGTATGATGAAAACTCAAGTGCTTTTATGAATCATGAGGTGAGACACCTTGACAGGCAAGAAAGGAATAACTTTGAAGCTTTGATGGTGAAAAGGAGATCGAAAGAAAAGAAAGGCTCGTACAAGAAAAATAGTACGTCTCGTACTAGAGGAGTCTCAAAGAATATGAAATTCTTGGACAAAGATGAGTGCTTTTTGTCATGGAAAAAGATGATGGAAGAAGAACTGCCCAATTTTTTTTTTTTTTTAAAAAGACTAAAAAGAAGAATGACGACTCAGAAGCAAATATGGTTGAAGTTGAGGATGAGGAATTTGTCTATGCCCTAACTGCATCGAGCACCATGGATTATATGAAAGAGTGGGTGCTCGACACAAGTTGTACTCATCACATGACTTCTCAAAGGCATTGGTTTTCAATCTTCAAAGTTATGAATGAAACTGTGTATATGGAAGATGATAACCCATGTACAACTCAAGGAATTGGAAGCATCAAGATCAAGCATCATGATGGTGTGATTCGAGAATTGCATGGTGTAAGGTACATCCCAAATTTGAAGAAAATTTTGATCTCACTAGGCACTCTCGAGTCACAAAGCTACAAGTTTTACTCCGATAACATGCTCAAAGTTGCTAAAGGAGCACTTGTCATGATGAAAGGGCCTTGGAATGGCTTACTTTATACGCTACAAGGAGAGACTTTGGAAAATAGAGTGGCTATGGTAAATGATGAAGTGCAAAGTGATAAAAAAAATAACTTGTCTGCATTATGGCACATGAGGTTAGGACATGTAGAAGAAAAAGCATTGCAAAGATTGATCAAGTAAGGGTGTTTAAAAGGAGCAAAAACTGGAAAGATAGAGTTCTATGAGCACTATGTTATTGGCAAAAAAACAAAGGTGAAATTTGGCTCAGTTGTTAATCAAATGAAAGGGATTTTGGACTATGTTCACTATGTTGTTTGGGGGCCTGCAAAGAATGCTTCTTTAGGTGGAAAAAGATGGTTTGTATCTTTTATTGATGACTACTCTCGCAGATTATAGATATATATGATGAAACGAGAGGACGAGGTTCTTGACATTTTCCTAGAATGGAAGAACATGGTGGATAACAAGACTGGAAAGAAGATTAAGATACTGAGAAGTGACAATGGAAGGGAATATACCTTTGATCCTTTCTTTAAAGTGTGTAAAAAGGAATAGACTACACGTCATTTCAGTGTTAGACATACTCCATAGCAGAATGAGATTGCAAAGAGACTAAATATGACCTTGCTCGAGAAAGTTCGTTGCATGCTATCTCAAACAAAGCTGCCAAAGAGATTTTGGGTAGAAGCTTTGAGTTATGCGTGTCATGTGTTTAATCGACTACCATCAACAACATTAAAGGGTAGAACACCTATTGAAGTGTAGTCTGGAGAACCAGACTACGATAATCTACGAGTGTTTGGATGCAATGCCTACTTTCATGTGAAAGAAAACAAACTGGATCCACGAGTCAAGAAAATTGTCTTTATGGGATTCAATAGTGGTGTGAAAGGCTTCAGACTTTGGTGTCCCGAGTTGAACAAGATTATAGTAAGTAGAGATGTGACATTCGATGAAAGTCACATGAAATTGAAGAAAGATGTTCAGATGGTGGAGCTTGGGGAACAAGTAATTGTGAATTCACAACCAAGTAAAGAAGCTGTGGAAGAAGAAAGATAAGGTGATCAACTTGAACATGAAGAGAGTGATCACGAAGAAGAAACACATCAGAAGAACTAAAGATACAAGATGATTGCATAACCAAAAGGAAGGAAAAAACAAACATATCCTTACTTGCAAGATATATAGATTGCATTGCCTGCATGGTATATGCATTGCCAGTAATTGAGGCTGAAATCCCACTAATTTTGAAGGAGTAATTTGTGAAGAATAGAGTAAATGGCATGATGCAATGGACGATGAAATGCTCTCCCTTCACAAGAATAAGACTTGGGAATTGTTGGAGCTGCCTAGAGGAATGAAGGCAATTGGCTACAAATGAGTTTATGCAAAGAAAGATGGAGTGGATGACAAGAGCTTGGTAAGATTTAAAGCTAGGCTAGTGGCTAAAGAATATGCTCAGAATGAGGGAATAGATTACAATGAGATTTTTTCTCTCCTGTGGTTAAGCACTCCTCCATTCGAATATTGCTTGCCCTAGTTGCACAATTCAACCTTGAATTGGTACAACTAGACGTGAAGATTGCATTCCTTCATGGTAATTTAGATGAAGAGATTTATATGAGACAACCCGAGGGGTATCAAGTGAAGGGCAAAGAAAGATTGGTTTGTAAGCTTGGAAAATCTCTTTATGGTTTGAAGCAGTCGCCCAAGCAGTGGTATTTAAGATTTGACAAGTTTATGAAGGGTCAAGACTATACAAGAAGTCACTATGATCACTGTGTTTATCACAAGAAGTTGAAAGATGGTTTGTTCGTGTACTTGTTAATCTATGTGGACGATATGCTCATAGCCTCAAGCAATATTTCAGAGATAGAAAAGTTGAAGGAGCATATGAGAAGGGAGTTCTAAATGAAGAATCTCGGTGAAGCCAAGAAAATATTGGGAATGGAGATCACAAGGGATAGACAAAAAGGTTTAGTGTGTTTGCCTCAGAAGCAATATCTTGAGAAGTTGTTACAAAAGTTTGGAGTAACAAAACACTAAGCCTGTAAGAACTCCCTTAGGTGCTCACTTCAAGTTGAGCAGTCAACAATGTCCCAAAACTGATGAAGAAAAGATGAAGATGGATGGTATTCCATATGTTAATTTGGTTGGAGGATTAATGTATGTTATGGTGTGTACTCGCCCAGATATAGCACACGTAGTTGGAATTGTTAGTAGATTCATGCATAATCCTGGAAGAGAGTATTGGAATGCTGCTAAGTGGATACTAAGGTATTTACATGGAACAAGGGACACATGTATTTGTTTTGAAAGATGTGATGAAGGAATTGATAAGTTCTCAGTTGGATATGTGGACTCAGACTTTGTTGGAGACTTTGACAAGAGAAGATTGACGACTGGGTATGTGTTTACTATGGTAAAGGGTCCTAAATGCTAGAGATCAATATTACAACCAATGGTGGCACTATCAACCACAGAAACAGAATACATGGCGATCGCTGAAGTAATCAAAGAAGCAATGTGGACTCTGGGGTTGTTAGGAGATTTAGGTGTAGAACAACACAAGTTAGATGTATATTGTGACAGCCAAAGTGCCATTTATTTGGCCAGATATCAAGTACATCATGCTAGGACTAAGCACATTGATGTACGATATCATTTTGTGAGAGAAGTGGTAGCTGAAGGTGAGATTCGTCTAAAAAAGGTTGCTACAAAATATAATCCAACTGACATGTTGACAAAGGTAGTTAATACAGCAAAGTTCGAGCACTGCTTGGATTTGGTGCAGTTGAAGCAAGTTTGATCTTGCGATATGGTGGAGCAACGGAAGTTGTTTGATGCCTCGTTATGGATTACATGCCAAGGTGGAAATTGTTGGATTTGGCATTAAATCATGCCTAAACTAAAACAAGAATCAAACAAGGATTAAGATATCTTGGATGCAAGATAGTTGGATTTGTGTTTCCTAGTTGGTTTAGGATTTGGTTTTAGTATAGGATTTGGTTTCCTATATTATAGGGACTTTGTGTAAACCTATGACATCTATTAGTATAAATAGATGGATGTGGGATAGAGTTTTGTGTGTAAGAGTTTTTGAGAGGCATAAGTTTGTATACTTGAGAACACTTTGTGTTTGTGAGCTCTCTTGTATTTGTTGGTAATCAATAAAGCTTCCGTTGTTAGAGAGGTACTCCTATATTTTAGGAACTCTGAAATCGTTGTGTTTTGTTTATTGCTTGATTGGTTTTTGGTTTAGTTTACAACACACACGAAAGAATTTCAGACACTAGTTTCAGTTAGCGAGGCAAGACGAGTCATTGTGATGCGTAGACAATGTGTGATTTAACATACGCTTTCCGGGAGCATTGATATGATCAAGTCACGTAATTATCAGTAGTTAAACACCCCAATTAAATTATACGTAGAACAAATTGATCAAAGACTGCAATGATTCATTCAAGGGCCAGTTTATTTATTCAATGTACCACATTCAAAATCAATCAAAATTCATCTGTGAACTGTCATACAATATATAGTCCCTCCCTTGATGATATATATAGGCTTGGGTCTCTCAGCAGTAGACTTGGTATTGCTTACTTGATGAGACAGATAGAAAACTGTCTCCAACTTTGTCTGCAACTCCTAAGTAACACTGCCAAGTTTGTTGATCTCTCCTCTGGTATCTATTGCAACTTTTTCCTTGTTCCTCATCACTTTAATCATGGTTCTCTGCAGCTCCTCGTTCGACACTTGCCATATGATAAAGGGTTCTTCAACTCGGTTGTGATCAACAATTTCTCAATCATAGCAGACGCCGCTGGTTTTCTTAATTGTCGTTTCAAATACATGATACATCTTTGTTAAAAAATCAATCAAATTGTACATCACTTAGTCGTTAATATGTATCAAATAATTGCGGTTTGTTATCAGGATCTTAATTGTTATCAAAACCATCAATCTATTAGTTGTGCTTTATGGGGTGTCCAAAACCATCAAAATACTCATTCCCACAGGTAGAGAAGCTCCACTAAGAATTCATTCAAGAAAGGTATGTATAACGAAATATTTCTTAGCAAAGTATTGAAGTTGCAATACAAGGACTCCCTTCCTCTACGGGACTTTACAATTGAAGTAAAATTCGAGATCTATGAGTCGCAAGAGTAGGTCAAATAACTTACAAGAGGCATATGAACAGGACCGCTAACCAATATCATTTTGCGATGTTTATCCTGCAGGTCGAAGACTATGGAGATTAAGTCCCACCTTAAATGCAAAGACATGCAGTGTTACTGTAACGAATAACCCACAAGGTGGATACTCATTACGTTATACGTAATTCCTTCAACAAATTAATGGGTTCTACTCCAAAATTAGCGAGCACCTATCCGTGACTCCTTGGATCAGAAACTTGGTGAACCTTTCTGGCTTCGGCACTTGAAAACTGCCCCACTACACGAGCGTGAGGTATGGAGGCTTCTCCACGAGCAAGAGCGTCCACATTTTCAAGCAGGTACTTCTCTGGAAGCCTGCCTACTACGTTACCCTCTTCGTTTCCCGCTTTATCTAGGAACGCAAAGTGTGGAATTCCCTCAACACCAAACTCATCAAGCTCCTGTTCCCACTTTGTGTTGTCTACGTTCAGCATAACAAAATTTACACGACCCCTGCGTACAATAATTGGAGAATAATGAAAAATAATAGTAGATCTACTTTAAAAGAAGAAACTGTGAAGCGTTCTAGTAGAGATGCAAATTTTAAGTAATAACAAGTTAGAAATTGAAGATCATACTTATACTTCTGCTCAGCTTTATAGACATCTGGAGCTAATTCCCTGCATACTTCACACCAATCGGCATAGAACTCAACAACAGTAGGCTTCCCATTTGAAAGAGCCTAGTAATCAGCGATAAATTACAGAAGATCGTAAGAAACTATTCACATTGAAGATCATGTCCAGATTCATTAACACACATGTACATGATGGAAAACACAAATTAGATGACTGAAGACAAGGGAATTAGAGTGATTGCATGTTCAAGTTACTAGATTCTCCGAGTTAGGCATAAAATCCCGTTACAAATTACAATCCATCGCGGAAAAAGGTCTGAACCTCAGCACTGAAATGGTTCATTTGTACTTAAACATGTATGTTATTGTTTGAGGGTATAATACTTGTCTAGGTTCTCAATCATGCTCATCACAACCGCCTACATACCTCTACACAACACCTGCTAAGCTAGACAGAGTAAAAAGGGAATAGCAAATCGAACGAACCTCTTCATAAGGTAATGCCGCAACGGAGAGGTCCTTCAAAGAAACACCAAAATCGAGCCTTGCTGATAAGAAAAGTGCCAGAGCTGCAAGAGTGGAAACCACCGCTACTTGCCTGTTGGTATTCTTGTTTGGAAATTCCCGAGGGCCAGCGCTCGTAGAGGAACTCGTAGCTTGACTGCTGCTATCACTGCCAGAGCCTGGCTCAACAACTGACTTCTCCTGCATCAGAATAGTTGATGAACACAGCACCAACGATTAACTCGAAAAACTCGAAAAACAAGAAATTGAGCCAACGACGATTCAGATACGCAACGATTAACGAAACCAAAGATCTTATCAAGATAATAACTATTTTCGGTTGCCCAAATCCTAAATTTCATGTAAATGTGGAAATCACGGAAATTCTATAATCCTGAAATTCCAACTTTCTCCATCAAAACAACAACTTTGAGCTTCCCAGCTGAAACCCAGAAAGGATAAATCGGGAAACATGCAAATTATTGAAAAGGGAACAATTGACAGTCGTGCAAACGCTGGTTTATGCGAGAAAGATGGGAGATTTTGGAGGGAAAGAGAGAGCGTACCGTTGCGGAGGGATCGGATGGATTGGGGGTTTGCTGGCAAGAAACGGTCGGAAATCGGCGGTGGTGGTTTGGGAAGTGGATAGAGGGTTTAACGTAGCGGGGAAGTGGAGGAGTTTGGAAACATGGCCGGAATCTATGGAAGCCAACTGGGTTCGAAGCCACGCGGGCCATTTGTAATTTGCAGATAATCTGCCAACGTTCTTTTGCAATTTGCAGTAAGCCTATGGATCTTGTTTCAATCAAAATATTATATCATAGTTTGCGTGAAGGGAATTGGATTTTGGCGCCATCTTTAGTTGAGTACGAGATCGTCACTCTTGAACGACTTTTTGGTTTTACGATTTTTATGAAAGCAATGGTGCTCCTCATCTGTCGTCGTGGCACGTACAAATGCCCTACAAATTGCCAAACGCAGAGCCTCACGAAATCCACCATCGTCGTGTGATTACATGCATAATTAGCAATAATTCTCGTTCATTAGCTCGCAATTAAATATTTCAAGTTTACAACTTACAGTACAATCCCATTTATCCAGATTTCACACAGAAAAATTACAAACAAATACAAATGAAATCGGAATTTCAATTAACGATTTCTAACTAACTCTCCGGCCCCAGAATCCCACTCACAACCGAAGTTGCCACCAAAACCCCCACAACCTCCGCTCCCGCCACCGCTCCAGCCTGCGCCAACCCCCCGAAGCTCAACGCCGCCTCCACCCCTTCCTCCGCCGTTTCAATCCCCAGCTCCGCCGTTTCCAGCCCCTTCTCCGCCGCCTCAATCCCTTCCTTCACTATTACCTCCGCCTCCTTCACCTTCCTCCTCAGCCCAAACAGCCCGATGTCCTCCGCCTTCGCCTCCTTCGCACCCACAGCCGCAATCGCCCCCGTCCACGTCAGCGACAGCGCCAGTTGTCTACGCCCGGATAATGCGAGTCCACTCGGCGGCGCAGGCTTCGGAACGTGCGCCAGGGAGGAGGAGGAGCTGCGGTGCGCATTGCGCGCTGGGTGGAGAGCGAGTACTGAAGCTCTCGCAGCCATGTCTTTTCTCTCTGAAAATTTTGCGAATTTTGATACCACACGCTAACCAACCAAATCCTCGAGCAATTTATTTAAAAAGTAAATTAGAGGAACTAAAAATCTATTATTATTGGTCATTTAGCTTATTAAAAGATGTAGATATGATTTTTTCTGTTAACTTAGTTATAATTTTGTCGAAATAAGTTATGTTGGAAGGATCAGTGTTACAATTGAGGTCCATCAATTCATCAAAACGTGTAGCTATGGTTCTTTTCGTAAACTTTGTCAAGATTTTGTTAAAATGAGTTATGTTGGAATGAGCATTACTACAATTGGGTTAAAGTTGAGGTATCATTGATTCAATTAATTTAAAGTTGAGAGATCATTTCTCCAGTTGGATTAAAGTTGAGGGACCAATGGTAATAGATTTTTAATTGAGGGATCATAGCTGTATGTTTTAATGAATTGAGGAATCAATGGTAATGAATTTTTAATTGAGAGATCATTGCTCCAATTGAGTTAAAGTTAAAAAATAATTGCTACAATTTACTTTTATTTAAATAACGAATATACCCTTGGCACTGTGACCGCACCAGAACGCAACAAAATGCTCCGTTTCGAGGTTCATAAAAGACAAAAACGAGGTTTTCATTTTCATTTTCATTTTCCCTCTACAAAATTTGGGGGTTTTTTTCTCATCGAGTTCTCTACGTTTTTGCGCCAAGAAAGAGAGGGCTTTTGAAACGATGGTAGAAGAAGCATCAGCGTCGGCGTCGGCGACGGCGAGCGAAACCCTAACCCAAACCGCCGCGCTGGAGGCACAGAGGTCGAACGAGGCCACCATCACGGAGGTAGCTCAGGGAGGCGCCGAGTCCACTTGCAACGACGACAGCGCGGAAGCTTCAGCTGTCATCTCCGATGGAGATCGTGAAAAATCGCTCGAGTTCGCCGACGAGCTGATTAAGAAGGGCTCCAAGGCGGTCAAGGACTCTGATTACGGCGAAGCCACCGAGTGCTTCAGCCGTGCCTTGGAAATCAGGTTAGGGTTTTTTATTTCCCTGATTTTCCTTGCTTGCCTTACTTAACATTCTTCGTGTTTTCTTAGAAATTGAGTATTTCGGGTGTATGTGATGCTGTAAATATTGTTGCTTTTGTTAATATTTCTTGGATTTTGCTTCCCTCATAAACCCTAACTTTAGGTCAGTTTTGATTTGTTGCGTTGCCGTCGGTTAAGGTGTTAGACTCTGTAGGGATTGTACAATTTGAATGATTCTTTTTCAAATTGCATTTCTTTCGTTAGTCAAGCCAGTGTGCCGGTATACTCATTTTCATATTTTGAAAAGTTTGTATTGTGCTGTTGAGCCCGGCTAGTACAACTTTTTAGTTGCCAAATTGTGCATTTGTTGGAGTCCAATTTCTTTGCCCTGTTATATCGTATTGCATTTGTTTAACCATGGCCTAAAAAATTTACATATTCGCAAGATGCATTAGTTAAGGTCTTAGACTCTGTTATATTGTATTGCATTTGTTTAACCATTGCATTCCTTTCATATTCACGTTGGCGTTAAATTTTTATTATTATTTGTACTCTCATAAAATCTGCATTAGTTAATTCACAGACTGCCTGTGTGCTTTTCTTAGGTGCTCCTCTTTTTCAGAAGCGCATTAGGCATGCTAATTAGTAATTACTATTGATTATGTCAATAAATCCAGGGTTGCACATTTCGGTGAACTTGCTCCTCAGTGTGTCAATGCGTACTATAAATATGGATGTGCACTGCTTTACAAAGCTCAAGAGGAGACTGATCCATTGGGTGCTGTACCGAAGAAGGAGGGCGACTCGCAGCAAGAATCTGCTAAGAATGGTGTAAATGGTGAATCTTCCACAGCTTCTGTTTCAAGTAATGCCGAACAGGATGCAAGTTTGAGTAATCAGGAGGGAGCGACTGATGATGGTGGTATGTCATTTGTGATTATTGTTGAGTATAATTGTCGAATAGAACATTTCTCTTCTGAATTTCCATTGGAAGCCAATCATGAACATTTATGAATGATAGGGCATTGAATTCCAAACCATCTTAACTAAAAGTAAAAGCTATTTGATGTAGCTCTTTGTTTTTTGCATAAATGTTGCACATGTATGATTATGATATCTTCATCACATATAATGTAATTAGATTCTAGTTATGTACTCCTGTTAAAATTGGCATCGTTGACTACTGTTGATACGCATGAGACAATGTGTCTACCTCTCCCTGGTGGCACTGTAGCTGCTCACACAGACCTGCTCCACTCCAACTCTTTGACTTCAAATCCATTGGAAAATCAAATGAGTCATGCCTTCTGTTTGGGAACAGATCATGAGTCTTATATCGTATTTTAGGGGGGTGTATTCAATTGAGAATTTGAGAGACTAATGGATTTATAAATCCATGGATTTTTATGGAGTTTACTTGATTTGTAGAGATTCCATATAAAATTTTGATTCAATTCCCTCGAAATCTCATGGGAAGAGGTGAGATTTGTAGATGCTTAAAATACACTATGAAATCTCTCTAATTCCCTCTAATTCCTCAACTTTCTCAAATTCTTTGAAATCAAATTCTAATTGAATACACCTGGAATGTTATAAACTTCTTTAAAATCCTAATTGAATACACCCGGATTTCTAAGGATTATAATAAACTATCTTAAAATTCTAATTGAATACACCTTGAATTTTAGAGAATCACTGAAAATCCTGATTGAATACCCCTAGATTCATTAAAAGAATTAAATTCTCTCAAAATCCCAATTAAAATCTGTCAAGAGACACTGTTTTGCACATTGATCAACCGGTAGAAAAAATCTGAACTTCTATCCTGTGTTTGTGTTTGTCATGTCTTATGGTTTAGATATTTGAGGAAACGTAACATCAGATTGTCAATGTTTTAGATTGTCATTTAGTGTGTTTAAGAAACTCATGTGACAGTAAATTCAACGGAAGATATGGAGAAATAGAGTCTAAATTCAACGGAAGATATGGAGAAATAGTCTAAATAGCTGAGAAGGATACAAGGACATAAGTTTAGGCATACGCAGATTCTATCAGATGATACTTTCTGTCCCAAAACTGATTATTGAGGATATCTTATCATTTTTGTTATCATTGCATCATGAAGTTTAACAGTTCATTTCCTTTTCTGATGCAGTTTCTGGTGGAAAAGACCAGGATGAAGATGGTGAGAATAGCGATGATGCGGACCTGGCTGAAGCAGATGCAGATGAAGATGAAACTGACCTTGATTTGGCATGGAAAATGCTAGATGTTGCAAGAGCTATTGTTGAAAAACACCCGGCTGACACAATGGAGAAGGTGGACATATTATCAGCTTTGGCAGAAGTTGCATTGGAAAGAGGTATTATGTGCTCAGTTTAGTTGAATTGAGATCTGTATATCGTAATCGAAGAGATTCTTGAACTTCACTATAATTTTTTGGTGCATTTCTTCTGAAAACATCTTATTTGGCTTTACATTGTGTCTCCTTGTAGAGGACATTGAAACTTCTCTCAGTGACTACCAGAAAGCACTTTCCATTTTGGAGCGGTTGGTTGAGCCTGATAGCCGACGTATAGCTGAACTGTATCCTTTTCAAGATCGACATACAGCCTTTGAGTTCATAATTGTTACTAATAACAGATCCTTTTCTATATTTTTGTTTTTTTTTTTATTTGGGTTTCCATTTTCCCACTGGGTAAGGGACTCACAACCTTAACTGGAGAATTCAGAAATTTTCGAATATGTTTGTGTCTAGAGATTGGCTCTAAGCCTGAGGAAGCCATTCCTTATTGCCAGAAGGCTATATCAACCTGCAGGTCTCGTGTGCGGCGGCTCATGCTTGAATCAAGGAGTTTCTCGGAGTCCACAACGTCGTCGTCTGCTTCTGTATTGGAGCCTGGTGTCACGCTTACCTCAAATGTTACCGAGTCTGATAATATTGTGACAGATAAACAGGCAGAGATTGAAACACTAACTGAACTCTCTGGAGATCTGGAAAAGAAGGTTTCTAATAATTTTTTCAACCTTAATTTTAAAATTGGAAAACATTCAGGCTTATATTTTCTGATTTTTGTATTCTTGAGCTTGTAGCTTGAAGATCTGCAACAGTTGGCGTCAAACTCAAAATCCATTCTCGCTGAGATTCTGGGATTAGCATCTGCCAAGGCAAAAGGGACTGAGAAAAGTGAATCTTCAGCAGTGGTGAGCTCTTCAAGGATGGGAACTGCTGACAACAATGGAGGTTTCGACTCCCCAACTGTTTCTACTGCTCATACGAATGGAGCTTCTGGAGTCACACATCTTGGTGTGGTGGGAAGAGGAGTCAAGCGAGTGTTGATGAACGCGGGCTCGGGAGAATCAAGCGCATTGAAAAAACCTGCTTTGGATTCATCGGAAGATAAGGGTGAGGGCAACGCGTCGTGAAGGTCATGGATTCCGGTAAATGTATGGACAGAATTGAGAAATCTTGGTTAGATTCTGGATTCTAGTATTATATGCGAAGTAATTCCTATTGAAGTTTAAGCTGACTTGTAGATTTTTGTATGATGATAGACCTTACTATTTAGATTTAAGATTATGAACTGCTCATTGCCCGTGTTTCCATTCAACTAAAGTTCGTGCTGGTTTGTGTTCGATTTCGAAGAAATGGTAATGTACAAGTTCGAAGGTTAGCATACTATCTCTTTCTCATACTAATCAGAGTTCTAGAAATGCACTTTTTTCAACGTTCTTCCTGGTTGATCATAATCTTGCAAGCTCCGTTTACTTAGGGTTTCGTCTTCAGAATTTATCATGCCTATTTACTGAAGAAAAAAGTTGTTACAAGTTCATGAATAGATGGGCGAATTTAGCCTTTATTGTTCGTGTCCGAGTAAATTATCATTTTATTTACAAAATTTAGTTTAAAAATTTGGTCTTCTTAGCATTACCCTTTTATATAATGTACTCAAGAAGGGTTAAAAGGAGAACGAAATGAAAATTCTGCAATTTTCTTTCATAGTACATAGCACTGAGTGATCTAGAAAATCAACATTTAGATCTTGCGGATAGGGATTAATGGATTTTTGTAACGATTAGATCTTGTATAAAAGTCGTATTACTAACCGGGATGCGAAAGTCGGGACCAAAAACTCTTAACCAATTGAACTGGCCTGAAAACCTCGTTTTGTATTATAAAATACATTTTTTATTTTTTCACGGAACAATCAGTTTGTTTCCTTTTTTGGTCAAAGAAGGGGTGGGGAATGCAAAGGACTTTCCAGGAGATCATTCATCCTAGTACTATTGTCGTCCAAACTTACTTAACTTGAGTTGGTATGATAGCATCTAGATTTTCCCAAACCAAGCCAATCGGCACGGGTTTTCAATTTAGTCGAAATCACCTTTCATGGTTTTTTTTTTATGTTGAAAAAGCATAAGATTTTACAGAATGAGAAAGGCCCAATACAAGTTACAACAATCAGGTCCAATAAAAATTAAAGGATAGCCAAAAGCCCATCCAGCACAAATATGAAAGATAAAACAAATCAAATTTCACCACTCAAATCACCACAGGGGAAGAGAGCCAACGAATCAGAGCCACCATCAAATGCCCCTGCAAGTAGAACCAGAACCAAAAACAAATGGAAGCGGATGAGGATGGGGCTAAGGGGGCATTTAAAACACAGCACACTGGCCCCGATTTTCTGACATGCCAATTGGGGTGCGGAATAGTGAAGGGAGGATTCGAATCTAATTTCCAAAACAAATGTGTTATTTCCAACTTTGAGCAGAGGTTGGAGGAGGGATGATATGTGAGTAGCAACCAAAGGAGAATATGACAAAAAGATAGGTGTTGGGGGTTGAAGATAGGGGCTGCATGTTGGAACCTGAGGATGAACACTCAAGAAAACTTGTAAATAAATGTTTGTTTGTGCACTCAATAGCTGGGAGAATATATGTTATTCAATTGAAAGAGTAACAATGACGTTAAATAGCCTTACAAGAAAACTGAAAGCTAGAAATAAGCAACCCACATTTTAACAAACCTAATAACGTGGTACACGACTAAAGTTAGAAGCAAACTAAACAACTTGTCCCTAAAGAATAGGGATTATTAACAACTACTGAAAACAATCCTACGAACTAGGAAACCTAACCCTAACGGCTAGGAAATCTTAACAACTTCAACATCCTCCCTTAAACTGAATGCTATCAACAATCAGTTTACATCCATGAGTGAGCAAACACCCATTAACTCCCGCAGTTTCAAAAACACATCCAGCTTCAATGGTTTGGTCATGATATCTGCTACCTGCTCCTGCATAGAACATTGAACCAGTTCCACAACTTCATTCTTGGTGAGCTCTTGAAGAAAATGGAAACAAACATTTATGTGTTTGCTATGACCATGCATCACTGGATTATTTGAAAGCTTAATAGTAGAACTATTATCGCAATAAACCCTTGTGGATTTGCACTGTTCTTGACTGAGCTGCTGCAAAATCCTTCTTAACCAAATTGCTTGACACGCACTCGATGTTGCAGCTATAAACTCAGCTTCAGTGGTAGATAAAGTAACCACGAGTTGTTTCTTCGAAGACCATGAGACTGCCCCTGAACTCAACATAAAAACATACCTTGAAGTACTTTTCATATCATCCTAATCTCTAACATAATCACTGTCTGTGTACCCCCAATGAGTTCTTCATTTCCTCACTTTTTATAGAACAGCCCAAAACTCATCGTGCCCTTCAAGTACCTCAACACTCTCTTCGCTGCTTTAAGATGCAACTCAGTAAGTCGTTCCATAAACCTGCTAATTAAACTTATAACATACATCATATTAGGTCGTGTGGTAGTCAGGTACATGAGACTTCCCACGATTTGTTTGTACAGAGTGCTATCAACTTTTATGCTTTATTCATCTTTCATCATTTTGAAGCCAGGAACAATTGGATTATGAACTCCAGTCATTCTTTTAACAAACAAGGTGTGTTCATGTGGGGACTTATCAAAACCTTCCTTCATGAAATAGGTCTCAATGCGGCTGTACCAAGCTCGATGAGCTTGTTTAAGACCGTATAAAGCCTTTTAAAGCTTATATACCTTGTGCTCCTGCCCATTTTGTTCATAGCCAGGAGGCTGTGCAACGAACACTTCTTCATTCAAATCTTCATGGAAGAACGCCGACTTGACATCCAATTGGTAAACTGTCAAATTATTCTGAGCTGCAAGTGATAATATGACACGAACTGTATCCAAGCGAGCTACAAGTGCAAACACTTCGGCATAATCCACTCCATATTGTTGACTGTACCCTTTTGCAACCAAGCGAGCCTTGATTTTGTAGATCCATTTTACCCTAATCACTTTTCCACCTGATGGCATCTTTATTAACTCTCGCGTATTATTTCTTTCTATGGCCTCATTTTTTGAATCTATAGCCTTCTTCCACTTGTCATTTTTCATAGCTTCCTCATAAGAGATGGGATCAATATCAGCAAACAAAGCTAAGTGAGCCATGTCTTCCTCCGCGGAGAGACCCTTTCCACTTACATAGTCTCTCATCCAAGCTGGTCGTCTTCTGACTCGTCCTTCAATGGTAATGTCTTCTGGTTGGTAATCTTGATCAGATTCCCCACTCTCTAGTACTTCTTCATCAATCTCAGATTCCTCTACGTTGTTATCATCTCCTGGACCTTCTTCTTCATCATTTTCCCACTCAAGATCAGCCATGATTGCTTCTCTGTGATTGTCGCTCCAGTCCCATGCTTTATCTTCTTCAAAAATCACATCTCGACCTATCACTATTTTCTTAGAAACTGGATCAAATAGTTGATAAGCCTTGGATTCTTCGCTGACTCCAAGTAGGATGCATTTCATACTCTTGTCATCAAGTTTAATCCTCTTACTATCAGGAACATGTATGTGTGATAGACACCCAAAAACCCTGAAGTGTTCTATTGATGGTTGGAACCAGTCCAATCTTCTTATGGTTCACGTTTCTCACTGCTAGCGTTGGACTTCTGTTGAGTACATGGATGGTCCAATTGACTGCTTCTAGCCAGAAAGCTCTTGGATTTTTTTCTTCTCTAAAAGCATGTTTCGAACCATATTCATAATGTTTCCATTTTTTCTCTCCGCAACGTCATTTTGTTGGGGAGTATAGGCAGCTGTCAACTGCCTTTGAATTCCATGCATGTTGCAAAATTTTGTGAACTCAAGTAATGTGAATTCACCTCCACGATTCATACGCAAACTCCTTATGCTTGAACCAGTTTCTTTTTCAACCCTAGCCTTGAAGCTTTGTAAAGTACTAAAAGCTTCTGATTTTTCAGCCAAGAAATATACCCATGTCTTTCTACTGTAATCATCAATAAAGGTAATGAGATACCTTTTCTTAATGTTGGAGATCGGATTAATGGGCCCACATATGTCAGCATGCACAAGTTGAAGAATCTGAGATGCCCTCTATGCACTCTCATTTGGGAATGGATCTCTTTGCTGCTTCCTTACCAAACACTTTTCACAAACTTGTGTGTGAGCCTTGAAATTTGGAAAGCCTTTCACCATATTCTTTTGTTGAAGAATTTTTAAGCCGCTTCAACTCAGATGTCCATATCTACGATGCCACAGTTGGGGTTGATTTTCTACAATAGTGTTGAAACACTTTTATTCTTGTGGTTGTGTGCGAGCAAGCAAGATGAACATTCTGTTCGCTGCCATTGATGTTTCCCAGATCAGTCCTCTCTCAAGATGATAAATCTTTCACTTTCGACCTTTTAAAAAAATGGCAAGACCCTTCTTTTGCAGCTACCCAATGCTCAGTAAGTTGTTCTTTAAATCCGACACATAAAATACCCTAGTGATGACCTGCATGATCCCATTGACTTTCATACGAACATTTCCCTTCCCTAGCACAGCTAAGCTTGAATTGTTCCCTAACTTCACATATTTCCTGAAGGTCTCATCAAGGTCTGTGAATATCTCCTTATTGCCACACATATGGTTGCTGCATCCCGAATCTAGGAACCATAATTCCTCTCTGTAAGCTTCCTCGATATCCACATAAGCCATCAACAACATTTCTTCACTTGTCTCTGCATAGAAACCTTTTGAATCCTTCCCTTTCTTAGGGCGTTCCCATTGGAAATGCCCAAGTTCATGGCAATTGTAACATTCAAGGGTAGACTTGTCATGTCCATTCCTACCTCTCATTCGTCTTCTTCCTCCGAAACCGTTGTGTCCACCTCTTCCACTTAGCTGGATTTCATGAGTCACCTTTAGAGCTTGTTCATCCACCGTGTGCCTGCCCAATTTTTACTCGTGCACTAACAAGCTACTTTGGAGTTCATCGATGGACAAGATGTCAAGATCATTAGACTTTTCAATAGAGCACACCACATAGTCATATTTAGGAGTCATTGATCTCAGAATCTTTTCGATGACCACCACATCTCTCATCTTTTCCCCATGAATCCTCATCTTGTTGGCTAAGGTGAGAGTTCATGCGAAGTACTCATTCACTGATTCCCCTTCCTTCATGTGCAGAACTTCAAACTCTTTGCAAAGAGCTTGTAGTTGTACACGCTTGACTCATGTTGTACCTTGGTACTTCTGCCTCAAGGAGTCTCAAATGTCCTTCGCAATATCTTTCTTCAGTATTGTCTCCATAATCGATCAATAGCCAGGAACAAATGGTTCTTAGTCTTCAAATCTTTCAGCCTTTGATCATCAATGGTCTTCTTCTATGCATCAATGAGATCCTCCTCGTTTGCTACTGCATGAATCCCAATCTTCACCAAGCTCCAATATTCTTTGAAGCGTAAGAAATTCTCCATGAGCATGCTCCAGTGATCATACTGTCCATCAAACCTTGGAATTGCAGGTTGCACAAAGCTACTTTCAGTGGTCATGGTGTTGTTGTTGAACGATGAAACTAGCTTCAATTAGGCCCCGTGATGGGGATCTGATACCAGATGTTGGAACCCGAGGATGAACACTCAAGAAAACTTGTAAATAAATGTTTGTTTGTGAGTTGGGAGAATATCTGTTATTCAATTGAAAAAGCAACAATGACGTTAAATAACCTTACAAGAAAATTGAAAGCTAGAAATAAGCAGTCCACGTTTTAACAAACCTAATAACATGGTACACAACTAAAGTCAGAAGCAAACTAAACAACTTGTCCCTAAAGGATTGGGATTATTAACAACTACTGAAAATAATCCTACAAACTAGGAAACATAACCCTAACGGCTAGGAAATCTTAACAACTTCAACACTGCAGGATTGAGATCTGGTTTACCTAAGACAAAAACGGTGAGAAACATTGAAAAATCAACAAACAACGCTGAAGATATGACGAAGAAACCGAAAAAAAAAGGCTAAGCTACTAAAAAGGAGAATACAAAAGCAAAAAATAAGTAGGGATTGCCACCAACCCCATCCAAAGGAAGGGGTCAATGGCGAGACTGAGGCTAGAGTGGCTAGGGTTTCTTTCAAGAGAAAGGTCTAGGCTCGAACTACTCCACCTTTCATGGTTTTTAATTTAGTCAATTTCCCTTCAAATTCGAAGTTTGAATTTCTCTTTTCACATCACTTGGATAGAAAAATGTCAATTTTTCATAACCAAGAAAGCATTAATTTACAACCAAAAACATTGAAACCATAATTGTTATGTTTGACATTTCTTATGAACACAAGCAGCCGATGAATAAGTGAGACAGACTTGTTCTTAATTAGTTCCTACCATCTTGATGATTTGTGGGTCCATTTCCATTTGCCTCGGATGTTCAAATTGGCTACAATATCAAGAGAACATGGGATGAAAATGAAACCTAATAAAGTGATGATGAATCCTAATTATTTCTATAACGATGTGTTTCTGTTTTTGTTTTGACTGCCTAAACTTTAACCATCATAGCATAATTAGGTTGTGAGTTAACAACTTTGGCGGAATGTGAATCCTAGCTACTTTTTGCTTAGTAGCTTTTCCCCTTCAACCTTATTCTCACTACCAGAAAATACGGGTTATCTTCACGGATGTTTGAGTTGGTAGGGCTAAAACGGTGAACGAAAAATCTTTAAACAATTGCACACCGTTGTAGGGCAACAAATCAGTCGTCAGGCAAACTTTTGTCATGATCGGATTATGAATCCTAGCTACTTTTTGCTTTGTAGCTTCCCCTTCAACCTTCTCGTTCGCATCATGTAGTGTGTTTTGATGATTAGAAGTCACCCTCTAACAATCATCTTCACAAAAATTGAACCTAGTTAATTAAATATCGCTTATTAATCTAAGTCTTTTATCGAATAAAAGTACAAGTCAAATAAATTGCTAAACACAAAATTATCACATTGTTAGTCAAATGACTGGACAATTTTCAATTATGTTCATTCCTTGAAAATAAACGGTTGAATGATTATACAGCGTTGCAATATCCAAAAGAGGAAGAAAAAAAAAAAAGATAAAACCCTAGGGGAATAAAAGCATCTTGACTAAAACACATTGTAAGATTCGAAAACATGTGCCGAAATTATTCAAAATCCATTGGCTATTACTTACTAAAATATGTCAACTACTATGCAAAGAGAATAAAGCGATGGCTTCAACGCCAGGTAATGAAGGGCATGTGAGACAAGAATAAAAACAAGTTGATGACATCAAAGCAAAAGAGACTGCATATATGCAACTGCAATTGGATAAGACGGAAAACAAAGCAAGAAACAAACATCCACCCAATCTCCACAGAAAGAAAGAATAAAACTTGGAGTCGGGATCAAGGGTTGTTGTCGAAATCGAAACCGAAACGATGTGCTTCAGAGTGGAATGCAAGCAATGTGGGAAGACGTCGTGGGGAGGATGTGGGAAGCACTTGACGAATCTGTACGCAGGCATCGAGCAGGGAAAGCACTGCATGTGCCGCCCATGGCCTGGTGTTATCGTACCAAACCAGTGTAGAATTTTTCAGGTCGACGGGCCGAGGGCCCACTCCAATAACATCGATACTGTCCCCACTTAACCACCTGCACAATCCTCAGGTGTGGGGTTTTATCACAAAAGGGCTCGATGTTAGTTAGAGTGGGGTAATTCTATTTAAATTGCTTTGCTTTCCTTCCCCTAGCCGATGTGGGACAAACATGGGGTTCCAACACTCCCCCGCACGTGAGACCCCATTTATGGGTCACACGTGAAAATCCACATCGGCAACCACGTGGAGCCATGTCGGGACTCACCCATCACACGGGGCCAATGGGGACCCACCCAATCACGTGGCATCTTTGGCCTACGTGGAGCCATGTCGGGACTCACCCATCGCGCGGGGCCAAATGGGGACCCACCCAATCACGTGGCAGTACGGGCCCGTCCCCTGGCTCTGATACCATGTAGAATTTTTCAGGTCGACGGGCCGAGGGCCCACTCCAACAACATCGATACTATCCCCACTTAACCACCTGCACAATCCTCAGATGTGGGGTTTTATCACAAAAGGCATCGATGTTAGTTAGAGTGGGGTAATTCTATTTAAATTGCTTTGCTTTCCTTCCCCTAGCCGATGTGGGACAAACAGGGGGTTCCAACAACCAGCAGCCGGGGACGACAGCTACTCAGCAACAATCTCCCGCTTCTGCTTCTGCTTCTGCCTCTGCCTCAGGTATGTATGTGCCTAATGTGTTATGAAGAAAAATTAGATTATTCATATTGTATTGTGGAGTGGTGATGCTATATATGTACTATGTTTGATATAATATTGGTATGTTTGTATTAATTAAATAGGTGATGTTCTCTTTATCATACAGTTTGACAATTTAACTATATGTATTGGTATGCTGTAAATCTGAATTCAGCAACAACAATAACATGTTATTCTATACGTTATCAGACTGTCTAGCAACATACAGGGATGTTACCACCCATTGTTACTGTACTTAAAATTTTCCCTACGGCTTCCATGGGGACCACGTATTCAAGAAAATGTCTCAAAGATGTTTGAGACAGGGTAATTAGGAGGCAAGCAAATTATAGCTTATACTTATCCAACAATCTAATGCCTATTTTGTAATGTTGATTAATACATGGTGTTTCTGTGTGCAGGCAAGTAAGGCCATCTCCAACCGATGGCTGGCCAGAGGGCTCGTTTGAGCCCTCTGGCCCTCCAAGATTCTCCAAGATATTAATATTTTAATGAACAGTACATGGCCATATTTGCCTTCGTCTCCAACCGAGGGCCAGAGGGCTTGTTTTAGCCCTGTCACAAAAAATCGTCTCCAACCGAGGGCCAAACATAATTTATTATTTAAATTTAAAAACTACAACAACTTAAATTAAAAAACAACAACTTAAATTTAAAAACTACAACTTAAATTTAAAAACGACAAATTAAATTTAAAAACTACAAATTAAATTTAAAAACAACATTAACTTAAATTTAAAAACTACAACAACTTAAATTTAATATCCATAATCAACATCATCTTCATCATCCGCCATTGTAGGAATATAGTCAGAGGTAAACAACTGCCGCCGAGTCATAATTTCCTTTTTTTTCCTATCAAAATAGGCCTTACTCATTGGAGTGTAATTCAAAGTGTTCCTTTCCATATTCTTATCATCCATCTCTTCTTGTATTTGTTTGGCCCGTTCTTCATGCCTATGCTTCCTTTCTTCCGCCTCAAGGGCATTTTGCTCCGCCATTAATCGCAATGAGGCCGCCACTTCATGTTGAGCGGCGTAATCATCATTTGCCTTGCCCTTTTCCCTCAACCTTCGGGCCATGTTTCGTCCCATAGCCCTAGGTAAAGAAGCTTCGGACGGAATCAGATTTTCTTGAATGGTAGGAGATCCATCTTCATTCATATCTACAGATGGGGATGCAGCTCCCAAAGGATCTACTCTATGTTGAGGTGGATCTTCAAATAACACCCACCCTTTACAAATTTCCCAACAACTGTGAAACTGAAAGGGTTTTGTGCTACCCTCCATATACAAATCCTCCGCTTGACGTACCTAGAAAATATAATTACAAAAAATTTAGGAAATTAATTCATGAAATTAAATGTAATATAATGACATATAATTACAAAAATTAAATGTAATATAATTAAACATTTAAAATAAATTGTGAAAACACTAACTTCGTCATAGTAATTGGCGCCGTTTTCATGTCTACTTGCGGCTGCTAATAGTGCTTGATGCCATTTATTCAAACTTGGATGAAGGTGTTTCTTCCATCTTGAAGAACAACTTTCGTGGTTTCGGGTGGAATGGTGCCTTCGTAGAACTCTAAGTATTTTTTGGACACACGAGTCCAAACACCTTCACTTTTTTGAGAAATCCCCCTCACACTATCTTCTGAGACCCATCTATAAGCCTTGCAAAGAGCTTCATCTTCTTTTCAGGTCCAAGCCCTACCTTTCATTGCAGATGAGGCCATTTTTTTGGAAAAAAATGAAGGAAATATTGAAGGAAATTATTGAAAATATATTGAAGGAAATTATTGAGAAATTGAAACAAATATTATAGATGAAGGAAATATTGGAAAATATATTGAAGGAAATATTGAGAAGGAAATATTGAACAAGGAAATATTGCAAATGAAGTGAAGAATTGAAAGAACTTCACCATATTTATAGAAGAAAAGAAATGTTTAAAAAAATAATAATAAAAAAAAAACTTTACAACGGCTACCTGCAATTTAAAAAAAAAAAAAAATTAAAACAGAACGGCTACCTGCAATTTACAGAAAAAAAAATTAAAAAAAATAAAAAATAAAACTCAACGGCTAGCTGACTCAACTAGCCGTTACATTTAAAAAAAATTCAAACTAGTGCTGTCGGTTGTAACCGACAGCAATAGTAAATAAAAAAAACATGAATAACTATTACTGTCGGTTATAACCGACAGTATTAAAAAATCATTCTTTAATGCTGTCGGTTATAACCGACAGCAACAGGAAAACATTAAAAAAAAATTAGCCAGCCCTTTGGCCCTTTGAAATTCCGTGGGGCCCTCCAAGATTCCCGAGCCCTCTGGCCTAGCCCTCGGTTGGAGACGGTTTTAGGGCCATTTTCAACCCTCTGGCCCTTTGGACCATTCGGTTGGAGATGGCCTAAGTAGCTTGCAGTTGCAGATGTTTCCTGTGGTATAGCATAAACAAATGGAGATTTGGAATAATGGTAGCTAAAAAGCCTTTTGGATGAATATCATCTTATCATCTAGGGTTTTGTTTAATTTAGATTTGGAATAATGATTGTGCAGGTTGTGGTCAAGACACATTTGACCCAACTCCAACCTGCCTTTTCTTTTCTAGTGTTTGGATTTGAATAATGTTTAGGATTATATGAAGATGATGAAGGATATTATTATGAAAAAAAAAAAATTATGTTACGTAATTGGATGTATACATGTCTGATTATATAATTCATGACACAATTTTTATTATTTTTAACCAACTCAATATTTTATACAAGCAATATTAAATAACGAAAAAATCGAAACTAAAACCTCGAGTTTGAATTAAAGGCTGAAAACCACCCATAAGCTCTATTGCATTTTCTTCAATTTTGGTTCTTTGTAGCTTGACATATTATTGTCTTGTCACCTAGCGTGGCTGGTGAGTTGGTGTGTGCCCCAATCAGCCTCCCCAATTCCCATCCTTCTTTGTGCATTTTGCCTAATCACTAGTCACCAAACCACGTGAAAACAAAGGGCTAATCACAAGCAGTCTACCATTTGTATCATTGATTACTTCCCTTTCAACTTAAAAATCATTCAAAAAAGCAGGTAATTACTATTAAATCACTCACAAGATTCCGTCAGAAGCAAAGTGGGGAGGTCAAGAAGAGATTTTTCTGTGTGTCTAGAACATAAGCACATATATGTCAGTATTTAAGTGGAGGAACACCTTAAAAAAAAAAAAAAAAAAAACTCTCCGTTTGTATAATAACAATGGCGTAAAAGCATGTTTTTCTAGGTATATTGAAAAGGCTTAAATGTCTAAATAGTCATTATGTCTTACTCTATCGGCCAATTTAGTCTTTGTGTTTTGTAATTTGGCCAAATTGGTCTCTGTGTTTACATCTGTTAGCCAATTAAAGACAATTTGTTACAGGACCGTTAAAATTAACATGTGTCAGGCACGTGAGAGGACAAAAACGTAATTTTATGTACACCCACTAAACAGATACGATGCCCATCTTTAGAAATTGATACTTCAATCAATTCACTTGAGTATTATGGGATTTAGGACATGTCAATTTTAACTGTCTTTTAACAGATTATCTTGAATTGGCTAACGGATGTAAACACAAGGACCGATTTAACCAAATTGAAAACACAAGGACTAAATTGGCCGATAGAGTAAAACATAAGGACTGCTTTGACATATAAGCCTATTGAAAAATATGAATCCGGATTCTCTTTGTAAGGATTCTGGGGATTTATTCATTGTACATCGTCCGGTTAGAAATTATTTTAATTTTTTCATTTAAGATTAAATACAAACAATACCTGACGAAAACTGACCACACGATATACGATGAACAAACACGATTCATGAATCTTCGAAATCCTTACAAAGAGAATCCGAAAATAATCCTGTTGGAAAAAATATCACGAGACATAGTTTGTTTGTCTTTCCCGTGGCCCCTATGAGTGACACATCATCACCATCTCTCCTTGCCTTCTAATCAAAATAAAATAATCATTAGATTTAATAAAAAAACCAAAACATGAACTAAGAAATCATGCTTAATTAACAATTTTGATTACAATTAAAAACAAAAAGATTTGTAATATTATAATGATCTGACCAATTTCAAATTTGAACACCTCTCAGTTGCCCAATGTGTCCATGAAAACATTCAATGCACCCTGCTTTTATATGTCCGTTTCATTAATGCAAGGCATAAATGCAAGACCAAACAATGGTCCAACACTACTTGGAGTAGATGTGGTGTTATAAATGCAGGAGAGTTCCCTTATTTAGGCTTTCAGACTGGGGGAAGCTCCCTCAAATTTTCAAATTTTAATCATCAATCAGCAAATGAAATACCGCAATCAACGGATAACTCAAGCAGTTAAGAACAACGTCACTTAACCCAAAAAAAGGCCTTTTCCAAGCCTATCGGATAGAAGATGATAGAGGGTCATATCATTGCATTGGACAAGACAATATCGTCTCACTTCGAATGTAAGTTAGTTGGAACCTAAATGTTAGGGTTGGTAATGTAAAAAAAAAAAAAAAAAGAACCATTCATCTTAGTAAAGGTCCACTAAATTTTAAAGAATGTTGTACACAATAAGACGATATCCCCACTCATTTTCTCTTCTGCACACTCGTGTCAAAATTACAAATACAAAGGGAATTTAATAGTAAAAAAATTGCGAATATTCTGGCTTTCAATATAAAACCAAATACTAGAGTTATCAAAAGACAGCTCTTGTAGCACATTCTGCTATGACTTGTGAGGCCCGGCCAATTTGAAAGCGCGACTGCAGTTTTGTGACACTCATGCGGGTAGTTGAGAATTTGTGTCGGTCTCACCAGAAGTAGGTTGTTCTTGATTCTTATGGATTTTCCACAACAGTTACAAAACTCATAATTACTCTATCACTCTTCATTAAGAATTTAAGAGAACGTCTAGGGAAATTCTTTTAAAGTGAGATTATGTATGAATTTTTTATCACTTTACACTTTAACGTTATTTCTCATGGAGAGTATTTTTGCTCACCATCATTTAGTGTGGTGTTTGCTCATCATTATATTTATTACCGTTAAATATATTTGAATTTTGAGATTCATGTAGTAGATAAGCATAAATTTTAAAATTTAAACTTATTTAACATTGATAAATAAAATAATAAATATATTATACTAAATAATAGTGAACAAAAATACAATTATTTATCGTATCAATATTATAAAATATCGTGAAAAAAAAACCATGAGGTGATTTAGAGAGTTGAAAAACATGAGGTTGACACCAGATTACGGAACGATAAAAATTGAATTAAAATATCACTCTATTCCATCATTTGCGCCAAAAAGCAAATAAGGCCCCGTTACAGTTGGCACGCAACGCAATGTTTGGCTAATTTATAATAGGTGGTGGTGCTCTTTTTTTAATGTCTCAAAAATAAAAAAGAGAGAGTTTGCCTCAAAGACAACGTACCTTTTCCAGCGCCATCCCCATTTCTCTATCTCAGCATTTGGAGGAGAGAGAGAATAGAGCTGAAATAGTTGGTGAGGGGAGAGAGAGCGCTCGGAGAGTCAGCTGGGAGTGAGTGAGATTCTTCTTCTGAATTCTGGATACCCTTTTTCGAAATTTGATCGAGTTAGCTCTATTTCTTTGTCCTCTCTCAGTTTTGTTGGATTCCAATCCCCTCGTCTCTCTCTCTCTCGTCTCTCTCTCCAAACGCTGAATTGATTCTCACAGAATATCACAACCTCCCAATTTCTTCCACCCTTCCATTCCCATCAACCTGCCTTTCATTCCTTCAATCACTCAGTTGTTTGAGTGAACTGAAGTCAATCCCTTTCCCCCATTCGTCTCTTTCATGGATCTGGGTTTCTGATTCCTTACTCAAAAGGGTTTTCTTTCACTCAAGAGGCAGATACACTGAGTCATCACCTGGTCGAGAAAATGGCAGCATCGGCGGCGACGGCGGCAGCTGAGAAATCAAGCTCCAAAGGCCAAGCATGGTGAGTTCAATGTTCAAATTCAATTTAAAAACCTCACCTTTTCGATTTTCTGCCGGATACCCATTTGAAAACAATGCACCAATTCGCCAAAACTCACTTCAAAATCTCGTCTTTGCAGGTTCTGCACCACTGGATTACCAAGCGACATTGTCGTCGAAGTCGACGACATGACCTTCCATCTTCACAAGGTCATTTCATCAAACACCTGGAGAGCACGTTCTGCATTTCATCTCCTTCCACCACCAAAAATTTCAGCTAACAGCTTCCAATTTTTCTGATTTTTTACAGTTCCCTCTCATGTCGAAAAGTCGAAAGCTTCACAACCTGATCAAAGAGCAAGAGACGAACCCATCAAACCCCCACCAGCAAGTTGACACCGACGATGACGAAATCGAAGAAGTCCAGTGCCAAATATCCCTCTCGGACTTCCCCGGAGGTTCCGAGACCTTCGAGATCGCCGCCAAGTTCTGCTACGGCGTCAAGATCGACTTGAGCTCCTCCAACGTCGTGCCGTTACGTTGCGCCGGACAGTATTTGGAGATGACGGAGGAGTACTCGGAGGACAACCTCATTTCGAAAACGGAGAGGTTTCTCTCCCAGTCGGTGCTGAAAAGTTTCAAGGAGTCGCTCAGAGCTCTCAAGTCCTGCGAGCGAGTGGTGCCTCTGGCGGAGAATTTGGGGATAACGCAGAGGTGCATAGACTCCGTCGCTTCCCGCGCCACGTCCGCCGATCCCACCCTGTTTGGCTGGCCGGTTAGCGACGGTGGACACAATCGGAATACTAATGCGGATACTGTTTCGGCTTCTTCTGCTTCCAAACAGGAGATTTTGTGGAATGGGATCGACGCGGGCGGCGGACGGAGAAGAGCCAAACACGCGGATTCATGGCTTGAAGACTTGGTGGTTCTGAGCTTGCCTCTCTTCAAGCGGTTGATTTCCGCCATGAAATCTGGAGATCTGAGCTTGGAGATGGTGGAGACGTGCTTGATGCATTATGCTAAGAAGTACATTCCTGGAATTTCGAGAACGAATCGAAAGCCTCTCTCTTCTTCCTCAGGTGCCGCTGCCGCCACTACCGCCGCCGCATCATCGGGTTTAGCTTCGGAGAGTCAGCAGAGAGAGCTTTTGGAGACGATCATCTCCAATCTTCCATTGGAAAAGAGCTCCAGACCTTCGACCGCGACTCGATTCCTCTTCGGGCTTTTGCGAACCGCCAACATACTTAACGCCTCCGATGCCTGCAAGGCCGCCTTGGAGAAGAAGATCGCGTTGCAGCTCCACCAAGCCACCTTGGACGACCTTCTCATCCCGAGCTATTCCTACCTGAACGAGACGCTCTACGACGTCGATTGCATCGAGCGGATCCTCGGCTACTTCTTGAACGGCTTGGATCAGAGAAACACCGCCGGAATCGAAGACGACGACGGTTCTGACGGCGCAGTCCGATCTCCGTCGCTGATGCTCGTCGGAAAACTGATCGACGAGTTTCTCTCCGAGATCGCCTCCGATGCGAATCTCAAACCGGATCGGTTCTACAATCTCGCGATTTCTTTGCCTGATCAAGCTCGGCTCTTCGACGACGGTCTCTACAGAGCCGTCGATGTTTATCTCAAGGTGCGTACGCAATTCGATACAAATTAGAATACGATTTCAGAAATTAATCGTTTTCTCAAGCCTAATTAATCATAATTAATTTAGAAATGAAGCTCAAGACTGTTAATTGCGAAATATTAATCGTTTTCTCTTCTCTCCAGGCTCATCCATCGCTATTGGAACCTGAGCGCGAGAAGATCTGCGGTATTCTGGACTGCCAGAAGCTGACGCTGGAGGCGTGCACGCACGCGGCGCAGAACGAGCGATTGCCGCTGCGCGCGGTGGTGCAGGTTCTGTTCTTCGAGCAGCTACAGCTCCGTCACGCAATCGCCGGAACTCTTATCGCCGCCGATGTCGCTCCGCCGGAGTCGGCCAGGCCGTCGGTGCTGCGACGCGAGCCAGAGGATGAGGAGGAAGAAGACGATGACGGCGCGGCGGAGGCACGAGGGGAGGAAGAGGAGAATACAGTGGCACGTGCGGAGGAAAGTGGCGGCACGTGGCGGGCGGCGGTGAGGGAGAATCAGGTTTTGCGGTTGGACATGGATAGCATGAGGACGCGGGTGCACCAACTGGAGCGGGAATGCTCCAGCATGAAAAAAGTGATCGAGAAGATTGATAAGTCGGGTCAACCCGGGATAGACGGTTCGGGTTGGAAAAAGTCGTTGACCCGGAGGTTCGGGTGCAAGTTCAAGACCCAGGTGTGCGATTCGCACGAACCTACGGTCGTCGATACGAGAAAAGGACGGCGACACCATCACCAACAGTAGGCCCGCGCGCACCGGATCACTTCATCTCACTGCCACGTAGATAAATGAACCTTGGATTGGATTCGCGTATTTGGTACTGAGAACTCGACTTTTGAGGCGATGTGTCTGAGAAAGAAAATATGATATGTAAAAGCAAAAGCCGAAAAGCGATTTTACAAATAGTGCAAAATGCAAACTTTTTTCCATATCTGCTTTTGCTTTTTTGATAAAAGCAGTTTTTGGTATGACTTTTGGAAGCTCCAGATATGATAACAGCTTGTCTCTCGTCTGGGGTTTTTTGTTAAGTTGATTGAGATGATGAGAGGGGAAGGACAAAGAAAGAGAGAGCATGCACATGCGGTTCTTGAAATATTCATGATGATTAGTTCAAAAGATTATGTGTTGGATGGTTGAATTCTGTCAAAGGAAACATTGAGAGATGGAAAGTTAAGTAGACTTTGAAGTTAGGGGGGCCATTTTCCACTCTTTCATCATGAGCTGTTGGTTTTCAACCTTGTAAAAAGAAAGAGAAAAAAGTCTAATTGGGGTTTGGACTCTAAAAAAGAAGAAAAATTAGGGTTTTGGTGGAATCAGTTGTGCACGCCTGAGTTGGTGATCTCCCACATCAATGGTTGGGAATTGTCTGCATTTGCTTTGGTGACTCAAACAAGTTTTCACAACTGTTTGAGTCACCAAAGCGGGCAATGCTTGCCCACTAGCAAACAATGGTTCTTCAAATTGTGCTTGGATAACTTACATGTCACTTAGTAGACTTTGATAGAGAATACGATAAACAAGAATATTTTTTAGTTCCTAACCAAGCATGATGATGCCTTGGGCCTGATCACTTATTAGGAACTTGGTGCAAGCACCTAGCATCAAGAGTTATGAGGATGGGCTCGAGATTCTAATCAAATTCCATGTGGATTTAGCCGAGCAATATAGAAAATGGATACGTAGATGAATCAAAGTTTCTAGTGGCGTCATGGTTTAGTGATATTCTTCTCTTTTTGTAAACTAAAGGTCTCAAATTTACGCATTATGTGACTTAGCCAAACCGCTAAGTCTGGTTTGAGGCATGATTACTTAAATTAGAATCAGAAGCAAATGTTGCACGTAGAGAAAAGCTCACAAAATTGAGGACTACACTTTTGATTGGACCAATTCGCCACGCAAAAAAGATTTCACTTCTCCTAAATCCCGAGTTCAAGTCCATGGGCTCGTCATCGAGGTGAGGGCGTTTGAGCGGCTGATTCTTGGATGACGTGTAAGTATTGGCAAGAATAGTACAAATAGTGCTCGGACGGTCGATTTAAGTGGTTTACCCCTTAAAACTAGGCTATTTTCACTGAGTTTCTAATATAAATTGAGAACAAGGTTACAAATAGTGCTTGGTCATAATAGTACAGTTTCTCTCTCAATTCATCCAACCCCCCTCCTCTTTTACGGAAGACCCATCCCCCTTTTATAGACATTCTTCTGAACTTTCAAACCTTATGGTCGAATCTATCTCTTCCTTTACATTTAACGTGCGCACTGGCGAAGCTACATAGGGGCAAGAAGGGGCGGCCGCCTCTCCGGTCATCGAAAATCGCCCTCCCTCGAAAATTTATGGCTTTGCCATTGAATTTGCATAATGCACATACTAGACTAGCTAGCTATCTCTCTGTTCTTTGGCCAACATGTGGCAATGAGCGGACACTGGAGTACGGCCACTTGTGTCCTTTCTTACGATGACACAGTCGAGCACCATACTCAACCCTGGGTTGGTGAGAACTTATATCCAAGCGCCGTACCTGTCAGCCTTTATGTCCCTTCATAGGCCTATGTTCCCTTTGTTTAGGCTTGCCCCCTCTATTCATGGGACCTCGTGCCTTAAAGCTATTAGTAGCCAACTTGCCCTTTGGTGCTCGAAAGCGCTTTATGAGAAAGCACTCGGCTTGATTACTTATAAGATGTTGAGTGGCCATAGACTTCTTGAAGCACTCGACTTCCTCTTTCCTTTGGACTTGTGTCCCTATGGGCCTGTGTTCCTCTAGGCCTGTGCTCCTTTGGGGCTTGTCGGGGTCAAAAAGAACCATCTGTTAACAATCACTTTAAGTGTGTTTTAGAACCCAAAAGAACTTTTAAATTTCTTTATCTAACATGATCAGAAATACTTTTAGTGATCTGAAAACGCTTTTTTATATTAAAAAACTTCCAAACATGTCCCTGTCTTCATGCAATAGCGTGTGAACTCCACCTCGTCGATATTTAAGCCGAACCACATCAAGTGAGTGAAGCCCAAAGTCCAAAGTCCTCATGTTCACAAAGCAAAGCCCAAGAGTCCGCATATCAAAACCAAGGCCCATGGGCCATGACTGCGCTCTATTCAGCCGAAGTGATGGCCGATTCGTAAATTCCCCCAACACCGAAAACCCAAAACCCTAACCCTAACCCTAACTGAGCCCTATAAAATCAGCACAAGAACTGGTTCACGGAGACCCATCGCAAGCAGTTGAAATGGCAGTCCCGTTTTCTTCCTTCTCCTTTTCGCTTCTTCATACTCATTAGGATGATCATTCTGATTTTGATTCTTCTGTCGATTATTTGCTCCGTTTTTCCCAACAAAATAATCTTCCTTTCTTTTTGGTTTTTTTTCTTCTTGTGAAATCTTTATTTTTTTTTTTATGAATTTGTTATTTGGGGGGTTTCTCAGTGATGATCAACAACGATGACGAGTCCGATCCATTCATATATAAAATCGTGACGACAAAACGAGGCATTTGTCTGAGAGATTAACACCCAATTACCATTTTTTCCAACTTTTTTTTTCTTTCTGTTGCTAATTTTTCTGGGATTTTATTAATTTGTTTGGTTGGGCTTTTGAGAGTAGGCATGTGTGTGGATGGTCCATTCGGCGTTCCTTTCTGAATTTATCTGGGTTGTGGTTGATTTCTTGGTGTGTTTTTTGTTTTTGAAAAAACAGGCATAGTGATGATTTGTATTTTTCTGTTTTATTCTTGATGAATTAATTACCTCCTACTCATACTGAATGCCTGCTACTCAAATTTTAATTTAATTTTAAGTGATGTTTTGATCTTTTTTCTTCAAAATTGGGTGAAAATTGTTTTAGTTTTTAATTCTTTTTTAATTTTGAGTTGGTGTGAGGAGGATTCTCTTCCTTTCTATTATTATTCTCTTCCATTCCCGTACATAGTATAATTGCAAATTGCAATCGTTTAAATATGAGGGGATGAAAGGAGAGAGAGAGATTAGGAGCGGAGAGAACTCCACTTAAATATTTGAGAGAGAGAGATTAGGATGATGAGGTAGCAATGATGATAAAACTCAATGTACAAGTCTAGTGTTCATTGAGGAGCACCCATGATTTTGTTTCAAGCACTTTTGAGCTTCTCTCTCCTCTCTCAATTTGTTTATCTGTGTTTTTTCTTGTTTAATTTCTTAATTTCCCCCAGACAATACCAAATCTGGTGGATGAATGCTATATTAATGCACTAATTAGGTTTAGTATTGCCATGAATGAATTCGCATTAGCAGCATTTAATTGCTATAAAATACAAAATTAATGCAGTAATTGGGTTTGGTATTGCCATGAATTCTGAAAATAAAAGGATTCTGCTGATATTTAACTGAGGACTTCAGAAATCTTGGATAACGCAAAACTTTTGACAATGATTTTTACCAATAAATACGAAACCTTTTGGAAATAATTGAAGGTTTTGAAACAATGCCATAATCCACATTTGGAACAGCGAATCGCTCTAAAATATAGATTGGATCCCTGGGACCTCAGAAAATCTGCGAGCCTTGAAATTTGGGAAGTGATTTTCTCCATTAGGGGAAAATCTTATGGAATATGAGGAGTTGATATATATAATTTCAGTGGCAGATCCACCAAAGGGTCAAGTGTTATTAGGGCAATTTAGGTGTCCTCCGACGCTCGGTGCCTATCATCTGTTTGATGAAATGTTTGAATGAAACATTAAGCTGCGAATCAGGCCCGGGCCTGGCCCAGTGCTATAGGTGCACCTGTCCAGGGCCCAAAATTAAAAGGGACACCTGAATGAAATAACCTAAATAACTATGTATTTAAAAAAAAAAAAGTCCAATGGGTTGGAGAGCCCAGAAAAGATGAAAAAGGGCCCCTTTACCAAAACAAAAAAAAAATTATACAAAGAGGGACCGAAAGTCCAGCTTTATGGCCTAAGTATAAAAATAAAAAAAAAAAATGGGGAAAACGACATGAAGGGGACCATTCGGTCCCCACTATTTGGAAATTGGGCTTCATCAACAACAATCCCCACTCTCGGTCCCCACTATTTGTGGGACCATTCGGTCCCCACTATTTCCACCATAATTTAATATAAAATTTTGCAAGTGACATATAATTATATGATAATTGATGTATAGAATTGTTGTTGTTGATGAATTGAATTCTTGACTAATTGAATTATTTGATTTCATTTCAAACCCAATTTTTATAATATGTTAGACTATGTGTTAGTGTTTTTATAATATATATTATGTGTTAGAATGATAATTTTGATAGGAAATTTTTGTTATATCATGTGTAGGTAATTTTTGCAAACAAATTATCGAAGCCATGTCTTTTAGGAAACAACTCTCTAGTAATATGAAAAGGAAAAAAAAGCCATGTCTTCTAGGAATGATTGTATATGATTGTATTTTTGATTGTCGGGGTTTAGGTACTATGTCCCCCCCGTTGTATATTTTCTCAAGTAATATAATTTGGACGTGAGGGCCTAACCCCCCAGCTTCAACTGGGTTTTAGCCCTCGTTAAATTTTTTTTTTAAACATATGTTTCCGTATTAAAAAAGGGCATATTTTGAGCTTTCGCACCGGGCACCCAAAAACTCAGGACCGGCCCTGCTGCGAATGATCTTGAACTCCTGAAAGTTAAGCTGAAATGACAAGGGGCACTGAAAGGATATCTGAAATCTTGGATGCCTTGATTGATCTGTAGAAATTGAGCAAAAAATGAAATATTCATTCTTTCGAATGTCGGAAATTTAAACAATTCCTTGCATATTATCAAAAAATGGAGAAGAAATTATATAGGGTAAATTACATAGTAGCTCCTCAAGTTTGAGGTCTATTACAACTTCATACAACATCTTTAAAACATTTCACTTTCATACATTTACTTATCATTTTATTTCAATTTCATATAACCGTTAAAAAATCTGTTAAATTAACCATTAAGTGATGACGTGTCTGCCACATATACGCCACGTGGCAAATAAAATATTTTTTTTTTTTAAAAAAAACCTGAATTTTCTCAACATCGAATCGGGTCGGTTTCAAAAATATAGGACCCGCGGGTACCTGGACCGGCCCGTTTGTGTTACAATGGACGGATGAGATTGAACAGATCATCCTTTATCCAATCTTAACCGTTAGTTTTAGGTCTCCTCATCCTCGACCTCGAGTCCTTGATTCTGTCACTCGGGTCCTTCTCTCTCGCAGTCTCCCACAGTCTTTCTCCAAAGCCAGTGCCTTGTCGGCAACCCAATCGATGATTACTGGCGTGAGCAACAACCCAATCGACGATGAGGATCCAGCGAAGGAAGATGTGTCTTTAGCGGAGAGAGGTGAATTCAGCAAAGGAAGGCGTGGTCTGTGCGTGGAGGGAAGCAATCTTTTCGCGGAAGGCAAGCTCGATCTGCCAGACAATCTCCTCTTCTCCAAACCCTCCCACCAGTCCTGGACCTCCAAAGGTTCTTTCGCTGTTTCATTTTTCTTCTGCAGTTTCACTTCTTTAGCAATTCATTTTTTTTTTTTTAGATTTGGGTATTCAGTGGATTTGATCGATGTGAAGCTATTGTAAGGTGAAATTGGTTACTGATCTGGAGCATTTAAGTATGTATTGGACCAACTCATTTTTTATTTCTTTCGGCATCAACTTCCTTAATTTCGGCTTCCTGCATCTTGAGCTATTCGAATTTTTACGTTTTGGTTGAATGTTTCGTGTATTGGATTTTGTTCAAATCAGGTTTTCTTCTCTCATTTTTTTTGGGGAGCGGAGATAGAAAGGGTGAAGGCGAAGGGGAGACGAGCGAATGTTCAGCAGAGGAAGAGGATGGCGACGCCAATTTCCGCGAAGCGAAGGAGGTTTGCGGCGGTGCGGACGGGGCTCTGGAGCTCTGTATCTAAAAAAAAAAAAAAAAGGGTAAGAAGACCCGTTGTACCCGGCCCAAACTGGCCCGTTTTATACGGACCGGGTTAGATCCGGTTCTCAGTTTCAAAATAGTAAGATCCGGCCCGGCCCGGCCCGTTGTATTTTCAAGCGGGTCTGGTCCGGTCCCTCCAATTTTGGGCCCGGCCCGGCCCGTGCCCACCCCTACCCAGAACCCATAAACCTGCAAGAAGAAGGAAGGAGGAAGAGGAGGAAGAAAAAGAAGGCGGGTCGCGACGCTACGGTCGCAAGGGGAAAAGAGGTGGGTCGCGGGGGGCTTGGGGGGGGATTTTTGGGTGGGGTGGGTCGTGGGGAGGGAGGGTTAGGGCGGGGGTGTTCTGGGTTTGGTTTGGGGGTTCACAGGATGGTATTCTTTAGGTTTTTTTTTTTTTTTTTTTTTTTTTTTTAAATATTATTTTTGCCACGTGGCGCATATTTGGCAGCCACGTGGCGTATATGTGGCAGACACGTCATCACAACAGATTTTTTAACGGTTGTATGAATTGAAATAAAATGATAAGTAAATGTATGAAAGTGAAATGTTTTAAAGATGTTGTATGGGGTTGTAATAGACCTCAAACTTGAGGGGCTCCTATGTAATTTACCCAATTATATATTACTTACTCACACAACCTCAAAAGAACAGAGGTCAAAAAAAGAAAAATGCATCATGAGCATGGCTTCGCCCGGGTTCGAACCGGAGACCTTCAGTGTGTTAGACTGACGTGATAACCAACTACACCACGAAACCTTGTTGGCAATTGTTCTCTAAGATTCTATTTAGCATAAAGGTTCTGTATGTCAAGATCTGTAATTGTTTTTTTTTTTGTTTTTTTTTTTTATCACTTGTTAGGCTTGGGGGAGGTCAAAATGCCGTGCTAAAAACGCGAAGGTCGCAGGCTGGAGACCTGCATGGGCCAATTTAGTTTTTACGATTTTCGATTTTTAAGCTTGATATTTGAGTGAGCGAACTGTTTTCACGTTACAGGTTCGAAACTTCTATGCTCTTCTTTTCTTTTGGGGGTTTTAAATGGATTAATGTCACATCCCCCTTCATTGATTGAATTGTTTTAGAGTCTGTAATAATATCTTCTTGTTTTTGGGAACAAGCTGAAGTTACAGCGATAATCCTTTAAGGATATTTACGGATCACAGTGCATGTATCTTTTAACTTTGTTAAGAAATTGTGATAACCAAATACAATTATGACAATAATGTTGTCTTAATGTAGTTACTACATCAACTACCTAAACCTGGAACCCAAAGATATGCGTGAACGATAGTTGTGAAAACTTCATCCTTGAGGTAATTGATATCTTGGATGACAGACCTAATTCTTCAAGGAAATTGTGCTTTGCTATTAATCATGTTGATGAGAACTGTATATCTCTTTCCACTTGAACATGATCGAGACCCTAGATATTAATATCTTTTTGTCTATCCACAAGATAGGTCTTAGATAATGATACCTAATTGAAATTGAGAATGAAACACAAATTTTTAATGTAGAACCCTCTTAACTTTTTCATTCATTTTGTGTTAGTAAACGTTAAATACGTAAAAAAATTAGAGAAACACTCCTACTTTTTATATTCTCATTCCGGATAAGTAACCATGTACCAAGCCTAATGTGGACAAATAAAACGTTGACGTTTAGAACCGGTGGAGTAGGAGGCCCGGGATATATGAACTTGCTTGTCTGACCACTAGTATCTTTATCCCAAATGAAAAACTTGCCACTTGGCTTCCAACACATCCAAACCCTCTACCTTCATTCCACCAATCACAGCAAGCCTTATCCTATCCATTTTATCTTACTCCCACCAAATAACTCCACATTTGCCACACAAAAACGCTTCCAAATACTCAAATTATTGTGTGAGAGATCACAAAAAAATAGTGAACACAACCATGGCAGCCTCCCTCCAAGCAGCTGCTACGCTCATGCAGCCGAACAAGGTCGGCGTGTCAGCGAGGACCAGTGTGCAGCTGAGGTCCTCTCAGAGTGTCTCCAAGGCCTTTGGCTTGGAGCCATCTGCTTCTGCTAGGCTCACTTGCTCTTTGCAATCTGATCTCAAGGACTTGGCTCACAAGTGCCTTGATGCATCCAAGATTGCTGGATTTGCTCTTGCTACTTCCGCCCTCGTCGTCTCGGTATGATATGCCTACTCCATTTCACTCCTTAGTTTCTTGCTTCATGTGATTGAAATTGTGGTGTAGAAGTAGAACAATGACTAAGTTGTTTGCATTTGAACTTTTGTGAATTTATGTTTACTTGTACTTACTAGTTACTATGAACCAACTATAGTTAGGCGGTATGTTTGGACTAGTTGAATACGCAATTGTGTAGCAATATCGACATGTTCTCCATTAATTTGTTAGAATTGGATCGTCTCACCAGATGAGAGTAACGTTCGTTTTAGATATATGACATGTTATGTTGTTTGGATCACAATCTGAATCGTATATCATATGTACGTATGCTCATCTAATAATTGGGATCGAAAACCTATCAAACATAGCGCTGCATCACTTGATTTTATATAGTATGGATATAAATCTAACTATTTCAATTTAGATTGACAGTTGGACAACATAGGTAACGTCATCATTAGATTCCTTTTTATTATTAAGTAAGGTTGACATTTGGTCATTCTTGGCCAACACTTTGTGTTTCAGGGTGCAGGTGCAGAGGGAGCTCCAAAGAGGTTGACCTTCGACGAAATCCAGAGCAAGACCTACTTGGAAGTGAAGGGAACAGGAACTGCTAACCAATGCCCAACCATCGACGGAGGATCCGAAGCATTTGCCTTCAAACCCGGCAAGTACACTGCCAAGAAGTTCTGCCTAGAGCCTACATCCTTCACTGTTAAGGCAGAGAGTGTGAACAAGAACGCTCCACCAGAGTTCCAAAACACCAAGCTCATGACCCGCCTAACCTACACCCTCGATGAGATCGAAGGACCTTTCGAAGTTGCTCCAGATGGCACGATCAAGTTCGAAGAGAAAGACGGAATTGACTACGCTGCAGTGACAGTCCAGCTCCCGGGAGGCGAGCGCGTGCCCTTCCTCTTCACCATCAAGCAGCTGGTAGCCTCTGGCAAGCCCGAAAACTTCACAGGAGAGTTTCTAGTACCATCATACCGTGGATCCTCTTTCTTGGACCCCAAGGGAAGAGGAGGATCCACCGGTTATGACAATGCGGTGGCACTGCCGGCAGGAGGCAGAGGAGACGAGGAGGAGCTGGCAAAGGAGAACACCAAGAATACAGCAGCATCGAAAGGGAAGATAACACTGAGTGTGACAAAGACCAAGCCTGAGACTGGTGAGTTGATTGGGGTGTTCGAGAGCCTTCAGCCATCCGACACTGACTTGGGAGCCAAGACTCCAAAGGATGTCAAAATCCAGGGAGTTTGGTATGCTCAGCTTGATTAGCTTCGTTTTTCCTCAATGTATTAATGGTGATTCTGGGTTTCAGATTTTGCTATAAGTTAAAAAGGTGTTGCTCAACTCTCTTTGTAACCCAATTGAACAACAAGCACTGAGATCACTCAGATCATTATCTTCTTGTATATTATCATGCCTATTATCTTGTATGTATTGTCTTTTAAGGAGTCAAACTTCTTTAACGGTAAATCATTATACGTCAAATTTTGACATGCGTAAAACCTATTTCTTTTAGGGTTTATATCACAAATGGTCCCTGAAATTGATCTCATCAATCATGATGGTCCCTGAAATTGAAAATCGATCAATGTAGTCCCTGAATTTTAACTTGCGAATCAATGTGGTCCTTCTGTTAGTGTTTCGTCCAAATTAACTTTAAAAAAAGGTTAGAGAACCAATTTTTCATGGTAAAATGATCAAAAATAACCCTGTTACTTATAATTTTACTTACTACCTCTCTTTTCTTTTTTCCATCTTCACTTTTCTCTCCATTTTTTCATGGATTTGGTGCTAAAACTAAAATAAAAACAAAAAAAAAGTGGTTCTCTAACCTTTTTTTGGTCATTTTACCATGAAAAATTGGTTCTCTAACCTTTTTTTAGTGTTAATTTGGACGGAACACTAACAGAATGACCACATTGATTCGCGAGTTAAAATTCAGGGACTACATTGATCGATTTTCAATTTCAGGGACCATCATGATTGATGGGGTCAATTTCAGGGACCATTTGTGATATAAACCCTTTCTTTTATAAATGCGTCAGACAACGATTTGCAGTGAAAAAGTAACGAAACAATATTAAAACTCTCTATTATATTCATACATGAAATAATATTTTATTCATACATGAAATAATATTTAAACCCTCTATGAAAGAGACCATTGAACCATGATATTTGGGAAATTATTATATATTAGAGATTAGTTTAAATGAAAAGCAACAAACATTTAATTAAATATTAATTCTTCAATAGACATTGTCTCAATTTTTATAATATTACTAGTAAAATGATGTGATTTGGGAACAAGATAACATGTTGAAAGCTACATACATATAGACTTTAAAAATAATAAAGAAGAAAAACTAAAAAAAAAACTGTTTAGTAATAATTTTTTGTCGCTCATAAGTAGAGGTCTAAATTTTGACTTACATGAATGACATAGATGTATAATATTAGCGTTAAGTTTGAAATCTGATTATATTTGACCTATAGTCTTCTTTCACTTGTAAGTGATAGTAAAGTCGTAAACTAACTAGGTTATGTTCATGAAGATTAAATACATGTTAAGTGAGAAATGAAGTTTGTTAAGTTTCTTTTGAGCTTTGTACTACTTTTTGGTTCTCTTGTCCAACATGTATTAAAATACACTCGGCAATTAATCATGCAAAATAAAAACAAAGACATATAATAGCAAATTTAAGGTCAATTCCCTTACTTTATACGCTTTGATTCAAAGAACCTTATCGAGGAAAAAGAAAGAGAGAAAAAAAAACACTATTTTTATCTACCTAATAATTTTTGGCTTTTGCCTGATGGTTGAGAAATTATGAGTACATCATCACTATGTAACGTATTGTGCTAATGAAATAAGAATATATGGACAAAATTTACATATGTTTTTATTTCATTGGCGCACGCACACCATTGTGAAGGTGTATCTGTGTCATATAATCACTCTTAATGATTAGATTTGAAAAAGAAAAAAAAGCTTTATTAGGATTAAACCCTATGTAAATAAAAATATAAAGTGAGTAGTTATAACTTATATCGTTTGTAATAAAATTAATAATAATAATAATAAATTAAGTGTAATGAAATGGAGGAGAAGATGCCACACGCCCTACCTGCCGGAAAAGAACATTAAACCACTTATGCCCAAATGAAGGAGAAGATGCCAAAGCCAACGCCAAAAACCCACCAAAATCTGCGTACCCTTTACGTCGCTCTCACTTTTCTTTTCTTTTCTCCCAAACACAATTCACCACATCGATTCACATTCCCATTACCATTCTTCCCACCAGAGCAAGTCCTCATATTTCCCCACAATTATTTGGAACTCCATTTTTGTCACAATTATTTGGTCATGTGGCTGAGAAGAATTGTTCTTGAATTTCGTTTACCATGAGGAGTTCTTGTTGTTGCTGCTGCTGCTGCATGCAATTGCAAGCATGGATGAACTGCCGGGGTCGTTGGGAACCAGCGCCAGCTTGGCTCTGCGATTCGGGCAGACCATCTTCTCCACTGCTTCCCTTCTCTTCATGTGCTTGGACGTCGAGTTCTACAGCTACACCGCTTTCTGGTACTTTCGAATTCTTCGACTTTGGAGTTTTTTTATTTGAATTTCATCCGATCGTTTTGTGATTTTGACTTCTTGTTCAATACCCATGTCTGTGTTTCTGAATTTGATGGCACTTCTGTTTTGATTTCTTGTGCTGGATATTGACTTTTGGCTTTGTTAAGAACTGGAACCTCTGTTTCTGTAAAGATCATGAGGAGATTTGAACTGGTTTAAATTTAACATATTTTATACATGCAAAAGATTTTACATATTTATATGTATATATAATTGGGCTTACTGATGGAGAGTTTTCAGTATATGCTTTTGTTTCTAAGTGTCTCCTAATTGAGCAAGTGATTATGTTGGAAGTTTTTGTAGAGAAGGAACTGTTTAGGACTTTGTAATTCACTATCGAATTTCGGGTATCTTGACTTAGAAACTATGTCGATGAGAAGTTTTACTTTGTATGTATGTTTGAATCAAAGCTAGAGATTATCCCAGTCTAGTTGTTAGCAGCTTTGAAGTCTAACTAGAACATTGTAGAGCATCAAAACCGCTTCTTGATAGGACTAACCGGCTTTATGGCCTTTAACATGTGAATCAAGATTCGAAACAAAAAACTCTTGAACAGAGAATTGGAAGCCAAATCTTTCAGCCTTCATACATTATAGTGTAAACTCTCATTGTAGAACATTGTAGTATCATCAGCTCTTAGTTGACTTTTTTCCTTTCTCTCACAAAGCTAATTTTGCACGTCTGTTTGTGTTGATCTTTCTGTAGTCGTTGACTTAGTCTTTAGGAATTTATGCTCTAGTGGTATGTCCAAACAAGTCTACCATGTTCACCTGTATGTGTTGCTTCCGTTGCTCCAAATGTACTTCCGATCTATAACCTCGCCCTGAACTTGTCCTTATTGGTGTGTCTTCTCGAACCTGTAAAGTATTGCCGTCTCTCGATATTTTAATAGGCAAGAACATTTCAACTCATTAAAACCTAACAAATTCGAAAGTCACTTTTTCCCGACAATGTTTATTTATTTCTTCATGTCCTAATCTGTAAACTGAAAGATTCTACGGTGCTATTTGAATTGTCCATTATAGCCGTTATCAGATTTATGTTGTCTAAAGCAAGGAGGTGTCTTTTAGTAATATATAGTAACTACTCTTACCATTGCTTGTGTTGTCGTTGCAGCTATTTGGTGACAGTAATGGGTTTGGTAGTTCCATGGAGCATGACTTTGGTGATCGTTGATGTCTACTCTGTCTTCTTTAGATGTTTGCCTCGTCGACCAAGAATAACTACAATAATTATTTTAGGAGACTTGGTATGTGTTTTTGTCTATAAACTTATTTATCTCATTAAGAACAAGTTCTTCGTTTTCCCAACTTAAGAATATATTATGTTCGTTTCATCACAGACGTTGTCGTATCTCTCACTCGCTGCAGCTTGCTCGACGGCTAGTACCACATATCTCCTACTTTTTCTCGGTAGATCCTACTGCCCCGCCAAGTTATGTACTAGATACCAGTTATCTGCTGCAATGGCTTTCCTTTCTTGGTTTCTTTCACTAGGTTCCTCTCTATTCAATCTTTGGCTTCTTCCTTCTTTGTAAAGGTCTGGTCGGCTGTTGTCATATACAGAAATGAGCTCCGCCGGGATTGAAACAATCGTGTCATATGCAGAAATTTTTAGGAGATACAAATAGGGTCGTTCTGAAATGAAGCTTAGAGAAATGTATATTACAAAGTTATCTTGTTGAGTTGTATTTTATGAAGAAAGAATAAGTTTTTCTTTTTCTATTCACTTGTAAATGCAAGTGACACCTATAACCATATTTGCAGGAAGCTTTACATATGGGTCATTTTGTTTCGAACATATAACACCAACATTATGAATGGCGGGTTGCGTTTTCTTTATATTCGACATGTTTGGTTTTTAGATTGTCAATCTAAATTATACATTCAAATAAGAATTAATAATATGGCTTTGTTTTTTAGGCGATATGCATTTTAGTGAAAAGGGATTCAAATTAAGACGAACAATGACCCTGCTAAAATAATTAGATATCAAATTTAATCATGTGAGTTTGGAGATCTTCCATACAAGTGAAAGGCTAGTTGTTGTTGCAACATGATATTTTTCAAACCCAAACGAAAAACAAGGTATTTATAATTCATAAAACCGTTACATTTACCCCCAAAACCAAAATCCCAACGGCCATGTTCTTCGCTCCCAAAAATCGGACCGTTGCTTCCCGCTTCTTTCACTCTCTGCACCCCACTCTCCCTCCAAAGCCCACCAATTTCGCCCACAAATTCAAAAACTCCACTCACCTAACCCTGCACCTTCTCCTTGAGCAATGCTCCTCCATGAGAGAACTCAAACAGCTCCACGCCCAAATCATCATCCACAGCCTCACAAACGAAAACCTCACTCTCGGAAAACTCATATCCTTCTGCTCCGTCTCCGATCCCAGAAATCTCCGCTACGCCCAGCTTGTGTTCGACCAAATTCCTGAACCAAATAAGTTTATGTACAATAGTCTTATAAGGGGTTACTCAAATAGTGATGACCCATTTAAGGCTTTTTCACTCTACTGCCAAATGGTTGGTTCAGGTCTTTCACCGAACGAGTTCACGTTACCCTTTGTGCTCAAGGTTTGCGTGGGACAGTCCGCGTATTGGGAAGCCGTGGCTGTTCATGGCCAGGCTATTAAACTAGGAATTGGGTCTCAAGTTTGCGTGCAAAATGCCCTTATTACTGTCTATAGTGTTCGTGGGTTGATCCGGTGTGCTCAGAATGTGTTTGATGATATGTCTGAGAGGAGTCTGGTTTCATGGAATTCAATGATCGGTGGCTATGCTAGAATGGGTTCGTGCAAGGAGGCGCTGTTGTTGTTTAGGGAGATGAGAGATCTGGGGGTTGAGCCTGATAAGTTTACTTTGGTTAATTTACTCTCTGTTTGTTCACAAGCTTGTGATTTGGAGTTGGGAAGATATGTGCATCTTTTTATTGAGGTTAGTGGGATTGAAATCGACCAAATTGTGAGAAATGCTCTTCTGGATATGTATGCCAAGTGTGGGCATTTGCACTTGGCACGAACGATTTTTGATCAAATGACTCACAAAAATGTGGTTTCCTGGACGTCAATGGTTAGAGCATACACTAAACATGGGCTCATTGAATTTGCCCAGGAGTTTTTCAACCAGATGCCACATAAAAATGTGGTTTCTTGGAATTCAATGATCTCATATTATGTACGGGAAGGCCAGTGCAGGGTGGCTTTGGATCTATTCCAGAAAATGCTTAATTCCAGTGTGGTGCCTGATGAGGCTACCTTGGTTTCCGTGCTTTCAGCCTGCAGTCAAATTGGCGATTTGGTCATTGGAAGGAAAACCCATAATTACATTTGCAACAACAATATTGCATCCAGTGTAACTCTTTTTAATTCCCTTATGGACATGTATGCAAAATGTGGTGCTGTTGAAATTGCCACGGACATTTTTATTCTGATACGAGAAAAGAATGTAGTATCATGGAACATCATTATCGGGGCCCTTGCATTGCACGGTCGCGGATCAGAATCAATCGGGATATTCGAACAGATGCAAGCAGGTGGAATCTGGCCGGATGAGATCACCTTCATCGGACTGCTTTCTGCTTGCAGTCACAGTGGTCTTCTAGACTTAGGGAGACATTACTTTGAAAAAATGAAGTCTACTTACAGAATATCACCTGAAATTGAGCACTATGCTTGCATGGTAGATCTGCTGGGGCGAGCGGGACTTTTAGAAGAAGCAATGAGGCTGGTAAGAGGAATGCCAATGAAGCCTGATGTTGTCATTTGGGGTGCTTTACTTGGTGCTTGTAGGATCCATGGAAATGTGGATTTGGGAAAGCTGATTCTAAAGCAGCTGTTGGAGTTGGAACTGCATGGTTCTGGGCTTTATGTACTTCTAGCAAACATATTTGGCGAAGCGCACAGATGGGAGGATGTTAAGAACATCAGGAAACTAATAAAAGGCGGCGGATCCATAAAGAGTAGAGCAGTGAGCTCAATCGAAATTGACGGCCGTGTTTATGAATTTACGGTTGACGACAAGAGACATGAAACTTCAAGCAGTATATACTCCATGCTTGATCAATTAACAGATCATCTGAGGCCTACTGGGAATGCTCCAAGTGCGATTTTGGATATAGAAGAATCGTAGTTCTGCTGTATCTGTAAGTTAGAACCGTTACACTCTATAATTATTTATACTTTTAATTGTTTTTATATGAAGTGACTTGCATGTAGCCAATGCCTGCTTCTGTTTTCCATACCAAACCCAGTTGGGAGAAACTCACCTTAATTAAAAATATCTACTTTGCTTTTGGAATTGAAGATAAAGGTTTGTTTAAATGTCAAGTCATTAGCACCGTCTGACCGACGTTACAAGTGTTGATCTAATTTTTGGTTACTTACTTTGACAAGGTATTAGGCAATAGAACTGGAAACTTACTCCTTTGAGTTCTAAAGTTGAGTGTGTGAAAGTTAAAGGTGCCAAGAAAGTAACTTGCAACTGATAATATGAAACTAAAAGTATCATTGAAATTCTAGTTGATTTAAGTAGGATATACAGCATATGATTATCATTGAAATTATAGCTAACATGAAATTTTACTGCGACTTGAAGTAGGATATACACCATATGATCACGTAGCAAGTAGAAATGCCTTCTACAAAAAGGTTTCCTCCTTTCAGGGGTCTTGATTAAGTGTACGAAACAGAGCTTGAGCATCTGGAAGGACCTAGTTCGAGAGCATGTCAACCATGCAGAAAGAACCTAATACCGACTGATGCATCATGGTCGTTGCTAATAGGTTACTTGGCGAGTTCGAAAATTGTAAAAAGTACAATGAAAATCCTTGAAAAATACTACTGTACGAACTGTTAGGGAGTAGTGAAACTTGGAAGGATCAAGGATGCACACCGAACATGCAGCTCGCCTTGTTTTCTGGGTAAGTTTTTAACCAGCTATGGCAACTTCTTTCTGTATTTTTTTTCTTGAGAATAATAATCTGTTTTCCTTTTCATGTCTTCAGAACTTCATGTCAAACTGCAGCTAATAGGCATATATATGTACGGATGGGAACAACTAAAACTTCCATACAAGTTTCATTGAATCGAATGTAGGGAATACAATGAAGTATTAACAGTAATATTTTGCTCCTTTTTATTCTATCCGATTGTATGTAGATTTAGTGATTTACTGAAATATTTTTGGATTAAAGGGCATTATCCAATCCTTTTGCTGCAGTTCAACAAAACAGCCAAAACCCAAGATCCAATCTTGCAAGGAAAGAAGAAGGAAAGCCACATCCAATCCAAGGTATCTCATTTCTTCTATATGTTTAATGATCATAGGACGAGTAGGGGACAAAAATTCTTTGTATTTGTTGAAATTTTGTTCAATTATTTATTACTGCATTCTTTGTATTCTTTGATTATGCAGATTGCAGAACCAATTTGACCAAAGCTCGAGTCTTGCCAAATCTTAAGGAGCTAAGGAGAGGTGGGGCCCTGACAGCCATGCATGGATAGAGTGCTCTGGATCAAGAACTTTCATGGTAATGACGTTGCCCTGCTTTTTTTTTTTTTTTTTTTATCAACTTTCTGCAATCTGCACTGATCAAAATAATGCTAAAGCGATATGTTGTCCAACCTTTAAAAATGTTCAAATCTAACAACTAGGGTTAAAGTATTAGTTAGATCGGACTCTTTTCCAGGGTTTTGTCTGAATTCATAATCCACACATAATTGAGTAGGATTTGCTTTTATCCGGTTGGTGGGATTCATTGTTTGTGTTGCCAACATCTCTGCTTCAAAATTCAATTAAGTTACCAAACAAAAGAAAATAAAGTCCAAGCCAGAAATAAAGAATGCAAATCTCATAATTCATTCAAAACAATAATTTCTTATTAGAAAATTGATCCTGAATCTGAATATATTCTTTCTTTTATATAGTGAACGAACGGAGGTCCGTTCTTTATCGAAAAACAAAGAATCTGAATATATTCTTTCTTTATATAGAGTCCGGCTATGAAGCACATGTTAGAGAACGGGGAGTCGGTAATGTGTCAATAACATCGTAGCGTGTTCTTTCTTTAATAAAGAACAGACGTCTTACGTAAAGAGTACTTGTATTTATATACACATCTAGGCTTTAGCCCAAATGAAAGCAGCGCCCAAAAGAACATATATTTCCAAGATGGGCTCATAAACAGACAAAAAGGCCAGCAAAGATTTGAGAGGGAGAGGGTGGTGAGAAAGGAACAGAAAAGGTCATTTGTCAAAATAATTAAGCTTTTTAATTACAAATGATTAAAAACACAAAAGATTGTTTCTTTTGAAAAATTAATTAAATGATTAAAAAGCACAAAAGGCATTGGATGTTAGACATATTTTTTGGGTCCAAAAGTGCATGATTGAAGCACTTATTTTAAGAGGGATACATGCATGACTGTTTCTGGTGGGCGAATTGGAGAGCTGCAGAAGAACACTAAGAAGCTTCAAGGAAAGAAGCGTTAGGGAGTTGATGTGGGACATATTAATAATTAAACCCCATAAAGTAAGGTTGATAATTATAATAATTGTAATCAAAACCAGAACAACTAGTTAGTAATCTTTCTGACAAACTATGGGGGTTTTAGCGGTTTAGGGTTTATTAAATTTAATTAAGCATACAAGGGGGCCAAGTGGGTAGCTCTTTGTTCTAAAATGTAAGACATATTAACATGTGTGAAAAAACAATTAACAAAGACCATCACATTCCACGAACTCCATTGCCTGTGTGGTATTGTCAGGGTTTGAGCCCCTTGCTGACAGTTTCATACTTAATGGTCCTTGAGACTACTTATGTCCCACATCATCTAACTAACAAAAAATTTAACAAAATGATCAAAATGGTTTACGATGGACAAACACATGGTTCACTTCAATCGATTTTCATCATTAGGGATCAAACTGAAAAATTACGTCAATTTCAAATACTATTTTGACTAAAAAATCAATATATTATTTCATTTATTTGCTAGTTGGTGCAGGGTCCATAATTGATGGTCACTCTCTCTCTCTCTCTCTCTCTCTCTCTCTCTCAATAGAACATGAGCATGCATGCCAAAATGGAAGAAATCCCGGATTTCCTGTTTTCTTTTCTTTTGTTTAAGAATGTGTTGAATTAAGTGTGGATTTGGATGTGTTTATATCATTTTGTCATACCAACAAATTAAAAAACTCAACTCTCTCCTCCAACCACACTTTGAAGTTTAACCCTCTAGAGCATCTTCAAAGGAGATGTCAAAATCCTAAGTGGAATGTCACTGTACATATTTGACATTAAAAGTTTCTTCAACCGAAATGTTATTTGCTGATTAGATTTGAAGGTTTAGTGATTTGATGTCAAATTTATTTTAATAGTGGGTCCCTTATTCCACTAACATTTCAACCAATAAAAATTTTGTTTCAACATTTTTTTAATAATTACAATCATTTGAAGTTATATTTAAATAATAAATAATATTTGACAATTCGGTTGGAAAAGTATAAAATTTGACATAAGGCTTCAGATTGCCACATCAGCCATCAACTGTAATTTGACTCTTATAATTTGACATTTCATTTGGAGATGGTTAAAAATCCAAATTGTGAAATTTTTTACAATTACATTCCTTTAGTCAAAAGTATTGATGTAACAATGTCCATGAAATTCAATGCCAATGGATTCATATAACATGCTTAATTGATGATAATGTATGTTGATGTAGGATTTGACATGCTATGCTGTTAAATTAGGTATGTAAATCTGAATTATTTACTTCCATGCAAACTGTTCAAATAAACTTCAAACTTATGAACAATTTAGATCACCAATTTGATGACTGATAATATTGTATTGTCGTAGTATTTATATGGATATACAAGTTCAAATAAATGTCTGCTTGATGAACATTTTAGATTCAATAAAAGGGATGTTGATGACATATTGTCGTTGAATTTAACATGTTATGTTGTTAAGTTATCTAACTTTTATATGATGCATATACATCCTTGTTATCATACATACGTAGTGATAGTAATTAAGTGATAGTGGCACAACAACACTAATAAATATATATAAGAATTGTAGTTAAAAGAGAGGAGGTTTGTGGATTGCAGGATGATAAGAGTCGCCGGGGAAGCAGGAAAGGGCGGACTTTGGAAGCTTATTAAATAAGTTAAAAGAGAGGAGGACTGCATTGCGCCGGGATGCATGGGAGAGCATGCAGATTGCAGGCGCAGTCGGGGATCAAACCAGCAAACCCACGTCAGCTTACGCCACCGCTGGTCTTGTCGGATACTTGATTCATTACCTTGCAATCCAACCGGACACTCTCCGGATCTTTTTGGTGATGATCCTCAGTGGTAGAGCCAGGAATCACTCTCACGAGGAGCCTTTTATTGACATGAAAAATTTAGTGGTGTGTTATCTACACATCCGTTTTTACTTCTCACATACCTTTGTTAATTTTTGTACTTTAATCTTGTTCAATTCATTCTATTTGATGATCGAAAATTGATAGGTGTACGAGAAGTAAAATGGGGCGTCGATAGCACACCCCAAAATTTATCAAACAAGAATGACGGGACGTTAAACTTTTTATGAAAACTTTAGTATTTAGATGATTATATCATAAAAAATATAACTTGTTTACAAATTTTAATAAAAAAGAAAGATCAAACAAAAATTTAAGTTGCTTTCAACGTAATTGTATCTTCTTCTAAATGAATTTCCCTTTCAAAACATAAGGCTAATATTTTGGAAGCTAATTATAAGGTTTATGGACCTTGTTTTATATGGTAAAACAAAAGAGGATTAAGTTTTAAAAAACAAGAAGGTTGTTAAACATCAATGATTTTCAAACACAGGCCCCCATGCAACTCTCAAACACCACTTACCAATGCACTGCAAGGTATTTATTGAAAGCATTACCAAAACAATATGTATATATATCAAATTTCAGGATAAGCCTAGGCCATTCCTGGCCTCCATGTGGCTCCGCCATTGATGATCCTGTGTATTCATGAATCGTATCCGTTTATCATAAATCGTACGGTCAATTTTTATCGGATGCTGTTTATGTTTAATTTTAAATAAAAATATTTATAATGATTTCTGACCGTACGATATATGATGAACGAACACGATTCACGGATTCCTGAAATCCTCCTACTCTTTTCCACGTGCCTTCTCTTATGCATTGCAGCGACGCACCACCTCCTCCCGCACCCTGCCACGTTTCCATTTCTCTTCATTCATGCATTCCAATTTTATATTTTTCTTCTTATTTGTTTGTTGGAATTTTCTCTGCCCTTGGAGTTGGGCCAAATTTTGAACAATGTGCCTGCAAAGTGCCAAAGTACGAAATTGCAAAGAAAACGTTGCAAGTTCATCACCCACTCATTTTGTTTTCTCTGTGAAAATATCCCATCCCTCTCCCCCTCCTAAATGGAATAGGATCCCCTTCTGATCCTCTTTGGGATGTTCTGGATGATCAATTAATCATGTTCGTTTATCGTACATCATGCTGTTAGAAATTATTTTTAATTTTTAATTTAAAATTAAATATAATTAATACCAAACAAAAATTGATCACACGATTTATAATGAACGAATTCTTGAATCCCCACAAAAAGAATCTGGAAAGAATCATTGTCCCCCATAAATTACAATTCACCTGCAGATTTTGTCTGGGGAGTGGAGATGCTGGAGTGACATGAACCCTTTCATGCATGTGAAAAATCTGTGTCCAACGATTGGAGTTTTAGCAATGTGAATTGTATGTGACAGATTTCGTTTGGTTTTTTTGGGGTCTCAATTAGAATAAAAAATTCGGACCCTTCTTACTTATGGTTTTATGTATGCGTTTCTAGGGTTAATGAGCCAAAACATATTATCTATAGAATTAGACGGACATAAAACTTTGCACTTATAAGCGAAGAAAAATATTCTTTGTCGTATTAAACATTTGTCATTTTCATATTAGTATATTAGTAAACGCAAGATATGTTAGAAATGAAGAAAGAAAAAAAACACGTAGTTCTTATATTCACTTTTTCTTCCATTTAAAAAAGCACTCAAAGTTCCTTTTACGTAGTGGAATCCATCCAAAGGTAGCACATTAGCATATATAGGGCCATATACCTCTTAAAGTCTAATCTAACATCTAAAAAACCCCCAAAGTTTAAGCATAAGTGACCAAAACCTTCAAGGCTAAGGAAGGCTAAGTTCCTAAAATCTTTGGTAAGTCCAAATTATTCCAGGAATTTTTTTTTTTTTTTGGGTATAACGATATATTTCACACTAGGAGGAGGGAGAGTTCGGCTAAGCCACACAATAGGCAACCTAATTTGGTATCGAATTCGTCATCCACTAGATTCGAACCTAAGACCTCTCACTTACAAGTAAAAATGAATAGCATCAGATAGTAATACCGCTTCCAAGATTTGCTTTTAAACATTCTTTTTTGATATTTGCCTTCTTCCAATGGTTAATGGTTTTCACATTTCTGTGTTCTGGTTTTAATTCCATAGCAAATAAAATCCATGATTATAATACTCTCTACATTTTATTCTTTAAAAAGCAAAATTCTATCTGTTTCATGATTAATCATGATAAAAAATTGAGATTAAATACTAATTAATTAGTTACAAAAACAATTGGTGGACCCATTATATTCAGAAAACAAACAAAATAAATAATAAATAAATCTCCCACAACAAACGCAAGGGGGAAGTGGAAAATATAATTGGAGCCATACATTAATACTTATACTAGTACCCCCAGAAAAAAGGGGTTGATATATAATAGTAGTACCATCATGATCATGATCATGATCATGGTTAGGTGGGTCTCCCATTCCCATAATCCCGTAATCCCATTATCCATGAAATGGCTTGCCAAGTTTAGCAGTTCTTCCCCTTTTTACAAGCATCCTTTGACATCACTCTCTACTTATAGAAACTGTGCTAATCTCCTGACCAACCCTAGTCCCTACCCTTGTAATTTTATACAACCAAGAGGGCAATTTATCTAAGGATCCCAATTCCTTTCTTTTTATAGAAGTGATAAGTCTTTCATTAATCAAATAAAACAAACAACATTACACTTTCTTAATACAATTTTATGTTTATAAACGCAACAGAAAGAAAATTAAAACTTACTCCACATAAACCCATCTAACCAAACGGAAAGATATGTCTTACGAAGATAAAACCTTGCACCATGTGTTGATGATGAACTTGTAAAAGACGACGCTCATTCGGCAAGAAATCTTACTATGAGACATCTGGAAGATGTTCCCATAGTCCTTTGCTAAGCGAAGAGACAACAAAACCACAACACAATACAAAATAAACTCTTCAATGTATGATTCCTCGATCACAGAAAGATAAACTCACAAGGCCTAAGCCCTATTAGTCAAACATAAAATTATCAAGACACACAAGGTAACTATCATACCATCACCCGAAGACTTTGCAATGACAAGAAAACATGATTGTGAATTCCCCAGACCACTTAAAAACCCCACGAAAAAAAAAAAGAACGCACCATTCATTCATAACTTGCAATTACCAGTAAAAAATCCTGTTATGAGTTACAAAAACCAAAACTAAAAGCCGGGGTCAGTGGCGGCAGGTGCCTTTAAAAAAAAAAAAAAAAAAAAAAAAAACTCTCAGAAAATCGATTACAACCTGTCACGACCACCAACCTACAGCCTGGCTGTGGCCAAAGCTCTCTGCCCACTGATCCCAAAAAACAATGCTTAGCTAAACGACAAATATCCTACGTGGCATCCTGGTTCAAATTACGAGGCCCCACCACCCCCTTTCTCTCTCTATATATTCACTATCTTTCTTCTCTACACCCTCCGTGCTCCTCCCTCCTCCAAATTTCTCATTCTCTCTCTCTAATTTCTCTCTCTAAACGTACACACCTCAAATTCTCCTCCATTTTCCACCGATCCGATTTCGACCCAAATGGGTATTTGCAGCTCGTCCGGGTCGACCCAAGTGGCCACAGCCAAGCTGATTCTACAGGACGGGAATTTACAAGAATACCCGTACCCGGTAAAGGTTTCCTACGTGCTCCAAAAGAACCCCACTTGCTTCATCTGCAACTCCGACGAGATGGACTTCGACGACGTCCTTCAGGCCGTCAGTGATAACGAGGTGCTCCAGCCGGGACAGCTCTACTTTGCCTTGCCGCTCAGCTGGCTCAAGCACCCGCTGCAAGCGGAGGAGATGGCCGCATTGGCCGTAAAAGCCAGCTCCGCGCTTATGAAGAGTGGCGGCGAAAAATGTGGATGTCGCCGGAATTCGGTTTCTCCGCTGATATTTTCCGGCGTGGAGGTGAAGGATCGCCGGAGAGTGGTTTCCAGTGGGGGGTCGAGGAGGCGGAGGAGTAGTGGTGGAAAAGAACGGTTTGCGGCGGAGTTGAGTGCAATTCCGGAGTAGGGGTAGTTGGGAAATAAGATGAGGAATTGTGTAAATACATTGTAACGATCTGGATGTGATTAGTGGGTGGGTAGAGTTATTTTGTTTAGGAGTTTAATTTGTTTGTCCCCTAACCATTTTGGGGTGGTGTTACAATTTTACCCTGGTGGTTTTGAGAAAATTGAATTTAAAAAAAAATATATTTGTTCACCATACAAACGAGTATTTTGGTGTCCAAAATTTAAATTTGACAGAGCAGATGCATATACTTAAATTTTTGCAACACTGCGTACCTTACACTTCACCAAATATTAAATATTTAGATAGCTGTCTCAACCAAATATTAGCTTATTTGGATAGTTATCTCAAATAATTAATGTGGTATTAAAAAATAATGTTGCAAATCAAAATAACTAAAAAGTAACAATCACGGAATAGTAGGCTAGTTGGGGACGAATTTTAGATCTATATTTCACATAGTATGTTCGAGGTTCGATTTTGTGCGCTAGTGATCAGAAGAAGTTAAAATGTCTTTGTGAGCTTTTCGAGCCTAAAGATGGTGAACTGCTGTTATGAAGTCATTAGCTGGTCTGCTTTTCGAAGGGGAACAAAACAAAAAAAAAAACCTAAGGCCATCTCCAACCGAGGGCTGGCCAGAGGGCTCGTTTGAGCCCTCTGGCCCTCCAAGATTCTCCAAGATATTAATATTTTAATGAACAGTACATGCCATATTTGCCTCCGTCTCCAACCGAGGGCCAGAGGGCCAGAGGGCTCGTTTTAACCCTGTCACAAAAAACCGTCTCCAACCGAGGGCCAGAGGGCCATAGGGCCAAACATAATTTATTATTTTATAGGAAAAAAATTGAATTAAAAAAAATTGAAACAAATTTTGTAAAATAGAAGTTATAGGAAGTTATAGAAAAAAATAAGGTTTAAATTGAAGTTATAGAAAAAAATAAGAAAAGAAAGGTTTAAATTGAAGTTATAGAAAAAAAAAAGGTTTAAATTCATAAAAAAATAAAATAAAAAATAAAATAAAAAAAAAAACGCAACGGAAACCCAACGGCTAGCTGACTCAGCTAGCCGTTACATTCAAAACAAATTACAAATTCAAATTATTAGTGTCGGTTTTATCCGACACTAATACTAAATAAAAAAAAAAAAGGGTTTGCTGATCAATGCTGTCGGTTTTATCCGACAGCAATAGAATGCATTAAAAAAAAAATACCCAGCCAGCCCTCCAGCCCTCTCTGATTCCGTGGGGCCCTCCCAGATTCCAGAGCCCTCTGGCCTAGCCCTCGGTTGGAGACGGTTTTAGGGCTATTTTCGGCCCTCTGGCCCTCTGGCCCCTTCGGTTGGAGATGGCCTAAGAGGGAGCATAGACAAGCAAAAACCAAAAGGGTACTTCTTTGTTTGTAGGAACCAAAAGTGTACTTAAAATAATTTACTTGATGATGATTAACATAACTTTGTACCATGTGTTTGGGAGAATTGAACAACATATACTCGTATAAGAAGCAAGCCAAATCAATTTGAACTTGAAAAAGTTAAAAAAGTAAAATTTGAACATAGTAATATTCAGTTTGGCTCGACTCGTTAAAAATGTTACTTATCATCTTGCTTATTTTGCTTTACACATACATGATGTTTGTGCATGATTTGAGAAACTATCGGATATTTTTTGGATCTATTACCCTCTTGATTTTTACTAGTTGCATTTCTTATCCGAATTACATTTGCAATAGAAATAAAATCTGCGAATCAAGTTTAAGGTTAATGCTTTGCGTTTGAACTTAGTATATAGAATTCATGTAAGAAAGATAATAATCCTAGCAAAAGTTGAAACTAAGTAGTTTTAGACCCAAATCTAAGATTTAATTAGAATATTATTATGATAACATGATTTTTACAATGTGTAATTATATGTGAATGTACACTTTAACACTGGTGTATCTAGACACATAACAAAAGGGAAAATAAGTTAATTAATTATCAAAGTAAATGATATATTTATTTATTTAGTTAATTAATTAATTAATTCAAAAGATATGAATGATTATATCTTGGAAGAAGTTGCGACTTTCCTAAAACGGTATTTCATCTTTATATATTCACTGAACCCTTCTCAGAGCATATCATAATTCCAAAGGATTCTTACTTCTCGAACTCATATCTTTCACACCGCACTATAAACTTCAGTGTCACGACGTCGGTTTTTTATCCTGTCTTAATATCCGACCCCAATTTCCATCACATTGACGTAACACTAAAAAGAAAGGAAAACTAACTAATGGTCCAATTTTTTTTTTAATTTTAATACAAATAAATGTGTAGTAAATAGTACTAAAAAAATGTAAAAATATGATTTTTTGTTAAAAGTGAGCAATACTTAAAACTCCTTAAAAAATTACAATGATAGATGATTAATGATCCATTATTTTGGGGCGTTTTGGGTACTTTATTAGATATTAGTAGAGCAATTACTTTATGGGTTGAAAAGCTTTTGGTAGTAGAAGACCACCAAAGGAGAGATAAGAAGCAAGTGGCAATGGTGTTCAGATAATAAACAAGAGGCCGGTCACTTTTTTGACTTTGGCTTGGGGGTTGAATATGTTGAAAATATTAGATATTTATGTGATGGGGTTTGTGTGCATGGATGGTATAAAGATATTTGATGTCAACTACTTTATCTGTGTGTTTAAGTCACTGTGTTGACAGATATAAAGAAAGTGCTTTTGCAATAAGTCACTTTTACGCGGAATAGGTACGAACTAGGAAGGAAAGAGACGGAGGATGAGGAGGAAAATGTGTAGATTAACTGGCAATTTGGTAGCTTAATCTCGATTAATTATATTCTTCACGAGGTTCAGTTATATATGTATAGGGAGCATGCATGCAGGCTGCTAATTAATTAAACAACGCGGTATTTGGTTAATTAGATTTGAAGGAACGAAAATTCTTTACAGCTGTGGTAGTAGAACTAGCACGTCGTCATTATAATTAATGATCATGCAATGTATGTGTGTTACATACGAGGGATTTATCACACTTTTCTTTTGATTGATCAAAACTTTTCGAGGATAAGGGACATATCTCGGTTTCGTAAGATTGATTATTTAAAAACATAACATGTTAGATTATGTGGCAAGAGAATATTTATATACTTGTATTTGAAATATGTTGACAACCCTAAAAGGTCATTAGCCGGACGCATTCTACGTTGTATACTTTTTGTTCATGTTTTGATCTTTTTAGATTGACAATCAGGGACGGAGCCAAAAATTTCTTCTAGTGAGGGCAACCGAAAACAAGTAAGAAAACCTTATTATAGTATGGTTATATGCAATATGATATTAAGGATGGTTTCAAATGATGATGTATCACAATTCCAATGTTACAAAAATTTCAATATAGCAGTGGAAAGTGGCAAAGTGATGAGAAAAATATAAGTACATGATAGGCATGAGAGGGTTTTTTTCGGTTTGAATGACAGAACAAGAGCACTATTGCTCATATAATATTTGATATGAAGTATAAGTAGAATGAATGTATGTTGGATATTAGATACATATAATTTCTTCAAAGATAACCCTTGTATATTATATAATTGTAGTCTGCAACTAAACAAACGAATTACTTGACTGGGGGCATCTACCCCCAGTGAGCCTTCATTGGCTCCGTCCATGTTGACAATCTAACATAACGAATTAGATTGCACGACAAGAGAATATTATATGCAAAGACGTTGGAAAACCCTAAAAAGTCACTATGCATTATTCGTCGTGCCCTCCTAAGAGTTTGGACTATTAAAAAGCTTAAATTTTAGTTTTTGACAATGTCAAACCTACGATATAACGTGTTAAACCGACTGACATATGAGATGTTGAAGATAAACGTTAGAAAATTGTGGATGCAAATTTTCTCCTCTTTGGTCTTGGACGATTTTGCACCTACAAAATAATAAACACCTTAGGTTAAGGCCAAAAGCCTCACGCGCCCACGATGAATGGGGGGGGCTTTGGCCGAAGAACCTCCGATGCCAAAGTTAGAATTAGAGAGAAAAAGTGTTTAGAGTGTTTTTGCCGAAGGATTGGAATTTGGGTTTTGTGAGAAAAGGGGGTCGTATTTATAAGAGATGGCCGGTCCCCTTTAGAGAGAAGGTGGCCGGCCCTTAGAGAGATTTTTGGGTGTGAGATCTAGGTTTAATTAGCCTATTTATTGGCTAATTAATCAAATAGGGAAATGATTTATATTTATGAAGAAAGATAATAAGGAGTAATTGAATTGTTGGCTAAAAAAGGAGGAAAATATGGGGAATAAAAGGGAAGTGGCCGGCCCCCTTTGGAGAAGGGAGGACCGGCCATTTAAGGTGTTTTTTGGATTTTAAGGCTAAGTTAATTGGCCAATTAATGAGGAATAATCTCATTAATTTGCCAATTATCTCAATTTATGTGGGATAATTGGTGGATTTATGAGATAATTGCCTTAAATGTGGATGTATGAAATAATTCGGATTTGTTTACCTTTTATGGGCGCTTTTGACTTGACCGACGATAATTACCGGCTGCTCGCGCGTAGGATTTCGGATGCCCCTCAAGGGCATTCTTGTCTTCTTAATCCGAAAGTCCACGTGGCGCCTTGTGATTATTTTTGGCTCAACAAAAATGATATTAAAGAGTGTGAATAGTAAATTATTCACATTGCCATGTGTACAACATCCAAAAACTATGGATACATCATGTTGAATATGATACGATATAACATATTAAACTGACTAACATATAAGATATTGATGTAAAACGTTAAAAAATAATAGTAAAGAGTGTGAACGGTATATATATTTACAACATTGGCATGTCTAGAACGTCCAAAAACCATGCCTGCATCATGATGAATACAGTACAGCCAGACAATGATATGTCATGGGTCTCGTTCTTATTATCTCTTGGCCTCGTTCGTGGGGTGTGCTTTTTGTTTGCCATATTGTTTGGATCTGTAATAACACCACGATGTATCCATATATATATATATATATATATATATAGCAGCTTATCAGAAGAGTTGGCCACGACAGTGAGCGTTGTGTCTGCGTGTGAGTATAGTAATAAGGGCAGAGAAGTTAGCAGAAGTAGTGAGAGGGGAGAGCTGCCATTTTTACATGGGATGTTTTGTACATTAGTACAGGGATACAGCTGTTGCGATGTGCTTAGTCCATTTGGATCTAGTAGGCTTTCCTTGAACACGAAAGGAATGGGTTGAAATTTCTTGGCTTCCTCTGGTGTAGGTATACGTATACGTAAGGTTTGCAATTAGGCTTATTAGTCGAAATGCCCCTAAATTGTCATTAAGTCTTAGTTAACTCCATGCAACTGGTTTTGTCATACTTTGCCACCTGAAATTGACATTTTCAACTCTTTTGTCTCACTTTACCCACTTCCGTTAATGGACTGTTAAATTTAAGGGTATATTAGACATTACATTCCTTACACATTTATTTACTTTTAGCCTACACACTAAACAAGTTTCAATTTTATTTTTGAAACTCTAATTCAAACCCATAAATTCAACAATTTGAAACTCTAATTCAAACCCATGAATTCAACAATGTGAAATTTTTTGTTTCAAACTGTGCACATTTTCTTTAAATGATTTTTTATTTTTTTTGGTTTGGTTTGGGAAGTATTTTGGATATGATAGCTTAATGATATAATGATTTTGTTGTAATGAATATTTTTTCAATTGCAAAGTTTCAAGCCAATACATGGATGTCTTGCAAGTGAAATGACTCTACGAACAAAATGTAACCTTATTTTGGTTGATACAATGATTTTGTTGCTCGAAAATTTTCTATTAACTGAATAATTTATTTTTGAAGATGTCCAAAATTTATGGGTTTGAATTAGAGTTTCAAAAATAAAATTGAGACTTGTTTAGTGTGTAGGCTAGAAGTAAATAAATGTGTAAAAAATTGAAATGTCTAAAAGAGTTGAAGTGGGTAAAGTGAGACAAAAGAGTTGAAAATATCAGTTTTAGGGGCAAAGTGAGACAAAACTAGTTTCAGAGGGTAAACTGAGACTCAATAACAGTTTTAGGGGGCATTTCAACTAATAAGCCTTGCAATTATACAAGTTGCAAATATTATAATGTCTTACTTTGTTTGATTAATATATAGGTGTGACTTCAATTCACGTAGCGCTCAATATTAAAAATGTTATAATCACTAAATTAATGTAAAAAATTGTTATATTTTATATTTTTTCAACTTCAGTCATTTATTTCGCATATCATTTAAATTTTACACATTACTGTCCTGAAATGGCTAAAAAAAAATTAAATTATATGTTAAAGCTGCAAAAACTGAAACCAAAATTCAATCAAACTACACTGTTGCCAAAACTGAGTGAGAACTTATAATAATATTACCTTAACTAAAAGAAAATATGTCACATCCCAGATTCGGCTTCGCCGTAGCACAATATTGTCCGCTCTGGGCTTACCATTCCCTCATGGTTTTGTTTCTGGGAACTCACACGAGAACTTCCCAGTGAGTCACCCATCCTAGGAATGCTCTCACCCGAACTCACTTAACTTCGGAGTTCCGATGGAACCCGAAGCCAGTGAGTTCCTAAAAGACCTCGTGCTATATGGAGGTGGGCATGTACATATGAGGCACATCACATCCTCTCCGTTGGTCGGTGTGAGATCTCACAAAATAGAGTGAAGTTTCCCTCTAGTAAACAGTGATATGTTAAATATACAATGGTACGTGTGACAGGCTCACCAACACTCTATGGAAAAAAAAAAATAGAGTTGGAAATTATGATTGATGTTAAATATACAATGTAAAATGGAAAGGAGACAAGTTCACCTACAATTGAGTCAATACAAAATTAATCCTGATTTATTACTTAATTAAAACACATGTACAAACTACACAAGTGGGAAGGAAGACCCCAAGAAGGGGAACAGCTTGAATTGTCATCATCATTCTACCAAGCTTAGCTTGTTGCCAGGGGACCATTGACCAATCCAAACAAATTATCATCATTATCCAAAACCTAATTACTTAGGGGTCCTCAAGCAAAATCAAATAAATAAAACTAATAATAATATTAATCAAAGGTTTAATTAGTGGTCCTGATCATCAGGTTCTCGTGAGCTGGTCCAGTCAAGGTGACATACACTGATATGTATGCCTATATATGGCTATGGGTGCTTATGTTGTTCCTCGATCTGCCCATTGAGAATCTTTCTACCAAGAGAACAAGTTGGTAATAATTGATGATGAGGAAAACTCGTTTTCCTTAGGTGTATTTGATGTGGCAAGATATGATCCACATACTTGTATTTGACACAAAAATATAGATTTTCAAGTCAAGCACCAAAAGACCGATTCAAGGCAATTGTTTGAATTTGTTTAATTTTAGTAGTTAATAATGTTGCATTAATTAATTTGTCATCTATGTATATGAGTCTTTTTAGTTTTGTTCACATGAAATAATTCTGCGTGGATTCGAACATTGATATCTTATATCATGTTTAGAGGTAAATTGTCTTAATCACTTGAATTACAAACATATATCTTCGACATTTAACCACCGTTGTTTAAACAACGTTACATAACTATTGACCAAATACAAAATAAATACTCTACTGTAAAAATTAAGGCTCGTTTGATTTTAGAGGATAAAGACATGAGAGAAATGAGTGAACTAAAAAGTGGAGGAATGAAAGACAAACAAAATGAAAACTAAAAATAAAAAATCGTTTTAAATTGTTTTCACATTCTAAATTTTGTTTTCATTCTTTCTTCTGTATTTGTTCTCTTATATATTTTTCTCGTATCTCCTATCCAAAAAGTAAAAGTAAAAACGAAATAATTATATCTTTCTTTTATAGGTATATATTTATCATTTACAATCATCGCCATAGCAACTATTGCAAGTGTGAGACATAATGCACTCCTCAAGTCCTCATCTATTAGTACAAGTAGCTATATTCGTGAAAGAATGTGCCCCATTTCCACAAGTTATAGGCCTTCAAAACTACACAGTTTCAAGTGCATGGGACTACAGGTCTGCAAAAACTCGTACTGGAAAACTAGCTAGTTGAGAACTTAATAATAGTGCGTTACTTCTGCTCGAAGAATTAAGGAACAGGACGATTTGGATAATATTGTAGGGTTTTCAAATCGCTGTCCTCCACTAAAAGCTTGTCTTTTATGTGTTTGTTTGAGGGCGAGAAGATTCCGAGGCACTTGCTTTGGTTGCAAAGGAGTCCAAATTAGTCCCCATTAAGCATGCATGATATTCGATAATTTCTAGCTTTGGGAAGCTACTTATTTTGGCCTCACTCCACTCCCCGACTTCAAAACTTCAACACTTTTGGCCCCCACTTTCTTTTTCCCTACGTTCTTTGATTCATATGGTTTACATTAGTTTGACAGTCAAGCCCTTGGATCCAGCTGTTGATCACAATAATCTTATGCCTATATGAGTAGGGTTTTTGTGAAGATGATGCTATCTTGGCATCAAATTGATATATTTGTTGATACGCTCTTTAACACATTCATAAATCACAGTAATAGTATGACTCGCTTATATTATGTCAACAAATATATTAATTTTGCTCGTCAAAATAATTTTATTGTTTTTTGAAATTTGTGTAGCATTTCCTTTTTCTACTCACTACACGTTAAAGGTACATGCATTATTTTTTTATCTGCGTTACAATTTCACCAAATGACAAGTGACAGACAATGATAAAAGTAATGTTATTTGTATTACATCTTCGTTGATTAAGGACAAAAACTTACACGCCTCATTCCTTATATAATAAACTTCGAATACATAATCACCTGCTAACAAGGACGGAACCAAAATTTCTTCTAGTGAGGGCAACCGAAAACAAGTAAGAAAACCTTATTATAGTATGGTTATACGCAATATGATATTAAGGATGCTTTCAAATGATGATGTATCACAATTCCAATGTTACAAAAATTTCAATATAGCAGTGGAAAGTGGCAAAGTGATGAGAAAAATATAAGTACATGATAGGCATGAGAGGGTTTTTTTCGGTTTGAATGACAGAACAAGAGCACTATTGCTCATATAATATTTGATATAAAGTATAAGTAGAATGAATGTATGTTGGATATTAGATACATATAATTTCTTCAAAGATAACCCCTGTATATTATATAATTGTAGTCTGCAACTAAACAAACAAATTACTTGAGTGGGGGCATCTGCCCCCAGTGAGCCTTCATTGGCTCCGTCCATGCCTGCTAACTACACAATCAAATAGTCTAATTTTAGATTTTAGAATAAGGAAAACTAACGAAAAGGGCTTGAAAACTTTGAGTTTTAACGATAAGGACAAAATAAAGGGTAAAATGAATAGTAACAGGTTTGACTTTTTAGTGTAAAAATGTGGTTTTTCGTTAAAGTTAACAGTACCGCGGGCTTTTCGTTAAAACTCCCCTCAAAAAAAAAATAAAACTAAAGTAAAAGTTCATGATGTAAAAATTTAAATGGGGAAAAAAGCTTAAAAATTACATTCACCATGTTGCTTTTTCAATTCAAACCTTTTCTCTGTTGCTTTTCTTCTTCCTTTTGGTTTGAGAAACTTCTCAAGTGGAATTTATAATTTTTTGCAATCATCGGTTGGCCCATCTCGAGGAAAAGGGATATTCTCCGAATGTTTTCTTTTTAATCTTAGGGATCCACGAATCTGGGCTTTTAAAATTTGATCTAATGGCTATAAACAGGAGTCTACTTTAAAAGTTATAATAACTTTAGCCGTTAGATCAAATTCTAATTGTCCGGATTGGTGGATCCCTAGGATTAGGAAGAAGAGATCCGGAGATGATCCATTTCCATCTCAAGTGGAATTTAATAGTAAGTCCGTACCAGAATGCAGATTGCATTATTGTATGGAGACTATTTAGCCAAAATAGTTCCTGAGATTTACATAACTCATCACTTTGATATCTGAGATTTGAAATCAATAGAAGTGGTCCCTGAGTTTATCCAACATCAATTATTTTGGTCATTTCATGAAAAATTATATTAAATAAGGACTAAAATGACATAAAAAACTCTCAATTTAATAAACAATGGGTCAAATGATTTGACAAAAATTGAGAGTATTTTTGTCATTTTAGCCTTATTTAATGGAGATTTTTTAATGGAATGACCAAAGTAATTGATGGTAGACAAACTCATGAACTACTTATATTAATTTCAAATTTCATAGACCAAAGTGAGGAATTGTGCAAATCTTATGACAATTTTGACTAAAAAGCCTAGTATGAATGCAGTTTATGCGACTTAGTTTGTACATAATTTCACATCAAGTTAATAGTTAGTCATGCATAATGTCATCTTTTAAAAATTTAAATCGCAAGAAATATTCATGGAAGTGATCCTCAAGACTGCATTATAGTAGTGGCTTCTTAAGCGTCTTTTCTTAATTTGGATTGGATTGAAATGAATAATTTATATTTTTAAGTTATTCACGATAAAAGTGAATTATTATTTTGAAAATATTAGATATAATATAAATGTATTCCACACAGCACGTTCTGGGTTCGATTCCTGATCTTGGTGAATCGCACGATGGTGGTCAGAGAGAGGCTGAAGTACCTCTGTGAGTCTTCTCGACCTCTGAAAAGATGGACTACAGTGGAGCAGCCACTAACTAGTCCATTTTTAAGGGAAAAAAAGGGTTTACTTAACAAGTAATTCATCTTTACCTTTTACACTAATTTATACTAAGCATGGAAGACAATTTAAATCCAGGTAAGTTGAACAAGAAAACCTTAACCACTAACACAATTCACCATTTGCGAATTTGATGTTGAATTAAGTTACAATAATCAGGCAATCCAAAAAAGGGAAAATGAAGATAGCTTTTTGTCTAGAAAGCACATATAATATTAAGAGTATAGCATCTTGCGATCTTAAAACAGAAACAGATGATTATGGACGTAAAAGTGACAGTATTGGAGTATAAAAAGAAAAAAGAATCATTCTATAGGGTCAGGAGAGAGCAAATTGGATGGAGATAAAAGAATTACGTTCCTGCAGTTGGTACATGATGTATAATAACATGATACTCTGTGGAAAATAAGTCTACCTTCTCCTTTCTTTATATATTCTCTTACCATCCTTTCAACACTCGAACTTTAAATAAAAAGTTCGTATATTTAAACAACGGGTGGATCTAGGCACCACTTTTTACACAATTCTTTCCACATGTTTTATAAAGTACACTTCGTAATGTATTTTAATGATCCAAATTGTCCTTATTTTACAACATTATTTATAAATCATTCTTACATAAACCTAGACAAATATAAAACCATGAAAACATTTGTAATGAAGTAAATGGACGAATATGGTACTACAAAGAAACACTAAATTTAATCCATTGATCATATTGTTTCGAATTTGGATGGTTTTTGATACACATGATCTTTGGGAGAAAACCTAAAGAATAAACGATTCGGATCATTGAAAAACATTACGGTGTTGCAATCCTATTAGATTAGGAATGTGATTGTGTAAATCCTAGTAGATCTAGGAATATCTCTTATATTCATATTAGGAGTTGATTGTCAATTAAGAGTTGTAATCCTAAAAAGGTAAGGATTTTACCTATCCTACTACTATAAAGGGGTTATATCACAAATGGTCTCTGAAATTGACCCCATCAATCATGATGGTCCCTGAAATTGAAAATCGATCAATGTAGTCCCTGAATTTTAACTCGCGAATCAATGTGGTCCTTCTGTTAGTGTTCCGTCCAAATTAACTTTAAAAAAAGGTTAGAGAACCAATTTTTCATGGTAAAATGATAAAAAATAACCCTGTTACTTATAATTTTACTTACTACCTCTCTTTTCTTTTTTCCATCTTCACTTTTCTCTCCATTTTTTCATGGATTTGGTGCTAAAACTAAAATAAAAACAAAAAAAAAGTGGTTTTCTAACCTTTTTTGGTCATTTTACCATGAAAAATTGGTTCTCTAACCTTTTTTTAGTGTTAATTTGGACGGAACACTAACAGAAGGACCACATTGATTCGCGAGTTAAAATTCAGGGACTACATTGATCGATTTTCAATTTCAGGGACCATCATGATTGATGGGGTCAATTTCAGGGACCATTTGTGATATAAACCCTACTATAAATAAAGGCACAATGGGGTGGAATATAGCACACCTTACAATTACACATCTCTCTTTCTCTCTACTATTATTGTACCCCTCTCTCTAAGACCTCCATAATTGTTCAGTAAATTATGCCTACAACACGTTTTCAGCGCTCTTGACGCTGCGCTAAAGAGAATTTGATCTTCAATAAGGGGAGTATTACATTTTAATCATTCTTTTTATGATTAAATTATTATTTTGAATTGATCTACATGCTATTGATTCAATTTAATTTTTCTGTATTGAACGTGATACAACGCTTTGGCGATGCAATTCCGGCTTTTAGAGAAGGATCTTCTACAAATTCAAAGGCTCAGTTGTTTTCTGCCAATCAGGTTATTTTAAAATAAATTAAGATATTTGAACGACCGTGAAGCAAGAAAACATTCCCCATGATGCATAAACCCCCTATATTTATATTTTCCTTCCAAATATATGTTGTATATATGTTCATATATTTTGTCAATATATATATATACGTGTTCATGCATTACGCAATTATAAAATTGCTATGTGGAAATTGTGAGTCAAAGAATTGAAATAAAATAGAAGCATGATTTTTTTGGGTTCTGAAACCCTTATAAATCGAAAAAGAAAAGAAAAAACTCCAAAATCGCAACCAAGCCGCGGCTGGAAGCCGAGACTCAGTCAAGCCGCCTACTGGCTTGAAGCCAAGACGCGCTACAATGTCGAGCCGAATGTCCACACTCATCACCTGCCGACGACCTGCAGTCATCATTCCTCGGTAGAATCATTCGTCTCCGACAAATCCATGAAATTCTAGTCGCAATTTCTTCGAGATTCAAATTTATTTTTGGACCTCTTCGACGTCGAGATCATTCTCCGTGGTTGTGCAAAGGTTTTTCTGACAAACTCACGATTTTCCCCGATCTCTGTCTAGTCTGTATCATCACCATATGTGGCGGCGCCACCGTCTTGTCTGGCGAATACACGCACCTAGCAAAGCTGGGGTGCCCCGAATTAAATCCAGACCCTTTTGGGCCTTGTCCAGGCTCAGCCCACTTGGGTTTTAAGTTTTTTTTCTTCATTTCATGGGCCCGTTGCCCTCTTGGACTGTAGCCAGCCTGAAGCTGGGCTGATTTTTCCTAACAGCCCACATGGGCTTCTTTTTGTTTTGGACCGTGACCTCACAACAAGCGTGCAACTTGCTTTGCTTGTTATTGGGCTGCCCAATGCAGCCAACCTGAGCCCAATTTGGGCCTTATTTTCCTCGTGTGGCCTGCATCCAACATTAAACAGTAAATGGGTCTAGACAAATTTTATTTTTGCTTATATAATCAACCCCGAATGGTCTCGATCTATTGAATTAATTAAAGTGACCATTAGTCCATTAATCTGACAATTAATCCAAAATTATTGGTCTGAAGTCCACTTTTTGGCAATTAATGATTCAATAAATTATTTCTTTTCTTTGAATCGTTGACTCACTTTCGTAGTCCTGAAGCACTCACACTTGAGTTCCTGAAGTAACCCAAATCCACTACACTTACTTGTATATTGTATTCTGTGTTCTTACAGGTACCTCCTTTTATGACCCGGAAGTTCATAACTAAACTCGAACCTGTAGTTTCGAATTTAGTGCCTTTGAAACTCGAAGTTTTCATAAAACAATACACACATGAAAACCCGACGTTTTTCATGAAAACCATATCTTAGAACCTGAATGTCCTAACTTTGATGCTTATGGATGATTCATTCCCATAGCACCAATCACAATCTTGTTCCTTCCAATTCAGTGGATTGTCGAACTGTCACAAGTTTGATTTTCCTGATTTGGACGTCTCTAATTAAAACCACTTCATGTGGGGTATAAGACGTGAATCTCCACTTGACGATCAAGTAGTTGAGAAACTATTGAAGCCAACAATGGCAAGGAATAGCTGAATAAGCCTCCGCCATGATCTTCATTCGAAGACTTATGCTTGAAGCATTACCCATGGAAGTACCTCCCTAATGAGGATTCCTTGGCTCTTTGTCTCGCTCTTATGGACCGGCTAATCATGAAAAACATTGCCTGAAACAAACCATGATTACGTCCATGAATGAGTACAATTATGAAGTTTATAAATCCGATCGAATTTTGACTGGAGAATACTTTTCTCGTCCTTCCATGTTTCTAACTCGTTCTTGAAGTAGCAGTATAGAAAGCGGAAGTTTACAACATTCTCGAATCTGATTACTACCACAAATGTGAGAGAAATGTATAGACCCAGCTTCGGCTGAAGTCTACCGAACGACATAGACTCGGTTAAGCTGGAGTCTACCGAATGTCTCGACCCAGTTCGGTCAAAGCCTACAGAATAGTGGTGCTCTGCTTCGGCAGGACACCGAAGGGCATGCTCTGCTTTGGCAGAGGCCTACAGAACAGACCCTTCCAACTTCGGCTGGAGCCTACCAAATCCAATTTTGGGTTTGTCTCTCACACTCCAATTTCGAGTTTGTTTTTACAACATATGGTAGAATCAGGGCCTACTAAGGCGTTGTATTATGCCCAAAGCATGATCTTTGGCACCTAAGACCTAAAACTTCAAGAATTAGGGATAATATTCCCAAACCTTAACCCTACATAATCTACTTCCGTCTTGATGGAATAGATCATTAGTTATGCACATGTTCGTGCCCCTACCAATGTTGTTAAGGAGTATCATTCTAGTACTCAATATATGAGACTAATTTTGCTCCACTAAACACCGTTGGAAGAGCAGAATTTTGACATGAATGACCTTGTTGGCTGAATCCACCTTAGTAACTTTGGTTTAGTTTGTGAACATTTTTCCATGTTCTTGGATTCAAGTTTGGTGTATGCTTTAGTTTTGGATAATCTTATTGATATTGTCCTTGAATATGAGTTAATTGAATCATGTTTCTTGTATACATGTGAGCAAATTCAACTAAACATATGATTAGGTAGGAATGTGGGAAAGTTTTTTGTCTAGATGAATGCGATACTATGCACACTAACTTTACACCTAAATCACATATCTAGCAATGACTTCAGGTCTATCCGACCTAATTAAGAGCATTGGCATGCTTTTCGTTGTATGAATGGTACTGAGTTACCATTTAAGAGACCTTATATTCTCACTGTTTTGAGTTTTTAAGGATATTTGAGATGACAATGATCATAAATGAAACCACTAAAGAAAATAGAGTTGCATATCTTTGCACCACCTCTAAAAATGAGCCTGAAGCTTTGATTTAGGGTCAATGGGTTGTCTCCCAACTGGGAACACACCATATGAGGCCGGCCTAGAGTCTAGTGATTAAGCAGTTTACTTGCTTTGGCACGATCATTTAGGACACTTAGGTCAAACAATGATGCTACAACGCATCTCTTTACCCGAAGTAAGGATCTTGTGGCTACAAGCACACTTTGCCAAGTCTGCTCATTAAGGAAATTGATTTTCTAAATCATCCCTCACAAAGATACGAAACGACCCTCTTTTCACAGTGAATTCAAGAGAATATATATGGACTAATCCAACTAAAATGCGGACCATATAAATACTTATGGTTTTGGTTGATGAATCGACAAACCGGTCACATGTTTATCCACACACATTGCTGCTAAACCTCCTGACCGATTTTAAGGGTTCACCATCATACTTATCCCTTAAAGTCTAGGAGACTGGATAATGCCAGAGGGTTTATATCGATGGTTTTCGATAAAGTAATGCATGTCTATTGGGTTTATAATTGAACATCGAATTCTCATGTTCACCCCAAATAGCCTCGCCTAGCGATCATAAAGCGCAATTTAATTGATCGCCTAGACCTTGGTGAATACACCAAGTTTTCAGTTTATGTTAAGGGTTATGCAATCTTGTACGCATTATGTTGGTCCGTCTTGATGTTCATTGCCACCCAACCTATATGACATTACAAGTTGTTACTGGGTACGGACCTGATGTTTTTTGTATTTACTCATATGGGTGTGCATTCCATGTGCCAAGTTGCGCCGCCGCAACGTACCAATATGGGTACTCAAAGAAGGATGTGAATCTTTGTCGATTATGATTCTCCTTCACACTAGCTCTCTTTGAGCCCTTGCATGCGATCTATTTACCGCTCATTTGTGGAGTCACTTCAATGAGACAGTTTTCCCGTCGTTAGGGGAAATAAGAACGTCAACGTTCCTGTAAAACGACGTGAATTTGGATGGACATTGCCCACCATGTCTCATCTCGATCCCCGTACCGCACAAGTGTGATAAGCAAGTGCGATGTATTCTAGCCTTCATAATGTTGCTCCAGACGCATTCCTCTGATCTAGCTAAAGTGACGAGATCATATACCAGTTGCAAACATACCTGCAAGGATAGATGTACTTAACGGACGTCGAGTCAACATCCTTGAAGGGTGTGCAGGCCTTCTTGGACGATTTGGACGCCCCTGTTGGATGGTCCAGTACACCGGCGAATAACTAATCAATCTGTCTTGGCCTGGAGCATGACAGATCACTCGGTTCATAGGATTCACTTTCCTAGAAGAGGAAGATCACGTCACAACAAAGAATCCATACTTGATCGTTGTCTCAAATCATTTCCATATCATGAGATTAATCTGGATTACTTCTGAGACTAAAAGTTCTTGGTCCAGTATACTAGTTTGGATGAGAAAATGGAATTGAAATGAGATTACTATCGATTATGTTTTCACTTATATGGTAGCTACCAACATAAATGAAAAACGACGATATCGAACCGTGTTCCGTTGATTAGTGACAATGTAGAACTGATTGGACAACCAAAATTACAATCCAGGTTAAATTCCTTACCAAAGTGTGTTTGGACCTATTGTTCTTACACTGCCTAAGGTAACCCTGCTGTGTTACATGTGGGAAATGAAGCGTACTAAGATGAATGAAATAGTGCAATATGACGCAAGCCTTACGGCGCAAGGTTTTTCTTAAACGCTCTGTGATTGATTGCAACATTACGAATGTGGTTAGTGTTTTTCCATGGGGATATAGATATGAAAATTTACATTTAAGTTCCCGAAGAATTACATGGACTGGTTCAAATAGTTCCAAACCATGGAACACCCTTTTAACTTGTTTAAGGCATTTACTTATGGATTGAAACAATCCGACGGATGTGGTATACCCGTTTAAGTGAGTATTTGATCAGTTAGGGATATGAATGAATGCCCTTGCGTGTTAAAATATGAAGTCTTATTTCGAATTGTTAGAGTTACAGTTTATGTCGTTAACACGAATCTCACTAAGACTCTAGAAAAGCTTCAGAAAACTGCCTTGCACCTGAAGACGGAATTTGAGATGAAGGATCTTAGGAAAACTTGTTTATGCCTTGACCTGAAGTTCAAGCATTGTTCTAACAGTACCTTGGTCTACTAGTCGAACTACACCTCGAATGTGTTACCTTGGAGTATACCTATGATCGTCCACACGTTATATGCAAATGAGACCCTTAAAGAGGTTATGAAACCTGAAGTTCCATATTTGAGTTCAACTTTGCGCTTGTTGTACTTAGCTCATTGCAATTAGAAAAGACATCTCATTCGCTGTTGATCTATTGGTATAGATGCAACACTGCCCCTACACTAAACCACTGAATTGGTATTAAAGACGTACCCTGAAGGTACTACAAATTTGGGCAAATCCCAACGCATCTTGAGTGGATTTGATCCTCAGAATGATGCTTGCCTTGTTTGTTATGCTGACACTGGTTACTTATCAAACCCGCACAAGAAAAAAATCCTTAAATGGTTATGTCTTTACCGTTAGGGATATCACAATATCTTGGAGGTCCACAATATGACCTTAGTTGTGAAATCTTCAAATCGTTCCAAGAATCACATTACTTCACTACGCCACAAGTGAGACATGGTTAGAAGTTCTTGTTGAGCATATTCAAAGTATTTGTTGTGTTTTCATTCATCGTTGAGTCTCAACGACGATCCATGAAGACTATGCCACATTATCAACCCGACCAAGACATGATACATTAACGAAGTCAACACCAAGACATGCGTCTACATCTACATCTACATCAGCAAAGCAACAAGAGACTGAAGTCACGCAAGCCGATCTCAGACAACCTTGCCGACCTTTACACGACGTCCATGTTGAAGTCAACCTTCCAGAAGCTTGTCCGAGGAATTGGTATGCCTAACTATTCGTATGCAATGCTTGTAGTTCTCATTTGGAAGTTCTGTCAAACTTAGGGGGAGTATCCAAAAGTATACTCACTTGATCTTAATGTACTCTTTTTCCCTATGATTAGGAGCATTTTTCCCACTGGGTTTTTGCTACCTAACTAGGTTTTAACTCGGCACCCATCCTGGGCTGATCATACTCTTATGAGCTCTTCTACTTGCTTCCAGAAGATGTATAGTTTTGACTTAATGCAACTTCTCACTTTTCTCCTTAGTCTATGGGTTTTTCTCCCACCTTGGGTTTTACCATAGCGAGGTTTTTTGAGTTTTACCTTTTTATGCATTCTTCCGTTAATTTGAGACTCGCATTCGCTCATTGTCCCGATGACTTCATCAATTGTACTTACTTCATCGCTGAAGACCTAATGCGCCATTTACTTGAATATTTACACACTCAAGGGGGAATGTTGCAGTCCTATTAGACTAGGAATGTGATTGTGTAAATCCTAGTAGATCTAGGAATATCTCTTATATTCATATTAGAAGTTGATTACCTATTAAGAGTTGTAATCCTAAAAGGGTAAGGATTTTACCTATCCTAGGCACAATGGGGTGAAATAGAACACACCTCACATTTACACATTTCTCTTTTTCTCTCTACTATTGCCGCACCCCTCTCTTTAAGGCCTCAATAATTGTTCAATAAATTATGCCTACAACATACGGAATAAATTCTATAAAATAAATGTGTGTTAAAATTATTTATAAATAGTGTTACGAATCCGTCCTTTTAAGCAATGATTATGTGGATAAGATCGAGGTGAACATTTCCCTTTAAATTTGCATGGCAAAAAAGCTAATTGACTATATATGGTACATAGTGGTGAATGAGGATCCTCTTTTGTGAGGATCTAGTGATCCTTAAATTGTGTCCGTTCATCGTACATCGTGCGATCAGAAATTATTTTAAATACATTTATTTAAAATTAAATATAAATAGTACGTGAGAAAAACTAGCCTCACAAAGAAGATCCGGAAAAGATCCGGAAAAGATCCTCATTCTTTGGTGGTCACCACGAGCATCTGGTTAATTATATTTTAAACCTTCCAAGATGTTACAACTAGCTAAGCTAAATTAATTTATATAGTAAGTGGGTTTTATAGTGTTTATATTACAAGCCACTTGTGATAAGGAAGAGGAAGGAAGATTTAAATATATGGCCTGGTCACTAAACAATTTTATACGCATAACTTAACTATAAACAAAATGTATCTTTTTGACACAAAATCAATGGCGCACATGCCATTTATGCACAAATTAGTGTTATACAACAATCTTATCCTTGTAATATGTTTAGTTCTTTAGCATCTAATTATCATGAGTAAAGAATCACGATATGACTATTTTTTGTTTCAGTCTGTTCTTAAGGAGCTACAAGCACTTCATGATAAGCAAAAAAAAAACTCTTCTAATTATGTTTGACATAAAAAATTGAAGTCTTTATAAGACATAAAAATATTTTATTGAGAAACACATAAGACACAATAGCGGAGTCAATGTGGGGACATGGGTAGTTGCGGGCTCCATAAGCTTCTAAATCTCTTATTTAAAAAAAAAATTTGAACCCCTGTACCAACTATAAGGTGAAATTAGGGCTCAAGGCACCCGCCCAGATGATCTTTAGGATGGTTTCATAAATTAAAAATCAATATTTTTTTAATTGACACTAACTAAACTACGTTGTTTTGTTCTATTTCAATTAAAAAAATAAAAAAAAGTTGAGCACGCTAACTTAGGGGTGGTTCGGTATGGGATACTGAACCGAAAAGCACAAATCGATTCCCAAACTGAACTCTTTCTGGACAAGATTATGAATACCAAAACCAAAACCAAAATTTTGGTTTCCCGATTTTCGGAATTTTCAAAAAAAATTCGGTATTTCGAGATCCCAAATCAAACCAAAACAAAGACAAATCCCCAATTTGTAAATCCCTAATTCGAGCCCTAATTCAAAGACATGATACCCAAGCTTCCTCCAAATCCCCAGTTTGCAGCAGTTGCACCATAAATTCCAACTCTTTAAGGGAATAGAATATGACTTACTTTTAAATTGGTAGAACAATTTGGAAGGCATGATAAAACCTGCAAAAAGTAATACCATATGGCTGAAAGGAGAGTCGAGAGAGAGAGAGAGAGAGAGAGAGAGAGAGAGAGAGAGAGAGAGAGAGAGAGAGAGAGAGAGAGAAACGAGTGAAAAGAGAGGAGCGAGAGCTAGTGAGTCAAGTGTTGGTGGCAGAACCACCGAGAGAAAGAAAGAGTTTGAGAGAGAAGATGCAGCTTTGAAAATTGAAATAGAGAAGAGAAAGATGAAATTGCATAATTGAAATTGAGAATTGAAATTGAGAAGACAGAGATATGTTGACGTCTCACCTTAAGTTAGTATGGCTTCCGCAGACGATCCCAAAACTGAATAGCCTTTCGCTCTTCTGAAACCAGTAAGGGAAGATTCAAAATTGTTGTGAAAAGAAGTGAACTCTGCAAACAAAATTAATTCCAAACCCTAAATTAAATTTCAAAAGGAAGACATAAATTAAATTTCAAAACACTAAATTAATTACCTAATTTGGGGTGAGAGTGAGACTCGGACTCGGTGCTGGATCAAGAGTTCTGTCTGTGAGAGAAAATTTCCCAAGAGAGAGATCGAAAAAGAGCGGTGGTGTGGCGGCGACTGTGTGGTGAAGGAAGGCTAGAGAGTCAGAGACGATAGTATGGTGTGGTGGTGGGCTGGTGGCTGGCCGGAATTTGACACAGAGAAATGAGATGAGGGCTCAGTGAGGGAGGCTCAAGGGCTGCGCTTCAAGTTCCATTCGAGTTCAATGGAATCAATGGAACAAAAGTCAAATGGGATTATATCCGACCTAAAAACAAATGAAGGACACAGATTAAATCCAAAACAATGAACGGTTGAAATAATTCTCTTACAGTTAAAAAATAATATATATATATATATAATATTTATTTTTGATTCGGTATGGGAATACCAAAAAAATGGAGATGCAAAACTGAATCCCGTACCGAAAATTTCGGTTTGGTTCAGGATGATATACCTAAAATTTCGGGAAGGGACGTTTTGATATAGGTGCCTTGTTTTTTAATTACTTAGACTAAACATCTGTTTCTTTTAAAAATTTGATTAAACATTCTCCTATAAAATTGGGGATTATTAATTTCATTTTATATTATTTCCTTTTGGCAAATTATCTTCCAATACTCATACAACACTGGTGTTTTATCTTGAGTCATAAAACGTACCTAAAAGACAACTTGCAAAAGTTTTTTCTTTAAATAATTGGCAAATACATAATACACACATATAAAATGTAGACACAAACAATAAAATAGAAAGTTACTAAAACATGCATATTGGTACATGTAAAATAAACGTACCTAAAATCCATCGGTACACTTCGATTTAACATGGGTACATTTTAATTTATCATGGTTACATTTTAATTTAGTAATGGTACATTTTAATTTACTAGGAAGACTTTCAATTCGGCATAGGTATGTTTTAATTTAAAAATAAGTTGTGTTGGTACATTTTAATGTTTTTGTTAAGAAAGATGGTACATTAATTTCACCTAAATCATAGTTCAATTCTAACGAAGAAAATAGAGAATGAGAAAGAATATTAACCCTTAAAGTAGTAAAGATTGTACCAAGTTAGAAACGATTTATATATATATATATATATATATATATTATCGTATTGAAAATTCTTAATATTTAAGTCTCTTGGTCCTCAATTAATTTGGTTATTATCTATTGGATATTATTGAATTTTTAAATCGAGGAAAGGATAAAGATAATAAAATATTATTTGAAGAATTTAAAATAAACTGGAAAAACATCTAAATCAGGAATATACGTGGAATAGATGGTTTAATCAAAAGTGAAAGTACCTAAATCAAAAGTTAAAAATGAATGAATGTTTAATCTAAAAATGTTTAAAATGAGGCATCTAATTCTAATTTTCTCTTTCGGAAATTTTATTTGAGATTTTTTTGGTTTGGGATTGGGAATTTTTCGGTTTGGTTTTGGATTTTTTTCCAGCCCTACGCTAACTTCTCAAACAAATTAAGGACTTTGTCAAACACGCACCGACTCTGTGACTCCTCCACCTCATGACAGACTCCATATCCTTGATCTCAATTTCAAGTTTCTCCGTTGTTCAAGTTCGATCAGGCATACCCACCGCATTTGGTTGTAATATCACGGAGTCCTAGACTCTGTCATCGGTATTTTTCTCATCTTAAATTCGTTTGGGTTTTTAGGGTTTCATTCAATTCCATTGGTCAATTCAGTTTGACTCTTTACTGGAACTTTTCAATTGAATTTATATGTAGTAATCAAAACTTGGCTGTATATGGTTTCTGAACATTCGACCTAGATGGCTAGAATATTGGGCTTTATATGAATATGATAATGAACTGAAGACTAAAGTGCCGAATTAGGTTCCTTTTTAATTGCTTTTGGTTTTGGTTGAGTTTAACTTGATCAAACTTGTATTATGTTGACTCTTTTTCTTTTGTATTATTTAGTATAGTTATGGAGATGTATTTTAAGAGAAAATCACTAGAAGATACTCCTTCACCTTCTATGACAAATAAAAAGTGACAAATATAGCATATTGGCAAATCTTCCTAAAGAGCTTGGTCTTCGACTTCGAATATCAGAATATGATCCAAATATTAGCTATATCAAGTCTGAAGAGCTTATTTGCAGAGGGAATTGTTTCAACCTCGAAGCCATCAATTTCCATACACCATTTGCAGGAGTACAACGAATTATATATATTTCTACATGCCTTCGCATAATGAATTTTTTGGATTGAAAAGAATGGAAGTCTTAAACAAAAGCCGGTGGAGACAAAAGAGGGATAGACAATATTCCTTGGTGTACTTCCTCGTCAAATTAACATTAATTTTACTTGTTGTGACTGCTTTTGTTGAAAGAGTTTTTTCGGTGATGAATATTGTGAAGAATCCAAATCGTAATAACTTGGTTGTAAGCATTGGAAAATATGTATTTGATTCTATTGATAATGATGTTGTGATACGACGTTTTCAAAATATAAGAACACGTCGTGGACAATTATAAATGAAAGTATAATCGATTTTTAAAAATCATTTTTTTATTCCATCATTGTAAATTCCTGGCTTCGCAACTAAGAGCAGATGCTCACCATTCAACATATACCTAACCGGCTTTCACATCTATCATATGGTCCTTGTGTGAAAGTTGGAAACGTGAACACCTTTTCATATATGCTTTGATAATGCTCGCATGAAATATTTATAAGAAAATCTCATGTCAATGTCATGCGACTAATACTTTGTTTCTAGCCCTACTTATTCCACTCTAAAATTTTGAAAAAAAATGGTCTTAATTTCCTTATTATATAGCTCGTAACTTCAGTAGTGAAACAAAAGAATAACATCTTGTGGTAACCCGATTTGAATGAAGCAAGTTAAAATATTTGTATTATTGTGTGATTGTGATTTTACGATTTGTAACTTGTTTGACCAACTTTGTGTATCTACGTTTTCATGCATCACAACCTTATTTTTCATCAAAAGGATCCATCCCAAAACATCCATCATAGTGAAATGAAGAAAACTAAAACACTTGGACAAGAAAAACGCGGTCATTGTCATATGTTAACTAAAACAGATATGTTTCCTCTTATCCACTTGAGCTTAATGGATTTCTCTTTTCCTAGTTTAAAATAACTTATCGCTTGTATTTTTTTATTTTTTAAAAGTCATGATTTCAAATTGTCAGAAAATCATCGTAGTAGTTACTAAAGAAAATATGATTGTGAAATGAATATTGATAGAACCATATTAAGATATTTGTGATACTCTTTCTTTTAAATATTGTATGGGATACGTACTCTTCGACTTATATGAACTTTTTATTTCAATATTGCACATAAAGTATTAAGTTTAAAATAGTAATTAGAGAAGAGATTGAGCTTAAAGCCTTGCATTATAATACCATCTTTTTGGAAATTGTTATTAGAGTTTCAAAAATCTCATTCTACACTCCTCACGAGTGTATTTTTCTTTCTAATTATAGAAAATTTGGAGTGTCAAATGAGATTTTTGGAATGCTAACAACACTTCCCTATTTTTTAATGAACATAAATGTAATGTTTAGGGTGATTATCGCTCACCACCACTTAAGTGGTAGTTAAGCACAAATGCTCAAAAAAATTTAAAAGAAGAAGAGAAGCCCCAGCCAGGCCAAATTTACTTTCTGCTACCACTGCGATATGGCGATGAAGGCCAGTTCTGTGTTGGCCAGAGACGGCGGTCGCCTAATTTTCAAGCTCAATTTTTACCGAATTACTTATAAGTAAAGTAAGTTGAGCTAATCTCTATATACCCAATTAATTTTATGGTGAAAGTTGAAACCTCAACTTTCTTCATATTCCACACTATTCTATACTAGGGAAAGGAAGGAAGGTTGGAACATGCGATGTGAGTTAAAGAAAAAAAACCACTTGTATTGTGTTCAAACCCTAACCATCGGAACAATCCTAATTCAATAAGAAGACGACGTCACTTATACGTCATCTATCAATCTCTCTTAGACTACACCCAACCCTGGGCTAAAAGCCAAAATACCCCACTTATTCCCCCCCCCCCCCCCCCAAAACACAACCCAACCCAAGCCAAATGACAAACCAATGCCAAATACCCTCCAAGATTTAGCCCACAAACGTGTGGACTCACCCAAAATTACCCCACTCTCGGCCCGTTCACTCGCCCACTCGCCCTACGCGCCCCGTGAGCCTTCAGCGCCGACAAGGGGGCCCACTGTCAGGGCTGCTATCGGCCACAACCCAGAGCCCAACGGCTCTATTCTGCATTCAACGGCTGGCGTTTTTGGACCGTTGGTTGATCCAACAGTCCAGATTCAAATTTTGTTTTTTTTTAAATGTTATTTTAAAATACATTGAATCCAACGGCTGTGATCGAATATAATCAAATCTAATGGTAAAAAAAAAAAGATCTAATGGCCCAAATTTAAATCCAACGACTAAAATAATTATAAAAAAAATTAGTTAACTCAAAATTCACCCAAAAACTCTATAAATACCTATGTATTTGTTCAAACATCCACACAAAACTCAATCTTCTCCTACAATTCTTCCAATTTTTCTTTCTACCATTTCTTTCCATTTCCAAATTGTTCAACATGGCAAGAGAGCATATTAGAGGTCGTAATTGGACCTGTGAGGAAAATGTTGCTTTATGCTTGGCATGGGTTTCTGTTAGCGAAGATGGTGCAATTGGCACGAATCAAAATAAAAAGGTTTTGTGGGATAAAATCATTGAAAAGTTTCATGAAAACTGCAACGGCGCCAAAAGGGACAGTGGTGGTATTTACGATCGATGGAATGGAAGCTTGGAGAGAGCCATGGTTGGCATGGCTAGTGGAAGGTGCGCCATAGAAATTGTGAATTTTTTTTCTTGATATTTTATTTGTCATGTACATAATATTATTTTGCAACTAATTATTTTTATGTATTTTTTGCATAGGGTGACAAAGCAATGGAAATTTACAAGACAAGAGTAACACCAAAAAATCAAGTTTTTAAGTTGCAACATGCTTGGGACATCCTCAAGGATTGTCCGAGGTGGAGAACCGATGCGGACCAACAATGGGGAAGATTATTTCAACGTGAAGCCGCACCGACAAATGCCGGAGATAAAGGTGTCAATGAAGGTGTCGATGAAAAGATCCCAACTCCTTCTTTTGCAAGACCCCCGAGAAGAGATAAGCAAAAGGAAGCAAAGAGAAAAGGGAAGTCCCAAGATCCGATGAGTGGACACATTGCTATCGAAATTGCAAGATTGAGTGAAACCCATAACGCTCGCCAAGAAGAAGCGGCCCGAATGCGTTTGCAAATGAAGGAATAAGGGGATAAGGAGCAAGATAGGTTTGAAATTAATTTCATGATGGAGGACCTCAACAAATACACTCCAGAGAGGAAGAAGTTCTTACGTGGTAAGCAAAAGGAAATTTTGCGAAAGTATGCCACAAGGAGTATATTTCAAGATGATGAATCATCTCAACCTTATATCCCCAAGTCTACCATCAAGTTTATCACCAAGTCAAGATGGTGGATATCATTATTAAGTTTATGTAGTGTATGAATTATTGGTTGTATTAAGTTTATATGGTTTATGTGGTTTATTAATTGTCGTTTGTATTAAGTTTATGTACTTATTAATTGTCGAGTGTATTAAATGTATGGCTTATTAATTATTGTTTCTATTAATCTAGATGCCTTCAATAATTATTGCACTTATTATTCCACACTTGATGTAGAATAGATGTCTTCAATAATTCAACCTCCGTTCAATAATTTATCCAACGTACTAGACAAAATACTTTGCACAAGAAGACACTTAAATTTATTACTAGAAAATACCAACATAGTACACTTAAAATTATTACATAAATGCTCAACCAACATCATCAACGTTCACCTTCTCGGCGCCATACATGCTCAACCAAATCCTTGCGAAGTGTGTCATGACCTTGAGGAGCTTGAATTCTATTTAAACGTCTCACATACTCATTCAATGTGACCCTATCCTGTCGGGTCTCATATGTGGTTGCAACGAGATATTCAACATCTCTTGCAATAGCTCTCGCATGTGCTGGTTGGTCATCATCCACATCTTCGTGTGAATCTTCTTCAATTTCGATGTACTCATCTTCCACAATCATGTCGTGCAAAATTATGCACGTCATCATGATTGAATGGAGGTCTTCGGTATGCCAAAGTCGCGCAGGCCCTCTAACAATGGCCCATCGAGCTTGTAGGATCCCGAACACTCTCTCCACATCTTTCTTGTAAGACTCTTGCCTTTGCGAAAATAATTTTTTCTTTGCACTATCGGGATGAGAAAAACTTTTGACAAAGGTAGACCAACTAGGATAAATACCATCAGTTAGGTGGTACCCTAACTCATACCTATTACCATTTACCTTGTACCGAAATTCTAGTGCCCATCTATTGACAACATCATCGAACAGAAGAGAAAACCAAAGAACGTTGATATCGTTGTTTGATCCAGGAGCGCTGAAGAATGCATGCCAAATCCATGTGTCGTAAGACGCCACAGCCTCGAGCACGATGGTTGACTTGTTATGACGGCCCATGAATTGGCCAGCCCAAACAGTAGGACAATTCTTCCACTCCTAATGCATACAATCAAGACTTCCTATCATGCCAAGGAAGCCTCTTTTGTCTGCCTTGCATAGAAGCCTCTTCAAGTCTTCACGATTTGGCTTGCGGAGGTATATGGCTCCATATATGGCTTGAATTGCCCCACATAAGCGCTTCAGGTTCTCAATAGCAGTAGCCTCCGCAAGTCGGCAAAACTCGTCAGTTGAGTCTGCAAAGCATCCATTAGCTAGCATCTGAAATGTAGATGTGAGCTTCTGATGAGGTGATAGACTTTGTCGGCTTACGACATCTATCTTCCTTGCAAAGTAATCGTCATGATTGACAACTACGTTCAAGATGCTTTCAAAAAGCTATCTCCTCATCCGAAACCGCCTCCGAAATCGTGAGCAAGAAATCTCAGACGCTCGATGAAATAATCTTTCATCATTTGGTCATGATACTCTTCTCTATCACGCTGCACAAATGAACACCTCGTGACAGAACCACGATAGCTAGATTCGACATGGTGCTCATATTGCATAAGCGAGTTTGCAAGTTCAGCTTCTGCGTTGATCATTTCTGCATCATCAATGTCAAGGCTTGCTTGGTATTGTGCCATCTGCATTGCCCTGCTACGCCTTCTTCTATCACCCATTCATGAGATATTGAGGATTTTTAGGAAACAAAAACACTTTGAAAGTTGAAAGATTGGTGAATATATAGGATGATTGAAGGTTGAATATGTGATTGAAGGTTGAAGATTGTGTGATCAACTGATATTGAACCTGAGCTTATATAGAGGATGATTGATGAAAGTTGAAAGATTGGTGAAAGTTCAAAGTTTGGTGAAAGTTCAAAGTTTGGTGAAAGTTGAACGATTGGTGAAAGTTGAAGACTTGATTTTTCAATATTTATCGAAATTGAAATATTTTTAGATTAAAATATTCATAAAATTAATTTACGATAGTCTACATAATTTTTTTTTTAAAGTTGATTTAAGAAAAAAATTAATCTAAGTTCATTCTCTAATAGTCCCGGGCTAAAATTTTAGACCAGAAGGGTTGGAGTAAAAAAGCTGTTTCTGAACTAAAAGCTAAATTTTTCGGCTAAAAAATTTGACTTTTATTTTAAGAGTTGGAGATGGTCTTATGCGATGCAAATTCATGCATCTGGGAGGTTTTAGAAGTGACCACCGTCACAAGGCGTGGGTGTGAAAAATGTTGTCTTGTAGGTCGAAGCTATAAATTCAGGTCACGGTTTCAAGAGGCTGACGACCTCCAAACTCCAAAGCCATTAGCCACAAATAGAAGTCAACGTGCCCACGTGCATTGACGTGGGAAATTTATGTACGTTTGGTCAATTAGGTACATTCATGCTACACCAACAATCACTTTACTATTCAACCATCAACCATCAACCATCAACCATCAACCATCAACCAACTCGATCATTGAGATTTTCTTGGATGAACAATCAATACTCCTCCTAATTCTTTGGCTAAAATGAATATACCATGACTGAAGTTGAGTCAAGCCAATCTTATAAAGTCTCGTCACTCTTAATGATAGATGTAAGGCACAATAAGCCGGACTGTTGTCAAATTCAAAAAATTTATAATCAACAATCATAAAAAAATTTATACAAAAAAAAAAAAAAAATTACAAGTTAACCAAACAATAAACATGTCATGAGTCCAATTTAATTGAAACTATACCATCACACATTTCTGAAAATTAAGTAAACAGAAATGTATAATGTTGATCACGATTGAGAAGAACCCTAAATCCAAATTCACCCTCCACACTCATCACTCTTGCACACCTGATAAGTGCATAACCGTTTGAAGGTGGATTGGAGCGTGTTTGTGAAGTGGTTGCATTTTTACTTATATAAAAAGGGCAAACCAAACTTCACTTCATTCCGTCCACCAATTCACAAAAAATCACTATATAACTACATAAGTTGTTTGTGAAGTGGTTGCATTTGTACTTGTATAAAAAGGGCAAACCAAACTTCACTTCATTCCGTCCACCAATTCACAAAAAATCACTATATAACTACATAAGTTATAGTGAATTGATATCAAATAATCATATGTAGCACATCAAAATAAAGAAAAAATAATCACATAGATTGATATCAAATAATCATATGTAGCACTGTTGACCTTAAAAACTACCAAGCCTACGTGGCGCGCAAACCGAGTAACTAATGTGCTAACTACGTCCTTCAGTTGTGTGCGGGGCGTGCCAACTCGTTGGGCCGAGCACGGCTAGGGAGTAAAATGTGTTGATGTCGCGTTGGGCGTGCTGCTGACTTCTCGATCTTGCGACTGCGGCCGAGGAAGGAACACGTCTTGGCCTTCAGGTTCTAAAGCCTGAAGACAAGGCTGCTAATTTTGCAAAGTTCACAAATTGTCGGTGCCGGATTCGGTCACAGTGATTATATTTGTAAGGGTATAAGCACGCCGAATTGACCCAGAGTATAGGGACACAAGTACTCGAAAAAGATGTATGTCTTGATGGTGAATGTGGTTCGGCCGTCAGAATGCCGAACTCTTAAACTAACTTGTGAGTATCCAATCATAAAACAACTCGGCGTTCAACGTGCCGAGCCCAAAAACTGTAACACCTTACTTCGCCGAGAAGGCTAATGAGATGACCTCCACCGATAAGGATTCAGAAATCCTTCTCGACCGAGACTTGGATAGGTAACCAGTCGGCCTCGACGCAGTGCTGTTTATCCAAACTGAAGATGCTCCGCGGTCGGCTGATTTTACGGAAAAAGTGTTGTTTATCCAAACTGAAGATGTTATCGGTTGCCTTCACAATGCTATTTATCCAAACTAAAGATGTGTTGGCGGAAAAAGAAAATAAAAATCTCAAGGTTGTTGAGAGGTTTCGAGTAGAGTGAGATTTTGCGCAGGGCAGTTTGTGTGTTAAGTTGGAGAGAGGCTTCTCGTTGCCACTGCCTCTGTATTTATAGGGCTGATGTACTTGCTTGGCACGGCCCGATAAACTTGTAAAGTCCAACTGCAACTCTAACTCTGTGAAACTAAAATTGATCCGTGTGAAATACCAAGGCATATCCTTCAGATTTCGTGACTTTTCAAACAAAATAAAGCCTATCTAGGCTTCATCACACCACATCAAAAACCTAGCCCACCTAGGCTTCTGATCTCATTAAAAAACCTCCAGAAACCTTTGCTTCCATCACCATGCAAAAACAAAAAGCCTAGCCTACCTAGGTTTCTCGTGTCATCATCATAACCTAGCCTACCTCTTTCGCCTCGATACAATCATCCACATCACATCACATATCATCACAATTTCACCTTTATCCCATGCATGGATTAATTGCATGAAATTAACCAATATTAGCTGCACTGCCAGATGCCGAATATCCCCAATTAATTTGAATCTATCTTGGCTTCCTGCTACCCAAATTAGTGATATTACATGCATCTCATCTGTTTCATTCCAATCATTTATCCAAAGGATAATAACAGCAGGCTAGCATGCGTGATCTTAGGCCTGGTAAGATGACCTCGACATCCGAAATGTGATTGCATTTGAACACCACAAGATTATAAAATATCAAGATAATTCCAATTATTCAAAAGATAATTAGTATGATTATCATAATCATATAAATAATTAGAAATCATCTTGACATTTTAGTTATGCGACGATCTAAAACTCCGCTCATTTAACGGTCTCGATTATTTTGACCGATGGTGTAAATTTGGGTCCAAACAAGCACATCAAAATAAAGAAAAAAATAATGGCCCACTTTCCCTTGGTTGTAGTAGTAGCACTAGTGACTCTAGCCATATGCCACAGCTCAGCCCATGGCGCCGCTTCAGCTGCCGCCATAGAATACATTGAAGCCCACAACCGAGCAAGAGCAGGTCGTCGGCGTCGGGCCTCTAAATTGGAGCGAATCCTTAGCACCAGCCAAAACCGGAGTGGTGATCCACCAAAGAGACAATAACCGCTGCGACCTAGCAGCAGACCCCAACAGTTTGACTGGCTTCGACACCATGCAAGTGCTTCAACCAGTTTTGGAAAACTGTTCGGACGCGGACAGCGATGCCGCGCATGGCGGTGGAAACTGGGTGGAGGAGAAGCAGTACTATGTTGAGAATGAGTCCCCACATTGATGGAAGAAGGGACCTTTATAAAAGGTTGGGTTACTTCCTATATTACCAATTGGTTTTATGGTGGAACACCAATTTTGTCATGGTATCAGAGCAGATTGTCCCACGTATGAAGTCAAACGGTCACACGCACTCCACGTCATCCCCTTGTGTTATTCACATGTTAAGCTTAAAAATTTGCCACATGTGAGGGGGTGTGTTGAGAATGAGTCCCACATTGAGAGGGCATGTTGAGAATGGGTCCCACATTGATGGGAGGAAGGATCTTGCATGGGCTTATAAGAGGTTGGGCTACTCTCCATATTGCCAATTAGTTTTATGGTGGAACCCCAATTACTTCATGGTATCAGAGCAGGTTGTCCCACATTTGAAGCCAAACGGCCACGCACGCTCCATGTCATCCCCTTGTGTTGTCCACGTGTTAGGCTTGAAAATTCGTCTCACGTAAGAGGGCGTGTTGAGGATGAGTCCCACAATAATGGGAGGAGGGACCTTGCAAGGATTTATAAGAGGTTGGGCTACTCCCCATATTACCAACTGCTTTTATGGTGAAACCTCAACTTCCTTAATACTACACTACTACGACCACGAAAATAATTTGTGCACGCCAAGTCATGAGTGTCGTTCGTACACGCAAGTTGTGTGGAGAAAGTTTGTCAAAACTATGCCATCTCCTAAAACTTGAAGGCAGACATCAGACACGGATACAAATTGAAAGCAATATTAATTGCTTTCAATTTGTATCAAATCACTAAGTACGTAAATGTATAGGCGAGCACTAACAATTTTGCAATAATCTTTGTATTTGGATCTTTTCATTTTAATAAATGTGTTCTTTTTGTTCACACAAAAAACAAAAAAATTTATCATTAAGTATTACGGTCTGGTGATATTTCTCTTCACTTTTAAGTGAGAGGTCATAGGTTTGAATCTCGTGGATGGCGAATTCGATACTAAATTAGGTTGTCCATTGTGTGACTTAGTCGAACTCCCTTTTCCTCTTAGTGTAAAATATATCGTTGTATTCACACAAAAATAAAAAATAAAAATAAAAAACAAAACAAAACTTTTAATGCTTTTGGCTATCAAATGTCAAAGACATTAATGTCTTGGTTTTTTTTGTAAAAAATAACACATGACATTTGTTAAAATGAAAAGTTCCAAATGCAAAAATTAATGCAAAGGCTTGTAGCCAAGGGCGGATCTATTAAGGGACCAGGGTGGTCTCGGGACCACTCGAAGCTCGAAAAAATGGCTGTGAGGATCTTCAAGGACCACCCAAGTTTAGGCAGTGATGGAGAATAACAGCAGTCATGGCTGCTGCACGCTGTGCATTTCAGGAGGAGGAAGAAGAAAGCCAAATTTTTTTTCAAAATGACTTGGCCAAAATGACGTCGTTTTGAGCCAAGTCATTAAAAAAATTTAAAACCTCACTCACGTGAGAACCCTTACACGATAAAGCAATCAGCTCATTCAGCAATCAGAACCTTCACTTTACCAATAATACCTAATCGTCTGCCGCTCGGCCCCTCTCCTGTTCCATACGGCATCAATCAACTCTCTGCTGCACTCTGTTTCTGTTCACCGTTGAACCGACGGGTGGGGCGACGACATCTCTGGTGAAAATCTGTAACCCTTCTGCATTTTTTCTCCGTGTAAATCTCTGGTCTGGAGGTGAGCTGATGGTCCTCTTCTTCTTAGTCAAAGATGTTTGTACTTTGTACTCTCTTTGACTCTGTCCATTAAATAATTTTTCCATCCACTATCTGATAGTGTTAGTATATATGAATGTGTAGGTGGGTGGGCAGGAGCAGAGGAAATTTATGCTTATGAAATGTTTGATCTTTGGTCTGAAAGACAGTAGATTAACTAAAGAAGTGGTAGTGTGTGTAACGTGTTGGTTGTATATTGTGAATTGGAGCTTAGAACTAGTTTCTGATGTTAAATGGGTGGGTAAAGATCGGTGCTTTCTTTCGATATTCGTTTCGTGTTTTTGTGTAATGTGTTGGCTATATGTATTGTGAATTGGAGTGATCAACTAGTTTGTGATGCTAAAAGGATGTGTAAAAATCTGTGCTTTCTTTCGGTATTGTTTTCGTGCTTGTTTTCTGAACTTGAGGTGGTAGTGGAATTGCAGGGACTATTTCGTAGAGTATAGTGAGTTGATCAAGATGCAGCCTTTGGAAGGCCTAAACTATATATTCTACAGTCTGTGCGTTTCTCACAAGTGCAAGGTATGTTTTCGTTCACCTCTCTAGTCATTGCCTTTGTGTCTGCATTTTTGCTATATGCAGAAGATAAGTAATTCGCTCATATGAGATGTAACAGCTATTGCACTCTCTTATTTAACTCTCAAATGTATGACTAGCATGCTTTCAGCCTAGTTGCAATTTTTACACGAATTTTAACTATTCTACAGTTCAAATGGATAGAGGCACATGGAGCTTTATAGTCTTTGAAGTGATGGCAGTCTATTTGTGGCATGCATCTCTTTTATATTGGGACCACCCTAAGTTAAAATCCTGGATCCGCCACTGCTTGTAGCATTTCTTAAAAGTATGCACTAAGTCCTCACCTTCAAGTTTTGATGACTCAATCAGATTTGAAGAACTCAAGAATCATGGTTTTTTTCTAGCAGAGGTATATCTTTTTAAGATGCAACTTTATTTCTTTATATTACTGTTGACCCTAAAAACTACCAAGCCTACGTGGCGCGCAGGCCAAATAATCTATGAGCTAACTACGTCCTTCGGTTGAATGCGGGGCGTGCCAACTCGACGGCCGAACTCAGCCGGTGAGTAAAATGTTGATGTTGCGTTGTGTGCGCGGCTGACTTCTTAATCTTGCGACTGCGGCCGAGGAAGGAACACGCCTCGGCCTTTAGGTTCTAGAGCCTGAAGACAAGGCTACTAGTCTTGCGAAGTTCACGAATCGTCGGCGCCGGATTCGGTCACAGTGATTATATTCGTAAAGGTATAAGCACATCGAATCGACACCAAAGTATAGGGGCACAGATACTCAAAACAGATATATGTCTTGACGGTGAAAGTGGTTCGACCGTCAGAATGCCGAACTCTAAAACCAACCTGTGAGTATCCAATCATAAAACAACTCGGCGTTCGATGTGCCGAGCTTGGTAATTCGTAACACCTCACTTCGCCGAGAAGGCTGATGAGATGACCTCTGTCGATAAGAACTCGAAAGCCCTTCTCGACCGAGACTTGGATAGGTAACCAGTCGGCCTCGACGCAGTGCTGTTTATCCAAACTGAAGGTGCTCTGCGATCTGCTGGTTCTACGGCGATAGTGCTGTTTATCCAAACTGAAGATACCACCAGTTGCCTTCACAATGCTGTTTATCCAAACTGAAGATGTGTTGGCGAAAGAAAATAAAAATCTCAAAGTTGAGAGGTTTCGCGTAGAGCGAGAATTTGCGCAGGGCAGTTTTGTGTGTTGAGTTGGAGAGCTTTTTGAATGTTGTGCTCCTCCCTCTATTTATAGTAGTGCAAATACTCCTGATCGAGTTAGAATCGTCCTTGGGTAGGAATCATCTTCCTCATCAAATTCTACATCGGCCGATCCTACTTCAACTAGGACTTTGAATATGCCCCCAACCGCAGGCCAAATTCATTCATGCACCATGATTTGCCTAAGACTCCTTATCCCAATAGGTTTCGGCCACTTAACCTTTATCACATTCTCGTGTTCTAGATAATTCAATATATTATTATGAGATAATTATTATGATAAAAATCACAATATTAGTCCCTAACAATAACTAAAATTATCCTGACTCAGTCACCTAACGGCTTAGAACTTCATTCGCTCAACGGCCTCAACCGTTCGGGCCGATTGTGTAATTTTGGGCCTAAACAATTACTTACATAATAAAGCTTATAAAAGAGGAAATTATAGCATTGTTTATAATTTTCTCAGTACATAATCCTAATACAACACTTGAAAAATTGTGAGTGTTGAAGAACCATGAGAATGAGAGAGAGAGAGAGAGAGTACAATTCTTTCAGCTGTATTATAGGAGTAAATACAATTGTATTTATTACTTTTCATATTCCATGATGTCCATCTATTTCACAACATGCTATTATATATTTAAGGATTGGCCCTTAATCATAGTTACAAATATGTAAATCCTATATGCGTCCTTTGTAGCTAAAGGCATTGTATGTATAATTGAGAACAACAGGAGCTTGGCCAATTAATTTGGCGGAAATTAACAATGTCATGTGTTGTGCTGATCACGTAAAGTCATGTATTCATGTTGGCTGTCGACTTTCATTGATTAATTCCTTCCATCAAATTCAACACGTACACCACAAGAGCTTCTAGGGTTTCTATAAATAATTGGACGGCAACTGAAGATTGATAACATATAATCACATATAGAGCACATCAAATCATCATTAAGAAGAAAAAGAAATGGCCGAATATCCTTTGGATGTAACACTACTAGTGACTGGCCATATGCTGCCTCAGCTCCGCCTCAGCCCGACTGGTGCCAGTTCCTGTGTCAGGTTCCACAAATGCGGCGGACAGAGAGTATCTGAAACCCCACAACCAAGCAAGAGCCGTGGTGGGTATCGGGCCTCTCAAGTGGAATGAACCCATGGCAAAAGCTGCAACCAGGGTAGAGACAACAAACGCTGCGACCTAGCAGAAGACCCCCGCAGTTTGAGTGGCTCCGGGTCGAACTACAACTCCAACCAGTTTTGGCCGGTTGTGTGGTCGCGGCCGGTGACACCTCGTTTGGCTCTGGAACCCTGGGTGTCGGAGAAGCAGTACTACGACTCATGTGTGCAGAATAATGGGCGTGGTTCGTACACGCAGGTTGTGTGGAGAAATTCTTCGGAGTTGGGGTGTGCTGAGGCCACGTGCAGATTAGGGTTTTTCTTTTTTCTTTTTTCTTTTTACTTTTTTTTTTTTTTTTTTTTTTTTTTTTTTTTGTGATCAGACGTGCAGACTAGTTTAACTCTTTGTTTTTATAATCCTCCAGGGAACTATGAAGGGCAAATCCCTTATTAGCAGGAGGGCTGGAGGAGGGGTTAGGTATTACAGAGAATCTGATATCAGGGCCTCATGTGCCACTAGCTAAATAAAGTTATAGGTTGGATGCTATAAATCTTTTGATTTAGCCTTTGAAATACATGATGGTGATAATTAATATGTACTCATTCTTATAAGCTTCATGTACATTGTAATTAGTATTGGCTCTGTCGCCTCACACATCAAGGTTTAGGATTAATGGTTGTTTAACATGACATCATTATTAGAGTCTTTTTTGCGAGTAGTTTTAAGTCCGGTCCTGTTCTTTGCCGATAACCTTTATCTCATTAATTTGAGAAGTTCAATTCTCATTCTCCACTTCTTTGTTCATTTGCATTCGCAAGATGCAGAATGAAAATGAAGTTGCATCTATATGTTTATCTCTCTTATCTTCTATTTTATCTCTGTCTTACAAGATATTTGAACTTTTTGAGTTAATGTTTGTCTAACAATTACAACCAATTATTATGATCACCTACCAATTAGCACATCAATCATAACTTATGTGATCAATTCATAAAGTCGATAAATTTTGGTACATACATTCAACCTTGTTGGATTTGGCATTAAATCAACATGCCTAAACTAAAAAGAATTAGGATACATTAAATATTTGGATTTGTGTTTCCTAGTTGTTTTGGGATTTGGTTTTAGTATAGGATTTGGTTTCCTATATTCTAGAGACTTTGTGTAAACCTATGACATCTGTTAGTATAAATAGATGGATGTGGGATAGAGTCTTGTGTGTGAGAGTTTTTGAGAGGCATAAGTTTGTATACCTGAGAACACTTTGTGTTTGTGAGTTCTCTTGTATTTGTTGGTAATCAATAAAGCTTCCGTTGTTAGAGAGGTACTCCTATATTGGAGGAATTCTGAAATCGTTGTGTTTTGTTTATTGCTTGATTGGTTTTTGGTTTAGTTTATAACAAGTGGTACCAAGAGATTAGGTTCTTACGTGGGTTGTGACTATCAAGCAATGACGAAGACAGGTGATTCCACCAGTAGTGATGATGTTGAAGAAAAGTTTGGCACTAGTGGAACCAAGACGACGGTTCAAAGTGATAGGTTTGAATTTGAGAAATTTGATGGAACGAACAACTTTGCTATATGGCAATGTGAGGTTCGAGATCTCCTGATACAACAAGGTTTGGTTGTTATGTTAGGAGACATGCCGTTTTCGATGAAAAAAGAAGAATGGAAAAGATTGAATGCTCATGCATGTTCTACAATTCAGCTATGCTTGGGAAAGCAACAGAAGTATGGTGTGATGAACATAACTTCTGCGAAAGAATTGTGGGCTGCATTGGAGACAAAATATATGAAGAAGAGTGCAGAGAATCGACTGCATCTTAAGAGCAATTTGTATAGGTTCCAGTACAAAGAGGGCACGGAAATGATTGGCCATGTAGAAGAGTTTAACAAGCTTATAGCTAAACTGGAAAATCTTGAAGAGATAATCAAAGATGAAGACAAGGCCTTGATCCCGATGAACTCATTGCCTGAATCCTATGAGCCTTTCATGACTGCTTGGATTTATGTCAGGGAGACAATTAATTATGATGAAATCTCAAGTGCTCTTATGAATCATGAGGTGAGACACCTTGACAGGCAAGAAAGTAATAACTCTGAAGCTTTGATGGTGAGAGGGAGATCGAAAGAAAAGAAAGGTTCGTATAGGAAAAATAGTAGGTCTCGTACTAGAGGACTCTTAAAGAATATGAAGTTCTTGGACAAAGATGAGTGTGCTTTTTGTCATGAAAAAAGACACTGGAAGAATGATTGCCCTAAAATCAAAGAAAGACAAGAAAGAAGAATGATGACTCAAAAGAAAATATGGTTGAAGTCGAGGATGAGGAATTTGTCTATGCCCTAACTGCATCGAGCATTGTGGTTTATATGAAAGAGTGGGTGCTTGACATAGGTTGTACCCATCACATGACTTCTCAACGGCATTGGTTTTCAAGCTTCAAAGTTATGAATGGAACTGTGTATATGAGAGATGATAACCCATGTACAACTCAAGGAATTAGAAGCATCAGGATCAAGCATCATGATGGTGTGATTCGAGAATAGCATGGTGTAAAGTACGTCCCAAATCTGAAGAAAAAGTTGATCTCACTATGCACTCTCGAGTCACAAGGCTATAAGTTTTACTCCGATAACAACGTGCTCAAAGTTGCTAAAGGAGCACTTGTCATAATGAAATGGCCGCAGAATGGCTTACTTTATATGCTACAAGGAAAGACTTTAGAAAATGAGGTGGCTATGGTAGCTGATGAAGTGCAAAACGATAAAAGTGACTTGTCTGCATTATGGCACATAAGGTTGGGACATGTAGAAGCAAAAGCATTGCAAGAATTGATCAAGCAAAGGTGTTTAAAATGAGCAAAAATTGGAAAGATAGAGTTCTGCGAGCATTGCGTTCTTGACAAACAAACAAGGGTGAAATTTGGCCCAGCTGTTAATTAAACGAAAGGGATTTTGGACTACGTTCACTCTGATGTGTGGGGGCCTGCAAAGAATGCTTCTTTATCTGGAAAAAAAAAAATGGTTTGTATCTTTTATTAATGACTACTCTCGCAGATCATGGATATATATGATGAAACGAAAGGACGAGGTTCTTGACATCTTCCTGGAATAAAAGAACATGGTGGAAAACAAGACTGGAAAGAAGATTAAGATACTGAGAAGTGACAATGGAGGGGAATATACCTCTGATCATTTCTTCAAAGTGTGTAAAAGGAAGGGATTACTCGGCATTTCAGTGTTAAGACATACTTGCAGAGAGACTAAATAGGACCTTGCTCGAGAAAGTTCGTTGCATGCTATATCACGCTAAGCTGGCAAATAGATTTTGGGCAGAAGTTTGAGCTATGCATGTCATGTGCTTAATCGATTACCATCAACAGCATTGAAGAGTAGAACACCCATTGAAGTGTGGTCTGGAGAACCAGCTCGTGACTACAATAAGCTACGAGTATTTAGATGCAATGCCTACTTTCATGTGAAGTAAAACAAACTGGATCTACGAGCCAAGAAAACTGTCTTTATGGGATTCAATAGTGGTGTGAAAGGCTTCAGACTTTGGTGTCCCGAGTTGAACAAGATCATAGTAAGTAGAGATGTGACATTCGATGAAAGTCACATGAAATTGAAAGAAGATGTTTAGATGGTGGAGCTTGGTGAACAAGTAGTTTTGAATTCACAGCCAAGTAAGGAAGTTGTGGAAGAAGAAAGACAATGTGATCAACTTGAATATGAAGAGAATGATCACAAAGAAGAAACACCATCAAAAGAACTAAAGATATAAGATGATTGCATAGCTAAAAGGAAGGGGAAAAGAGACATATCTTTACCTACAAGATATAAAGATTGCATGGCCTGCATGGTATATGCATTGCCAGTAATTGAGGCTGAAATTCTTACTAATTTTGAAGAAGCTGTAAATAGTGAAGAAGAGAGTAAATGACATGATGCAATGGACGATGAAATGTTCTCCCTTCACAAGAATAAGACTTGAGAATTGGTGGAGCTGCCTAGAGGAAGGAAAACAATTGGCTGCAAATGGGTTTATGCAAAGAAGGATTGAGTGGATGACAAGAGCTTGGTAAGATTTAAAGCTAGGCTAGTGGCTAAAGGATATGCTCAGAAAGAGGGAATAGATTACAATGACATTTTTTCTCCTGTGGTTAAGCACTCCTCCATTCGAATATTGTTTCCCTAGTTGCACAATTCAACCTTGAATTGGTACAACCAGATGTGAAGACTGCATTCCTTCATGGTAATTTGGATGAAGAGACTTATATGAGATAGCCTAAGGGGTATCAAGTGAAAGGCAAAGAAAGATTGGCTTGCAAGCTCAGAAAATCTCTTTATGGTTTCAAGCAGTCGACCAGGCAGTGGTATTCAAGATTTGACAAGTTTATGAAGGGTCAAAACTATACAAGAAGTCACTGTGATCATTGTGTTTATCACAAGAAGTTGAAAGATGGTTTGTTCGTGTACTTGTTAATCTATGTGGACGACATGCTCATAACCTCAAGCAATATTTCAGAGATAGAAAAGTTGAAGGAGCAAATGAGAAAGGAGTTCGAAATGAAGGATCTCAATGAAACCAAGAAAATATTGGGAATTAAGATTACAAGGGATAGACAAAAATGTTTGGTGTGTTTGTCTCAGAAGCAATATCTTGAGAAGTTGTTACAAAAGTTTGGAGTAACAAAAGACATTAAGCCTGTAGGAACTCCATTAGGTGCTCACTTCAAGTTGAGCAGTCAATGTCCCAAAATTGATGAAGAAAATATGAAGATGGATAGTATTCCATATGCTAATTTGGTTGGAGGATTAATGTATGCTATGGTGTGTACTCATCCTGATATTGCACATGCAGTTAGAATTGTTAGTAGATTCATGCATAATCTTGGAAGAGACCATTGGAATGCTGCTAAGTGGATACTAAGGTATTTACATGGAACGAGGGACAAAGGTATTTGTTTTGAAAGATGTGATGAAAGAATTGATAAGTTCTCAGTTGGATATGTGGGCTGGAGACTTAGACAAGAGAAGATCGACGACTGGGTATGTGTTTACTATGGAAAAAGGTCTTATATGTTGGAGATCAATATTACAACCAACGGTGGCATTATCAACCACAGAAGCAGAATACATGGTGATCGCTGAAGCTATCAAATAAGCAATGTGGACTATGGGGTTGTTAGGAGATTTAGGTGTAGAACAACACAAGTTGGATGTATATTGTAACAGCCAAAGTGCCATTTATTTGGCCAGATATCAGGTACATCATGCTAGGACTAAGCACATTGATGTACGATATCATTTTGTGAGAGAAGTGGTAGCTGAATTTGAGATTCGTCAGCTGAATTTGAGATTCGTCTAAAAAAGGTTGGTATAGAAGATAATCCAGTTGATATGTTGACAAAGGTGGTTAATGCAGCTAAGTTCGAACACTGCTTGAATTTGGTGCAGTTGAAGCAAGTTTGATCTTGTGATATGGTGAAGCGGCGGAAGTTGTTGGATACCTCGTTATGGATTTCATGCCAAGGTGGAGATTGTTGGATTTGGCATTAAATCAACATGCCTAAACTAAAAAGGATTAGGATACATTAAATATTTGGATTTTTGTTTCCTAGTTGGTTTGGGATTTGGTTTCCTATATTCTAGGGACTTTGTGTAAACCTATGACATCTATTAGTATAAATAGATGGATGTGGGATAGAGTTTTATGTGTGAGAGTTTTTTAGAGGCATAAGTTTGTATACTTGAGAACACTGTGTGTTTGTGAGTTCGCTTGTATTTGTTGGTAATCAATAAAGCTTCCGTTGTTAGAGAGGTACTCCTATATTGGAGGAACTTTGAAATCGTTGTGTTTTGTTTAATCCTTCATTGGTTTTTGGTTTAGTTTATAACAAACTTTACTCCCACAAAGAAGGGCAAACTACTAACTTCACTCCATTCCTTTCACCAACTCAAAGGTGTCCTATAAATACCTTGACACAACAATTCAAGATTTGACCACATCAAACACATCAAAGATGAAATGGCCCATCATCATCCCTTGCTAGTCCTAGCAGCCCTGGCTCTAGCCATGAGCTCAGCCCATGTTGCAGGGGCTCAAGACCCAAGCTCTTAACTCTTCAGCCAGAGAATATCTCCAAGCTCACAACCAAGCCAGGGCAGCCGTGGGTGTTGAGCCGCTCAAGTGGAGTGAGTCTCTCGCCAATGCAACGAGCAGGCTAGTGAGGTACCAAAAGATCAACCAAGCCTGCAACTTTGCTAACCTCACCAGTGGCAGCAAGTATGGAGCCAATCAGCTGTGGGCAAGTGGGCAGTCAGTGAGTCCCACCATGGTTGTGGACACTTGGTCAAAGAGAAGGACTTCTACAACCACAGTGGGAACTCTTGTGTGCCAAATCACAGGTGTGGTGTGTACACCCAGGTGGTGTGGAGGAAGTCTTTGGAGCTTGGGTGTTCTCAGGCTACTTGTGTGAAAGAACATAGCAGCTTTGGTATTTGTTTTTATAATCCTCCTGGGAATGTTATAGGAGAGAGCCCCTATTAGGGGAAAAATAATTTCCTTGTATCTGAGATGTTACGATGACAGAATCTTAAACCAATTGGACTACATTTCATCACGGCATCCAGGTGTTCATAAGTTTCTCGAACTTAGAGAAGTTGAAGTAGAAGCTAATTTGAGTTTAGTTTTTGCAAGTGATGTGATCTATGATCTAGAGGGGTTGATTAGCAAATAAGGTGTTGTACTTAGGGTGTTTGATGTAAATTAGGCAAATGTATTAGGGTCTTTGCTGCTAAATATGTAATGAAATCACTATGGTTCTTCAGACCTCTTTTCTCTCCGTGTTTGTGATTTGTTTTGAATTTTGTGGGTTGCAGAAAGCTGCTGCATTTCTGTGATTATATTTTAAGAAAATGGATTTGGGAGATCCAAGAAATATATGATGCAGAAAACTGCTAATAAACGCGTGATTCTCACGTGCAGAGTTCATTGACATATAAAATGCTTAGAGACAAATTCAATCTACATCACTAATCCATTTTACTATTAATAATGGTGGTTTAACGGAAACAAAAGACATATTTACAGTGCTAAATGCACCACCTCTATTCATTACAACATTGCAGATACTTTGCATAGACCGATACAAGATAATGCGGACACGAAACGCTGCAGGGTTTACGCCCTTCTATTCTCCGGCCATCACTTCTTTGTACTTTTTTTTTTCCGGTTTCATATTCTACTTTGTACAAAAGAGATTGATGATTTTTCTACCACGAAAACCTTCAAAACAATGCAGATTACTTGATGAATGTATGGGACCCTATGCAAGTGTTCACTTCACCAGCTCTTTAGAAATCAGATACCGAAAAGTGAAATTGTGAGGAATATACTCGATGCTCTTGCGAGGATTACCAAGATGGAACTTCTTGACAGTCTTCCTCAAAGATTCAGGCAATGTCTGTTGGATCATCTCCAAAACGCCAACCGGACACAAACCTGAACTCTTTGCAAATGCCTCTACAATCTTTGGTAGAAGAATTTTGTGGTCCTTGCGCACTCCAAAGGTAGCTCGAATGTACTCCTCCTTTGCAGCTTCCAGATCCTGATATACCCTCTTGGGTGTGTATAAACGAACCTGAAAAAGATCATGAAAGGTTCATATAATTCCTCACAAGTCAAAACATAAAAAGCTAAGAGCAGATCAAGGTATTCAATACGCAAGTTGGCTTTATTATCATTTTCTTTTTTGGTGTAATGTGGAGAATTAAGCCTCAAACAAATTTGAATCGAACCTTAGCAGAAAACTAGTGTTGGTTTTGCTAGTTTAAAGAATAAGCAAACTGTAATTCTGATGCGGCAAAGCTTAGTATTTATCAATTAATGGTAAGACATAAATTTATAAAAGAAGAATGAAGTTAATGAAGTACCGCAGGATCAGAATGGCTTCCTGAACACAGTGCGAAGTGTAGAAGGGGTTCCGGATGGTCAATTGCATATGCTTGCCGTTCATCTCCAGTCTTGAATTTCGTCCTTGGAGTAAGTAACAAACGAAGCCACTGCGAGCAGAGACATACCGTTGTAAGTTTGAATCCCATACAGATATTTATAAAAACAAGCATTTCATAACACTTCAGAGTGCACGTGCATGTGTGACTTAGGATCGACCTGTCCTGGGCGAGGCATTCGGCATCCAAGGATAGAGCTCTGCATTGTGTCTGCGCTGATTGTGTGGCCCCCAATATTATAAGCAGCCTGGGTAGCAAAAGAAACCAAGTAAATCAAAGCCGGTGCTCAATTTTTCCCCCTAAGTAAAGCCAGTGGAACTATTCTTACCTTCAAAAGCAAAAATACTCTCTTTACATTGTTTTTAGGAACCCCATGAGCCAAATACGCCTGTCAGAAACAGAATACTGATTACAATCCAGTAACAAACATCCAAAGAAGATCACAATGTAAAACCAGTATATTAATTATTAAAGGTGGTGAGCATTACATGCATAACCAATGTATTGTGTACATTTATCCAGAACGCTAACTTCTCATCATTTTTCAACTTTCTTGGATCTACTTCCTCTAAACGACTGATAAGTGACCTGTAACAGGATAACTCCATAAGCATAATAATAATGTCAAAAGAATATGGAATTTAAATCAGATCGGTACGTAAGGGCTCACCTGAAATGTTGTAGCAAGTGCTCGATATCACCTAGTTTTTTACTATCTCTATAAATCCATGGCACTTCAACCATGGTGCTGTATGGCCCGCTAAACTCTTTAAGTCCTTCAACATGAAAAGGATTGTCCAATCGTACATCAAAAGATGAATTATTCCTACATCGTGGACTCCACATGTCACTTTGATCTCGTGGAGAAAATGCACTTGTTGATGACAAAGATGAATTGGGAGATGAAAGGCCATTATGTGACAAGGGTGGTTCCATAAGCTTGCAATATATGGTGGACATGCACTTGATCATGTCCTCTGAAAGCCTGTTAGGTGTCTCTGGAATATGATCAGAAATGCGTGTACCAAGATGCTCGGCCAGACTAATTAAATTTGAAGAAGTATTCTGTGCATACTGGAAAAACAATTGAAAGTCATAATCCAGATAAAGCCTCCAAATTGCCATACATACCATGACAGAAGTTAAACCCTCTAAAGTCAGATTTCCCAAAATTGTCACTATTACATGAGTATCACCACAAACAAGGATCTTCTTCAGTAAAAATGGTGAAGTAAAGCAGCTTACGCCATGATGTGTGGTGATAGAAAATAACAAGAATTTTTAGGGGAACAGACTTTAACAAGAAAATGGTAAAAACAATGCACGGAAGTTACCTCCATCATGGACAATGGTTGAGAATGACAGGAACGCAAAGCTTTCCCCAAAGAATCTTCTGGAGAAGTTCTACTTCGGAATGCAGAGCGTTGTGAAAGTTCGGAGTGGCAACGGTGAACACTGGAATCGAATGGTTTCTCTTCTCCTCCAATTTCATTGAAATCCCTTTGTGAATTATCGTGAACAAGAGAAGATATTGCTCCAACTGCCAAGTTTTCCCTCTCCAATGGCATATCAGGTTCGGAAACTTCCAGGAACCTGCTTCTTGGGGTTGTTAGAGTTGGTTTTAGTCCTTCATCCTTCTTAGATGGGGAAACAGAGGAAAATTGTCCATCAAATGCTTTTCTATACAACGAGAGAAGATATTGTTCCAAATGCGTGACTTCTAATTCTAGCACAGCAATCTCCTTAATCAATTCTGTAGCAGGCTGGAGTTACATAAAACCAGTGTCATGATGTCAGATAAAATTTCCAAGATTAGTTCAGAGAGTGCGACAGAATATGACAAAAGTAGAGCATGTATGTAGTTATGTAATTATCCATGCTAAGTATTTCATTTACATTAAAAAAAATAAAAAACAAACAAAATTTTATATCAAGACAGAAATAAGCTACCTTAGGCATCACGCTTTCATTTGTGTTATGATGGATGGAAGACCTATAACCCAATGCGTTTTCTAAAGCATGACGGACCTCGAACTGATCTTGTAATCTTTTCTCAAGCTGTAGAATCTGCGTGCAAAATATTTTAAACAACATTAGTAAGCAAAGTTAAAGCTGGAGCCTTCTTGCACATAATGGGTTGGATTAACTAATTTAGAATCTCCTGAGCCTAAATATAAAGATATACAAGTTTGGTATACCTCTTGCTTTAAACAGTTGTGCACTTCCACGGTAGGAGGTTGTTTCTTCTTGGTTTCTGTACCACGGCCCTTGAACTGTCCCATATCCTGGTTTTAGATCCAATCCATAGGTTAGAAATAAAGTTATTTTTCGACGCCAGAGTTCAAAATTTTAATGTGTGAATAATCAAAATAATTATCAGTGTATTTAACTTACCACAATAAAGAATATATCCCATTATGGCAATAGGTACAATAATCAAAGACATAACAACCCTATATACGAACTTTTAGTTAAGATTAATGTTTGAGCTGGCAGCCTGGGACTAAACTTAAGATCATTAATTAAGACTTATTGTAATAGGAAGTCACACAAACAATAAGCTTTAAGATATCTTACCAGCTTTACACGGTCTGATGCTTCACCGGAACTATCCAAATTATCTTCCTCCACCCTTTTCTTCTCAGGAAAGCTGGCAAATGCATAAGTGTGAACAAAAGGAACCAATTGATATTGGCTGAAGAAGAGAACATTTGACGTCTTTCATTCCACATACAGGCCACCGCATACATGATTTGTTTATTTACAAGCATACATGATTTGTCCATTGCTCCATTTACAAGCCCAAGCTTAAGGTATTCTCCTCAAAGAAGAGGAACAAAAATTTCGGGTTCAATATCCTATAATACTCATGATTACAAACTTTAAGAGGAAAACAAAGTTGGGAAAGATTTAGAGAAAACGGAGAAAATAAATTTGGCACAGGAGAAAAAAATTCAATACCCCTCAATTGCTCATGAAAATACAAAGATTTTGGGGAGGGAAGAGCTATAAATTTTCGGGAGAGAACCGAAAGATAGTGATAACACCTGAAATCTCAAACAAAAAGCACCTGAAAATCAAGGTTCTCAATGAATTAAAGCATTCTCAACTAATAAACAAGGCTTCCATCCATGAAGAATAATTGAGCAGCAAAGTTGTAACAGGCCAAAGTGGAGGTTTTGTTTTTTGGTCTGAATCCAAAAAATGGAGGTTCGTAGAAATTGACAGCGTTGTCACTTGAAGAAAAATTCTTTGCAGCTGTGAAAGATCAGATTCCCAGTTGTCCCAAATAATCCACCTCACAAGTTTTTCCGGTTCAAGAATTTCAACAAGTATGTATACTAAAATAAGGCAATAGTGTGAGAACAGTGACTGCTTGCTAACAAAAGAAATAATTAATGAGTTTTCACAGAAAAATATACTTGGTAATTAGAAAGCTACCTTTTTGAACGCTTGTGTTGTTTCACCCGCCTCAATCCCAGCACTTTACCTTCACCGCCGCTCATCCCTCCGAACCCCATTAATCTCTTGAAAAACCATCCCAAAACACAACGGTAAATAATTTCAGTGAAGAAATTTCAACACAGAAAAAACAGAGGAAAATGTAATTTTACCACTTACCCACCAGCCCAAAACTGGAGAAAATTTTCTCAAACGCCTCTAATCAGACTGCGAAGTCCAAAACTTTAACTTTCCCACTTGCATTTTTCACCTTCCCGGAAAACCCCGCAAAGTGAAAACTTGCTGCTATCAGAGTCTGGAAATTGCAGAGCCGAAATGGTGCCTAAAACCCACAAAAGGCGTCTCGGAAAAAGACGACCCTTTTGACCGGAGAGCTTGTCTGTGAAGATATGGCTGTAACTTTTTGAGCTTTTTTGGCAATGGAGGGGAGCTTTGGCTTTGGCTTTGGCTTTTAGTTAAAAGAAGGAAAAACCAGGCCGTGGGGTGTTTAGCGGGAGAATAAAAGCCGGCATGGACTTGTGGCGGTAGAAATGGAAGACCCCTGAATGTCAAAGGGTTCCAAAAGTGGACAACTTTCTTTCTTTCACTCAGCCAGAGGACAAATGGGAGGGTGATAAATAGTGGCTCTGACTCTGACTCTGGATGGATGTATAGCGTGCGTGAGTGAAGATTTATAATGTTTTATTAATTGTGTGCCACTTAATAAATAGTCCAGCAGTATTTCTTTTTTAAGATCTTATGATCGAATCTTATAAATAAAGAGATTTATACTAATTTGCTTCATTATTTTTTTATCGTAAACATCATTTTATCGGAAGTTTTAATTAATTTGATTGATGTGTCGTAAGTATTAGTCAAATAACACAACCAAAATTTCAACATTCTGTTCTCTTGTTGTGAAGCAAGTGGGAGTTGGTGACCGCCCCTCCACTCTTGTCCCATGCTGATTGCTCCATATGGTCACTGGCCTAAGACTCTGGCATGACCTGCATATGGAGCGTTTTACCTGCATATGGAGCGGTTGCATGCCATTGCTATGCATAATATTACAAATGGCAATAATCATAATTATTTGTTATACCGGTTTGGGTTTTTCGTTCTTTTCCCAATTTTTGATCAAGGGATGATGGTGAGAGGGGGAATAAGATTTGCATAATGCTAGGGAGACTAAATTTGGAGACAAAGTTTTGAAAACTAAAGGACATGGAAGTTGATGATTGGTTAATTACTTAAAGATTGATAACCGTGTTTATTTCTATTGATGACACATCATTTAATTTGCAAATTTAATCTTCTTAGCATTACTCATTAGATTTTAAGTGCAAAGATAAGTACTCTTAAATACATGTGGTATGAAGGAGAACGGGAACAAATAGAGAATTTTATGTACATAAATTGATAGTATCACTATGGATTGGAGATATGTTTTCTTTTCCTACACGATAATTCATGAATATAACCCAGGTTTTCAAGAAAAATCAATTCCACGTTATTTCAGGGTTGAAGTAGTTCTATAAGTCCACATAATAACTTGTAAATTTAGAAATTCAAAAACTTGTGAAATGAAATTTTAGCATGGCTCAAAAGGTCAATGAGTAAGTCCATGCGAACTAAGACAATTGTGAGCAAAACCAAAAATGGGTTGTGTCCAATAACGTCTGGGTAACAAAGTTTTTTGGGTTTTAGAAGAAAAGCAAATAAAAGAGAGCCTCCATCAAAAGGGATGAAAGGTTAAAGGATAAAGGAGACATAGGATGCTGGAAAAGGAAAAAGGACTTGAGAGCTTTCTCTTTGTCTAAATCTCTTTTGAGGAAAAAAACAGGTAGATGCCCTAACTGTCCTTCAGCGTCAAGGGAACTAACGTTTGTCACAGAATCCACACAATAAAATAATGCTTAATGTTATATTTAGGGCTTGACCTTTTCCAAATTCTCCAATTCCAATACAAAAGAAAAAGATGAAATGGCCAGTGTGGTAAGGTGGCCAGTCTCTCTCTTTCTGTCGTGAAATTCACCTAACTGGGGAAAAGAAAAGGGAAGGGAAAAAAGGCTTCGTTTTTCACTGCAACGAGAGATACTCTCTTGTTTTTTTTTGGCCTAAGCGATGAGAGAAAGTGAGAGAGAGGTTTTGTTTTAGTAAAAACTTTTCTGTGGATTGTTTTCTGGGTGCCTTTTGTGTTGAGACTGCAGAGAAACCAAAACCCTAGGGCAACTGCATGAGTGTAGAAAGTATATTATAGACTCTAGCTAGGATCATGATTTTTTTATTTTAGACTGAATTAATGGATTTAATTAGTCCAAAAAGGCCAAAACCCAGACATAAGGAAGTTAAGGAGGAAAATAAAAATTGCAAAAAGATGGAAAAATCCAAACTTACAAGTATTTTGAAGGTTTTCTTACTTCTTTCAATCTGCACTTGAGCAATTATTATCAATGATTAATCACATCAATCCATGGTTGGTAATCGTTTCCATGTCTAATTGGTTGGTGAACTCTAGTGCATAAAAGACCGCTATTTGTTTGAATCCACAAAACAATTTCTATGATTGATCGTTGATGGTAAAACAATAGACGCATAAGTGAAAAAAGGAGTCTCGATCATATTATGAAAGTGACTTCCGCACCCTAATTTTTTTCTCTTAACTTGTTTGTTTATTTCTAACATTCAAATTCAACAAATCAAGAATAGTGTGCATAAATCATCTCTCTTTATTATTAACTGTCTTATGGTTGGGTTTGATCCTTTTTTATATTATCTTTGCGTGGGGATTCTTCATTTGGGGTTGAGGGTATACAGAGTCTAGAGACAGAAAATATTTTTTCCGTTTGGATCCATCTGCCATTTTAATCTCCATTTTTACTAGAAGTTAAAGCTTTTGTTTCCAATAAATAAACAAATGAAACTTCTATTTTATCTTATTATCAACCGTTTATGCAAGATCAGTTGGATGGTTTCTCAATGCCAAAAATATTAGAACCAAGAAAAAAATACATGTATTCAATTCAAGAGTAGGAGAATCTTTAGTTTTCAAATCAAAACTGACAGACATCCTCCATGGAATTTTGGATTTATATGTTGCATTAATTAATAATATTCTGTAGTTTGTGGACTACGAAAATGACATCCTAGCTACAAGGATCAAAGAGTGTAGGGTTCAGAGTTCCATATTACCGAGATTTATCTCAGAAAGTTGTTGGTTTTCCAAAGAATTAGGTTAAACAAACAATTTTCCATTGATTTAAATCAATAAAATAACTATCATATAGCTAATTTAAATCTATTTTAACAACTTAATTAGGGGACATAAACAAAACTTACCTGCAATATACACTAAACAAGATGTCAAGCATGCATGAAATGCAACTTGACAAAAATTAGAAGTGTATGCGAATTCTGATCAGTATTTGAAATTCAAAAAAAAACTCTTAAAATCAGGAGAAACCTGCAGCTTCCGAGTCAGGATGGCTTTGTTCTTGTCTCTTTCACTATATTTTCCATTTTTTTATATGAAAATGTTAAATAAATTCCAGATTATATAGAAAAATACAAGAACTTCATATGATGTTTGTGATCAAACAAATATATGTTGAGCAAATTCTTGACTGATGGGAAATGTCTGTTTTCATTCAGTTAATCATTCAACAATAATGATTCAATTCAATGCCACTGTTTTTTTTTTCTTCATATTATTGATGCCAAAATGGGGTCTACATGTAAAGAAGGAAGAATGAAATGATTCACATGGGAAAATTCTTACTATATGTCTTTGATTTTATGATTGGTCCTATAAAACGGAAAGATCGAAAAAATGAGCAATTATTATTATTTTTTTTTTTTTTTTGAAAAGAAGCGATAGCATAGTCTTTCATTAATCAATTAACACCAAACAATTACAGAGTGTCATTGGGTACATAATTCCAGTGACCAATAAATTGATCTGGAATGATTTGCACAAAACAGACAAATAACATTGAACCCCTAGTAGACACCCACAAGCTCAGCCAAATAGTCGCCAAGCGCACAAATCTACTAGTATAAACTTGTCACAATAAACGATAGCCGCAACAGAGAGATATCGGCAGACACAACGGTCATCGCTGAATAGCGAGACCACGTCAAAGTCACCGTTAGCAGACGAGACTCACAATACACAACGCACAAAGGCGAAAACGAAATTAGCCAAAAACCAACTCCACCGCGGTGCACAAGGGCGAGAGGAACTAAACTACACCGAGAAGGATCCAATGTACAACTCAAAAATAAGGGGAACGAGGCACCCAGGCCTAGGCCTCCTCCAAAATCTGGACAGTGGGACGCCGGCGTCCACGCTCAAGCCGAGCCGAGCCGCACCGAGACGATCACGTTAAGCTCCCAGACCAAGCCGATCCTCCAGAGCTGAAAGCACCGAAGCTGTCGAGGAGAGAGACACCACCATGGAACCGATGAGGGATCCAAGCCACCTACAGCACAGATCTAAACCCCACACAAGGCAAACAAGCGCCAAATCAAAGAGAATCTTGAAAAGGCATGGCTCGATCGGGGTATAAGGCATAGATCCATGAAAATTTGCACCCAAAATGATGGGTGAGAAGCAAGGGAGGGGAGAGGAAGAAGGGAAAGGTCGGGAATGAGGGGTCGACGTGAGGAGGTGGGAAGAAAAACAAGAATGACGAAGGGTGAGGATGGCTGAGATGGGGAAGAGGGGGGGAAATGAAGGAAGGGGAAGGGAGGAGGAGCTAGGAAATGGATAGGAAAGGCTGCCACCGCCCCCCAGCCATAGCTAGAGGTCGGCGGCGAAGGGGTTGACGGGTAGGGTTTGCTCCCTTTTCTTTTGGTATGGTTGGATGTTGCTAATTCTTTGAATCAATTAATCACTCTTCTGGTATGGTTGAACGTTTTGCCAGCGACCACGGAGGCATCCACACTGGAGAAAAGGACTCTCAAAGGTTTACCACACTGGAGAAAATGACTCTCAAAGGTTTATGTATTGTTAAAAAGATAAAGTACACAAATCATATAGCCAAACATAAAGTAACCAAGAATCTATGTTTCTTTATCTGCTACTGCTGGATCATCTCTATCACTAACGGGGACTAGTCACTGAGTTGCCTTGAGTTGGCCAAAACTATATATAGATCTAGACCTGGCATTCGTGTCGTGTTTCCCGTGTTCGTGTCGTTTTCGTGTCATACCAGATATCTTAACAGGTCGTGTCGTGTAACACCCGTTACAATAAACGGGTAAAATGACCCGACCCGAAATCGACCCGATAATATTAACGGGTAATTTGACCCGACCCGTTGCTCGTGAAGGAAAATATATTTTAAACCAATAAATAATTAAATAAAAAACATAATACTTTTTTTGAGAGAATACATATCATATTGTCACATAGTAAAAACTATATTAAATATATATATATTAAATTAACTATAATAATTATATATACTATAATAAATTAATAATTATACCCCCAAAATATTAACTATAATAATTATATATATATATATATATATTAAATTTTATAAAAACTATAATAATTATTAATTAATATGCATCCATTGATTCCATAATTCCTTTCCATTCCTACCGCGCCCTTTGAAGAAAAAGGGAGGGAAAATGAAAATTATAAGAAAAGCTGAAAAGGAAACAAAAAAGAGAGGGAAAGATGGGTAGGCTGCCGCCCTTTGAAGAAAAAGAAGGGAGGGAAAAATGAAAATTATAAGAAAAGCTGAAAAGCAAACAAAAAATAGAGGGAAAATGAAAATTAATAGAAGTGGTGAGAAATTTTGTTTTTTTTAACTTATTAATTTTTTATCACACATATACCACTATTTTTATAATGACACGTGATAATGTGATATACTACTCCGTGTACCGGTCAATTATACGTACAAAATAAATAGATTTAAATCTACTTAATAAATAAATAAATATATATATATACACCATTGAACTTGATGGGATACGAATTATACGAAACTAATTTCAACGATCCAACCGTCAAACTTGTTTTTATATGCTTCGAGATCGTATCAGCAAAAAATCGCAAAAAACAAACATTCAGAGATCAAGTAACCGAACAAAACTTTTCGAATGTTATAAAACAAAAAATCACGATTTAACGGTTATTTTAACTTCGATTTTGATTATTTTTTATAGCCACACTCCTTAATCCTATATGAATACAATGAATGAATTCGATCTTCAATTTAAAATATTTACAATAGTGGATACCACAAAATCTTATGTTATACTTAATGAAAGTATAAATAAACTCTAAGTGTTAGTGAATCTACCGTTTTGATGGGATACGCATCATACGAAACTAATTTCAACGATCCAACCGTCAAACTTGTTTGTATATGCTTCGAGATCGCATACGCCAAAAATTGCAAAAAACAAACATTCAAATATCAAGTAACGGGACAAAAAATTTCGACGGTTGTAAACGAAAAATCACGATTTAACGGTTATTTTAACTCTGATTTTGATGATTTTTTACAGCTACACTCCTTGACCCTATATGAATACAATGAATGAATTCGATCTTCAATTTAAAATATTTACACTAGTGGATACCACAAAATCTTATGTTATACTTAATGAAAGTATGAATAAACTTTTAAGTGTTAGTGAATCTATTGTTTTGATGAGATACGCATTATACGAAACTAGTTTCAATGATCCAACCGTCAAACATGTTTGTATATAGTTCGAGATCGCATACGCCAAAAATTGCAAAAAACAAACATTCAGAGATCAAGTAACGGGACAAAACTTTTCGACGGTTATAAAAAGAAAATCACGATTTAACGGTTATTTTAACTCCGATTTTGATTATTTTTTACAACTACACTCCTTGACCCTGTATGAATACAATGATTGAATTCGATCTTCAATTTAAAATATTTACACTAGTGGATACCACAAAATCTTATGTTATACTTAATGAAAGTATGAATAAACTCTTAAGTGTTAGTGAATCTATTGTTTTGATGAGATACGCATTCTACGAAACTAGTTTCAATGATCCAACTGTCAAACATGTTTGTATATACTTCGAGATCGCATACGCCAAAAATTGCAGAAAACAAACATTCAGAGATCAAGTAACGGGACAAAACTTTTCGACGGTTATAAAAAGAAAATCACGATTTAACGATTATTTTAACTCCGATTTTGATGATTTTTTACAGCTACACTCCTTGACCCTATATGAATACAAAGAATGAATTCGATCTTCAATTTAAAATATTTACACTAGTGGATATCACAAAATCTTATGTTATACTTAATAAAAATATGAATAAACTTTTAAGTGTTAGTGAATCTATTGTTTTGATGGGATACACATTCTACGAAACTAATTTCAACGATCCAACCATCAAACTTGTTTGTATATGCTTCAAGATCGCATACGCCAAAAATCGCAAAAAACAAACATTCAGAGATTAAGTAATGGGACAAAACTTTTTGACGGTTATAAACGAAAAATCACGATTTAACGGTTATTTTAACTCCGATTTTGATGAGTTTTTACATCTACACTCCTTGACCCTATATGAATACAATGAATGAATTTGATCTTCAATTTAAAATATTCACACTAGTGGATACCACAAAATCTTATGTTATACTTAATGAAAGTATAAATAAACTCTAAGTGTTAGTGAATCTATCGTTTTGATGGGATACGCATTCGACGAAACTAATTTCAACGATCCAACTGTCAAACTTGTTTGTATATGCTTTGAGATCGCATACGCCAAAAATTGCAAGTGTTTATATGAATAATGATGAATCACAAGTGTTTATATATTCTTTCACATTTTTCATACTTGTATGTATAATGTATGTCTTATTAGTTATTGTCTATACAAATACTATATTAGTTTATTTTAATTTTGGACAAGAACATGTTAAGTAAAATTTATTATCTTAGTAATGATAATAAAGAACTCTCATAATAAAAATAAATAATGACTAAAACTTTTTTTTTTTAACTTATATAGAATAATAATACAAAACTATATATTTAATATAGAATATATTGTAATATTAATATTTTATAATAAATTTTTTAGTAATTAAACTTTAAAATTATCAAAATAATTTTTTTCTTAACGTGTCGAAACGGGTCACCCACGTGTTACCCACGTGTATACCTGTTAAGAACCCATTATTAACGGGTTCTTAACGGGTCACCCGATAATGACCCGATAAGTTATCGTGTTGACCCGAAACCCGTTATTTTCGTGTCGTGTCATCGTGTCGTGTCAGAAACTGACAGGTCTATATAGATCCATATAAAATGTCCTTCGATGTGCACCGCACTCTTATCGTGTCACTAATTCATCCATTATGATGTATCCACATGCAGAAAATGTATCTTAGACTAACAAAGTAATGTGATACGAACAACTATACTAAAGAATTTTTGGTGGAAGAGAGAGACATATTGTGTGTAGTAATGAGAAATGGGGAAGAGGATTTTAATTTTTATATTTTAGGGTTGAATTAATTTGTCTTGGGTTGGGGAAGGTGAAGAAGAATCCCACTTGTGGGACAGAAAAAGCAAAACTTTCCAAAGACATTTGGACAAGGGAGTCAATGCCAATCATAATCAGCAAAAGGCATCTCTCTTTCTACCTCCTAGTTTTTGTCCCTCACCCTCTGTCTCTCTCGTAAGTTGGATGGTCCAACAACAGAAGGTTAATGGGGTGGAGTTTGCGCGCCAACTTGATCCTGATGCAATTAATAATTTAATTATGCTTAGAGAAATTTATAACTCTAACAACTAACAACACAAAATTGCTTTTCAAAAATAAATAAAATAAATAAAATAAATAAATAAATAAATAAAAAAAACGCAAAAAAGAACTCGAAAAGTTTTGTTATGAGAGTTTTCAGGTGCATTAGTAGTTAATCCTCTACTTCTCCGAAATACAATCCCTGAAAATAACTACCACTGTCTACCATTGGCCCACTAAATCACTAACAGCACCACCACACCACTTCGGGAAGAGATCCTCTCCGGATCTCTCCCACCAAAACTACATAATCAATTAATCTGGACTCTTGAAATTTGATCTAACGATTAAAATTATTATAACTTTTAAAAGAGCTCCCTATTTGTAGCCGTTGAATCAAATTTCAAAGGTCCAGATTAATTGATTATGTGGCTTTGGTGGGAGAGATCCGGAGGGGATCTCTTCCCTCCGCAAACCTCTACATGTCATTACAAACAGTAACTCCAAAAGCATGACAGAGAATACAAAATTCGTAACATTTTTTAGCAGAATTTTCTACCGCTTATGGATGGGTTGGTTCATACATTTGGCAGTTGTTAATGACAAAGGCGCGCACTGGGATTTTGTAAATTTTTTTTTGCAAAAATCCAAGTAGTTGTGTCATTATAATTTATAACTACAGTCTAGTGGTATTCCTCTACTTGTAAGTGACAAGTTTTAGGTTCGATTCTTGCAAAAAACGAATTTGAAAAAAAAAAAACTAGTTAATTGCACCCAACTAATGTACCAAGCATATATACATACATACATTAGTAAAATAACCAGTTCTAATGCATATTCAGAAATTTTAGGGGTGTTCATCGGTTCAAAATAGTTGATGTTTAGCAAGACGCAACTCAGACTCTTGATTATTACACACTTATTTTTTCTTTATGCACACCTTGACTTATTTTTCGTTTTTGACTGTACAAATTAAAAATGAATCAAGAGGCATGAATTTTAATGAGTGTGCATATGCATACGGATAAAAATAATGTGCTAAAATCATTTCTGGATATTATAATATGATATGGACACAAGTGATGCTTACATGTACCTACTCGACCATTACGATGTCTTTTTCTTTGTTGAGTCTTTGCTTAAAGTATTTGTGAAACCGTCGTCCCAATGTGCATTCATCATGTGTATGATCCATCGATCTAAGCTTATTTTAAAGAGTTTGATGATACAAGTTTAGTGGCATTTTTTTCTCCCTTTTATATGTTGTAGAAGAAGATTCAAGTTCAACTTCCCTCTCTTCTGTTAATTTTTAAAAAAGATAATACTTGGATTCTCCATAAAGGAAATGCACAAACCTCACTTTGCAAATAATATGTCTTTACCGTTGTGGAGCAAAAAATAATCACAAGGCGACACGTGGATTTTTGGATATAAAAGGACAAAAATACCCTTGAGGCATACTGAGATTCCTACTCGCGAGCAGCGGGCAATCATCTCTCAACCAAGTCAAAAGTGCCCAAAATAGGTAACAATTTAAAACCTATTTCATTCCATATACTTCCTACTTTATTACTTAACTAATCAATTAGCTATTTATTTTATTCATTCCATAACTTCTAAAACCTTCCTTCTAAAATCATGATAATTGGCTAATTAATGGGTTTATTGCTTAATTAATCTATTAATTGTCAATTAGACCATCCATCACAACCAAAAAACACCCAAAAGGCCAGTCACCTTCTCTCCCAAAGGGACCGGCCATGCCATATATATTCCATCATATTTTCCCCTTTAATCACACTAATTAGCTAGTTAATTAGGCAATTAATCAATTTGCTAATTAACTAGCCAATTAATCCCATAACTCCCCAAAATCATCAAATCAAGAACCTAACCCACAAAGGGAGCTAGGGGCCAGTCCTCTCTCACCCAAAGAGGCCGGCCATTACCCTATAAAAAGCCACATATTTTCTCCAAAACTCACTTCCAATTTTCTTGCTATAATTCTCTAAAATTCTCAAACACTTTCTCTCTAAATTCTAACTTTGGCATCGGAGGTTCTTCGGCCAAAACCCCTCTCATTCATCATAGGGCGCGTGAGGCTCTTGGCCTTGACCAAATGTGTTAATTGTTTTGTAGGTGCAATTTTGTCCAAAATCAAGGAGGAATCCACAACCGTATAATCCAAACTATTGAATTTCTTAATTAACCTTCATAGCGACAGCCCAGTATATAGTCTAATATTATAAATTGTACGTAACTAAATATTTTCTACATTTTGAAACTTCTATCACAATGATGTATGCACGTGCATCATGCATGTCTCCATCTAATCTTATTGGGTGAACTGCTAATTTAGTCCATGAATTATCACCTCAGTGAAAATTAGGTCCCTAAACTATTTTTTCAGAAAAATTAGTCCTTAAATTATAAAAATCTGCAATTACATCCCTAATATTATATTCGAAACAATTATATTCAATTTTCCGTCAATTTAAGTCACATTATTTGTATGTGATATACATTGGAGGGTAAATTAGTAGTTTTTCATAAAGAAATAGTGTATAAAGTTAACTTTGAAGGGTAAATTGGTAGTTTTACATAAAAATAGTGTATTTAATTTTGGAGGGTAAATTAGATATTAGATTCGCAGCCTATAAGAAATGTAAAGGGCTTATAGGCGAGAAAATGACGATAGTACATTCTAAAGTGTGTCAAGTGACTTAAGTTGAAGAAAAATTAGATAAAATAGCTTTGAATATAATAGTAGGGATGAAATTAGCAATTTTTAATGAATTTAGGGACTTATTTTACCGAAAAAATAATTCAGGGACCTAATTTTCACTGAGGTGATAATTCAGAGACTAAATTGGCACTTCACCCAATCTTATTTTAAGAACACTGGTTAATAAAAAGAATACTAATAATTCACAAATGAGGATTTTATAAAGATTTTATTGAAAGAATATAGAAAGAACAAAAAATTAGGCCACAAACCCAGTTACTATACACTTATACATGACATCACAAAATAAATACTCTCTCGATTCATACACAAGAGGAGGAAAGAAAAAGCAAAAAAATAGGGCACAAACCCAGTTATTATACAGAAGTACTGGCCCCCCGAATCACTTGTAGCTACTAGCTAGGTTGCAGATGAGATACCATGCATGCACGTATAGATCTCAATGATAATCACTAACAAATTTTCTTAATGCACATGCATTTATCATCAACACAATCAACACTGTAGAAGCCGGAGGCTACGCATGATGAACGACAATCGCCGACGCTAGTAGTATCGGGAATCCAATGGCTCTGGATATGACTCTGAACATGCTCGTCACAGTTATTCTTGTTAGTCTTATTCTTGTGCTTTGCCTACTGATTCTTAGCGGTCTCACTCTGCTTCATCTGATGAAGCTTCTTCTCTGCCTGAGGACTATCACGGTCTTGCTTCTTACCCTCAACAGCCATTGGTGCCATCTCTGCCAATATTATACATCATATACAAATTACGTCAGGTAATTCCAATACACACACACATACATATACAATTATACATTCAAATTACATATGATAGAAGGATACCAGTAACTATGAGAAGAGTAACAAGGACATGGGAAACAAAAATAATCGCATGGAGCAAGCCATCTTGATGAATGTTTATTAATTACGAGAGAATGATATTTTAGAGATAGAGCTTTTGATCGATGCAAAGGAGTATAACCTTGCAAGGCCGTTCTACAGAGTTTGTGCAATGGATTAGGCTCTCTCCAACTCAAGGGAGAAATCCCATAATACAACTCAAGGGTAGGCAGCCTACCCTTGATATTTTAGAGAGAATAACCTTGATGAATGTTTATTAATTACGAGAGAATGATATTTTAGAGATAGAGCTTTTGATCCATGCAAAGGAGTATAACCTTGCAAGGCCGTTCTACAGAGTTTGTGCAATGGATTAGGCTATCTCCAACTCAAGGGTAGATAGAAATTCCATAATACAACTCAAGGGTAGGCTATCTCAGCCTTTCTACAGAGTTTTCATATATTCGTATGAAGTTGTTGACCCTAAAAACTACCAAGCCTACGTGGCGCGCATGCCGAATAATCTCTGAGCTAACTACGTCCTTCGGTTGTGTGCGGGGCGTGCCAACTCGACGGCCGAGCTCGGCCGGTGAGTAAAATATGTGGATGTGGTGTTGTGTTGCACGGCTGACTTCTTGATCTTGCGACTGCGGCCGAGGAAGGAACACGCCTCGGCCTTTGGGTCCTAGAGCCTGAAGACAAGGCTGCTAGTTCTGCGAAGTTCAATATCGAATTTCGGCTTTCAATGTGCCGAATGTAATAAACTGTAACACCTCACTTCGCCGAGAAGGCTGGTGAGATGACCTCTGTCGAAAAGAATTCGAAAATCCTTCTCGGCCGAGACTTGGATAGATAACCAGTCGGCTCCGACGCAGTGCTGTTTATCCAAACTGAAGGTGCTCCGCGGTCGGCTGATTCTACGGCAACAGTGCTGTTTATCCAAACTGAAGATGTTTACCGGTTGCCTTCACAGTGCTGTTTATCCAAACTGAAGATGTGTTGGCGGACAAGAAAATAAAAAAATCTCAAAAGGTTGAGAGGGTTTGCGCAGGGCAGATTTGTGTGTTGAGTTGGATGTCCCCCAAATGATGCTCGGTATCTTGTATTTATAGTGGCTAAAAAACTCTTGGCCGAATCAGAGATGTACTCAAACTAGAATTCTTTATCCCAATCTGATTATGATTCGGCCAATCCTAGTTCCAATAGGCCTCTGTACCAAGCCCTATAATGAACTAGATTCATTCTTACTTCCAACCTTGAGATTCCCCGTTGTATCAGGATTCAACCCCCCCCCCCCCCCCCAACTTTATAATTTGTTAAACTTTTAAATTTCATCTTGTTTTTATTTTTATGAACATTTTGATGTGAAAAAAAAATCAAATTTAGAAAAGAAAAAAAAATGAAGAGATATTTTTGAGTTGGATATCGTTGAGTTCAATATCACAATATTATTTTTTTTGGAGAACATATCACAATATTATTTTGACATAGTATGAACTATCTATTTGGATGTCCTACACAGTGAAGAAGATTTTTTTTTTTTCCTTTCTGATTTCCTATCTCTCTTATCTTATCTTGTCTGATTTCCTACACATTTGTTATGATCAATTCCTTCTTTATAAGTCGAAGGAGTTCTAGGTAAACACACACCTCTTTCTTAAATCACATACTTTTGCTTAAACACTTTCATTTTTCAATGGGTTCAAGTCGTGACAAGAGAATTCAGATGGTAGAAGTATTCGATACAGAGGAAGACCACCATCAACATGTTGTCGTTGTTGCTGTTGCTAGTCAACAAACATTGTTGGAGGCTAATAGGTGTCCGAAACATATGGCGGTTCTGTTGCTAGTTATGAAGTTGTTGATCGTGAAAGAAAAAGTTGGCATGAGAACCTCATGAAAGACTACTTCATCCCTCTCCCTATTTTTGGAGCTTCTAAATTCTATAGGCGTTTTATAATGAAGCGAGAACTTTTCTCCACCATCATGCAAGCTGTTGTCGGACACAACCAATACTTTGTCCAAAAAGGGGATGTTGTAGGCCGACTCGATCTATCACTTGAACAAAAGCTAGCAAGTGTCTTTCAACAGCTTGTATATGGCCTCCCAACTGTGTGGAGAATCCACAGCTATTGAGGCTCTGATGAAGTTCTGCAGGGTCCTTTTAAAGATCTATGTAAAATGGTACCTCCAACCTCCAACCTCCAACGCCCAAATTTAGTCGACATTCAAAGACTACTGATAAAGGGTGAGCGCCTGAGATTCCGCTTGGGAGTCTTGATTGCATGCATTGGGAATGGGGGAATTGCTCTTCTGATTGGAGTGGCCAATTTACTAGGCACCATGATAGGCCGATTGTGGTTCTTAAGGTTGTGGCATTTTACGATACTTGGATATGACATGCGTTTTTTTGGATCACCCTGATCACTCAACGACATCAATGTGTTAGGAGAGGATGATAGGTAGAGCTTTTGGTCGATGCAAGGGAGTAAACCTTGCAAGGCTTTTATACAGAGTTTGTGCAATGGATTAGGGTCTCAAATTAGGAGCTTGTCCGTAAAGAAAAGCTTCGTAATTAGCCGAAATAGGAAGATATCAGTGGGCTCACTCGGCCTGCAGATGTTTGCAATAGCCCAATGGACTAAATAACAGTTTTGTTTGTTTGGGCTTCCTGCTCCCACTGTATGCAAAAAAAAGTAAAAAATTAAAAAAGTTGGAAAATCTTGATTTTCATAACGCTGTTGCTGTCATGTTGTAGAAACGTTGTGAATTCAGATGCGCTTCAAGTGATGCAATTAGCAATTAACATGTGGTCTTGAATGTATTCCTCCATGCAAAATACAAATTTTATTCAAATCTATTTGTTTATTTTCTAGCTTTTTGATCAGTCTGGAAAATAATTTATCTGTCGTATAACAATGACAATCTATAAGACAAAAACCCGTCGAATCTAAAAAAAAAAATACAATAATACTCCCCGTGAATCTGCAAGCTGTGACATACGTTGTATTGAGGTGGAATGACTCCATCTAGCTGGCCTTTCTTTCTTCTTCTCTCAGTCTTGGCCACTGCATCCACTGCCACAGAACTTGTCCTGCATAAGTTAAAAAAAAAAACAAAGAAAGGTACTTACTTGAAGAAATGTACTTTGTACCCGCACTAGTTTCGTGGCATGAGTGGTTAGAGGTCACGTGATAGGTGAGTTAGTAGGACTAGTACAATCTACAAGTGAACTGCCCACCCAATTAACTTAAGTGAAAGCAATATATATGACCCTTTACTTTGGTTTGGTTTCTTATCCTTTTCTAAAAACCATCTTAGAGCTTGCTTAAGATGGTTATAGGAAGAGCTAAAAGAGCTTTTTGATAGTCAAAATGTTTTTTTATTACGGTTATTAAAAATAAAAAATAAAAGTGATTTAGTGTCATAAGAAGCACTTTGTGAAGAACACACTCGTAAAACGCTTATTTAGGATAACACGTGAATTATTAAATAAATTTTAACATCTATCTATTGAAACACTTCTAGCAAAAACACTAGTGGTCTTTGTAGAAAAATTATTGTGGCTGATGGGAGTACCACTTGGTATGTTGACATGTTTCTATTTGTAAGTGTTGGATTGCCTCAAGGATTAAGATCTTCCTCTTCAACTCAATGCATTCCCGAATCCCGATTCAAACTCTTCCCCATTCCCTTTAATATAAATTATAGAGTATAATATTTTTTATATTGAAATAAGATTTAAATATTAGTTAGTGTTAAAATTTTAGTAAACTTGTATTAGTCGTTCAAATTTTTGAAGCTTCGTCTTGGTTGTTTTCTCTTTTTATTAAAAAACTTTTTCAAGTTAATGATCGTTATGATTTTGATAAAAGGAACTTGTAGTAATATTAACGTTACACGAAAGATCTAGTTGTGATTTTGATAAAAGGAACTTGTAGTTTTACGTGATCATAACGTGTAATATCAACGTTACACAAAAGATCTAGTTAACATTTGTGTTATATCTAACACTTCATTTAATATATTTTTAAGTCCAAAACACGTAGACTAGATTTTAATTAATACTCTTTCAGTGAATTATTTATGGAATGATAATCTACAATCTTGTAAGAAGTGAGCTTACCGTGTTGTTGACAATTAACATATTTCTTTTCCCACCTCTCATTAAATCGGACATGTATCTTCTCTGATCCATACATTCTAATCTTAGGAATCCATCAATCCGGTTCATTGAAATTTATTTTAACGGCTAAAGTTATTATAAATTTTAAAATGGATCACTGTTTGTAACGATTAAATTAAATTTTAATAGTCCGAATTGATGAATCCCTAAGATTAAGATGCATGAATTCAGAAAGAATCCATGTCCCATTAAATCATTCTCAAATTGCATCGTAAAATATTCTCCAATATTCAACTACCTTCGAATATATTATTCCTCGTTCTTAACGAAAAAGTAAACGTAAAAGAAAGAAGTCACAAATTGCCAATGCCAGTTAGTTACTTCATGCGTTAGCATAACTTCATCATCATCCTCCAAAAAAAAAAAAAAAAAAAAAAAAAAAAAAAAAAAAAAAGCTTCATCATCATCACTCGTGCGTTTTTGTGAGAGGAAAATACGATAGAAACGTTAAGGGGAATGCTCTAGAGAATGAGCACATCCTTTCACTTATAAATAAGGTATTGTTATTATAAAAACTTTATAAGCGGAACCATTTAATTTTTTTATTTTCATTTGAATATCATCTCTACAAAAAGTCATTTGGATTGAAAATGTCAAAATAAATCAACTGTCTACCAGTCTAGGTACCAAGTAACATATTCATGAGAAACCGTTAACTTATTTGATACATTTGGATGAATATATCTCCGATTTGAATAATTTCTTTTTGCAGAGCTGATCTTTAAATGAAACTTAAAACAATGAACGGTTCAGATTATGAAATTTTTACAACAATAATATATTATTTGCGAGTGAAAAATGAGTTCATCCCAGCGAATGCAAGTATTATCCAAATGTTAATCAATTTCTCCTCTAGCATACATCCAAGAGTCAATCATGGTTAAATACCTCCCACTAAATTTGCCAGAAAATAAAAGAAGAAGGACGGAATAGACCTCCAATTTTTCAACCAGGAAAAAAAAAAGAACATTAATATTTTAGTACAACTAACATTTTTAACAACAGTAAAGAAAAATAAGTGGGGAGTTGGCATGTGAATAGGGTTTTTTTTTTTTTTTTTTATTTTTAATTTATTGCGTTTCAGTTACAGATTTTCAACATTGAGTTTGAGTATTTCTCTTTTCGATAGTGTACTAGATTAGACCCATTTTTACTTTTTCATTTTAATCAAGGATTTGAGGGAAAATCTTATCTCGGACGTCCAATTCTTGGAAGCAAAATTACCCTTGTACCAAAACAGAAACACACAGAAAAAAAAAGGTGAAAACAAATACAGAAAAAAAGAGAGAAAAATAGAAAAACATCGCAAAATTTCGAGAAACCCAGATAAGATTCATAGCACTTGCTCTGGCAGTGACCCCAAAACCCAAAAAATAAAAAGAAAAGAATAGTAAATTCTATTTGTTTTGTTGCTTTGGTCATCTGTCGAGAAAGAAGAGAGTAAAACGAAGCAAAAGCAGCGTGCCACGTTACGAAAACAACCTATAGAAGCGCGCTTCCTCCCCCACAGAAACAACCCCGAGTCTCCCTGAAATATAAAACCCACCATTTTTGTTCTCTCTCTAAAATATTCACACAAACATAAAATTGGGATTTTAGAAGCTGCCCCAAAAACCCACAACCCAGTTTTTGTCTCAGTCGGTCTTCTTTTTTGACGAAAGGGGTAGGGCTTCTTTTTTTCCATGTAATTGTACCCCACACGTCTCTGATTCTCTAATCTCTTGATATCTATATCTCGGTATTTTATTTGGTATTTTCTATTTCTTTTTTTTCCTTTCATATTTTAGGCCACGGGGACCTGCAACATCTATAAGCCCCCCTTTCACTCACTAGCCAAAGATTTGCCAGATTGAGAGAGGGATAGAAAAGATTGTTGCTTTTACCCAAAAACCCATCAACCCATCGACCGAATTCTTTTTTGTAACACAAAGGCTCAAACTTTCCCCAAAATTTCACCCAAAATCTCACCCAACCCAAATGGGAAAATGGTGATCTTCCTCCCCCTTCTTTAAAGGTAAGCTACATTACTCTCTCTCTCCTCTCTGTAAATTTGGCCATGCCCATCTCTATGTATGTCACATTTTTTTTTTCTTTTGTTTTGCGGTCAACTTTTTTGCGGACTTATTATATGATTATATCACCCCTACCACAAACCTATTACCCAAACCCTCTTGCTCTAACATTTTGACTCCACCTTTTTAACATGGCAGGGTAAATATAAAGGCATGAACTTGAACCATTTCTTGTGATTTTTTTAGGTGTTGTTTTCAAATGGCCGTGTTTGTGTTATGTTTTTGGTACATAATTTATGTTATGTTTCCTTTTTTTATTTTTTATTGATCTGTACCCATCTGCATGTTCACGATCCGTACATGGGTTGTCCGTTGCGGATTTTTCTAGGGTTTTGCCATCAGAATGTTACCAATTGGTTGTAAAATCCGTGGCTTTTCCCAAATTTAAGTTCTGGGTTTAGTGAATTAGGGTTTGTTCCTCAGAAAGGGGCCAATTTCACATGGTGAGCTTGTTGGTTGGTTGTCAATTATTGTGTGATGCAGCTTTTTTCTGGGCTGCTTTTTGCAGTTGGATTGTGGGTGTGATTAATTTTTTTTTTGTAGAAATTAAGGTTTTTTAGATGTGTAGGGCATCATTGACTGTTTGGTTTGATGTCACATGGTTTCTCACTTGAGGAGCACCGTTGCATTGCCTTTTGGGTATATTATATGGATTACCATTTCTTTAGTACATTTTACTGTGTATATTCGGAGAAGTAGAAGGGTTTATGTGTATTTAATGCCAAAGATTTAGTTTTTATTTTCACAACTTCATTTTATTGAATAATTGGATATGTGAAAGTTGTTCTCTGTACCTCTAGAATATGCTTCTGCTGCAAACACATATTTTGAAGACAACTGGAGTATTTTCGACAACCGATTCTGTTGCTTATGTAGAATCATATGTTTATTTGAACTAACACATGAAGTTGCAAAATTGTTATCCTAATTTCCTTCTTTGTGGGGTGAGGTGATACTGTGAATTTTTTTTGTTCTTAGAAGAAGAATAATAAATATGTTATTTTGCTCAATATAACAAGTAATTAGTATTATATTATTTTTCTATAAATAACAAGTAATTTATTGTTCTTGTTTTTGTTTTTGAAATTGAGAACATGGGATTTAGTTTCTGGAAATTGCTTGCTAGTTGAATTAAACAACTACCATATAAAAAATGAATGCATATGGAATTAATGTTATTTTCCAAAGCGTATTTCTATTTTTATATTTTAGAATTCTGCAATGGTAGGGGGTATAATTTTAGTTTTCATTTTTTTTGTAAACAATAACGGAGGAGGGGGGATTCAAAAAACAGGACCTTGGGTGTAGGGCTAAATGGCTACAAGCCCCTTGCGGGGGTATTATCATAGTTTGGTATCTTTTTTATCTATTTGCTATGATCATTGTTTTAAACATTTTTTCTTAGTGATATGAGTTTGTCAGTAATTTGGCTTAGTATCAAAATAGAATGATCTTTAGTTTATTGATTCAATGTCCTTAGTCGTCTAGACATGAAATCTTTTGCATGCATTGATATATCTGGAAGTTTATATAGTTTATAAAATTATACCATTGAACCGATATGGATTAAGTTAGTCAGTTGCCTAATAATATGGTTCAAACCGAGGGTGTGATTTTTTTTTCTGTTCTAGCAGTCCTTTGTTATGAATAAATTGAAATGCAAATTTAAACTCCTCAAAGAAGGTGAAATACATATCATGGCATTTGCCATCTAATGGGAATACAAACTTTTCTTTCTTCTGTCTTACTGCATCATGTCTCTTCTTAATTTCTTGATTGATCCCATTGACATGATTGACATGGTTTTTCAAGCGCTGATATAAAACCATTCATTATGCTATGTTGGTCAGACCAAAGAAGGCCATTGTGGATTTGTCAAGATTGGCTTTAGGTTTTTCCTCTGGTCAAATTTTGGTAGAGACAAGCCTCAACACATGTGCTCATTGTGGCTGTTGCAGCTTTTTATTTTCATCAGTTAATTAGAAGTATATTTTGGATTTTGTTTTCTCAATTTGGTACATCATCGAATATATCCCTGACTCTTTTTGTCAACTGGACCTTTGTTTGAACAGAAAGGTGGGTAGGCAAATAATCAGTGATAGCATACGCATCATATGGCACCAGTATTTTTAGTGTAGGATCATGGAAGTGCTCCCTTGTTCTACCATTCGTGTTGGTCAATCTGATTGCCCTCAACAGAGTTCATCAACCCCTTCTGTCTATGATGGCGAATCCAACTGCCTTGAACATGAAAAGAAAGTGCAAGCGGCAGATGACATATTGCCAAATGTGGAAGGACCTCAATTAGGAAGACAAGGTGAAGTTCGAGAGGCAGTTAATGAATTGCATACTTCTGAAGGATGTCAAAATGGAGCTTCAGTTATTGATTGTCGTCAATTGGAGGGTCAAAAGTCATCTAGTGGCTCGCAAGATTTTGATGATGATGACATAAATGCACAGAATTACAGTGAACCCTGCGTAACCTCTGATAACAGTCATATGATTGTAGACAGCAGGGAAAGTGCATTGCCAAACAACAGTAGGGAAGGAGAGTCATCTCTGTCAGAGTCTGCATGGCTAGAAAGTGATGAATCTGTGGCACTGTGGGTCAAGGTAACTTTTTTTTCTTTCACATTCAACATTACTTTGTTTTCATAACTTAAAACTTTTTGTTATGCAATTTCTCGGGCCTGATGCATATCAAGTTGGTTAGTCTCATTATCTTTACCCATAGGTTTGGCTGCTCAATTTTTCTTTGTTTTTCTCCTCAGTGTTCAGATATAACATTTTCCAGGATCACATTCTATCAATGCAAGCTTTTGGTTTAGATACTTCAATGTGGCAAAGCGGGAGGTCCTGAGTTCAAATCTTTATTATTACAATTGTCCAGTAATGGCTTTCTAGAAATGGACAGAGGCCTAGTTTCAGCTTTTGGGTCGGGATACTTTTAATTTCTTTTTATGTGATATAATACTTGCGAATAGAAATTATGAGGATGTATAGATCCTGATACCCTTCCCCATTTTCCTTTGCTGACTGTAACCAAAACTATAAAGATTGAAACTGGTGGAATACATTAACATTGCTGATTTCATTTTATTTTGGTACCTCTCTATTTGTCCAAGTATAGTGGAGAGGGAAGTGGCAGACAGGAATACGGTGTGCAAGAGCTGACTGCCCATTATCGACTTTGAGAGCAAAACCAACTCATGATAGGAAAAAATATTTTGTGATATTTTTTCCACACACAAGGAATTATTCTTGGGCCGACACACTACTTGTTCGTTCCATCGACGAATTTCCACACCCTATTGCATATAAAACGCACAAAGTTGGCTTAAAAGTGGTTAAAGATTTGACCATAGCACGTCGGTTTATTATGCAAAAGTTAGCTGTTGGAATGCTGAATATTGTTGACCAATTTCATATTGAGGTATGCGATTTTAATTGAGATTCTCATGCTCTCTCCAAACTTTCGTTTTCCATAATTGGAGCAACCAACTTATTGTGTCTTTAGTATCCTCTTCTGCTTTGGTGTCATTCTCTTAGATATGTCAACTTGTGTAGGCTTTGATAGAGACTGCTCGTGATGTGGTTGTCTGGAAGGAATTTGCTATGGAGGCTTCTCGTTGCAGTGGCTATTCTGATCTTGGAAAGATGCTTCTGAAGCTGCAAAGTGTAAATTGCTACATCTAGTGATACTTGAATTTTTAAAATAGGCAGAAACTGTTTCTTTTGTCCTTTTTTTTTTTTTTTTTTTTTTTTTTTTTCCAGTATGAGCTAGCATTGTCTGTAATGAAATTTTCCTACAACAACAACAAAGCCTTTTCCCACTAAGTGGGGTCGGCTAATGTCGACTATTGATGATGAAAAAAAGACCAATTAATCTTCTAATAAGTATATATCAGGTTCTTCTGACTTATTTTGTGTGTCAAATTGTATTTCTTCTTGTAGTTGTCCTTAATCCATAACTTTTGGTGGAAGAAAATTAATTAGCTTTAAAGTCAGTGTAGAAGGAGCCCTTTGGAAATTGATTTATCATATTTCTGCTGATCTTGTCATCATCACTTTTACAGTTTTACTTGCCACTACTTCAAGCTCAGAACAGATTTATCTGTTATTCTATGTGCGCACTTGTGTTTGTGTTTTCATGCGTGTGTTTTTCATAGACTGTAAAGTTTTCGTGTTTTTACCATGTTATATGTATATGATTAACCTATATTTTCAGACTAAACAAAAATTTATATCTTTTTTTTTTAATTTTGAAATTTTGATTTTGAAATTTTGTTCTGCTCTGAAATAAATTACTTATTTATTTCATATTTTGTTTTTCTTCTGATTAGTTATTGAGAAATGCCATTTTATTTTCCTTTACAGATGATATCACAGACCTACCTAAATTCTGAATGGCTAGAACGTTCATATAACTTTTGGGTGCAGCAGTGTCAGAATGCGAGTAATGCTGCAACCATTGAAGTACTTAAGGAGGTATACGTTATAATTTTTGCTGCTCATTTATGTTCTATGTTCACTGGTTGAACTGTGGTTGTACAATAGTACAAGTTATCATGCATTAGATAGCTGGAATTTCAAAGAATAGGTTTCAACCTTATATTGTTTCCTTCCATGTTGTGTTGGTATATATATTGCATGATTTTTCTTAGGAGTATTTTTACCGTTAATTTGTTTCCATTTAACCAGTAAGGCTCCTGGTAATGGAGCTAAAGTCAGTTGCTTCTTTCCTCTTGTTTTAATTTTTGACCATTCAATTAAAATTAATTTATGTGCAGTGCAAGGTATATATATGCTCGGCAGTCGTTTTACACTTTTAACTGAGTGGTGGACTGTTTGTGTAAGAAAAGTTGCATAGCTGTTTGTAACTTTGTTTTGGAATATGTTACCGTTCCATGGAATTTGGGTGTGCTCGCTGTAAATGTTGTTATAGCTATTTATTTCATTGTGATAGGGCATGAGTGAAGACCACTCAAACTCACTTCCGGTGCCTCTTACATAGCTGTTTGTAACTTTGTTTTGGAATATGTTACCGTTCCATGGATTTTGTTTTGAGATAATTTTTACAGTTAAAGTCATTTGATCAAGCTTTTGGCTTTATGTTTCCCTTTCTGGTTCAGGAACTAGTTGACTCTATTCTCTGGAATGAAGTCCAGTCTCTCCAGAATGCACCATTGCAGCCTACATTGGGTTCCGAGTGGAAAACATGGAAGCATGAAGTTATGAAATGGTTTTCAACCTCTCATCCCACATCGAATAGTGTAGACTTTCAACAGCAGACTAGTGATGGTCCCTTAACCCCAAATCTCCAAGTTGGCAGGAAAAGGCCAAAGCTCGAAGTTCGTCGTGCGGAGGCAAATGCTTCCCAGGTGGAATCTAGGGGATCAGATGAATCTATAGCCATTGAAATTGACTCTGAATTCTTTAACAATCGAGACACTTCAAATGCTGCTACATTAGCATCAGAACCCTATAAAAAAGAAGATATGAAAGATATAGCTGCAACAACAGACACACCTGGGCGAGTTGCTGATAAATGGGATGGAGTATTAGTTGAAGCTGGTAATTCTAAGTTCATCCAAACCAAAGATGTGGAAATGACACCAGCCAATGAAGTTGCTGCCATAAGATCTTCTGAGCCTGGAAGTAAAAATCGACAGTGCATTGCATATATTGAAGCCAAGGGAAGGCAATGCGTGAGGTGGGCAAATGATGGTGATGTTTACTGTTGTGTACATTTGTCCTCTCGTTTCATGGGAAGCTCTACAAAAGCTGAAGGGTCTCATTCTAGTGATCAACCACTGTGTGAAGGCACAACCGTCCTTGGAACTAGGTGTAAGCATCGGTCTTTACAAGGCTCTTCATTTTGTAAGAAGCACAGACCAAAGAATGATATGAAGACCATCTCAAAATTTCCAGAGTATACACTTAAGAGAAAGTTTGAGGAGAACATTTCTAATTTAGAGACTACAAACTGCAGAGAGATGGTATTGGTCGGAGATGTTGAAAGTCCTCTACAGGTAGATCCTGTCTCAGTCGGGGCTGGTATTGCCTTCCGTTTAAGAGGGAGCTTATTTGAGAAGTCCGAGTCTCCTGCCAAAGCTTGTAATACAACAGGGGAGCAGCGCTGCTTAGGGTCTTGTTTCTGGGATGACAGCAACCCTTGCTTGGAAAGTCCAAAGAGGCATTCATTATATTGCGAAAAGCACCTCCCAAGCTGGCTCAAACGTGCAAGAAATGGTAAGAGTAGGATAATATCAAAAGAAGTTTTTGTAGATCTTTTGAAAGATTGTTACTCACAGGAGCAAAAGTTTAATTTACATCAAGCGTGTGAGCTCTTTTACAAGCTCTTTAAAAGCATATTATCTTTAAGAAACCCTGTTCCTAAGGATGTACAATTTCAGTGGGCCCTATCTGAAGCTTCTAATAATCTTGGCGTTGGAGAAGTATTCACAAAGTTGGTTTGCACTGAAAAGGAGAGACTTAGAAGGATTTGGGGCTTTAATGATGATGAAGATGCACATGTTGCTTCTTCTGCCATGGAAGAACAAGCTCTGTTGCAATGGACTGGGGATGACAACGAACAAGCTATTAGGTGCAAAGTTTGCTCGCAGGAGTTTTCGGATGACCAAGCACTTGGAACTCACTGGATGGACAATCATAAAAGGGAAGCACAATGGCTGTTTAGAGGTTATGCATGTGCTATATGCCTGGATTGTTTTACTAATAAGAAAGTCTTGGAAACTCATGTTCAGGAGAGACATTGTGTGCAATTTGTTGAACAATGCATGCTTTTCCAGTGTATTCCTTGTGGAAGCCCCTTTGGGAATACAGACGAGTTATGGTTGCATGTGCTTGCAGTTCATCGTGATAGTTTCAGGCTCTCAAAAGCTCCTCAGCCTGTCCTGTCTGCTGGTGATGTTTCTCCAAGGAAGTTTGAGTTATGCAATTCAGCTTCTGTGAAGAATAACACTGAGAATGTAAGTGGTCAACGAAAGTTTGTTTGCAGGTTTTGTGGGTTGAAGTTTGATTTACTTCCTGATCTTGGTCGTCACCATCAAGCTGTTCACATGGGACCAAGTTTAGCCAGTTCTCTGCCTTCAAAGAAGGGGATACGTTATTATGCTTATAGATTAAAATCTGGGAGACTTAGTCGTCCTAGATTGAGAAAAAATTTGGCAGCAGCATCATATAGGATCAGGAATAGGGCAAATGCTACTATGAAGAAACGTATTCAAGCATCAAAGTCACTTGGTACCGGAGGAATAAATGTACAGCGTCATGCAACTGAGGCAGCAAGTCTGTCTAGATTAGGGGACTCACATTGTTCAGCAGTAGCAAGAATTCTGTTTTCTGAGATGCAGAAAACAAAATGTAGGCCGAGTAACCTAGACATTTTATCTGTTGCTCGCTCTGCTTGCTGCAAGATCAGTCTCAAAGCCATGCTGGAGGGACAATATGGAGTCCTGCCAGAAAGTTTGTATTTAAGGGCAGCCAAGCTCTGCAGTGAGTATAATATTCGGGTAGATTGGCATCAAGATGGCTTTATTTGCCCTAAAGGATGCAAAGAATTCAAGGAATGCTTTGTGTCTCCGGTGATGCCTCTTCCAATTGGTACTGTGGGGCATAGATCTCCACCTTCATCAGATCCTCTTGACGATAAGTGGGAGGTGGATGAGAGCCACTATCTTATTGATGCACATCACTTGAGCCAAAGATCCTTCCAGAAGGCTCTTATCTTGTGTGATGATATAAGCTTTGGACTGGAATTGGTCCCGGTGGTTTGTGTAGCAGATGAAGACCAATTGGATTCTTATCCTGCCCTTGCAGGTGGTTCTAATGACCAAAATGCTGGTAATTCCTTGCCTTGGGAGAGCTTTACCTATGTTATGAAGCCCTTGCTTCATCAATCCCCGGGACTCGATACAGAGGTTTACTTTTTTTACTTTTCAATCTTTGATCTAATATCTTTCAGTCACTGATTTTATCAGCATTGTATGTATGCCACATGTTTAAATATGCATCACTCTCACCTGGACCACCATAACTGTAGTAAAGGTGCAAATAAAAGGAAGAATTTGACCAAAACTTTGGATGCAATGAGCCAGTAATATGAAAAAGAACCGCAATGACGACATTTAGTTAGATGCCATCTGACCGGAATAACGATTTTCTTTAAGAAGACTAGATCTTGCATTGGTGCCATGTGAAGAAAATAGGGAGAATGAGATTTATTAATCATGACCCTCATTAGTACAGGAAACTAAAGACATAACCAAATAACCTAATTTTGAATACTAGATTACACCCCTAAACAAACCTGGAACAAAATCTTCGAGCTGACTAGGATCCTAATTACAATATACTTTTGTTCTCTAATAGTATGCATTTACTATGACTTTATGATGAATAGATCGATTCGTCGCAGTATTTTCTTTTTCCAATTTTTGTTGGCATTTAACATGTTTTTTGGTCCATTTCATTGCAGGGTTTGCAATTGGGGTGTGCATGCCCGCGTTCTACATGCTGTCCTGAAACATGTGATCATGTTTACCTTTTTGATAATGACTATGATGATGCAAAAGACATCTACGGGAAATCCATGCGTGGCAGATTCCCATATGATGAGAGAGGTCGAATTATCTTGGAGGTAATGCTAATCAAAATCTACCACTAACCACCAGTCTCATCTCCTCTGTGGTATGCTCTCCAATGTTGGAAGTCTTTAACTTCCTTTTCATTTTGCTTGATAGCCATTTATACCCGGGAAAGCATAAATATGCTGTGTTGTTGATCGTGTCGCAGACAAGCACATAAAAAAGCATTACTTGGATTTGGTGGTTTTTATAAACACAAGATTTTTCTATATCGAAGATTGTTTTTTCTGTCTTATCCGTTTGCTAGAGAGAAAAAGATCCTGAGATAGTTCCCGCATAGATCATCGTATTCTCTCTCAATCTATATGCATGTATACATAGATATATTCTGGATTTGAATGTGGCACAGGTTCTTGGAGGGTAGTGCCATTCCACTGCCCCCACAGAGTCTTTATTTAAAAAAGCAAGAACGGATTCATATCATGCTCGACTTTCACATAATTTTCATTCTCCTATTTTTAATTGGTGGGAACATAAGGTTGACTTATTGCTCTTTTGAAATCGTGCAGGAAGGGTACCTCGTTTATGAATGCAATCAGATGTGCAGCTGCAATAGATCTTGTCCTAATAGGGTTTTGCAGAATGGAATAAGAGTGAAACTGGAAGTCTTCAAAACAGATAAAAAGGTAGTTTGTTTTTTCCTCCCTAGAGCTAAAAAGGCTAGGTAGCTGAAAAGTTAAATGTCAGTTTTTGATGATTTTCAAGAGTTGTATTGAATTCTGTACCCAATTGCAGGGATGGGGAGTCAGGGCAGGTGAAGCAATTTTCCGCGGCACATTTGTTTGCGAGTACATTGGCGAGGTTTTAGATGAGCATGAAGCAAATGAGAGGCACGACAGGTTTCGGTTTAGTTCTGATAGATACACCTATTGTTCTCTACTTTAATTTTCGTGCCATATTTTGAATGGTCCATTACGAATGATCAGGTATGGAAAAGATGGTTACGGCTACTTGTATGAAATTGATGCTCATGTTAATGATATGAGTAGATTGGTCGAAGGACAGGCCCATCATGTAATTGACTCAACTAATTATGGAAATGTTTCAAAATTCATCAATCATAGGTAAGGAAAGACATTGCCGAATTATCTTTTATCCATATATTTTTATTTGTTTCACGGGCAATGCGAGTGCCTTGTGATATACTTGACATATGCTATTCTTTTGTAGCTGCTCGCCTAATCTTGTGAATCACCAAGTTCTTGTGGAAAGCATGGATAGTTTGCGTGCACATATTGGTCTCTATGCGAATCAAGATGTAAGCACTCTCATTTCTTCTCATAGAATGATTTTATTTTTGCATGACGCATTAGTAATTATCTCGGAAATTAAGATTGAGAGTGTTGTGATGGTTACATGGTCAGTTGCTAAGTTATCCTTGCTATTGGTCTACTCAACGGTCAATTGACGATGGCATTTGATTTGATGTACAATTGATGACGGCTCTCTGCAACTGATAAGCATTACTGTGCTTAAAGTGACTAATGTTATTCTTGATAATTCTACTGTATGTGAGCAGATAGCGTTGGGGGAAGAAATAACATATGACTATCGATATAAACATCTTCCTGGAGAAGGACATCCATGCCATTGTGGAGCTTCCGTGTGCCGGGGGCGACTCTATTAAGCCTTGAATGAGCACCATGCTCCTGCAATCGCAGCATACACTTGCCCGCGCTTCAATACTGAAAAGGCAGTTTGTGAAAAGAGAATAATCTCCGCGTCTCCCAGTGATGAGTTCTCAGTCATTGCCGTTTATGATCCAACCGTTGATAATAAAACGGATCTCGGATCCAGCTGAAAGTAAAATTGACCGAGTCGTAACAGTGACACAAGGGTTTATTCAGCTTTGGATCTGCTGCTAATTGCAATACCATGTATGATCTTTTCCGCAGGTAGATTTTACCTATGTTTGTTCTTTAGTAATTCGTTGAAGAATCGAGGATGACAAACTTCATCGTTTCCCTTCGTTTCAGTTTTCTTTTTCACTTTCGCTGATCCTGTATCAGCTTTGGATTAGCTAACTGTAGATGGATTTTCATTTTCTGGTAGAAGTTCTTAGGTTTTGTAGTGATGGAATGCTTAAACGGTCAATTCTTATATATTTCCTATTTGTTGAAATTATTTTTTCTCAACGATCCCAGCTTCTTCGATTATACTTTCTCCCAGAGTTCTTAGTTCTTTTACTGCAGTTTGCATGCTGTATTGTTCTCATGCAAGCGAGAGATGCAAATTTGAGATGTAAAAACTACATTTACATTTCGCTTCTGTTGGCTAGCGCTGCAGTTATGATCGAAAGTGTTTGACTTGTTTAGGATTGCTTTTTTGTTCTACAAATTGAATTTTTTGTTAAAAATCCTAGTGCTTCCTGAAGAAGCATGTGCGCATCAGTGCATGTGTTTTTCTTGACGGTTAGAAGCAATTCCAAACAGACCCTTAAACATCGATGCCAATGAAGTAGAAAATCATTTTAACTGTTTAAATATGCATTCAGTTACATGTTTAGAATCTGCCATGGTTATCGCTTCTGCTACAGAAAACATCCAAAAACATGGCATTGGCTGCTTGTTCTTTTCCGGAACAGACAAAAAAACAAAGTCACCAACAAAGATTCCATGTAGTTTCATGCTTTAATGCATTATTTCTGCGTAGAGTAAATTGTAGCAATGGTCCTTCAATTTTAATCAAATTGGAGCAATGGTCCCTCAACTAAAAATCCATTACCATTGGTCCTTCAACTTATCAAAATGTGTAGCTATAGTCCTTTTCATCAATTTAGTCAAAATTTTGTCAAAATAAGTTATGTTGGAATAATCATTTATATAATTAGGGTCCCTCAACTCATCAAAGTATGTAATTATGATTTTTTTCGTCAACTACGTCAAAATTTTTGTCAAAACGAGTTATGTTGGAAGGACCATTGCTACAATTGGGTTAAAGTTAAGGGACAATTTCTCTAATTGAATTAAAGTTGAGGGACCAATGGTAATGAATTTTTAGTTGAGGGATCATAGCTGCACGTTTTGATGAGTTGAGGGACCAATGGTAATGGATTTTTAGTTGAAAGACTATTGCTCCAATTGAGTTAAAATTTAGGGACCATAGCTACAATTTACTCTTCTGCGTATGGTATCACATCTTCATTTCAACCTTCTAGGACCACAAGGAAGACAAAGGGGAGTCCAAAGCTAAATCCCACCAAAACTGCTATTCCTGTTTAAATCACAAATCCACCAAACCAACCACCACGGGTGGTTTCCGGTTTCCCCAACAAAACAAAACAAAACAACAAAAAAAAAAAAAAAAAAAAAACCCAGGATCAAGCAATTCGTCCCATAAGCTTTTAAGTCATGCTGAAGCCTTCTAGTTAATAAAGATCTCAGCTCTTGGCCATGTAAGTTCAGATATTTTTTTCAGTAAATTCTACTATACACATGCCCGGTGCATTGGACGATTAAATTTACATGGTTGAATTTTGACAGTTTTAATCTAGTCATTCAAACACCGGTGCATCTCATTCACAATGTATTATAGAAAAGTGCTTTTTTTTTTTTTTAATCACCAACACAAAGGAACTTACATACATTATGCTCTGTTTGTTAACCTTTCCATCGTCAGCAGCATGCATGCAGCTGGACCTTTTCCCTCGTTAGGTATTATTAGGTATAAGACTCTCATCTCACACAAATTAGCTTTACTTGTTAACTGGTTAATTACAGCTCGACACTGATCAAATTCAAACCCACCACATGATTAGCCATATTCCATGGTGGGCTCAACTTACAGCAAGGCCATCTTCCATGGAATTTCTTTTGGTACCACCATTGATCATGCTCTCACTTTCTTCCATTTTTGCATCATTTGTAAACTCCCCTGACCCTCGCCAAGCAGAGAACTTTGGGGTCGCAGGTTTTTTTTTAAAGGAAAACTAATGAAAAGGGCTTGAAAACTTTGAGTTTTAACGATAAGGACAAAATAAAGGGTAAAGTGAATAGTACCATGTTTGACTTTTTAGTGTAAAAATGTGGTTTTTCGTTAAAGTGAACAGTACCGCGGGCTTTTCGTTAAAACTCCCTTTTTTTTACTCTAGTATTGCATGCATGATATCTATATATACAACATATATATACACAGACACACAACATATATACTACAATGCACAGTTGACACACACTCCATAGCTTTTTCTTTTTCATAATTCAAAAAACCTAAAAGAAATAAAAAGGGTCAAAATTAAGTCAAAAGATTTTCAATTTTTTGTTTAGATATTTTTGGGGGGTCCTCGTCAAATATTTCTTATGTGAATATGTGCCTCTTGATTGTGATTCTTATGATGATCTATATCCCACTCTTTTTATAAAGTAAATAGCAACAACATAAAAGCAAAGAACTAAAGTAAACTAGGTACATTATTATGGAACATAAAGAAGAAAAGGAAATTCCCATGGGGCACATTTGAATTATGGTCCTTCATTTCCCTAAACATGTACTAAAAATGGGCCACCATTAGTTTTGATAAAAAATAAAATTGGGTTTTATTTTAAATTTGCAAATCAATTCATCTATGCGAGATTGCAACGAGTTTGTAGCTCAATTGTTAAGAGTTTCATTTCATGTACTGGAGAAATACTTACATACAACATGTTTATTCTCTAGCATGGTGGAGATAAAACATTGCATACACTTTAGTTAATCAAGACGCACAATGAGAGTGAACCTATTTTTTAAAGTCCTTTCTTTTGCACTAATGCCCTGAGTTAGATTCTCCCTTTCATAATATTGTTTGTAACAAAGAAAACAAAAACTATTAGTGAGAGACAATGTGGTTCGAAAGAGAAATGCTAAAGAGATTCTTTCAAAGCAAGTTCACCCGAAGACATTTCCCTATGCTATTGGGTAATCCAATCCTCCAATCTCCCAAAAAGTGCTCTAGCCCTACTCGATGAACTGGGCTCCAGGAAACCCGACACACAACCCGGGCCCAAATCGCCTGACCCAGTGATTGGGGGAATGACGTCAGCCACATTATTAATTTTTTTCGCTTCAGGCATGTGTGGTTCACGCGCAACTTCAGGCACGTGCGTCAGCCACATTATTAATTTTTTTTTTTCGATTTACATAATGTTTCTACCTACTGTCTAGATTTTTCTAGCAAAAAAAGAAAAAGAAAAAGAAAAAGAAAAGGAAAAATCTGAAACAATATAATTTTACTTTTGGACCACATGGCACAATATGGGATGTTGGAGTACCAAATAAGGTAATCCAACGGTTCACTTTAATTAGGTTGATAAAAATGATTAAAAATACAGAAAAATAATTTAGTGACGCTATTGGGCAATTCACAAAAATTGTATTTTAGGATAATAATACGTGACGTGACAAGATTGGTTAAAAATCATATCCGAAATTACAAATAAAATTATCTTTTATTATTTTATAAAAATAATAATAATAAAAGATAATTTTATTTGTAATTTCAGAGTGGGGTATATAGTTTAAGAATGGAGATGCACTTGAACAGTTACTGTAACTAATGACAGTTACTATGCGGTTGGGGCATTGGGTTGCCTATAGCCCAAAATGTATTCTAGGGGTGGAGTTGCTCCCAAGGTATAAAATAATAAAAGAAAATTTTATTTGTAATTTCGAAGTATGGCATATAGTTTAAGAGTTGAGATGCACTTGAACAGTTACTGTAACTAATGACCGTTACTATGCAGTTGGGGCATTAGGTTGCCTATAGCCCAGAGTGTATTCTAGGGGTGGAGTTGCTCCCAAAGTATAAAATAATAAAAGATAATTTTATTTGTAATTTCAGAGTGTGGTATATAGTTTAAGAGTGGGGATGCACTTGAACAGTTACTGTAACCAATGACAGTTACTATGCGGTTGGGGCATTGGGTTGCCTATAGCCCAGAGTGTATTCTAGGGGTGGAGTTGCTCCCAAAGTGGGCTCCTCCATGTACTCTCTGCTACATAACAGTTTAACATCAATTCTTGTGTCGACATTATAAAATATTGTGCCAAAAACATGGAGTGACAGAAAATTCATGAAGAGTCCTACTTTTGAAAGAATCTCCTTAACATTTCATGAAGAGTCTTACTTTTAAGAGAATCTCCCTCATGTACTTTCATGAAGAGTACCACTTTTGTAATCAGATTCTTAACATTTCTCGAAATCTTTATTATGGGTTATGACTTATGTGTTGGCAACTTGGAATATGGAATTGATTTCAGAATCTGATTTTATAGGCAACCTATTTTATACTTCAAGCTGTCGTATTATTATTGCAAATGTATAAATAAACGTTGAGTTTGTATTGGAATTCTCCTATCGGAATTAATTATATAATTGTTAAACTTGGCTTTCCGAGGTTTCGTAAGTCAATTATTGACTAGTGTCATGTGGGACGGTTCAATTTACATCAACTTAAAAACCTCGTTATGGCAATCTCTTTTTATTTGATTTTATTTCTTTTTTATATGATACATATTTCATTCTATATTTTCTTTAAAATTATTAAACTCTTTTTATACTAAAAGAATCATCTAAACTATAGTAATGAAGATGATTCAAATTTGAATAAATGTTGAGCCATTTGTACGAATAAAAGAATACATAGAATTAAACATAGAAACGTAAGAAGTTGAAAATTTTCATTAAAATTGATTGTTTGGAAATTTTTCAAAAAAATAAATCGTAAATAGAATAGTAGTCAAACAAACTCAACTAAACTCAAGTCATCAGTCACTGAACTTTCATTTTTTAAGTAACATTTGGTAAACATGTGCTCTTTTGACTTTCTTCGGATCCCTTTCATTAAGTTTTCTTATCAAATAATTTAGACCTTTGAAATTTGATCCAATAGCTACAAACAGGGATCCACTTTAAAAATTATAATAACTTTAATTGTTGGATCAAATTTCAAAGGTTCGAATTGTTTAACGAGAAACACTCGACGGAAGGGATCCGGACCCTCTTTTCACCTTAAGTCAAAGATCAATTTGGCAGATACAAATTTCAAAGATCCATTTCAGTCTTTGGATCAATGTACACATCAACTCAACAAGAAAGCGATGCTCCTGACAAGAAATATATTCACATTAATAACTTTTGTAATAAGAGTATTATTTTATTTAACATAAGAGAAATTGTTATAGGCATTTCATAAATTCAAAAAGCCTAGAAAATCTAGCAACGTTCCACTTCCAACAAAGCCTGCACAAGGAACAATATTGAACAGAGAAAAAGTTGCAGCCAAAAAAATAAAAAACACAGAAAAGAGAGTGAGAAAAATGATGAGAGACAAGTGTAAGGCATGCCTGTTTGGTTACTGAGAAAGTGTTTTCTAGATAGAGGAGAGAGAGAGAGAGAGAGAGAGAGAGAGAGAGAGCATCTGCATCTGCATTTGCAGAGAGATAATCATCATCAAAAGTATAGCCTGTCGAAGTAGAAAAACACAAACCATGAACCATCATCAATCTCTGTAGGTTTCTACTTTTCTTCTTTTTCTTTTTGTTTTTCTTTCTATTATATTTTTTATTCCTTTTGGGTTGTGGGCTTTCTTAGCTTTACTAACTAAAGGCTCTCTATTACTAATCATTCCTCCCTGCAACTATCTGTTCACTGGTTCCCTTGATGCTTGACACCGAGAGCTCCCATTCAATCACTTTAAAAATAAATATTCAGAGGGCTCTCAGATTAACCAGTTCTTGGTGAGTTCTCTCTTTTGGGTTTCAAATTCTTTTCAAATTGGGGGAAAAAATCCATCTTTATTCTATTTTGTTCATTGTTTGTGGGTTTTTGTGTGGATTTGATCTGTGGTTTCTGTGCTTTTGAATTCGTTTAGTGCCCTCAAACTTTGTTCTTACTTTTTTGCTGTTTAATTCTTAAAAAGATTGCATCTTTTGTTTTCTTCCAGAGAAATTGCTGGCTGGGTGGGTCGGTTCAGTTTTCACTGAAATGCAATTCTGGCTGTGGAGTAAGTGATTTCGCAGTTTAGGGTTCTTAGAATCAACCTCAAAATCTCACCTTTGTACCTTTCATGCTTGTGAGTTTACATTGTAATTAGACCCTTTTGAAGAGGAAGAGAGTTTTGGTTCCAAAACTTTGTATTGGGGATTTACAGCAATGTGCTAACTGTAATTGCTGTAAGTTCTTGTGAAATATGGCTGAAATTAGACTTAAGAGGGTAGAACAAGGCCAAGTCAAGATTAGAAATGTCCCAATTGCCGTGACGCCGGAAGGTTTTTGGTGCTGCCCTTCTCCTGTTGTGTTTCAAAAGACCCTAAAAGCTCACAATTCCATGCACAAACCCAAGCCCTCGTCACCACCACCACCACCACCCAAGGAAGCAGCTCACAGAAAACAAACCCCACTGAGTGAAAAAGAGCTAGCCTTTATACCGTCGAGATCAGCGAGTATTTCTGGTGGTCTACGGGGTGTTGGTCCTGAGGCGCCGGATGCGCTGGTGGTTAGTGCATCTATGGTTCCGGAGAGAGTGCCCAGGCCCAAAGTAGAAAATTTGCCTAGGAAGGTAGCAATTGAGTTTGGTGAACCTGGAACTAGTGATATGAAGGTGGTTTTACTTGGAAAGCAGGGATTTTGCGTGAAGTTGAGCGTTCACAAGAATGTTCTGGTTGAGCATAGCAACTTTTTTGCTGATAAACTTTCTGAACAACAGTCTGGTTCAACTTGTCTTAACATCGAAGATTGTGATGATGTTGAAATATATGTTGAAACCGTTGGATTGATGTATTGCAAAGACATGAGGCAACGGCTGATGAAACAAAGTGTCTCGCGTGTACTCCGCATTCTAAAGGTAATACGCTGAACTGTGTAATGCATGATTTATCTCATTTCTGTGGATTGCAAAATTGCTTTTAGGAGCTCCAGCCGTCGGGTGGAATCACCAAATCCCTCCTGTTTCGGGTATATACTTGTTACAAATTTTCATGTCACTTTGAATATTAATTAATACAGACTGTATATGACGGACATGGAGTTGATATAAGCTTTATTGCACTGTACTGTAGCTTATCATTTAATCATATTGTAGAAATCTTTCTCCCTTTTATTAAGAGAAATAATAACCACACACCCTTTTTCTACCCCTACACACCCGTGTTTATTCCTATCCGCTGTTTCCGTTTGATTTATTCAATTCGATGGCTAGAAATAAAAAGGGGTGTGTAGGAGGAGAAGAAGGGTGTGCAGGGTTATCATTTCCCTTTACTAATGCCTCCACATGTTGATTCTTTATATCATGATGCTCCTTTATCTGTTGTTTTGTTCTTCGTCCAATTGGATTTTGGCAGGTCATTTTGTTATTCTCTTTAAATGACTATCCTTCTGATTGACAAATAGAATGAAAAAGAATAAGAGGAAAGCGAACAGAGATTCACTTATTAGGGTTAGAAACCATGTTTATTGCACGAGAAATGTGTACATACGTACCTCATACAAAGCTGTACATATTTGTTCAATGTTAAAAAACATGACCTTCTCTGAGGAAGTCGAGGGATATACGCTCATCAGGCTGCTTTTGTAGTTAACTTTAGTAATATCTATCCGCACATAATTTTCCATGCACGAGAATTGTTTTTTAAACATGTTTAGACAGAATCAAGGTGCTTCATCCCTGCACGGTCGTGATCAGGTAGATTTTGTAAGTGGCCTTTGCAAACTGTTTGGTTATATCGAGTCTAAAATGTGGTTGGTGACTATCGTGTGATATTTTCTTAGCTTAGGATTTTGGCATGTTCCATTTCAGCACCCTATATCCATTTTGAGATGCAGATTGATTGTTTTATCTGAATGGCCCTTCTTAATCATTTGTGATTAGCTAGAAAGTTTGGCTTCGTTAAGTTCATTGATAGGGATTAAATTGCTCCATGTTTTGGAGCGTTCATTAAGTTCATTTAGCCAATGGCCGCTGATACTAATAGGGTTTATTTTTGACATCAGATTTGATTGGTTTTAAGATGGTTTGAAAAATGGGTAAATGAACTCTTATAATGCAAAGAAGTAGAATCGTTTAGATTATCATATACCGTCAGTCAGTAGGTTTTGTATATCTCTCGTCAGCTTACCTGTATTTTCATTTTTCATCTTGCCTCCCTATATACCATCTATATGTCATAATTTAATCTGAAATACACCGAAACCTAACCTGAATCTTAATGGCACCTTCTTTCAGATTGCAGAACTACTTGGCTTCAACTCGTGCATGCAGTCATGTTTAGAGTACTTGGAAGCAGTCCCGTGGGTTGGGGATGAGGAAGAAGAAAAAGTTGTCTCGTCAGTCTTGCGACTCCAAAGTGAGGGTATTGGGGTCACTCCTGTACTGAAACGAGTCTCGTCCGACGTTTCTAAACCCCAAAAGGACACACTTTCCCACATAATTGGACTTGTTCTTGCAAGCAATGAGGAGAGAGGCAGGCGTGAAATGAAATCCGTAGTGCTCAAGCTCCTTAAGGAAAACAACAGTGCCTCAAGCTCTCAAGGTTCAGCTAACGTCTGCAACGAAACACTGTATAACTCGTGCAGAAGCTGTTGGAACTTGCTGTTGTCCCTATTCAAGCACGCTGCAGAGCCAGAGTCTTCTGATAAACCTGTCGACAACAAAGAACCTGTGGTGAAGCAAATAGCTTTGGCAGCTGATAACCTCTCATGGTTGCTTGAGATTTTGGCTGACAAGCAAGCCGCAGACGAATTTGCAGTAATGTGGGCTAGCCAGCAAGAATTGGCAGCCTTACATACGAAGCTGCCTATCGTGTCTCGTTACCATGTTAGCTGTATCACAGCAAGGCTGTTTGTTGGCATTGGTAGAGGGGAGCTGCTGCCATCTAAGGATACCCGTCAGCTGCTGTTACAAACCTGGCTGCAGCCATTGATCGACGACTACAACTGGCTGCAACATGGGTGCCGGTCATTTGACAGGAAGGTTGTGGAAGAAGGAATTGGTAGGACAATCCTCACTCTGCCTCTAGAGGACCAGCAAAGTATTATGCTTTCTTGGTTGGGAAGTTTTCTCAAGGCTGGTGACAGCTGCCCGAATCTTCAGAGGGCGTTCGAAGTGTGGTGGAGGAGAACTTTCGTTAGACCATACGTGGAAGGACAAGGTAGTTCCGCCCAGTCAGATAGCTCATTGACCTCACAGTAGACGTAAAGGCTACAGAAATACCGTAACCAGTGGGAGTAATGTTTGTATGTAAAATTAGCGGTGTGCTCCATAGTATGTGGAAGAACAGAAGAGGGCTTGGAATATTTCTCATTTTCTGAAGGCGAACATGACATATTTATGTGTGAAGTCAAAAGAGTGAAGTACCGGAGGACTTTTGAGAAATTCCTGGAGGTGAACTGATTTATGTGATGTAAGAAACTGGCTTTTGTATTGGTGATGTGATGTGGGTTTGATTGTTTCATGTGGAAATTGTTGAAAGATAAAAGGGTTAGTTGGACTTGTTGCCTCATGTGATCATGTATAATGTACCAAGTTTAATATTATCAAGGGCTTTAGATTATTTATAAATTTCAAGGTCGGTGATATTAAACCAATTGGTACATCGTATGATCAAACCGCTTATTCTACATTTCATTTTTAGAGGGAAGTATTATCTTTCGGTGATATGGTCGAACGGTTCGAAACAAAGAACTATCGAGGGTTCTGTTCGTAAAATTTGTGAACAACATCAATTGATTCGTAAAATTTGGCCCATGAACTAAAGAATTCATGAGCATTGGTTCCTTGAACTTATCACAATGTAGAGCAATAGTTTTTTGACATAACACTCTTAGGCCAACTCCAACCCATGGCTTAAAACCTATAATTCCCTTTCTATCCCCCCCCCTCCCCAATCCATTCCAACCTAAGTTCTAATTTGGATTTAAAACCTAAAACCTAAAAAAAAAAGCCAGATTTAGGCCAAGATTAGTGGTGGAGCCCCCACCCACATGTCTACCAATAACATTGAGCCCAACGGCTCACATTCAAATGAGTTGTTGGTTATCCAACAATCCATATTTAATTTAGTTAATATTTTTGTTTTATATTTATAAATTTATTGAATCCAACGATTAAAATAATTATAAAAAATTATTTAACTCAAAATTCACCCAAAAACTCTATAAACACCTATATATTTGTTGAAACATCCACACAAAACTCACTTTTCTCCTACAATTATTCCAATTTTTCTTTCTTCCATCTTCCAAAACAATGTGTTTGCTCATATGTCTTGTGTTTATACATCTCTATCATGCGTTTCATATTCTTCTGTAGTGTTTCTTGAGTTTCATGTGTCGGTTTAGTAATTTTTCAATGTTGATCGGAATTTAAATATTTTTAGGTTAAAATATTCATAAAATTAATTTAGGATATAGTCTACATAATTTTTTTTAAAGTTAATTTAAAAAAAAATAGCCTAAATTCATTCTTTAATAATCTGGGGCTAAAATTTTAGGCCAGAAGGGTTGGGGCAGAAAAGCTGTTTCTGGGTTAAAACCTAAATTTTCTAGGCTAAAAATTTAGGTTTTTGGGCCAAGGATTGGAGATGGTCTTAGAACTTCTTTCCCCTTATTTGCCTTTTAAAGTCCTTTAGTTTGGATGTAAGTTGTAATAGTGTTACTCAAAAAGACCATTACTTCATATCTATAACACATTCGACGACATATGCACGGATTTTTAGTACAAGAATCCAAATTTCAGTTAGGTCTTGAGAAGCCATATTCGTGAAATGGCCCATTTTGTTTATACACCTGATTTTGCTATTTTGCTGCTTTAGCCCATGAGAGGCCAGGTCTCAAAGATCAGTCTATGTTAATTGACTCCCCCAGGTTCTAATAGCCCACTATTCTAGTTCCATAAAGCGATAATTCTAAATAAATATTTTGTATAAAACATATACGTGTTTCATGAGATTGAGCAAGCAATGCTTATATGCACTGCAGAAAGTGCTCCATTAATTGATCATTTCCCACATACATGCTACTACGCTACTCATTCGGCAACAAACTTGACCACAAAACAAAAATCTCAGCTAGTACTCAAATGTTCAGGTTTTCTTTTGCTCTCGTGTTTTGTTTCAAAATAAAAAATAAAAAAAGAGAATTATAAGAAAAAGGTAATGCGAGAGGTGAATTTTTGCTATAGATGCGAAAGTAAGTGCTCTTTTTATCATTGAAGATATAAGTTCCCAGTCAAGTTGGTTCAGTTGGTAAGGGCGTGTTTGTGGTTAATCTTCAATCCAAGTTCGATCCCTGTAGTCAGATGTTTTCGTTGGTGCATTATCTGTAAATTGTTATGTAAATCCATACCGATGGTAGCTGACAATTAGATGTCAAATGTAAGTTCTTCTGACTTGAGGTTGTAGATATAATCTGCCGTTGGTAGCGAAACTAAGCCAATCTCCCCCTAACTTTTTGTTAAAAAAAATAGAAAAGCAGTCCACAAAGAGATTTTTCAGTGTGACCGGAACACGGAGTGGTACACCACGTGTCACTATACAAATGATGAGATATGTGTGTTCAAAAGTTAATAACTTAAATATTAAAATTTTCCACCACTTATATAAAAATAAGTAGTGTACCATTCGTGTTCTAGTCCTAATAAAAAATTTCTCTCGTCCGCAGGTTTGCATGCATATAGAATTGACTTTTCCATCTAATGCAATAAATTTCCAACTAAAAGAGACTTGCAATTTGTAGGACTACTTGGGGCTCCAGTACCTGTTGCATTTCGCAGGTGGTGATAAAATGAAACTGCATGAACCATCAAACTTTTAACTTTCCCTTGGTATCAACTTACTATTACATATTGGGTTTAAGTTCATCATCTATATATTCTACGTAGAGCAATACTTAACTGCTGAAAATTCAACAACCACTCATGTTTTTATCCAATTAAATTTGGACACGTATCTAAATAATTAAAATTGTAAGAACAAATTGGACATATATCCAAATCTGATTTGGTGAAAGCAGGAATGACTGCTGAATTTTCAGCAGCCAAGTATTGTTCTTCTACGAATGACTCGCAAACAAATTAACTGGTCAATACTGCTAAAGAGTAAAACCAGAGCAAGATTTCTGCACTCTTTTTTTTTTCTTCCACGCACTCATGTTTATTTGTAGTTTTGCATTATCTAAATCAAAAGAGGGACACGAGACATAAATAAACAAGAGTATACGGAAATCATTTCTCAAAAACATTTTTGTTACGGAACAATCAAATCAATCCAACCATTGAACCCAAAAATGAAAAACACTCATTTCAGCTTCCTCATCAATTACAGGGATCAATCTTAGGATATCATCGGGCTTTAAATGTTCAGAGAATTGTCTCATCTGATTCACCGTGGTGGTACAAGAAGAACCCCATTCGATTCCTTATCGTGTCTAGTTGTAACCAAATAAAAATGGCACTGCTGGACCACAACAATGGCTGTGGTCCAAATACAGGATTGAATGTTCTCCTGTGATTTTCGAATCCTCTGTTCCAGGCCACCATATCATTCAAATTTAAAACAAACCCATTCACACCATAATGTCTCTAGCAATCAAGGTATTTTACACTCCTATGGGCTGAGGGAGTTTTCACTAAATTTCGAGTTCATTCATATATTGAAGACATATACTTAATTACATATACTTCATTTTTCATCACCCAATCAAATTTTTCAAAAGATTTTTTTTTTCGATAATGTTCTCTTATCAAGCTTATATTTGAAATCGTACAATCTACCATTTTAAAGACCAAAATCTAGAAAGAGAAAGAGCCACTAAGAAAAAGCTACCTAAACAAGAAAGAGGGAGAGAGGTTAGAAAGAGGAAGATTGTGTCTAGCATCTGGTAATCTAAGTCTTGCATTTTTTGGTTGGCTCGATCGTGTTAGCATGCGCTTTACTAATTATTCCTCCCATTACTTTAGTCTTATTACTTGAATCTTAAGTCGCGGTCATGTCTCACTCCCAGTATAAGGATTGGTTTCATGTTTCTTCCCGAATTTTTCATTAGTTTCGCTCAATCAAACTAAAGCAAATATTTTCAATAATCAACAAGATTAATGGCTTAGATTCACAGTATGATAACTTAACAACCTGACAAAAAAAATATTTTCTCTATTTTTGTCAGGGAAAATGATAATACACATCTTTTCTCTTCTTATACACCCCTGCTTAATCACGTTCCTTGTTTTCCTTTGATTTAAAAGTAGATTTCAACCCAATTGCATTAGAATATTTTAGGGAAAACCCATTCATCTTTTGACTATCATTTAATGTCAAAAATTTACCAAAGTGAGTTTATGAGGTCAATTAATAGTTATGGTTCTCATCTGTCATGTTGTTTCATGCTTATTTTACCCTCTACAGTTTTTTTTTTTTTTTTTTTTTTTTTTTTTTTTTTGTCAACATCTTTTTTATAATTTAATGTTATTTATGTGGAACAAATTAATTTTTGGGTTTAAAAGTTATTAGATTGGAGTCTTATATATTGGTGATGTGGATGTGTTTGATACCAAATATGTAGGTAATGTATTTTGGTTTGATACCAAATGTGTAGGTAATGTGAATTTATAAGTTTTGATACCTATTTCGGAGGTGATGTAGATAGGATTTGCTTACCTATTTATAAGGTTTCGATTAACTATGCATGCTAACTGTCTATGTGTTGAGTGTTTTTTGGATTTATATTTTGTTTTTTCAAGAGAAATTTTATTGCACATGAACAATAGGGTTATGACTGACAAATTGTTTCTTATGGATTCAAGTCCTAATGGTGGCAATGATGAAAGCTTAAAAATTCAAATGTATAATTAGCTAGACTAAATAATGCAATAATGCCTATGCACCATGGTGAAAATTTGATCTCCACCGATCTCCTCCCCTAACATTTAACAATTTAACCCACTAGCGCTATCGTTTGTAAAATAATAATAATAATAATAATAATAATAATTAATGCATTTAATTAAGATTTTTAAATTATTATTTTTATCTATCTAAAAGGGTATGAAATATAAATAATAAAACATTCAACCCTAACATACTCAATTCAATAGCCAACGAGGGTTGACTCGGTTAGTAAGGTCCCAGCCTTGTGTGTCACCCCACCAAGGTTTGGGTTTCACTGCCAGCAATTTTCGTTGGTGCGAAATCTATAAATAAATCCATACTGATGGCAGCTGGCAGTTAGGTGTCACTCGTAAGTCCTTCAAGCTCGAGGTTGTGGTCTACCCTAGTGCTAGTGTTGAGAGTAACCAACCTCCCCCTAAATTTTTAGCAAACAAACAAAAATATTCAATTCAATAGACTTCAATTAGCAAAAGCAAGTGTGTAGGATACAAAGACAGTATGTGTTGAGATTGAATCCCACATTAATGAAAGGAGAGACCTTGCATGTACTTATAAATAGTTGGGATACTTCTATATTACCAATTGGTTTTATGGTCTCAAAACTTTCATAAGAGTAAGTTGTCCCACGTGTGAAGCCCAACGGCCACACGTGCTCCATATCACCTAATTGTCTTGTCTACATGTTAGGCTTAAAAATTCGCTACATGTGATAGGTCGTGTTGAGGATGAATCTCACTTTGATGAAAGAAGGGATTGCCACATATGAGGGGACGTATTGAGAATAAATCTCACATTGATGAAAGGATGGACTTTGTATATTCTAGTCCTCATACTACCAATTGATTTTATGGTGTAAGCTCAATTTTATTCAACATTTCGTTACGAGAGAGACATGCACACAAAGGTAATAATGGACCCAATCCCAAATTAAACTTAATTACGTGTCCAATCTCTCTATTTCCTAACGGGAGGTGCTCACATCCTAGTTTTTGGTTGGTGGCCAGTCAGATTTATACATCCAAAGGGGTTACCGTTCTATAATAGACATAGATGGTTAGGGTTAGGTCCACCCATTGATGTCCTGCAAAATGCAGTATTGTAGCTGTACTCATATGGAAGAGCAAATGGGGCCTTTTAATTTATTGATAAACGAAGGAAAAAATTTAAATGCCCAGCATACAACTTTCGTCTGTTTGTTGCTTCACATTGAATTTGTGATTAAATTGTGTGACCAAACAAGACAAAGAAACGATATTCTGAAATGTATGTATGTATGCAATTGCAAACCCTATTAATTAAAGATTGCTAGTATAGTTGAGTGTGGTAGGCCTTAAAAGCTTCTCTCTCTCTCTCTCTCTCTCTCTCTCTCTCTCTCTGTGCTGTCGGTCCAGGTGTGTTAATGAACAGTTTCACAGACTCACAGGCGTGGAGGACCCCTACCAGAAAGCAACCTTTATAGCTTATACTGCATGCATCATGCATGCATTCAAGCGAAGGTAAAAAAAACTTAAATTTTAATGGACGTTCGATCCAGAACATTCATCGTATAACTTTTTCAGTCTAATTTATTAATTTTAAGTTCCGATATCTATTGCGAAGTTTTAGATTTCAGCAACCCTTCGTTCTGGTGTCTCATTCAGGTACCAGAATCACTGTTTGATTTTGACAACTATCTTGGTAGTTAAGTTAAGGTAAAGGGACTATCTTATTTGTTGCAATTGTCCGTGTTACAGTGACTGTCAACATTGATATTGTTTTCAACTTAACAGTTCAACAAGTGTGAAGTTTTATACAAAAGACCTCAATGCAATTAGTAGTGCGCCTACATGATTGTACTTAAACTATATCAAATGAGAGTGGAATTCATGGTAATTCGTTGTACACCTCCGATGTCTAACTATCAACTATTTACATACATGCATAACCAACTAACGTTAGCATTTCTATTCATAATTAAGCACCTTTATTGAGACCTGAAATTCAGTACCAACAAATTTTAAAGCAAAACACTGATGAGCTGCGTAATGGAGTTTTTTTCCCCTTGTCATACCATACAATATAATGGTCACACCAAAGATTAATTCTAATTTAGTTCTTGTTGACTAGAATAGCAACATCACTTGATCGTTGCAGCACAACAACATAGGAAATCCAACTGTATAGGTCGTATTGTTTTCAGTTTGTTATATATTGTTTCTGAAAGAAAAAGCAACACATTAGGTGAAGTGTACTTGTTGCTTTTGCAAATTCTTGTTTGGGATTCAAGCGTAGTTTTGGTGCTTGTTATCAGGTAAATAACAAAACTTACCAATCTATCACATCTACAAGCATTGTTGGAGACAAAATATATTGACAAGCTATTGCGATGTATAACAATGTTGCACTATATATCCACCACTGAAGAACACAACTTGCTTAGCTTTAGGTTGTGGGGTTCAAAGTACTTTCTACTCTTCACGCACAGTACTTCTCAAACAACCAAAGCATCACTGTACACTTACTGTATTCAACATATCTTTGGTCCCTTGGATGAACATATTATATTTTGAGAATCGTTTGAACCAAACCAAACAGAATCCTTAATTTGCACTCCAAATACATATATACAACATTGATTTTCAATTTTGTAGTTGGAAAAATTTTCTTATTAGTTAAACACCATTTCGGCACCAATGCTACTAGTAGGCGCTTAATGATTACCAAAGTAAAAAACAGAAAAGGATTTCTTTGGTACCAGAAAAGATTATTTGACAATAACATGATACATTATCGATATTTGATCATTGTCTATTTATTTGACATTGTTCAGTTAATATAAACTACATATTGACATTGTACCGTACGATCGAATTAAAGTACTGGAACTTCATAGGGTAATAGAACTTCAAATGCCACACTGAAAACATGATTAGAAGCCCCTTGGCTAACTAATTTAGATCAAAGACATGGTAACGTCGATGTTGCATGTACAATTAAGCGACCCTTGAAATGACCATTGATGAAAAATAACACACAACATCCATTTATAGCAATTTACTCCGAAATTTGAAGTTCAAAACCTCCCACCATAATGCAGCTCAATATATATATATATATTGTAGAAAACTCAGTTTTCACTTCCTTTTGCCAATCATAGTTTAATTCAACCTTCAATAGTATGTCTATCAATGCTTGAGAAGGGAAATTCAGACAAACGTACGCAATAAATTGTTTACCCCATCTGAAAGGGGAAATCAATCAAGGAAAGCGTCCTGAAACTTGGAGCCACACTAGACACCACAGACAGTGCCGCACCTAGTCAACGTGACAAAATATTGACAAGCCTTCAATTCAACTTTATGTCTACGTGCAATTCCCACACCATGTGGTTCTATACCACTATTTCTAGTTTTGGCTAGGCATAACATTTACAAATCAATCATAAATATATTGTTTCTGGTGAATACTCAATCATGGAGGATGGGTTGTTCACGGAGAGAAGCAAGCAGGAGATAAATTGAGAAAATAACTTTCACACATTCATTTTCTTCTTCTACACGCTCCTGCCGATTATTCTGCATTGATTTTTCCTTTGACTTATTCAATTCATAACTAAAAAATAAACAAGAGTGTGCAGTGAAAAAAATAAGAGTATGCGAAAACCACTTCCCTAGATTAATTAATAAACCCAACTCACGATGGGATCTCTCATTAATATTGTTTAAAATAACAAATATAAATGATCACCATAATTCTCCCTTCATTAACCAATTTATATGATGGACATATAGTGCAAAGTAACTCACCTTCATCTTCTCAAAATATGATTTAATTTTATGATATTATTCTAGTAAATACCTCCTATTAAGGTACAAGACCTAATTAAAGTTTTAAAAAGGAGAAATAGTAATTGCAAAAACCATCTACTATACAATTACAATAGACCCCACTAATTACTTAATGTTACTTTTCTCACCATGTATCTTTCTTCATAGAATGGATGGAAGGTTATATATATAAAAGTAAGAAAAAATATTGAAAAAAGGATAAAGAAACTAATTAACTGTTTTTTCTTTTCTTTTTACTACGTTCTATAGTCTATAGAAGTTTGATATACTAATCAATAAAGAGAAGTGGTTGATTAATTCCCTAACAGCCCCCGAAGTCTCTAATGGAGAAAGAAGAAGAAGTCTTGTCGGGCATATTGTTTCCACCACCACCACCAGCGTGACGGAGCCCTAGAGTGAGTGACACGTCACCAGCTGCCGTGGTGGTCCCGAAGCTTATAAGCGTAGTAGAAGAATCGATATTACTACTATTTTGATGATCATGATGAGCTGCAATATTTGCATTAGCCGAGGTGGTCCCGTAACTTCGACACGTGTCATCGGAAGCTGCGGCGGGGAAGCACTGGTACGCAGGAGGAGCCACCGCAGTAGAGGTGATGGTGGCCATCATAGGGTGCTGCTGCTGCTGCTGATGCCTATTGATTGCTACGAGTGAAGGGTCGTTTTCAGAGGCATTGATATCGGATCTTTTGCTTGCTGGCGAATTTGTTGTTGTTGTTGTTGTTGTCGTTGTAGGCATTGGAGTTTGTGCAGCGAGGCCAGCATTGTTGTTACGTTCTCTCTCTTGATCTGCTGCTGCACTAGTAGCTCCTCCTACTCCTCCTTCTCCTACTTCTTCTTCTTCATTGGCTTCTTGCTGGTACATCTCTTCCACCATGGGTTTCCACAACCGAACCCTAGCATTTATGAACCAATTTGAGACCTGCATTCAAAACCAAAACACTTTATTTTTAGGTCATGCATCAAAGTTATAAATAAAAATTAATCCATCTCTCAATTTCATAACAGTCAAACCACGGGTCTATATTATGAAAAGAATTTATATAGAACAGGTTCACCACCAGCGTGTCATCCCGTTTCAATAAAACATAATAAGTTTCTCGATACATGCCATCTTCTTATTAAATTGAGAAGCCATGTGGCAATAAATCATTTTATGTAACTTGTTCTCACTCTCACTACCACTGCTTATTGCCCACCACTGCTTATTGATCACTATAAAATTTACATTTTTTCTCAATATAAAGTTGAGAGAAAAACTATATAACTATAAATTTTGACATGTTATAAGATTTTTGTAACCAATATCATATTTTGGGTTTTCATGCAAACAATTAAAACCACATTTTTTTGTCAAATAAACCAGATTGAAGTGAAGAAAAAAAAAACATAATCAATGCAAAAGATACTACAACGTAACATTGCTAAAGTTTACGATGTTTAAGGACCTAGCTAATGATGAAACAAGAGATGAAGTTGCCATAGTTAATTAAAGATTATGAATATATTTGATTTCCTATGACCAATTTAAGTGGGAACATTTATTTTGTCTTTTAACTTAAGGTTCTTAAATGATTAGATGTGGTAGGGAAGGTGTCATTTGGTATGAGTGTGTGTGAGAGAGAGAGCGCGCGAGAGAACCAAAGCTGCAAACTCTCATGTCTCATCTGTTATGTACTTGCATGGCACAGCTCTTTATTGTCTGCTGGTGTGGGGTTGGTTTTCACTGTTATCAGAATTTATGTCAAGGAGTTAAAAGAATCCACAGTTAAAAGAAGATAGAAAGAGGCAGAGAAAACACATTGTCTTTCTTCAACAGAGAAGCGTAGAGACCCAGATAAATAAAATCCAATCCCATGTAAGTCCTTCTGAACCTACTGCTGGTCCCTTCCTTCCCATCTCGTCTTTCTACCTAGCTACCTATCATTTCTTTCTTCTTCGTTAACACGGTGGTCTATACATATGCATGTTTATATACAGGAGCCTTAGCAGGGTTTCCGTTATAATGTTACAGAAACGAAATGATATTTAAATATCATGTAGGGACAATGCATTTTACTATAAGACCCTTATATGCTGAAGAAAAAAATGGACGAAAAAGTGAAATATATATGAGGTAATGTCTAGTGAATACATAGTTTATATAAGAGTATCTCCAAAAGAAGTAGCAAAGTTAAATTTGATATGCCACGTAGGAAAAATGCATCTTCAACGTAACTAGCAACCCAATTAGCAAATTGAAGAATTAGCAACTGACCTTGTAGCAACCCAATTTACAAGGTCAGTTTCGACTTCTTTAAGTTAGCAAATTGGACCGTGCAACATTTTATTTGAAAGTATTATTTGGTAAAAACTATGAAAATAATTTTTTTTTTGTCAAACGATAGATTTTTGTTAAATTAGATATTAGATTAGTTATCGACGGAATTTGAACTCACGTCGTCATGTAAGGACTCAACATTTTTCCACTACTGTGGTAAATGACCGCTTGCAAGTTTGAAAATAAATTTGAGTTCCACCAAATAAGATAAAGTCAAAGTTTTAAATATTTTAAATGAAAGATGAAATTTGAAGAGTTAATTGAAAAGACAAATTTTTAAAGCAGCATAAAATGTTAAATGGATTAGCAAAGAAACTTTTAAACATAATTTTTGTTAATTTTCTTTTGAGATGCTTTACGTACTGTTCAAGATGAGGCCAAAACTAAAATAATTACCTGATTTCTGGACAGACCAGTCTGTCGAGCCAACAGATGCTTATCAGCATCGCTTGGATACCTGAGAAAGAGACCAGAAAAGAAAATGACATCAGAGTCCTTGTCTGAACACTATAAAGAGTCTCACATCCTCCTCACACCCCTAAGCCTACATGAGGTTAAAAAATATTTCTCCTTTCGCTCTCTGCATGGGCGTGAGAATCTAAGACAAGATGATATCCAGTCTCGATCGATCGCTACCTAGCTCAGCTCATCTGCGGTGTACCTGGACTGTACCACCACAACAAGAAGACGTAACAGACTAGCTACCACGTACAATCTCCTCTTTTTTCTCTTTCTCTCTAGCCTTTTTATACAAGACAATGTGTTTTCTAAGAGAGAGAGAGAGAGAGAGATGATGCTTTAGTGAATTAATGCATTTCCTTTTCCCCAGCTTTTGGCTGACCACGCTACATCCCAAGGACACTGCGTATAATTACGACCCGCTTTTAACATTAATCATAATAGACTTGTACGTAGCTTGACTTAATTATTTAACTAATTAATAAAGTGCATGGCAGCCCCGCTATGATAGTACGTATCATATATCAAAGACTTACGTTACTTAGACTAGTTTCGACCAAACAAAACATTACTTAGACTAATATAAGTAATGTTTCAATACTAGACTTGTGTTTTGAACCAAAAATCAACCTGATCAACAATCCAACAGCAGAATAAAAAGCCTATCATGCAAGAGAGCATTTCCATATATGATATCTCTAGTAATAATATCTCGACATAGAACTAACTATGTTGCTGAGGCACAATCTGATACAGATGCGGCTCAGATGGCGCATGCTTCTATATTAAAAAATGCATCAATGTAGTTAGTTTTGTGTGTTAAAATATTATTATTATTATCTTTGACAGAGTGTTTACTTGATTGTGTGCATTAAAATAAGAGTCTCCTAAGTAATAGTTGACGGTCATTTTCACAATTATATATCATAATATGAAGTAAAGCTAAAAGAGTATGGTAAAAGGTAACGCACGGGTGAAGAAAATGCTCAAAAAGCCAGGCTCTCAAGACGTTGACTGAGCGTTCCGGCAGGCCTCGTTGGGGCCTCCAAGCTTCTTGTTCCATCATGCCCATTTGATGAAATGCTCTTTGCTGCCTTAGGCTTTGCTCTAGCAGTTTCAGCCTCGGGGTCTCTCCTTTTGTTATTCCTGAGGTCCCCGCACCATCTTTCTCTCCAATTAGCTCACAGCTGTGCTTCAACTGTGCCGTGATCGCGTCCTTTAGGCACCGAAAATGCCGTGACATGGCCTTTTGTGCTAGAGCTGTGTACGGCACCGCTGCTCCGAAACCCATCACCAGATCGAATGCGTTTACCACCATCTGCATTTGTTCGCAGTAGTGATTGTACCTTCGATCCACCTGCAATCATCAACATGTAATCAATATTAACTATACATGTACGTATTCAATGCAAATGTCTGAATCTCTTGAGGCCTTAAATGTTCACATTTTTAAGAAGTTGGAGCGACTTGAAGGCTTGAAATAAATGTAGAAAACAACCAAATAAAAAACAAATAAATAAAATAATGTAAAACGTGCGACATAATTTAAAGATTCATGTTCACGGTTAATTAATCTTCCTCCTCAACCAACAAAAAAGTTTTGACCAAAGAAGGCAACATGTTGATAACTAAGCAACCTTAGAAGCAGATAAGAAGTCTAAATCATTTTAGATTGGAGAAGGTAGTTACGAAGTGTAACAAAAGAAAACGGGAAGATGACTAAAACAAGAAAGATTGAGTACGAGAAAATTAAAACATGAGATATGAGTGCAACAGTCAGATCAAATGAGAGAGAGAGAGAGAGAAAGAGAGAGGAAGAGAGAGAGAGGGTCTTCTTATTTTCAGAGTATTATAAGTCTAAAAAAATTGAGAAGGATGGTTTTGATCTTGATTAAAGAAGAGAACAAATGCATATATTAAATTAGTGGTACAACAAAAAAATTGCTTGTTAATGGCAACTATAAGAATATCTTTGGTATATACAAAACGGACACACTTACTCATCCAAATTATAACAGAACTAAAACGGAAATAAAAACAGGATCAACTAAGTTATAATATCAATAGATTCCCCAAGAAATTACTATGAACAGTATGATCATAACCTAGAAATAACTACCTTCCTATACGTAATATGATGATGTGAAGCTAAGTATAAACCATTTCGATCAGTGAAATATATTATCATTTTAATGTAGTGTTTAAACTAAAGACTAGCTACCCTCGACCCTATGAAAGAGAAGAAAAGCCCTATTACACCTGCCGGCTTTTTTACCTATTTTTTTAAAGAAATGTATTTTTTTTAATAATTGTAAGTGGCCGGAATTTTCTATGTTTGTCCGGTGACTTGGGAGAAAAAAAATTTGGGGTCCTTAAAAAAAAAGCAGAAGTCTTTGGAGAGAGAGAGAGATTACATGCCTCATCAAGCATGGACAATAGTTTGACTTTCCTTCGTTGATGTTCAATCCTATCAGCGGCTGACAACGGAGGCACATCCTTTGATGAAGATGAAGAGGCACCACCATCACCGCCACCGCCACTAGCTGGATTAGAACTAGGGTTTGTGGTGGTGTTCTGCCTACCACTTGTACTACCACCAAACTTGTTCTTCTTGAGCTGACCCCTCCCCACACTGCAAAACTCTTCCAACAATTCTTGGGCAGCCTTCACGTACTTGGAGTTCCTCAACACGTTCACAACTCCGAAGGACGATGACGACCCGAAACTGACGTGATGACCGCCTACAACGCCGCCTTGCTGCAAACTATGCAATGCCTGATGATGATGGGAACCCAAATTCTTATACTGAGGATTAGACCCTTGATGTTGATGATCTCCTTGATTATTGTAATACAGCAAGCCACTAGCACTATCTGATCCCATCCTGAATTCCTCAGCCTTTGCTGCCTCCAAGTGCTGCAAAGAAGTTGATAGAGACAATGAAAGTCCTTGGCCTTCCACGACCCCACCAATTTCACCACCGCCACCAGCGCTATTGCCTCCTGCTTCATGGCCTTGATGACTCTCAGGGACCCAAGTGAATTGACCAAAAGCCCCTCCACCGGATGCGGCAGCAAACCCTTGGAGTGAATTGGTGGTGGTGGAAGGGTTTGGAAGCAACATGTGAAGGGTGGAAGAAGAGGTGTGAGAAGGAGGAGGAGAAGGCGATCTTGGTTGTGATGGGTTCATTAGAAAAAGCTGCATGGCTGCCGCTGAGTCTGCATTAATTGTTGAAATCTGATGATGGTGCTGATTCTTTGAATCTCCCAACGGTCCCAATCCACCACCACCCACTCTTCCGTACCAGTCAGCCGCAGCAGACACTGCTGCAGCCTGCTGCGGCCGAGGCATCATCCGATAATTGGCTGACATTGGATGTTCTAGCAGTTCAGCGGCCCCAACAGGGCCACCGCCTGGAGGGTAATTGAACATCTCAGACAACATCCCAGCGGTTTCGTATGCTGGGAGACCACTGGATTCTTCCTCGTTTAGGCCAACCAGTGGCGGCGGGGGAGGGGTTTCGAAGCCTTGCACCCTCAGCTTTTCCCTCCGGATCTGCTGTGCCAAGTGGTGTTGCTGCTGCTGCTGTTGTTCTTGGTGAGTTGTCATAGTCGATCTCTCGAAGCCATTGGAGAAGGTGAAGATGCCTTGATGGTAGTCTCGGGACATAGAATTAGGAGGATTGGAGTAGTTTTCTGAATCAATTGAGTGGTGACGGTGATGAAGATTACCCTTTGGTGGCGGTGGTGGGAGTGGCGGTAAAGTTACTATGCCCATATCATAAAACTAGTACTGATCTTCTTCCTCATCATTTTTATCTCTCTCCCTCCCCTTGTTGGCTTTGTAGTCACTTCCCTCTCTTTTCACACTTGATTTACTGTTCAATTCAGCATGGATTTGTCAGACACAAACAAATAACAAACAATACCCATCATGGAAGAGTACTTTGAGTACTCATTAATTCATCAAGCTGATTAAATATATCACTATGAGAAGAATTATTATAAACAATATATATATATATATATATATATATATATAGAGAGAGAGAGAGAGAGAGAGAGAGAGAGAGAGAGAGAGAGGAGAGAAATGATAAAATGGTTACTACTACCCTTTGTTGTTGGTGTTCTTTTTTAATTTTTGTGTTCTCTTTTCATCTATACTTATCATTTTCAGCTCTGTTCATCATCATCATGTATATTCATAGATATATATACCTCGAGGAGTTGCAGAGTATGAAAGGATGTAAAGCTCTCAGACATCGTTTTCCCTTCTGTGGTATTGAAAGCTTCTTGAATTCCTCTCTCTCTCTCTCTTGTTTGTGTTGTCGCTCTGTCTGTCGTCTCTGCCTTTCTTTCTCTCCTTTTCTTTCTCCTTTTTTGCTCTTTGCAGTGAGTGTTTATGCAATCACCTTCAACCCTTCTGAAAAAAAGAGAGGCGATAGCAAGAGAGGGAGTATATGTTTGCTAATATAAAAATGAAAATGGTGGCTTTCCTTCGGAGACTCCTCACTAATTAATATATCTCTCTCAAATTAACCAATAAACGCAGCTATAGCTTATTAGCTCCAAGAGAGAGAAACATACAAAAAGGAGAAAGAGAAGCAGTCGCTGTTGTTCTTCTTCATCGACTCTTCTTTTCCACACATTTATTTTATATTTATTTATGCTTCTATTCGCCTAATACTTTTTAAAATCATTAATATTATTACATATCAAACAAAGTTGGAAAAAAGGGAAGGAGATCATCTCCGGATCTCTTCCATCAAAACCCCCACATCAAGTGATCCAGACCCTTAAAATTTGATTTAACGGTTAAAATTATTATAACTTTTAAAATGAGCCTTTGTTTTTAGCCGTTGGATTAAATTTTAAAGGTCCGGATTACTTGATTCGAAGATTTTGATGAAATAAATCTGGAGATGATCTTTTTCCGGAAAAAAGATGAACTTAATTCATTAAACTTTTGTCGACAAAAAAAAAATTCATTAAACCTTTGTTTCCAATGACCCTAATGTCCTCACCTTGGAATGCAGTGGTTGAGGTTACTTTCGTCCACTAAAAAGTGGAATCATGGTTGTTAGGGAAATTGGTATAAATAATTATTTATCAAATTCTGGTTAAAATGATTTGTTTTTTAATATGTTATTGGTATTTAATTGATGTATCGTCAATATAAGATTATTATGTTGTTGATCATTGTATTTGATCATTATGTTATGAAGATTTGATCAATATTTTAAGTTTGATGGGTTCGAGTAATTGAAATTTTATTTTTGATTAGTTTGGCAACTTTCTTTATGTTTTATGTTGATTAGAGTTAGACTATTTTGTCAGAATATATGTTCTAGGAGTGTGTTATTCACACACTATTTTTTACTTCACATATACATGTTCTATTGCACATAAATTCGAGTTTTTTTTCTTGCAAATTATAGTATATCAAAACATGCTTCAAAAATAAAAAATAAAACACAAAATTTCTAAGGGTTTTCTAGTTATTTTATGTATTTTTTATATGACTAGAATACCCTTTTTAGATGTCGCCTACTATTGTCATTTGATGGGAGTCCTTTTGGAAACCAACGCAAACTACGGAATAAAATAAAGATAAGGCGAGCAGAAAGTCATCTCAACGATCCAAACTACCACCATCCTTTGATATGTCCAAATGACCATGATACCCATGTCAATCATTATGTTGCGTAGGCAAGGATCATTGGTTTGGTAGGAGCATTTTGGTCACTTTGAGTGATAGACCAATGCATTAATAACCCAACCATAGTAAGAGATCCATAGATGCACACACACAAAGTAGAGTGAAGAAGAAAGTGAACAATGGCACCGGTTTACTATCATGTGATATCTCGTGCAAAAATATAAAGAAGTGTGTCAATATTTGTTTACATATTTACATATTATTGATACGAAACGCTACTATAAACTCATACTATACAAGTTGTTTTCTCAAAACAAAGAGGAAGATATCGGTTTTATTAATACAGAAATCGTGCACGCAAAGGATGGGTGGCACGTGCGAGAAGTTGGGTAATTTTGGGTCTGACAATCACACTTAACCGCTTCATGGGATTGGCAATGTCAAGATGGCAAATTCCATTACTGTTTTGGCGTGACCTTTGATCTTCACAGGTGTTATCCTTTTTGGTGTAAAGACTAAAGAGTAGTATTATCATGTCTAATGTACTACATATATATATATATATATATATATATATATATATATATATATATATATATATTTAATGTTGTCAAATTATTAATTTGAATTATATGTTGCGTTGCGTTATATTTGAAAGCGAAATTTTGAGTAAAAATGTTACGGAAACCCTGAAATTGGGAACACCAATACTGATTTGTAAGGAGTGGAATTCCATAGAAGGAGAAAGGAAACAGAAAAGGGTGAATCGAAATCAACATTTTTTACAACCAGAACGGGCATCGAATTGTTAACGATGAAAATTCATATTTATTTCCTGCAAGGGTATTTCAATAATCAAGTTAGTTCTAATTCTGATTTTTGATTTAATAAACACTTTGTTAGAATTTAGTCTTATTTATTACGTTTTTTTTAGTTAAAATGGTCTATGAGATTGACATAACTCTTTACTTTGGTCTCTGAGATTTGAAATTGATAGAAGTGGTCCCTGAGTTTGTCCACCGTCAATCATTTTGGTCATTCCGTGAAAAACCTCTGTAAATAAAGAGAAAATGACAAAAGTACCCTCAATTTAATTAACAATGGGCCAAAATGATTTGACTATTGAGGGTGTTTTTGTCATTTTCTCCTTATTTAACAAATTTTTCATGGAAGGACCAAAACGGTTGATGGTGGACAAACTCAATGACCAATTTTATTAGTTTTAAATCTCAAGGACCAAAGTGAGGAGTTATGCCACTCACATGGACCATTTTGGCTAAAATGCCTCTTTATTATTTTGATTTTTGATAAAATAGTAAACACTTTAATGAGAATCATATCTCCCCTTCATGCTCACTCTAATTCTTTCATAGTCAGGTTCATATACGTAAATATACTCTTACATTATGTTTGGATGAAGGAAATAAACTTGGAATTTGGGTAAAAGTCGAAATTTATAAATTGGCATGCACTAATTCTCTTGTTTGGATTCATAAACATAGAAATTTAGAATTTCCGCGTAAAAAATGGAATTTGGGACCTCCAATTCCCAAGTTTAAATTTCATGTAAATATGTGTCATTTCTCAATTTTTATGATTGAGAGTTTAAAAATAACAAATTCCGTATTCAATTCCAATGTTTTTTAGGTTAACCAAACAAGAAAATTCACAAATTTTAGAAAATAAAATCCAGTCATTTCAATTTTTATCATTTTAAAATTCTTTAGTAATATTAAATTTCTTTATCCACACGTAATGTTACTTCACTATTTCGATTTCATAATTAACCAATGTCAAAAGGGATGTAGCATTATTATTATTCCGATTTCAGAAGCTTTCCGCTGATCACAAACTCAGTAGTATAGGCACCACCGTCACGGTAAGCCATTGCGATTCCAACTCCACCGACATCTTAAATGTCATCGTTGATCATGGAAGGGATTTCAGGGGTTTGGGGATGATTTCACGAGCTAAGGCAAACCTGTAAAATCTATTTTTCAATAACTGATGGATGATTACTAATGACATTTTGAGTAAGTTTCGTGCGTAATTTTAATCAATACGTGAATTTAAAAATACATAGTGAGTCTTTAAGCAAGGATGTGCCTTCAGTAAATTAGAGACAAAAATAAATAGCTACAATGATTCTCTTTACAACTTCCAGATTCAACAAACGACCCCATAGAATACTTTTTTTGTTGTCCTATATGTGGTGTCCTTCTTTAGGCATGTATTCATGACATAAAACTTAAACAGGTTGATAGAGAGATGTTCTAGTCATTTAGAACATGTGTGCATGTTGGTGCCAAAACCAATAAGTTATAAATTTCTTTCAATAGCAACTTAGCAAAGCATGCGGTTTTAATTTGGCGTGTGAGGGTGCTTTTCGTCTGATCTTGCCATCCAAAACGTGTGTTTATTTCGGCTAATTTTTCTTTTTACTGACCAAATTCTTATTATAATCCCAAATCCAATATCTTTGTTTCCTTTATCCTGGGAATTCTGTTCCCAATGATTTTCCATGCATATGATTAATCAGTTCATGCTAAAAGTGATGACTAAACTTTAAATTTGGCAGATACGCCAAAGCTAGTATGAAGCTAGCTAAATGGAGTAATGCTAGGGAGATTACCTATTTAAATTAAATTTTGTAAATCATATGAAATAGTTGTTGATGATTAGATTATTACTTAAATATTGATTATTGTGTTTATTTTCTATTAGTAACACATCACATAATTTGTAAATTTAGTCTAAAAAATTAGACTATGAGCATTACTCGGCTAAATTTTAGTTTATCATTTTTGATAAATAAGATAAAGGTGATTAGTATTCTTTCTCACACAAAACACACAGACTCTGCTTTAATATAAGAAATGGGAGTAAGAAGTACATCTCCACTCATTTGACTTCATTAATTTTGGCTAAAAATAAAACAAAGAGAAGAAGAAGAACTTAGATTTTGAATATCAAAGCTGTTGTCTTTTAGGTGCAGCACAACAATCTGAAGAGCTACTTTCTGAATGCTTATTTGAGAATGTTTTTATTGAAGTGATTTTATTCATTAGTGTTTTTGGTAATTTAAAAATTTAATTAAAAATCCTTTAAGTTATTTTGGCCCTCTCATAAGTCATAACAACTCTCAAACAATGTTTATCAATTAAACTCAGGGCACACAGAAGTTTTATAGTGATTGGATTACTCCAAAAATTTTGATTTCAAAGTTGGGACATTTTTAAGCTACTTGATCAATTGCTTAAATTGTTGATATATATATATTTTTTTTTGACAAACGTAGTATGTTAAATTGTTAAAAGTTAGGAAGAGAGATCAGTGAAGATCAAACACACACCAGGTACATAGGCATTACATTGTCAATATAATTGGCTAAAACCATTTCTCTCTAATTTTAAGACATTCTTAATTGTATTAATTAAGTTTCATCCAATAAAACTTGTTTCTTATTCCTTCAAATGCAAGTAGCTAGCTTGTATTCTAATTCAAATTACAATGGAAAACGTCGGAACTGTTCTCTGAATTTCTTACTACAATATTTAGACGACTTAAAATATACTTAACACTCATTAAGTAGAAGATTAAAAGGTTTCTTTTCCAACTGCGAACCGGATTGATAATTGACACCCCAACTAGCTAGCTTCTCCTCCCACCTGTCGTCTTTTGGGGTGATGTCACGTGAATCCACCTTCCCTCTCCTATTCCCTCACACGCTTGATTATTGTGTGCATGGCTGATACCCTAGCCCTACTTCCTCATCAATAAAAAAAAGACCCCAATCATTCATCAAGTCACGTGCCAAAGTCGGCTATGCACGCGTACATGTACTTTAATATATATTTACTACCATATCATACTTAAATCCTACATGTTTAATGTTTTAGCTGCATGCAACTTGCCGGTTGCCATACCTAAATGCACCACTTTTGTCCTCTCAATTTGCTTTGTTCTCTTAAGTTCACGTTCATGTGTAAAGGGTAAGAGGAAGACGGGAGAGAATAGAAGCCACCCCTTTGCATAGGTGGTTGTGGAAGATTAAGGGTTGGTTATGGTTATGGTTTAGTTTTGGCTTTGCTTTTGTTTTACAAGAAAAACAACATCAACCGCAAACCCTCTTGGCCATCCAACAACCACATTGAATCGAAAAAGAGTGTGTTGACAATTGAAAATAAAAAGGAAGAATTCTAATTAGTTCGGATAGCAAGAATCTTGTGATCAATTACATTAGATAAGAAAGAGCATCTCATACGTTACGGATATTGCCAAACTTGCATATGTAGAGAGTTGAGTAATTAACCACAATCTAAGAGATATGTTTGTTTAATCTTATGACAGGGGCTTCGATTATATATGCCTACATTTGTTTAATCTTATGACATGGCTTCGATTATATTTGAACCTACAATAATATCAATTAGTCGACTGTAAAACATTTCAATATCAATTATAAACTTTCTTCAGCAACAACATTGAATTCGAAATTATTGGAAATTTGATAAAATTGGGCTGATTCTAACCATTTATACTTGTGAGACTTACAAAATAGGAATTTCCAAGATCAATTTAATGGAAGTTGAGGTTCTACAATTAAACCGACCTCTAACTAGGGGTTAATTTCCGAGTCAAATACGTAGACAACACAAATTAGGTGACATGGAGAATACGTGGTTATTGGGATTCACATGTGGATCAACATGTGCTCTGATACCATGAAAGAAGTTGAGGTTCCACCATATAACCAATTGATAATAAGAAGAGTGGCCCAACTCCTTATATACTCTTGCATAATTTAGTCCTTCACCGATGTAGGACTCTTTGTCCTTCCACATTCTCACACAATTTAAACGTGCATACGTGCTTAGTCCTTGCAAGCTAGATAGCGCATCTTTTAATATAAGAAATACTACTATACCATCAATATAAGCGACTGCTTAGTAACTAATATCTTGTACAAGAGAAATATAATTTTTTGGTTGGCTTTAACTAAGCTTTGTTTCGATTTCATTTCAAGCAACAACCTAAAAATACGCCCATTTTCCACAACAAGCACACTCTAACATGATAACATCAAGCACCTAATATTGTTTTCATGATGGAGAAAAGCTAGCATCGTTTGACAGAGCTCCTCCAACTACACTGTACCAGCTTATCCAATTAAACCTTGGAGCTACTTAATTGTAAGGGACCAAAATTTATGTGATGTGTGTGTATCCTCACTTGAAGCACATTCTCTCTAAAACATATATACCCCACAAGTTCATCATCATGTATATATACATACATATAAGCATCTCTTGCTAGCTAGCTCATTCATGAACTATGTATATATTTATGCTGTTATTAATATAATGAAAAAGAGTGATCGATTCATCACGTACGCAGGTTGATCATGCGTCCACACTGCACATCAATATGTATATATAATGTAACAAAAAATGTGGAAGGTCAGAATGTGTATGTTGCTTACATCTTTTAATTATTTTAGGGCAAGATTTAATTTGTCTATCACATTAACTAGCTTGTCGAGCCATAATGCATGCATGTGTTATTATTTGCAATATCTTGATATATACGTAACGCAAGGTGAGCAGTGTGATTCAAATTGATTGTTTCTGGCTCTAAAATGAAACTTTTCTCTTGGTATTATATGTGACGATGTGGAACAACTCTCTACATTCACATATTATATGTTGTGATAAATTAATTAAGAAAGTTTGAACGGTGTCTAATTAAGAAAGTTTGATAAGTTTGATACTTGGTATAATTCACGCATTCGTGTACAAACCAGTGCAGACGAAGTAACACAAATATCTCTCGTAGTCAGTCTATTTCCATCAGCCGGCCGTTCAATATCCTAGTAGATAGAGAGCTGGATTTCTATCCATGCGTCTTGAGTTCAAAACTCTCCCCTCCTCTAAATTATTGTAATAATTTCTTACTCTCCCCATGTCCTTAATAATAATAATAATAAGAATAAAGGAAGGGATTTTTCATCACATTAAGAAAATATGACCAAAGTAATTATACTTAATCATATGATCATTAGGGAACACCAATTTTCTATAGACTAATGCTAGTGAGGTCACATATTTATATCATATTAGTGTATTATATGGTGTGGCAATATATGCATGTATACAACCAACATCTAATAAGATAAACTCATTAATTGACGTGACATGTACACATCACTTGGCACGTCAAATAGTTAGTTATATTTAAATTCTAAACATGTAGAAGTCCAAAGAAGTCACAAGTCATACCTTAATTAAGATAAAAATCACCCTTTCATCTGAAACTATTGAACAAAAATTGTGCGTAAGTACATTAATTTGTTTGTTTTTGATAGTTAGATCTGCGATTCTATGTCAATACCAAATGCTTAATATCTTCCTGAAGATTTTATTTATTTATTTTTTTGTTCCTTTGGATCAGTACAGCTACAGCTAGTTAGGTACAACTCGACCTGTACGTTGTTCAAATATTTTAGCAGTTACGACACATGAGCATCACAACACACCAGCATCCCAATCGTAATGCCGACAGTGTATGCTGATATGTGTACATGCTTTATTTTCTAATTCCTAACTTATCTATCATAGATTGCAACCATCTATGCATTACACCGCAACTACAAAGTATCACCCCTTTTTTTTTTTCTGTGGAAAAAGATATCATCCGCCACCTTTATATATATATATATATATATATATATATATATATATATATATATATAATTTAAAATTGCAAATTTAGATAGTGACATTGCGTTAGTACTGGTGGATATGTTTCAGATTTGATGTAGCAGAGAAATATTACTACAACTAATTTAAAGGCTAATCTGAAGTACAATAAAGGCTACCTTAATTATGGGATATATATATATATATATATATATATATATATATATATATATATATATATATACACTTAAACTGCAACGTTTTTGGATTTTCATATAATTACCTTCTCAAAGCAATTATAGGTTCAAATTCTAAACCCAAAACCACATCCTTATGTACACAAGCACAAAGTTAATACGAAATTTAAAAATCAGCCGAGAATCTCAGTACTTGACGTTAGGCCTAGGGGTGGCTCGGTATGGGATCCCATACCGAAACCCTTATCCCGATTCCCAAACCGAAATTTTCGGGAATCCCAAATTCAATACCGATCCCAAACCAATTTTTCGGGAATCCCAATTTTCGGGAATCCCGAAATATTTTCGGGATTTCGGTTCGGTTCGGGAATCCCAAAATGCGGCCCAATTTGTATGGACTAAAAAATCTCATGCTTGCATTACCTTAACAAATAGCAAACAAAAGCACAGATTTCATACAACAAAAGCACAGATTTCCTTAAAAAATGCATAAAAAATCTCATGCTTGCATTACCTTAAAAAATCCATACAACAAAAGCACAGATTTCATTTGAAGCAAAATAATAGCTAGACAATTTCAGCTGAAATTAATGTTTGCATTACCTTAACAAATAGCAAACAAATGAAGGCAAAAAAGATGCCCAGACAAGATGCCCAGAATAATAGCTAGACAATTTCAGTTGAAATTAATCATTTCTCAACGGGGCTACCACGAAAGTGAAATGATGCCCAGACATGTAGAATAATCGAAAAGATACACAATGCCAAACCAAGACTAGATTTCACAAACCCTAATCTAGATTTCACAAATCCTAATCTAAATTTCAAAAACCCTAAATTAATTCCCAAATTTACCTGATTTGGGGGAGAATCGGTGCGCAAGGCACTGGAATTTGGATGAAGAAGTCAGGGAAGAGAGATTAAAGAGGTGAGCGGAACGCCTGCACCGGTGGCCGTAGCTCTGCCTCTGTGCCGTGAAGGAAGGCTCCTTCACACAGTCAGTCGGGGTTTGAGGGATGAGAAATCGAGAGAGGAGGTTGTCTGAGGTGAGGAGGTTGTCTGAGCCTCTGAGGTGAGGAGGTTGTCTGACTCTGAGGTGGTGAGGTCGAGTCGAAGACAGAGAGAGAGTGTGACTGAGGAGGCCTGTGAGTTCTCTGAGGGTTTGAAACATATTCAACGGTTGTGATTAAATCACAACCGATTTCGACGGCTATTTAAATTCTGAATATTTATTTAAAAATGAAATAATATAATTTTTTTTATTTTCGGTTTGGTTCGGGATTACCGAAATCCCGAAACCTTGAGACCGATTCCCGTACCGAAATTTCGGGATCGGTTCGGTATTGAGTACCGAAATTTTCGGGATTTTCGGTTTGGTATTTTTTCGGTTTGGTTTCGGGAATTTTTTGGTTTGGTTTGGGAATTTTGGTATTTTTTTTCCAGCCCTAATTAGGCCTTATATCAATATATAGTACTTAACTTGTGTAGAGAAGTCAACGATATCATTCCTGATATCTTGGCTTAGTTTAGGAAACAATTTTGTAATTGATTTGTATAAGTTTCTTTCCTGTTGTATACCTAGAAAGTAGGGTAGTTTACTTCTTTGTATAAATCTCTTTGTATCAATAGAAGAAAACATACTTCCACAAAATATAATCTATTTTACATGGTATCAAGAGCTAGGTCGAAACCCTAGTTCTTGTCGCTGCCCTTTTTTTGCTATTCTTCAATAGGCTTATTCTGTCAACCATCATGGCCACTGACGACCTTTCCAAAGGTGTTGCGGTTGATATCAAGACTGATGTTTCAAACCCTTTGTTCATCCATCATTCAGATTATCCCTCTATGATGCTGGTTTTGAAGCCCCTTAATGGGAACAATTACTCTACCTGGTCCCGTGCAATGAGGATCTCCCTTAGTGCCAAAAACAAGCTAGGATTTGTTGATGGTACTGTCACACAGCCTTCGGAGAAGACCAAACCCGCCGACCATGCTACATGGCAGAGATGCAATGACATGATCGTTGCGTGGATCATCAACTCCATTGATTCAGAAATTTCTGATAGTATTCTTTACATGACTGATGCTCATGCAATTTAGGAGGAATTGCGAGAGCGTTATTCACAAAGCAATGCTCCTCGGATTTTCCAGTTACAACGAGACATTGCTTCTCTTACTCAAGACCAACTTTCAGTTGTTGCGTACTACACAAAGCTGAAGAAATTATGGGATGAACTGGCGTCATACAGTGACTCCACTTCCTGCACGTGTGGGGCGCAGAATGAAAGAAACAAATTAATGCAGTTTCTTATGGGTCTCAACGAGTCCTATAGTGCCATTTGATGGCAAGTCTTGCTGATGAATCCTTTACCAACTGTTCGTCAGGCCTATGCTTTAATTTCCCAGGAAGAGAAGCAAAGATATCTTACTGCCTCATGTGGAGTCATCGAAACAACATTTATGGTTGTTCAACAGGGTGGTTCATGATAATCTAGATCCTCCAGTCGCAAGCCCTTGCACTGTACTCATTGTGATCATGACTATCACACCATTGATACTTGTTACCAGCTTCATGGGTATCCACCGAGCCATCGTCTTCACAAAGTCAAGCCTCAAAAAGAGAGCAAGCCTTCTAAAAAGGAAGGCAGTTATTCGTCTTCCAATCAAGTTTCCGAAGGTGCCACTTTGGAAGAGATAAAGTCGGTAATGTCTGGGTTATCTAACACTCAATTCCAGCAAATTCTTCACATCATGAATAATAATAAAGGAGGTGATGTCTCCGTTCGTCCAAAGGCTAATGCCGTTGCCATGAAGCCAGGTTTGTCGAAATATTCTTTGCCTTTACGTCGATGGATAATCGACAGTGGTGCAACTGACCACATAACCTCCTCACCAGATTTGCTTACTAATGGTGTCAAAAACACCGATTTGTCACCAGTTTTATTACCGAGTGGAGAGCAAGCTTGCATAGTCTCCACTGGGAATGTTCCTTTGAGTTCTACCTTTTTGTTACGAGATGTGTTGTGTGTGCCCACTTTTAAAGTAAATTTGATATCTGTGAGTCGAATTACAAGTGGATTGCATTGTTCTGAAACCTTTTTCCCTTCGTGGTGCATTATGCAGGACCTGATGACGAAGAAGGTGATTGGTTTGGGTAAGCAACGAGGAGGACTCTACTATTTGGTGGCATTGATTCCCACCGTCTCTGGCAGCTCACGACGAGTCTGCAACCTTGTTCTCTCACCTACAGAGTTGTGGCATCGGCGTTTGGGTCATTTATCACCTTCTAGGCTAGATTTCATGTCCAAACACCTGTTGCATTTTCCTTTTCAATCAAATAATGCTTGTAATGTTTGCCCCTTAGCCAAGCAAAGTCGTTCACCTTTTAGTGTTAGTTCCATTACAACTACAAAACCTTTTGATTTGATTCATTATGATATTTGGGGTCCTTATAAAATTGCCTCAACTTCTGGAGCCAAATATTTCTTAACTATCGTAGATGATTACTCTCGTTTCACATGGATTTTCCTTATGCAACACAAATCAGAAACACAACACATCCTCAAAGATTTTTTCTCTTTTGTTCACACTCAGTTTAATACATCCATTCGCCAAATACAAGTAGACAATGGTGGAGAATTTTTTTCCCTTCGTGGTTTCTTCCAAGATCATGGGGTCATTTATCAATGCTCTTGTGTCTATACCCCCCCCCCCCCCAACAAAATGGGGTGGTCGAGCGCAAGCATCGTCACATACTTGAAATTGCTTGTGCTTTTCATTTTCAAGCTAACCTTCCTTTTTTTTTTTTTTTTTCTGAGGTGAATGTGTCCTTATGGCTATTCATATCATTAATCGTCTTCCTACCTTAATTCTTTCCCATCATACGCCTTTTGAACGGTTGTACTCAAAGCCCCATTCTTTTTCCCATCTTAAAGTCTTCGGTTGTCTTGCTTATGCAACCAGCACACATCTCTCCCATAAAGTTGCTCCCCGAGTTCACAAATGTGTCTTCCTTGGGTATCCCATTGGGCAAAAGACGTACAAACTTTACAACCTTACCACTCATACCTTTCTCACTAGCCGGGATGTTGTTTTCCATGAACATATTTTTTCTTACCATTCTTCTCCATCCTCTACCTCACCTAACCCTACATCTTTTCCTAACCCTACACCACTGCCTACATCCTTTCCCAATTATCCTTTGCCTGACCCTCCATAAATTACCCTATCGTGCCCTAGGGACTCTCATTATTCACCACCCATGTCTAAGGACTCATTTCTGCTATTTTTTCGCCCGAGTCTTCTACAGCTTCTCACCTACATCTTGATGCAGCCCCTTTTCCGGTCCCTTTCTGCTCCATCCGTGCCTCTTGCACCTCCTGAACCGGTGCTTCGCCGCTCTAGCCGTCACTCATCCCCGCCTCCAAGGTTGCGCGATTATGACTGCCCTACTCTTAAGCTTACCCAACCAGCTCCTCCATCATCTTCGTTGTCTGGTCCCGTTCTAGGTACGCGTTATCCACTTGCTAATTATCTCACTTATCATCGCTTCTCACCTGCACAACAAACTTTTCTGGCAACTATCACTCAACAGGTTGAACCCCAGACTTATGCCGAGGCTGCTGCTTCTCCCCATTGGCAAGCTGCCAGGACTTCTGAATTACAGGCTTTGGAGGCTAATCATACATGGACACTTACCCCTCTTCCTCTTGGCAAATCCCCCATTGGTTGTCGTTAGGTCTACAAAATCAAGGTTCAGTCAGATGGCTCCATTGAGTGTTATAAAGCTCGTTTGGTTGCCAAGGGTTACACCCAACTTGAAGGTATCAACTTTCATGATACTTTTCTCCCACTGCTAAAATGACCATTGTTCGCTGCCTCTTAGCTTTTGCTGCTTCTTGTCACTGGTCTCCCCATCAACTTGACGTCAACAATGCGTTTCTTCATGGTGACCTTCATGAAGAAATATATATGCTTCCTCCTCCAGGTCTCCGGCGATAGGGGGAGAATTTAGTATGTCGCCTTAACAAATCTTTATATGGACTGAAGCAAGCATCTCGTCAATGGTTTGCCAAGTTTTCCGAGGCTATTGAATGTGCTGGTTATGTCCAATCGAAGGCTGATTACTCTTTGTTCACAAGGTAGCGAGGCAAGTCTTTTACAGCACTCTTAATTTATGTTGATAATATTTTGATCACTGGAAATGATCTTGATGCCATTAGTGCTCTCAAAACATTTCTCAATAGTCGTTTCAAAATCAAGGACCTTGGTGACTTGAAATACTTTCTAGGCATCGAAGTATCACGATCAAAGAATGGGATTTTCATTTCTCAAAGTAAGTATGCTTTAGAGATTCTGAATGATGGTGGTCTCTTGGGAGCTCGCCCAATCGAGTTTCCCATGGAGCAAAGTCTCAAGCTTTCCGACAATGGTGAGTTACTTAAAGATCCGACACAGTATAGGAAGTTGGTGGGTCGATTGATCTATTTAACAATTACTAGGCTGGATATAACATATTCAGTGCATGTGTTAAGTAGATTTATGCATGAACCTCGCCGCCCACACATGGAAGCAGCTCTTCGAGTTTTGAGATACATAAAGAGCACTCCTAGACAAGGTTTATTTTTCTATTCTCAAAATGACTTGACCTTGAGTGCATATTGTGATTCAGACTGGGCATGATGCTCTACGACACGAAGATCTACCACAAGGTATTGTGTTTTTTTAGGTTCTTCATTGATATCTTGGAGATCGAAGAGACAAAAAACCGTGTCTTTATCATCAGCTGAGGCCGAATATTGAGCCATGACTGGAACTTGTTGTGAACTATCATGGCTACGATATCTTCTAAAAGACTTGGGTTTGTTGCATCCAAAACCGGCCTTATTACATTGTGACAATAAAGCAGCTCTTCATATTGCTGCCAATCCAGTTTTCCATGAGCGGACTAGACATATAGAGATGAATTGCCACTTTATTCGAGATAAAATACAAGATGGTTCCGTTGTCACACGATTTGTTCCCTCTTCACACCAACTTGCAGATGTATTCACGAAAGCATTGGGGAAGGAATCTTTCTCGTCCATTATACACAAGTTGGGAGTTCTTGACATCCACTCTCCAACTTGAGGGGGAGTGTAGAGAAGTCAATGATATCATTCCTGATATCTTGGCTTAGTTTAGGAAACAATTTTGTAATTGATTTGTATAAGTTTCTTTCCTGTTGTATACCTAGAAAGTAGGGTAGTTTACTTCTTTGTCAAGTATTCTTCTTTGTATAAATCTCTTTGTATCAATAGAAGAAAACATACTTCCGCAAAATATAATCTATTTTACAACTTGTGAGCGTCAAGTTTATGAACTACACATAGAATTCTAGTCACTAAAAACATTACCGTTATGGTAGCAAGAATCTGCTGTCTTCAGTCTTAATGAATTTTACCTACAAAACAATCAACACCTTTGATAAAAAAAAACCAAAGCCTCATGCTCTTGGGGTTTGACCAATGGATCCTTAATGCCTAAGTTAGTTCCTCTAAAAAGAGTAAGTTTTTAGTGCTTGTATGCATAGCAAAAAGCTTACCAAAATACGGTAGTGATGATGTATTTATAGGGAGGTGGCAGACCTAGATGTAGAGCGTTGCCCTACACATGACGACTTCCTCATTCATCCCACATATGATATAACCTTGGTCAATGGGAAGTAGCCAAGTGTAGGGAAAAACCTACACCTAGGCCAGCCACCTCCCTATACATACCTCAAGTCCACCATATTTTGGTAAACTTTTTGCTACGCATACAAGCACTAAACACTCACTATTTTCAAAGAAACTAACTTAGGCATCAGAGATCCACGGGCAACCCCCCATCCCCACCCCCTCATGGGCACGTGAGGTTTTGGTCTTTAATCAAGAGTGTTGATTGTTTTGTAGGTATAAATTTGTCAAGACTAAAGACGACTGATTCTTACTACCACAAATTGGTGCTTTCATTGAGAGAAGGTCCATGCATCGCCTCCAGGATTTTTAAGATTATTTTTGGCTCCACAAATACCCCCACACCTGCTAGCGTGCAAGTAGAATAGGTAGTAGGTGGAGAAATCCCAAGCTGCTTAGGTGAGCTGAGAGTTGTTTCCCAATTTGATGTAAATCTCCCCTTCTCTCTCGGACAACATAGAGGCCTAGCAGCAGCCATGCCTATCTCCTTCGCCCTCTTTCAATTAGGCTCATAGATAGGAGATAATATCTCGGGATTCATCCTACAGATACAGATGACAAAACCTTGGCCAATGGAAATTCGCCATGTGTAGGGCAAAATCCTACACATAGGGCTACCTCCCTATAAATACCTCATCACCACCATATTTTGGTAAGTTTTTTGCTATGCATACAAGCCCTAAACACTCACTCTTTTTCAGAGAAACTAACTTAGGCATCAGAGATCTACGGGCCAAACCCCCTCACCTAGTGAGCGCGTGAGGCTTTGGTCTTTGATCAAAGGTGTTGATTGTTTTGTAGGTACAAATTTGTCAAGACTGAAGACAACAGATTCTTGCTATCAAACATTAGTGCTTTCATTGAGAGAAGGTCCACTCGTTCAGGGCCGGCCCTGAGGGGGTGCCAGGCGTGCGACCGCACAGGACCCCCGATTTTTAGGGGCCCCTGAATTTTAATAACCTTTATAATATACTACATATAAAAAAAGTGTGAACATATTTCACATTGTTGCCTTAGGGGAATTGTCAAGCGCTAGTACTTACCTTTGTGTTTGCACGGGTTCGACTCCCAATAGAACCATTTTGGGCCTTTTTTGAACTACATTATTTTTTTCTTTTATCTTTAATATTTGTAGTTTAATTTCTGTCATTATAAAAGAGAACTTTTGATGATAAATCTATGATTAGGAATATCATAATTAATTAAAATCCTTAAAAGTTTGAAGATATAATCTTTAAAACCCCCTTTTCATATATGACATCATTTAATCGAATACATATCGTTCGCTTATTCTTTTGGTCAGCTTTTAAGGATCATTGAATTTTCATCATATTTGAAGACCATTTAGTCATCCATATATAATACAACTTTGCTCACAACACTAAAGTGGAGGTGAGCAGGTGATACTCATCCCTATTGATTACCGTTAAATTAATTTGGTTTAATTGATTTAAGACACGAATCTCGAATTCTAACTAATGTAACGACAATCAACTGAGCGGGGGTTAGAATTATCCTCACTTTAGCGAGTGAGAAAAAATGCAATAAAAAAACTAACGGTTCATTATAAGATATCATAACCAGTGATTTTTTTAAAGTTCATAATAAAGAGCATGAGTTGTTCTGATTATGATATATGTACGGTGATATGATATGTACATAGCCACCACACCATGCGTTTATATCAATTCATACACAAGAAAAAAAAAATATAAAAGAAAATATAGCAACCAAAATTTAGAAGGGCCTCCGTTTGAGTCTCGCACAGGGCCTCCAAAATCTCAGGACCGGCCCTGCACTCGTTGCCTCCAAGATTTTTGAAATTATTTGTGGCTCCACAACCGCCATTTTGATCCAAGAGAGTTTGAGCCCTCTTTCCTTTTCTTTTTTTTTTTTTTTTTTTTTTTTGGTGTCAAAGAGGGAGCTAAGTTATGAACTAGTCTTCTATCGGTAAAGAAAGTTGAGGTTCTAACTTATTAGTCAACAACTAAGTTGTCATACCGAGCCATTGATTATAATACAATTTTTGAAAATAACATTAGCCCTTTACTCCACAACCTAAACTTTGTGAAGATCTAGATCTAAGTTTTATTTTAAAATTCCAATGCAACATTTGGGTCATATCAAATTTAATAAAGCCTAATGTTGGAGAAGTTTTTTAAGATATGTTACTAATTCATGTATTATAATATAGATAAATAACGATTTAAATGGTAGTGTGCAATATTAATATTAATAAACAAACTTGAACTGGAACATGATGAATTTCTGCTAATCTTTGGCGATACTTATTTCAGACATGCAATAAAAAATGTATTTGTTGCTTGTTTAAACAAAAGTTAATTGTTATCTTTGCTTATGTATAATAATTACTATAAGTTTTTCTGCATGTAGATTGAGTTTTTGTACACCAAAGTCTATTTGTCTGTAACAAATGTGGGTTATGTCACTTGGACATAATACTCTTCTCATTATTTTGTATTTAAATTCATATTTGTTTTATCGTAAACTACTTCCGAAATTAATAAAAGATATATTTGTCTACATGCAGTATTTATATCATTACAATTTAACTTTTAGTTTTGAGATTATTGTGTGCGCGCAGTGGCCCAATGACTTCCAAAGGATTGCACATAGTTAATAAAGGTTTGGGAGAGACCTTTGTAGCCATAGCAGCACATTTCTCAGAACCATCTCCATCATAATACGGCCAGCGTATGCTAATATGTCCTCCTTGAATAGCTCAGTGCAAAACTTATTAATCGAAGATAGCAACTACACCGCGCCAAAACTGTGCTCCCACTCACTGGTCATTTGCAGCAACTAAACAATGTCACTATTTTATGAAAGAATATTTATCAATTATCATGTGCCACTTTTTATATTTTATTATTGCAAATTGGATGGTGACCTTGTGGTATCCAGTGGACGATATAATAATTAATGGTATTTTTTTATTGGTATATGTAAAGATATATATATACTTTTATTTTGAAAAAATTAGTATCCGGTCCCTAATTACTATTGTTCATTGACTGAGACATTATTAGTTTTCAAATTTTGATTGAAGTCTCTAGCATTAATGTGATAATGAATTACATGTTTATTACATAATTTTTTAAAATAAAAATTAGTAATTGATTTAGGGTTTTAATACTCACACCTCTATTAAACTCCGAATTAATTTTCAAACATTTCCAACAAAAAAAAAATTAGAATAAGTTTGTACCATTAGTTTTTGACAAAAAGATTCTCAAATTTTTAATCTTAAATATACCCATCCATATAATTTTCAATTTGTTATATGTAAAATGTACCATTTTTTAATATAAAATGAACCCAATTTTTCATTATAATATCCATTCAAATTTTTTTAGGGAACTTTAATGAAAAACTCTCGGTACTGTTCATTTTAACGAAAAACCACTTTTTTACACTAAAAAACTTTCACAAAAAGCTCTTGGTACTGTTCACTTTAATGAAAAATCACATTTTTACACTAAAAAGTCTATCATGGTACTATTCACTTTACCCTTTATTTTGTCCTTATCGTTAAAACTCAAAGTTTTCAAGTCATTTTCATTAGTTTTCCTAGTTTTTAATCTGTTTTTTAACTTATATGGGTACATTCTTTTTCGTAGATTTTGAGAATATATCCATGTCAAGTTTAATTGAAAAAATTTACTAATGTTATTAAGCCTAATATCTTCTTCTTTTTTTTTTTTTTTTTTTCTGTGGTTTTGAAGAATGTACCCAAGTTTTGTTTTGGTACAATAATTTTTTTGTTTGTTATATTTGATGAATGTACCTATATATACATGTCAGGGATAGTAACGTACATTATTATTGTCACATCCCGGGCTCGACTCCGCCGTAGCACGATATTGTCCGCTTTGGGCCCCGACCACGCCCTCACGGTTTTGTTTCTGGGAACTCAGACGAGAACTTCCCAGTGGGTCACCCATCATGGGATTGCTCTCGCGCGAACTCGCTTAACTTCGGAGTTCTGATGGAACCCGAAGCCAGTGAGCTCCCAAAAAGCCTCATGATAGGTAGAAATGAGAATATACATATAAGCCTTACAAGATCCACACCCCTGGGCGATGTGGGATCTTACAATCCACCCCCTTTAGGGACTTGACGTCCTCGTCGGCACACTTCCAACCAGGGATTGACTCTGATACCAAATTATCACATCCCGGCCCGGGCCCCCACCACATCTCGGGCTCGACTCCGCTGTAGCACGATATTGTCCGTTTTGGGCCCCGACCACGCCTTCACGGTTTTGTTTCTGGGAACTCACACGAGAACTTCCCAGTGGGTCACCCATCCGGGATTTCTCTCGGGGGAACTCGCTTAACTTCGGAGTTCTGATGGAATCCGAAGCCAGTGAGCTCCCAAAAGGCCTCGTGCTAGGTAGAGATGAGAATATACATATAAGCCTTACATGATCCACACCCCTGGGCAATGTGGGATCTTACAATTACATTAATGTCAAGGACTTTGATAAAAAAACTAAAAACAGGCAAGGTCTCAATCAAAGAATATTGATAGTTAGGGACCGCATCCAAAGTGCCCTTTTTTTTTTTTTTGCTCCAAGCTAACAAGGCTCTCTGCTTTGTGAGTGTTGGAGGGAATGGGAGAACGTCTATCATACGCAACCTTACCCTTGTGTTACAAAGAGATTGTTTCTACGACTCGTACCTGTGATCTTTTGGTCACAAATGAGCATACATGCATTAAGACTTCTATAATAGAGAAACTAAGAAAGAACTGAAAGAAAAAGAAATGGAACTAGATATTGGAATACTCATTGATTAATTAAGCATGCTTATTACAATATTCAGCTTTAATATATTGACTGGGTAGTTGGATCTAATACATTTGGAGAACTCTCTTTGGACTCTTTTTAAATAAAGTGAAATTCAGTTGGTGTCTAAGTGTTTGTTACTAGGGTGATTGATAGGTTTGAGTCTTAGCTAGGGTTGAGAGATAATGACAACTATGCATTGGTGTCTACTAATTCATGGTATGGTAATAAGTAGTATTTTTATGATCAACTTTCAATTTGTTTGATTAAAATGGATGATTGAATGGTCTCCAAATCAAATGTTTTTTTTTAAATGATCCTTAGACGATGATAAAGAAACAAACGATTTAGATTTTGGTGTTCGTACAATAAAATAATATCACGTCAGTAATTGAAGAAGGAATTAATGAACTCTTTACATTAATGAGTCAAGTGGTATCCCAAATATGGAAAGTTAATTAGTTAGCCGCTTAGTTTATTATCATGGAACGGTTATTTTTGGTATTTTGTGACTTAGGGTTTTCTTATAAGTTAAGGATTTGGATTCCTTGCCTATTAGGATTGGGGTTAGTTCTCTGTAAATAAGATGTTCAGTAATTCCGTTAAAACAATTACAATGTAATCTTACGGGCCATAAAGCCGTCTCGATGAATTTATTGTGTTCTCTTGTTCTTTTTAGATTTTTAGTTAATGAGTAACAGTCATACACTACCAAAAAATAGGGCTTGCCCTACAAAATTTTGCTTGACGAATCGTGTGTTCGTCAGATAGGTTGACTTTGCCTGACAACAGTGTTCGTGACATAAGGTAGTGTTTGGTACGCAGACGGGACGGGACGGGACGGAACAGTGGTTCCATGTTATGTTTGGTACGCGCTGGACGGAATGGGAGAGTTGTTCCGTTCTGCGTTTGGTACGCGCTGGACGGAACGGAACCAAACTGTTAAAATGACTAACTTACCCCACACACACACACACACACACACACACACACACACACACCCACACACACACACACACACACAACACACGGCATACACACACACACACACCCACACACACACACACACAACACACACACACACCCATTCAACACAGACACACCCACACATCTCCAAGATTACCCCTCGAGGATAAAAAAGCCACACACACACACACACACACACACACACACGACATACATACACACACACGGCATACACACACACACACGGCATACACACACACAACACGCGGCACACACACACACACACACAACACACGGCATACATACAGAGATCCACATCATCACCAACACCAAAACACACGGCATACATACAGGGAAGTTTGTGGGGTTTTTGTTAGCTTACCAGAAGCAAGCCTTGAAGCCCTTGAAGCAATCAACAAACCTTGAAGCCCTTGAAGCCCCGAAAACCGAAACCCAACAACAACTCTACAAAATTCAATGTAACCATGAAGTTAAACAGCATCAAGCAAGCAGAAAACAAAGAAATGAACAAACCCAGAGAAATGCATTACAAATGGATCAATCCCAACAAAAATTACCATCCATGGAGAAAAAAAAAACGAGATCTTGCATACAAACAGATCAAACCCAGAATCGAAAACCCAATAACAAAATTTCCCAAATATTTTTTTGAGAACAAGAACGCCCATATTCACGAGCAATTTATTCCCAGATTTATTCACGAATTATTAAATAAAAACAAAACCCAATTCATGGTTGGGGAATGAAAAAGCTTTTCAGAAACAGACGCATAATTTAAATCAGGGACATTCTGATAGGAAGCTGAATCAAAGAAAAACAGAGAAAAAAATAGGTCTTAATTAATAAGAGAAAGAGGTGTGAACCTTGAGGAGGGCTGTCAGCTGCGGCACACACACACACACACACACACAACACACGGACTAGAGGCAGATCGAAGCAATACAAAGAAAGAGAGACTGAGAGGCAGATCGTACCTGGACTGAAGATGCAGAGCGAAGTTCGGAGATGCAGTCGGAACCAGGAGGAAGGTTGCGAAGGGGAGAGATGCAGAGGAGAGGATGAAGCAGCGGCAGTGGCGAGGGAGAGAGAAGAGAGAGTTTTAGGGTTTGTTGTGAATGATTTAGGTGTAATTTTTGAAAAAAGACATGGGGTATATTTGTCATAAAAATGGCAAAATATTGTGTTCCACGCCTGTGGAACAACCCGTTCCGGGGGGGGGGGGGGGAGGCGGGACAAAAAAACTGCACTGTTGTGTCCCGTGGAACAACTCGTTCCACCCTTTTTTGGCGTACCAAACGTGGGACGGGACGCCTCGTCCCGTCCCGTCCCGCGCACCAAACGCGCCCTAAGTTCTACTATGGGTGGGCAAAGGCCCACAATGATGTGTAAAAATATCCACGGACACAACCATAACTCGACATTTTCTTTATACTTGCCGACAGAGTGGTTTGTCTGGCAAATCCCTATTCATCAATTACCAAGTTTGTGTCTACTTCCTCCTTCTCCTCAATACCTTCCTCCCATATTTCTCCCCTTCTTCTTGACTTCAATTCCCTTTTTTCCCACTACCCAAACCCTACCCTTTCACCACTTTGCACAAAGTCCCCAAGTACCTCGTGATAAAGAGCAGCAACAAAGGCATGGCTATAGTGCCTGAGTCTCTAAGTACCTCTTGAAGATGATGGTGCCTAGGCCCACACGGCTAGTTAGGAGAAGGGGTCTAGGGAGTATTATTGGCAATAAAAATTAGAGTAGTAAGTATGAGAAGAGCAAGGAGTAGAAGTTAATTGTGGTGGTTCGTAGCAACTATAAGATTTCTAATGGTAATATTAGAACTAGTAGCTCGAAGGGATATAAGGATCGCCATCTAAAATACTTGAGTAAGTTATCTGTGTCGGAGAAGGTGGTGATGAATAGTTACTAGGATGTCTTGCATGTGGAAGAACATGGAGATGACACCTCTGTCATAATCAAAAATATCCCCAACAAATGCATGAGGCAATGCAAAATCGGATTTGTCTAGTATCAAACCATTAGGTTATAGCATTTAAATTTCTCTTCTTTTCTCAGTTCTTTACTTCTTTTTGTAATGAGTTCTAAAGCTCTAAACTCTATGGCTGAGCTTTTTTTTCATGAAAGACTACATTGTACTTAATGGAAGTATAGAATAAGGGGAGTTTTAACGAAAAGCCCACGGTACTGTTCACTTTAACGAAAAACCACATTTTTACACTAAAAAGTCAAACCTGGTACTATTCACTTCACCCTTTATTTTATCCTTATCGTTAAAACTCAAAGTTTTCAAGCCCTTTTCATTAGTTTTCCTTAGAATGAAACTCTTAAGTATTTTGGAATCCCCAACAAATGCATGAGGTAGTGCAAAATGGGATTTGTCTTGTATCACAGCATTGGCTGATAGCATTTAATGCATGAGTGATGACGAGTATAAGCAAAGTCCAATTTTCATCATTTCAAGGATCCTATATCTAGATATGTGAAAACAAAACCCTAATCTCATCTTCAATCCTTACCATTGGATTCATCTCCACATCTACTTTATAAACACTTCTTCCTCCATTTTTCAGCTCACTCAAGTTCACTGTTCTTAAAAAATCTCAATCCACAATCCAACCGTCAAGCATGTTTGCATATACTTCTAGATCTCCTACGCCAAAAATTACACAAAAAGACGTTTGCCGATTAAGTAACAGGACAAATCGTTCGACGGTTAAGAACGAAAAATCACAATTTAAAGTCGTTTTAGTTTCGATTTTGTTGATTTTTACAAGGCGTGTAAAATCACACACTAAATTTACTTGATCATCAAATTCGATGATTTTTTTAACCGTTTGAACTTAATGTTCAAAAGTAGAGATTTTTTTTTTTTTTTTTTTTTTTAAAAAGTTTGCCCGACGGAATACTTGTATTTGTCGGGCCAACTTTCTGCATCCCTTCGGCTAAAGTTAAGAATCCATCGGGCAGTGGCGGAGCCAGAAATTCATGTTAGGAGGGGCATATTTTAGATCAAAATGGACATAATACATGTAGAAACTATCTCGTTCATTTGGTCGCCTTGGTATCAAATTTAAAAATGAGTGACCATGCATTTATTCTTCATTATAAATGGTCAACTATATCAAGAGTCGAAACATTATTAAAAGCACATTCATTTATTTTTCTTTCTTGATATCAAATTCAAAGGTGGCTGACCATGCATTCATTTTCTCATAGCGATCAAGAAAATATTTTTCTAAAAACATTAAGACATGAGAGCATTTGAAGGGTTTTTTTTGTGCTAATTTGGAAAAAGGAAATATTTTTCTCTTCTTGATTTCATATAGACGATATAATAGAGGGAAATGAAAAATTAACCAAAATAACTGTCTGCAAGCAAAGGGAAAATTGTATATAGGCAAGAAATAGAGAATATGATCAACTAATATTAGTATAGAACTATAGTTTCCAATCTTTAATGTAAAAAAATTAAGGCTTTGTATTTGTTGGATTGAAGTTAATTGGACTAACCAATACAATTTCAAATTCAAGTTGATAGTGGTATTATAAAATTAATTAATGTTAGTAGAGGTTATTGGGAAAAAATTATTTGAGGATAGGCCCGAGACTACCCTAGTCTAAAGGTGGCTCCGCCACTGCCATCGGGCAAGATAAAAAAGAAAGCCCTTTAAAAATGTTCTTCAAAATTGAAATTTGCCCCCAAAATAGTAGTAACCCGATGACATATTCCAAAAGTTCGTGAGGTAAACTCTATTTCTCACCATTTTTATCATGAAGACTAAATATTTCTAGTGATGTTGCCCGACGGATTTCTTGAGTTTGCTCGACAAAAATTTAGGGTTTTGAACATGTGTTAAAATTTTAAAAAAGGCTTTGCCCGATGAACCTTGTATCGGGCAAAGGTTTAAAATGTTATAACTCCGAGAACCTTCTTATTTCTTCCTCTTCGCGTCGTGCAACTCTTAATTCCTCTCTGCAATCTCTCTCTCTTAAATCCTCGTCTCTCTCTTAAATTCTCATCTCTCTCTGTCTCCCATCTCTCAACTGTAGTTTGTATGTCTCTCTATCTCTTTTTTTTTATTATTTGAAATTATTAGGATTTGATTATGTTATGATTAGTGGATTGATTATGTTAGGCTTTGATTTGAAATTGTTATTCATTAGCGTGTGATTTGATTTGGAAATATGTTGTGATTTGTGGGTGGGTTGGGTATGAGGACGGGTACGGTGGTGGGGGTATGGGTATGGTGTGGGTACAAGTACGGTGGGGGATTGAGGAGTGTATGGTGGTTTTAGGTGGGTACGGTGGTGGAGGCGGGGGATGGCAGGATGGGGTAGTGGGGGGGGGGGGGGGGGGGTGAATGGTGGATTTAATTTAGGTTGTTTAAATTTTAGGAAATATGTGAAATTTTTTAAACACATTAGAAATTTTGTGAAATTTTAGAAATTATTTGAAATGTTAGGCAATTTTAGAAATTGTTTGAAATTTTAGAAATATGTGAATTTTATTAAACATAGTAGAAATTATTTGAAATATTAGGAAATTTTAGAAATTATGTGGTTTTTTTTTTCCACAGATGTCTTTGTGCCTGATCACTTGTGTCCGCCGTTCTACCTCTGCTCAAAGTGAGCAGTCAACCCTCAGTGCCACTCCAGTGGCACTTGGGACCCATGTGGCCACCACTGAGTTGACCGCCAGTGTGAGTACGTCTACGTCATTTACCCATGTCATTCGATATGTCGGGCGGCTTCATAGCTGCAGTCGCCACCAACATGTGGTAGCACTTGCCCCCACCTAATCCCACTTTTGGCGGTCATGGAGACCGATTTGGCGGTCGTGGAGGAGGTGGGGGATGTAGACCTTTCCACCGGCCGAAGACTAAAAAAACTCGGGGAATTTGTAGGGGTTGGCGAGCAACTGGATCACGTGGGTCACGCAGAAGCTGGTCCAAGTTGTATACCTCCTCAGGCACCACTGAGTGAGTGCCAAATTCAATAGTTTGTTGACTCACGACATTGGTGCCATCATCCGCACCAAATGTCCTATGATCACTGATTCCGGGAAGACGCACAACCCCCTGATCCATGTTGAGATGAACCGACCACTTTCATTAAGTATACAATAACTTTCTTAGTTTATTAAAAAAAAAATTCCTTACTTATTTTATGTGGTTTTAAATTGAACCTTTTTTTTATTTATTTTTTATTTTTTTACAAATTTCAAATGGGACGAGCTGGAAAGGGCTTGTGTTGATTACATAGATCGTTGTAGAGCAGCTGATATAAGGAATGGAAGTAAACGTTGCACAAGTATTATGAGACCTGTGTGTCGCTTGAGGCAACTCCTACAGATCCACCCGAGTTCGCAGAGAAGGTGGAGAATTGCAGTGGTTGTGCACTCATTCTCAAAGTAAAAAAAATTTAGGTAATTAAATTTTAGTTCAATTGTCATATTTTTAGTTAAGTTGAATTAATATTTTTTAATGGGCAGGGAAATAAAGGTAACCGATAGAAAAACCATACCTTCACCACTCCGGTTCTTGACCCCTATCTTACCAGGTCGAGGATCGGCGGGAGGAGGTGGATGTTTCAAGTGAAACGCATGTCAATTATGGCAACGAGGTTGCTGACGAAATTTACGTAAGTATTCATTTATGTGTTTTAATTGTAAATATCATTAAATAATAAGGTTTAAAATATAATCGATAATAATTGGGTTTTTTTTTTTTTTTTTCGTAGACTTCTATAATTCAGAAGAATGACGAGTACCTTGCCAACATCTCCCAGCAGTAACAAACGTACCTATTGAGGAGCTGACACCTGATCCAAATGTGTCTCTCTCGTTGTTGATGGACGGGGCTGAGCGACAGAAAGGCAAGGAAGTTTGCGGCCTAGGAACAGATCGGGTTCGTGAACTCGAGGAGTATTCTTCTTCAGCGAGCTCTAATCCATTGACTGAGACTAATTCCAGACTTAAGCGGGTGGAGATGGTGCTAGCATGCCAAAATGCAAGAAGGGAAGCGCCTAAAAGAAGAAGTGGCATGCTTGGCACAAGCTGCTGCAACAGACAAAGAATTAGTGCGCATGTACTTCACTACTGTAGCTGAGTCCTTGTCAGATTCTGGCATCAAGATTCTCAAGCCCTTGGTCGAGCTTTTGCAGCCATTTCCCCAGCCACCCCAATAATTTACGGTTTTTTTGTTTAGTTTTTGTAATATAATTGTACGAACAATTTTATTTTGATTGTAAATATTGGTTTTAATATTTATTATAAATACTGTTTTTTTTAAAATTAGAATTAAATAAATTATTTAATATAAATATTTTTTAAAAATTAACCAGTGTCAATCCGACGGACCTTTTGTCGCTCAAAAAATTTAATATATTTTAAATTTGGTTTCTTAGAGTTGGCCCGGCGACTAGGCCATTAGGTCAAGTTCATTACATTATTTAATTATGTGCTAGCCGACGATAAATCATTTGTCGGGTCAATTCGGTCAACGCATGTCCGTTCGACGAATATGTCTGTTGGGTTAACTGAAATTTGCCCGACATATTTGAGTTTTCGTTGCTTAAGGTTTCGGGTGACAGGTTTTACTTGACGAACCTTCATCGGCTAAACTCTGCGGTGACGGATACAAATTTTGGACGACGAAGTAATTTTGTTTGGCTAAGTGTTTTTTTTTTTTTTTTTAGTAGTAATACTTTTTGCAATTCATTTGTTGGTTTGTTTTGCGTATTCTGATTTTCAACTAATGTTGACCTAAATTAATGTTATTGTGACTTGTGAGTTGTGAGCGATAGACTCTACACATAAAGGACGGCGGTCCTAACCTTAGACCTGATAATAGGGAGCATGCTGCTCCACTATTTATGTCACATCCTACTCTAACATGCCATTTTTTTTCTTTTATATACAATACACAATATCAAGGACAAGATTTGTGCACCCTTTCTGTGTTTATACAAAAATTTAAAAAGAAAGGGAGGGGAAAGTAAAAATAACAGAGGGGGATTACATGCAGGAAGAAAAGGATGGTAAAGAATGTAGTGTTTCAGGTGATTGATGTACGAGGAAGCGTCAACGCCAATTTGTAACTGTCTCTTTTGCCCAGTAGACTGAGCTAGAGATGGGAAAAGGAAATATACTGATGAAAATTGCAAAGCAAAAGGGTTAGGGACAAAACAAGACTCACACTCAACCATTTTTCTCTCCTTTTATCTTTTTTTTTGTTCGGCTACAAAAATATGTGTCACACAGCATGACGAGTTTTATGCAAGATGTAGCAGTTATAAAAATTCATTAGATTCTTATATGTTATATGTAAAATTCAACAGTTAATTTTTTATCACTCAGTAGTACATACATTGGAAGAATTATTTTCCTTTTTTTTCATTTTTTTTTCAATATAGACAGATAGACACTAATAATAATATAGTAGTGTTATTCACACACTTAATTTTACTTTTCACATGTTTCTCAATTTTTAATCGTTCGATCGAATTAATTGAAAAAGATTAATAATAAAAAATTAATAAAAATATGTAAAAAGTAAAAATAGGTGCGTGAATAACATTATCCTAATAATACTGAGTGAGTAGCATATGACGATTGACTATTCATATTTTCACTATTCATTATTGATGGTCCCTCGATTCTCTTTGTCCTTTTGATGGCAATCATATCATTCCTTTCTTTTTTGGATGCTTCCCCCTTCTTCTTTTTTTCTCGCTTTTGAACGCACTTGCAAAGAGCAAGTTTAGGGCTGACCACTACAAGCTCTAGCGGTTTTGAGATTTATCTTTTGTACTCTTTGAACTTATCACTTCAGCGTTTTTGGTATATGAGAATGTATTAGTGGACTCCTAATGTGGTAGCATTTTGAACATATAAAATCTTCTGTTAGCATAGTTCGACCTTGCGTGGATACTCTTAAAACGTGTGGTGAACAAAGATATGAGTTCTTAATTTACAATTGTTACACATCAGATAAACTTTTTATTATTAAAATGATAAATTTTCTTAATTTCTAAATAAACTTTAATATAACTTCTCATAAGCACACTCTTAAGACTTGTGCTTATGAGAAGTTATATTAAAGTGAAATTTTTTCTTAATTTCAAAATAAATTTTTTATTATAGAACTCCACACATCTAGATACACATTAATGGTCAACTCCCTAAAAAATTTGTGCACCCGATGATATGGAATCAATCAAATTTGTACTTTAATTTAAGTTCAAATTAGATTAATAGTTATCATAAAAATTTATATGATGAAAAATGTGCCACATTATTTGGTGCAAAAATTTAGTGCATAAATTTGGTTTATGTGGCACCACCCTTTACGTTTTGTGGTGTAGAAATCTACCAAGCTTTTTTAGGCTAAAAGATCTACCATGGATTTAGTATATAAGTTTAAAATATTAACATATCGAACTAACAAATTATGTGTAGCTCCCACCATTTCATTTCTTCCTCTTGTTGCTATTAGTATATATAGGAAGAAAATGGTACTTTTGATTGCGTGATCTCAACTATGACCAAGTTGCAGGTAGATAAAATAAAATTATATCTATGATAATAAATTATTGGTTCCGGTCCGACTCAAACAAACTATACGATTAATAACTTCTATAATGATAAATTATATGTCATTAGCTATTATATTAAAATAACTAAATTAACAGCAATAAAAAATATATTTTGTTTTGATTACTAGATCTTGAAAGATCGCGAACCAACCACTAGCTAGGACTCTACTGTAGTCATCTAGTTCAGATTCTAAAGTTGTCTATATAGGTACAATTGTTGAATCCCACATCCGCTCTAGAAAAAGAGAAGTAATAGTTTAAATACATTAATCTCACTCCAACTAATACCGATGTTTTTTGTGATAAAATCTCATTCTAACTAATACCGAGACCTAAGTAATAGTTTAAATACAGATTGTGCATGTGGTAACTACCAAGTTAGGGACAGTATCAGTATTGTTGGAAGTGGGCCCTCAATCCGTCTCTCTGATAATTCTACATGGTATCAGAGTCAGGGGACGAGCCCGTCTATACTACCACGTGATGGGTGGGTCCCCTTGGCCCCTCGCGATGATGGTGTGTCCCTTGGCCCTGCGTGTAGGGTGAGTCCCATTGGCTCCACGTGGTTACCGATGTGTGGATCTCTCACGTGTGACCCACTAATTGAGTCCCACGTGAGAGGGCGTGTTGAATCCCACATCGGCTCTAGAAAAAGAGAAGTAATAGTTTAAACACATTAACCCCACTCTAACTAATACCGAGGTATTTTTTTGATAAAACCCCACACATGACAGATTGTGCAGGTGGTGATTACGCCTTTTGTGATAAAATCCTACACCTGACGGATTGTGCAGGTGATAATTACTAAGTTGGAGACAGTATCAGTGTTGTTGGAAGTGGGTCCTCAACCTATTTCTTTGATAATTCTACAATAATAACATACTAAAAAAAAATTAAGGGCGGAACTAGAAATTTTTGAACGGATGGACTAGCTGTAATTTAAGTTGGCTAGCTTGTTGGCAACATAAGTTCAACGAAAAACCAAAGCACAATTTTAGTAATTAGGAAGAAGTAAAAGAGGAAGAATTCAAAAATGATAATTAAGGGATGATTATATATATTTGAGTTAACAAATTACGCTCTAAGATGTCTTGTTCCCTGCAAAATTGAGTGAATAATGACCTTCTTAAGCTCATGGGGTGGGTGTGGGTGGGCTACTAAGCATAATATAGGGTGAATTACATTTAAAATACATGAAAACATGTATGACAATCTTTAGTTTTTTTTTTCTTCACGAAAGCTACCAGGTGGGCCGTAGTCAATGCTCAAAATTACCGTGCAATCTTCTGCGTCGAATGAAAAGGAAGGGGGATGGGGTGGTGGTGGTGAAGGTGGTGGTTGGGTTCTACCCTACCCATGCACACAGACGGCCTCTATACTATCACCAACAACTTGTAAATCGGATGTAATATATTTTCCATTGCCTATAAGTAATTTTTGAAGAATCATTCCAAAAGTAATTTTTTGAAGAATCATTGTATGTCATTGGTTACATATCTTTTTCTTCTTTTATTTTAGCAGACATATACTTAACTTGTACGAGTATGAATTCAGGCAACATATCTGACAAAAATCAACTTGATCAATAATCTTGATCATAAAATTAGATTCTTGTTAGAATAATACTCTACAAAAGAATATTTTCAGGTTAAAACCAAACTATAACTGTTATAAACAGAGTCCATGCGTGATGCATACAGCCGGGGCCCGTTTCAGGGTTTTCACCACACCAGAGGCTGCATGTAGAAGTATGTGAAACTAGCTCCAAGCGATGGTGATTTACTCGACTGGAAATGGACCCTACGTAGGAACAAATCGTGTCACAACTTTGTTCATATTCTGGTTCTCACACATAGCTGACATTGAGACCGAAAACACATAGCAAATTATTATAGCTTGCTGTGATTTGTAGTTTGACACATCCATATCTAGTAATATTTGACCCGCACAGTTGGATAAGGCTATATTTAATTTGAATTTCTCTTATAAATCGTATCATATATAAGTTTTCTGCAATATCAGTATACCACTCATTCATATTATAAAATAAATGTTAATAACACAGAAATTTTACTTGCTAGATGATCGATATCACTACTAATGTCACCACCACTATCACTGCATACAACCACCACTCTCGTTACAATGTCTATGCATGGTTGTTGGCCTATTGCCATAACCTTTTTCATATTTTTGTACACAAAATAAAAAACGAAAATAAACCTTTTTATTTTTATTTTTTTTCAAACGGGATCATATCCAAAACTTATTTCCAACACCAAACCAAATGCAAAAGGAAATAATATCCAACCCAATCTTATCAATTATATCTGGAAGCAAATATGTAATCTAGGGTTCTAATGAATTTCAATATTGGCCAAATTAAAGAACATGTAGTACTATTACAGCAAATAATTTGAGGAATTCTAGAGCTTGCCTCGCTAAACCCTAATGTTGATCATTGGTGACTCTCATACCTTCTCAGAAATGGGTTTTTATTTTTTTTTATCATGATACCAAACAAATATTGTTTTCTGATTAATGTTATACTTAACACATTTTTCATATCATATTTGTATCACCTCTCTAATAGAGATAGCGCTCATTAATACTGGTTTCATCTCTATTAGAGAAATGATATAAATATGGTAGCATTTTTGTTATTTTCTGCCACAATTACAAAATGAATGCAAGAAATCTCCATGCAACTATGTCAAATATATATAGGACAAAATTTGTATAAAGGCCACAAAGACTTGAGCAAGTTGACGTACACCACTCAAAGATACCAATCGTATCCAAATGAAGATGACATATCTCTCTCTAATCGGCCAGTATATAGCGTACGTAGGAACGCCATGCTCCTCTTGTGCCACATTATCTAATATATATATATGTTGCCAAGCAAAATTAATTAATTAATTCATTAATATTTGTATTTTTTGTCTAATCTAATTGTAGTTGTACCCTGCTTGTTTGTTCATGCTCATCTAAAAACAAAAACAAAAACTTTAAATTTAAAAAAGGGCAACTCTTACCTAATGATGTTATGCCCCAACCAACATCTTCCTTAATTCCCTAAACCCGTGTACATTTTTGCTTAAAAATTAAGCCTCGTGACTCACTTACTCCACCAAACCCTAGTATTTTTAATGTCTCAGTTGTCCTCCCATTGGTCGAATAAGTTGAATCAATTAAGGTTAGAACGTAGACTAAGATTATATTAGTGTCTAAGGTTGTCTATTTCAAAGGTTTCATTCGTGTCAGACGCAAGTTTTGAAGATTTGTGGTTATTTTAGAGAAAGAAACAAGCAAATTAGTATTTAGAGAAACAAATGAGCAACATAAGTAGGGATGACAATTCTAACCGTTAAACCCGATAACCGTGGATAACCGCTCGAATGAATTGGATTTGGATATGAAAATTCGGGTATGGGGAAAAACCGTAAATATTATTCGGTTATGGTTTTGGATATGGTTATAGAGGTCTCCATTCCATATCCATCCCCGAATCCGAACCGAATAATATATAATATAATTATTCATAATATTAAAGTATTAAAATGTATACACACACACACACACATATGTATATTCATTATTCGCCGAATCCCTTGTTTTGAGTGCAAATACAAAAATTGCATTATGTGACTTGAAGATATCAAAAATTGAGTCAAAATCTATGAGAAATCAATGGTACTTATTGAAGATATCAAAGATCAGCCAACATTATCAATGTTTAAATTAATATTTACTAAATATCACGTGTTAATTGAACGAATATATTTTTTGTATTGACAAAGATGAATATAACCGTTAACCAATGGGGAATCCGTTATCCGGTGGGTATGGTTATGGATAATACCCAATGGTTAATATGCGGTTATGGATATGGTTAATTTTCGTGGTTATGAGGATAGATATAGCATTTCCGTCCCCAAACCGAACCGTTGCCATCCCTAAACATATGAAATGTTAGTCCTCTATATTGGGAACTGTTGATCATCACCTTTCCAAAAAGTTTTCCAAGCTATTAATTATTGGTATAAGATATTATAGTAAATAATATAGGTAGAATTAATTAATGGATATGATTGTGGACTAACTAAAACAATTGAATTTAAACATATGTGTGTTAAAAAAAAATTAAACTTAATTGAAATGTAAACAAATAGGGACACCTTGAACACTTTTTTTTCTACTTTCCTAGTCACCAGAGATAAGAAACCTAATAGTCCATGTTTAATTAAATATATGCTTCAATTTTCGGCAAAGGCAAGAGAATCCAATAGAATAAAACAAGGTGAGGAGGATGTAAACTTGATTTATATGTATTCATAACTTGAAATCCATAAAAATAACATATCAAGAATATTTTTAAAATGTTCGATTTCTGTCAATTTTAATAGGCCCTAGTGGAAAAAAGCCGAAAGTTCATTTCTAGAGTGTTTGACGAACATATAATATTTACAACATAGATGACGAAACTAATTAAACCAAGATTAGAAAAAACTTAATCAAACAATTAAGCTAAGAGGCAATATATATATGCAAAATATGGGTAATGTAGAATATAATCTTTAGGGTTTGGTGGTTGTTTTTTGTCTCTTGGGACAGAGAAAAAAACAGCGATGTCCTTCTCAAGTGGGTCATTTCACAAAGGGACCAACATTCTCATGGTATAGCATGAGCTGAGTTTCCACCCTTTTCGAGAATTTTACCCCCTTTTTCCATTTTCTTACTTTTCCTGTTTCATTCATAATTCATCCACATTTTTTTCTCAAAAGAATTCAAAAAATAAAAAACTGAAGCATGCATGATAGAATAAGGAGATAAAAAGGGAAAAGAAAAAGACCGAAAAAGCATTAAAAATTATGGGTGGCTGCAGCCTTGGGCTTGGAGGCCTTTTGGGTATGATGGGTTGGCCCCATGCAGAAAACGACCTGAAATTATTGAAAGCAAAGAGAGAGGCAGTGAGCGGTGGCAGTGAACATTTAGCAATTGTGGGTGATGATCTGAAACGAAATGCAGCTGCCCTTTGCATGATTTTCGAACGCAATTTGTATGTGTGTGTGTATATCTGCAAGGTGGACCTATTGGCACCAATGGTAGAAGAAGGGGTCCACGTGACGGGGCAGGCAGGGGATGGCCAAGGCCACGTGGGAGCAGTGGTCCAAGGAAATGGAGGTGTGCCTGAAATGTGACACGTGGTGGGAAAAGGGGGGAGACAGGCTGTAGGGTTTTGGCATGGGTGAGAGTGATGCTTTTTTTTTTTTCTTTCCTTTTTCTACTCTCATTTTGTTTTATTTTTTTGATGTGTTAAAAGTGGGTAGAGACTGGAGAGAATGAGTTTGCAGCCTTGCAGGGTCGGTCTTGTTTTGGTTCAGGACTAAAGAGAACTACAAAAACTCTTTTCAACAGCTTCAGTTATTTGGATGGACATCAGGACAGACATGGACCATTTTTGGGGATTGGAGAAACTAGGGTTTTGGTTGATTTTTACTTCTAAATTTAACTATTTTTTGAACACATTTCTTTCTTAATCATGCATGCTCTCAGATTTTAAATAATCTTCAGCTATTTTGTGAAAAATTAATGTAATTTTACATGAAATTTTTGGTGACAGTTCTTTATGTTTATATTTTGGAGTATGGAAATTGATCATGTTTTGTGGGAAATTTTGAATGAATTTACTTATAAACTCATATAAGTTCAATCAATTAGGTAATACCCAAATACATCAAACATGCACATCAATAAACAAAGCAGCAGTAACAAAGAGAAACACACGTAGTTGTTGTTCTAAAGTTCTAGTCTTCTAGATGCCTGTCTATGTGCAGGTTATAGTTGTGTCTAACTCTAAGATACAGTCTTCGAATTGTCACAGTTTGTATGATCCATAAGCAATACTATAACGAATAGAGGTACCAAGTGTTTATCGATTACCCACTGAAAAAGAATGAGTAAAAGAGGATAGTAAGTGATGTGGATGGGTACATGTTTCAGGAAAATTGACTACAAAGATCAAAATCAAAGTTTAATTAGCAAAGGAATTTTCACTTAGGAACTGTTAATAGGACTCCAAAGTCCAAACTGGCATCCTCCATTCATTATTCCCTTAGTCTTTTACATAAAGAGAGTAGAATACCTCATGCTTTTTACTATAGAGCTTTGTTAAATCTTAACTGTTTACTCATGAAAAAAATGTGGATGGAGAAATCCTACCGTAAGACATTGGAAATGGGCTTTAGGTTGAGTACATTTTCTCTCATATTTCTAATGGGGTTGTCTTGACTCATGAATCCACGCTTCCACACTTGCCTTAATGTTTAGGTTAGAGAAAGTATTAATGGGCTTACTTGGGCCTGCACTACAATTTGAATCACAAAATAGCCCATTTATGCAATGAATTGCCGATTTCCATGGATTATCCACATAAGAGAAGGGTTTCTCATTTGAGATATCTTGCCACCTTGAGAAAAAGAATTATATATCATTAGACTAAGTGCTAATTAGTTCGTTAGTTAAAACTTAATCTCACATCGAAACCCTAGCGCAAATTGTACCTAAGAAAATTTATATACTGCAAACAGACCACAAAAGCACAAAAGAAGGCAATACAAAGATGTCGCAATAAAGCAAGTGGTGGATTGTCCTGATTATTAAGTTTTCCTTTCCAACCTAATACGTCTCAGGTTAAAATCCTCCCCTCTTTATAGTGTAATTTAAAGTAGGAATATCACTTGTATTAAAACAAAATGCCTTTAATAAATGTTATTACAATACAAATTATTTGAGGTGAACCTTTGTGATGGTCCATTCCCCAAGGATTTTTCTTCCCCAACAACTCACTATTTAAGTCATTAATGCTATCGTTCTAAAGAAATGCCAAAGATGCCTTAATTATATACAAAACAAATTCTTTGAGGTGCATCTTCTAAATGTAGCCCAAATCATTAAAATAATAAAAATTAATAAACATTCCCAAGATCTAGTCGTAAGCCATAAAAAAAAAGGGGATAAATTCATGCCAGAACAATATATATACCTATGAATATTTTATTTAGGATGTTAAAGATAAGTTTATAAACTTTATACTAAAAAAATGTACCTAATAAATTGAACAAAATAAAAATTCAATCTTACACTCGGTATTAAATAATGCAGAAAAAACATTACATCGAATAATTACAATCTAACTTCAGATGGAATTCAATTGATCTAAAAAAAAAACTTCATATGGAAAACTATAAAACGCCTTCCGGAATCCGCAGCAAAGCAAGCAAAATTCAGTAGCCGACCAGTCTTAAAGATGCATGTAGGCACGTCCTATAGTAATAGTGATCTTATCCTTGTCCATGTTGCTCTTGAACCATTCTTGATTCTTTTCGCAAAGGGCGATGTCGGTTTCTTTCTTGCAAAACGGGTAGCTTCCGAGGAATCTTTTTCTGGAAGCCAACCCTTCGCACTGCAAATTATTAGTGGAAGGAGAAGCTGAACAAGCTTAAACTTCTGATCATCTTCGACTTGCCTGCTTCAGGCAACGGGTAGATCTTCTGAAAGCTAACATTTGTTGGGTTTATTGATTAGTTGCTACGTCCATCTTTGTTAGCAGAGAATAATTGAAGGCCCAGTGCAAGCAGAATTAGCTAGGAGATATTGATTGAGTGCCTTAATCCTTGATTGTTTGTGTATATATAGGATGTGACCATGCGCTTGCCTGTTTAAGTAAGGATTCCACTTAACTTGGGTTAGTAACCCTAACCCTAAGTTTCCTTTTCGTACAAGGAATGTACTTGTATGCGTTTTTCCGGGATTGAGGATCGCTAGACATGCTGAGGTACTTGTTTTCAGATTGTAAAGAACTTCTTTGGTTTGGTCTTCCCTCAATCGTTTTGTGGATTGCATATCTAATAAGTCTTAGCTTTGTTTTTGCATAATAGTGAATATTAACATCAATACTAGCCATTGGCACCAATTTACCTAACTACAGCAGAATGAATTGAAAGATTCAGAAAATGCCTCTGCAGTTGAGACACAAACCTTTTGTTATTTATATTTCTAATAGTAAACGGTATTAGGCTATCTCCAATGGGCCAAAATTTTTGTAGTCAAAAGCTGTATTCGACTTCAAATTTGACTCCATCATTTTTCAGTGCATTAAAAAAATTAAAAGTTATATATGACTCTAGAGTTAAGTGTTAAATCATATTTGATTGAAGTTTAACTCTACAGTTAAAAGTGGAATCCTCATTGATTTACACAAAAAAACAATTATTATTTAAAAAATTGCTGGCCAGCTTTATGGATTTACTGCCATCATTTGATGGCATACCATAAAATTCTTGCTTAGTGGCTATTTTATTTCAAATAGTTGCTACCATTTTTTTTTCCCAAAGAGTTGCACCCAACTGCTAGGGCTGGTTCGGTATGGGATACCGTACCGAAAATCATGTCCCAATTTTCAACTGAAGTTTTCGGAAATCCCAATTTCAAGATCATCCCAAATCAAATTTTCGAGAATCCTTTCGAGATTTCGGGACAAATCGGGAATACAGACCGAATACAACGGGTAATGGAAGAAGACTGACTGAGAAGCACAATAGTACTCCAACAAATGCCCAACAAATGAAGCACAATAGTTTTTGCTAGTCTGCTGTAAGACATTGTATCATTCTCAAATAATTTGGACAACTATTAATCTCCCAAAGTCCTCCAACATATATACGGCCCCTATATACTTATGCAAAAATAAGAATTTATTTAGATATAAAACAAGAACAGAACTGGTATGCGTACCACAAATAGATACTGGGTTTTGGACACTTTGCATCTGCAGCATCTAAAAAATCTATACGCTTGGGAACAAAAGCAGAGCCGTTTGGCTGCAACGCATTCCACATGCAAATCCAATAATCCAACAACCAGAGAATCGGTACACAGTGAATTCGAACCCTAAATTAATTCCAAAATTTACCTAATTTGGGGGAGAATCGGTGCACAGTGAGGTGAGGGATGAGAAGGAAGGCTCTAGTGCTCCATAGTGGGGGATGAGAAGAAAGGCTCCACAGTGAGGGGTGAGTCACTTGTCTAATGTGGGAGGAGGAGAGAGATCGAGACAAATCGGCGAGGAGGGTGAGGTCGAGAGAGAGTGCCTAAGTGAGGGTGAGGACGAGTGAAGTTGAGGAGAGGTCGAGAGACGGAGAGAGGAGAGTGACTAAGTGGGTGAGGGTTTTATTTGGATTCAACGGTTGAGATTAAATCTCAACCAACTTGGATGGCTGTTACAATTCTAAATATATATTTAAAATTAAATAATTTTTTTTTGGTTCGGTTCGGGTTTACCGAACGAAATGAAAAGTGAGACCGATTCCCGTACCAAGTTTTCAAGATCGGTTTGGTATTAGGTACCAAAATTTTCGGGATTTTCGGTTTGGAATTTTTTCAGTTTGGTTTCAAGATTTTTTCAGTTCGGTTTGGGATTTTCGATATTTTTTTTCCAGCCCTCCCAACATGTCTTCAATGACCATAATCTATAGGGTAGTATTGTTTACACATTTGTACCTTCCATGGATCTTTTGTGAATTGTTGCCCCTCTAAATGGCCAATGTTCCTATGCTCATAAGTGTATTTGCCCACAATTTCTGGATTAATCTAAATAGAATGGCAAGAGATTTGTAGTTTTTCTTAAAGTTGGTATTTTTCCTTAATTTTTTTTTTATCAAAATTGGTATTTAATCTGAATTGGCCTGTTTAGGGTTCGAAATAAAAGAAAAACATAATCAAAATTTAGCTTTGATCCACTTCTATCGAACAAATTAAAAGTTAAAAGTCAAAATGTGCATTGAAGATGATACAACCTTTGAAGTCAAATATAATTTTATAACTTTTAACTTTAGGCTAGAACACTGGGGATAGCCTTAGTTTATAAGAGATTAATGATGATATTGGCAGCTAGTTAGTTAAATTAGTGCTGGTGAGCACTTACTCTTGTGGGTTTCAAGTGGCATGTCATGTCACATATTTTTTTTTATGTAAAGCTGAAATTTATTGTCAGAGCAAAAACACCATAAAAATAGAAAGCCAAACTGAAGGCTAACAAAAGTTCCAAAAAAAAAAAAAAAAAAAAAAAAAAAAACAAACCTGAAGGCTAACAAATAGAAAAACATAATAAGCTGAAATTTATTGTCAGAGCAAAAACACCATAAAAATAGAAAGCCAAACTGAAGGCTAACAAAAGTTTCCAAAAAAAAAAAAAAAACTGAAGGCTAACATATAGAAAAACATAATAAAAAGGGACAGAAATAGAGAAAGACGCTGCTATAGATAATTAGATATCTCAGGCGTCATTCCCTCACACTACTCACTTACATGTTGCATCAACTGACGGACATGTCAAGCCATCTTTGTTCAAGATCCTTTCAAATGTAAATGGGGTCTAACGATCCAAGAAAAATCACTCATAACCGCTACTGGATGCGACGCAACAAAATATGCCGCTTCATTAGCTACCCGATGAACCCAGGACTAGCTGCAAGCTTGAAAGGATTCTCGCAACTCGACAATACTAGTTAGAATTGGGAATGCCTCTCGGCTGCCTTTGTCAATTTCTTCTTTCAACAATAAGAAAATGGGGAAAGTGGGAAAGTGGAAAGGTAGTTGTACACATACAAGATTATATAAACCAAATACTATGCTATCAACAACCTTATTTGCAAAGAAAAATAATCACCGTATCCATTCAAAAAGTAAACAAATAGAGAAGCTCTTCCAAGTTCCAAAGCCTTCCTAAACTTTCCTCTATAACCAATGAAATATCCTCCCTAATTGAACCAAGCATGCTCCTTAAAAAATCCTAGGCTTAGTTTCAAACTTGGCAACAAAGTTTCACAAAAACGGGCATACATTCATAAAGTGTAAAGGGATTCAGTTCGGTTCCGTTCGGTTTCAGAACCTCCAAAACCAAAACCGAAACCGAACCAATAAGGTTCGATTCAATTCTGTTCTGTTTTTTCTTATTTGATTTGGTTTTTTTGGTTTTCGTTTTTTCGGTTTCGGTTCAGTGTTCGGTTCATTTTTTTCGGTTTTCGGTTTTCGGTTTTTTTAGTCCACCCCTACTCGTAGTGATTTCTTTTGAATTTGATTCCGCCACTGTATTTGAGAAACCCATCTGTAGGACAAGAATGCATCCATCCAACACCTACTATATAGATAGCATATAGTCATGTCACTTCTTTGTATTCGGTTAATTAGTCAGAGTTGGCTGCTATGCGGTCCACATAAAACTATCTGTCTAAAAGTCATTTTTCTACAAGTCAAATTGGGGAGAGAATCAAACTCGAGAATTTCAGAGTAAAAGTGAATATCATTAACCAACTGAATTGCAAGTACTTTTTTTATTTTTTTTTAATATAAAAAGCAAATTAGTTAAAAGAGTAAAAATCGAACTCTGATGTATTAAATACTCAAATATTTGGCCCAAAATAATAAAGGGAACAACCCAATGAAGAATATAATTTTTGCTGTCCCTCCAGTGCTTGTATTATAATATATGATGTACCAACTTGTGTTTCGGAGATAAAGTAGCTTCTTATGAAGATCGTAAATGATCTCAGCTTAAATAGATGATATACCTTCAGGTTTTCAAATTTTCAACTACCTACTAATTAACCCTAGACAAACATCGTTCAGTTTCATATCAATAGTTTGAAATATCCAAACCAAAAGCGTTGCATGGCTCTACCAAGATACTTAATACTAGGCCTTGGCAATTCCTGACACGACACGAAATTAACAGGTGTTCGGGTCGACACGATAACGAATCAGGTCGTTATCAGGTAACCCGATAAGCACCTGTTAAGATAACGGGTTGGTTCGGGTATACACGTGGGTAACACGAAACACGATAAGCAGAATATTAATTTTATAATTTTATAACCATAAAAAAATACTATAAAAATACTATATATTAATTTAACAATTTTATACCCCTAAAAACTTTAATATATATATATATATATATTAAATTAACTATAATAATTATAATAATTATATATACTTGAATAATTATACCCCCAAAATATTAACTATAATAATATATATATATATATATATATTAAATTAACTATAATAATTATATATACTTGAATAATTATACCCCAAAATATTAACTATAATAATTATATATATATATATATGTATTAGATTTTAAATTAAATTTTATACTCCTAAAAAATATAATAATTACGTACAAAATAAATAGATTTTTCCTTGGTGGATCATCATCATCGTCGCATTCACCATCTTAATGGACACCAACCTTCGAACCCAGATCACAGAGGAACCATGTTTGCACACATATCCACTGGGTTAGGAAGAAAGAAGGCCCGTATGTATACTAAATATATATATATATATATATATATATATATATATATATATATATATATATATATATATATAGACACACACACACACACACCATTCAACTTTATGGGATACGAATTATACAAAACTAATTTCAATGATCCAACCGTCAAACTTGTTTTTATATGCTTCGAGATCTCATCAGCAAAAAATTACAAAAAACAAACATTCAGAGATCAAGTAACGGGACAAAACTTTTCGACGGTTATAAACGAAAAATCACGATTTAACGGTTATTTTAACTCCGATTTTGATGATATTTTACAGGTACACTCCTTGACCCTATATGAATACAATGAATGAATTCGATCTTCAATTTAAAATATTTACACTAGTGGATACCACAAAATCTTATGTTATACTTAATGAAAGTATGAATAAACTCTTAAGTGTTAGTGAATCTATTGTTTTGATGAGATACGCATTCTACGAAACTAGTTTCAACGATCCAACCGTCAAACTTGTTTGTATACGCTTCGAGATCGTATACGCCAAAAATTGCTAAAAACAAACATTCAGAGATCAAGTAACGGGACAAAACTTTTCGACGGTTATAAACGAAAAATCACGATCTAACGGTTATTTTAACTCCGATTTTGATGATTTTTTACAGCTACACTCCTTGACCCTATATGAATACAATGAATAAATTCGATCTTCAATTTAAAATATTTACATTAGTGGATACCACAAAATCTTATGTTATACTTGATGAAAGTATGAATAAACTCTTAAGTGTTAGTGAATCTATTGTTTTGATGAGATACGCATTCTACGAAATTATTTTCAACGATCCAACCGTCAAACTTGTTTGTATATGCTTCGAGATCGCATACACCAAAAATTGAAAAAAACAAACATTCAGAGATCAAGTAATGGGACAAAACTTTTTGACGGTTATAAAACGAAAAATCACGATTTAACGGTTATTTTAACTCCGATTTTGATGATTTTTTACAGCTACACTCCTTGACCCTATATGAATACAATGAATGAATTCGATCTTCAATTTAAAATATTTACACTAGTGGATACCACAAAATCTTATGTTATACTTAATGAAAGTATGAATAAACTCTTAAGTGTTAGTGAATCTATTGTTTTGATGAGATACGCATTCTACGAAACTAGTTTCAACGATCCAACCGTCAAACTTGTTTGTATACGCTTCGAGATCGTATACGCCAAAAATTGCTAAAAACAAACATTCAGAGATCAAGTAACGGGACAAAACTTTTCGACGGTTATAAACGAAAAATCACGATCTAACGGTTATTTTAACTCCGATTTTGATGATTTTTTACAGCTACACTCCTTGACCCTATATGAATACAATGAATAAATTCGATCTTCAATTTAAAATATTTACATTAGTGGATACCACAAAATCTTATGTTATACTTGATGAAAGTATGAATAAACTCTTAAGTGTTAGTGAATCTATTGTTTTGATGAGATACGCATTCTACGAAATTATTTTCAACGATCCAACCGTCAAACTTGTTTGTATATGCTTAGAGATCGCATACACCAAAAATTGAAAAAAACAAACATTCAGAGATCAAGTAATGGGACAAAACTTTTTGACGGTTATAAAACGAAAAATCACGATTTAACGGTTATTTTAACTCCGATTTTGATGATTTTTTTACAGCTACACTCCTTGACCCTATATGAATACAATGAATGAATTCGATCTTCAATTTAAAATATTTACACTAGTGGATACCACAAAATCTTATGTTATACTTAATGAAAGTATGAATAAACTCTTAAGTGTTAGTGAATCTATTGTTTTGATGAGATACGCATTCTACGAAACTAGTTTCAACGATCCAACCGTCAAAATTGTTTGTATATGCTTCGAGATCGCATACGCCAAAAATTGCAAAAAACAAACATTCAGAGATCAAGTAACGGGACAAAATTTTTTGACGGTTATAAACAAAAAATCACGATTTAACTGTTATTTTAACTCCGATTTTGATGATTTTTTACAATTACACTCCTTGACCCTATATGAATACAATGAATGAATTCGATCTTCAATTTAATATATTTACACATAGTGGATGAATACCACAAAATCTTATGTTATACTTAATAAAAGTATAAATAAACTATAATAATTATATATATATATATATATATATATATTAATTTAACAATTTTATTAAACTCTTATTTTCGAGTGTAGATGTAGTACTTAAACGATAAATGTGTTTTAATGTTTTGAAGTTATATTTATGTGACAATGTGTGGTATGTGCAAGGACCCGTTAAGATAACGGGTGCGACACGACACGACCCGTTAAGATAACAGGTGTTACACGAAAACGACACGAACACGATTGACACGACACGATTGCCAGGCCTACTCAATACTCATAACTCATCCCTCAAAAAATGCGGATAAATATAATTATTGAGCCACGACAAGCGCAGGCTACACAGATATATTTGGCATAACCAAACTTTCAAGATTTCCTAAGATACAAAAAAGGAAAGCGACGTTTAACGTCTTTTTCCTATTAAATTATTCATGAAAAACAAACAATTTTACATCTAGCCAAAAATACAAAAATCGATTCGTATAAGAAGCTTGATAATTAAAAGAATAAGACAATTTGATATCATACGTCCATAAACTCCTCAAGTGATGGTTTCTTTTTCTTTTCTTAAAAAAGGGACATGATTGGTTCGCTACGGCACTGTTGGAAATTTTGAAGTATTTGAGTGAAAATTTCATTCATTGTCCCACATTGATCATTCCCAAAAGGCTTCAACACTTTATAAGGTTTTGTCCCTTATAGAAAGTGATTGGAGTGATGGACTTGGAGAATAAAATTGGGCTCACCTTTGGGGTTGGGCTTTGAGGTGTGCTAATTAATTGGTAATTAATATATAATTAATTATAATTAATATATAATCAAAAGATGGGCCTTTAATTATCAAAATATATTTAATTATAATTAATATATAATTAAATAAAATTGGGCTCGGGCTCTAATAATTAAATACTTTAATTAATTATTTTTCGGATTTAATGAATTATTTTTAATTAAATTCGAATTAATTATTTAATTATTTAATTTTTGTGAACAGACTCATCTTTTCAGATGAAGTCTGAAGTCTGTGAAAAAAACGCAGAAAAACAGAGCACCCCTTTGAAGAGATGTCTCCCAACAGTCGTACCCCATTTTCATACATGTTGCGAATATAGGTATAATCTCACTGTATATACATCCATCTGCATGGCATTTAGAACACAGAATTTACAAATCTTCTTCTACATTCCTAAACATCCTTACTGAGAGAACCACAAAGAAATTCGCCAGAAGTTAAGTTTTCCGGTGCTGGAATTCTAGCTTGATCGTTGAATGCTAGTGAAGCAAACGTCCGTAGAACTACAAGCACTGAGTAGGGGCGAAATTTCTGTTTCAAGGACATTGCGGTACACAAGCCTCGATCTTCAATATTTCTGTTTAATATTGTTCATTGTTCATACACTATTTGCATTTATTATTTGTTAGCATATATAAGTTTATCACAGATTGTTGAAATATATCCAACATTCTTGAAACAGAAAAATGGATCCACAATCTGAGAATGTGAATGGCGCTGTGCCAAAATACTCTGAAAAGCCTGAGAAGTTCAAAAGGCTGGACTTCAAGAGATGGCAACAGAAGATGTTGCTTTTCCTGACAACCATGAATCTCGCTCATGTTGTCAAGGAAGAAGCTCAGCAGTCTAATGAGAATCCAATGACGAGAGAGACTATCATGGCAATTGAAGCTTGGAATCATTCTGAGTTTTGTTGTAGGAACTATATTCTGAACAGTTTGGATGACAATCTCTACTACATTTATTCTCTGTGCAAGACTGCAAAAGAGTTGTGGGAATCCCTGGAGAAAAAGTATAAGATTGATGATGCCGGTTCAAAGAAATTTGTTATCGGTAAGTTTCTCAAATATACAATGGTAGATTCCAAATCTGTTGTTTCTCAGGTTGAAGAAATCCAGAAATTGATCTATGAATTGCACTTCGAGGGATGCGAGATCAATGATTTCCAAGTTGGAGCAATAATTGAGAAGTTGCCAACTTCCTGGAATGACTTCAAAATTTATCTCAAGCACAAGTGTGAGATCCCACATCGCCCAGGGGAGTGATCCTTATATGTATATTCTCATCCCTACCTAGCGCGAGGACTTTTGGGAGCTCACTGGCTTTGGGTTCCATGGGAACTCCGAAGTTAAGCGAGTAGCGCATGAGAGCACTCCATGATGGGTGACCCATTGGGAAGTTCTCGTGTGAGTTCCCAGTAACAAAACCGTGAGGGCGTAGTCGGGGCCCAAAGCGGGCAATATCGTGCTACGGTGGTGGAGCGGGCTCGGGATATGGTGGACCCTGGGTCGGGATGTGACAACAAGCGTCGTGAGATGAATATGGAGGATCTGATTCTGAGGCTAAGAGTGGAAGAAGACCACAGAAAGGCAGATCGTTCTGGAGGGTTTGCTGCCATTGAAGCCAATGCGAATTATGTTGAAGGAGGAAACTCCAAGGCCAAGCCGAAAAAGAATAAGGCTAAAAAAACCAAGCAGTTTGCACAATCTGCCCTTGCTCCAAAAGTCAAGAATCTGAAGAAGATTAAGGGCGCCTGCTATGTGTGTGGCAAATCTGGTCACAAGGCACAAGATTGTTATCATCGCAAGGATGAAAATCATGCCAATGGAAACAACAACAACCATGCTAACATGGTAATCACCAATGAAGAATTGGCTGCTGTTGTGTCCGAGGTAACAAGTTCTCGAATGAGAATGAATGGCTGTTGGATACTGGTGCTACCAAGCACATATGCGCTGACAGAAATCTGTTCACTGAGTACCATCCTGCTGCCCCTGGAGAAAAGCTGTATATGGGCAATTCTGCCTCATCTGCGGTGGAGGGCAAAGGCAAAGTGATACTCAAATTCACATCTAGAAAAAGTCTCACCTTGCTGAATGTACTGCATGTTCCTGAAATAAGGAGGAACTTGGTTTCTGGACCTATTCTGATTACTAAGGGCTTTAAAATTGTAATGGAATCCAACAAATTTGTACTTACCAAGGGTGGGATGTTTGTTGGAAAGGGATATGTGGCTGATGGCCTCATGAAACTCAATGTAATTGCCATTGATGATGCCAATAAAATAAATGCTTCTACTTATATTGTTGAGTCTTCTAATATTTGGCATGCTAGATTAGGACATGTTAATTTTCGTTCCATGCAAAGAATGGTTAAATTAGAATTATTACATAAATTCGAAATTGATTTTAATCATAAGTGTGAAACATGTACTGAATCGAAATTTGCAAGGCAAACGAGAAAGTCAATTTTGGAAAGATCAAATGAATTACTTGGATTAATTCATAGTGATCTTTGTGACTTTAAATCCACACCAACTCGTGGAGGAAAGAATTATTAGGTCACTTTTATTGATGATTGCAGTAAGTATTGCTATGTTGATTTGAATCATAGCAATGACAAAGCTTTGAATATGTTTAAGACATATAAAGCCGAAGTTGAAAATCAACTTGACAGAAAAATCAAAGCACTTAGATCCGATAGAGGAGGAGAGTATGAGTCTACTGCCTTCTCAGATTTTTGTGCACAACATGGAATTATACATCAAACAACGGCTCCATACACACCACAACAAAATGGTGTTGCCGAAAGAAAAAATAGAACATTCAAAGATATGATTAATTCCATGTTAAATAGTTCTGGGCTTCCACATAGTTTATGGGGTGAAGCTTTACTTACTGCAAATACCATATTGAATAAGGTTCCTCTAAAGAAGATTGACAAGTCACCTTATGAACTATGAAAAGGACATAAACCCACTTATAAAACCCTCAAAGTGTGGGGTTGCTTAGCAAAGGTGCAAGTTTCTTTACCAAAAAGAACGAAACTAGGACCTAAAACTATTGATTGTGTATTCATTGGATATGCAAATAATAGTGCTGCTTATAGGTTCCTTGTTGTAAAATCTTCAATTTCTGACATACATGTTAACACTATATTAGAATCCGCGGATGCAGAATTCTTTGAGGAAATATTTCCTTACAAAGAAAAGGAATCTGGTTCTAATACAAAGAGGGTTCATGATCATAGTCATGATGAAGTCTCTTCTTCTGGTGTCCAAGAAAATGATGTGGAACCAAAAAGAGGAAAAAGAACCAAAGTTTCTAAAAACTTTGGTCCAGATTTCATTGCCTACATGTCCGAGAATGAACCTAGAACTTTTAAAGAAGCAATGACTTCTTCCGAGACTCCTTTATGGAAGGAAGCAATTAAAAGTGAAATGGAATCTATTATGGAAAATAACACTTGGGAATTGGTTGATTTACCTCCTGGTAGAAAACCAATTGGTCATAAATGGATTTTCAAGAAGAAGCTTAAGGCGGATGGGAATTGGTTTATATATAATTTAATATATAATTAAATAAAATTGGGCTCGGGCTCTAATAATTAAATACTTTAATTAATTATTTTTTCGGATTTAATTAATTATTTTTTAATTAAATTCGAATTAATTATTTAATTATTTAATTTTTGTGAACAGAATCATCTTTTCAGATGAAGTCTGAAGTCTGTGAAAAAACGCAGAAAAACAGAGCACCCCTTTGAAGAGATGTCTCCCAACAGTCGTACCCCATTTTCATACATGTTGCGAACATGTATAATCTCACTATATATACATCCATCTGCATGGCATTTAGAACACAGAATTTACAAATCTTCTTCTACATTCCTAAACATCCTTACTGAGAGAACCACAAAGAAATTCGTCAGAAGTTAAGTTTTCCGGTGCTGGAATTCTAACTTGATCGTTGAATCCTGGTGAAGCAGACGTCCGTAGAACTACAAGCACTGAGTAGGGGCGAAATTTCTGTTTCAAGGACATTGCGGTACGCAAGCCTCGATCTTCAATATTTCTGTTTAATATTGTTCATTGTTCATACACTATTTGCATTTATTATTTGTTAGCATATATAAGTTTATCACATATTGTTGACATATATCCAGCATGCACTTCATCCTTTTGGGCACTTAGAAGCTCACAATTTCAGCCTCCCCATGATCACTCACTGTCTTGTGGTGCACCAGTGCTCGAAATTGAACCCAGTGTGCCCTGTGAAATATGGGGGCATGGAATTCGTTTCCAACTTCATAAGATCAAAAATAAAACTTAAGGTTACGTAAGGAATTCTATCCAACCTTTTGGGGTGAAATTTAAATTAATCTCAACATTTTAAGACATTTCAAATAACTTGTTGGGGTTCCCACCACATAGAGTTTGAATGATCACTCCAATCTGAATTGTACGTGTTGGAAAACGAGTTGTTCCTTGATTGATTATGATCTTGATAACCCCATGTATTGACACTCTCCCAACTTTGTTGATTAACTGGATATCCTTGCATATAGGGTGCACCAAATGTAGGGACACTTTGCATTGTGGTCCTTTCGATGTGCTGTGACAATTGAGAAGTAAGATTCGCTATTTGAGCTTGAAGGTTAGCAATTGCCATGTCTTACTTCTCTAGTACCTGAAATCAAAGAAAGAAAACTAAATCAAATATCAAAAAACAAAACAACACAAAATCAGAAACTAAAAACAAAAGACATGAAAAGAAACAAAGGGGGATTAGCAATTTTGCGAATCCCCGGCAACGGCGCCAAAATTTGATGTGAAAATTACTTGACACACAAATTAAACCCTATTTTTGACAATTGTAGTATATGATGTAAGTCGGGATCGTTCTAGGCCGGGGAAAAGCTAGGGATGCTAATCAACACAAACAGGACTCAAAAACACAAAAACAAACTTAAAAACGTTCAAATAGACTCAAAGGACTTAAAACAGGTTCAAAAGACTCCAAACTGCTTAAAACAACCAAATAGACATATTTTAGACACTAAAGACAACTTTGGACGAAAATTGGTTTTAACTTGACTCAAAACACTTAAACACACACAATTGGACAGATTCTAACCTAATTGACACAAATAAGTAAAGGGGGATTGGGTTTTGACGAATTTAAAGTAAAAACAGAAACTTTGCATAAAACACTTAAGAAAAACGATTTTTATGAATTTAAAAGGGTGAAAGACTAGTTAGAGGATCCTTCTCCACACATGATATATGCATATGAACCAATTTCTAGTTATTATTCCTTTAGACATGAATGACAACACCCCAAGTTAACCGTGAATGCACAAATTAACCATCAGATTCTCCTTATTTCATTGAATTGAATGAAACATGCATTACAACCAAATTATCCTTATCAAGTTCCTAACTATGACAGCATGATAGAAAACATATCAAAGGTCATTACGTTCTTTGAAAATCATAAGTGTTGACGAGGCATTCATAACTATGAACAGCATGATACTCTTGCCTAGGACTTTACTTAACATGACTGTGACTAGCAACCTTTACTACTTGTGAATATAAGTTCATAACGATTAGGTGAAACTCCCTTATACTCTAGCATCAAATTCATGCATGTGAATTAAGTGTCGACCCCCAATTAACACACACAAACAAGTTTTAATAACCTAGTTAAGCAAATCACATTCAAGACTCAAGAAACAATAACTGGATGTAATCAATTCATATAAAACATATAATCATGGCTTCAAATTCACCTCTAACTAAAATAAACTTAGTTCCACATAATTGAAAACCAAATTAAAATAAACATTAAACTAAGGATAGAATACACCTAGAAACGCTCCAAGTATCTTCTTTTCCTTCCTTCCTTCCGTGCTGCGGCAGATGGTGTTTGGGGGTGGTGGATGGATGCAGGTGAATTATGGTGAAGGGTGGATGATTTTAAGTGCACAGCAGGTATGTGTATTTATAGGGAGAGAAAGGCATGGTTTCAAGGTGTTTTGGAGAAGGATTTGGCATCCCAAACCACCAAGGAAAGGGTGAAATTCGAGCAGATTCCATGTAGGAAAAAGATTGGTCTTCAAATCAGGAGATATGGTTTCTAGAACAAGGAGATAAGGCACCAGATTTTTAGGGTTCTAGAACCATGAATTTAGGTGATAAAATCTGATAAGAATCCCCTTTTGTAGCTGGAAATAAGGTAGGATAGGATTAGGTTAGGATAGTATAAGATAAGATAAGGATTTGGATAATGTTTCTAGATAATGTTCCTTATTTCTTGCTCTTCTCTTATCTTCTAGAACTTCAACTTGTTTCTTCCTTCTTCTTAGCAGATTTCTTGCCTTCTAATCTTCAAATTCGTCCATCCCACTTGCTTGAATCATAAGCTATCCATTCTTAGCCCAAAATTGCTACAAAACACTCCAAATTAGCTCTTTTTGCATATTTTGCCTTTAGGACCTGAAATTGCACGAAAATGACTTTAAACACTATAATAAGTAATAACTAACTACGAAAATGCAAGAAAACAAGCTAACTAAGTTGCATAAATATGCTCCTATCACACAGCTGGTAGTAGGTAGTGAAAATTCCATCAAAATTTCATCACTATGCACCCTTTTTAGCGTGCACTAGAAATTTGTACCCGCGCGATATTGCGGGATTGAAAATCATATGAAATATTTTATAGTTTCAATTTTCATAAACAATATTTGATTGAAAAACAGAGAATTACGAATGGCAACACAATTTATACGTAACCTTATCATGAACGAACAAATTTTGATACCAAAAGAAAAATTAAAAATCTATTTTTTCAAAGTGCAAAGAGATAATTGTTTATTCAAAAAGTTGGACCAATGATAACTGCATAAATTACAAATGCAGTATTAAGAGTATACCAGTCAAACTAAGCTTGCTACAGGCTAAACAATGTTGAAAAACATCATTAGCTTTTTCAAGTGTTATATGCAATGAATGTAATAGGATACCAAACTTGTTTCTAGTTTGAGGTGTAGCCAAAGGAAAACTGTTGTACTCTCTTGGAGAGCTGTGAATACAACTGCAAAAGATAATAAAGACAGTTAGCCAATGATTCAAAAAATAAATAAATTATATATACACACACACATATATATATATGCATACAAAGTTGAAAACTGAGTTTTGGGAGAGAGGGTGGTAAGAGAGGTGAAGTCACCTTACAACCAGAAATCAAATGTATTTTTTTCCTATTATTAAGGTGGTAATTCAACTTGTGAAATTATGAGAGCAAACAATTAAATAAATTTTAAACAAAATTTAGTACAAAATGTTAATTAGAAATGTGTTAAAATGGAAGTAAAAACGATTGAAACTTGCCTAATGTGATGGGTACAATTTTACCATATGTTTGTGGAAAATATACCACTGTGACATGCCATATGTTGATCTTGCCTTCTTGGAAGTAATATTAGTTGTTGATTTCCAGGTAGCATAAATCTGAACAATATTTTATAAATTATGAGACAAATTATTATGTCAAAGTTGTGTAATAATTGCTTAAAAATAATTTATACTTCTATATTGACGCAAGTTATGAGTTTAATTTGTATATACCTTGGTGGAGTCATTCTGTGTATGAGTTTTTTATATTCATCATCCATGGTATGTGAAAAGCTGATTCCAAGTTCTACAGAAAGTCACAAAGAAATGAAATATAAAATTGGAGCGATGCAAATTTACACTTCTAAACACATAATATTCAAATAAAGAAAATATGAATAAAAAGGAACTAACATTCCAACGCTCATTGTTTGGATGAAATGAAATTCTCAGAAATTCGTGGCACATCCTCGATGACATAATCCTAAAAGATGAAAAACATATAATTTTAAACAGAAAAAATGGTACAAAAACTACCTCAACTAATCGATTGAGGTGGATGATCACATCATTTTCTCTTCCCTTTATCCTCATACTCTTTACCCACGTTCATGCTTGTACAATGCTCAAACACAACCCAAATTAATTCATAAGGAAATATGCACAACCCAAGAGAAATTAATTAATTCAAATAATTATTCACTTCCTCACAACCTAAATTAATTAAACGAAATCTGCACAACCCAAAGTAAGAGATCAAACTCTAATTCCATCAAATAGCTGTTATTCCTATTGCCACCTTTCTTTTTGGCACCCTATCCATTCTGTCAGCAACCGATACAAAAACAAATAAGTCCATAAAACAGAAATAAACCCAAGAAGTATATGTACACAACACAAATCAACCCAATCAGCGAACTTTATTTAAATAGACCAAAATGAGTAATAAGTCATCGAACCCTCACTTCATCATTCTAAGCTTTTCCATATTTCTCTGTGTATATATGAGGGTAGACATTCAACCCTCACTTTTTTCTTTTTTGAGAGTTATGCATACTAATTAGAGGAAACCAAGGAATTCGAAGCTTTTCCATACCTCGGCTTATATTTTGAGGGAATTTAATGTATTCTTGGAAATTGGTAAAACTGAATGTGGAGGAATAGGGGAAGAGTCCATTGTCTCTCAAGCTCTTCCCTTTGAGTTTTTGTAAAAGAAACTCTCACATCCATCATTCCCTCTATCCCAATTCAAAAAATTTAAATTAAAATTTTTAAGAAGAAACTCAACAGAAAATAACTAAATAGTTCAATAAATTTGGAATCTTCGTTATTTTCCTGAAGAAAAAAAGGTGGAAACTTTACCTGAGAAACTGAAAGCCAAGCTGTGATGAGAGTATTAAACTAAACATGGTAAGTACCAAAAATATATATGACAATATTTGGGAATTTCTTGTATATTCATTAATCTCCAAAGTGGAGTATATATAGGAGTTACAATTGGTATTACATATGTACTTCGTCAATGTGGGACAACAAACTACTATTTACACTTTAACTAATATATAACTCGCAACACTCCCTCTCAAGTTGGTGCAAAAATGTCACGCATGCCCAACTTGTCAAGCGAGTTGGAAAACACACTATTAGACACAGCCTTAGTAAGTGCATCAACGAGTTGATCTTCATATCCCACAAACGGAAACCTAATAATTCCAGCATCCAATTTTTCCTTGATGAAATGTCGATCAATCTCCACATGTTTTGTTCGATCATATTGCACTGGATTATGAGCAATCTCAATAGCAGCCTTATTATCACAATGGAGTTTCATAGCACCCTTGGGTTTAAATCCAAGATCTCTGAACAATTTTTTCAACCACAACAACTCACATACACCATGAGACATACCACGAAACTCAGCTTCAGCACTTGACCTAGCCACCACTTTTTGTTTCTTGCTTCTCCAAGTAACTAGATTACGACCCACAAACGTAAAGTATCCAGATGTAGATCGCCGATCAGTGATAAAACCTGCCCAATCTGCATCTGTATACCTTTTGACATTCAAATGACCATTCTTGGAGAAAACCAAGCCTCTGCCAGGAGCCATCTTCAAGTACCTCAAAATACGGATTACTGCATCCATATGAGCTTCACTAGGTGAGTGCATAAACTGACTTACCACACTAACTGCATAAGCAATGTCAGGGCGAGTGTGAGACAAATAAATTAATCTCCCCACAAGCCTCTGATACCGTTCCTTAGACCATCTCCAATGGTGGCTTATAACCTAAAATTCCCCTTTTTTTCCACCCCAAAATCCACTCCAACCCATAACCTAAAATAAACCTAAAACCTAAAACTCAAATGAGGGCCAAATTTAGGTCACATTTTAAGCCACAAAGTAAAATGGGCCCCACAGCTTTTTGTTCAACTTTTTGAAAACAAACATCCCCACGTGGGGGTGTTTCCCATTTGTCAAACCAATAAAGTCATCCAAGGGTCTCAATTAAATGGGTTGTTGGTTAATCCAACGGTCCAGGTTCAAATTATTCTTTTAGGTTAAAATATTTTCATGTATTGATTTAGTGATTTTTCAAAATTTATCGGAATTTAAATATTTTTAGGTTAAAATGTTCATATAATTAATTTAGGATAGTCTACATAATTTTTTTTTTTTAAAAAGTTAATTTAAAAAAAAAAACCTTAATTCGTTCTTTGATAATCTCGGGCTAAAATTTTAGGCCAGAAGGGTTGGAGCAGAAAAGCTGTTTCTAGGCTAAAACCTAAATTTTCTGGGCTAAATATTTTTAGGTTTTAGGTCACCATTGGAGATGGTCTTATGAGTAGGAACTTGATCCGGAAATAAGCCAGACGATGATTCTGCTCAATCGGAGTATTAACAGGTTTGCAATCTAACATACCTGTTTTAGCTAACAAATCAAGAACATACTTCCGTTGAGACAGAAAAATACCATGCTTGGATCGTGCAACATCGATTCCAAGAAAATACTTCAATTCACCCAATTCTTTCATCTCAAATTCAGTAGCTAGGTACTTTTGAAGGCGTTGTATCTTCTTCTGATCATCACCAGTCACTATCATGTCATCAACATAAATAATCAATGCAGTTAGCTTACCATTTTGTCGCTTTAGAAACAAGGTATGATCTAAATGACTCTAGACATACCCAAACTTCTTCATTGAACTTGTAAACCTCCCAAACCACGCTCTAGGAGATTGTTTCAAACCATACAACCTTTCGTAATCTGCATACAACACATTTTCCAGGAAATGTTCCGATACCAAATGGGAGATCCATATAAACTTCCTCCTTGAGATCACCATGAAGGAAAACATTCTTAACATTAAACTGCAACATAGGCCAATCTTAGTTTGCTGCTAAGGACAGAAGGACAAACACAATATTAAGTTTGGCAATAGGAGCAAAAGTCTCCTGATAGTCCACCCCCATAGGTTTGAGTATAACCCTTAGCAACTAATCTGGCTTTATACCAGTCAATAGAACCATCTGCTTTGTGCTTAATAGTGAACACCCATCTACATCCAACAACTTTCTTCCCGTTTGGTAAAGGAACCAAATCTCAAGTATAATTCTTTTCCAAAGCTTCCATCTCAACTCTCATGGCATTAACCCACTTAGGGTCAGACAAAGCATCATGCAATTTTGTTGGAATTGATACACTAGATAGCTGACATATGTAAGATGCTTATGGTTTGGACAAACGATGAGTAGACATATAATTGTTGATATGATATTTGGCTTTGGCATGCATATCAGGCTCATATTGTACTTTAGGTTTTCCACGATTAGCTCGTGGAGGCAACTGATAAATAGAAGAATCGTCAGAATTTACCTCATGTATGCCACCATCTTCTACCAAACTGTTAGAAGAATCAACACTGAACGAACCATCATCAGGCACCTCGTTAGCCATACCAGCAGCAGGCAACTGGTCATCAGAAGGTAATTCGTCAGACATACTAACAAGCAACTCATTGGGCACATCTGATCTGTCGTCAATAGAAATAGTTTCGGGAATGGCAGGTGACCGATCATTATCTAAAGCCAACTGATCAGTATCACGCAACATAATATGTTATGTCCCCAACTCTGCCTGTAATACATCATCCATACCATATCTTCGAATCTGCACTTCACTCCCCCTGAAGTGGAGAGTCAGAAGAGGGCTTCACAAAATGCGCAACTTTCTCGTGGAAGGTGACATCCATGGTAATATAAGTTTTCTGAGTCGGAGGATGATAACACTTATAGCCTTTCTGATTGTTAGCATACCCAATAAATACACATCGGAGAGCACATGCATCAAGTTTACTTCGCTGATGAGAATAGATATGCACATATGCAATACACCCAAACACCTTCAGAGGAAGTTTTGATACAGAAACAAGAGAAACATGTTTTTGTAGCACATCAAGCGGTGTCTGAAAATCAAGAACCCTACTTGAAACACGATTTATCAAATACACAACAGCCAAAACAGCATGACCCCACAAATGATTAGGAACACATTTATCCAACATCAAAGAGCGAGCAACCTCCATTATTTTACTATTCTTCCGTTTGGGCACACCATTTTGTTGAGGTGTAAACGGAGTAGTCATATGATGTAATACCCTGATCACGAAAAAAACATGCCAAAGTGTGATTCACATATTCCTCCGTTATCAGACCTGAAGACCTTAAGTTTGGTCTGAAACTGAGTAGACACCATATCACAAAATTCTTGAAGAAGCAAAGGAACATCACTCTTATTCTTCATCAAGAAGACTCAAGTTAATCGAGTACAATCATTAATAAAAGTAACAAACCAACGAAATCCATTAGAAGTAACTTTCGCCGGACCCCACACATCAGAATGTATTAAATCAAATGGCAAAGTAGCTTTAGAATCACTTATGGGAAAGGAAGCACGATGACTCTTAGCCATGACACATGTTTCACACTTTGATGTCTGTCATCCACTTTAGCACTTAAAGCTTGATTATTATTTGAATCGAAAACAACAGTATCCTCCAGGTACTGTTTGGTACGCGTACAGGACGGGACGGGACAAGACAGGACGGAACGGATATTCCACGGATGATGTAAATATTGATAAAGATAAGGGGAAATTTTGTCTTAAAATATTATAAATTTGTGTTCCACGGATATGGAACCAGTCGTTTCAGGGGGGAGGTGGAACGAAAAATCAGCCAAATTTTATCCCATGGGACAACCCGTTCCACGATTTTTAGGCGCACCAAACGTGGGACGGAACGCCTCGTCCCACGTACCAAAAGGTACCCTATAGTCAAGATGTACAAACCCCCTATTCTTTTACCACGACCAATTATCTTCTGAGTTTGAATGTCTTGAAAATAACAATACGTAAGGTAGAAGTGAGCAGAACAATATAAGGCATCAAGAAGTTTTCCCACTGACAAAAGGTTGCACTTAACATCAGGAACATGTCAAGCACGGACCAGTGATAAGGTCAGAGTAAGAGAGATATTGTTCACCTTTCACAAGGGAAGGTGCTTCATTCGCACTAGTAATATACAGATCACGAACATAGTCACTTAACTCATCAAACATTCTAGGATCACTAGTCATCTGATCAGTAGCCCCAGTATCAATTATCCATTTATTTGTTCCACCAAGATGCATAACAACATTATGATTATATTGAGCCATTGAACTAAATCACGAACAATAAAGGCACAAAAGATACGCAGCGGAATGAAAACAATTTATCAGAACACTGTAGCAGATCACTGTTCACGGCATTGTAGCATATCACTATTCACGATACTGTTGAACGTACTATAACAAGGCTGTACTGTAGCATGGCACTATTCACCTTTTTTTTTTCAACGAAGGAAATCACGACAAAGGTGGGCGCCAAATTAAAGCACACAGGTCACCAAGAGCGAACTGCTCTGATGCCATATTAAACTAAACATGATAAGTACCAAAAATATATATGACAATATTTGGGAATTTCTTATATATTCATTAATCTCCAAAGTGGAGTATATATAGGAGTTACAATTGGTATTACATATGTACTTCGTCAATGTGGGACAACAGACTACTATTTACACTTTAACTAATATATAACTCGCAACAGAAAGCACAGATGGTGCTGCAAATGCTATGGAGGGACAGAATCAGAACATATAGGATTGAATAAATCAGCTGGAAAACTCAAGATGTGATCAACTTGTTTGTTGTCGACTTACATTCACAAAAAAACCATACAAAAAAAAATCGCCAATTAGATTCGATAGCATACCACAATGTCATGACACAAAATTAACTGTAATCATGAAATTAGCCACCTGAAATCTGCCGGACAACTCACCAGGAAACCCAACTTTTTGTGGGTTTAAATTTTCTTCCAATCCCAAAACGGATTCATCTAAAACACAACCTCCAAAGCAAAGATTATAATCGACCTACAACAGGTCGCTTAACATTGAACAGGGATAGTAAGGTTGTAAACAATATATATGGGTTGTTAACACTGTATACATATATAATAGAGACACAACATGAATATTCACGATATTTACTTGTAAAATCTAGTAAGTAGAAGGAACTCAGGATACTTCAGCAATGGATAAGGATACTTCCTCATTTTGTCGGATTCCTTTGAAATTTTGTTAGAATATATTCATTATCTCGTTATTTTCATGATGAAGATAGTATTTTCACTAAATCTAGTGTATTTTTATCTTATATAGTCCCAAGTTTAAATTAATCCCCGAATAATACTTGACAGTAAATAACAGGGGAACATTGAGAAATAAAAAATAAGAATTCGACAATCATACATGATTAAATCACAAAATGGGTCAAATATTCTCAAAATCATTCTAAGCCTGACATTGAAATCAAACTGACCAAAGTCTAAATAGAATTGAGCATAGCATCTCTTCTTGTTCTTGATCACTGTTGTTCCTAATGTGGTCCATTCCGACTTCCCAGCAATTGATGAATTGAACTTTTGTCCCTTCTACTAATTCAGTACGCAAAAAAAAGATTGGCAGGGAAAAAAAATTCCAACAAATAAAAAAGGGGTCAGTGAAACGATACAAATATTCATAAAAATTAAAATTAAAATTTTCTGCACGGGGCATCCCAGAATTTAAATTCACACTAAACCCGTTTCCTAGTTCTCTTAGTTGAAGCGAACCCAGAAACAAAATAACGAAAAAAATGAAAAAAAAATTCTCGACATCCAAACACCTCAAAGCCCAGTACAAAAAAAAAGAAAAAAAAGAAAAAGAAAAAGGAATACCTTTGCGGGTTTGGAGCTCTTCACTTATAGGTGTTACAATATTTGTGCTGCGTCTTTTCCAGACGGCCAATTCGTCGTCGTTTCTATCAGTAAGAATAGAAGATGAAGCTGCTGGTTTGGGTGAACAAGAGGATGATGAGGGTTTGAAGAAGGCACTGATCTTTGATTGCATTGCATGAATGCGTTAGATTGGATTTGAATTGATATGAGTTCGTCAGGAGTAGTGCCAGAGAGTCAGTGAAGGCACTTAAGAGGCAGAAATGAAATAAAACAAATCAAGCGGGGGCAAAATCATCCACACACTGTTAATGAACTGTGCACCCTCTCACATGATGAACAATGCTTTTTCTGCTGGCTTTTAGAATATAGATAATGTACGAAGAGAAATAACTTATGGACATTTTTTTTCTGTGATATACTCATTTTTATCTTTTACATACTTTTTGTTAATATTTGTCTTTTAATCTTCTTCAAATCATTTCGATCTGATGGTCGAAAATTAAGAGAGGTGTATAAGAGGTAAAAATGAGTGTGAGGGTAGCACCACCCTATTCTTTATTTGACTTTTTAATTGGATGGTGCTATCCATACACTCATTTTTACTTCTCATACACTCCTTGTCAAATGTCATTGGTCTTCTTTAATTCATTCAATTTGACAGTCAAAAATTGAGATGAAGTGTGAAAGATAAAAAATGATATGTGGATAACACCAACCTTCTAATTTGAGCCTTTATTTTACATTGTCCAATGGAATAACTAGAAAAAAAAGGTGTACAGAGGTAAAAGGGTATGCAATCTTAGAAAAAGAGTTAAATTAATTTTGCTTCAGATTCAAACAATATAAACAAACTTCAATATTTTTATGGTAAAACAAAATTTAATTGATCACTGAACATGGTGAAGCCATGGAGGAAATAAAGTTCTTGTTGAAGATGTCAAGGCATTGAAATTGACATCCAATCTTAGAAGGAGAGCCTCTTAAATGTTTAATAAAAATACAATTGCAAGTAAGAGAAATGCTAAAAATACTTTTTTTAAAGTGAGACTCAACATGAATTATTCGTCATCTCATATTTTGGGCATAATGTTTTATAATGTGGCACGGGAATTGTGAGTGTTGGACCAATTGCTCTTAGTTTAGTGGTATATGTCTCTGGTTTGTTAGAGAACATGTTTCAAGTTTCACCATACATGGATGATAACCACTATATATATTTGTGGTGCGTTCCATACCTAACGGTGCTAGCCCCATTAATTATGATGACACATCTTTGTGGTGACATTGTGATGTGTTCTAAATTTTTTTTTGTAAACATACAATTGTTTATAGAAAAAATATCAATCAATATAAGAGAAATTTTTTAGTGACCGCCAAATCTTAAAATTGTCGTCTAAAAGATTGTTAGACATGGAATATCACCAAAAAAAAAAAAAAAATTGTTAGAAAGTTATATAATTTTTTTCCGATACATCTGCATCCTTTTTAAGGAGATATTCTAATGTAATATGTGGAATTTGGATTACACAACAAATCAATTATAACTAGGTATTACAATGAAAAAAAGATATTAAACGTTGTCAATTATGTGAGTTGAATATAAGATCTAGTATAGACATGCGACATGAAATATAGCGATAGCAATGGCTGGGTACTATCGGGCAAGCTTGGCTCTGGAGTCTGGAGCCACCTAACTTTCAGTTGGAACCAAATGGGAGGATCAAACATCACCCTCTTGACTCTTTGTCAGCCAGAAAAAGATCTAATGGGGTTTTTGACATTTAGTGGAGTGTGGTGGAGAATTGATAAAGGACCCACGAGGGAGTAGAAACAACTGCAAGAAAAGCACAAACCTTTAGAAATTTGGATACTCGCAAGTTTGGAATACTCTCAAGATTTGAATACTCGTATCATTTCTTCTTTAAAAATTTTGTTTAAACCTTGCTGGGCTCTTATTATTTTTCCCGTATCATGGCCTCTTCCTTGATACTATTGAATTAAACGGTTTATCTAAAGAAAATTCTGGTCATGCTGCTTGTTGGGGCGTTTTTAGGGATTATTTTGGTCAGTTTTTAGGTGGTTTATGTCTAGGTATTGACTACCGCAATCTAATTATTATTGGTGTTGAATTCTCTTATCCAGAGGAGTTGACATTGTCTTTGGTTGAAAAGTGACTCTTCTAGTGCTGTTTCCGTTTTCTATTCGAATGATTTTGATCTTCCTTGGCTTTTTAGCACTTGTTTGACTTGCATTCACAAGATGACTTTGTGCTTCTCTCACATCTTTCGAGAGGGAAATGTTGGTGCGGATAGCTTTGCTAACATAGGTTTGTCTTCTCCTAATTTGGTTTGGCATGATTTTCCTCCATCGGTGGTTCATGTTGCTTCCGCTTTACAAATTAATGCGCATTCTGGAATGATGTATTATTTTTTCTTTCTGGGTTTTGGCTTTGTTCTCTGTTTGTTTTTTTTATTGCTCTTTTTTATTTAATAAAACTATGTAAATAAGGGACTTTGGGTCGTTCTATAAAAGAATTAGCCATTTCTAATCACTTTGAATGGAAATGAAGTAGCCTACATTGTAGTTGATTGCTAAATTTCGGGGTTTTGATTCTTTCTAACCATTTTATGCTGGTTTAGAGAATAAGGCAACTATGATAGACTAATGATCAAACTTTATGTGTAGCTCGACTCGTTTAATCTTTTACTATCCTTAAATAAATAAAGTAAAAAAAAAAAAAAAAAAACGCTTGTCTTTTGTTTGGTGGGGTTTGAAAAAGGCAGATTATAATACCTTGATGATGATCGGAGCTCTCCAACTATTTGGAATTTTATATTTGTTAATTTATACCCTTTTGGAATTTTGCGTAGGATTCAAGCAGTATCCTTTATCTTTACTAAAATGGTTGTGACTTTGTTCAAAGAAAGGCAGGGGGATATGCAGGGGTGAAAAGCTGTGGTGGGTAGGGTGGGGAATTGGGAATTCATCAGATTCTACTGTTTTTGCAGAATCTTAATCTGTGTCAGGTAGTTTTACTGGGACTTCTGCTTTGTTACTTTTTCTTCATTGAATTTGAATGCTCCACCTGCTTTAATTTGGTTTCTTTATTTTGATGTGGGTGGATGGAATGTGTTCTCTTATAAATATGTGGTTTGATGATATTGGATTATGGATTGCTGCATGCTATTGGAATTTTGGGAAAAGGAGGCCTTCTTGGGGTACTTTCAGTCTGGGGTGGATTGAGCTTATTGCCTTTAATTCTTGATTCTTTATAGGTTAAATTCTTTCAATTGGATTGAGGTTATTGGAACAGGGTGTGAATTTCACAGAGCAAAATTCCGTTCGTAGTCATTTCAGTATTATATGAATCTGTTGACTGGTTATCTGGTTGCTCCTCTATGCTGTAATGAACTTGTTGAGAGTATAATAGTTAGCTAGAATTTCTCTCTCTCTCTCTCTCTCTCTCTTTTATTTTTCCAGTTTTTGCGCTTTCTCCTAGTTATGATTTCGTTGCCTATCTGCTCTTGGTTCATATGCATGTTCTGTGAACTGTTGCCCCTCTAAATCTGGAAATTGTTCCCAGATTGAGACTTATTGATTATATGGTGTTCGTAGTCTCGTAGATATTCTCGGATCTCACTTTTGCAGTTTCTTGCTTTGCGAATGCTTTGTGTTTTCTTTGTTAGAGACGACCATTTTTAGTCCTATTTCTTCGCTTTAATAGAACAATAATGTTATATTTGATTTCTCTGTCTGTATCGTACTAGTCATTCATGACATCCATTAATGTTTTCGTTTGATGTTCGTTCAAACTGTGGAGTGATTATATTATAATACTATATATAGTAATAGCTAGCACAATTTAACATGTGTGCCAGTGAATATCTTCTATTTTTGCATTTTGGTTTTTACTTTGCTGTCTATTTTATGCTGTGCTTTCTCTGTGCCTAAATGAAAGACTTTTGGTGCAGGAACAGTTTGCCAGCCCAGGGGCGTGTAAGATTTCTCGTTATGGGTTGGCTGCCTAAGATTTTTAAAGGTTCTAGCCATAAACGGCATTCTCATAGGAAATTTAGAGAGGATAGAACATGGGACGAGCCTCGTAATTCAGTGGTAATTACTCTTTTGACTAATATAAACAGAATTTGTCATTGTTCCTGCACATTTAATGTTGCGGTGGACTAGTTTTATGCTCATAGTAGGTATATCGATATCTATCTACCCATCATAAAGTTAATTTACAGAAATTACCATGATAATCCAAATTCTGAAGGTTCCTCATACTGATGCTAACTTTATTGTACGATGTTTAGTTTATGTTGTACGATGCTAACTTTATGTTGTCGGGAACTTGGAATGCAGGAAGAAGAAGACATAGATGTTGCTATTGCAATGTCCCTTTCAGAACTAGATCAAAAAGGGAAAAGTGTAATCGGTAAGTTTCACCAACATGCAAAAACTAATTGATAACTTCATATGCTGCATAAGTACGAGAGTTTCCTCAGTGGATACAATAGACTAACTGAATAACTTGGAATTCCCCCACTTTTCGTACAAGGATTAGTAGCTACTAGTGCTAGACATGAGCGATCGAGCAATATGCTGTTGGTGTGCAAATCTTCATGAAATCCATAATGAATTGTGCATTTTCCATCAAACATAGAGTGTGACTTCTACATAACTCCACTAAAGGGCATACTCATAAAACTTGGTTGTTATCTTCTGTTTGACTGATAAGTTACTTATAATCCATTACCCTACTTATTTTTCAGAGGATGATTCTCAATCAGAGGACGACGAACAACCTTATAAAGTTGAATCAGATGATGATGAACGATCAGCCAAAGTTGAATCAGACGATGATGAACGATCTGCCAAAGTTGAATCAGATGATGATGCACGATCTGCCAAAGTTCAGTCAGACGATGATGAAAAACCTGCCAAATTTGACTACGAGGAAGATGAACAAAGTGCTAAACTTCAATTGGAGGAAGATGAACAACTTGCAAAGGCTATTCAAGAAAGTTTGAAGATGGGTTCTCCTCCTCGACATGATAATGGCAATATATCTCAACCTTTTTCATTCTTCACGCCAGCTGGGTACAGGTGCATGCGGACACTTTGCTATCTCTTGAATCTAGTCTAGTCAATCAAGTACTGTTATATGCCAATTTCTGTTATCTATAGGTTCGTATTAACTTTGAATATGACTAGACTTTGTTTGATGGTAAACATTTAAAAATATTGTGAAACAATACGGATGTAAAGAGAAGGGAATTGAAGTTTGAATTGCCTATATGGGAGCTTAGACTGGCTCTGTAGCTCACGTGCTCAGTTAAATATATTAAGCCGCCTGATGCGTTTTCTACCTGTGTAGTAAGAATTGATACAAAAGGTAGAAAATCAAATTATTAAACTGTAATTTGTTTGAGCATGAGATAAATACGTTGATATAAATTTATCCTTTGGTATACACGTGCTTCTTCCTTAACTAGAGAGGAGTGTAAGAATTTTTCTGGAGTTGTTTTACTGTAATATTACGAATCAGAGATCCAAGATATCAATATGATCTTTATGTATGAATTCACATAGGGTAGTTACATAAAATGAAGCCACTTGAGAATTGACTCTTCATTTCATGTAATTTTATTGCTGTATTCCGAAGGTTGTTAAAATTGTTGTTTGTAGGATATGTGCTGGCTGCAAATCGGGAATTGGCCATGGACGATATTTGAGTTGCATGGGTGCTGTTTGGCATCCACAATGTTTCCGTTGCCGTGCTTGCAATCTTCCAATTACTGATTATGAGGTCAGAACCTGGTTCTTGTTCAGTAAGAATTTTCTTTGGAATTGGCTGACAAAATACTTAAACTCCCAGCTGGATTATTTAAATTGGAAATATGAATTGTATATAGCTATATATATAATTTAATTTTTGGATCTCCTATCCATGACAGTATTCGATGTCTGGGAATCACCCTTACCACAAATCCTGCTATAAGGAGAAGCATCACCCAAAATGCGATGTTTGCAAGAGTTTCGTAAGTTTCTCTTCTGTTTTGCTCTTTAACGATATTGTATTTCCATGCCCTTTTAAAATTAGTTCTCTTTATAATTTTCTGTTTTTTCTTTGTTGGTTCTTTCGTACAGATCCCAACAAATTCAGCTGGGCTTATTGAGTATAGAGCACATCCTTTCTGGCTACAGAAGTACTGTCCTGCTCATGAGCGCGATGGGACTCCTCGGTGTTGTAGCTGTGAAAGAATGGAGGTGAGTTCATGTAAACACAACTCGTCCTCTTTGCAACCAAACAATAAATCCTGAAGGAGTTGAAAAGGATAGAAGACATTATTATTGGTAATGATGTGCCTTCTAAACTTGCAGGCACGGGACACAAGATATTTGTTACTTGACGATGGTCGGAAGCTATGTCTGGAGTGTCTAGACTCAGCAATTATGGATACTCACGAATGCCAACCCCTGTACCTTGAGATACAAGACTTTTACGAAGGTTTAAACATGAAAGTGAAGCAGCAAGTTCCAATGCTCTTGGTCGAGAGGCAAGCTCTAAACGAGGCTATGGAGGGAGAAAAGAATGTAATCCTGATGCACTAGAGCTTCATGCTTTGGAAAAAAAATGTGGCTTTCCGTTTCTTCAATCTAAAAGTTTAGTTGAAATTTTCCTTTACGTTGGCAGGGTCATCATCACATGCCGGAGACTAGAGGACTCTGCTTGTCAGAAGAACAGACTGTCACTACTGTAGGAATTTGTTTCCCTCAGCTTTGTCAATTACATTTCTTAAGCTAACAGTTCATTGATAGAGTTCTCTGTGTATCTCTTACTATGTTGCAGATTTTACGGAGGCCAAGGATTGGAGCTGGCTACCGGCTGATAGACATGGTTACTGAGCCTCATAGGCTGATTCGTCGCTGTGAAGTAACAGCAATTCTTGTACTGTATGGCCTTCCTAGGTAATATTTCTCTTGATTCCTCTTTATCCATGGTCATTAATCATGCTGCTAATTGTATACATACGACCTAAAACTTCTGTGAAAGCAGGTTGTTGACAGGGTCGATTCTCGCTCACGAGATGATGCATGCATGGCTGAGGCTTAACGGTGCGTGCCTGTCCTGCACGCCATATTCTGTTTTTGACATTTGCAACGTTTCCTTTTGGTCGGTTGGATTTACTGATAGGTTGTTGTGCAGGCTATCCGAACCTGAGCCCAGAGGTAGAAGAAGGTATCTGCCAAGTGTTGGCACATATGTGGCTGGATGCTGAGACATATTCTACACCGGGTAGTGATATTGCCTCATCATCTTCCTCTTCTTCCTCTTCCTCGTCGTCCTCTTCAAGTTCGGCATCATCTAAGAAGGGTAAACGGTCCGACTTTGAGAAGAAACTCGGTGAATTTTTCAAACACCAAATTGAGTCGGATTCATCAACAGCTTACGGAGAAGGATTCAGGATAGGTAACCAAGCAGTGTTCAAGTATGGTCTGAGGAGGACCCTCGACCATATTAGATTGGTCGGAAATTTTCCCGAGTGACTTTTAGAGTTGATACAAAAGAGTTCTTACCACATAAATGCATACCTCGGCCTTGCCCATAACTATATAGGATGTAGATCATAAGAGATAAGAGATAAGCAAAGAAAATGCTCATTTCTGTGTGGATTGCTGTCATCTCAAAACAGTTTGGGGAACATATTTAGAAATTATACTACCACATTTTACCCTTCAAGTCTGTTTAGAAGAAATTGTAACTAAAAGACAGATGACAATTACGATGGGATTGCTCTCAGAGGCATTTTATCCATGGATATCAAGCTTGACCATCCTTCTGGTTTTCCATGTACTTGTTTTGTAAAAACTCAGGGGGTGTTTCCCTCTAGGTGTAGTGTGTCCACTACTTTATTTGAGGTGAGGTTTCGAGTTTGAATTTCTCACCGCCAATATCTATTGATAAAAACAAAAGTTAAATAGAGCTGTATACGGTGTCGGCTAGACTAATTTTAAAAAAAAATTGTTGGCTTGAATATGATATGAATGTTTGAAAGAACTTTGTTTGGCATCTTACATGCTCATTACCCTTAATCACAGTCTAATACGTACACAAAAGTATCTCATTATCAAACTGTGATTAATGCGCAGATAACGACTTCTTATATGCAGCCAGGTATTTTGTCATTTCATAACATTCTAAATTAAGGAAAATGATACACACATTTCATTTTTATTGTCTCGCACACTCAACTTGAATCATGTCAGTTGTTCCATTTGATTTATACAATCTAAAAATATAGAGGAGTGTGAGAAACTAAAGATATGTGTGCTCGGAGAAACGTGGGATGAGTATAGAGTTAGCTCGGAGAAACGTGTGTGCGCCGAGTCTTATAACGTTGTGATGCGTATTTTTGCCCAAATGGGGAAAAGATTCGGAGGCGGGGAGGGATTTTTGTATGATGGTTGAAGAAGTGGCTGTCCCGAATAGTTGGACTGGAAAAAATTCCCAAAATTCCCAAACCAAACCAAAAAAATACCGATCCCAAACCAAAAATGTCCCAAACCGATTTTCCCAAAATTTCGGTATTCCCAAACCGAAAAAATACCGAAATTTTGGTATGGGAATCGGGATTGCCTTTCCAATATTTCGGTATTCCCATACAGAACGGAAAATATATATTTTTAATTATTATATATATTATTTTTTTAATTATAATTAGAATTAATTTGAACCGTTGGATTGTTTCAAATTAATCTATGTCGTCCATCTATTCCTTGTATATATTCTCGTTTAAGCTGACCATCCAGAACTTGAAGGGTAAAATGCATAGTTTATCGCCCATTTTGAATTTAGTTAAGACGATTGGTTGAATGCATTTTTAAGCTGGAATAGATCAAAGTTTAAGCAAGTTATTTCTAGACGAGCCACGTATAGATATGTTATGTCAGTTCATGTTTTTTTTTTTATACTTTTGCAGGCTATTTCTAGACGAGCCACATATAGATATAGTATAATTCTTTATATATACTTGCCACTCCATTACCTACTTGAATTGAAGCTTAAGGAGATCGGTTTGAATTTAGACTTTTCAAGGTTAGTACTATATCTTCATTTTTGCATTCAGATGTTTGTGTTGTTTATGTCGTATGAACATTAGTTATATATGAATAAATATGAATTCTCTTTATAAATTGATATGACTATTAATTGTGTTTCCTCTTTATGAATAAATACGAATTCTCTTTAATTCTGTTTAATTGTTTCCTCTTACTTTGCACATATTGAATATGTTAATGTTCTTGCACTTGAATTGGATCCTCTTATTTTAGTCCAAAAGCCCAAAAGCCCAAAACCGTTTTCGGGATTCCCGAAAATTAGGATTCCCGAAAATTTGGTTTGGGATCGGTATTGAAATTGGGATTCCCGAAAATTTCGGTTTGGGAATCGGGACAAGGGTTTCGGTATGGGATCCCATACTGAACCACCCCTATTGGACATAGTGATGATTGAGCATCTTCTGAGTTCTGGCGTATATACCTTTATTTATACCTTATTTATCTTCCCTAAGTGGATTACCTTGAGTCGCGCATACATTGCGTCAGGCTAAGACTGTGTAACTAGTCAATGATGACCTTCCATGGATTCGCCTATATAAGCCGCAACCAAGGTATTAAATATCGAGGATATCGGAAATATCGGTAGTCCCAAAACACGGAAATATAGATGGAAATATCGGGATATTATCGATATCGATAAAAATTGAATAAAAACCACGGAAATTGTAAGAAAAACTTGGAAATTTTTATTGAAACTTTGCAGGATATTTATTTAGTCAATTATCTATTAGTTTATCACAAAAAATTGGAAGTAAATGCATTGCATGATGGATTTAACTGATTTAAGTTGATTATATAGCGAGCTGGCAAACATTGTGAGTGTAGAAAATATGTACTAATTAATGAAAGAAGTTTAAACACACCAAAATCATTTATATATAATGAATTAGTGCAATATTTTACACTTTATACATTACATGGTAAGATACATGAGTCTCCTTCTCTCCTTCTCTCTGGTAAGAAACATGGTAAGGGAAATGGATCATCTCCTAAGCATTTTCCACCTAATCCTCCTAATTCGGGATCCAGACCGTTCAAATTTTCATCCAATGGCTACAATTATTATCACTTTAAAGGGGGCCCCCTGTTTGTAGCCGTTGGATGAAATTTGAACGGTCCGGATCCCGGATTAGGTGGAAAGTGATTAGGAGAGGATCTTGGTCCCATGGTAAGATACATAAGGCTCTGTCAATATTTTACACACGCAACACGCACACGCACACACGCAACAAGCACACGCACACACGCAACAAGCATACCCAGAGTCTCCTTCTCTCTCCCTCGGTCTCTCCGTCTCCTTCACACGCACACGCAACAAGCAGAAGAACACAGAGGAGAGGACAGAGCCTTTCTGGATTCTTCTCTGCCTCGGTCTCTCCGTCTCCGTCTCTCCCTCGGTCTCTCCGTCTCCTTCTCTCCCTCGGTCCGGTCTCCTTCTCTCCTTCTCTCCGTCTCCGTCTCTACCTCACCTTAGTCTCTCTCGAATCTCGATCTCGATCTGGATCCTTCCCTCAGTCTCTCCATCCTTCTTCTTCTCCCTCAGTCTCTCTCTCTCGAACTCGATCCTTCTCCGGTCTCTGCAACTCCGGTCTCTCCGTCTCCGTCTCTCCCTCGGTCTCTCCGTCTCCTTCTCTCCCTCGGTCCGGTCTCCTTCTCTCCATCTCTGTCTCTACCTCACCTCAGTCTCTCTCGAATCTCGAATCTTGATCTCGATCTGGATCCTTCCCTCAGTCTCTCCATCCTTCTTCTTCTCCCTCAGTCTCTCTCTCTCGAACTCGATCCTTCTCCGGCCTCGTACCCACCACTTGTGGTTTCCTCCTCCCTTTCTCACCTCCCGGCGGCGGCGACGACGAGTCGACGACGAATCTTAGCGATAATATCGCGATATTTTGAAGATATTTTAATTTTACTCAAAAAAATATCGGCCGGTCAAAAAAACGATATTATCGGCGAAATATCGCCGATAATATCGATTTTTAAGACCTTGGCCGCAACTAAGGTTGCAAAACTAAAAGCTTGAATACCGAGTCAGACTTAATAGAATTTGATTAATCATTTTTACTGTCGTTAAGGTGGAGAACTGAACCAAGAATTCTCTTTCTTTATCATCAATCAAATCACTGTTCGAGACCCAAGATTCTATTTTATCATCAATCCAATTACCGCGTGATTGGTTTCTAAGATCGCTTCCGGCTCTAGGCTTTTTACTAGTAAGTCCCGGTAAAGCCCCCAGGCGACGATTTTTTTTTTGAAATGAGGCCCTCTGTAATGTGACATAAAGACTCCTTATTTTTTTTATGAAATTTCATAAAACAAAATTAAAACTAAACTAAAATATGATAAATTAATCGAAATTTACTGAAGTATTGTATTACAAAGAATAATTAGAGGAATTGTCTGGGATTGTTCCCGATATCCAACATTTTCAGGGTTGATGCATCATTTTGCACTAAATGCACAGGGACAAAGTCAGAAATTTAAATAAGAGGGGGAACCTTGAAAAATTTGAGCTCCTTTTTTGGACAAATAAAGCTAGTTCTTTTACAAATGTTGAAAAAATTAATTACAAAATGCCTGATTTTATTACTAAATTGTCTAATTTTGTCTTTAATTGTTGACAATCTAATGCTCATTTCTACTAATTAACCAAATACATGCAACTCAACAAGGTTTAGACATTACTGCGTGAGAAAAATATACAAGAGGATGGGCATTTAAAAATTAAAAGAGAATTTTCACTATTTTAATATGATTAATTGAATAATCTACAAAGCAAAAAAAAAACAGAAAAGGGAAATGATTAATTGAATAATTTATAAATTAAAAACAAAAAACAAAAACAAAGATGACAGGGGCATGTGCCTCCACTGGGCCTTACCTCCCTCCGTCCGTGTAAATGCGGACCTCAAAACTGTGGAGAAACTCTTCGCAATGGTTAGGCAGAGTGGAGTCCAGCCAGATGTTTATATGTTTAAAGTCCTTATCCAAGCATATTGCAAATGTGGGAGAGCTGTTCTTGCATTGCGGAAGAGAGTTGTGAGGAAGTAAACAACACCCTTCCTCTCACATTGCCGGGTCACACATGGATGCTGAGCTCTGCAGATCTTACGAAAGTTTTTTCTATTTACTCCAGTAGTTTCTCATCTGCTGGCGAATAGAGTTTTTTTAAGATGAATTATGTAATAACCAACGATTTACTTTGTAGCCGAATACTTGAAATCGTATAATCTTGAAGTTAAGGGCGGTTCTATAACTACAGATACTAGACGTTTTTGCTTGTATTGTTATGTGCCGGTATTTTTCCCCTTTACGATGTATTGTTATCTCTTACTTCGTTTGATGTCACTATCGAACAAACGTTGTTATTTTAAATGGTCTGATTATTTTCTTCTATTGAAAACGTTGGTACAGCTATTTTCATTCAACTACCGCGGGCGGCCGCCCTTTGAGTTTGTTAGTGTATCTCTCTAGCAGCAGCCGTTCAGCATCAAATCTGTGGTTATGAACTTATGGTTGTGTCGGGAATCACTTGACATCGAAACCCTTTCGATTGAAAACAATCATCTGTCTCTAGTGATTGTCTCAACACAACGGCGTGATTGCCATGGGGTTGGTTTTTTCCAACAGGCCAACAAATAATAAGCAATCATCTATCACGTCGCATTCGATATTTGATCTCATCCAGGGTTCCTGTAGCTGACTTTGTATACAGAAATGGTCAGATTAAGAGACAACTTGCCGTCCAGAGTTTGTTGCTTGTTTTAAACTAATCTGCTTTATTTAAATACTTCATTGCAGAAAGGAATTTTGAAGTATTTAACTCTATTTTTTGTCCGAATGCACAATAATTGTATAATTATACTTTAGTTTATATAAAATCAAACGATTAAGACTCGTTCAATTTGAAGCTAGAGAGATAGTCACCTGAATATTTATATGAATTATATGTTTTTAATTTGGATTGAAAGCCCTCTCTGCAAGCCTTCCAGCTTTTTTTTCGACTTTTAGCTCGATCACGTAAGCAAATGTTGCATTAACTAGTTGAGAAGCCTGCAGAATTTTAGCAGGTCTTAACAATGGCGATCTCCTTCCTCTGCTCCAAACCTCTCTGTATTCTTCTGCTACTCCTCTTCTTCACTGCCCGAATTTTAGCTCAATCAACGCCATCCAACTCGAGCACAAGTTTCTTGTGCTCTGTAGATGCACCTCCTTCGTGTGACACGTACGTGTCCTACTTCGCCCAGCCTCAGTTTATGAGCCTGGAAAATGTATCTCTTCTATTCGGGGTCAGTCCCTTATCGATTGCCAAGGCGAGTAATCTAGTTTCTGAGCACATCAGATTGATTGCAGGCCAACTCTTACTAGTTCCAATCAGCTGCGGTTGCTCTGGAAACAGTTACTTTTCTAACATCACATATGAGATCAAGAGCGGAGATAGCTTCTACTTAGTTTCAATCAATTCATTTGAGAATCTCACCGATTGGCATGAAGTGCTAAATATGAACCCAACTCTGAATCCGAGCCTCTTGCAGATTGGCCAGAAAGTCATCTTTCCTCTGTTCTGTAAGTGCCCCTCGAAGATGTATACGGAAAATGGAATCAAGTATCACATCACATACATATGGCAATCCAACGATGACATCAGTCGTGTGAGTTCCAGGTTCAGTGTGTCAACACTTGACATCTCATCTGCAAATAACCTCCACAACGATAGCCCTGCAGTGGGACTTCCGGTGGTGATCCCCGTGTCAAGGTTGCCTGCTCTAGTTCAACCAAAACCCCCTCAAGGAAGAAACATATTCAAGCAGCGGTGGTGGCTCATTCTCATCATAATCTTGGGAGGTGTTCTCTTAGTTTCTTCACTTTTGGCGATGTTTGCGGTGTATACTCGTCGCCAACATAAGGTGAAGAAGGCTTTGGACGGTCCTGGTTCATCTCTGGAGAGCGCTGAATGGTTCAAAATGAAAGAAGGGAAAATTGATGAGAATTTTGACCTGAAGTTTATACAAGATAAGCTTCTTCCGGGAGTTTCAAGCTATCTTGGAAAGCCAATTATGTACGAGGTCAAAACGATTATGGAAGCAACGATGAATCTTAACGAGCACTGCAGAATTGGAGGGTCCGTATACAGAGCCATAGTTGACGGACAAGTCTTGGCTGTAAAGAACACTAAAGAAGATGTCACGGAGGAGCTAAATATTCTGCAGAAGGTAAATCATGCAAATTTGGTGAAGCTTATGGGAGTCTCATCTGAAACAGACGGGAGTCGCTTCTTGGTTTACGAATACGCTGAAAATGGATCACTTGATAAGTGGTTGTACTCCAAATCTTCGGCCACTTCAAGTTCTGCGGAGCTGCTCACGTGGAATCAGAGACTAAGTATAGCTCTAGATGTCGCCAATGGCCTGCAATACATGCACGAACACACGCAGCGAAGCATTGTTCACATGGATATCAGGACGAGTAACATACTTCTCGACTCCAAATTCAAGGCCAAGATAGCAAATTTCTCCATGGCTAGAGCAGCTGCAAACGATGTCACCCCCAAAGTAGATGTTTTCGCTTTCGGGGTTGTACTTTTGGCCTTGCTTTCCGGAAAGAAAGGCATGGAAGCGAAAGAAAATGGAGAGGCTATCATGTTGTGGAAGGATGTTAGGTGGGTTTTGGAAGCCGAAGAGGAAAAAGTGGAGAGGTTGAGAAAATGGATGGATCCGAATTTGGAGAACTTCTATCCGATTGATGGTGCTTTAAGCTTGACAGCCTTGGCAAGGGCCTGCACACAGGAGAAGCCATCAACTAGACCAAGCATGGGAGAAGTTGTGTTCAACCTCTCTGTACTTACTCATTCGTCCTCTCAGTCGACATTGGAAAGGTCTTGGACTTCGGCGTTAGAAGCAGAAGAAGTTCTTGAAACCATCAGTCCAATCGCTGCTCGTTGATTCAGGGAGGAAGCCGGAAGCTTTAGCCCAATTAGATCTGTATTTACATGTTCATAATCATGTTCTGAGAAAATGATGTACAATTCCTTTAAGTTCTGAATTTTCAGCTAATTTAGAGTTTGCTTGATGATGGAATTGAGTGTAAAGTTTTTGACTAATTTAAAGTTTGCCTGATCATGAAGGAATCTGAATATGTAATTTTCTTGCTATATGCTATGAAGCATGGATACGGATATGGCGATACGACATGACACGACATGATGATATGGAAAATCTCTAAAAATTAAGATACGATACGCTATGGATATGACAAATAAAAATGTATATAGTAACAAAAATATAATTTTAAAACATAATTCATCATTCAAATTCACGTACATTTGAGTTGTTAGAGAAAAAAAGTTCGAAAACTAATCATTTTTATACTGTAGAAAAAATGTGAGTCATATACATGGTTTTAATTAGAGGGAAGCGCTTTGTATTCAATAACTTTTAATTATAGATGTCTCCTATTAATTTTCTCCTCCTCATTATCTTTTTTGAAAGTGTAAATATATCCTAAAAGCTGAATACGTGTATCCTAAATGTAGGATACGCGTATCCATCATGTCAAATTCGTGTCCATCAACCAGGATACGTATCGGACGAGTATCCGAGAGTATCAGGCACGTATCATATCCGATCAAGTATCGGATACGAGATACGGGACCAAACAGAAGTATCCGTGCATCATAGGCTATATGCAAATATCATATTGTAGAAACCGTTCCCCTTCCGTTGGGGATCCTTCAAAAAAAAATTATTTGAGGGACACCTTGTAATCTTTATTCCATAACTTTTTTCAATGATTCAAACTGTCTTTATTTCATTACATCATCCATCTCATGCAATTGTTACAATTTTATTTTATGAATGGCAATAACAGTTGACAAAAAAACAATTGTTCATCATGCAATTGTAACACTTACATGATACAGAAAAACAGTGCTTTATGAGATGCATACTGTCAACAAAACAATAGTGCAATTGTAACACTTACATGATACAGAAGAACAATGCTTTATGAGATGCATACTGTCAACAAAACAATAGTTCATCATGCAATTGTTACACTTACACGATACAGAAGAACAATGCTTTATGAGATGCATACTGTAGATCAGTATTTTACAAAAATGATTCTACTTTTATTGCATCGAATTGAATTTTTTGCAGGAACGAGAGTACTTGATGGATCCTTGGTCTGTTTTCTGGCTCTTGAGCCAAGCATTCAAGACTTAGCTTTATCATTCGTACTGCAAACTCTGCGCAGTGCTTTACATTGAAATTCGGATCTATTAGCCCGTCAGGCTGAGCTTCTGCATTTTCTCCTCCCATTGTTGTGGAGATTGTGTCTGAAAGAAGTACTTCCACTCCATCCTGCAAGAATACAGCTTCTTTTCCTGTTACCAACTCCAGCATAACAACCCCAAAGGCATAGATATCGATTGCAGGTGTCACCAATCCGTATTCTATATATTCTGGTGCCATGTAACCTTTCGGTACCCTGGCATACCTCATAGATGAATTCCCATTCGATTGATTCTCTGCTGACCGTGCGAGGCTGAAATTTGCAATCTTAGCCCTTAGATTTTTGTTGAGTAGAACATTGGTACTGCTAAGATCCTTGTGCACGTAAGCAGGACTGGTGAAGTTGTGCAGATAGTGAAGCCCATTGGCAATGTCCAAAGCGATCTGAACCCTACGATCCCAACTCTGAACTTCTGGACAACTGTTTTTCTTGATCCAATCTCGTAACGAACCATTTTCCATGAACTCATACATGAGGTACAAGTCCCCGCCGTGTTCACATGCACCCAAAAGGCTGATCAGATTGAAATGGTTGACCTTTTTCAGTAAGTTCACCTCCTTAGTCACATCTTTGCTCATCTTCTTTATGGCTAGCGCTTTTCCGTTGAGAAACCCCTTATGTACAGAGCCCCCCAACCAGTTCTTTTCGCTGAAATCCTCCGTAGCACGTTTCAATTCGCCGTATTCGAAGACTTTCAACCCTACATCAACTTGAGAAATGGTAACAAATAAATCTTCCTCCAGTGCCCTTTTTTTCTTTTCTTCTGTATTCTTTTGAGGACCCTTTTTCTGGCGACGAAAGAAGACCACAGAGATAACCAAGCAGAGAACTAGCAGAAGAATTCCAATTCCAATTCCAACCCAAATAAATACATCCTTAGATCTTCTATTTCCATGAATAGAAGTAACCGGAGGAGAAAGGAATGGCGGTGGCCCAGGTAGGTGAATTAGGGTTTGAGAGCTCGAAGGCTCCACCGACAGTGGGATTAGAATGGGTGTAAATGCTAGCAAAGGAGGATCATCTTCTGTAAACCTATTTGCATAAGCTACACTTTTTACACTTACATTAAATCTCTTACTCACGTCAGGGACAGAATCATCCAAGCTGACCAAGTAAGTCATTAGAAATTTAGTACCATCGGCAGTTTGGTTGCTTGTGGGACAAGCACATCTCAGCGGCACCTTCAATTTCATGCCAGGCAGCAAGTGGAATGCACTATAATTGTTCTGTTGCATGAGAGCATTACAAGTAGACAAACTCTGATATGTCTGAGTTGCTATTATATAATATGTGTGGTCTATAGAGGGAATGACAAAAGAGGCTTTGGCCTCATAGTACTGACCTGAACAAGAACAGACCACCGGAACAATCACCTCTTTGTTTGGAGACAGCAAGAGAGTATGATCAGAGACATTGTTGATCCGTGCAAGCTCAGACGGGTCTGAAGCTGTGAGGTTTGATATGGCAGAGACGGAATCATAAGGGGGTTGAGAGAGGAAAATCAAGAAAGCCTTGCATGACTGCTTTTTTCCATTGCAGCTGTACAGAAAAGCCGGAGATGTACCAACATTTTCGCCACAATCAGAAGCCGAGTCTTCTAAATAACTTTGTTGCGCTTTGTTTTTCGGAGTGAAGAGCAACAAAACTAAGAACATGAACATGGAGCAATACATGATCAAGTTTCTACTTTGACTTCTGGCAGAGGAAAAGCTTGAAGTCTTGAAGTTTTGTAGTACATGGCAATGACAATGTCTGCAGCATAAGCATTACCACGTTCTAATTATTTTGAATAATTGACTTTTTGTACTTATGTTGACTAATTAGGTTTAATCGCATGGAATTTTCCTAGAAATCATCCGTGGTTGGGACCCAAATTTAACTTGTATTGAACTTTAATCTTTTTTAAAGGAGCAGTAGTTCCTTAATTAAGGGAGTTTAGGGTAGGGATGTAGGGGAGAATCATACGACTAGTAGCACTCTTGACTAGACCAATTCTCCTTAGAGCACTTCCACCCCTAAGACTGGGTGCTAGCACCCAGCGCATTTATCCACTTAAATGAACAGTAATAGACCTCAATAAACAGTGATAGACCAACGCATCTCCACCCCTAAAACTGAATAGCCTAGTCAATTTTATTAAAATATTATTAATTTTTATTATAAAATAATAATTTAATTTTTAATATTTATCTTCCCACTTCTTCTTCTTCGCTCCGACCCCAAAACTCTTCTTCTTCTTCGCTCTGTACACCCACCAACACCACACCAACGCTCCCCAAAAATGGACTTCCTCCTCCGCATGGGGCAGCGCAACCTCGTCGTGGTCTCCTCGCCGGAGCTCGCCATGGAGGTGCTCCACACCCAGGGAGTCGAATTCGGGTCGAGGGAGGTGTGGCGGTGGTCGCGGAGCTCTGCACCAAGATCCCCAGCGAGAAGCAGAGAGGCGACGAGATCCGACCTGCGGCACGCGAACCTGTGCCATCCCGCGTCGAGGAACTGAAGAGAAGAGTGAGAGCCGTGGAGTGGAAGAGGAAGAAGAAGATGAAGAGCATCGGATCTCCTTTCGAACCGAGTGGAAGAGGAAGAAAGAGATTTTGCCCGGTCAATGGGTCTGTCAAAATTAGACTGGGCTCTTGCCTGGCTTGGGCTGGATGCCAGGCAAATGGGTGGGCTGGAGACGAAAAACTGGAGACTGGGCTGTTTTTGGACTGGGTGCCAGGCAATATTTGCTCCGGTGGAAATGCTCTTATATGCCATGGCTAGCAGCACTCTTGACTAGACCAAGTCTCCTTATATGCCAATAAAAATACCTTATAGTCCATATTAATAATCTGGCTATGCTACGTACGTTTTGTTCGATACAACGACATTGCAACATTATCTATAGTGTATTCATAGTCGGTTCTTTTGTAATGAATGGACGTTTTGCACAAAGTATTTCCGATCCATATTGTGAAATCCCGTTATTGGATTTCACAATTCAGTTTGTTGTATTTCAAATTTTCGGGAAATTATTATTATTTATGTTGTCACGCCCCAAAAAGGGGCACGTAACAGTGTCACGCTCTATTAGTAACACAATATTATAGTGTTAAATTCCAACACTATAGCACTACATTCCCAATAGAACATAAGGCTATTTGAGGGGAAGTAAAATAATGGGTAAATTACATTTTACCCCCTCAGGTTTGGGGTCGATTTCATTTCCTTACAACATCTTTAAAACATTTCCCTTTCATACGTCACGTACTATTTTATTTCAATATAATACATCCATTATATTTTTCATCCATTGGTCCATTAAGAGTTGACGGTGGATGCCACATTTGTGCTGATGTGGTGCCACGTGGTAAAAAAAATAATTTTTTATACATTAAAAATATTATAATATTAACCCTATTTAATAAAAAAATAAAAAATATATGTAAATAAAAAAATAAAAATAAAACCAGAAAATCCCGAACCCAGATCCCCTTCCTTCCCCCTCACCTCTTCGTAACTCCCATTTACAAAATCCACCGCTCAGCCTGGGTTCATCCCCATTGAAGTACTTCCATACCTAACTCTACCCACCAACCAACCCATTTGCAAAATCCCCACTCCGAAACCCTAATAACCTAACCCCCAAACCTGTAGAGAGTCCTGCCCAGGCCATCGAAAAAGTCAGAGTCGACGGAAAGGCTCCGGAGGTGGGTAGCAGTGGCGGTGGAGTCGGAGGAAGCGGTGGGCTTGGGGGTCGAGGAGAAGGGGTTAGGTGGTTGGCCCCCGAGGAGTCGTCGGACTCGAGAAACATGGCAGGAGGTTGGGGGAAGCGAGGCAGGAGAGGTCGAGGTTGGAAGGGTCGAAGATGAGGAGGTCGTCGAAGTTGGGTAATTGAGTGATTAAGCAAAACATGAGGTTGATTAACTTGAAATTCAAGAACATTAAGAACCTGCTGAGGAGGGTAATTAGGAGTGTAGGGCCTCGTAATGTGACGTTGTGCCTCATAAAACATCGTGCGAGTTGCTTCGTTCGTGGCGTAATGATTCGGCTTCGTTTTTCCACCCTCCAAGATCTCAAACACTAGATGTGAGATCCCACATCAACCAACTAACACACCCCGACCCGGAAAGTCCACTTGGGCTCCGAATCGAGTTGTGTTGGCCGACACCTGGAGGGTGATGAAGCCATAAAGTGTAGTGTAATGGAAGAAGAATGTGAATAAATTTAAACCTAAAAGTGCCTAAACAAAAGAGTGCGCGGGTGAGCGGGATTGCACCAATTCCACACGTGATGGTAGAGCATAAAAATAGTACAATAATTAGGGTGAGGGTTATACCACTAAGGATAACCATCTCCTGAGATTTGCCAGAACCCTCGTTTACACGTAAGCACAGCTACTAAACCTAGAAGGGCGAAAAACAAAGTTGAGTGGGTCAGTAAAACAACACTTGTAAGAAAACCTTTATTTTCGAACATAGTAACCCCTCGCCGTAAAACAAGTATAGTTTCCTTAAAATCATACTACGTATAAGTATGAAGATTTAAAGTATGCCAACAATATATATATATATATATATGCCACAACATGAATAATTCACAACAATAGAAATATAGGCATGTGCTTGATGAATATACTGACACGCAAGTATATACTAACATCTGTCTATACTAACACACGAGTCGGAGTCACTCAATGTGACATGTACGACAAGTTAGGTGTAATAATATACGTTCTAGTACTGCGATCACGTGAAGCTTGAGCTAAGCGCAGTCACCTACAAGTCGGAGTCACCTAATGTGACATGTACGACAGGCTAGCACCTAACTTGGATCCAAGACGAGCATACGGTGCGGGAGGTGAACATACACGTGAAGGCTGGCCCTGGCCCCGGGTGGGAACACTAACACCTGGGTGTAGTAATGATAAGCTAACTATATGAATATATGTATGCTACACAATTCAAATCAATATACTAAACTCACCTGAATTCACCTGCGTGTCCTATAGAATCATTTTAGTATTCTACCACAGTACCATAATTATAAGCAGGTAAATATACGTATGAACATGCCATAACCATTTTGTAATTCCATCAAAGCACATTTACCAAATTAAACTAAAATTGGCGTAATAGGCGTAAATCATTTAAATGCATTTTTTGGAAACTATAAGCCATATATATATATATAGAAATAAACTGCCCACTCACTTGGAGTCCGCGCTACAACTTCCTAGCACGAATATCAAGGCGTCATGAACGATCGTCGCCTAAAATAATTATCAAATCACAACTCAGAAACATGTAACTTGCATAAAACACAACCCCAAGGACGTTCTAAAATGATTTAAAACCCATTGACCAAAAGTCAACCGTCAGTCAACGATCGACGGTAGAGTCCATAACCCTACGTAATTCGATCCAAAATATCCACACATCGGATTTCTGAGCCGTAACTTCCAAAGATCCACATTATATTTCTAGAACATCATACTAAAGTTTCATAACAATCCAACGGTTGGAACTCCGTCAATTGCTAAAATTAAGTGGAGGTTAACACTTTATTTTATGAACTAACAATTCCAATTCTGGAAGATCCGTAAGTCAGATTCCCGATCCGTCAGTTCCTAATATCCTCAAATATTACGTACTATAAGGTACTAAGGTTTGGTGACGATCCAACGGTCGGATCGTCAATTCATGCAAGGACCCCGTGACGGCCAACTAGGTGGTCAACTACGAAACTACATCAAAACATAGTAATTTCACTAAAGGGATGTCAAATATGGAATTGGGGCTTCAAAATTAGACTAAGATGGTCAGGTGGGGTCTCAGCCCACGCGCCGCCGTGCGTGGTGGCCAACCCCCACGGTTCGCCGGAAAATTCCACTATTTCTAAAAATTCTCAAATTTCATAGAAATGAAGATCTCAATGAGAGGAACAACTTTCATACCTGACATGAAGTCGAAAAGTGGACGAAAGATGGTCAATTTTTCCCACAAAGCCGACGGTGACTAAAACTTCCCGGTGTTGATCCGTCGTCTACGGTGGTCCAACGGGGTCAAGGTTGCTTGGGATTTTCTCCTGGGATGATGGGCTACAAAGCCCAAGTGGTGGCATCGGCCATCGCTTTGCCGATTCGTCGGAAAATTGAAAAAGGTGGCCGGAGCATTGTTGATTTTCGTCGACTTTCGTGGCCTCAAACTGCCACATACCGTGGTTAATCAAGGTGGTTCTTGGGTGGGTTTTGTAGAGGGGAATGAGAGCTTTAAGATGGTGGTGGTGGCATCGAAAAACTTCAACGGAGTTGGCCGGAGTCGACCTTGAAAGATGGGTGGTCGCGCAGGTCATTTTGGGTTGTGCACAGGTTGAAGGCTGACGGGAATGGAGGGAATCCCTCTTTTTCCTGATTGGCTGCTGCATTCTTTCTCAATTTCTTATTGGCTGCTTGTCCTTATAGTTGATTGGTCCTTTATTCCTTGCTTAAATCTGATTGGTTTCTTTCTGACAAGATGAGAGTTCAATTGAATTAAAACTAAACTTTGAATAACCAACTTCAAACGTCCGTAACTATACCGTTATAATCCGGACTCGAAAACGGGTTTGGCCTATGAGCTCGTAGTGACGTGTTCTACGAGGATACGCTAAAAGAATGAGTCATACGTCTTTCTAACTGATGGTCGACGAAAGTCAAAGTCCTTGCCTCTAGGGCATTTTCGTAATTTCACGCTTTTAAAATTAATAAAAACGTAAAATTAGGGACGGGTTGTCACACCAACGGAGAGAGGGTGATGTGCCTTATATGTACATGCCCACCTCCATATAGCACGAGACCTTTTGGGAACTCACTAGCTTTGGGTTCCATCGGAACTTCGAAGTTAAGCGAGTTTGGGCGAGAGCATTCCTAGGATGGGTGACCCACTGGGAAGTTCTCATGTGAGTTTCCAGAAACAAAATCGTGAGGGAATGGTAAGCCCAAAGCGGACAGTATCATGCTACGATGGAGTCGTGCCCGGGTTGTGGTGGAGCCCGGGTCGGGATGTAACAATTTGGTATCAGAGCCACTCTGCCGTGTGGTGCGAGTGTGTCAACGAGGAAGTTGGGCTCCTAAGGGGGGTGGATTGTGAGATCGTAACCCGAAGCCAGTGAGTTTGGGCAAGAGCATTCCTAGGATGAGTGACCCACTGGGAAGTTCTCGTGTGAGTTCCCAGAAACAAAACTGTTAGGGAATGGTAAGCCCAAAGCGGGCAATATCGTGCTATGATGGAGTCGAACTGGGATGTGACAATTTGGTATCAGAGCCACTCTGCCTTGTGGTGCGAGTGTGTCTACGAGGACGTTAGGCCCCTAAGGGGGGTGGATTGTGAGATCCCACATCGACCAACATAGAGGGGGTGATGTGCCTTATATATACATGCCCACCCCCATATAGCACGAGGCTTTTTGCGAACTCACTAGCTTCGGGTTCCATCGGAACTCCGAAGTTAAGAGAGTTTGGGCGAGAGCATTCCTAGGATGGGTGACCCACTGGGAAGTTCTCGTGTGAGTTCCCAGAAACAAAACCGTGAGGGAATGGTAAGCCTAAAGCGGACAATATCGTGCTACAATGGAGTTGTGCCCGGGTTATGGTGAAGCCCGGGTCGGGATGTAACACTAGACCTTAAAAACCACACCCACATCTCAAATTCCACATTTTACAGAGGAGAAAGAGGGAGGGAGAGAGAGGTCGAGGTGGGACCCGCGTTGAGGGGTGGAGGGGATGGATGAAGGGGTGGAGGGGATGGACGGACGGGAAGGTAGATATGGGTACGGGGTAGGGGTGGGATGTGGGGTTGCGGGGAAGGATTTCTGGGTTTGGGATTTTCTGGTTTTTTATTTTTTTTTATATTATTTATTTATTTAATTTTAATACGGATAATATTTTTAATGTATAAAAAGTTTTTTTTTTTTCCACATGGCAGCCACATCAGCACAAATGTGGTAGCCACATTAGCTCTTAATGGACCAATGGATGAAAAATGTAACGGGTGTATTATATTGAAATAAAATAGTACGTGCGGTATGAAAGTGAAATGTTTTAAAGATGTTGTAAGGAATTGAAATCGACCCCAAACCTGAGGGGGTAAAATGTAATTTACCCTAAAATAATTTATTTTTAAGTAGTGCGGAAGCAGAAATCATTTTGGTAAAACAAAGAATAAAAGGGCAACGGAATTTGATAAATTTTTTACATCAAAGACGAAGTTTACAACTTACAACAAAACCAAAGGGTTTGAAGTAATTATCATACTAAACCAACTCTCTAGTACTATTTGAAAATGCAAAACGTGAGTTTGGCTACAAAAATCCTTCAAGACGGTGAGGCAATGAACGACCGAGAAGTTAACAAGTAACAAACAACACTACTCCCGACTTTAGTCCAGAACGTCTATTTGTTGGTGCACCGGTCATGTAATAAAGTAGGAGGTGAGCATCACAAACGTTCATCGCTCCCCCTCAGAGAATCCACCCTAGCTAGGTTTGAAAATAGTATATGACACTATATATTATAGGAAAATGATGCTCAACAAAAGCTTTGTTTAGTTTTGAAAATAGATTGTATGCTCACACAATTTCCTTTTAAAAAGAAAATAGGGGTCCCAATAAATTGCTACATGCCTGATGACCGGTCCAATGACCAACTACCCCCTGTAGCGAGAGTGTCCTTTAATGCTCTACCCTTAGATATCCTAGTACCTCTCCTAGAAAGGTAGCAGTAATAATCCCTTCGTAGTAGCCCCTCCAGAGGTATAAGGGATCGAAACCCAAGGTGGTCGCTATGCCCCCTTCACTCTCAAGTCGTCACTTTAATTTGTAGCATAAAACAACATGCAAATCATGATATAAAACAAAATCATTTTTCCTCATGGTTCTATCACAACAAAATCCATGCAGCTTTCACAAGCATTCGTATATTTACATATACATACAATCACAAAATTCCATAACTAGGGTAAGTGAGGATCCCCCTGCTTGGTCTCCAAGCCAAGCAAGTAATATTCCTTACCAATACCTAAATTCCAAAGCTAAAACGAAGATCCACGTCACTACTGCAATAGCTAATCTCCACATACTTGAGCAAGCTCATTGATCACTCCTAATACCATATATATATCTTTCTTTCACTCTCTTTTATTTCCTAAATCTCTCTCTCTCTCTCTCTAACATATATATAAATATATACACGCACAACATATATATATATATATACAAGTATGTATGTGTGTGTGTACAAACACACACTAATCTCTACGTAATGCATGCTATCTCCATCTCTCTCTCCTACGAGAACTCACATGCTGCATGCTGCCTCATTTCCAAAAACAATGGAGAGACATATTGGTGAATTACTTACATCGAAAGTTGTTTGGAACTTTATATTTTCCTGCTAGGAATGTCATGAGAAATGTCGGAGCTTAATAAAGGGTGAACTATACGAATGGCTTGATCCGTCTTAAGTATGTAAGTAGTCTAACACAAAGGTTAGATGCAGTCATGAAAAAAACAAAAAGTTACTGCGCTTTGAACCGTTGGATTGTTTTTGGTCATATCTCGGAAGTGAGGCATGATAGTTGAACAGGTACTTTATGACGTTACATGTCAATCCTAAACGTATCTCAGGATCGGAGCATGACACATATAATTCTACAAGAAACAGATCATTTTTCTTGGTCAAAACATTTCTTCTAGTCATTGGCTTATTTTTCTAGAAATTTGCCCGAGGCTTTTTACTGCTGCATATCCGAAGAATTTTCCATAATTTATACACAATAGCAGCTGATGAATCTTAAATGGAAAAAGAGAAAGAGAAGCAGTATATTACAATAAAATCCAAGCCTAAACTGAACGTATCTCGGGATCGGGCCAAGACACATATAATTCTGCAAGAAACAGATCATTTTTCTATGTCAAAAACATTTCTTACAGTCATTGGCTTATTTTTTATAGAAATTTTCCTGAGGCTTTTTACTGCTGCGTATCCGAAGAATTTTCCATAACTTATACACAATAGCAGCAGATGAATCTTAATTGGAAAAAGAGAAAGAGAAGCAGTAAATTACAATAAAATCCAAATTTAAACTAAGTGGTTGAGTGAGATCCTGTTCCAGTTTCGGTACTACCAAGAACTCCCACTAAAGTTTGGTAGCCTGAGATGTTGCTTGACAATTCCCAACTCAGTGAATTGCTCATGGTTCTTGACAGAAACTGTACAATCTCCTCCATGCCCGGGCGAGCAGCGGGGTTTTTGTTCAAGCAGTTATCAATCAGTTTGATCACGAACACAGCAAGTTCTGGAGGATAACTCTCTTGCATAGAAGGATCCATGAACTCCCTCAAACTCTGCCCTCCGTCTTTGTTGTTAAGCACAGAGTTTACAACATCAGACAAGAGAATATTCTTTTCGTAATACATAGCAACCTCTTTTCCAGTGAGTATTTCCAGCATGAGAACACCAAATGCGTAGACATCAAGCTTTGGGGATATCAAGCCATTTTCCAAGTACTCAGGAGCCATGTAGCCTATTGTTCCGACAATGTGATTTGTCAAAGAAAACTCACCTTCCGGTGCTTCTGTTGACCTTGCTAGACCGAAGTTCGCAATCTTGGCCCTGAAATCGCTGTCAAGAAGAATGTTACTGCTCATTACATCCTTGTGGACATGGGGAGGAGTGGTGAAGCTGTGGAGATAGTGAAGCCCTGAGGCCACATCCAGCATAATCTGTATCCTTTGAGTCCAATTCAGGAACTTCCCGTCATTGCTACTGTTGTAAATCCAATCACTCAAGGGTCCATTGACAGCATACTCGTAGATAAGATACGAATGTCCGTCATTAAAGCAAACTCCAGAGAGGCGAATGATATTGGAATGGCTGACTTTTTTTAGTAAATTTATCTCTTTGGACACATCTCCATTCATCTCCTTAATGGCTGCCAAATCCTCATTAATTTTGGCGCGATAAATAGACCCTTTAATCAAATAAGCAGTGCTAAAACCATCTGTTGCGTGTTGCAGTTCCTCAAATTTGTAAACTTTGAGGGATTGAGCTATGCCAGATAAGGCCTCTAAGAAGTCCCGAGATCCTTCTTCCTCCACCTTCTTCTCTTGTGGTTTCTCAAGTGCCTCAAAGCTCTCTGAGGCGATAACTGGATCGAAGTCCTTCTTAGTACTTCTGCGGAAAAATGCGCAGAAGATAATAACGCCTATGACCAATACAAGCCCACCTCCTCCAAGAGCCCCAACAAGGGCGTAAACCCATGTTTTGTTTGAGTTATTGGAGGGAGGTGGAGGTGTTGCCGGAGGTGATGGTGATGACAAGGGAGGCTCTACGGTTTGAGAACTATTTGGAGGGTTTTTCAAAGGAACTAAGAGTGTGCTGAAGGAAAAAATTGTGGAATCCTGCTCCGAAAGGCCGTTAGCTTCGAGAGTTCTCCCTGTATCTGACCCAAATGGTCCAAATCTATTGCTGATCAATGAAACATAATCGCCTGGGGCGACTAAGTAAGTCAAAAGATACTTGAAACCTAGATCGGTTTGGTTCTTTGTGGGACAAGCACATCTAAGAGGAACATTGAGCCTATCACCAATATACAATTCTTTTGTAGTTCGATTAGCATTCTGATTCAACAGAGCTTGACATGTCGAAAGGCCTTGCAATGTGTTATTCGCAATGATAAAAAAGGTATCGCCATTGACAACAACATGAGATGTGTTTAGCTGATAGTACTCACCTGAGCAGGAGCAATTAATCGGAACAATCACCAACTTGTCGGTTTCGAACGTTGCATTCTCAGAAACCGAATTTACCTCCGCCAGCTGAGACGGGTCGGAAGCCAGCATATTGGAGATGGCAGAGACCGTGTTGTAAGGCGCCCGGGATCTGAAGGTGAGGAATGATTGGCAACTCTTGCTTGCTCCATCGCAGGTGTAGCCAAGAACAGATTTTGAGTAAGTTTCTGGGTTGTAACAATCTGAGAAGGCCTGTCCCTCGTAAGGCTGCTGAGCAAAAATCAAACAAGAGCAACAAAAAATGGTGAGAATTATGGCAGATATGAGGGGGAGGATATTCATTTTTCTTGGATCGAAAGGTGTGGAGTTTTTCTGCAAGGAAAAGTTCGTAACTTCGGACTTGGAATATATTCCAAAATTTGTGGGCCTCTTGAGGTACTAATGTCGAATTTCCATGGTGAATTATTAGCATAATTTATGCAAAAACCAGGGTGGATTGAAGGACCGTCTAGTTGACTTCTTCTTAGTTGCCTCGTTTGACTTCAACTTTTATCAGAACATGATCTGTAAGTGGAGTTAATCTTCAATTTTTTTTTTCTTTCGGAAACCAAGATAGAATTAAACGGGCAAAGATGCCAAACAGGAAAAAGAAAGCCCACACTGAGGCAAACAAACCATACTACTACTGAGAAAGCAATACGAGGGGTTGACAACATCACCACAACGCCGTAGCTAATGCTAAAACGTCCCACCTCTCATAATCAATTAGTACTAAAAAAAATAGTTTACTATTTTCTTATTAAGAAAAGTAGGTTTGTATTGTGGCACTAATCTTTGACACGTATCAGCATTCGTTGGGAAGGCACTAGAAAACAATTAAATACTTCCACTTATTATGGTTTTCAATTCTCGTGTAACCTGGTGTACACATTATCTTATTTTATTAATATTTTTCTCAATATGTCAAACAGTTCATATTATACCCAATAATTCCTTTTGTAATACAACTCTTATTGGTCAGAAGGGCAATTATAACTCTTACTCAACATAAAGTTCAAGTCTCCAAATTCGCATTTCACTATTAAGGAGACGATATATAGTAACAAAAGATTAGGCTAACAGAGGTACACACCAAGGCTAAGGAGAACCTAAAATTAGACAATTAGTATTTTCTTTTTGATAATATTCACTGTGTGTGTCACATCTTATATAGTAAGAGGAACATAAATTAGGGTTTATTTCGTATGAGCATAAAGTGTTGGGCAGTGAAATTGCAGGGCTGTGGAAAACCATTCGATTGCACAGACTTCTTAGGTGGAGAGGACTGAGAGGAAGTGCATGGCAACTTCCTGAAGGGTCCCATGACGGTCACTGACATTTGGATGATTCCCATACGCTTTGATTCCACAGGGTCCTCTCTTAATCCTCTTCTCATCTTCTGTGTGAAGATTTCGAAAATTAATCGTACATCGTGAAGTTAGCTTTCATAAGATACATTTTATGTTTAATTTTAAATTTAAAAATTTAAAATGTTTTCTAACCTCTGTAATATACACAATTTTAATATAGGCTACTCTAAAATTTCGCAACGCACAATTTTCTCAACTTTTTCTTGTAAATATCTTTTTCACCCACTTTCCCTATTATTTGTCTTCAAATTTCTCAGTTAGTCCTTATTCTTCTGCCTGCAGGTTAATTTGTTTTTAGTCAATCAATACATATATATTTATTAAAGTTCTCAAAAGAAACTACTGCAGAGTTATCTTATGGGTTTTCTGTTTTTGGTTCCCAGTCTAAAACTATATGTTTCAAATTATTGGCGGAACCAGGGTGGAGACGAAGTCGAGGTCAAGGAAGAAATTGATCAAATATTGAGGGCGAGTGAATGCGTAAGTTTTGATTAATCATAATGCAGGTCAATGTGAGGAAATTGTAGGGAAACTACGGTGATGAAATTGTGTTAAAATATATATTACGTGAAGAATTGTCAAGCTTATGACACCAGATGTGCTTTTGCAACATTTTTTTAATATTCAAAATTTGGGCATACCAAATTTTTTTATTAATATGAAAAAAAAGAAGAAGTTTATTCCTAATTAGAGAGAGAGGATCCTCGCCGGATCTTCTTTGTAAGGATCTCAGGAATCCTCCAATCACATATGTTCATCGTACATCGTGCAGCCAGTTTTTGTCAGGTACTGTTTATATTCAATTTTAAATAAAAAAATTTACAATGATTTTTTACCACACGATGTACAATGAAAGGATGTGATTGGAGGATCCGTAGGATCCTCACAAAGAGGTGATAATAAAAGTGTATGAATGGAAGAAATCACAGAGATGAAGAACGAAGAAAGCAAGGAAGCAAGAAAGCTAGAATGAGAAACGAGCGGAAGAAGAAAGGATTGATTACATTGAACGATTCGATTGTAACAGATTACATCAGTTATATCCCAACAATTCTAACTAACTTGCTTATGTGGCAATCATCTACATCTCTCCTTACTTCTCCTTATCATACTCTTACCAACCAATAACTGCCACCTGTAATCTTATAACATTTCAGTTATTACCCCCCCCCCCCTCAATCAATCTGAGCAAGGATGTCCAAGACTGAGATTTATACAATGCTTGACAAATGTTGGACTATGCAAGTCTTTGGTGAGCATATCAGCAACCTGGTTGTCTGTGGATACATAGTGAACAATGATATCCTTCTTTTGCACTCTTTCTCGAATGAAATGATAATCTGTATCAAGGTATTTTATTCTGGAATGAAACACTGGATTGGTGCTGAGTGCCAATGTTGAGAGATTATCATAATGCAACGCTGGAGGAGCAATAAAAAAACTCATGTAAATCTTTCATTATTGACCTTATCCAACACACATCTGCTGTACAGTTTGCTAATGCTTTATATTCAGCCTATGTTGAGCTTTTAGAAACTGATGATTGTTTCTTAGATTGCCAAGATATAAGATTAAGACCAAGAAATACAACATATCATGTTATTAACCCTCTTGTATTGATGTCTGCAGCCCAATCAGCATCAGAATAGGCTGAAATATGTGTATCAGAAGCTAAAAAATATGTAAGACCACATTGTATAGTCCCTTGAAGATACCTGAGTATCCTTTTGACCAAGAACATGTGTGCATCAGTTGGATTGGTCATATACTGACATACAACATTCACAGAATAGGCTATATCAGGCTTAGTGAATGTTAAATACTGAAGTGCACCAACAATGCTTCTGTAAAATCTTGGATCAGCTAAAGGTTGACCCTCAGACATTAACAACTATGTATGTGGTTTTGAAGGAGTTGGGTCTGGCTTATAACTTTCCATTCCAGCCTTTTCAATGAGTTCCTTTGCATATTTAGCTTGATTGATAAACACATCACCATTGTCTCTGTATTGAATTTGTAACCCCAAGAAATATGTCAACTTCCCTATGTCTTTCAAATCAAAAATTTCACTAAGGGCAGTAACCACATATTGAACTTTGGAGATATTGGAACCTATCAAGATTATATCATCTACATATAAAAGTAGAATGACTATATATGTGCCATCTGTTTTAACAAATAGACTAGTGTTAGCTTGAGATAATGTGAACCCTAGAGATGGTAGCACACCTGTGAATTTTGAATTTCAAGCTCCTGGAGCTTGTTTGAGACCATATAAGGATTTGACAAGCTTGGAGACATAATCTGGAGTATTTGAATCCACAAAACCTAGTGGTTGTTTCATGTATATTTTCTCCTGCAATTCTCCATGTAGGAATGCATTCTTAATGTCTAACTGTCGAAGCTCCCACTTGTGACTTGTAGTTAAAGCAAGAATTAATCTCACTATAGTATACCTTACTACAGGACTAAATGTCTCAGAGTAATCCAACCTATGTTCTTATGTATATCATTGTGCTGCCTTGTATCTGATATGTTGCCATCTGGATTTTTCTTCAATTTATATAGGAGGTTGAGGTACAAGTGTCCATGTTCCTTGCCCTTTAAGAGCATCATCCATGTTCCTTGCCTTTTAAGAGCATCGAACTCATCCTACATGGCTTGTTGCCAATTTGAATTACGTGCAACTGCTTTAAAACTCTTTGGTTCTTCAGAATCAAAAATCTCAGCCAGAAATGAAAAACCACCACAGCACATAGACCCATCATCAATCTTTAGAGACTGTAACTCAGGTAAATTTGCATGAAAAGCAGTGTAATCATTTCTCTGAATTGTTCTAGTTTGTAGTCTGGTATTCAGAGAATGAGTTCTTGAAACATCACTGGTTGTAGGATGAGAAGATTACTCTCAATCAGTCATAGAGATAGGAAGTAATACCTAAAGTTGAGTTGGATCAAGGACATGTAGCAAGGATTGATGCAGATCTTGTACTGGAGTAAATGAGTGTGATGGCAGTGGTTCAGATTCCTGTGTATTTGTTGCAGCTTGTGAACTCTTAGATAATGCAAAAGAGATGTCTGGTGCTTCCAGTAAAGAAGTATCATCAGAAATTGGTTGAACTGTGTCATTTTTTCTACTGTCTTGTATATTTAGAACTCTTAACTGAACTATAATTGGAGCTGAATGTATTGAATTATGTGCATTATTGCTACTTGACATCACAGAAGACTGATATTTGGCTGGAAAAACAGACTCATCATGAAGAACATGCCTAGATAGAATTAATTTCTTTGTCTGCAAGTTATAACATATAGCCACTTTATACCCTGAAGCATAGCCTAAGAACACACAACTGAAACTTGTTGTCATTATAATGTCTCAAATAGGGATAGACTGCAAATCCATATACCTTCAAATCTTGAAGAAATAGATGTTTATATTGATCAAATACACATCATGTGCACATGAATGAAACCAAAATTCTTGAGATAAACCAGCATCATTCATCAAAGTTATTGTTGTTTCAACTATATGTCGATGCCTCCTTTCAACTAATCCATTTTGTTGAGGAGTGTAAGGGCATGAAATCCTATGAATCATCCATTTTGATTGCATAAACTCCTTGAACACATTACTTACAAACTTTCCACTTCCATCTGATTGTAAACATTTCATGTGAGCTCCAAATTGAACTTGAACATATTTATAGAACTTGACAAATACTGAGAACACTTCTGATTTATTATAAAGTGGGAAAATCCACATGTATCTTGTACAATCATCAACAAATACAACATAAAACCTATATCCCTCTAGGGATTTTATAGAAGAAGATCCCCAAACATCAAAATGTATCCTATCAAAAGGTAAAACACACCTAGAACATCATTAGAGAATGGTTTTCTAGTAATTTTCCCATGAATACAATTAGTGCACATTGCATGCTTATTATCTTGAGGCCTACTCCTTCCTTTGTACAAGATCTATCTTGTCACCTTGTCCTGAACATAGAAATATGTGTCATCACAGATAAACCAACACCTATTGTCTTTGCATAACTGTTTTACAGGCATAAGATTAACAGCAATTGATGGGACATGTAACACATTCTTCAAAATGATGGAATGAGATGGTGTTTTGACAATTGTAGAACCAATGTTTTGAATTGGCAAACCTTGACCATTGCCAATCTTAATTTTCTTTAAACCTTCAGATGGAGAAACTTGATTTAGACTAGCAAGGTCAAAAGTCATGTGATGGAAAACTCATGTGTCCATAATCCAAGTTGCAGCATTAGAGTATGATGGTGAGCTTGAGCAGACATGCCTTGCATTACAGGTTGCACTTGATAAGACAGATCAGGTATAGGCATATGATGTTGAATCACATGAGTTGCAGGTGCTGGTACTTGATATGAATAATGAGCAGCAAAATTTGATGGTTGTGGAATCACATGATGTTGATCTTGATTCATAGAAACAAGAGAAACAGGTGGTCCAGATGGTTGATATGAATAGTTGCCCCTATGATAGCATTCAAGTGCAGTATGACCCATTTTACCACAAATTTGACAATTAGTGATGAAATTTGGTAAATTATTTTGTGTATTTCTATAAAAACAATTAGGTGCAGTATGCCCTCTTATTTGAAAAATATGACACTCATGATGTGGTGCAGTTCTTGACTCAGTATTTCTATTCCACACACTGTTGTTTATATAGTTGTTCGACTCCTTACCTTTATATCCAGACCTGTAATTACCATTTCCCCTTGTTTGTCCTTCATTGTAAAATCTCTGTTGTGGTTTGTTTGAAGAAGACTATTGCTGTATAGAATTATCTTATGGATGATCCATATTACCAATAAAACTAGTACTAGAACGAAATGAATTTTGATCTGGAAAATATGCAGGTTGTCCCATTTGAGACTATGGAATGAATGGCATTTGTTCTGGTAAAAGACTTGAAGTGAGATAGTACCTCCAGTACTAGATGGATCACTTGCAGAAGAGTTAGAACTAGATGTTCCATTACTATACTTATAACTTGTATCAGCATTAGTACTATGCATGTACAAAGCTGCCATATTTTGTGTTAGAGAACTCAAGACCATATCATTCTCCCTTTCAACTCCTAATAGTGGTGCCCTGAATTCTTTCATGGTAACAGTAGACTATCTTGCAAGAATCATAGTTCTTATTGTGGCATATTCTTTTGGTAGCTCAGCAAAAGCAGCAATCATGACATCATTATTTGATATATATATATATATATATTCTCTAATAGCAGTTAATTGATCCCTTATAGATTTGATTCTTAACAGGTACTTATCCATTGAATCACCACCTTTTTGTATTGTATGTAGCTCAGTTTTCAAATGATTAACATCTGTCTTAGACATAGAGATGTATATCTGTCTTCAAGATTAGCCCATACTTCAGCAGCAGTTTTGAATCAAATTACATGTTCAATAGAATCATCAGTTAATGTAGCTATTAACAAACTTAATAAAGTCAAATCTGTAGTTTCCCATTTTTGAAAAGCAACTTTCACCTATTTGGTAACTCCAGTTTCAGCAATTAACACAAACTTGGGTGGACAGTTTGCAGAACCATAAAAAAGATCAAACAGTTTATACCCTTTAAGCACCGACTTGAATTGAAAAGACCACTTAGTGTAATTGTGATCACTCAATTAATAGTCAACATTCCCAACAAACCCTCAACTTTCACAGAAGAGGAAGCTATATCAGATAAACTCTAAGAAGCAGTCTTTGACAAATCTTTAATCAATCTTTGAACAATCTTCGAAAAAGAAATCAACTTTTAACTAGTTCTTCAACTACAAACCTTATTGAATCACCGGCATTGGCCTTTTTGGATTGTTTCTTAACACAAAGTAAATGGCATTGGCCTTCTCAAAATACTTAGTGCAAATCAATTTGTTAAACCTACTAGTATTGGCATTGGCCTTCATAATCTCATAAGTAAATCTACCAAACTACACTATCTCAGCAAAGACATCAAGAAAACAGAACACAAGCTACTTAATTGCATTGAAAGTTTTCCCCATAAAATTTTCAAGAAAATATGATGTACTGTAGAACCTCAAACATAAAACCTGAAATTTCTTCTGATTCCACTGTAGTTGCATAGAATGATATGAACAACACAATTGCTGAGATCGACGAGATTGCCACCCCAATCGCAGGAAGCATTGTATAAAGATTCCAAATCGCCAGAAAATTCCCAAAAGCCAGAAAGATCTCAGCAGAAAGACGTGAATCTCCGAACAAAGAACACAAAGAACTTAATCGCAACCCACAGAAGATCGTAGGCTCGATACCATGATAACAAAACTGTATGAATGGAAGAAATCACAGAGATGAAGAACGAAGAAAGCAAGGAAGCAGGAAAGCTAGAGAGAGAAACAAGCTGAAGAAGAAATGATTGATTGCATTAAATGATTAGATTGTAACAGATTACATCAGTTATATCCCAACAATTCTAACTAACTTGCTTATGTGGCAATCCTCTACATCTCTCCTTATTTCTCCTTATCATACTCTAACCAACCAATAATTGCCACTTGTAATCTTATAACATTTTAGTTATTAAGAGGATCCGGCGAGGATCTTCCTGGCTAATTAGGAAGTCAAGAATTTTTATCCCTCGGAAAGTGAGAATACAAAACACTAAAAAAAAAGACACACCCTTTTCATCACCCTTACCTAATCAAAAATGTATTTCTGAACCACTCGAAAACAAAAGCGTTAAAGGTAAAAACCGAGCGAGGATCCTCTTTGAGAGACCAGTTTTTGTCAAGTAATGTTTATATTTAATTTTAAATAAAAAAATTTACAATGAATTCTGACCGCACGATGTACGATGAATGGATGTGATTTGAGGATTCCGAGGAACCTCACAAAGAGGATCCAACTAGGATCTTGGTGGGTAAAAACCTGCAATAAAATGTGTTTTGCAGATCGTGCAACAACTTTTTTTAATGACTCGACTAGAACTTCTGTGTTTGAGAGTTACAAGTTACAACGTAAGTTAATTGTAAAAACAATATAACTTTTGGTTCCTCCATTTGTTATAAGAATAATGCTTGGGTACTCAATGCTCACTAGTTAGTATTTATTGTTTAATACGTCTAATGATATATCAACACATGTTTTATTGTTTTAAAAAATAATTGACATGATATTAAACTTAGGTATATAGGGTACATGTTTTATTATCCAAGGATAATACTTGGGTACATAAAGTCTAGAATATGCACTAGTGAGTACCCCAAGTATTATCTTTACTATAATATGTTCGTTAGTTGTTATTCAAAAAAATAGTAGCGAAGTATGTACATATTCTCTTTATTGTTCGGCTCATTTCCAAGTTCTTTTATAATTTTGGTACATGCATAGATAATTTATTAAAGATAATATTCACGTGTTAAACTGTGACTACACAGTGATGATTGCTACTTTCAAAGAAGGATGCCAAAAATTTAATATCCAATTAAACAACTGTACGTGATTCAAAATAGAAGAAATTCTATTATATATAAGAACTTTTGATTTGCACATTATCTTTTCTCGGATGAATTACATCTCCATAGCTCAGTAGTAGGGGTGGGTTCGGTTCAAATCGGTTCGGTTTTTTACCAAAACCGAAATCGAACCGAAATTTTGGTTCGGTTTCGGTTTTTTTTTTTTTTTTCAAAAAATTAAAATCTTAAATTCAAACATCTCCAAATCAATCATAACATAAATATTCCAACTAGAATCAAAGACAATGAAAGTAAACATTTAAAGTTTAACTAGAATTATAACATAAAGGTTTTTTTTTTTATAATATTTTGGGTTTAAAGTTTAACTGTAAATAGATTTTTTTTAGAAAAGTAAAATTTTCTACCATTTTCTTCACATCTCAACTCTTAACTATGAATAATATAAAGAGCTAGTATACCCAAAACAAATAATTAAATAAATAAAATTAAAAAATATTAATTTAATTAATTCGGTTCGGTTCGGCTTCTAGACCACTAAAACCAAACCGAACCAAAAGAATTCAGTTCGGTTCGGTTTTTTCAATTCGGTTCGGTTTTTTCGTTCGGTTCGGTTTTTTCGGTTTCGGTTCGGTTCGGTTTTCAGTTTATTGAACCCACCCCTACTCAGTAGCATGTAAAGATAGATGACAAATTACATCAGGGGCAAAACAAAGTTAATTGGATGTTCTCTGTTTACATTTTTCTTGATCAATAATCTAGGCTCCCATTCACTGTCTTATGCCATCCATTATCCAAGCCAAAAGGCTTAGAACAAAATACACACACACGGACTTCTGCGTTTGTGGATTTGGAAGGTTGCCACTCTATGCTTGTTTCAACAAGGCTCGGAATGTCGGGACCAAAAATTAATTTCAAGACTTGGTATGCAATCAAACATAGAGAGCTCATAAAAGCCACCGTGAAAGATGGCATTGCTGCTGCTGGCGTCCATGCACATGCCTTTGATAAGTTAGACAGTCTTAGACTTGGGACTGAGTTAGACCGAGGCGAATTTTTTATGAAATAGAGTTGTTTACCTAACAATCACATTTGTTCTGCAACATGAGAAATGAATATTTCATGTCACAACGTATTCCTTCTCTCATGAAGTTGAAATGTCTATGAAGTTAAGATACAAAAAAACTACTTCAGGTCTAGTTAACTATATGCTAAAATCTATTTCATGTCTTCGCTCTAATAATAAAGTAACTGTTTTCAAATTAGTTCTATTGATAAGTGCATTATTTCTCATATTTTCATGTCAGTTATCCTTAGATTTTGTTAAATAATCGATTTTAAAAGAGCCTTATTACTTTCATTTTTCTCACTTTCAGTCAATTTGCACACTTAAGACCTTTTTTTTTTAATGATAAATTGGTTTTTCGAAAGAGTTTTGATGTAAAGTAGGAAGCTAAGAGGTTGAAAATCATTGTGTCTGAATTTAATAATTCTCCATCAAACCAATCGTTTCAATTTTACAAATTAATCCCGCGAAAGTTAGATATTAAAACCCTTGTAGTTAAGACTCTGTGTGGGAGACATGCATGCATGAGGACAATATATATACACCTAGCAAAATCGGAAAGATTACCACTCTGCAGGCTCCACTTGAGTGAAAATGTCACATCCCGACCCGGGGTCCACCACATCCCGAGCCCGCTCCACCACCGTAGCACGATATTGTCCGCTTTGGGCCCCGACTACGCCTTCACGGTTTTGTTTCTGGGAACTCACAAGAGAACTTCCCAGTGGGTCACCCATCATGAGAGTGCTCTCGCGCGCTACTCGCTTAACTTCGGAGTTCCCATGGAACCCGAAGCCAGTGAGCTCCCAAAAGGCCTCGCGCTAGGTAGGGATGGGAATATACATATAAGGATCACTCCCCTGGGCGATGTGGGATCTTACAGAAAAATCAGAGAGTCAGTTTTTTTAGGGGCATTTTGATTTAGATGCCTCAAATTTGAATTTTTTTGATCAAACATCTATAACTTTTAAACTTTTGATCAAACATTCTTCTACTAGTTTTTAATTAAAAAAAATGATTTTTATTTTATTTAATTAACCAACTAGTTCAGAAAATAATATCACAAATATCCTAAAATCACCACAAACATCCTATCTTATCTTATCATAATTCGTTCAAAATAAATTTTTCTTATTCAAATAATTTTTTGTTTTAAATTCTAAAAACACATAAACATCATATTAACATACAATTATGAAATATAACATGCACATATGTCTCATCCCGACCCGGGATCCACCACATCCCGGGCCCGCTCCACCACCGTAGCACGATATTGTCCGCTTTGGGCCCCGACTACGCCCTCACGGTTTTGTTTCTGGGAACTCACACGAGAACTTCCCAGTGGGTCACTCATCATGGGAGTGCTCTCGCGCGCTACTCGCTTAACTTCGGAGTTCCCATGGAACCCGAAGCCAGTGAGCTCCCAAAAGGCCTCGCGCTAGGTATGGATGGGAATATACATATAAGGATCACTCCACTGGGCGATGTGGGATCTTACAGAAAAATCAGAGAGTCAGTTTTTTTAGGGGCATTTTGATTTAGATGCCTCAAATTTGAATTTTTTTTATCAAACATCTATAACTTTTAAACTTTTGATCAAACATTCTTCTACTAATTTTTAATTAAAAAAATGATTTTTATTTTATTTAATTAACCAACTAGTTCAGAAAATAATATCACAAATATCCTAAAATCACCACAAACATCCTATCTTATCTTATCATAATTCGTTCAAAATAAATTTTTCTTATTCAAATAATTTTTTGTTTTAAATTCTAAAAACACATAAACATCATATTAACATACAATTATGAAATATAACATGCACATATGTCTCATCCCGACCCGGGATCCACCACATCCCGGGCCAGCTCCACCACCGTAGCACGATATTGTCGTCTTTGGGCCCCGACTACGCCCTCACGGTTTTGTTTCTAGGAACTCACACGAGAACTTCCTAGTGGGTCACCCATCATGGGAGTGCTCTCGCGCGCTACTCGCTTAACTTCGGAGTTCCCATGGAACCCGAAGCTAGTGAGCTCCCAAAAGGCCTCGCGCTAGGTAGGGATGGGAATATACATATAAGGATCACTCCCCTGGGCGATGTGGGATCTCACAATCCAGCTCTGATACCAAATTGTCACATCCCGGCCCGGGGTCCACCACATCCCGGGCCCGCTCCACCACCGTAGCACGATATTGTCCGCTTTGGGCCCCAACTACGCCCTCACGGTTTTGTTTCTGGGAACTCACACAAGAACTTCCCAGTGGGTCACCCATCATGGGAGTGCTCTCGTGCGCTACTTGCTTAACTTCGGAGTTCCCATGGAACCCGAAGCCAATGAGCTCCCAAAAGGCCTCGCGCTAGGTAGGGATGAGAATATACATATAAGGATCACTCCCCTGGGCGATGTGGGATCTCACACATATATTAAATATAACGTACCAAACAATTATATAAATTTAATCTGGATACGTATTAATATTTTGGTACGTTGTAAAATATTATTTTTGGTACGTTATGCAATTCTTTATTTAGTACGTACCAAGTTATTAGTACGTTGTATTATCTTTATTTTGGTACGTACAAAACTCATAGTACGTTATGTGTAAGTTGTGTAACCCAAAAAAAGATAACTTTTCATATTAAAACATTGCACTAAAAAATATTTTGTCAATTCTTAATAATTAATTATTGGAATAAGGATTCATTTTAAATAAAAATAAAAATGTGAAAACTCTTAGTTCACGTTTCTACTATAAGTAGTTGTTAAAAAATTCAAATTTATTTTTAGTTGCATGAAATTAGGCAGTATAGTCTACATCTCAATTTTAATTGTAAACGAACTCTTGTTTTTTTTATAAAGGGAATTTTAACAAAACACTCCTGGTACTGTTCACTTTTAACGAAATACTACAATTTTACCTTTACCTGACACTATTCACTATACCTTTAAAAATGACTTTTCGTTAAAAGGGAAGTATTTTTGAACTTTTCATTAGTTTTCATTTTTTATAATCTATATAAAATGTTGAGTTGGAAATTGGAAAAACTATATTTCATCCAATTAATCTTGAACCCAGTAGATATAATTGAATCCTTAAATTGAGGAAGGGATGAGATTCCATAAAAATAGCAATAAATTAATGAATATTATTGAGTGCATTTTTTTTTACATAGAAATGGATTTAAAAGAATTTATAAAATACTTAAACAAAGAATATACCTGGAATATAAAGTATAATTAAAGTAAAAGAACTTTAATCAAAAGTTGAAAAATAACAAATGTTTAATTTAGAAAAATCTAAAATGAGGCATCTAATTCTAATTTATCCGTTTTTTTACTATATACCCTGGCCCTATTATTTGATGTCGACTAAACACAATCACCTTTCTTCATCATAGACAGCTTTTTGTACAAAACCTTAGACCATCTCCAATGGGGACTCATAACCTAAAATTTAGGTTTATTTCCACCCCAAAATTCACTCCAATGCATGACTTAAAACTAACCTAAAACTTAAAACCTAAAACTAACTCAAATATAAGCCCAAGTTTAGGCCACAAAAGCAAAATGGACCCCAGCAAAATTAAAGAAACCGGGCTGTGCAGCCCACTTCCCAGCCCTCACTCGCCTACGCGCCCACGCGCTAGGCTTTGGAATGGAGCCCAGACACACCCACATGGGGGCTGTCCCCCGGGTGTCAGGATAAACAGTAGCCCAACGCTACTTTTTTTGAAACTAACGGTTGGATTCAAATGAATCCAACGGCTGGATTCCATTACTATTTTTTTTTGTTTTATATTTATATATTTATTGAATCCAACGGCTTAGATCAAATATAATCAAATCTAACGGTAAAAAAAAAAATCTAACGGTCCAAATTTAAATCCAACGGCTAAAATAATTTTAAAAAAATTATTTAACTTAAAATTCAACCAAAAACTCTATAAATACCTATGTATTTGTTCAAACATCCACACAAAACTCACTTTTCTCCTACAATTCTTCCAATTTTTCTTTCTACCATTTCTTCACATTTCCAATTTTTTCAAGATGGCAAAAGATCATGTTAGAGGTCGTAATTGGACCTTTGACGAAGATATTGCTTTATGTTTGGCATGGATTTCTGTTAGCGAAGATGGTGCCGTCGGCACGAACCAAAATAGAAAGGTTTTGTGGGGTAAAATCGTTGATAAGTTCCATGAAAACTCCAACGCCGGTCGAAGGGAAGTTGGTGGTGTTTATGATCGGTGGAAGATTATCAACAAAGCGTGCACTTTGTGGAAGGGAAGCTTGGAGAGAGCCATGGTTGACATGCCTAGTGGAAGGGGCGCCTCAGAAATTGTGAGTTTCTTTGTTCATATTTTAGTTGTCATGTACATAATAGTATTTTGCAACTAATTGTTTTTATGTATTTGTTGCATAGGGTGACAAAGCAATGGCAATTTACAAGACAAGAACCACACCAAAAAATCAAGCTTTTAAGTTGCATCATGCTTGGAACATCCTCAAAGATTGTCCGAGGTGGGGAATCGATGCGAACCAACAATGTGGAAGATTATTTCATAGTGAAGCCCCATCCCCAAATGATGTCAATGAAGGTGCCGACAATGAAGGTGCCCCATCCCCAAATAATGTCAATGATGTCAATCCTTCCTTTGCAAGGCCCCCGGGTAGAGATAAGCAAAAGGAAGCAAAGAGAAAAGGGAAGTCCCAAGATCCGACCGGTGCACAATTTGCTAGTGAAATGGCAAGAATGAACGAAAGCCATTGCCGTCGAGTAGAAGAATCGGCCCGAATGCGTTTGGCCATGAAGGAAGAAGGGGATAGGGAGCAAGAAAGGTTCGAAATTAATTTGATGATGGAGGACCTCGACAAATACACTCCAGAGAGGAAGAAATACTTACGTGGTAAGCAAAAGGACATTTTACGAAAGGATGCCACAAGGAGGATATTTGAAGATGATGATTCATCTCAAGACTATCACCCAAGTCCACCACCAAGTCAAGATGGTGGATATCAATATTAAGTTTATGTAGTTTATGAGTTTTCGATTGTATTAAGTTTATGTGGTTTATTAAAAGTTGTTTGTATTAAGTTTATGTGGTTTATCATGATTTTCATGTATTGATTTAGTGATTTTTCAAAATTTATCGGAATTTAAATATTTTTAGGTTAAAATGTTCATATAATTAATTTAGGATAGTCTACGTATTTTTTTTTTTTTAAAAGTCAATTTAAAAAAAAAAATTAGCCTTTAATTCATTCTTTGATAATCTCGGGCTAAAATTTTAGGTTATAACCATTGGAGCAAAAAAGTTGTTTCTGGGCTAAAACCTAAATTTTCTGGGCTAAATATTTTTAGGTTATGAGTCCCCATTGGAGATGGTCTTAGGCGCTTGCCGTCTTTATCTCAAATTTTAACAAACGTAGCCGTCTTAAACTCTAACCATATATATTTCCAAAAAAAAAAAAAAAATCTCTTAACCATATATATATCCATTCTACGATTAAATTCTTCGATCAATATACGCACATACAATTGAGTACGAGAATACACTCATACTTTATCTCATCAGGCAAACACACTGACATTGATGGATGGATAAGCACGAAATGACATTGACTCACGCGTGCCAATGACTGGTTGCCAAGTTGTGGCGCACCGTCTCCGTTCTTTTTTTTTTTTTATCGTTTTCGATCGCTTTAAAGGGTTTTTTTTTCAACAGTTTAAAGGGTTATTCTCATCCACAACTGCTTAATATTTATTTATTTATTCCTTCTCTTCGTTTTGTTTTTCGATTATATGGTTCTTTGACTAATATTTAAAAGAAAAAACATTAGTATAAAAAAAATTAAGGTACATTAGATTCTTAAGTTCAATGACCAAAAAAATTAATACTCAAAGGTCAATGACTGAAATTAAACTAAAAGAAAAATTGAGGAACTATTGCAAAACAAATGTTTTGTGTGTAATTTTCAATTTGCAGATTCTGTTGTTGCAGACCATGCTTATAAAATGTCATTTTCGGCAACAGAGCAAAATATAAAAACATTTCAGAAGAAAAGGCAGCATAAAAGGCAGATAGGAGGGAGAGGGAAATGCAGCAGAAAATGCTGGCGTTTAAGGAAACTCGAGTGCTGTTGGTGACATGACAGAATTTGGAGCTATGAAATAAACGGTTCAGAATGTAGGAGAGGATGGAAAGTAGGAGGAGAAACAATCCTCATCCGAAAAGCTCCAGATCAGCTGTCCTCTAAATTATGTCTCATTTATGTCCCCTTGTTAATAAGTTGACATGTTTCATTTAACTTAATTTAAATAACTCTGTTAATTTTATTTATTTAACATTTAAATTTAAAAAAAAAAATCCAAAATAATCGGAAACTGTTGGGTTAACGAGGTGAGCAAAAAACCCAAATAGGATTCTTCACCTTCTTTTTTGGTTTGCTGCAACAATCGCGTGGATCAGAAAGAACAACCCTTTTGGTTCTTCCTCCTCTGCATCACAGATTTGCAGAGATTGTAGCCATGGAAGGAAGAGAGAGAAAGAAAGGGGCTTTGTGGGTTGGTTTTGTTTCAGCTTTGACTATTCTACTGGTCGGTAATCCGAGCTCTGTCGCTGCCGGGGATATAGGCACGATGACGATTCTGCTCCGAAGAAGCCTGGGTGCGAGAACAATTTCGTTTTGGTAAAAGTTCGAACTTGGATTGATGGAGTTGAGGCAAGTGAGTTTGTTGGTGTGGGTGCTAGATTTGGAACTACGATTGTTTCAAAGGAGAAAAATGCACAGCAAACTCGCCTTGTTCTTTCTGATCCTCGCGATTGTTGCAGCAAACCAAAAAAGAAGGTGAAGAATCCTATTTGGGTTTGCTTACCTCGTTAACTCAACAGTTTTTTATTATTTTAGATTTTTTTAAAACTTAAATGTTAAATAAATAAAATTAACAGAGATAAGTTTTAAATTAAATTAAAGGACACATATCAATTTGTTATCAAGGAGACACAAATGAGACACTCTTCGTAACACAGCGGATCTGGAGCCCATCCGAAAGGGATTCCATACTTGTCAAACTTAACATCACTGTCCTCCATGTCATAAAGTTTAATGAGATGGACCAGGGCAACGTACAGGCCTTTTTTTTTAATTTTTTTTTTCTAGACGGAAACGAAGATATAGAAAAAGAACAAATAAAATGGATGAACCTGGAAGAGTATGGAGGGAATATAATACTCTTCGGATTCCTTTCATCAAATCTACTAAATCAATGAATTCAGAAATATGAAATTTAATTTAACGGCTAAAGTTATTATAGCTTTTAAATGAGTTCTGTTTTTAACCATTAGATTAAATTTCAAAAGTCTGAATTTATTGATTAGGTAGATTTGATGGAAGGGATTCGAAGATGATCAATTTCTTTATGGAGGCTAGATTCGAATAAATTACTGAAGACTTGGGCAATCTATATAGATTGTTGTGTTAGTTTATTTATCTGCATATGGATTGAATTTGGCCGTTATTTTGGGTTTAATTCACAATGCTTGTCATTTTTGGATGCGCTTCTGATGTATGGATATGTTTCTGATGTATGGATGTGTGGTTTCCAGATCAAAAAGGTACTCGTCATATGCTATTACATAAGCAAGAAAATTTCAACAGTTTTTGACGTGTAGAGTTTCAGTTTGGTGATCAGTACAAGGAATGGAAAGTAGAAATTGAACGGTAGTAAGAATTAGGTAATTTTCTATAAAACAAGTCTATCTGAATAATGTTAAGGACACCAAACAAATGTTGCATTTTCGATTCGAACTAATCAATGATATGATACTATTTGAATACTTGTTCATCCATATGAATTATAACTTAGAAGCTAGTTTATTCCTGATGGATAAAATGCTATCACGTTACTTATAGACATTTTCTGTACTTAAATATTTTTTTTTTTTTTTTTTTTTGGGAGAACTTTTCTGTACCTAAAATTTAGAAGCAAAGATGAATAATGAAAATCGACCCGGTTCCATCTCGCAAGCCATCATCCAATCATCTCCTTTGTATGTGATATAACTATTGTATTTATGTTTTGCGATATTCATAATTTTTTGTTTTAAAGTAATCTGCAACTTGCAGGAAGGTGGAGTACTACTACCGCGCTAGCAGGATATTCAAGTATATCTTTGTTTGATACCACAAATTTGCTATGCCAAGATCACAGCTCAAACAAAAGATAGCCGATGATGAATATAATTAGATCCTAGCGGACGACTTAGCTAGTCTTTGAAGCATATTTAGATTCCAAAAGTAAACATCTCAAAAATGATTTTTGGATCATGCGATAATCGAATATTTCAAATAAACTTGTATCAGCAAGTTTGAGCTGAAATCCATTTGATAATCCTTTAAAATATTGTCAACTTTCTATTATAAAAATAAAATGTTATTTAGTACTATGGTCTAGTGGTATTTCTCTTCATTTGTAAGTGAAAAATGGTCTTAAATTCGATTTTTACCAATGACAAATTTGAACTACATTATTATGGTCTAATGGTATTTCTCTTCACTTATAAGTGAAAAGGGTCTTAAATTCGATTTTTGCCAAAGACAAATTTGAACTACGTTATTGCTAACCCATTATGAGGCTAAGTTCACCCCTTCTCCGTATATGACATTGTTTCTTTAATAATAATAATAATAATAAAAATAAAAGGGGCAAAAAAATATGAGAAATTTGTGACAGAGACGAGGAAAAACAAAAGAACTTTATAGATAAAATGGGTAGATCCTGCTGAGCGAAGTTGTGTTGTTTTTTGATTGTTGGTTTTATTTGATTCTAGTGTTGATGTCTTGGTATTTTGGATTCGATTTATTATTGTGAGCATCACGATTCTCTCATAATCTGTTTTGTAATAATTTAAGAAACTCAGTATGACTTATTAGTCATTAGGCCTCGTTACATGCGAGTTTGGTGTCTCGCTTTAGGCAAGTTTGATCGTCTCATCACATATATGCGAGTTTGGTCGTTTTTGAAGCTGTTTTGTTATTTCTTCATCTAGAGTACGAGATGACATGTTTTTCTTTAATGTTCAGATAGAAGTATGATATGTTTTCTTATCCCGTAATTAATTTGTTAAATTTTTTTATCTCTAACATGATTTGGCATCACTGATGCATTGATTTCCATAAATACTCAGTCTCTTTCATCATTTTCATGCAACATTTACAATTATTGATTATTATTAATAATTAGATCATTGTCTGCAAGTATGCTCTTGAAATCATAGTCTTTATCTATATATTGGAGAAATTTTTTATTGTGATCGGAATACGGAAGGTATACCACGTGTTTTTATATAAGTGGTGAAATCTTTTATTTTTTAAGTTATTAACATTTTAATATACATATCGCGTCATTTGTATAGTAACACGTAATGCACTATCCCGTATTCTGATCCCACTGAAAAATCTCTCTGTATAATGGGGCATAGAAACATGTTAGAATCATTTTCCCTTCTATCCTGCTGGGACCCTATTTGCATTCGATTTATCTTTCTCAAAATCATTTCGACTTTGCTCTCCACTTAACGGCTCTCACTTTGACTGACACCCACAAGCGATTCTTTTTGGACCCCTTCCTCTTAATCCATCAAGTCTGAAAATTTAGACCGTTGAAATTTGATCCAACGGTTAAAGTTATTATAACTTTTAAAGTGAATATCTGTTTGTAACCGTTAGATTAAATTTTAACGATCCATATCCCCAAATTTGATGATAGGAGAAAAGGATCCCTCTATTTTTTTTTTTTTGGGGGGAAAGAGATCCCTCTCTTTTTTATAATATCTCCTTCTCTTTGGTCTCAAACATAAAAAGTAAACAAGGTTATTATCAAAGATGGATGCTAGTAGTTGCAAGTAATAAATAAAATAAATTATCGTAAAGACTTGTAAGCGGTGACACGAAAAAGAGAATGTTGACATGTCCTTGACATTTTGGATCTATCTGCATTTTAAAACCATTTTTGGTACTGGGTTAGCTCGACCGCCAATTCATATCGGTTTACAGGGAAAGGGAGGGAAAGGGATTCTATCAAATACACCCCATTAATCAATTCAGACTTTTAAAATTTGATTTAATGATTATAAATAAGAGGTCATTTTAAAAGTTATAATAACTTTAGCCGTTTGATCAAATTTTAAAGATCTAAATTAAGTGATTGAATGAATTTGGTGGAAGGAATCCAAGAAGATCCCTTTCCGGTTTATAGGATAGCCATGCAAGCATGAGGGGAGGCATCTGAAATAAAGATTCGCATCGAGGGATTCCTAAATTTATATTTTTAAAGGCAGTTTAATTTTAAGATTGTTGTGACCTTTTGTTATTGTTGTTATTGTTTGATTATAGTATATTCAAAGATGTTTAATTTATTTAAGGGGAAAGATGAGATCATATTCACAAGAGAGAAACAAAATTAAACAGGGTTTCTAAAAAAATAAAATTAAATTAAATTAAACAGTTGAAGAAATGACTTCTCTAGTTAAAATTTTAATTCCACATTTTCTTGAGTTCAAATTTCTAAATTCCCAAGTATGTTATTTTTATCTATAATTTAAGTACCTATTTAGGAGTAGTAAGACCTATTTGAAAATGCTTTTAAAATAATTGAAAGTATTTTTTAGATCACTAAAAACACTTATAACTATGTTTGATTGAATTTTTTTAATTAGACAGTGCACTCGATGGCTTTGTACAAGCATTGTTTTAAAATTCACATCTTGCGTCGCTTAAGTCTCGCCTAGGCGCTCGATGGCTGACCATCGCCCTGATTAATCCCTATGCATTTGAAACTAAGAACGGTCAAGGCGCCTGCCTATCCCGCCCAGACCCACCAAGGTCACAACTCTTACTTAGACACTTTTATTTTGTATTTTATTTTTTCTATAAATTGTAAGAGACTTGTTGAATATTTAGATGAACACACATTATATGCTTGTTACCTATGTTTCATTATGTTCTAATACTTTGTAATCTATATGTCATTATATTTGGCAAATTATTTATCCCAAGGCAATTTGTATTTTTTTAGTATAAGTAAGCACTTATTACACAATATATAATAAATATACTTAAATTTGCCTAGTCTGTCTAAGCTCTCGCCCAGCCACCTGACGTCAAGCTTCAGTTCACCGCTTGACTAGCACCTAGCGTCTTTACAGCCTTGTGTACAAGTAGCACTTGCTATGTATGGTTTTCCAAAGAGCAGCTCACTACTTTTCCACAAATCGCTAAAAAAATTTGTTTTTAATAAAAAATTCTAATAAAAACATTTTAGTCCAAGCGCTAGAAGCACATAGAAGTATTCGAGCCTTTTTAAATAGGAAGTTTTAATGAAACACTTTCACTACTGTTCATTTTTAACGAAAAATCACATTTTTATCTTTTCCTGATACTATCCACTACACCTTTATTTGTCATTTTTCTTTAAAACTAATTTTTTTTTTGAATTTTTTATTAGGTTTTCTTTAAAAAAAAAAAAACACTTTTGCGTAACGGTTTTTGTCCATTTCAAATACTCACTTAAAAGAAACGCTTTTTACCAGTATGAACTTTTCAGACCTCAGAGGATCTGTTTTATCGATTATTATTTTCCTATGGAAATAAAAAAAGCATCATGGTATTATAGAATATGCTCACCACCACACACACCCCAGCATGTGTACCAAGTTTATTCTTTTACTCCAACAAACAGACACATACACTTCTGAGTACATCGGGCTAAAAACTAGGCACACCACATGTTTAGCGTTGCCCAATTTTACATAATTACATTTTGACCTAAAAAAGGAAGACTTCGGAGATACTTTAGGCTTCTATATAAGTCATCACTTCCTCTGTAATATATCGCCTTCTGTTGTGTCATTCACTTCATAAGTATTGCCGCCTCCCTCTCTCCTCCCTCTCTCTCTCTTAAAACCACCTTCATCAGCTCTGCCCATTGCAAAACCACCAACAAAACAGAACTCAGCTGCCACTCAGGAGCGTCCGGAGAGAATGCCGCTCTCTTATTGTGTGGCGGAGAACAAACCCTGTGTGCTTTGGGTTCAGAAATATTTCAAGGACTGCCTATGCAACCTAAACGATGACATCTCGTTTGCTTTGGGTCTGATCAGCTTAGTGTGTTGGGGCGTCGCTGAAATTCCTCAAATCATCACAAACTTTCACACCAAGTCCAGCCACGGTGTTTCCCTCGCCTTCCTGTGCACCTGGGTTGCCGGGTTAGTTTTCTGACCCACGATTAGACTAAGAAGTCTAGTAATATTTCTCTTCTCAGCTCTCGAATATTCTCCTTTGTCCCTGAATAGAAAAAAGAGAGTTTAAAGTTGTGTAATGTTATTGAAAGTTGATTAATTAATTATTATTTTTTGGGTTTCATGCAGGGATGTGTTTAATTTGTTGGGTTGTTTTCTGGAACCAGCAACGGTGAGTTAACCCAGTCAATATTGCTATTGTCTTTCTCTTTGCCATAGTTATGTTGTTTGTTAGTCTGGTGGTCCAGAAAACCATCAGGTGATTGGCTCTGGTGTAAATCACTATCTTTATTTTCATGCATGATGGGTCTCCACCATATATTGTCAGATTTTTTTTTGTAGCTTTGGCAAATTTCTGGTGTTAAATATTTTAATGATAGCTATTTTTTCATGCAGTTGCCGACCCAGTTGTACACAGCTCTGGTAATTTTGCACCTTCAAAAACTTTGTATTACGTTTCTAAATATAATTTTTAAAATGTGAACTTTAACGAAAAGTTCTCGGTACTGTTTAACGAAAAAGCACATTTTTACGCTAAAAAGTCAATCCTGTTACTATTTACTCTACCCTTTATTTTGTCTTTATCATTAAAACTTAAAGTTTTCAAGTCATTTTTATTAGTTTTTCTTTTTAAAAATACTAAACTGTGTTATGTTTCCATATATCTTTGCTTCTCTTGGTAATTGCAGTTGTAGGAAGAAATGATAAGGACTAAAATGCACGACAATTTAGGCCCAAGTCCGAATATATAGTAAGACTTGGTTTTTTGAATCTAAAATTTGTTCAAATTATTCCCATCAATTTAGGGGAGTCACTAGGCACTAAGTAGGGTCAATTAATTTTTTTAATTTTGTGAGTAATAAATTTAATTTGTAAAGAAAGTGCTGAATTACTTTGTTAGTTAGGATTTTTCTATCTAACCCACTACGTTTTAAACTCAATTCTCTTACTTTTACCATAGCTTAAATTAGTAATATAGTTTTATAAGCTTTAATTTATCATATGTAACATTGTCTTTTGTTTTTCTTTAATTAATAGCTCTACACAACAAGTACTGTAGTATTAGTATTGCAGAGTGTGTACTACGACTACATCTATGCATGGTGGAAATGCCGAAATATCAAAGCCAGACAGAAGGTAGAACATTTTCATTTCAATTTTGGTTTTTGGCCTCTTAGTCTATCAATTATTTTCTGAATAATTGTTATTAACTGAAGCTGGCTGGATAATACGAGGGTCTAATGATCAATTAATTAACATGTAATTAGGATGAAGAAGAGAATATAAAACCATTGAATCCTAAGTTGGCTGATTTAGGCATTCCAATACCAACTGCTTCACCCAAAGCCACTCCTAAAAGGGAGTTCTACTACACGTATGTAACCTCCTCCTACAACTTCTACATATATATGTTCCATATTTAGGATGTATCTTCTTAACTTGATTGATAAAACGAGTTTCTTGTCACATACTTTTTACAGGTCAGCTAGATCAATGGCTGGCAGTGGAACTCCGCCGTTTCGAACGTATATGAGAGCAGCTAGAAGTGGTCCTTCTGCAATGACAATGGACAGTGACTCGTCTTCTGAGGACGAGTCAGCTCCGGTTACATCCAACAAGAACTCTGTTACCCAGTCTAGGCCAATCCCAAGATCGGTGAGCCTCGAAAATCTAATTTCCTACTTATGATCATTTCGTAAATTGCCTAAAATTGTGCATGTTTAATAATTAATTGTTATGTTTATATATCACATCAATTAGTAACGAAGATTTGGGAGAATATTAGGCGTATATTTGTAGTTCTATTGTTTTAAAAACTTAACATAATTAATTAACAAGTGTTTTGTTCTACTATATCATTTTGATTTAATCACCACTTTGTGTAAAATAATTCCAGGTTGGTTACGGAACATTTCTAGCAACATCACTTAACTTGCCTTCACAAACAAAGGGTTTGGCACAAGTATACCTGGGAGTTACTGGGAGGAAACTCTTGCAGGTATGATTGGTTGTCATACAAACTATATCTATTAATACCTCTGATGCAAAAAGAAAAAGAAAAAAAAAACATGATCAGTGGTCTAGATTCACAGGGTTATGTTGTCCAATAATCTGAGAAAATAACATTTTTCCTCCAGAATAGTCATTAGCTGATACTAGTGTCTGTACAGGAACACTCAGTTGAGCATAGTCCCCTGGGTCAATGGCTGGGCTGGCTAATGGCTGCTATATACATGGGTGGTCGACTCCCTCAGATTTGGTTAAACGTACGTATATATATTTTACTAATTAACTTAAGAGTTATCCTTAGCCGTTCAATTAAATAGGAATAGCTGACGTATATCCTCTTAATTACTATACTTTATTCATTCATATCTCTGTCACTATCAAAAGGTTTATTTTACCTTTTATCGATTTTATTTTGGACGTTCCTAACTTAATCGCGGTGTGATTTATATTGGCCAGATTAAAAGAGGAAGTGTGGAGGTAATTCTTTACTCTTTGATTCCTTTCTAATATATTCAATTAAATATGATCATGTATATAGTCGAACAGTTTAAAACTATTGGTTATGTATATACAGGGCTTGAATCCTCTAATGTTCGTCTTTGCACTGATCGCAAATGTCACTTACGTGGGAAGGTTAGTTTACAATGGCTATACTACACGGATCTGGATCTCCTCCTGACCTTTGAAAACTGAGCATGTCGAGCAGGCGACCGTGGTCGTTGAAATTTGATCCAACGTCTACATATAGAGGATCCTCTAAAAATTATAATAATTGTAGCCGTTGGATCAAATTTCAACGGCCACGATCGCATGCTCAGCAGGCTCAGTTTTCAAAGGTCAGGAGGGGATCTGGATCCCTACTACACTATCTTCCTATCTCTACTTTCTCATGCTTCTTAATTATTTTTTTTGAATATTCCCAAATTTGCAGCATACTTGTAAGAACCACCGAGTGGGATAACATTAAGCCCAACATGTCATGGTTGCTCGATGCTGCAGTTTGCGTAGTACTTGACTTATTTGTATCCTTTGCTAGTCTTCCTGTAGTCTTCCTGCACGCGCGCGCACACACATTTAGTAAATTAGTAAATACTACCCCTACAGTATTCACCGGTCACTATTTTAGCATATCTTTTAACATAAGTGAAACGTGAGAGGTGTGATTGGTAAATATGATACAAGTAACCCATATTAAAATAGTCCTAACATTGCATTTAGTAATTACTATACTTACTAGATTTACATATTACTTTGTTCACACATCTTTAACATAAGTGAAACGTGAAAAATATGACTAAAAATGTGATCGGTAATATAAGTACGTATGATACTTATGATTTTATTGATATGCCTTAACAAGCATAACAACAGATAATTTTGCAGTACATCTACTATAAGCACTGGAGGAAAGGGACTACAAGAGGTGAAGAAGACTACACGTACCAAGGAAGCAAATAATGGTGTAGCTTCTTGAAAGCACATTTGCATGCATGTATGCTGAAATCAAATCCAAATCTAGAGCACCATAATTAATCTTTCCATCTCCCTATATATTATCGCTAGGGTTTGTTGGATTTGGCATTAAATCAACATGCCTAAACTAAAACAAGGATTAGGATATGTTGGATGCAAGATATTTGGATTTGTGTTTCCTAGTTGGTTTGGGATTTGGTTTTAGTATATGATATTTGGTTTCCTATATTCTAAGGACTTTGTGTAAACCTATGACACCTATTAGTATAAATAGATGGATGTGGGATAGAGTTTTGTGTGTGAGAGTTTTTGAGAGGCATAAATTTGTATACTTGAGAACACTTTGTGTTTGTGAGTTCTCCTGTATTTGTTGGTAATTAATAAAACTTCCGTTGTTAGAGAGGTATTCCTATATTGGAGGAACTCTGAAATCGTTGTGTTTTGTTTATTGCTTGATTGGTTTTTTGTTTAGTTTACAACAAGTGGTATCAAGAGCTTAGGTTCTTACGTGGGTTGTGACTATCAAGCAATGACGAAGACTAGTGATTATACCGGTGGTGATGATGTTGAAGAAAAATCTGGCACTAATGGAACCAAGACGACGGTTCGGAGTGCTAGGTTTGAAATTGAGAAATTTGATGGAACGAACAACTTTGCTATGTGGCAATGTGAGGTTCGAGATGTCCTGTACAACAAGGTTTGGTTGTTGTGTTAGGAGACATGCCATTTTCGATGAAAAAAGAAGAATGGGAAAGATTGAATGCTCTCATGCATATGTTCTACAATTCGGCTATGCTTGGGAAAGCAACATAACTATGGTGTGATGAACATAACTTCTGTGAATGAATTGTGGGCTGCATAGGAGACAAAATATATGAAGAAAAGTGCAGAGAGTCGACTGCATCTCAAGAACAAGTTGTACAGGTTCCAGTACAAAGAGGGCACGAAGATGATTAGCCATCTAGAAGAGTTTAACAAGCTTCTAGCTAAACGAGAAAATCTTGAAGAGATAATCAAAGATGAAGACAAGGCCTTGATCCTAATGAACTCATTGCCTGAATACTATGAGTCTTTCGTGACTACTTGGATTTATGGCAGAGAGACAATTAAGTATGATGAAATCTCAAGTGCTCTTATGAATCATGAGGTGAGACACCTTGACAGGCAAGAAAGGAATAACTCTGAAGCTTTGGTGGTGAGAGGGAGATCGAAAGAAAAGAAAGGTTCGTATAGGAAAAATAGTAGGTCTCGTACTAGAGGAATCTCAAATAATATGAAGTTCTTGGACAAAGATGAGTGTGTTTTTTGTCATGAAAAAGGAAACTGGAAGAAGGATTGCCCTAAAATCAAAGAAAAGACTAAAAAGAAGAATGATCACTCAGAAGCAAATATGGTTGAAGTCGAGGATGAGGAATTTGTCTATGCCCTAACTGCATTGAGCACTGTGGATTATAAGAAATAGTGGGTGCTCGACATAGGTTGTACCCACCACATGACTTCTCAAAGGCATTGGTTTTCAAGCTTCAAAGGTATGAGTGGAACTATGTATATGAGAGATGATAACCTATGTACAACTTAAGGAATTGGAAGCATCGGAATCAAGCATGGTGTGATTCGAGAATTGCATGGTGTAAGGTATGTCCCAAATCTGAAGAAAAATTTGATCTCACTAGGCACTCTCGAGTCATAAGGCTACAAGTTTTACTCCGATAACAAAGTGCTCAAAGTTACTAAAGGAGCACTTGTCATAATGAAAGGGCCTCGGAATGGCTTACTTTATATGCTACAAGGAAAGACTTTGGAAAATGGAGGGGTTATGGTAGCTGATGAAGTGCAAAGTGATAAAAGTGACTTGTCTGCATTATGGCACATGAGGTTGAGACATGTAGGAGAAAAAGTGTTGCAAGGATTGATCAAGTAAGGGTATTTAAAAGGAGCAAAAACTGGAAAGATAGAGTTCTGGGAGCACAATGTTCTTGGCAAACAAACAAAGGTGAAATTTGGCTCAGCTGTTAATCAAACGAAAGGGATTTTGGACTATGTTCACTCTGATGTTTGGGGGCATGCAAAGAATGCTTGTTTAGGTGGAAAAAAAGATGGTTTGTATCTTTTACTGATGACTACTCTCGTAGCACATGGATATATATGATGAAACGAAAGGACACGGTTCTTGACATCTTCCTGGAATGGAAGAACATGGTGGATAACAAGACTGGAACTAAGAAGTAACGATGGAGGGGAATATACCTCTGATCCTTTCTTCAAAGTGTAAAAAGGAAGGGATTACTCGGCATTTCAGTGTTAGACATACTCCACAGTAGAATGGGATTGCAGAGAGACTAAATATCACCTTGCTCGAGAAAGTTTGTTACATGCTATCTCAAGCTAAGTTGCCAAAGAGATTTTGGGCAGAAGCTTTGAGTAATGCATGCCATGCGCTTAATTGACTATCATCAACAACATTGAAGGCTAGAACACCTATTGAAGTGTGGTATGGAGAACCAGCTCAGGACTACGAAAAGCTACGAGTGTTTAGATGTAATTCCTACTTTCATGTGAAGGAAAAAAAACTGGATCCACGAGCCAAGAAAGCTATCTTTATGGGATTCAATAGTGGTGTGAAAGGCTTCAGGCTTTGGTGTCCCAAGTTAAACAAGATTATAGTAAGTAGAGATGTGACATTCGATGAAAGTCACATGAAATTGAAGGAATATGTTCAGATGGCGGAGCATGGGGAACAAGTATTTGTGAATTCACAGGTTGTTGAAGGATCCAAAGTGCAAAGTTCAGCTGGTTGTGGCGTGTGCTCTGTGCAAGGACACCCTACTGATCAATGTTCTCAATTAATAGAGAATGGGGGATGGGAAAGTGTCAATGCCATAGGTTATCAAGGCCAAAATCAACCAAAGAATGACCCATTCTCCAACACCTACAATCCGGATTGGAGAGGTCATCCAAATATGAAGTGGAGGAAACCTCAACAAACTCAACAACAAGGCGGATATAGACAGCCACCTCCTGGGCTCTATCAAAGGCCATTTGCACCACCACAACTGCCCCCACAACCTTCCCAACCAAATTCAGGTTCGTTAATGGATAATGATAAAATTCTTCAAGCACTAACTTTTTTGACTCAGGGTTTACAAAATTAAGCCAAAGAGATGGGCGAATTGAAGAATCAAATGGGGCAGATGGCATAATTCATGGAATAATTTAGAGAACAAGGCAAACTTCCTAGTTCAACCGTTGTAAATCCAAAAAGAGGTTTTGAAACTATTAAGGTTATTACCTTGAGAAGTGGTAAAGAGATTGGAACCAATCCAAAGACGTCCAAACAAAGCCAAAACGTGGATGAACAACTGCTACTCGAAGAAGAAGAGTTGGACAAGGCCACGGCAAGAGAGGAACAATCCTTGCCGCAGCCATCTAAGGCTCATACGCCATCCAATTCAGGTAAGGTTGGTTCGAATTCAATTCCTTCTAACTCTATTCCACCAAATGTGCCTTTCCCTCGCAGGTTTATGCAATCTAAGAAAGAAGAGAATGAAAAAGACATCTTAGAAACCTTCAGGAAAGTGCAAGTTAATATCCCACTCCTTGATGCAATAAAGCAAGTTCCGAAGTATGCTAAGTTTTTGAAGAAGCTTTGTACAACAAAGAAACGGATTCCGGAGAAAGAGGTGGTACATGTGAGTGAAAATGTCTCCGCAGTTTTGCAAAGAAAGCTGCCACCTAAATTCAAAGATCCAGGTAGTTTCACTATCCCTTGTGTTATTGGTAATACAAGGTTTGAACATGCTATGCTAGATTTAGGTGCTTCCATTAATGTCATGCCATATTCTGTTTATGCATCTATGAATCTAGGAGAGCTTAAAAATGATGGTGTCATTATTCAATTGGCTGATCGATCTAATGCATATCCGAAATGAGTTTTGGAAGATGTTTTGGTGCAAGTAGACCATTTGATTTTTCCAGCAGATTTTTATATGCATGAGATGGAGGATTCAGCCTACTCTACACCATTGCCAATCTTACTTGGACGACCTTTCATGAAAACAGCCCAAACCAAGATTGATGTGTCCAAGGGAGCGTTAACTATGGAGTTTGATGGCGATATCAAGAATGATGTATTTAGAACCACCATTGAGAGGGGAATTGGAGTGGATCACACATGACAAACCACTGCCCTCAAAGCACCCAAGGCCGAGAGCACCATCTCTGAAATTGTTGACAATGCTGCTACTTTTGAGTCTCCATCGCAGTACATTGGTGAGCCCCTTATTCCAATTCCAATTCCAATTCCCATTTCAACTAATAGGTTGTTACCTTCTTTGGTTCAGGTGCCCTATCAAATCCAAGCTGGTGGGAGAGTTTACATTGACTTTAGGAAGCTCAACGCCATAATCAGGAAGGATCACTATCCTCTTCCGTTCATAGATCCAATGCATGAGTGTTTTGAGGAGCATGTCGTGGAGGATGTACCCCTCCATTCCGTTGGCCCTAGTGAAGCTTAAATGGAGGTATCGTCTAGCTGGAAGACGTTAAAGCAAGCGCTTCTTGGGAGGCAACCCATGTGTTCGAATAAAGAAACATTGGAATCTCCAGCTTCTGCAACCAGATTTGCGTTCTTTTACCCTTCTCTTTATTGTTTTTACTTTGCCATGATTATCTTGTTTGCTAGTTATCTTTTATTGCTTTCTTGTTTGAGTTTATTTTTGAAATATTGAGGACAATGTTTGGTTTAAGTGTTGGGGGGTAAACAAATTGCTTTTAATGATTTATCTTCGAATTTCACCACCTATCACTACTAATATTGTTATTCACTGTTTTAAAGTGTGTCACATAAAAAAAAAATTGAAAAAAATCGAAAGTTTTTGAGAAAAATACCAAAAAGAGTCGTTTTTTATGTTTGTTTGTTTGTGTCTTAGGGTACCTTCCAACACAATGATGAGGATTTGGTTTTTAATTGCATGATTGTTAAAGAAAGTTATAAACATGGGTGGAAGTTTGATATGCTCTTTGGTTAATGCTTAGTTGTAGTTGTCATTTACGAATTCACATGTAATCACAAAGGGAAAAAAAAAAAATCAGTTTTTGTAACATGCTTGAAGGAAGGAACTCAAACTAACGCTACAACCCTGTGAGACTTAAGCCTATTCTTTGTTTGGAGAGTTATTAATCTGTGATATTCTTGTTTTCTAAAGTCGTTGCATGATCTCATTATTTCTTTGCTTGGTTGCTACTTAAGAATGCTTTTTCATCATTTTAGTTCCAAATACTAGAACTCATACCTGTTTCATTCAAAGCGTAAAATTGATTGCATAACAAATAACAAGATGAAGTTGTTTAGTTACCACCAGAGCCAAAAAGCCTTATCCCTTGCACATGTTTTGTAGGTTTAACCCCTTTGAGCCTTATTTAGCCTATTTTCTTTGTTAGCTTGCATTATCCCTACCTAACCTAGTATAGGAATATCCGTACCCTTGTTCTGTGAAGCATGACTTATTGGGAATTCCTTTTGATCTACAATATGCAGAAAAACAAGTGTGGGGGAGGAATTTGTCCTTTTGAATCTGGTGAAGTAGTATGTTTTGTGTTTCAAAAGAAAAAAAACGAGAAAAGAAGAAAAAAGAAAAAGAAAAAAGAAACGAAAAAAAAAAGAAGAAAAAAATTGTGCAGAAAAGAAAAAAAAGAAAGAACAAAAGTTGAAAAGAAGTGAGAATGAGCTCATAAGTGTTGGTTGTTGAAGAAGGGTCCAAAAGTGTGAATCTGACCCCTAAAGTTGTACGAATCTCCCCTTTGTGTTTAAAGTTGGGTGCTGCAATCAAAAGTTGAAGTCTAAGTGTTGATTTCATTAGTTGGCTTACTATCACTTTAAGAACCTTTGTTTATCCTTAACCTTTCTTTTTTAGCCAATACCTTAGCACCGTTACAACCCTTAGACTTTTATCTTGATTGTTATGTGTTTCAATATGTGGAGTTTGAAATTGGTATGAGCATATGGAATCTCTGGTTCTCGCTTCTAAGTAGTGGCATTCCGTTCATGAGATCATATACATGTTTGTATTAATAATTCCAGAAAGTGCCTTCTTTGTTATAACATATGTGAGTGCTAGTCTACATGTTTACATCAATCTTCTCACATATAATTAGTATAGGGAGTGTAGTCAGAAAATCTGTGTGAAAATAGAGAGTATATCCGGTGAGGAATTGAGTGAATTCTCTAAGGCATGTTACTACATTAAAATGTTGTTTTAATTGATTAAATGTGAGCTAGTGAGTGGTTATTGCGATTAAGTATAAGCTCGAGGGTAAGGATGGATAAAATCTATGTGAGTAGTGATTTTTAACATGTCATGTTTCATTGGAAATCCCTGAGGCAATTGTTGGAAGGTGTAGGTTTTGTTTTGTTTTGTTTGTTTTGCTCGGGGACTAGCAAAAGCTTAAGTGTGGGGAATTTGATAGAAGTATATTTATGCGACTTTGCTAGCTTATTTCCTTGCATTTACTTAGTTAATTTCCATTTATTGAAGTAATTTAAGCTATTTTCGTATTTTTGTAGGTCCAATTGGTAAAGGTGACAATAAATGGCAGAATGGAGCAATTTGGAGCAGTTTTAGACTTGGATTGGATAGCATGCGTGGAGAGCATATGGGATGGACGTTTTTAGTGTTTAAATGATGCTAAATATGTGTTAAAATCTGGAGGAATTAAAATTAAGGCTTGGAAGACAAGGAATCAGACAAGAAAGAGCAACCTTATCCAACCTTATCTTATCCAACCTTATCTCTAGCTGCAAAGGGAGTCCTTATCACATTCCAACACCTCCTATCTGATTCTAGGAGTCCTAAAATTATGCAAAGAACCTAATCTTTCTCCTCCTAGGATACAGCCGTGCCCCCTGCTATATATATTAGAGTGTGCTGCAGCTTTCAGGAGGAGAGAAAGGAGTGCCGCATCCTGCATCCAGAGAAGAGTGCCGAATCTGCCATTGGAGTTTTTCAGAGTTCTTTCTATCCTTGCTTAGTTTTAATGTTTAATTTAGATTGTTTTTTAGTTATGACGAACATGTGTAACTGAGTTTCTTTTTAGCTAGAGGTGAATTCGAAGCCATGATCATATGTTTTATATAAATTGATTACATCCAGTTATTGTTTCATAAAACATGAATGCAACTTACTTATCTATTTTATAGAGAACCTATTCTTGTATGTTTATTAAGGGTGCACACTTAGTTTGCATGCAGGGATTTGATGCTAGAATATAAGGGAATTTCACCTAATCGTTATGAACTTATATTTGCAAGTAGTAAAAATCACTAGTTATGATTGAGTTAAGTAAATTCTTGGCATGAGTATCATGCTTTTCATAGTTACGAATGCCTTGTCAATGCTTATGATTTTCACAGAACTTAATGATCTTTAAGATGTGTCTCTATCATGCTTTTCATAGTTAGGGAACTTGATAAGAATAATTTAGTTGCGTCGCTGAGTCCAATTCAATGAACTTAAGAAAATTTGAGAGTTAATTAGTGCTGTTCACAATTAATTTGGGGCATTGTCATTCATGGTTTATAGAAATAATAACTGGAAATCGATTTGTATGCATATGATTCATGTGTGGAGAAGAATCCTCTAGCTAGCCTTTCACCCATATTTTATTCACGTCTTAATTTACTTGATGCTCTTTACTTTTGTTTTCACAAAATTCGTCCAAAATCTCCCCCCTCATTGTTTTGATGTTAGTTTAACTTAGTTTTTAGTTTTATATGTTTAATTTGTGTTGATTAGCAGCCCTTCTAATCCCCGGAATAGAACGATCCCTACTTACTCATACTACGATTGCTTAATATATAGCGTTTAATTTGTGTGTTAGTTTCTACCAAATCAACAAGATGATTGCATAGCCAAAAGGAAGGGAAAAATAGACATATCCCTACCTGCGAGATATAAAGATTGCATGGCCTGCATGGTATATGCATTGCCAATAATTGAGGCTGAAATTCCCACTAATTTTGAAGAAGCAGTAAATAGTGAAGAAGAGAGTAAATGGCATGATGCAATGGATGATGAAATGCTCTCCCTTCACAAGAATAAGACTTGGGAATTGGTAGAGTTACCTAGAGGAAGGAAAGCAATTGGCTGCAAATGGGTTTATGCAAAGAATAATGGAGTGGATGACAAGAGCTTGGTAAGATTTAAAGGTAGGCTAGTGGCTAAAGGATATGCTCAAAATGAGGGAATAGATTACAATGAGATTTTTCCTCCTGTGGTTAAGCACTCCTCCATTCGAATATTGCTTGCCCTAGTTGCACAATTCAACCTTGAATTGGAACAATTGGGCTTGAAGATTGCATTCTTTCATGGTAATTTGGATGAAGAGATTTATATGAGACAACCCCAGCGGTATCAAGTGAAGGGCAAAGAAAGATTGGTTTGTAAGCTCATAAAATCTCTTTATGGTTTGAAGCTGTCAACCAGGCAGTGGTATTTGAGATTTGACAAGTTTATGAAGGGTCAAGACTATAAAAGAAGTCACTATGATCACTATGTTTATCACAAGAAGTTGAAAGATGGTTCGTTCGTGTACTTGTTAATCTATGTGGACGACATGCTCATAGCCTCAAGCAATATTTCAGAGATAGAAAAGTTGAAGGAGCAAATGAGAAGGGAGTTTGAAATGAAGGATCTCGGTGAAGCCGAAAAAATATTGGGAATGGATATCACAAGGGATAGACAAAAAGGTTTAGTGTGTTTGTCTTAGAAGAAATATCTTGAGAAGTTGTTACAAAAGTTTGGAGTAACAAAAGACACTAAACCTGTAGGAACTCCATTATGTGCTCACTTCAAGTAGAGCAGTCAACAATGTCCCAAAACTAATAAAGAAAAGATGAAGATGGATGGTATTCCATATGCTAATTTGGTTGGAAGATTAATGTATACTATGGTGTGTACTCGTTTTGATATAGCACACGTAGCTGGAATTGTTAGTAGATTCATCCATAATCCTGGAAGAAAATGTTTAAATGTTGTAAGTGGATACTAAGGTATTTACATGGAATGAGGGACAAAGATATTTGTTTTGAAAGATGTGATGAAGGAATTGATATGTTCTCAGCTGAATATGTGGACTCAAACTTTGCTGAAGACTTAGACAAGAGAAGATCGACGACTAAGTATGTGTTTACTATGGCGAAGGGTCCTATATGCTGGAGATCAATATTACAACCAACGGTGGCACTATCAACCACATAAGCATTCGCTGAAGCTATCAAATAAGCAATGTGGACTCTAGGATTGTTATGAGATTTAGGTGTAGAACAACACAAGTTGGATGTATATTGTGACAGCCAAAGTGCCATTTATTTGGCCAGATATCAGGTACATCATGCTAAGACTAAGCACATTGATGTACGATATCATTTTGTGAGAGAAGTGGTAGCTAAAGGTGAGATTCGTCTGAAAAAGGTTGCTACAGAAGATAATCTAGTTGACAAAGGTGGTTAATACAGCTAAGTTCGAGCACTGCTTAGATTTGGTGCATTTGAAGCAAGTTTGGTCTTGCGATCTGGTGAAGCAATGGAAGTTGTTTGATGCCTCGTTATGGATTTCATGCCAAGGTGGAGATTGTTGGATTTGGCATTAAATCAACATGCCTAAACTAAAACAAGAATCAAATAAGGATTAGGATATCTTGGACACAAAATATTTGGATTTGTGTTTCCTAGTTGGTTTGGGATTTAGTTTTAGTATAGGATTTGGTTTCCTATATTTAAGGGACTTTGTATAAGCCTATAACATCTATTGGTATAAATAGATGGATGTGGGATAGAGTTTTGTGTGTGAGAGTTTTTGAGAGGCATAAGTTTGTATACTTGAGAACACTTTGTGTTTGTGAGTTCTCTTGTTTTTGTTGGTAATAAACAAAACTTCAGTTGTTAGAGAGGTACTCCTATGTTAGAGGAACTCTGAAATCGTTGTGGTTTGTTTATTGCTTGATTGGTTTTTGGTTTAGTTTACAACAGGGTTAGCTCTTCTTGTTCGAGTGAATGATCATACTTTATATTTTAATATTTTCGAACTAAGAATTTCTTTTTTTATTTATTTATTTCTTGGGTGCATGAGTTCATCGTTAGTTAGGAATTTGAGAATACTGTGAGCGATTATAAGTCAGGTCAAGCAAAAGCAGTAGTGGACTTGAAGCCTTCTCCATCGTTGATAGTAATAATATAGTGCAAGTTTATGTGGCTATAGTCTTACATTGATGATTGCTCTTTAATTTATTTACCATGGAAAGCCATTTTCATCACCTAATTACTTTCTTTCCAAGGTGGTCTTATGAGAAATTTGACAATAAGAAAGATAGTAAGTCTAATATGTTTGGTAGGGTATATCACGAATGGAAGTATATAATTGTGCTGTAATAGTGGCTCAACTTTTTATCATATTTTTGATTTTGTCGATTTCAATAATTGGACGTGATTAGGTACCTTTTGTTGTAGCCTATTTTATCTGACATAGGAGAGAGGGCCAGCAGCAAGGGAAGAGAGAGAGAAGAGATGTGTTTGTAGAATCGTAGGGGAATTGTGTGTTGAGGATATATTATCCCCCTACGTAGTGCCTTTATTTATAGTAGTAAAAAGGAGAAGAAATCCTTCATCCCCAAGGAATACAAGTCCATATAGGAAAGAATAACTAGAATCAAATCTAATCTAGGATTTACACAATCACACTTAAACTAGGAAAGTTCATAACACTCTCCCTTGAGTGTGTAAATACTCAAGGTAGATTCAGCACCATGCAGAAGTTGAGGAAGTCGACTCGTTGACACTGATTCTAAGGAACAACGCTTATTCTTAATAAGGTAGGAACTTGCATAAAGTAGTAAGTCTCACTAAAAAAAAACCTAAGGCTATGGCAAAAACCTGAGTAGGGAAAAAATCCATAGTAAGGAAAAATGCGTGAGAAATGCAAAGTCAAAAGAAACGTCTACGAGACGTCATCAGGGATATGACCAGCCTAAGTTGGGTGCCTCGTTAAAACCTAGTTAGGTCGCAAAAACTCAATGGGAGAAATGCTCCTAATCGTAGGGAAAAAGAGGACATTAAGATTAAGCAAGTATTCTTCAGGATACTCCCCCTGAGTTTGACACAATTCCAAAGAGAAATAGCAATGTTACAACTCAGAAAGTTTACGCATACCAATTCCTTGAACAAGCTTCTGAAACGTCGCCTTCAACAGTGATTTGGTGAAGAGGTCGGCTAGATTGTTTTGTGAACGGATTTGTGTGACTTCAATCTTCTGGTGCTCCTGTTGTTGATATGAGAAGAAGAACTTTGGCGCAATGTGCTTGGTGTTGTCTCCTTTGATGTAACTCTTCTTGAGCTATTCGATGCATGATGTGCTGTCTTCATAGATCGTCGTCGGGACATCAACGGTGGGGTAAAGATTGCAGGAGCTTCGAATATGGCCCACAACTGCTCTCAACTAAAAGCATTCCTGAGTTGCTTTATGTAGGGCGAGAATTTCAGCATGGCTAGACGAAGTGACATCTAAGGTCTGTTTAGTTGATCTTTAAGAGATTGCGATGCCTCTAACGGTAAAGACATAACCCGTTTGAGAATGCACCTTGTGCTGATCAGATAAGTATCTTGTATCGACATAACCAACAAGGCGAGAATCGACTCGAGAAGCAGGGGTGCGGCATCACTCGAGGATCTGTAGGGATAGAACAAGCCCAAATCCATAGTACCCTTAAGGTAACGGAAGATGTCTTTCACGCCAATCCAATGTCTGTGTGATGGTGCATTATTGTATCTTGCCAAAAGATTAACAGCGAAGGAGATGTCGGGTATAGTGCATTGAGCTAAGTATAATAAAAGGGCCTATTGCACTTAGATAAGGAACTTCAGCTCCAAAATCTCTTCATCATCATCCTTCGGACCGAAGGAATCTTGTTTTGCATCTAGCAATCAGACGACCATATGAGTACTCGAAGGCTTCGCTTTATCCTCGTTAAAGCGGGGCGACACCATCTGGGTATAGTTCGTTTGATGTACTAAGATTTCATCCGAACAATTCTCTATTTCGAGATCGAGATAGTATCGAGTCTTGCCTAGATCTTTTATCTCAAATTCTGACTTCAGGTGCGTGGCAGTTCTCGCGAGCTCTTCAGGAGTTCCGATGAGGTTCATGTCATCGACATATACTGTAACTATCAAAAAATTGGAATGTGACTTCTTAATGAACACATAAGGACATAGTTCGTTGTTCACATATCCCTGACTAGTCAAATCCTCACTCAGATGGTTATACCACATTCTTCCGGATTGCTTCAAACCGTGGAGTAAACGCCTCAACCGAATTGATAGCGTGTGCCGGGGTTTGGAAATATTTGATCCAGTCAATGTAAGTCTTTTGGGAGCTTTCATATAAATTTTTGTATCAAGATCTCCATAGAGATACGCAATTACTACGTCCATCAGCTGTATACTCAATTTTTCGAAAACTACCAGACTGATAAGGTAGCGAAAAGTAATCACATCCATAACAAATAAGTTTCATCATAGTCAATTTTGGGGTGTTGTGAAAAGCCTTGCGCAACAAGATGAGCTTTGTGATGCACAATTTTGTTCTTCTCATTACGCTTCCAAACGAAAACCCACTTGTAGCCAACGGGCTTCATATGTGGAGGAGTGATAGCTACAGGTCTAACACCTTACGTTTCATAAACGAATCGAGTTCGACTTGGATTGCTTGTTTCCAGTTTGACCAATCAGTTATACGTCGACATTCATCAATGAAACGATGTTTAATGTCATCGCTCAACATGATCTCAGTAGCTAATGCATATGCTAATGCATCGTCGACGATCATCTTATTTCTATGCCACATATCATCTAAGCTAGCATACTAGATCGAAATCTCACGATTCTCGGGAGGGGGATTCGTCTCTTCAAGGACGTTTCCGTAATCTAGAATTTCCTTATGAGTTGGATAGAATGAGTAACGACAATCGGATTCATGGTAGGCTCTTAAGAAGCCTGTGCCATGGGTTTTCCTCTTCCGAGGGTGTGTATCCTTTGAACCAAGAGGTATGCCAAGCTTTTGTGTAGTGACAGATGATTGGCTAGTCGCTAATGTATGTGGATCACCAAGATTGGCATCTCGGGCCTCCAGAAAAGAAGTCCATCGTACATTTGGTATATCCATCTTTGCGAGCACATTCGCAGCTGGAATATGTGATTTTGTCACTTGTGCTAAATTGGTGAAAGCATCTGGCATTCTCTAAGCTATGCTTTGGAGATCTAATTCAAGTTGTTCTTCAGGAGCGTTGACGTCCTTATCTCCCCCTAATGATGGGAAGACTGTCTCATAGAAGTGACAATCCGTAAAATGAGCGGTAAACAGATCGCCTATCAAAGGTTCTAAGTAATGAATAATCGAAGGAGAATCATATCCGACATAAATTCCCATCCTTTGCTGAGGCCCTATTTTTGTACGTAAGGACGGCGAAATCGGCACATAGATCGCACAACCAAAAACGCGTATATGCGATATGTTAGGTTTGTATCTGGTAACCAACTGAAATGCGCTATATGGTTGGGTCACAACATGCCTCAGGCAAACCAACATGGCTGGGTGCAATATTGTATGGCCCCAAGCAGCGATCGGGAGCTTGGTACGTATGACCAACGTTCGAGCAATCATTTGTAAGTGCTTAATGAATGCCTCTGCCAGACCATTATGGGTGTGAACATGGGGCAATGGTCATCAAAAGTTTTAGATGTGAATTCTCCAGCATTATCCAATCGAATAAATTTGATTAGATAATTATGGTGGTGAGCCCTGAGCATGATAACTTGAGCCAACAGTTTGGAGAATGCAGTGTTACTTGTGGACAACAAGCACACGTGTGACCAACGTATGAAAATGTCAAACAAAACCATAAAGTATCTAAATGATCCGCATGAAGGGTGAATCGGTCCACGAATGTTCCCCTGAATCCGTTGTAGAAAAATGGGAGGATTCGAACGAATCTTGTCATAAGAAGGCTTAGTACTAAGCTTTCCCATAGAACATGTTTGACATGTGATTCGTTGAATCGAACCTAAACTTCGGGTTAGTGGATGCCCGTGTGATGATCTGAGGATACGGTGCATCGTTATTCGTCCAAGATGTCCCAAACGATCATGCCAAAGTATAATTTCGTGCGTGATCCCAGAGGTAGGGCCGGCTACATAGTGGCATTCTGTAGGGCATATGGTCGTAGTATACAGACCACTCGAGATACGCTTCATCTTCTCTAGAATACACTTCTGGCCATATTCGTAGGAAGTTATGCACAGAAATTCAACTCCGTTTTCTACGTGGGTTTCTGCGTGGTAATTGTTATCTCTAATGTCCTTAAAGCTCAACAATGTTCTTCCAGAATGTGGAGAATAAAGAGCCTCATTAATGGTCAAAATTGTACCATTAGACAACATTATATGTGCAATCAGGTTGGATGGGCCTGAGAGGGTTGTCAGAGGTGCATTCTTAGTTATGAAGTTAGTGAAATAGATGCGTTCACGCAAAACAGTGTGCGTGGTTGCACTATCTGCCATATAACTAACTTCCCCACTAGTCATACCTAGAATGAAAAAATTAATTTGAATCGGTCACATGCATAAAAGTTCTAAAAACAAATATCCATTCAAAATAATTTTTACGTATTCAAGGACGGAAATTAATTAAAACTTAATTGATAAGTTCATATTTATATATATATTTTACATCAAATTCTCTTGTCTTTTCTTAGTTAGTTCCTTATATTTTTGAGCTATTTACTTTGTTTTTGTGTTTTGTAGGATTTGTCAAGCAAAGAAAAGAAAAATAGCACAAGTGAGATTTTAAGTAACAAATTCATCAAAACTATTTGTGCAGATCAGCTGACTTTGGAAGCAAGTTGTGGACAGCTCAGAATGAATTAGAGAATGAGCCTTATATGCTTGAAAGCTACAGATGTCTATCTTCTGGAACATTTCACGGATTGTTAATATCATTTTTCTAGAAGAAGTTATGGCCATTTTAACACTGAAAGGTTCACAAGAGGCTGAGCAGTTTGTAACCGCAATAAACCCAATAAACCTAATAAATCTAGCAACCAAAACTGATGCAGCCAAAAACAAGCCAGCTGACGCCTATTTAAATATCAGAAGAAATGGAATTAAAGATGAGGATTAAGTGGGAGTAATTGGCATAAAAGCTACCCAAAGAATTACAATTGTTTTACCATTTTCTCTCACTTATTGTCATCACTAAATTGCTATTAGTAGGGGAGTTATGGAGAAGGAAATGATGCAGCAAGAATTGGTTTAAAAGCAGCATTGGGGGAGGAAATAAAGGGCAATTTTTACAGAAATAATTTTGAAAAAGAAAAAAAAGGCTGCAGGTGTAGCGGAAAGGAAGAAAATAGGCAAGGCAGCAACGTTGGGGAAGGAAGGAACGAATGAGGAAATCATGGCATTCTCTTCTTTCGGTTTTATCTTCTCAAACACATGTCTATCTTTTGGTTTAATTTGAGAATTATGTGTAACTAAATTTTTAGTAGTTAGGGGTTGTTTTGAAGCCCCGAATATGATTGCAAGTTTGTTATGACATTTTGTTTGAATTACTTTTATGAATGGATGAAAATTGGTTCACTACTTATGTCAGTGATGAATTATGTGTTTTCCACGGATGCATACTTAGTAAGCATATATAGGATTCTAATGCTATGAATATGTGTGTACCTGCCCTTGTCGAATGAGGACCTACATATGTTCTAGAGTAGTACTTGTTAATTGCGATTAACATGTGAACCTATTTCTAGGATGAGTAAGACAACTCTAATACTTACGATGCCTTGTGAGGACTCAAACTCTTTTCGTTCTTAATGATTTCTACTTGTTAAATCTATGAACACGTCATTCTAGATTGCATGCTAGGGATTAATTTAAGTTGAAAACGACATTCTCTTAGCATACTGCATAAGAAAGAGTAATAGGTTAAGTTCTAACATTAAGCCAACTTGGGCATCTTCATCCGGAAATAAAAGGAATTTGAATGAAACATAACATGTTTGTATGATTATTTGTTGATGGATAGTGTGGAGCCTAAAATAATCCTAAAAATTCTAGAGGCGACATGTGGACTTTTATTCAAGAAAGACAAGATTGCCCTCAATAAATGGGTAGGCTTCTCAGATGCTCCTATGCGCAGCTCACATCCTTGGAGGTCTCAACAGCTGAATACAACTACCCATAACTCATCTGCCCTTGGCAAGGAATTAAAGATAAGGATTAATTACCCAAATCCTATCTTTAATACGAATCCATTTGAAGATTGACTCCAATCAAGTAAGTAATCCTAATTTAAATAGATTAGGGATAATTACACCATTATCTCAAGATATTGTTTCCTATTTAATATCTTGGGAATATTTAGAGAATATCTCTCCATTAAACACTATGGTCGGCCCTATCCCTATAAATACCCCATATTCTACCAAATTTTCAGAGCTTTTGCAACCCTAAAAAAGTCTGAACACTTTACTCTCTCAGAGAAACTAACTTAGGCATCAGAGATCCGTTGACCTAACCCCCCCACCTCGTTGGCACGTGAGGCTTAGGTCTCTAATCAAAGGTGTTAATTGTTTTGCAGGTGCATTTACATCAAGGCTGAAGACGGCGAAAATTTGCATAGCTTTCATTGAGAGGCTGATTCAAAACACTCAAAGAAGCCTCTCGCATTTGCTTCTTGAATTTTCTGTTACGTTGAATTTCTCACATGTCGTATCAATCAATTTTTCTTAAAAATGTTTCTTGATCAATCCCTGGAGAAAGGATACAATGGTAGGAAATTCAGAAACAACGACGAACGGAGCTGCGTACGAACAAGGATTTGGATCGGAGAGTGGAGACGAGGACATAGCCCCACGACGACGATCCTCAAGGCTCAACGCGACGGTAGGAGGGGCCCTACCGCTGCGAAGCCGCGCCACTACCACCACCATCGTGACCCAGCAGCCACGGTAGGGCCACTAGGCCACCACACCACTTCTATCGTCGCTGCCATTGCAGCTTCGCACCTAACCAAACCTTAGGCAGGAGGCCCAGGTCCATTTCCAAGCCCATGGGCTGGAGGCCCAGAACTTGGCAGCTGCCACAGCAGGCCCAGGGCAAGAGGCCCAGCCCACTGCAGCAGCAGGCCTTGCTGCACAACAGGCCCACACCTGAGCCCAGAACGGGGCAGCTCAATGAGCCCAAGCCTAAGCCACCAAGCCAGCAACCATGATGTGGCAGCCCAACGGCTAGGAGGGCCCACGGTCATGCAGGCCCAAGGCGAGCAGGCGCCTGTCCAACCCACGACCCGCTCTGACAACCCGACCCGCAGCCCAATCCATTCCAAGGCCACCTCCAGCGATCTAGACTCCGACTACTGGTCCCGCTATCGATTCAGGGTTACTTACACCCCACTTTTCTGCAGGAATGCCCATTTTGGGTTCAAGTTTTGTACCTGTATTCCACTATACTTCCACCACACATGGAGACACCCATTATCTAGACTCTTCCAATCTAAATGGCGAGCACCACCTGCCCTAACAGGTCACAATTTTGACAAACGCCCTCGCCCAGCAGATCACCTTGATGAACCAACTCCTCGAGCGCATTGAGATGCAGCGCGCCCCAAACGATATGTTCTGAAGCAGGACAAGGGCGAAAGAACGTGACTCATTCCAGCGACGTCCCAGCAAAGAGCCGTTCAGCCCATCACTAACTATACGTTCGGCTAGTGTGCTATCTCATTTGGTCCTTCAAGGAAACGTCTTCTCCCGCCTAGATGCGTAGAGAAGCGTTTATTCCTTACTTGACTCACGAGTCAGTGTGCATTCGAGGTTGGGTCCACACTTCGACGAGCACTCAGGACATTTTGGGAAAAGCGTCCACACGAGGCTAAGCCCATAAGGAGATCCTCCTATGAGGCAACAGAATAGGCAACCGCATGGTGCTCGGAGAAGAGCACATGAACAGTCCAGCTCAAGTTCCACTAGCAGCCCTTGTCAAAAGAGACGACGAGCAACACAGGGTGAACCACGTGCACTGTAGCCGAGGCACGGACTAGTAGGACATGGCGAAGAGCAACATAGACCTACATGTCAACACCGGGGGAAGCTGAAGGCACCACTACCCCACCAGGCGTAAATTTAGAATGAAGTACAAAGGCTCGTAGCAGAGCAGCGCATTGACACTACCGACGATACCCTCTGTAGAGACGTGGCCAACCTGAGCATGTCACCTTTTGTAGACGAGATCGAGCAGACGGAGCCACTGCGAAAATTCAACCCGCCACATTTCACCTTGTTCAAACGAGATGAAGATCCGGACATACACCTAATGCACTATCGAAGCGCCATGACCTTTTACGCCAACAATGACGCTCTCATGTGCAAAATATTTACCACTATGCTCCAAGGCGAGGCGCAAGACTGGTTCCACACCCTGCTGCCACACTCAATCAGGAACTTCAACAAACTTTCCTTGGTTTTCACTAAGGAATATTCGTCATACCGCTCGATCAAAAAGAAGTCTGACCACTTCTTCAACATAAAGAAGGACCCGAATGAGTCACTCCGCACATACGTCAAAAGGTTCAAGGCGGAAAAGGTGAAGATTGTTGGATGCGATGACAACATCGTATGCTCAGTTTTCCGAAAAGGGCTCCCAACCAATCATCCACTTTTCGAAGAATTAATTATGGGCGAGAACTTGTCCCTGACAAACTCTTATGTTTTGGCAGAAAAGCACTCCCTCTGGGATGAAGAAAAGCGCTCTTAGAAGCCGCCTGAGCAGCTGCACAAAGACGTGGAACCGACTTAGAAGAAGGCGATTGATAAATCGCTTAACAACAAAAGTAAGCCAGGAGACGGATGTAGGGACCGATCCGCAACAAATGAATGTACAACGCCCAAGATGTACACCAATTTCTTAGTCCCAATCAACCAGATCCTTTGCGACCTCAAGGACAAGCCATGGTTTAAGCCACATTCACCCATAAGAGGCGACACATCTAAGATGGACCAGACCAAGTACTGTGCATTCCACAGATGCCCTGTGCACACAACCAATGACCGCACCGTATGGAGAAGGTACCTTGAGCAACTCGTGAAAGAAGGCAAGCAGCTCGTGAAAGAAGGCAAATGTGTTTAGTATATCGACAAACCAGTTACCCAGCCAAGGCGAGAAGCAGACGCCGATATGGACCCCACAACCAAGACAATCTAAATCCACAGAATATTTGCTGAATCCGAGCATCTGCGGGCCATCAATAACTCCAAGAAAAGGAAGATCCAACAGGCGAGATCGGTTTATCAGGTTCAAGCCATAGATGTTATACCTAGACCAATCGTCGGCTTCACCGAGCAGGACGCTGAGGGAGTAGACTTTCCCCACGACGACGCCCAAGTGATTTCTGTACAATTGGCCCACGCCATCATTGACAGAATCATGTGGACAACGGCAACTCAGTCAACATCCTACAACTGTCAATCATTCAGAAGATGGGCTTGGAAAGCACGATCCAACGCAAAAGAGAGGTTTTGACCAGATTCAACGAACTTACCTCAGCTGTCATTGGCACTATCACACTCGATGTAACCAGTCCGTCGATTGTCTCATCGTAGAACTTCATGATCGTCAACGACCCATATCCTCATAATGGGATATTGGGCCGACCCTGGCTAGTGAAGATTGGAGCTGTGACCTCGATCGAGTACCAGAATATCCGATTTCGCATCCTTAGAGGAGCAATCAGAGAGATCAAATGCAACCAAGCCATGTCTTAGAGATGCACTGTACAAGTTCTTAAGGAGTCGAAGAAGAAGTCTTTCGCTCCAACAATATCAGCTGAAGTGTAGAAAGACGATTCTACCTCTACTAAATAGCAATCACAACAGATGAGTCAAGAAGATGACGTCAAGGTCGACAATGCCCTTGCAGATGAATCAGGATGGAAACCCAGAGAAGACGCTGAGCACATCTCCCTTGACCCTAAGCAGCGGTCAGACCATGCAAAACACACATCCAAAGAAGATCTGAGCGATCCTGGATATAAAGTTCCCTACCGCTTTGAAAGAGATCTAAAGTCTGATCGGACGAGTAGCCACACTCAATCCTTTCCTCTCGCGATCCACCGACTGATGCAAGCCATTCTTCAAGGCAATCAAAAAGGCACAGAAGGACAAGTGGGACGACGAGTGTAAGAAAGCATTTCAGGACATGAAGTAGTACCTGACATCACATCCACTACTATCCAAGCCGAAAGCAGCGGAGAACCTGTACATCTATCTAGCGGTATCAGAAACATTAATAAACTATACCCTCATACGAGAAGAACTGGGGGCTCGATCACCTACATTCCACAATTCAAAAGCTCTCCTTGATGCGGAAGCTAGATACCCGAAAATTAAAACTTTAATTTTGACGCTAGTTGTTACTACCTGGAAGCTCAAGCCGTACCTTCAGATGTACGCAGTCGTCGTCGTGATGCGATATTCTGCACAGCCCATACGCATAACATTAAAGGCATGAAAACTGGCGGACATTCCGATGAGCGTAGCAACTCAGCCCAGAAACACCCCAGAGGCGACCGAGCACACCGTAGCAGCACCAGCCCTACCTGCAGGAGATTTCCGACACTTGCACGTCAACATATCATGCAAATACCAAGGATCAGGGGCAAGCCTAGTTCTTACTACTCCGGACAGTTCGATGCTCAAGTAGGCAATCACTCTAAGCTTCAAGGTGTCAAACAACAAAATAGAGTATGAAGCTTTACTAACAAGTCTCCGATTTGCGAAAAACCTAGTGGTGAAGCTCACAATCTATTATGATTTCCAGCTAATCATCAACCAAACCTCAAGGGAGTACGCAACAAAGCATCCAATGATGGCCCGATACCTCGAGAAGGTACGATAGCAGCTCAAGCTCTCAATCCTAGTCGAGTACTTGGAAAAGCAAAGCATAGATAAGGAACCAGCAGTCGAGGTGGCGCATATCAGCACAACCCCGAATTGGAAATATCCCATCATCGACTACATAGTCAATGGAACACTCCCGGCAAACAAATTGGAGTTTAGAAAGCTTCGGATGAGGACAACATGCTACTATATGTGGAACATCATGCTCATTCGAAGATCCTTTTAAGGACCACATCTTCGCTGCCAATCGTCTCCTGACGACTTGAAGATTCTCAGCTCAATCCACGAAGGCATCTGTGGAAACCACTTTCAAGTTACTTCCTGGCGTAAAAAACTCTTAACGATGGCTATTACTGGCCAACCATGCATCAAGAAGCCAAGGAATATGTACAAAGATGCAACAGCTGCCGGCGATTCAAGCTCGTGCCCGCACTTCCTGCCAGCGAACTCCACTCGCAGACGAGCCCTTGGCTATTCATGCAGTGGGAGATTGACTTGGTAAGATCAATACCACCTGCCACTGGGGGCAGAGGCATGATGATCGTAGCGACCGACTACTTTACAAAATGGGTTGAAGCCGAACCCATGACTACAACTACCTAGATGGATATAGAGCGCTTCATATAGAAGAACATCATCTGCCGCTTCGGCATCCTACACTTCATCATTACCGATAATGGTTCGCAGTTCGTGGGCAAAGACTTGGCGAAGTTCTTCGAAAAATATGGCATCAAGCAACACATGTCCACGCCATGGTATCTACAGGGCAACGGGCAGGCCAAGGCTTCCAACAAAACTATCCTCGACTGCCTCAAGAAGACCCTCTCAGAAAAGAATGACAAGTGGCTAGACAAGCTCCCTGGTGTTCTATGGGCATATCTCACCACCAAGAGACAAGCAACCGGCGAAACTCCATTCTTCCTGGCGTATGGTTCTGAGTCGATCATTCCTCCCAACGTTATGATGCAAGCATTAGCATTGTATTGCCAAATTTAGAGCAGAACGAGAAGGAGATGGCCACCAACTTAGACCTAGCGAAGGAATAGCGCGAGAAGGTTATCACTCGCATTGGGGCCTATCAGCAGCAACTCATCTCCAGCTACAATAAGAGGGCAAAAATTGGGCAGTTCCATCTAGGAGACTTAGTCCTCAGAAAAGCCTTTATCACCACTCGACAGGAAGACTCCAAAAAGATGGCTCATATCTGGGAAGGGGTAGTTACACCCTCACCACTATGAGCAACAAAGAAATCGACAAGCAGTGAAATGCCTACAACCTGAGAAAGTACTACGTGAGACCTCCCACCATTATTCGAACCCCGTTCAAGACAAAAAAGGTTCGAAGACTCAAGTAGCTCGACGAACAAGTCATCGCATGCTGAGAATTATCAGTTGTTCTACCATTACTGACTATGAGCAAAGTTAATAAAAGCCTCTATTTTTAATGAAAATTAAAGGAATTATTCACAAGTTTGGGCCAAATGCATAAACAAACTGACCAACCCTGTGACAAGCAGAAGACGCCCGCAGCCCTGCAGATATGGCGTAAGCTCTCCAGCGCGAGAGGGTAAACTAATTCCCCCGACACCCATCTGGGTAAGCTCTCCAAGCATATGACGCCCGCTGCCCTGCAGACATGGCGTAAGCTCTCCAACGCGAGAGGGTAAACTAATTCCTCAACCACCCCTGTGACAAGTAGAAGATGCCCTCTGCTCATTCAAACATGGCATGTGTTCTCCAATACGATAGGGTAAACCAATCTGGAATATCCGAACGTGGATGGGTGGTACGATTGCTCAGTTTTCCCTGAATACAGCGATTACATGAGCCGGACGAATGCCAGAATTGGCAACGATAGTCCTTCCCCTATAATAAACTTAGCCAACTGAAAGATTCAACTCAGCGGGATCTCGGGTCTCTAACCAGAAAAGACGCTAAGTGCAGGACCTCTGCCCATGAAAGAGTTCACATGACAAGATGGTATGTCCTCGATGTACAAATTTTCATAAAGTGGCTTAGTTTTAAAGTGTTGCAATACTAGTTAAGCAACCTGCGGAATCAAGTTGCGACTCGGAAGGATATGGCCTTTGAGGTGCGATTCCGCCTACACCTCACGCCTAAAACGCCTCTGAGAGCCAGGGACGACTCCTAAAATGGTTACGCGGGTCGTCTGCTTCTGTAAGTAAGATGCCCCGCCGATGACCCAACGGCTAGCAGCCCAAGACAATACGTAAACTGAGATTTACACCTACTACGACTACGTGGACTCGCCTACTTACTTACAAGAAGCACTACCAGCCGACGGTCTACGATTTAAGTTTTTTTGGGACAAAGCCGAGGTACGACTATAGCAGCTACGCGAACCTCTTCTGCTTTCTATGAGAAGCACGAGTCCCGCCGACGACTCTATAAGTCAAAAACTTCGCAACACTCCCCGAGAAGGCCTAGGCTCAACAAGCCACTCGAAAGTTGGAATATGACCATAGTGGCCACGCGAACTCCTCTGCTTTTTATGCGAAGTACGCGTTCGACCGCTGGCCCTATAGGTTAAAAATTTCGCAATACGCCTCGGGAGGGCTAAAGCTTATGAAGCCATCCAACGTCGAGATTCATAATTATAGTAGCTACACGAACTCGCCTGCTTCCTACGGAGGCAACGAGTTCGGCCGCCGGCTCTGTAAGTTAAAAATCTTGCATTGTTTTTCTTGTAGGTAAAGCTCTATGAGCATCAAAGCCAAAACTAAAGCCTAAAGTGACCACGCGAGTCAACTGCTCCATCAAAGTAGCTAACTCAACCGCCCGTCCTATGTCAAAGTTTTGCAAATTGCCTGTAGCAGGCTAGGCTCCAAAAGCCCAAAAAGCCGAAGCTAAAACCTAAGTGGCAATAGATGATCGACTGCTTCACTGAAGCAGCCCAACCGGTCGCTCATCCTACGGTGAGAAGCTTCATAAATAGCATGGCGGAAAAGAAAGATGAAGCAAAACAAGGTAAGCTGTTTATTAAATTTCTAGCAAATTGATAAACCGGCTCGAAGGCTAACAAAGTTCAAGCAAAGCAGAACAAAAAGGAAAAGAAGAAAACTCCTAAGTCTAAGCAAAAAGACTACTCCTTGGCAGCTTGTGCAACCATTGGTTCCTCGACTACCACGCCTTTAGCAGCCGCACTGCTCCCAACAACTAAAGCTTCCATCAGCTCATCCTCAGCCGCCCCTGCCTAGATTGCCTGACCCTCAGCTACTCCACCAAAGGCAACTTCAAACAAGAAATCAAGAAGATCAACTAAAGGAATAGAAAAGGTCTCGAAGTCCTTCTTAGAAAACTCATAGCCAAGCTTGTAGAAATCGGCCTGACAAGAAGCAAGCGCCACTTCGTGACCAGCTTTCTCATTCTTTAGCTGCACATTTTCCTCAACAAGCCAGTGTAAACACCCTGCAGCTCATCTTGATCATTTTTCAGGTTCCTGCTAGCAAACAGCGCACCTTGCAGATCCACTTCCTTGGACTCAAGCTTATTGGCAACTTCCTTGAGACAACACATTTTAGCATGCATGAAGATAAGCTCTTCATCCTTGGCAAAATAAGCAGATTGCAGCTCCGAATTGACACGTTCAAGGTCCTCGACCACCGAAGAAACACGACTAACTTTCTTCTCTGCAGCTTCCAACATTGCCTGAGTCGTACTAAGCTTAGAATTCAAATGGGCGACCTCCTGATGAGCGATCCAGCTACAAAGAAATAGAGGCAAAGACATCAGGCCCCTTTAAAACGGCAAATTCAGATTCGAGCTTCTCAATCTTTTCAGCAATTGAGCAAAGCTAAGCCACCAACGCCACTTTAGCCTCCTTAGCACACTTGATAGCATCCTGATCAACGTGCATAGACTCAGCTGCCAGGATCAAAGTCTTAAGTATTATAGCAATTAGGGAAGACCTCCTCGAGTAGGCAGGACGCTTCGCAAAGGATTCTGAGCGGATGAGATGACAACTTTTCCAACACTGTCAACAAACTTGGCGCATGCATTGACATCCTCAAGCAGGCCAGCCTTCAGCAGCGCAAACCTCGGGAATCTCTCCAGCCTCAGACTCGGTGGATCTCTCACAACTACCCGTGCAAGCAGATTTGCCCTTCTCAGCAGACAAGTCAATCACGGCAGAATGAGGAATAGGCTTAGGCGCCACCTTAGTAGTAGAATCCACTTTCCCACTCTTCATAGCTGCGAGCCTCTCAGAAGCGGAACCAAACTTAGCTCCCGACGGACGCTTCGATACAAACCCAGACACCAGAGGCGTCATCGAACCCTTCAGCTGGGCAAGTCTCTTAGCAATGGATATGGTTACCTTCAGAGCAGCGGGTTTCACAAGCTCAGACTCGACGGTTTTCTTCGCCCCCTTGGGGAAAGTTAGATCAATGACAAGTTTCTCAGTAGCAGACGAGCTCCCACGAGCAGCAGAAGAAGTCATTGGCTTCTTCTCGACCGAAAGCTCACAAGCATGTGAAAAAGATCTTTTCTTTCCACCTCCATTGGCAGCAAGCTCTACAGCAGCGATCGAGCGAGCCAACACCTCGTCCTTTATCCATTTTATCTCTTTCCTCAGAGGCAGGCCACCTTTCTCCCGACGAAAAGGGCTGAGCAGCCAACGCCACTGACTGTACTCAGCATGAATGCCCAAGGTGACGTGCACTTTCTTCATATCTGCCGAAGTACTTGGAGTTGAGCCAAACTTCGAATCTACACAAAGTAAGAAAGACGATCAATACATTGAAGTCATGGAGCAGCTCAACAAAAATTCAAGTAAGACAAGAATGAAGCAGTTCACTTACCACTGATAAAGGTAGTCGGGACACGCAACTTAGGAGAAGAGTCAAACTCCCACTCTCCGCTCACCTCCAATGTATCTCTCGCCCACTTATAATCACCTTTGCTAAAAGCATCGAACAGCCTATGGTGAGATCTCAGCTGCCCCATACCTTTCTTATGGCCGATCTCAAAGAAGTACCAAAACTCATTTATGGTCAAGCCAAGATCAAAGAACCTGCTCAAGTTCAAGAACCCCACCATCGTGCGAACTTCATTTGGGGAGCACTAAGCAGGCGCGCGTTTCATAGAGCAGATCACCTCCTGGAAAAGATGAGACATGGGAAAAATGAATCCCAACATAAAGTAGTAGGGATGGAATTTGATAGCTCTCTTCTTAGCAGAGGCACCTTCGACGCATGGCTCATGGCCGCTATCATCTTTCACCCGCTTAATGCGAACCCCAGACGGAATCGCATGCTAGTACGCCTCAAGAAAATCCTGAAGCAGCTCGTCGAAATTAATCTTAACATGCGCAACCTTGAAATAGCCCACATTTCCGAAAGAACCACCTTGACGGTACAAGGGTAGAGGATATTCGTCACTTTTGCGATCAGAGTAAGACATCTCAAAGTCTTTGCAAAAAACACGAGGAAAAAAATATTTAGAAGGCAACTCGTGAGAAGAGAAACAAAAAAAAATTGCAGACCGCAGAGCCCAGCGCCCCAGCGCCAAGCCCCACGGTCCAGCTTGCAAGTCCTCACTCTCCCTCCTACATGCGGCCCACGCCACTGAGCTTAACACGGAGAAGGCCCGTGCCTCTCTCCCCTCTTCCTCTCGCGCCAAGCAACCCAGCGAAGCCCAAGGCCTCTCGACCCTCTCTCTTGTTCAAGCAGGCCGACCCAACTCAAAAGGAGGCCCACGCCTCCTCTTCCATTTTCGTTCTCGCGCTAGGCGCCCCAAGAAACAAGGTCAGGCCATACAGCCCAGGCCACCAAAGCCCGAGCAAGACTCTCCCACTCTCTTACCTCTCACCTGTACGGGCCCCTTCCCAGCAGCCCTCAATGTTCAGCCTGAGCCAACCTTTTAGCGCCTCAGCGTCGCCAACACCTCTGCCTAGCCGAGCCGACCATCTTGCTGCACCACCTGCAGCACTATGACATCCTTGCCATGCCATTCACACCTCATTGGCACCCGCTGAGCTAATTATTGAAGTCCCAAGACTCCCAAAAAAATTTAAGAAGAAGAAAATTCAAATTGTTCTTTCCTTGGTGTGGCACAGAGAAGAAGAACTACAATGAGAGACGACTCTTTGCAAAGGCAAGACAAAGAAAAACGCTAGTGGAGGGGGAATAAAAATTTCCTTTGGCTTCTCTTCCTTGTTGGAATAAAGATTGCTCTCCAAATTTATTTAATCCTCTGCTTAAGGCATAATTAAATAGGTATTGGGGGGCAATTGGTTTCCTTTTCCTAGAAGAAGTCTATCTCCAAATCAAGAAAGAAGATCAAGTTCAAATTGGGAAACAATTCTACAAACCTAAGCAGCTTGGGATTTCTACACCTATTGCCCTTCCCATGTGTGCAGCACAGTGGGTGTGGGGGCATTTGTGGAGCCTAAAATAATCCCAAAACTTCTATAGGCGACACGTGGACTTTTATTCGAGAAATACAAGATTGCCCTCAATAAATGGGCAGGCTTCTCAGATGTTTCCACGTGCAGCTAGACCTGGCAATTGTGTCATGTTTCCCTTGTTCGTGTCGTTTTCGTGTCATACCCGATATCTTAACAGGTCGTGTCATGTAACACCCGTTACAATAAACGGGTAAAATGACCCGACCCGAAATCGACCCGATAATATTAACGGGTAATTTGACCCGACCCGTTACCCGTTAAGGAAAATATATTTTAAACCAATAAATAATTAAATAAAAAACATAATACTTTTTTTGAGAGAATACATATCATATTGTCACATAGTAAAAACTATATTAAATATATATATATATATATATATATATATATTAAATTAACTATAATAATTATAATAATTATATATACTATAATAAATTAATAATTATACCCCCAAAATATTAACTATAATAATTATATATATATATATATTAAATTTTATAAAAACTATAATAATTATTAATTAATATGCATCCATTGATTCCATAATTCCTTTCCATTCCTACCGCGCCCTTTGAAGAAAAAGAGAGGGAAAATGAAAATTATAAGAAAAGCTGAAAAGGAAACAAAAAAGAGAGGGAAAGATGGGTAGGCTGCCGCCCTTTGAAGAAAAAGAAGGGAGGGAAAAATGAAAATTATAAGAAAAGCTGAAAAGCAAACAAAAAAGAGAGGGAAAAATGAAAATTAATAGAAGTGGTGAGAAATTTTGTTTTTTTTAAGTTATTAATTTTTTATCACACATATACCACTATTTTTATAATGACATGTGATAATGTGATATACTACTCCGTGTACCGGTCAATTATACGTACAAAATAAATAGATTTAAATCTACTTAATAAATAAATAAATAAATATATATATATATACACCATTGAACTTGATGGGATACGAATTATACGAAACTAATTTCAACGATCCAACCGTCAAACTTGTTTTTATATGCTTCGAGATCGTATTAGCAAAAAATCGCAAAAAACAAACATTCAGAGATCAAGTAACTGAACAAAACTTTTCGATGGTTATAAAACAAAAAATCACGATTTAACGGTTATTTTAACTTCGATTTTGATTATTTTTTATAGCCACACTCCTTAATCCTATATGAATACAATGAATGAATTTGATCTTCAATTTAAAATATTTACAATAGTGGATACCACAAAATCTTATGTTATACTTAACGAAAGTATAAATAAACTCTAAGTGTTAGTGAATCTACCGTTTTGATGGGATACGCATCATACGAAACTAATTTCAAAGATCCAACCGTCAAACTTGTTTGTATATGCTTCGAGATCGCATACGCCAAAAATTGCAAAAAACAAACATTCAGATATCAAGTAACGGGACAAAACATTTCGACGGTTGTAAACGAAAAATCACGATTTAACGGTTATTTTAACTCTGATTTTGATGATTTTTTACAGCTACACTCATTGACCCTATATGAATACAATGAATGAATTCGATCTTCAATTTAAAATATTTACACTAGTGGATACCACAAAATCTTATGTTATACTTAATGAAAGTATGAATAAACTCTTAAGTGTTAGTGAATCTATTGTTTTGATGAGATACGCATTCTACGAAACTAGTTTCAATGATCCAACCGTCAAACATGTTTGTATATACTTCGAGATCGCATACGCCAAAAATTGCAAAAAAACAAACATTCAGAGATCAAGTAACGGGACAAAACTTTTCAACGGTTATAAAAAGAAAATCACGATTTAACGGTTATTTTAACTCCGATTTTGATGATTTTTTACAGCTACACTCCTTGACCCTATATGAATACAAAGAATGAATTCGATCTTCAATTTAAAATATTTACACTAGTGGATATCACAAAATCTTATGTTATACTTAATAAAAATATGAATAAACTTTTAAGTGTTAGTGAATCTATTGTTTTGATGGGATACACATTCTACGAAACTAATTTCACTGATCCAACCATCAAACTTGTTTGTATATGCTTCAAGATCGCATACGCCAAAAATCGCAAAAAACAAACATTCAGAGATTAAGTAACGGGACAAAACTTTTGACGGTTATAAACGAAAAATCACGATTTAACGGTTATTTTAACTCCGATTTTGATGAGTTTTTACATCTACACTTCTTGACCCTATATGAATACAATGAATGAATTCGATCTTCAATTTAAAATATTTACACTAGTGGATACTCCAAAATCTTATGTTATACTTAATGAAAGTATAAATAAACTCTAAGTGTTAGTGAATCTATCGTTTTGATGGGATACGCATTCTACGAAACTAATTTCAATGATCCAACTATCAAACTTGTTTGTATATGCTTTGAGATCGCATACGCCAAAAATTGCAAGTGTTTATATGAATAATGATGAATCACAAGTGTTTATATATTCTTTCACATTTTTCATACTTGTATGTATAATGTATGTCTTATTAGTTATTGTCTATACAAATACTATATTAGTTTATTTTAATTTTGGACAAGAACATGTTAAGTAAATTTTATTATCTTAGTAATGATAATAAAGAACTCTCATAATAAAAATAAATAATCACTAAAACTTTATTTTTTTAACTTATATAGAATAATAATACAAAACTATATATTTAATATAGAATATATTGTATATATTAATATTTTATAATAAATTTTTTAGTAATTAAACTTTAAAATTATCAAAATAATTTTTTTCTTAACGTGTCGAAACGGGTCACCCACGTGTATACCTATTAAGAACCCGTTATTAACGGGTTCTTAACGGGTCACCCGATAATGACCCGATAAGTTATCGTGTTGACCCGAAACCCGTTATTTTCGTGTCGTTTTCGTGTCGTGTCATCTTGTCGTGTCAGAAACTGCCAGGTCTACGTGCAGCTCACATCCCTGGAGATGTCAGCAGCTGAATACAACTGCCCACAGCTCACCTGCCCTTGGCAAGGAATTAAAGATAATGATTAATTACCCAAATGCTATCTTTAATACATTCACATTTGAATATTGACTCCAATCAAGTAAGTAATCATAATTTAAATAAATTAGGGATAATTACACCATTATCTCAAGATTTTGTTTCTGTTGCAGTCCTATTAGATTAGGAATGTGATTGTGTAAATCCTAGTGTATCTAGGAATATCTCTTATATTCCTATTAGGAGTTAATTACCTATTAAATGTTGTAATCCTAAAGGGAAAGGTTTTTACCTATCCTACTACTATAAATAAAGGCACAATGGGGTGTAATAGACTACACCCGCAATTACACATCTCTCTTTCTCTCTACTATTGCCGCACACTCTCTCTATGGACTCCATAATCATTCAGTGAATTATGCCTACAACACGTTATCAGCACGCTCTTGACGCTACGCTAAAGAGAGTTTATTCTCCAATCAGGGGAGTATTACGTTTTAATCATTCTTTTTATGATTAATTTACTATTTTATTGAATTGATTTACATGTTATTGATTCAATTTAATTTTTTTTGTGTTGAACATGATACAACGCATTAGGGATGCAATTTCGGCTTTCCGAGAAAGATCTTCTACAAATTCAAAGGCTTTTGTTGTTTTCTGCCAATCAGGTACGCTTAAAATAAAGTAAGATATTTGAAACGACCTTGAAGCATGAAAACATTCCCCATGATGCATGAACCCCCCTATGTTTATATTTACCCTTTCAATTATATTTATTGCATATGTGTTCATATATTTTGTCAATATATATTTTGCAATTAGTATGTAGAATTTGTGAGTCAAAGAATCTAAATAAAATAGAAGCATGATTTTTTATTTTTTTTGGGTTCTGAAAACCCTAAGGGCGTGTTTGTTTGACCTTCTTAGGGGGGACTGGACTGGACTACACTAAGTGGGATTATAGTCTGATGTTTGGTAGGGGCAAGGATTAGGTTTAATGGGACTAGCCCTCACTCGCACGGATTAAAGGGCTCGCTAGGAGTTCTTAGCGAACCACCCCAAAAACGTCCGGATTCGTAAGACTTCCTCCCTCGCGTCGTCCTCCTCCTCTTGCAAGAAAGAACCTGGGTCATCGTCCTCCTCCCTCACGTCGTCCTCCTCATCCTCATCTTTTCGTCCTGCTCGCAGTCAGCTGCATCCTGGTCGCCCTCATCTGCATCCTGCTCCTCATCTACTCCTCTCGTCGTCCGCTCCGTCGTCTTTGCGTAAAAGATCTGCTCGCGATTTGGGTGGTAAGCTTCGATTGTCCCATTTTTTTAGTCGATTTGGGTGGATTTTTTTTCGTCGATTTTGGGTTTGATTTTGTTGGTTTGGGTTTGAGCTTTATTTGATTCTGCAGTGTGTGTGTGTGTGTCTGTTTGTGGATTTTTTTCGTCGATTTTGGGTTTGATTTTGTTGTTTTGGAATTTGGGGTTTTGAAATTTGGAATTTGGGGTTTGGAATTTGGGGTTTGAAATTTGGAATTTGGGGTTTTCATAAAGCAGTGTGTGTGTATGTATGTATGCAGTAGAAATTTCGAATCTGGGGTTTGGAATTTGGGGTTTTCATAAAGCTTGGAATTAGGGGTCTGAAATTGAGATTAGAAATTTGGAATTTGGGGTTTGAAATTTGGAATTTGGGGCTTCAAATTTGGAATTTGGGGTTCGGAATTTGGGGTTAGAAATTTGGAATTTGGGGTTTTCATAAAGCTCTGTGTGTGTGTGTGTATGCAGTGTGTGTGTGTGTGTGTATGTATGTATGTATGCAGTGTGTGTGTGTATGCAGGGTGTGTGTGTGTGTGTGTGTGTATGCAGGGTGTGTGTGTGTGTGTGTGTGTGTGTATGCAGGGTGTGTGTGTGTGTATGCAGGGTTTGTGTGTGTGTGTGTGTGTGTGTGTATGTATGTTGTGTGTGTGTATGTATGCAGTGTGTGTTGATATGAGCATATTTATGCGAATTAGTTGGCTTGTTCTCGTGCATTTATGTTAGTTATTTGTATTTAATTTAGTATTTTAAGCTATTTTCGTGTGTTTGTAGGTCCCAAGGGGTAAAGTATCAAGAAAGTGCATTTTGGAGCCTTTTGGAGCTATTTTGGGCATGTTTTGGATAGCTTATGATTGGAGCAATGTAGATGGACGAAATTGAAGACCAAAGCATGCTAGGAATCAGCTAAAGAGAAGAGGAAAAATAAATTCAAGTCAAAGAAGGAAAAGGAATCCAAGAAGAAGAAGGGTTGACTAAGTCAAAGTTTCCTTACTTTGACCTTTGACTTTCTCAATCCTATTTTATCAAGGCTTTAACTACAAGGAGGAGTCCTAGATCTATTGGGATACTTTAAATACCAAATGAAGGAGGAAGCCGCACCTACATGCCAGCTATATCTTCCTTGCCGTGCAAGGAAGTGCTTCCTTGTTCCTTTTGGACCCCTTGCCGCACATGCTTTTATGGTTGTCCTTTCTTGCTGCACAAGTAAGCCACATTCCCTTGTTATTTAGGATAGTGCCGCACCTCTTCTTCCCTCATACACCTTTGTCACACTTAAATTCACATTCCTTTTCAGTTTTGGACCTAAACTAGCAAGGAAAACACTTTTCCTTGTCCTTGCCGCAAAAGTCTTCCACCTTTCCTAAATTTCTGATCTTGCCGCAACTCTCCTCTCCTCTTTCCTTTCTTGCTGACCAAGTTCCTATTTTCCTTTTATATATTGGACCCAAACCTGCAAGGAAACACTTTTCCTTGTCCCAAAAGACCTTTCCTCTTTGAATTTATCCCTGCCGCACCTTGTGACCCATTCCCCTTAGGTTTGTGTTTTTAATTCCTATTTCCCTTTAAGTTTTGGTTAAGTTTTTGTTTCCTAGATTACCTAAACCGTGCCTTAACCTCTCCACTATATATATGACCTTTTGCTGCACCAAAACACATCAATCATTCACTCATCCATACATTCCCACAAACACATTCAGCCACTCTAACCCCTTTGCCGCACCTCCTGCCCATCCTTCACCCCAAAACACATCCCAAACCTCCCTCAACCACTTGTGCCGCAGCAAAGGAGAAGAAGGAAGGCCTTGGACATGTTTGTTCTTCAAGCGTTGGATCATTGGAGCGTTCTAGGTGTAATTCTTTCTTTGTTTTTAATGTTTAAATTAAATTCTTGTTGTTTTGCTGTGAACATGAGTGGCTAGGCCCTTTTTTTGGCTAGGGGTGATTTCAAAGCCATGATTATGGGTGCAATATGAATTGATAAGTTTCAGTTACGAATTCTTGAGTTGTGAATGCAATTGGCTTAACTGTTTGATTGATAACTTATTTGTGTTTGTTGATTGAGGGTCGACACTTAATTGGCATGCATGAATTTGATGCTAGAGTATAAGGGAGTTTCACATAATCGTTACAACCTTATACTCATAAGTGGTGAAGGTCGCTTATAAACGATCGCGTTAAGTTCAATTCCTAGCATGAGTGACATGATGTCATAGTTACAAGTGCTTTGTCAATGCTTATGATTTTCATTGAACGTAATGATCTTTGATTGTATCTTTATTATGATGTCATGTAGGGGACTTTCGAAGAATGCTTTGGGTTGTCGAATGATGTCATCCAATCCAATAACTCAAGGAAAATCTTATGGTTAATTAGTGATGTCACGGTTAACTTGGGGCATTGTCATTCATGATTCAATGAAGGAGTAACTGGGAATCGATTCGTTTGCATACATAACATGTGTGGAGAAAGAGCCTCTAGCTAGCCCATCATCCATCCAAACTTCCCAAAAACGTTTTCAAACTTTGTTTTACTTTAAAATCTGTTTTCAACTTGTTTTCCTTTTAAATTCGTTCAAACAAAATCCCCCCTTTACTTTCTTGTTTCAAATTGTTTTAAACTTATTTTGTTTGTGTTTTTAAGTGTTTTGAGTCAAGCCAAAACCTTATTTTCGTCCAAAATTGTGTTTAGAGTCAGAAACTGCCCAGTTTGTGTTTTTAGGCAGTTTTGAGTGTTTTCAACCTATTTTGAGTCTTGTGAACTTGTTTTAAGTCTTTTGAACCTATTCAAACGTTTTTAACTTTATTTTTGAGTCTTTGAGTCAGTTTTAAATCGATTGGCAATCCCTCCTAATCCCCGGCCTAGAACGATCCCTACTTGCATCTATACTACAATTCACACCAAGAGGGTTTAATTTGAGTGCTTAATATATTTCGCATCATGTGTGTGTGTGTATGCAGTGTGTGTGTGTGTGTGTATGTATGTATGCAGGGTGTGTGTGTATGTATGCAGTGTGTGTGTGTATGCAGGGTGTGTGTGTGTATGTATGTATGTATGCAGAGTGTGTGTGTATGTATGCAGTGTGTGTGTATGTGTGTATGTATGTATGCAGTGTGTGTGTGTGTGTGTGTGTATGCAGTGTGTGTGTGTGTGTGTGTGTGTGTGTGTGTGTGTGTGTATGGATGCAGTGTGTGAGTGCTCAGTGTGTGTGTGTGTGTGTGTGTGTGTGTATGCAGGGTGTGTGTGTGTGTATGCAGGGTTTGTGTGTGTGTGTGTGTGTGTGTATGTATGTTGTGTGTGTGTATGTATGCAGTGTGTGTGTGTGTATGCAGTGTGTGTGTGTGTGTATGTATGTATGCAGGGTGTGTGTGTATGTATGCAGTGTGTGTGTGTATGTGTGTATGTATGTATACAGTGTGTGTGTGTGTGTGTGTATGCAGTGTGTGTGTGTGTGTGTGTGTGTGTGTGTGTATGCATGCAGTGTGTGAGTGCTCAGTGTGTGTGAGTGCGCAGTGTGTGTGTGTGCTCAGTGTGTGTGTGTGCTCAGTGTGTATGTGAGACTGTGTGTGAGTGTGTATGTCCGTGTGTGTGAGTGTGTTGCTGTGAGTGATGAGTGTGTGTGTGAATGTATGTGTGTGTGTGTGAGTGTGTATGTCTGTGTGTGTATGTCCGTGTGTTGTTGTGAGTGATGAGTGTGTGTGAGTGTGTATGTGTGTGTGTGTATGTCCGTGTGTGTGTGAGTGTGTTGCTGTGAGTGATGAGTGTGTGTGTGTGTGTGTGTGAATGTATGTGCTCAGTGTGTGTGTGTGTGTGTTAGTGTGCTCAGTTTGTGTGTGTGACTGTGTGTGTGTGTGTGTGTGTGTGTGTGTGTGTGTGTGACTGTGTGAGTGTATGTGTGTGTGTGTGACTGTGTTAGTGTATGTGCTCAGTGTGTGTGCTCAGTGTGTGCTCAGTGTGTGTGAATGTATGTTCTCAGTGTGTGTGTGTGTTAGTGTGCTGAGTGTGTGTGCTGAGTGTGTGAGTGTGTGTGTGTTTGTGTGACTGTGTGAGTGTATGTGCTCAGTGTGTGTGTGTGTGAGTGTGTGAGTGTGTATGTGTGTGTGTTAGTGTGTGTGCTCAGTGTGTGTGCTCGGTGTGTGTGAATGTATGTGCTCAGTGTGTGTGTGAGTGTGTGTGTGTGTGTGTGTGTGTGTGTGTGTGTGTATGTCCGTGTGTGTGTGAGTGTGTTGCTGTAAGTGATGAGTGTGTGTGTGAATGTATGTGCTCAGTGTGTGTGTGTGTTAGTGTGCTCAGTGTGTGTGTGTGTGTGTGTGTGTGTGTTAGTGTGCTGAGTGTGTGTGCTCAGTGTGTGAGTGTGTGTGTTTGTGTGACTGTGTGAGTGTATGTGCTCAGTGTGTGTGTGTGTGAGTGTGTGAGTGTGTGTGTGTGTGTGTGTTAGTGTGTGTGTGTGTGTGCTCAGTGTGTGTGCTCGGTGTGTGCTCAGTGTGTATGTGAGACTATGTGTGAGTGTGTATGTCCGTGTGTGTGAGTGTGTTGCTGTGAGTGATGAGTGTGTGTGTGAATGTATGTGTGTGTGTGTGTGAGTGTGTATGTCTGTGTGTGTATGTCCGTGTGTGTTAGTGTGTGCTCAGTGTGTGCTCAGTGTGTGTGTGCGTGTGTTAGTGTGTGTGTGTGTGTGTGTGTGTGTTAGTGTGTGTTAGTGTGTGCTCAGTGTGTGTGTGCGTGTGTTAGTGTGTGTGTGTGTGTGTGTGTTAGTGTGTGCTCAGTGTGTGTGTGTGTGTGCTCAGTGTGTGTGTGTTAGTGTGTGCTCAGTGTGTGTGTGTGTGTGCTCAGTGTGTGTGTGTGAGTGTGTGTGTTTCTGTGACTGTGTGAGTGTATGTGCTGAGTGTGTGTGAGTGTGTGTGTGTGTGTGTGTGTGTTAGTGTGTGTGTGTGTGTGTGTGTGTTAGTGTGTGCTCAGTATGTGTGTGTGTGCTCAGTGTGTGTGTGTGTGCTCAGTGTGTGTGTGTGAGTGTGTGTGTTTCTGTGACTGTGTGAGTGTATGTGCTCAGTGTGTGTGTGTGTGTGTGTTAGTGTGTGTGTGTGTGTGACTGTGTGAGTGTGTGTGCTCAGTATGTGCTCAGTATGTGCTCAGTGCGTGTGCTGTGTGTGTGCTCAGTGTATGTGCTGAATGTGTGTGTGTGTTAGTGTGCTGAGTGTGTGTTGCTCAGTGTGTGTGCTCAGTGTGTGTGCTCAGTGTGTGCTCAGTATGTACTCAGTGTGTGTGCTGTGTGTGTGCTCAGTGTATGTGCTGAAGGTGTGTGTGTGTTAGTGTGCTGAGTGTGTGTTGCTCAGTGTGTGTGTGAGTATGTCCGTGTGTTAGTATGTGTGTGTGAGTGTGAATGTGAATGTGAGTGTGAGTTAGTGTGACTGTGAGTATGTGTGAATGTATGTCCGTGTGTTAGTATGTGTGTGTGAGTGTGAATGTGAGTGTGAGTTAGTGTGATAGCAATGCTCATAAACGGAAGGCTAAGGCTAATGTATGTCCGGTTGTTGGTTGCAGAGAAGAGGACCATAAACGGAAGGCTAAGGCTAAGGCTACTGCATTACAGGTGTCCTTTAATTTCCGTCTTCACATGCAATGCCTGGCAATGATAGCAATGCTCATACTAGTGTTCTTAGACACATGTTTATAGATGTATAAGAGTAGAACATAATGATAATTTTTTTTTTTCCAACACCACCCGTATATTTGATGCCTCGGATTGTGACTTCGCTAGTTACTTTGATCTAGTTCATTTCGTATAATGTCCTTAATTTTATTTTCGTTTTTTTTTTTTTTTGTTTAGATAGATATGGATCGAAGGAAGCTTTTATTGATCTTATTGTTAGAGATGTCTTATTTAGAGACAATTTGCATTTGCACGATTCTTGTGTTGATGATGCTACGTGGCAAACAGAGACATATTGAACGACCCACATTGACTAACCGTTCACTTATTAGACGAGAGATTAGTTTGTGTTATCTGAATGGTATAATAGGGAATACTGATACTGAATGTGTCAACGAATTGAGAATGGATAGAAGGACTTTTGGCATATTATGTGACTTACTTCGTCAAGATGGGAGGGTAAAAACGGATGGTTTGGTGTCTGTAGAGGAGCAGGTGTGTATGACCTTACAAATACTAGCACATCATACTAAGAATCGTAGTGTTGGAAGTAGATTTTATAGGTCGGGAGAGACTATAAGTAGGTATTTCAATAGCGTATTGCAAGGAATTTTGCGATTACAAGGTATGCTACTAAAAGTCCTTCAGCCTGTGCCTATTAATTCTACAGATCCTAGGTGGCGATGTTTTAAGGTACGATCAGAATTTTTTTTCATTTTCCCTAAGCTTTAACTCTTCATTCCCTTTGTATAAATTAACAAAAACATTTTTTTTTTTTTTTTAAAGAATTGCTTGGGAGCATTAGATGGAACACACATTGATGTGCATGTACCTGAAAGTGACAAACCAAGATACCGAACAAGAAAGGGTCGAGTCGCAACTAATGTGTTAGGTGTGTGTTCAGGAGATATGCAGTTCATATATGTGTTTCCGGGGTGGGAGGGTTCCGCATCAGACTCTAGAGTCCTACATGATGCAATTGCTAGGCCTAATGGTTTTAAGGTACCAGCGGGTAAGACTATTACTTAGTCTCAACTTTGTAAGTTAGGTCTAGTTCTGTTTGTTAACTACAAAACACTAATAAGGTCTGTTTTTTTTTTATTAGGTTATTATTACCTTGTAGATGGTGGTTATACAAATGGTGAAGGATTCCTTGCACCCTATAGAGGAATACCTTATCATTTATCTGAATGGGAGGGACGAACACCTTCTAATAAGGAAGAATATTTTAACATGAAGCATTCTAAGGCAAGGAATGTAATTGAACGTTGTTTTGGCTTGCTAAAAGGAAGATGGTCGATACTAAGGAGTCCATCTTTCTATCCGATAAGGACACAAGGTCGAATAATTACCGCTTGTTGCCTACTACACAATCTTATTAGGCAAGAGATGTTTGTAGATCCAATGGAGAATTTGCCAATAATAGAAGATGAACAAAATACAGAAGAAGGTGAGTATGTTGGTAGTGTTCAAACATCTGACCAGTGGACTGCAAAGAGGAATGACATGGCTCAGGAAATGTATAATGAGTGGAGAGCAATTAGGAACCAGCAACCGAACTAGCTATATGTGTTAATGATAACATTTTATTTTAGTATTCCTTTTTATCATGCATTTGTTACATATTTGCACAATGATTGGATGGTATGCAAATTGATTGGATATTATGCAAGTTGATTGGATATTATGCTACTTGATTGGATATTATGCAAGTTGATTGGATATTATGCAAATTGATTATTTGTATGGTATTTTCCTTCATTAAAATTTTTTTTGTTTAGGTATGGATAACGAAAATATTTTGAATGCTACTCAAGAGTCAAAAGGAAGAAGGCGTAAATGGGAAGCATTTGAGGAAGAAGTATTACTAGGAGTTCTTGAGGATTTTGTTGCTCGGAAGCAACGGTGTGACACCGGTGCTTTCAAACAAGGTACTTTGGTTGAAATAGCAAAACCTGTCAATGTTTTATGTCCTCATTCAAATATAAAGGCAAATCCACATATTGAGTCCAAGTTGAAGAAATGGAAAAAAAAACATATAGTATGGTCGTTGACATGATAAACACAAGTGGATTTGCATGGAATGATGTCAAAAAGTGCGTTGAAGTTGACAGTGATGACTCATGGCAAAATTATGTGCAGGTTCATATCCTATTTCATTTATACATTAGTTATATTCTTGCTCCTATATTTGTTACGCATGCTAAATTTTAGTTTTGCTATGTTGATATAATCTTAGAGAAATAAAGAAGCCGATGGATGGAGAAGCAAACCTTTTCCACTGTTTGATAGATTTGCATATATATTTGGAAAAGATCGGGCTACGGGTAATGTAGCCGAAACCCCTGCTCAAATGGTGGAGGAACAAAGTCATGATCATGTTGGTGAAAGTGATATTGGAGGTGAAAATTTTGTTTCTTCAATGAACCAACAAAGCCAACAAAGCACCCCATCTGAAAATAGCCAAAGAAAGAGGAAAAGAGCTGTGGGAAGTTCAAGTGATGGAACCGAGGCAATTATCAGTGGACTGAAAGATTTTTATGTTGAAAGTGGGAAGATGATGCAAATGGTAACTGAAGCTTTAGTTCAAGGTACTGGAGATCATACTGACATAGCTAATGAACTTGAAGCAATGGGTCTCTCTCCTATGGATCAAATTGATGCATTGTCTCTTATTTTGGATAAACCAAAAAATGTGGGAGTGTTTAGGGCAATCAAACCGGAACTCAAGAAAGTGTTCGTCCAAAGGCTTTTAAGAGACAACGCAACCGGATGAGGATTTTGGCTAATGTTAACATGGATGTATTTTATTAATGTTAACATGGCTAATGTTAACATGGATGTATTTTATTAATCATACAATCTTATGCTATGACTTATAACTTAGCTTTGCACTAGTATTTTGGCTTATGTTAACTAGCCATTTTGTAAATTATGGAGATCTATTTTGGCTAATGTTAACTAATGTTAACTATGATTTTCTAAATTATGGAGATCTTCTTATGTACTTGTATTTGTTGAAGTTGCATGTATTGGGCACTATTATTTTTCTTCTGTTGGGTGATAGAGTTTAAACCAAGCTACATTTGCAAATTAAACCCAATTCTATTAGCAGGTAATAGAAACAAAACAATTGTCAATTTTTTTTAAGATTTATAATATACATGGTAAAAATATGCTACAATTAACCCATATCATGAGATTTGTAGCATTACTTTATTACACAATGGCAAAAATTTGTAGTCCTAGTCTAAGCAAACACAAATCTGCTGAACAGTACTGTTTTTCTTATCCTGCTTCTTAGTCTGAGACTGCACCAAACGCTTCACTAAGTTAGTCCAGCTTAGTCCAGTCTAAGCCAGTCCAGCTTAGTCCCGGCAGCTAGTCCAATCCAAGACAGTCCTGCGCAACAAACACACCCTAAAAGTCTGAAAAGAAAAAAAAAAGGGGAAAGTCGTTGTGCTGCGCCTAGCTGGCCTCAAGCCAAGCCAAGCGGTGCACCCAATACCTACTGAGCTTCGCTGTGCATAGAACCCAAAACCCACAATATGGGCTTCTGCATCTGACAGCCAGCAGGTCTCGGCCCGCATACCAGCAACCCTTTTGCATTGCTGGGCTTTTCTCGGCCCGTCTTCTTTCAGCCAGCAACTGATTGGCCCACTCCCTGCTGTAATTACAGATTGCCGAACTTGCACGGGTTGCTCCGTGCAGCCTGGCCATGAGCCCAACATGCAGCCTCCTTATTTTGGACAGCAGCTAGCAATTCTTTGCTGGGCTGCCTTTAGTTCTCAGACCAAAGCCATTTTTGGCTTCTTTTTTTTTTTTCAGCCCGCACCCATAGTTTTTTATTTTTTATTTTTGGTGCCCGATTTCACGGCCCCCACCAATTTTTTGGGCTTTTTCTTTTGAATGGCCCGCAGCCATTTGGCCCAAAATATGGCCTGAAACTTTGTATTAGTTTACTTTTACGATCGATCCTGAATGGTCCCGATCTATTGAATTAATTAAAAGTGACCTGCAGTCCATTAATCTAATAAAGAATCCAAAATTATTGACCTGAAGATCATTTTTGGACATTAATGATTCAATATTTTATTTCTTTTCTTTGAACAGTTGACATATCCTGAAGCGCTCACACTTAAGTTCCCGAAGAAACTCAAATCCACTACACTTAAAATCAGTATATTGCATTCTGTGTTCTTGTAGGAACCTCCCTTTTATGAACTAAACGTTCACAAACTAAATTGAACCTGTAGTTTCAAATTTAGTGCTTTTGAAACCCGAAGTTTTCATAAAACAATACACCCATGAAAACCTGACGTTTTTCATGAAAACCATGTCTTATAACTCAAATGTTCTAACTTTGATGCTTATGGATGATTCATTCCCATAGCACTAATCACAATCTTGTTCCCTCGGATTCAGTGGATTGTCGAACCATCACAAGTTTGATTTCTTGATTTAGACGTTCTTATAGAAACCACTTCTTGTGGAGTACAAGACATGAATCTCCACTTGACTATCAAGTAGCTGAGAAACCATTGATGCCAACAATGGCATGGAAGAGCTGAATAAGCCTCCGCCATGATCTTAATTCGAAGACTTATGCCCGAAGCATTACAAACGAAAGTACCTCCCGAAAAAGGATTTCATGGCTCTTTGGCTCGCTTCTACGGACCGTCTAATCATGAAAGACATTGCCTAAATCACACCATGATTACGTCCATGAATGAGTACAATTCTGAAATTTATAAATCCGATCGAATTTTGACTAGAGAATACTTTTCTTGTCCTTCCATGTTTCTAACTCACTCTTGAAGCAGAAGTGTAGAAAATGGAAGTTTACCAAATTCTCGGATCTGATTACTACCACAAACGTAAGAGAACGGTATAGACCCAGTTTAGCTGGAGTCTACTGAACGGTATAGACTAAGTTCGGCTGGAGTCTACCGAATGGCTCAACCTAGTTCGGTCAAAGCCTACCGAATGGTGATGCACTGCTTCGGCAGGGATACACCAAATGGCATACTCTTTCACAATCCAATTTCGAGTTTATTTTTACAACATATGGGATAATCAGGGTCTGCTAAGGTGTGGCATCATGCCCGAAGCATGATCCTTGGTATCTAAGACCTAAAACTTCAAGAATAAGGGATAGTATTCCCGAACCTTAACCCTACAGAATCTACTTCCGTCTCGATGGAATAGATCATTAGTTATGCACCTGTTCGTGCCCCTACCAATGTCGTTGAGGATACGTGAGACTAATTTTGCTCCACCAAACATCATTGGAAGAGCAAAATTTTGACATGGATAGCCTTGATGGCTGAATCCCCTTAGTAAACCATTTACTTTGTGAACATTTTTCCATGTTCTTGGATTCAAGTTTGGTGTGTGTTTTACTTATGGATAATCTTATTGATATTGTCCTCGAATACGAGTTAATTGAATCATGTTTCTTAATACATGTGACCGATTCAATTAAACACGTGATTAGGTAGGAATGTGGGAAAAGTTAGTTGTCTGGATGAATGCGTACAACGCACACTAACTTTACACCTAAATCACATCTCTAACAATGACTTCAGGTCTATCCAACATGATTAAGAGCATTGGCATGCTCCTCGTTGTATGAATGGTACTGAATTACCATTTAAGGGACCTTAAATTCTCCATGTCGTTGAGTTTTTAAGGATACTCGAGATGACAATGATCATAAATGAAACCACCGAAGAAAATAGAGTGGAATATCTTTGCACCACCTCCAAAAATGAGCATGCAGCTTTGATTTGGGGCCAATAAGTTGTCTCCTAACTAGGGATACACCATATGTGGCCGGTCTGGAGCCTCGTGATTGAGCAGTTTACTTGCTTTAACAAGACCATTTGGGACACTTAGATCGAACAATGATGCTACGACACATCTCCTTACCCGAAGTAATGATCTTGTGCCTACAATCACGCTTTGCCAAGCCTGTTCATTAGGGAAATTTATTTTCTATATCATTTCTTGCAAAGATACAAAATCACCATTTTTCACAGTGGATTCAAGGGAATATATGTGGACTAATCCAACCAAAATGCGGACCATATAAATACTGATGGTTTTGGTTGATGAATCGACAAACTGGTCACATGTTTGTCCATACACATTGCTGCTAAACCTCCTGGCTAATTAAGAAAATTATCCCATAAGGTCCGGGAGACTGGATAATGCTGGAGAGTTTATATCGACAGTTTTCGATAAAGTATTGCATGTATTTTGGGTTTATAATTGAACATTGAATTCCCATGTTCACCTGAAATAGCCTCGTCTAGCAATCATAAAGCGCAATTTAAATGATCACTAGGATTTTGGTAAACATGCCAAGTTTTCAGTTTCTACCTAGGGCTATGCGATCCTTGTACGCAGTTATGTTGGTCTGTCTTGAGGCCCATTGTCACCCAACCTATATGACGTTACAGTTGGTTACTGGGTATGAACCTGACGATTTTTGTATTAACGCATTTGGGTGTGCATTCTATGTGCCAAGTTGCGCCGCCGCAACGTACCACCATGGGTCCTCAAAAAAGGATGTGTATCTTTTGTCGATCATGATTCTCCTTCACACTATCTCTCTTCAAGCCCTTGCATGCGATCTTTTTACCGCTCATTTCACTTTAATGAGACAGTCTTCCCACCGTTAGGGGGAGATAAGAACATCAACGTTCCTGAAGAACAGTTGCATAGACATTGCCCACTATGTCTCATCCCGATCCCCGTACCGCACAAGTATGATAAGCAAGTGCAACGAATTCTTGATTTCAAAATGTTGCTCCAGACGTATTTCTCTGATCTATCTAAAGCGACGAGATCATATATCAGCTGAAAACATGCTTGCAAGGATAGACGTACTTAACGGACGTCGAGTCAACATCCCTAGAGGATGTGCCACCCCTATTGGACGGTTTGGACGCCCCTGTTGGATGGTCCGATACAACGGCGGATATCTAATCAATCCGTCTTGGCCTGGAGCATGACAGATCATTCAGTTTGTATGATTCACTTTCCTGGAAGAGGAAGACATGGCACAACAATGGATCTAAACTAAATTGTTATCTCAAATCATTTCCATCTCATGAGATTAATCCGGATTACTCCTAAGACTTGAAGTTCTTGGTTCAGTATACTAGTTTGGATGAGCTAAATGGAATTGAAATGAGATTACCATCGATGATGTTTTCACTTATATGGTAGCTACCGACATAAATGAAAAGTGACGATATCGAACCGTGTTCCATTAATTAAGTGACAATGTAGAACTGATTGGACAACTAAAGTTACAATCCCAGTCAAATTCCTTACCAAAGTGTGTATTGGACATGTCGTTCCTACACTGCCCAAGGTAACCCTGTTGTGTTACAAGTGGGAAAGGAAGCGTTATGAGATGAATGAAATAATGCAATATGATGCACGCCTTACGGCGCAAGATTTTTCTCAAACATCATGTGATTGATAGCAGCATTATGAAATGTGGTTAGTGTTTCTCCATAGGGATATAGATACAGAGATTGACATGTAAGTTCCCGAAGAATTACATGGACTGGTTCAAATATTTCCAAAACCACGGAACACCCTTTTAACTTGTTTGAGGCGTTCACTTACAATCTGACCGAAGTGGTATACCCGTCTAAGTGATTATTTGATCAGTCAGGGATAAATTATGCCTTTATGTGTTAAACTATGAAGCCTTATTCTGAATTGCTAGAGTTACAATTTATGTCGTTAACACGAATCTCACTAAGACTCCGGAAGAGCTTGAGAAAACTGCCCCACACCTGAAGATGGAATTTGAGATGAAGGATCTTAGGAAAACTCGTTTATGCCTTGACCTGAAGTTGAAACATTGTTCTGACGGTATTTTGGTCTACCAGTCGAACTACACCCCGAATGTGTTACCTTTGAGTATACCTTTGATCGTCCATACGTTATACGCAAATGAGACCCTTGAAGAGGTTATGGGATCCGAAATTCCATATCTAAAGTTCAACTTTGTGCTTCATTGTACTGAGCTCATTGTATTTAGATAGGACATCTCCTTCGCTGTTGATCTTAGTAAAGATGCAGCACCGCGCCTACACGCAACCACTGAATTGGTATTAAAGACGTACCCTGAAGGTACTATGAACTTGGGCAAATCAAATCCCCACGCATCTCGAGCGGATCCAACCCCCCTGATCCTCGGAATGATTCTTGCCTTGTTTGTTATGCTGACGCAGGTTACATATAAAACCCGCACAAGGCAAAATCCCCGAATGGTTATGTCTTTACCGTTAGGGATATCGCAATATCTTGGAGGTCCACGATATGACCTTAGTTGCAAAATCTTCGAATTGTTCCAAGACTCATCTCACTTCACTACGCCACAAGTGAGACATGGTTAGAAGTACTTGTTGAGTACATTTTGAAGTACTTGTTGTGTTCTCATCCATCGTTGAGTCTTAACAACGTTCCATGAAGACTATGCCGCATGCATCCACCTGACCAAGCCATGATACATCAACAAAGTCAACGCCAAGACATATTGCGTCCATATCTACATCAGCAAAGCATCAAGAGATTGAAGTCATGCAAGCCGATCCCAGACAACCTTGCCGACCTCTACACGACGTCACTGTCAAAGTCAACCTCCCAGAAGCTTATTCAAGGAATTTGTATGCCTAACTATTCATTTGTAATGCTTGTAGTTCTCATTTGGAAGTTATGTCAAACTCAGGGAGAGTATCCAGAAGTATACTCACTTGATCTTAATGTACTCTTTTTCCCTACGATTAGGAGCATTTTTCCCACTGGGTTTTTGCTACCTAACTAGGTTTTAACGAGGCACCCATCCTGGGCTAATCATACCCTTGTGAGTTCTTCTACTTACGTCCAAAAGACGTATAGTTTTGACTTAATGCAACTTCTCATTTTTCTCCTTAGTCTATGGGTTTTCTCCCACCTTGGGTTTTACCATAGCGAGGTTTTGTGAGTTTTACTTTTTATGCATTCTTTCGTTGATTTTAGACTCGTATTCACTCATTGCGACCTGATGCGCCATTCACTTGAGTATTTACACACTCAAGGGGGAGTGTTGCTGTCCTATTAGATTAGGAATGTGATTGTGTAAATCCTAGTGTATCTAGGAATATCTCTTATATTCCTATTAGGAGTTGATTACCTATTAAATGTTGTAATCCTAGAGGGAAAGGTTTTTACCTATCCTACTACTATAAATAAAGGCACAATGGGGTGGAATAGACTACACCCACAATTACACATCTCTCTCTTTCTCTTTACTATTGTCGCACCCTCTCTCTATGGCCTCCATAATCTTTCAGTAAATTATGCCTACAACAGTTTCCTATTTAATATCTTGGGAACATTTAGAGAATATCTCTTCATTAAACACTATGGCCAGCCCTATCCCTATAAATACCCCATATTCTACCAAAATTTCAGAGCTTTTGCAACCTTAAAAAAACCTTAAACACTTTACTCTCTCAGAGAAACTAACTTAGGCATCGGAGATCCGTTGACCTAACCCCCTCCCCTCACCTCATGGGCGCATGAGGCTTAGGTTTCTGATCAAAGGTGTTGATTGTTTTGCAGGTGCATTTTCGTCAAGACTGAAGACGGCGAAAATTTGGATCGACATATAGCAATTCCCCTAACTCGTTTTTCTTAATTTGTGAACTACTTAAAATATGTTTCTGTCCTGTTTTTGTTCGATTTAATTTAAATAGCAAATCAACTCCAAAAATCCCAAAAACTTGTGTTAGTGTAGCTCTATGTCTCTAGTATCCGCATATAAAATTTCGTACACTTTAGATAAGAGTAAATAGGTCTAATAATTATTTTTCGGTGGTTGGTCAGCAGGGACATCAACCCAGTTTTTGTGCATTTTAAGTAGTTCGATAAAACAATCTTCTGCAGGAAAGACCCTTATTTTCATATGCTACAATTGACAAATCTTAGTGTTAATAAGGAAAATCAATAAGACATTTGTGTACTCCTTTGTGGTGTGCTTTTAATCCTATCATTAATATCCAAAAATAAATCACCAACCAATAATCCAAACATAAAGGAAAATTGTTCAAAATTAACTAAAAACAAGGGTGGGGTTCGGCCTCTACTCTGGAATTCGGCCCCAATGTCTTATTTCAACTAAAAAAATAAGTCTATGTCTAAAATTCTTATCTTCCATAGGTGTGATAGCTTACTGAAAGTCAGAAATCTCCACCTTCGAACTCTCCGGTTCGTCCACTTGCATAAAGTCTGATTCAAACTTCTGACGACGAGAATGATATTCAGCTACAACCTTCTGAGGAGCTCGGCAAACACAGGACCAATGGTCCTTTGAACCACAGGATAACACATATCCGCATTCATTGTTTCAGGTTCTTTGCCTTTATTCTTGAAGTTGGGGGCCTTGGGAGTGAGGTTTGGGCGCTTCTGGGATTTTTTTCCTCCCTTAGATGGGCCTTGACTTTGTTGACCTTGACGAGGTGGCTTCTGGCCGCCCCTGATGTGATAAAAAACTTAGCACACAAATTAAACCTTCTTTTATGTAGTTGTAGTAAATATGTAAGTAGGGATCGTTCTAGGCCGGGGATTAGGAAGGACTGCTAATCTACTCAAATTAGACTCAAATAAACAAAACTAGACTTAAAAACACTTAACTAGACTTCAATGACTCAAAACTGACTAGAATGACTCAAAACAGCACAAAACAATCAAACTGACTCAAACTAGACACTAGAGATTACTTTGAACGAAATTCTAACTAAACTTGACTCAGAATACTAAAAGATTCAAATTTAAACAGATTCTAACTAAGTTGACACGACAAAGTAAAGGGGGATTGGTTTTTGACGAATTTAAACTAAAACAAGCAGATTAAAAGCACTAAACAAGATTGGTACAAAATTGGGTAAATTGATGGGTGAATGGCTAGCTAGAGGGTCCTTCTCCACACATGACACATATGCATATGAATTGATTTCCAGTTATTATTCCAATAAACCATGAATGACAATGCCTCAGATTAACCATGAACATCACTAATTAACCCTCAGGTTTTCCTAAATTCATTGAATTGGACATCGCATCGCAACCAAATTATTCTTATCAAGTTCCCTACATGAACTGCATAATAGAGATACATATCAAAGATCATTACGTTCTATGAAAACCATAAGCATTGACAAGGCACTAATAACTATGACTACATGATACTCCTGCCAGGAATTTTACTTAATGCGATCGTGACCAGCGACCTTCACTACTTATAAATATAAGTTTGTAACTATTAGGTGAAACTCCCTTATATTTTAGCATCAAATTCATGCATGCAAACTAAGTGTGCACACTTAACCCCATACAAGAATACGTTCTGAATCAAACAGTTAAGTAAATTGCATTCACGATTTATGAAATAATAACTGAAGGTAATCAATTCATATCAAACATATATGTTCATGGCTTTGAATTCTCCTCTAGCTAAAATGAGTTTAGCTCCTCATGTTCGCAAGTAAACAAAGATAAATTAATTTAAACATTGAAAACAAAGGATAGAATACACCTAGAAAAGGCTCCACACTCCCAAAGGACTTGAATGGCAGGGCACGGCTCAAATGGACTCATCTCCTTTCTCCTTGCAAGGTTGCGGCACAATGAGGGATATGGTGGTGGTTTTTGGTGAGAGATGGTTGTATGTCGAATTGTATTGTGGATGGGTGGGTGGTGAATTGATTTGTGTGGCATGCTCATGTATTTATACGGCTGAGAGGAAGGCACGACAAGGCTGTGTTAGGAGAGGATTTAGGACTCCAAATCCACAACGAAAATGACACTTCTAATGCAGATTCCAGGGAGGAAAAGGAATGGTCATTGCAACAGGATTCCCTAGCTTCTAGAAGGGGTGTACACGACAGGTTTTTAAAGAAATGAATTAGGCCTTCTAGAAGGGCTAGGTGCGGCACAAACTTAGGAACATTTAGGGCCTCTAGAACCATATATTTAGGTGTTTAAATGTACTTCGGAGTCCTCTTTGTAGCTGGATTTAAGGTAGGATAGGATTAGGATAAGGTTAGGATAAGATAAGGTAGTTTGGATAAGATAAGATAAGGTTTGGATAATGTTCTAGATAATGCTCCATGTTTCTTGTTGTCTCCTTATCTTTTTTGTCTTGAATTAATTTCTCCAACTCTTTAGCACATTCCTAGCCTCTCTTGGTCTTCAATTTCATCCATCCACCTCGCTCTACTCATGTGTTATCCATTCCATGCCCAAAACTGCTATAAAACACTCCAAAATGCATTTTCTGGCCAACTTTGTCATTTGAACCTGAAAACACACGAAAATAGCTTAAAACACTATAATAAGTATAAACTAACTAATTAAATGCAAGAAAACAAGCTAACTAAGTCGCATAAATATGCTCCTATCAGCCCCTACCATACCTCTTTTGGCGTTTTGGGCGTTGGTTCGTGCTATAGTGTGCTTCAGGCACAACAGTCGCCCCAGTAGATCGAGCATGATGATTCTTCATCAACAGCTGATTCTGTTTTTCAGCAAGAAGTAAAACAGAAATCAAATCCGAGAACTTAGTGAACTTCTGAGCTCTATATTGTTGCTGCAGGACAACATTAGTAGTAGAGAAGGTCGAATAGGTTTTCTCTAGGAGATCATCTTCTTTCAAAGTTTCATTACAAAACCTAATAAGTGATCAGATTCGACAAACTTCATAATTTTATTCATTCACATACTTAAAGTCTTGGAAGCGCAAATGCTGCCAGTCGTGTCTTGCTTCAGGCAAGAATATGTCATTTTGGTGATCAAAACAATTAACCAAAGTGACCTATAGTGCACGTAGATCCTCCTCAGCAAGGTATTCAGTTTGCAGAGCATCATGAATATGTCTTCAGATAAAGATCATAGTGGTGGCTTACTTAGCTTCACTAACAGGATTGTCCGTCTCATCTTTAATGGTGGGACACAAATTCTTTGCAGTGAGGTGAAGCTTTACATCTTGGACCCACTTGAGGTAGTTCCTTCCAGAAACCTCCAAAGCGGTGAAGTCGTGTTTGTTCAAATTCGACATGTTCCTATCACAAAGTAGATGGACAAGATGTGGTTAGTGTAATGGAGAAAAATTAATCAATTCACATATGAGTATAACATTCAGATTATAATAGACATTTATTGGTTTAATTTTGCATGAAAAACTTCGGGTTTCCATGGGTGTTGTTTTTAAGGAAAACTTCAGGTTTTCAAACAAGGCATGTTTATAAAAACTAATAATTATGAACTTCATGTCTATAATTATAATTGAATTAATTATTTGGACTTCAGGCCAATTTAAAGTGTGGGTAAAAAAATATAAAACCCATTGGGCCTAAAAATAATTAGGCAATTGAACTCGGGGTCCAAAATGAGGCCTAAGCCCACGGGTGGGCTTAATAAAAGAGTGTTGTGCATCCCAGGCCTAAAACTGGGCGAGTTTGATTGATCTGGCCGAGGGGGCTTCAGGCCCAATATATCAGAGGCCCAAGATGGGCGTGGATCAGGTGGGACACAGTGCAGTGCACCGATTCTCTAGCTGCAGGCTGGGATCTGGTGTGGCATCGTGCACATGAGGACACCGAAGCCACGTGGGCTGGTGTCACGATCGGGCCAAAGAGGAGCTGTTATGGGCTGCAGCATGCAAGCGCATAACCAAAGCTGGGTTTTAGGTTAGGCCGAGACGAGCTAAAACCCAAAGGGCTATGTTGTCAGACCAAAAGAACAGCCCAGCCGTGTGCTGCGTGTACTTCACTGGGGATAAACATCGGACCTGACGCTTCTAGCGGTGGTCTGGGGTTATGGTTCACCGTAGAACCTCTTCCTAAGTGACGGAGAGTGAAATCTCGACGTCGTTGAACCCAGAAACCCTCGGGTTCGAGTTCAAGTTTTCGAACTCCGACGAGATTACGAAAATCTCAGCCATGATTTTGATAGGACGACTTCAGGTTGTCGGAAAAACAGTCGTGGTGGCTGGGCATGGCTGCAGGCGATGCGTTCGTCAAAAAATCAGTGGTGACGCCGGTGATGGCGTCGAGTTCTAGTGTTGGAGACAAATGGGGCTCCATGGTCTCGGCTGACTCATGGTGTGGGTTCGAATATTTAATTTAAATATTTTAATGCATGTACATATATATGATGCAATTCATGACAAATATCAAATTCACATAATTCAACAATTATGAATATAATGCATGTACAATTTTTGTAGAATCTAAAATTCGAAAAACGTAAAGTTGGATTATGCATTATGGTGGATGTTCATGCTATCAGGGCTGCAAAAATATCGAGATAAAAACCGTTATTTTGGAAGAACTTGATTGCGTGACGATATGGATGAACTGGTTTGATGTAGAAAATCTACTCATCAAATTCTGAAGCGCAGTGGTAGGAGCATGATGATAACGTGTTGTAGCCTATTGTATCTGACAAATGAGAAAGGGCTGGCAGCAAGGGAAAAGAGATAGATGAGAGATGTGTTTGTAGAATCGTAGAGGGATTGTGTGTTGAGGATATGTTATCCCCCTACGTAATGACTTTATTTATAGTAGTAAAAAGGAGAAGAAATCATTCATCCCAAAGGAATACAAGTCCATATAAGAAAGAATAACTAGAATCAAATCTAATATAGGATTTACACAATCACACTTAAACTAGAAAAGTTCATAACACCTCTAGCTTTATTAGGGACTGGATTTTTCTCTTTTGTAATTTATGCATTGGTATATGAGTAATGTTCGTGTCAGTTGCCCAGGCATTTGGGTAACTATATATTATTTCTATATTAAAACCCAGACTAGGGTTTACTATTCACGGACAGATGCCCTTAGCTGGTGCTGATTCTCAGGCCTTTTTTCTATTTTGAACATTGAATTTACAGTTTTGTCCCTACCATCCACGTGTTGGTCATCGTGGAAAAGGAAGGGACTGGTCGCACTCTTCTTTCTGCTTTTCTCGAGTTTTCTTTCTTAGAAAGCTCTCCAGTTCTCTCTTGTTATTCCTTTGCTTTTTCCTATCAAACTTTGATTCCTCATGTGTTTGTCGTACAATGACAAAATCGGGCATGGTTTCGTTGATTTTGGTCCAAATTCCTTCGAATGTCCAGCGTTCGCATCTTTCTCTCGCCGATTTTCCTCGGCGGTTTAACGTCTATTTCCGTTTTAACTTCTCTGTCACAAATCTCTGCTTCTATCATGCCGACGGCTACTTTTCTTGCCTGAAAAACCCATCAAGGTTTATTTTTTATTGAGCAGCTTCTTGATTGTTCAAATCTATGGTTTCCTTGATGAGATTTTTTTAGCTTTTGAGTGTGGGGGATTTCTAGGTTTTTGTTGGAATTGTTGTTTGCTGCTCTTGGATTTTTGAATTGTTAAAATTTATAATTCATCTGAATTGTTTTTAATAAATCAGTGGTTTCACGTAGAGCAGTTTACATAGTGAAACTTTATATTGGGTTTTTTTTTCAATCGTTCTTATATTATATTTGTTCTGACTTTTGATCAATTTGAATAGGTCGATAAAGCTGCCGGTGATAAATGGAAATCGCTCTCAGAGGCAATGAGTAATTCTCTGCTTTGAATAAGGGTTTAGAGGTGTATTTAATTGAGAATTTGAGAGACTTTAATGGATTTATAAATCCATGGATTTTTATGGAGTTTAATTAATTTGTAGATATTCCATATAAAATTTTGATTCAATTCCCTCGAAAATCTCATAGGAGAGGTGAGATTTGTAGATGCTCAAAATACAGTAAGAAATCTCTCTAATTCCCTCTAATTCCTCAACTTTCTCAAATTCTTTAAAATCAATTTCCAATTGAATACGCCTGGAATGTTATAAACTTCTTTAAAATCCTAATTGAATATATCCGGATTTTTAAGGATCTTAATAAACTATCTTAAAATTCGGAGGTATTCATTAATTTCCCCCCCCTGAACTTGTGACTATTGGCCAATTTCCCCCTCAACTTAAATTTTGGCCAATTTCCCCCTCAACTCTCATAATTAGTCAATTTGCACCCTACTGTTAATTTTTTTTATTTGGTCATAATTAAACAAGTGTGGGTAAAAAACTAAATAAGATGCATGTTAATCATGTTCCTATATCTTTATCATATTACAAATAGATTAAAATTTAAAATTTTACAATTTATCATAGATAGTATTATTAGTCATAATAAATTAGTATGGAGTAATTTTATTTGATTTTTGACTATACAAAATTGATAACGAAAAAGATTGATGTGTAAATTTTTGTATGTGAATACCTTTTTCTTTATAAAATTGAAAGCTAAGTTCAAGTAAATTGCGGAGAATCGAGCTTTAGTGCAAAAATGGCTAGTCAATTCATAATTTTCAACTCCTTATTAAGAATAACCCATTTTATTGAAATATGTCTGATTCATGAGTTTAGGATTATTATTTCTTTTTGTTATTATTTCTTCTTCTACATGCTTTAAACCCGATTCATAACTTTTTCTTATAATCAACTCATATCACATACTAATTGTATTATGTTTTTGTACATTTTACCCTATATTATGCAGGTGATTTTATGTTAATTTTAGTATTTTGTTGGAAGTTATTAGAAAGATTGAAAAGAAAAAAAAAAGGAATAGATGGAAAATTAAAAAAAATTAACAATAGGGTACCAATTGACTAATTATGAGAGTTAAGGGGGGAAATTGACCAAATTAAAGTTAAGGGGGGAATTGACTAATTATGAAAGTTGATGGGAGGAATTGGACAAAATTAAAGTTGAGGGGGGAAATTGGCCAATGGTCACAAGTTCAGGGAGAAATGGATGAATAACTCTAAAATTCTAATTGAATTCACCTTGAATTTCAAAGAATCACTTAAAATTCTAATTAAATACTCCTAGATTCATTAAAAGAATTAAAATCCCTCAAAATCCCAATTGAATACACCCCTAAGTATTTAGGAGTGTAAATTTTAATCTATGAATGGGTTTTTTGTTTAAAGTTTATTATTGTAATTTTGGGGGGTTTTGTTTGTAGCTTCGGATTCCCAACATGCTGTTTAATTTTGTTTTGTTTTTGGCTTTAGGAAGTTGTGGTTCCAGCTGTTCTTTCTCTGTTTGCTTCTACTGGTGTGCTTCCAAAGCATGTATTTTTTGGCAAATTCCCAAAGTACAAAAATAAGGATTTCTTTGGCGTCGTGTGGTGTGTGTTCTGTTCCGATTTGTAGAAGATATTTAAAGGTAAGTTAGTTTAAAACAATTCGAAAGTTTGGGAGGGTTTGGGATATTTTAAATTTTATCTAATTCCTGCAAAAAAACCATGTATAACAGTGTAATTGTGTTTTGATTTTTTTTTTTTTAAATTCAGATAATCATGTTCAGTTTTTTGGTTAGATTTAGGGGGCGTTTACTAACCCGTAATCGGAATGAGAATAAGGAATCCGATTCCGATTATGGATTATACCTGTGTTTACTAAAATTGGGAGGAATCAATAGTGTGTGGGTCCTACACGAGATCGGATACGAGATCTCGTCTTTGTTGTTCTGGATCGTCGTCGTTCAGGAGGCGATGGACCAGAGACTTTGACACCGCCGACACACACCGTCGTTCAGAAGGCGATGGCTCATCGTCGTGCGACGTCGCTTTGACGATTGCGACCTTGGCAATGCCGATGCTCATGTGGTCTTGACGGGTCCGATTGGTCTATGCGTTCATTCTTCTGTGCAGTTTGAAGGTCTTGATGGCTGGGAGCCGTTCTGGGTTCTTTTTTCTACGGGATAAGAAGATGGATGTGGCTTTGTTTATGGCTTTTAATTAGATTATAATTTAATTTATACACAATTAATCAATAATGGACATTTTAACTCTTTACTTTAACTAAATAAATAAAAGTAACTAATGAAAATGTATTTAAACATAAATATAGAATAAAATAAAATAAAATAAAACAAGGGCATTTTAGTAATCATATTGGTTTTCATTCCGATTCTGCTGAATTAGTAAACAGCTTTATGGAATTCTATTATGATTCCAGACAGTTTTAGTAAACAACTTCAATAAGAATCTGATTCTGATTCCGCCTTATTTCAATTCCTCCTCAATCCAATTCTCCCTCAATTCAATTCCTCCCAAATTGATTACGGATTAGTAAACGCGCCCTTAAAGGAATTCCTTGCACAGAAAATTAGGGTTTTTTTTATTAAAAAAGATAAAAAAAAAAACTCAATGGTCATTGTTTGTTATAGGAAAAGGAAAAGAGAAACAGAGGTGTAATTATCTTTGTTAATCTTTGAGAATTTTTTTTTTGGTCTCAGATTTTACCTTTCCTCAGTCGGTGTTCATTTATTTGATTTTTTTTTGTTTTAACCGTGAAAATTTTGAAACTTTTCACATTTCAAATATTGGGTTTTCGAACCGAGCTGTAAAAATCCCAGTCGTGTTATTGGGTGGAAGATTTTTCCATTTTTGGTGTAAAATTTTGGTTTTTGTATCTATTAATAAATTCTAGAGCCATAGGATCTTAGTTTAGCGCCCTAATCGGCGCAACAGTAAATCCCGCTCCGACTGGAGCACCCGGGCCCGTTCCCCCAATGAAAGATACTCCTGATACCGGGAGTAGCTTCGAAATTCAGCATCTTGTCGGGTGGTATTTTACAGTCAAGTTCTTAATTTTTGTCAATACATATCTAAAACTTTATCCACTTATCAAATACAATTGAAATCATATATTTATGTTTTTGCCCAAAAACTGGCGATTGGTAAGCTGAAAAAGTTGAATTTTTTCTTTATTCTAATTTTTATGATTTTAGTTTTAAAAATTTGGATTAAAGAAATATGGAAAGTTTCACAGCGATCTCCCAGGTCTGAATTTAGCAATTTCACTTTTGTTTTACACTCTTAGAAAATCTCGCTATTGCTCTTTTTACTCTGACTCTTTAGTCAACAAAAAATCTTCATTGAGTATATAATGCTTGATGGAATGTAGACCTGGCATTCGTGTCGTGTTTTTCGTGTTCGTGTCGTTTTCGTGTCATACCCGATATCTTAACAGGTCGTGTCGTGTAACACCCGTTACAATAAACGGGTAAAATGACCCGACCCGAAATCGACCCGATAATATTAACGGGTAATTTGACCCGACCCGGTACCCGTTAAGAAAAATATATTTTAAACCAATAAATAATTAAATAAAAAAATAATACTTTTTTTGAAAGAATACATATCATATTGTCACATAGTAAAAACTATATTAAATATATATATATATATATATTAAATTAACTATAATAATTATAATAATTATATATACTATAATAAATTAATAATTATACCCCCAAAATATTAACTATAATAATTATATATATATATATATATTAAATTTTATAAAAACTATAATAATTATTAATTAATATGCATCCATTGATTCCATAATTCCATTCCATTCCTGCCGCGCCCTTTGAAGAAAAAGGGAGGGAAAATGAAAATTATAAGAAAAGCTGAAAAGAAAACAAAAAAGAGAGGGAAAGATGGGTAGGCTGCCGCCTTTTGAAGAAAAAGAAGGGAGGGAAAAATGAAAATTATAAGAAAAGATGAAAAGCAAAGAAAAAAGAGAGGGAAAAATGAAAATTAATAGAAGTGGTGAGAAATTTTATTTTTTTTAAATTATTAATTTTTTATCACACATATCCCACTATTTTTATAATGACACGTGATAATGTGATATACTACTCCGTGTACCAGTCAATTATACGTACAAAATAAATAGATTTAAATCTACTTAATAAATATATATATATATACCATTGATTTTGATGGGATACGCATCATACGAAACTAATTTCAACGATCCAACCGTCAAACTTGTTTGTATATGCTTCGAGATCGCATACGCCAAAAATTGCAAAAAACAAACATTCAGATATCAAGTAACGGTACAAATCCTTTCGACGGTTATAAACGAAAAATCACGATTTAACGGTTATTTTAACTCCAATTTTGATGATATTTTACAGCTACACTCCTTGACCCTATATGAATACAATGAATGAATTCGATCTTCAATTTAAAATATTTACACTAGTGGATACCACAAAATCTTATGTTATACTTAATGAAAGTATGAATAAACTTTTAAGTGTTAGTGAATCTATTGTTTTGATGAGATACGCATTCTACGAAACTAATTTCAATGATCCAACCGTCAAACATGTTGGTATATACTTCAAGATCGCATACGCCAAAAATTGCAAAAAACAAACATTCAAAGATCAAGTAACGGACAAAACTTTTCGACGGTTATAAAAAGAAAATCACGATTTAACGGTTATTTTAACTCCGATTTTGATGATTTTTTACAGCTACACTCCTTGACCCTGTATGAATACAATGATTGAATTCGATCTTCAATTTAAAATATTTACACTAGTGGATACTACAAAATCTTATGTTATACTTAATGAAAGTTATATAAACTCTTAAGTGTTAGTGAATCTATTGTTTTGATGAGATACGCGCATTCTACAAAACTAGTTTCAACGATCCAACCGTCAAACATGTTTGTATATACTTCGAGATCGCATACGCCAAAAATTGCAAAAAGCAAACATTCAGAGATCAAGTAATGGGACAAAACTTTTCGACGGTTATAAAAAGAAAAATCACGATTTAACGGTTATTTTAACTCCGATTTTGATGATTTTTTCCAGGTACACTCCTTGACCCTATATGAATACAAAGAATGAATTCGATCTTCAATTTAAAATATTTACACTAGTGGATATCACAAAATCTTATGTTATACTTAATAAAAATATGAATAAACTTTTAAGTGTTAGTGAATCTATTGTTTTGATGGGATACGCATTCTACGAAACTAATTTCAACAATCCAACCATCAAACTTGTTTGTATATGCTTCAAGATCGCATACGCCAAAAATCGCGAAAAACAAACATTCAGAGATCAAGTAATGAGACAAAATGTTTTGACGGTTATAAACGAAAAATCACGATTTAACGGTTATTTTAACTCCAATTTTGATGAGTTTTTACATCTACACTCCTTGACCCTATATGAATACAATGAATGAATTCGATATTCAATTTAAAATATTTACACTAGTGGATACCATAAAATCTTATGTTATACTTAATGAAAGTATAAATAAACTCTAAGTGTTAGTGAATCTATCGTTTTGATGGGATACGCATTCTACGAAACTAATTTCAACGATCCAACTGTCAAACTTGTTTGTATATGCTTTGAGATCGCATACGCCAAAAATTGCAAGTGTTTATATATTCTTTCACATTTTTCATACTTGTATGTATAATGTATGTCTTATTAGTTATTGTCTATACAAATACTATATTAGTTTATTTTAATTTTGGACAAGAACATGTTAAGTAAAATTTATTATCTTAGTAATGATAATAAAGAACTCTCATAATAAAAATAAATAATGACAAAAACTTTTTTTTTTAACTTATATAGAATAATAATACAACACTATATATTTAATATAGAATATATTGTATATATTAATATTTTATAATAAATTTTTTAGTAATTAAACTTTAAAATTATCAAAATAATTTTTTTCTTAACGTGTCGAAACGGGTCACCCACGTGTTACCCACGTGTATACCTGTTAAGAACCCGTTATTAACAGGTTCTTAACGGGTCACCCGATAATGACCCGATAAGTTATCGTGTTGACCCGAAACCCGTTATTTTCGTGTCGTTTTCGTGTCGTGTCATCGTGTCGTGTCAGAAACTGCCAGGTCTAATGGAATGAATGATGAAAAGCAACATACACATCAACTCGGAAAATTGCTAGAGACATTTCAAGTGGGTTTTCCCTTAGAAATGGATAAGTAAAACTGGGTTTTGTGGGTTTTCCCAACAAAAAAGTCTATTTAGTTGAAGAAAGTGATTATAGATTCTGACAACTTAATCTAAAATGTTCTGCATGTATAAGATTTGTGTTCGTGGAGGTGATTTCAGATGGATTTCAAGCTGAGCTGTAGAGATTTGATTCAAACTGGTGGATTTGTGTAAGAAACCTTGATATTTCCTTTCAGTTTTAAGAGCTGAAGTGGTCGTGCATGTCCTTTTCTTTGTGAGATATAAGAGATTAATAAATGTTTTGTTTATCACTCTGAACTGGTTTGCAGATTTAATTTAGTTTTGCATGTTCGTGGTTTTTGAAATTATGGTTTGTTTTTGGGATTGGAATTTGAGATTTTAGGATTTAAGTTTATTTCGTATTGGTATGTTGTCAGAAATTTCGATATTTCTATGTTGGAATTAAAAGAACTATGCATGCTAAAGTTTTACATGGCTGTCAGAAAGTTTTATATAATTTTTTTTACAGGAATTAACTTGATTTAAGTATGGGTGGTTTTAGATTGAAATTTTAAAGGGAAAATAGAAATTACAAGAAAAACACAACCAGTATAATATAGCTCTATGAATATATATATATATATATAGTATATACATTGAGTTACCTACAAAAATATGAAAATAATTATATCATTATAGTCAACCCTGTAAAAAAACAACCAGTTCGAATAATCAACGAATAACTAACTCTGGAGATCAACGAATAACTATGGAATTCTCCTTTTGTGTTTGTTTGATTTTCTTTGTTTCATTGTGTTTTGCAGCTCATAGAATTCTCTTCCAAAGATTCTTAATCAATAAGCAAGTGAAGGACAAACTTTCTAAATTACAGGTTAATTATCTACTTTTGAAATTTATGTGCAAAGTAATTCATAAATATGATGCTATTTGATAGTTCTTATTGTTATGATTGTATTGTCCCCGTTGTTTATTTGTTTAGCTTAATTATAAATTAAGGACAGTTAGAAATTAAAATTTTTATTCATGCACGTTTGTTAAAAAACATGATAAAACAAAGTGTTATTTCTAGCGTTAATTACCCCTGTTACCAGTCTTAATTAATACAAATGAATTACAACTGCTCACCATTTCATCAAGTAACACAGAGTGCAGAGCTGTGTATGCTTGAACAGCTCCGAGAATCGACGGTTTCCATATCCTGCAAATTCGGACTCTTATCTTTGCCACCTTTATATAAAGTTGTAACTTATCGATAGGAGTCGGAGCTACATTTTCCATTTACCCTGGTCAAGCAAAGCATAAATTTTGAATTTCTCTTTCGTTCTTTATTTATTATTCCCTAGTTTCTCTACTCTAATTTAAACACCAGATTCATCCAAAAACAGAATTTTATTAATCATTATTCCCTATTTTCTGCGCTCTTGTCAAATTCTATACATTGGAAAAAACCACCTGCCTTTCTCATTAAATCAAAACTGCCAAACCCAATTCAATCCCTTATCACAACTCACAACATAAGCTAATTAAAAATTTAAGGCCAAAAAAATGTTCAAATTTTAACATTTTAAAATTGAAAAAAAAAAAAAAAACTAAACCCGCAAATATAAATCATTATGTAAATCTCACCCTCAAATGTTTTATAAAATCACAGAAGCTATCCAAGAGTGTTGTGGTCCCTCTGCAAATGCAACCTGCAAACAAATCAAACAACAACAAAACCAAACGTTGAATAATAAAGCTAAAAAACCATAGCACAAAAACCGTAAATTGTTCCTGTTAAAATCGAAAGTTTAATTACCAACACCAAGATCTGGATGGAGAAACTTCATAAACATCACGCACAAAAATTACAAAATTCATTGCGAAAAAGGGTCAATTCATGCAAATTATAAAAACCCAGAAAAATTACTACAATTTTCTATAGCGATAAAATTGAGAAAGGAAAAAAAATCCAAATGAATAAAAACCATCAATTTGAGAGAAACAAATTAAAAAATTGCAAAAGAAATGTTAACTTGGCTTTGTTTTGTTAGTCAAACATCCGCAGACTGTCCATCATCCAAGCTTCCCAAATATATTATAAAAATTCAAAAATTAGAAGGACTCAAATTTTCTTCAATCTCACTGAGCATAAAAAATCCAACAAATGAGAATATGCATGTTTGTTTATGGATATGTATACATCTGTTTATACGTGTACTGGTACCATAGAGATAGATACCTATTAGCTGCTGAACAGTGAACATATCTCTTATGGGTTCTTCCTTTACCTGCATAAAAAATATAAAACCCAAAAACCAAAAACTAAAAAAAAAAAATTATAAACTTTCAATTCACTCAACGAACTCAATTATATGTAGAAAGATCGTCAGGTGAGGATCAACTTTCTCTCTTGGGCCGAGACCAAATTCCGGTGGGATTGGGCGGAATCAGCAAAACTCCGCCAATAAACCGTCACTGTTCTAGGCTCCAATCTTTGAGCACAATTGATTTTGAGGTGTGGGTGTCATATCAGATGGAAGAGGGCTCTGATACGAATCTATAGGCTCCGACCTTGCGCGATTTCGTTGCCGCATGAAAAAGTTATGATGAAATGAAGTTTTTGGAGTGGAAGAATTAAAGGAGGAGGAGAGGAAGAACAGCAGTGCAGTTGCTGATCTGCACGCAGGGAGCAAAAGGGGAAAGCAGAAATCAGGAAAGCAAACCGACAGAGAAAAGCTTGGGTATGGTGAAGGAGGAGATCGAGGACTTCTAGAGAGAGAAGGAAGAATCTTTAGAGAGAGAATGACAGAAGCAGTAAGAGCCGAGAGAGAGCCAAAGCTGTAAATCGATGCAATGCAGGGATAAAATTGTGTGTAAACGACAGCTGGAACTTCAAGGACCATTATACCTACACGTGTACTACAGGGATAAAATTATCATTTTACTGTTAAGACTGAAAAAATGAAAGGGCAAACAAACAGAAAAGCAGGGGTAAAAACGTAAAATCACTATTGCTGAACAGTGTTCTTCAACTGAGTTTTAGTATATATAATTTTGGTTTTTGTATCATATCATCGATTTTCAACTGAGTTTTAGTATATATAATTTTGGTTTTTGTATCATATCATCGATTTATCAGTAACCATACGGAGCACAGTGTTAAATCAAAAGAGAAAAACTACATCTTTCTCTTGACTATTTTCAGGGTATCTGGCTGTGAGGTTTTATTTTATTTTAACTGAGGGGTTTTGCTTCTTTTGATTGTGGACTAAAACAGTCGAAGAAGGTTTATTTTAATGGCCGAAGAAATTGGCTAAAGGTTTATTTCTTATAGACCAAATCTGCACGGATAAAAGGCTCCAAATCTGCTCATGATTCCCAGATTATGTGACCTACTAATCCTTGAGCTTGGTGCATTTTCTGAAGCACCTGACTGGGAATCACACTCAGGAAACTCTTCAATTTATGAATAAAGAATGCACGACTTCTGTGAATTTTCTTAATTTCCACTGTATGGATGAATGGACTTAACAGTATCTTATGTTGTCCTGCTATATTTTCTGCCAGTATTTTACTATCTTTGCCTATATTTTGCATTTTGTTTAGGTGTGTCAAATGCTCCGGATCATCACCTTCTACTCCACTCTACTTCTTGGTCCAAGCTACCATTGTCGTGAGGTAAATTTATAGAAAACTGCAAGTTGATGTAATCTTGAATCATTAAATTGTTGTAATTAAACGATGTTTTACAATCAGGTACAACTGTCTCTTTCAGGGCTCTAATCTTGCCAGGCTGCCCCCCCAGAGAGTACCCTTGAAGTGCTCTTAATCAACTGTGGGCTTGAGTTATTCATCTTTTAGGTTTAATTCTTCAGTAACTCCATAAGTGTAATGGCCTTCATGCTACTACGATGTACATGAATGTGCAGTTCCCCTGTGGTGATTTGATTTTTTCATCGCACATGATTTTTACCTTAGTATTTGTGCTCACATATCAGAAATATGGAACAAAGAGGTAACTAATCTATATTGATAGGAGGATCGTATATACTTTCTTTTGTCATTGTTGGGGTGTGGGTGCGTGTTCTATGGATAAACTGATATTCTTAATTTGTTGACACTACTGTTGCTTATCATTACAGGTGCTTTAAACAGCTTGCTTGGTCAGTTGCTGTGGTTCAGAGCCTCCTGATTCTAGCTTCTCGTAAACATTACAGTGGACGTTGTTGTTGCCTGGTAACACGATTCTGTTATGCTCTTTCTACTCGAATATCTTATAATATACTGGTCTGAGTACAAGTCTTTTGTTGCCCTGCAGGTATACCGTGAATTTGGTAGTGTTCTTTATAGACCAAAAATTGCCAGGTTAGCAAAATGCAATTCCTATAATCTTATCTCCTCTTAAAACTGGGCGAAAGTTTGTTCTTGATTCCATCTTTCAGTTACATCATTATGATGTCTATAGTTGAATCAGTTTTGTATAGTTATTGACCGAAAGAAAAAGACTTTGAAAGAGACTATAAGAAAAGAGATGGAGTACTTGAAGCTAACGGAAGACTTTGAGCAAAATCAAGCGGAGTGACGTTCTAGGATTCATACGGCCAACCCCACTTAGTGGGATAAGGCTTGGTTGTTGTTGTTATATATTTAGAACAAAGCGGAACTTGTAGTAAGCAACTCTTTAGAATACTCAAAGCTAGGGCTGGAAAAAATTCCCAAAAATTCCAAACCAAACCGAAAAAATCCCAAACTCAAACCGAAAAATCCCAAACCGAAATTATCCCGAACTTTGGTAATCCCGTACCAAAAAATACCGAAATATTCGGTATGGGATTGGTTTTTCAGATTTTATTTTTCGGTAATCCCGAAAATCCCGAAATCTTCTTTTCCTTTTACTGTTGGTTCGTACTTCCCACACTGCCAAAGAATAAAGTTTGCTGAAAAGCAAACTGCAACATCAATTATATTTACTAAAATAATCAAAGTGTGCAGGAATGCACATGACTATTGTGTGCTGTCCAAATTACAATCAAGCAAACTGGAAAGTTGTCAGAAAGATGTCTAAAGACTCGGACTCTTTCCCATCTCACTCTCTCCCATCTCTGCCTTCGCCAAAATCTCAAGACTCTTTCTGTCTCTCCTCTCGAATTTGAAGACCCACCCATCCTTTCACAATCAGACTCCGACCCTCTTATTTTCTTTGGAATTGCAACTTTGATACTCCAACCCTTTCAGTCTTTCACTTTGAGCTTGAAACTCTCCGCCAACCCAGTCGAGTCTCGACCTTCACTCGTCTTTCTCTCTCTCTCTCTCTCTCTCTCTCTCTCTCTCTCTCTCTCTCGACCTCTCTCGACCTTCACTCACTCTTCACTGATCCACTGTGTGTGTGCAGATTGTGTGCTTGTGTGTGCAGATTGTGTGTGTGTACAGATTGTGTGCAAATTGTGTGTGTGTACAGATTGTGTGCGTGTGTGTGCAGATTGTGTGTGTGTACAGATTGTATGCGTGTGTGTCTGCAGATTGTTTATGTGTGCGCATAGTTTGTGTGTGAATTGCTTTCTTACCAAATTGAAGTTAACAATTGGTGTGCACTGTGCAGATTTGGAACAAGCAAAGCTGCAACATGGAAGTGCAAGCTATTTTTGATTGAATTGTGAAAAATATTTCGGGAATCCCGATCCATCCCGAAAGACCGATAATATTTTGGGAATCCCGAAAATTGGGAATACCGAAATTTCGGTTCGGGATTGGTCTTCAAATTTTTGTCCCGAAAATTTTCGGTTTGGGATTCGGGATCCCATTTTCGGTTTGGGATCCCATACCGAACCACCCCTACTCAAAGCTGTCTATCTGCTGACTCAATTCTAATCCTCCGCAGAACTGCCTGATCGATCTACATGTCAACCACTAGTACCAATGAGCACGAGAGAGAAGGATAGCAAGAACAGAGAAGAGCTTGACAAATTCCTTAACGGAAATTCTGCCAACATTACCACTTGAGTCCAGAAAATCAGTAAATATTTCTTATAGACCAAATCTGCTTATGATTTAGTCCACAATCTGCTCAATCGAAGAGGAAAACTCTATAGCTCTAATAAGATGTCCACTAAAAAAAATCGAATTACAGACCAATACGTGTTAAAATTGTGGTGAAATAAAAAGATGAATACAATGTTTCTGATAGAGATGACCCATGATAACAAAATGGTCGAGCGGAGTCAGTCTCCACACAACCCACCCCCCCCCCCCCCCCCCCCCGGCGGTGGGGGCGGTAAAACCCACTTGATTTAGATTGTCTGGGTTCTGCGATTTTGTGACTTTGGTTTGTTTTGGTTGATTTGAATTTTTTCAAATTTCCAGTTGAATTGTTTGTTTTGGTTTGCTGCGCATGATATGAGATTCAAATTAGATAATTTATGTGTGTTAATACTTATCCTTCACTAGCTCACTCAATTGCATAATTTGCATTAGTTGTTTCTTGAACATGTTCTGTCACTTACATTTTACGTCTGGGAAATTTCTTTCATTTTAGATTTTTTTTACCCCTCTAAAGCAGAAAAAGAATGTAATTATGATTAAAGTTTCATTTGTGGTACTTCCCTAATCATGTGATTGAGTGCAGGGTATAGCCGAAACAGGAAAAGCTTATGTACACGACTTTCTTTATGTTAACGGCTGACCAGTTCTCATAGTGGATGCTTCTAAGCATCTTTCTGCTGTAAGTTTTATATTTTTCGCCATGCTTGACTCCATACCATATAATCTTAATATTCTTGAGGTGTTACATACAAATTTTTATCAATAAAATAGTGTTAGTTTTTACATCTTTTGAAAATTATGATCAATTTTTTGCTACGCTTGCCTTAGATCAAGTTTTGTATGGTACTTTGGTCACTGAACAAAAAGTGCGACATGTGCACGATCCTGCTGAGAATGAGAAGCTCTGCGTGTTTTTAATTGAGAAGGCGTTGGGTGCCTGTCCAGAAGAGAGCGAAGAAATACTAGGAATCTTCAATCTACGTTGGGTCCAGAAAAGGTAATAGGCATACAAAAGATTTTTTTTTACTTTGAAAATTATTTTATAAGTAATGGATATGGACATTCTTTTAGACATTCAAGTTGCTGGTTTTCAAACTGTACAAAATATATTTGATTTTACTCGAATCAGAGTCTCTAAGGAGGAGAAAGGGAATGATCCGAATGGAAAGCAAGGCACAACATCGAACAAGCAATCTTCTTTTTTGACATTTATTTAAACTTAACACCACTTCAATAGAAAACTAAACTTTAATTAGAGGAAGAGGAAGCATAGGAGTTTGTCACTACTTACTCCAATGATTTATCGGTAAAATCCTCAAACCCAATTCTCAATTTTCAGTTTTCTTTTTTCTTTTTTTTTCACATCAATTAATTCCAGTAATGTTTGGGGCTGAATTTTTTAGGTTAGTGATTTTTTCGCACATAAATTTTATTTCTAATCATTTTGGGTGAAATAAATAGATATGGGTCTTCAATAAGTTATTTTTATAGTATTACAGTTTTATTTCACAATTAAATGACATCTTGCTGTTTTTGGTAGGTTTTTGTGTGAGCTTATTCACATCGCATATTTTGTTTACAAATGTTCGGTTTAATGTGGTGATAATATATGCTATAATTACCACCATAGTTCAACTGATGGCGTATTAATTTGTTAAATTATTTCAGATTTAGCCTCTGCAAACCTTAGGAAGTCTAATAATAAATTGTGAAAGTTGGACTGTGGCTCAATTGGTTCTATTTCTGCATTTCCTCTTCATTAAAATGTTTACTTACCTGCTTTTAAGCGTCTTTATTTATGTATCTATTTTTAAAATGAATTTTAAAGATGTTGAAATTGGAAAGGGCAGCAGTTTGAGAACATGGTATGGGAACTTTGGGAAGGAATACTCGAAAGGAAGACCGATAATGGGTTAGCGGTAATTCCTTTTTTTATATCATATTCTATTCCGTAATATTACACTATTGCGTCTGGAATAGCAGCATTTATTCGGTGTCACCTAGAAAGTTTGTTGATGTATCATGTCATGTGTATTTTTAAGTTGGAGATTTTGTAGGTAGCCAGTTCTAGGAAATGGCCATCAGTTTCTAATTACCGAGCTAAAGTTCATGCTCAATCACCAAAGTAGAAATGATTGCTTCATTGTTCAAGCCTGTGTTGAATAAAAATGAATAGGGTTGTAATTAGGATAACTTCTCTCACCACTTACATTTACTTTGCTACATTGATTTTTTTTGTGTTCTATTATCTAATTATAAAATATTTTACTTCTGTTGTATTTGTTTTATGGAGAGAATAAAGTTGCATAATTTTTCATACAGGTTTCCATCCCGCAGCAACACGCGGGTACAATTTCTAGTCTTAACTATTAGCGTAGTAGAGATCAAAATTACTTTGCGTTAAATTGAAAATTACTAAAATTCTGAAATGACAATTAGATTTATTATTTTAGTTCTATGAGCTAGTATATTAAGCTTCAATATTAACTTAAACTAGGTACTGAATTCATTTGGTTAGTACAAGAAAGTTCTCATCACTCTACTTCTTCACTGTACAAGGTAAACCCTAGACTCCTCTCTTTGCGGAGTTTGGGCTCCCTTCGCATTACTTTTGCCTTTAGGCATAATGAAAAACTGGAAAACTATTTTCATTGAATATTGAAATATATATATTAACCTTCAAGAATCAATGTTGCAGAGGTTTTAAGAGTTGGAAAAAAGAAAATATCATTTTCAGTGACCAATTTAAGTTGTTTTTGCTCTTTTGTTCTTGGTAGTCCCAAACTTTTAATGAAACTTTAACGAAAAGCTTTTGATACTTAAAGTTAGAGCTGCTTATTCTCTTATATTGAAGAAACTAGTTGCGCCAGTACTCGAGGTTTACGGTCCTGTTCATATTTCATTCATTTGCATTTTGTTGTTATGTTTGTATGATTGATTTTTTCGGGAGTGAGGGAGGTTTTAACAGGTTAAAAATTTGCTCATAGTAGAAATTATATATATGTGTGTAATATGAATAATCTTGGCATATATGTAACTAGAACCACGGTAACAGCCTAGAATTAATGAAACATTCCACAAATTTATATAATCATTCTCGATAAAATCAATTCAACCATTAGTATAAATAAATTGATTTTCATCTGCAGCAAGAATATATTTAAATGACTTGAGAATTTTTTTGGTCTGCTATTGGGATTTATTTAAACGAGGGTAGATAAAACGCTGAATTCAAATCACCAACATCAGCCAACCCAAGCCTCACAAGATTAAGAAATGAATTGATCCTTTGATTTGAGCTTGGTGACATTGCTCCATAGGGAGAATTTGATGGTGAGGATGGATATGGAGTCGAATTTGGACGCGAATCATCTGCCGAGGATGGAGAAGGAGATTTGTTTCGAATTGCAACATAATCATCGGATGAGGATGGAGAAAAAGATATGCTTGGACTTGCGACCAAATTTTCTGGTAAGTACAGAATATTAACCCTTTAATTTCCTCTAATATTTACATATGTATGTCACACACACGGTAAACTTTAAGTAACAACGAGTTGGGGGAGGAAATTCTACAAATGCATTAAGATCTAAGACATGAAATAGATTTTAGCATATAGTTAATTGACATGGAGTAGTTTTCTTGTATCTCACTCACATTTCAATTTTACAAGAAAAGTTAAAATATATACGGCATGAAATATTCATTTCTAATGTTGCAAAAGAAATGCGATTGTTAGGTAAACTCTGTTTCACAAAACTTTTGCCTCTTCTTTCACCAAGGATTTCGTGACCTCCATGTTTGCTTGCATACCAAGTTTATTTTGCAAGTAAAACTTTTGGGTCCGACATTTAGAGCCTTGTTGAAACAAGACTAGAGGGGCAACCTTCCATAAACGCATCAAGGCCATGAGTATAATTAGAAATATAAACATGCTCTCCGCCTAGGGTTGGGGCGGATAATGGATAGCATAAAACGGTGAATGGGAGTCTAGATTACTGATCAAGGAAACAAAAAGGAGAGCATCGGTGTGTTAACTCTGGTTAAAAAACCAGTATCTATATTTTCATTCCTGAAAGGGTCTCCACCATATATTGTCAGATTTTTTTTTCCATTAACTTGGTAAATATTTGGTGTAAAATATTTTAATTATAACCATTTTTTTATGCAGTTGCCCATCCAATTGTTTTTCACCTTCAAACACTTCGTTTACGTTTCTAATATTAAGCTGTGTTGCGTTTCCATGTATATTTGCTTCTCTTTATAATTGCGGTTGTACCAAGAAACGATAAGCACTAAAATACCACTTTAGGCCTATGTCCGAATCTATGGTAAGACTTAGTTTTTGAACCTAAAATTTGTTCAAATTATTCCCATCAATTTAGGTCCAAACTATGGGAGTCCATCAAGTTAGGTCCAAACTATGGGATTCCCATCAATTTAGGGGAGTCACTAGGCATCAAGTAGGGTCCATAAATTTCTTTAGTTTGTGAGTAATAAGTTTAATTGTCAAAGCAAGGGGTGACATCACTCCAGAAAGAGAACTTGATGGTGAGAGTGGATACGGAGACGAACTTCTACTTGCAAGTGAATCATTTGTCAAAAATGGAGAAGGAGTACGACTTTGACTTGCAGCCGAATCATCTAACAAGAATGGAGAAGAAGACATGCTTGTACTTGCCATCAAATTTGATGGTATGGGAAATTAGTCCTTTAGTTTCCTCCAATATTTACAAAGTAAAAAGTATGTCATAGACAGAAGAAACTTATGTAACAATGAGTGGGTGAGTAGAGTCTACAAATGCATAAAGATTTATAGTGATAAAACTAGTTTGAAAACAGTTAGTTTATTAGAGCTAAGACATGAAAGCATTTAGTTGATTAGACATGAAGTAGTTTTCTTGTATTTGACGTTTATATAAATACACATGGCATGAGATAGTCATTTCTAATGTCCCAAAAGAGAAATGTGATTGTTAGGTAAACTCTATTTCACAAAAATTTCGCCTCGAGCATTCGCCAAGGATTTCATGAGTTCTATATGCTACCAAGTCTAAAAATTTAATTTTGCAAAGGTTAATTTTTGGGCCCGATATTCAGAGCCTTGTTGAAACAAGACCACAGGGGCAACCTTTCATAAACGCATCAAGCCCATGAGTATAATATAAATATAAATATGTTCAAAGCCTTTTGGGTTGGATAATGGTTGGCATAAAACAGTAAATGAGAGCCTAGATTGCTGATCAAAGAAACAAAAAAGAGAGAGCATCCAATTGTCAGACCCTAATGTAATTTTACATCTATGTTTACATGCTTCTGGGCTACGGAGATGCAATTTCAACCTCGAAGAGAAAATGTGCAATTCAAAAGTTTTTCTTTATACACATATGTGATAGAATTTCTTCTTTTTTGAATCTCTGTTGTTTAAATGGATATTACATACTTGACATCATTTTTCGAAAGTAATCATTTTTTCATTCGTATTGTCTGTAATCACAATTTGACACGTGAGTTTCTTCAACAAATCATTCATGTATGCATGTTCAACTATGACTTGCCGTAATGTGGGAAGGGGCCAAACTGGGTTTTGTTTGGATAACTTGGCTTAATCAAAGAGATCCTTACAAATATCTCTTAGCCATTTAGCTACCATTTTTTTAATAGAAAGGGTGAATTGGAATATGATAATTACATGATGTTTTCGAAAGCAAACAACTACTAGTCCTTATGCTAGTTGAGTAGCTAGTAACACTAACACTAACAATAAAATAATTTAAACAATGTTCAAGGTAATTTGTGGGAGGATTCATATTTCTTTAAAGGGTTTTTATCATAAATGGTCCCTGAAATTGACATATCTCATCAAGATGGTCCTTGAAATTGAAAATCAATCAATGTAGTCCCTGAAATTTACCACCAAACATCAATGTCATCCTTGCCGTTTAATTCTGTCAATTTTTCAGTTAGTATGCTGACTTGGCATACATTTAAGCTCACCATCCAATGATATGATGCCACGTGGATTTAACCAAAAAATAGTTTAAAAAGTGTTTTAAAATTCATTAAAAAACCGGCCAAGAACCCAGCCGCATTTCCCCACCCCCTACGCGATCTCCGCCATCCCCAACCCTAGCAGCCGTCTCCATTTTTGCACTTTGAAGAACCCAGCTGCATAAAATTGTCAAAACCCAGCTGGGTTCATTTTTGCACTTTGAAGAACCCAGCTCCATTTTTCCATTTTTGCACTTTAAAGGACTGAATGTCTCATACTGTTCTAGCACAAGAAGAACCCAGCTGCATAAAATTGTCAAAACCCCTTCTCATAATCTTTCATTTTCTTTTCATCTCTCTCTACAATTTTCTCTCCTGTATTGGCACAACAGTTATTGGGGTTAGAGGTAGGTGATTTTGAAATCAAATTTGCCACCAGAGCTTGTGCAGCTTCCATGATTTTCGATCGACTTCCTATTTCTGCAAACCCGGTTGCGAAGACGACAGATAAAGCTTTCGGCTTTTGATTTTTTGTCTCTATATACGAGTCACTATAAAACATCTGAAACCCGAGATCGATTCGTCCATCTCTATTGTTTTTATATAATAAAAAAACTTGAAAAAAAAAATGGAATAAAAGAACAAGAAGATGAACAGATGGGCTGGGAGTGTAGCGGTTGCTGGGGTGGGAGGGCAAGAAGAAGATGAACAGTTCATATTCTTTATTTTATTTTTTTGCTTTTTTTAGTATTTAATTATACAAAAATAAAAATTGTTTTAAATTCTTATAATAATATTTAACAAAAAGAAAATTTCTTTTGTTAAATTCGCGTGGCATCATATCATTAGATGGTGGGCTTCACGTGTGCCAAGTCAGCACACTAACAGAAAAATTGACAAAATTAAACGGCAAGGACGACATTGATGTTTGGTGGTAAATTTCAGGGACTACATTGATTGATTTTCAATTTTAAGGACCATCTTGATGAGATAGGTCAATTTCAGGGATCATTTATGATAAAAACCCTTCTTTAAATTTTAACCTACTATGAACAAGTCGATCCAACAGCTCAGTATATACGTAGTCTGCTGGGGTCTGGTAGCTTCGTGGTTTGTATTTTCATGTTCCAAATGCATATATAAAGTACGATTCCTCCATCTTTTGTTAGACCATTCACTGTTTAGTTCAGATTACTGAATCTAGGGTTTGACTAAATTCACTTGACAATTGACAATATAATTCATAATATACAAAAATAACCCTCGGAATTCACATTAATCTGCCATATTAAGTGACGTGTCACTATATGATGAGTTTGATTTAGTAACATGTGGCATTATCTTTTGCATTGGATTAGTATAGTTAAAAGTGGTTAAGTAGTTTGTTTGTATGAATAGCTTATGAGCTAACTATTATAATAAACAATCATTCAATCAATACAAAAGAGCACATTCATTCTTCTTTGTTTTTCACCTAGTTTCTCTCTCTAGTTCTTTTTCAATTGTTCATTGTTCTTATGATTTTTCTCTATATATATATAATGTGGCTTCATGTATTTGTTGTAATTTCGGTTATTTTTTTCTTTTTGCCAGGTAATCCCGTGTTGTCGGTAGGTAAATCCTATAAAGCCACACTATAGTTGATTTTCTTATTTTTGTACAGTTAAGGCCGAAGCCATTGCTAAATGAAATTTGCGATCAAATCGCACGAAGGGTAATCCTGCATAATAGTTGATATATTTGCATGAGGGTGTGTTACAACTCCTATATTGAGCTCTTTTTGGTATTTCAATTGGCAGCTAATGAGTCAATTTTATATTATATATTTTATCCTACTCATAGTATGTTTTGGTAATTATTTTGGTAGAATTTTGATACTTTGATTTATATTTTCAATATAGGACATTCGACTTCCTCTGGAGCAAAACATGATCAAATGGACGAATTTTTTAGTGATTCAAATTGGAGGGCGTTCATGTGTCTCTTGGTGTATTCTATCAAAATTTGAGATTTTTTTACCAAGCGGTTATTTTCTTACGATAGAATAAAGTAGCAGTGTGCAGTATTAAAAAAATGACGTTTCTGGGCTTAAATTGCAGCTCAATATGACTTCTGATGGGTTCGTGGCCTTCTGAAAAAGTGTTCAGAATATTTCAAACCTTAAATCTAACAATATTGGGCAGGTTTTGGAGCAGATTAGGGGTCCAAAATGTGGCTGTTCAGATTTTAGGTGAATTTTACCATTTAATTTAGGGTTATGTTTTATATTTCCTATTTTATTTTAGTATTTAGTTTCCTAGTTGGATTGGAAAACCTTTTATTAGAGGATTTAATTTCTATTAGGTTAAATAAGCTTGGCCGGCCTTATTCTTACGTGAACTTCTTCTCTGTGCGTTCTGAAGGAGAGGAAATTGGCCAAGCGTTGAAATTTTCAGACTTTTTCCATTCAAGGTGTTTTCGATCTTTTATTATTCAATAAAGAATTTTGTGATTTTTATTATGAATATGCGTAACTAATTCTCTTTTTGCTAGGGTGAGGCCACGAGCCGTAGCAAGAATATGTAGTTTCTCTTTAATTTGCTTATAATTGTATGCATGCAGGTTTTCAAATTATTAATCACTGATTTAAACTATCAAATTGACTTGATGCTTGATCACCATTAGGATGTTTAGAAAAGTAACTTGATGCAATTTTGGTCGGAGGTTGGTCCCTGAAATTGACAAAGGCTTCTTGTGATTAATACGTGCAAGTTCACTTAGGATGAATACTACGTCTTAAGGGTTGCCTGGTTTTTCAAAAGGTTTCACAGAATTTAATGAGTCATGCATGTTTAGATTTGATATGAATACCACAGACGGATTGCATGTTTGATATACGCTCTATGTGGAGCCAAAAATAATCACAAGGCGACACGTGGACTTTCGGATTAAGGAGACAAAAATGCCCTTGAGGTGCATCGGAATTCCTACGCGCGAGCAGCCGGTAATTATCGTCGGTCAAGTCAAAAGCGCCCATAAAAGGTAAACAAATCCGAATTATTTCATCCATCCACATTTAAGGCAATTATCTCATAAATCTACCAATTATCCCACATAAATGGAGATAATTGGCAAATTAATGGGATTATTCTTCCTTGATTTGTCAATTAAATTAGCCTTGAAGACCAAGAAAATACCCCAAAGGGCCGGTCCTCTCTCTCCAAAGAGGGGCCGGCCACTCCCTCTTTATTTCCCATATTTTCCTTCCTCTTTTCCTCCTTTTTTAAGCCAATCATCCAATTACTCATTATAACCCTTTTTCATAAATACAAATACATTCCCTTTTGGTTTAATTAGCCAATAAATGGGCTAATTAAACCTAGATCACACCCAAAAATCCCTCTAAGGGGCCGGCCACCTTTTCTCCAAAGGGGACCGGCCATCTCCTATAAATACTCTCCCATTCTCACCAAAAACCTAATTCCAATCCTTTGGCAAAAATACTCTAAACACTTTTTCTCTCTAAAATTCTAACTTTGGCATCAGAGGTTCTTCGGCCAAAGCCACCCCCATTCATCGTGGGCGCGTGAGGCTTTTGGCCTTAACCTAAGGTGTTAATTGTTTTGTAGGTGCAAAATCGTCCAATACCGAAGAGGAGAAAATTTGCATCCACAAATTGGTGCTTTCATTGAGAGGAAGAAATCTACACTCGTAAAAGACTCTCGCACAAAAAGGTTTTTTCTCTAATTTCTAGTCCATTTGTATTTTTCATACGTTTTCATTATAAGAATTTTATTTGCAAAGGTTCTTTGATAAAACGTATAAAAATAAGAAAAAATATACAATGGCTAGAAATTTAGAAAATTCCACGAGTGACAATTCAAATATTCAAGAAACGAGACCGCGACGATCCACAAGATTAAATGTGATCCTAAGTGGAGCGGCACCACCACCACGAGTTTCCACCACGGGAACCACTGCGGTGGCTACCACGGTAGCCCACCACGGCGAGGTCCATGGCGCCATCACCACGGCCCGAGCCGTGCTATCCAAGGTCCCGGCCCAAGCCATGTTATTCCAGGCCCAACGTGAGCCCAATACGTTGCCTAGCCGAGCCCAAGCCTCGCACCCACGTGTGCCACACGCTAAGCAGCTCACTTTCATGGCCCAGCCTGCTCCCACTGAGCAGCCCACCCCCATGGTCCAGCCTGCTCCCGACAAGCAGCCCGCTCTCGTGGTCCAGCCTGCTCTCGCCGAGCAGCCCGCTTTCATGGCCCTAGCCTGCTCCCGCTGAGCAGCCCACCCCCGTGGTCTAGCCTGCTCCCGATGAGCAGCCCGCTCTCGTGGTCCAGCCTGCTGCCGCCAAGCAGTTCACCTTCGTGGTCCAGCCTGCTGCCGCCGAGCAGCCCGCTCCCGTGGTCCAACCTGCTCCCGCCGAGCAGCCCGCTCCCGTGGCCCAACCTGCTCCCGCCGAGCAGCCCGCTCCCGTGGCCCAACCTGCTCCCGCCGAGCAGCCCGCTCTCGGTGGTCCAACCTGCTCCCGCCGAGCAACCCGCTCCCGTGGCCCAGCCTGCTCTCGTGGCCCGCCATGCCTTCATGATCTTTCAAGCAGCCTAAGCTTGCTCCACCGCGGCGACCACCCGCGGCGAGGTCCATGGCACCGCTACTACGGCCCGGGTCGTGCCACCGAGGCAAGTCCAAGACGTACCACCCAAAGTTCGTACCACCAAAGCCACGGCCCAAGCCTCACACTCGCGTGCATCTCGTACTGAGCAGCCTGCTCATGCAGCCAAGCCTGCCCCTGCAGCCTAACCTGCTCCCGACGAACAGCCCACTCCCATGGCCCAGCCTGATCCCTGCCAAGCGGCCCACTCCCATAGCCCAGCCTGCTCTCGTGGCCCATCCTACACCCGTGGTCTTTCAGGCAGCCCAAGACTATCTCAACCATCCGGACCTACCATCGAGCCAGGGGCATTCTCACCCTATTTCTCCGCGCATTTGACATTTCCCAACTCAAATCTCGCTCCCGAAGTCTACCACCCTTCCATTACTCAAGGAGGCCCATTCCTTCCAAGCTCTTCCAATCCAAATGGCGAACAACACTTGTCTCGACAAGTCATAGAGTTGACGAGCGCCCTAGCACAATAGACGACCTTGGTAAACCAGCTCTTGCAGCGCACCAAGATGCAACGTGTCCCAAACGAGGTATCCCGAAGAAGGACAAATGCAGACGAAGAACCTCTCCAACAGCGTCCCAGGCAAGCAGCCACTCGACCAGCCCCGAATCGAGCGTTCGGGCAGAGCACACTCCCAATTGGGCCCCCGAGATAGGGTATACTCCCGTCTTAGCACACGGAGAAGCGTGCACTCTCGACTAGACCCACGGACGAGCATACACTCACGGTTGAGGCCACACTCCGATAATCAACATGAGCAGTCTTCCAAGCGAAGTGTTCATTCGCGGCTAAATCTGCAAGGAGCATCCTCCACATCACATCGGAGTAGGCAGCATGACGGACGGAGAGAAGCAGTCACTCAATCCGGCTCAAGTTCAACCAGCAGCTTGCGAAATCCCTCGCCTGCTAGGAATCCTCCACATGCACCGCTACCGCAGCATAGATGAGCCGAGCACGTAGAAGAGCAGCCTAGACCAGCAGGTCAAAACTGGGGGCAGCCGAGAGCTCTACTACCCTAACAAAGGCAAATTCAGGAAGAAGTAGAGAGAATCTTGACCAAGCGATTGTGCGATTTCCAACGCAACGAGGTCACCGACGAGGCACTACGACGGGATGTGACCAACATAAGCAGGTCACCATTCACGGACGAGATCGAGCAGGCAGAGCCTCCACATAAGTTTAGCATGCAACATTTCACGTCATTCAAAGGAGATGGAGACCCGGAGAGACACTTAAAGCACTACCGAAGCGCGATGATCCTCTATCGAAACAATAACGATCTCATGTGCAAGATATTCGCCACTACTCTACAAAGCGAGGCGCAAGATTGGTTCTACACTCTGCCGCCGCAATCTATCTGGAGTTTTGACGAACTTTCTTCGGTTTTCACCAAAGAATATTCATCCTATCGCTCGATCAAGAAGAAGTCTGACCACTTGTTCAACGTTAAGAAGAACCCAAAGGAGTCGCTCCGCGATTATGTGAAGAGGTTCAAAGCAAAGAAGACAAAGATAGTCGGATGCAACGACTCGATAGCTAGAGCAGCCTTCCAAAAAGGACTTCCAGCAGACCACCCGTTGTTCGGAAAATTGATCATGAAAGAAGATCTGACTCTGGCAGACTCTCTCGCTCTAGCAGAAAAGCATGCACTTTGGGACGAGGCTCGCTGATCCAGATTCAAGGGCCGAAAGGAGTATCCAACATCACCTCCCAACTATCCAAACCGGAAACAACGGAGGACTTATTCGCATGTTTGACGGTATCTGAGGCAGCAATAAGCTCTACCATCATACGAGAAGAGCTGGGGGCCCGACTACCTGTATTCCACAGTTCAAAAGCTCTTCTCGATGCTACCAGAAATTCAAAAAACGAACTTTGGCGATAGTTGTTGCAACCTGGAAGCTCAAATCAGGCGTACGCAATCATCTTCATGATGCGCTATTCCGCCCAATCTAGACGCGTGACGATAAAGGCGCAGACATTGGCGATGCAAAGTTTTCTGACAAACGTAACAACTCAGCTCAAAAGGTGTGCCAAGGGCAGACGAACACTAGAAGGACGCACTCAGAAGCAAGCTTTGTCCTCGTCGCCCCAAAAGACGTATGAGCATCATGTACCAGCAGTTGAGCACTACCTCCTGCTATGTGTCACACGGCCCCAGCCAACCTTTGTTCCATAATACAACTCTAGAGTGGCCCAATACCGGCATTTGAGCACTTCCTGCTACGTGTAACATGGCACTAGCTCTACAGCTCCCGACCGCGCCTTCACACCTAGCCTAGGCAGCGCAACAGAGCGGTCCAACGACGCCCCGGAAGCAGCCGAGCACAACTTAGCCGCATCTGCTCGCCCCGAAAGCAGCCGAGCACACCTTAGTCGCACCTGCTCCCTCAATGGAGATTTCTAGCATTTGCATGTTGACGACACATCCAACTACAAAGGTTTGGGAGCAGACATGGTCCTTGCCACCCCAGACGGTTCAATGCTCGAGCAGACGATCACTCTAGGCTTCAAGGCACCCAACAATGAAGCAGAGTAGGAGGCCCTACTGGCAGGCCTCCGTATGGCGAAAGACTTAGCAGTGAAGAAGTTGGCGATTTATTCTGATTCTCAGCTGATTACTAGCCAAACCGCAGGGGAATACATGGCGAAGCATCCAAGGATGGCACAATATCTAAAGAAGGTACGCGATCAGCTGGAGGCATTTCAGACTTACACGCTCACTCAAGTTCCACGGACGGAAAATGCCCATGCAGATGCGCTAGCCGGCCTGGGCTCTGCCCTCGATCACCAACTCAAGCGTTTAATTCCGGTGGAGTACCTAGATAAGCCGAGCATAGAGTCCGAGCCAGTAGCCGAGGTGACGCAGGTTAGTGTAACTCCAAATTGGCAAAGTCCTATTATAGATTACTTCGTCAATGGCACGCTCCCCACAGAAAGATTGGAGTCAAGGAAACTTCAAACCCGAGCAACGCGCTACTACATGTGGAAGGACATTTTAGTTCGAAGATCCTACACCGGACCGCACCTCCGATGCTTGGCACCTCCCGATGATTTGAAGGTCCTAAGTTCAATCCATGAAGGCGTTTGTGGGAACCATTCTGGAGGACGATCTTTGGCGCAAAAAGCTCTCAACGCAGGCTACTACTGGCCAGCCACGCATCAAGATGCCCGGGAGTTAGTGCAAAAGTACGACCGCTGCCAACGTTACAAGCCTGTACCGGCCCTGCCTGCCATCGAGTTACATCCACAAGTAAGTCCCTGGCCGTTCATGCAGTGGGCAATCGACCTAGTAGGACCTATGCCGCCTACTACTGGAGGCAGAGGCATGATGATCGTGGCAACCGACTACTTCACCAAATGGGTAGAAGCATAGCCCACGACAACCACGACTCAGACGGACATAGAGTGCTTCGTATGGAGGAACATCATTTGCTGATTGTCATCCCTCAGTTCATCGTCACCAACGACGGCCCGTAATTCGCGGACGAAGATTTGACGAAGTTCTTCCAAAAGTAAAACACCAAGCAGTACATGTCCATGCCAAGACATCCTCAAAGCAACGGGCAGGTCGAAGCATCCAACAAAACGATCCTCGACTGCCTCAAGAAATCCCTCGCCAACAAGAAGGGAAAACGGCCAGATGAACTCCCCAGATGTCTATAAGCATATTGCACCACCAAGAGGCGAGTAACCGGAGAAACCCCTTTCTCTTTGGCGTTTGGCTCGGAAACAATCATTCCTCCCAACATCATCATGCCAAGCATCACCACCCTACTGCCAGATGTCGAGCAGAACAGTGAAGAGACGGCCACAAACCTAGACCTAGCGGAGGAAAGGAGCGAGCAGACCATAGCTCGCATCGCATCCTGCTAGCAGCAGCTCTTCTCTAGTTACAACAAAAGGTCCAAAATCTGGCAGTTTCAACCCGGAAATCTAGTTCTGAGGAAGGCTTCACTGCTCAAAGGGAAGGATCAAAGAAGATGGACCCTATTTGGGAAGGACCTTACAAGATCAGCAGAGTAGGCGACAAGGGGAGCTACACCCCCGCCACCATGAATGACGAGGAGATCGAAAAGCAGTGGAACGCCTACAACTTGAGGAAGTACCACGCGTGATCTCCAACTACGCCCGAAGGCTCAAGCAGCTCAGACGGGCACAAACCTCGCAAGCCGAGGACTACCAGTTGTTCCGCAATCTTTACAATCAAGTTATTTGTTCACTTGTTTTTCAATGAGGAACTCTTCTACAACTTGATTCCATTGCGGCAACTGACAACTCCTGCGCTTCAAAAGAAGATCGCGCCCTTCTTAGGGACTCACTGCAGGAATAGCGCCCCCCGAGGGACCAATCTGCTCTCCAAAGCGGGAGGATAAACTCTTCACTCCGAACATCCAGACGTGGATGAGCCTGGTTGCCCTAGTGTAACTAGATGCACGATGGCTTGCGCCGGAATTCCTAGAAGTAGCCATAATGGTCTTTTTCAAGGCTTAGCTAATTGAAGGATTTTGGGTCTCTTGGCCTAATCCGCGGGAAACAGGGCCCTAGAGACGGAGGGGGCACATTATCCCTGGAACCCTAAAGCTGCTACCGAGCATACTAAGGTAGCCTACGGATTCCGGAAGACTGCCTACGGCTTGCCCTTCAAGCAGTGAAGCCACACTAGACTTATACAACCGCATATTCTTGTGAAAGGTTAAACAAGCTAGCAGGCATACGTGAAGTTTTATCCACTACCGACATGCTACGTAGTCGATAAGCTTCACTTGTACCAAGTCCTATAGTGTTGTGGCACTAGCTGCGCAACCTACGGAATTGGGAAAAACCAAGGTTAATAGCCTAGTGATCACGCGGATGTGGCTGCTACAGTGAGCAAGGCATCCGGCTGCCGATCCTACGGTTAACGACTTTGCGACGACTTGTACCAAGTCCTAAAGTGTTGCGACACTAGCTGCGCAACCTACGAAATTGGGAAAGACCAAGGTTAACAGCCTAGGGATCGCGCGGATGTGGCTGCTACAGTGAGTAAGGCATCCGGCTTCCAATCTTGCGGCTAACGACTTTGCGGCAACTTGCACCAAGTCCTAAAGTGTTGTGGCACTTGCTGCGCAACCCACGGAATTGGAGAAGGCAAAGGTTAATAGCCTAGTGGTTACGCGGATTTGTCTGCTTCTGTAAGTAAGGCGTCCGGCTGCCAACCGTACGGCTAGCAACTTTGCAAGGAAAAGTTCTACACCAACACCTACGACTATGTAGGCTACGCGGCCTGTCTGCTTATAAAAAAGTGGCGCGCCTGCTACTGGCCTATAAAGTCTAAAGGTTAAGGCATGAACAAAAGAAGCGAAGATGGAGAAAAACGAAGGAGACAAGTTTATTAAATTTTCTAGCAAAATTGATAAACAACTGACAAAGACTGGAGGAATTCAAGCAAGGCAAAAGCAACCAGGAAAAATAGATCCTAAAGGCTACCTAGAAGACTACTCTTCAGCAGCTTGGCCACCCGACGACTGCTCCATTGTCACACCTTCGGCAGCCACGGCAACTCCAGCAGTGGTACCATCCGGTGCTTCACTCCCGGCTGCCCCGCCGTGGGCACTCCCATCTCCAACTATTTCACCGATGGAAGACTCGAAAGTAAAGGCGAGGAAATCTCATGGAGAAATAGAGAAGGTCTGGTCTTAAGAGCACACGGATCTTATCAGCCTCCCCAGAAGCAGGCTTAGTGGAACTCTCGCAGCTGCCCACGCAAGCAGTCTCTTCCATCCCAGCAGACTTCGGCATTGGGGGCACATCTAGCAGCCTCATTTCTCTTCCCATTGGAAGAAGTCGTGCCAATCACAGACCTCTTGGCAGCAGGCGGACCCTCACAAGCAGCGGATAAAGTCTTTAGTTTTTCCCAACCGGCATCTCTTGAACAGCCTACCTTTCTCCCAACAAATAGGACTAAGAAGCCAATGCCATTCATGGTACTCGGCAGATGAGCTCAACCCAGCATTCTAGCAGGCAGGACGTCTGCATGCCCAGCATTCCAGCAGCCCATGAAGCCCGCAACCTTCTCATTTCTCTCGATCACCAGCTTGGCCCGCGTCAGGTCCTAAAGGATGTGAGCCGTGCGACTACCCTAGCACTGCGCCCCAGCACCTCAGTTCACGGTCCCAGCTGCTCAAGCTGCCCTTGGCTCTAGGCAAGCCAAGCTGCCCAAGCAGTGGTCCCTGCCAAGACATCTCCTCGGCCCCTGCCAAGCCAACTCCTGGCCCATGCCAGCCGAAGTGCCGCACCACCTCGACGGCTGCCTCGCAATAGCACTATCCAAGGAGAAGACGAAGAAATCAACGAAAGATGGTCCTTTGCACAAGCAAGGTGTAGAAGATTGCTAGAGGAGGGGGAACAAATATCCTCTAGCTTTCTCTCTCTTGTAGAGTAGAATAAATTGCTCTCCAAAGTTGATTTAATAACCCACTTAAGGTGGACTTAAATAGGCTTTGAGAGAAGTTTATTTCCCTTTCCTAGAATGACCTAATTTCCAATTAAAGAGAGGATCAACATCAAGATAGGAAGCAATCCTATGGTTCCTGAAGCAAGAAGATCTCTACACCTGCTGCCATTTCCTACGAGCAGCCCAATAGGTGTGGGGGCATTTGTGGAGCCAAAAATAATCACAAGGCGACACGTGGACTTTCGGATTAAGGAGACAAAAATGCCCTTGAGGTGCATCGGAATTCCTACGCGCGAGCAGCCGGTAATTATCGTCGGTCAAGTCAAAAGCGCCCATAAAAGGTAAACAAATCCGAATTATTTCATCCATCCACATTTAAGGCAATTATCTCATAAATCTACCAATTATCCCACATAAATGGAGATAATTGGCAAATTAATGGGATTATTCTTCCTTGATTTGTCAATTAAATTAGCCTTGAAGACCAAGAAAATACCCCAAAGGGCCGGCCCTCTCTCTCCAAAGAGGGGCCGGCCACTCCCTCTTTATTTCCCATATTTTCCTTCCTCTTTTCCTCCTTTTTAAGCCAATCATCCAATTACTCATTATAACCCTTTTTCATAAATACAAATACATTCCCTTTTGGTTTAATTAGCCAATAAATGGGCTAATTAAACCTAGATCACACCCAAAAATCCCTCTAAGGGGCCGGCCACCTTTTCTCCAAAGGGGACCGGCCATCTCCTATAAATACTCTCCCATTCTCACCAAAAACCTAATTCCAATCCTTTGGCAAAAATACTCTAAACACTTTTTCTCTCTAAAATTCTAACTTTGGCATCGGAGGTTCTTCGGCCAAAGCCCCCCCCCCCCATTCATCGTGGGCGCGTGAGGCTTTTGGCCTTAACCTAAGATGTTAATTGTTTTGTAGGTGCAAAATCGTCCAAGACCGAAGAGGAGAAAATTTGCATCCACACTCTATGTTGGGGGTCCAAGTAGGCATATATTAGGAAAACATAACCTTCGAAATATGCATGTACAAGTCATAAGTAATTGAGATAACTATATAGGATTGTTAAGGTGACAGTGGATCCCTAGTGCTTTCTTAATTTGATTTCTCCAAAACTGTTTCCTTTTCCTTCAGCTTTAATATTGCATATTGTTTTATTTTTATTAATTAAATTCGTTTTATTAAATTAGGTCATAAAAATCAATCATCTCAAAGTTCAATTTTACAATAATTATTTGGATTTTGGTTTGCTTCGAATTATTTAATAATCCATGTAGAGAACAACCTTGTGAGATTCGTTTATACTACAATAACCTTGTCATTCTTGCAAGAATTTTTAACCCTTTCGCGTGCGTGGTAAAATCCCTATCAGCCGCTGCGGATCTTCTCATGATGGAGTTATATATGCTAAGGCCATCTCCAATGGAGAGGACTAAAGGTCCAAAAGCCAAAAATGACCTGATTTGCATTCTATGGAGCCCATCAGGTTATTATTTGGCTAAATAGGCATCAGGTTGACCAAATGTAGCCATCCTCCTAGCCTTTTTTTCTAAAGCTCAACTCATCAGTTGCAATAATTAATTCAAATTCAACGGCTAGATTTGAGAGCATCCAACGGTAGTTTAATTAAATTAACCAATAAATTTAAAATATAAAGTTAAAGCTAATAAATTATTGAGGGGTCTATATTTAGCCCCTTCGGTTAGAGATGATATATGAATTTGGCCTGACATTGTTCATTTAAAAATAATATTTTGCAGGACTATAATTTTGGACGAGCTATATATGTTTTAGCCTTTTTGGTTCGAGATAGCCTAAAAGGGTTGAAAAGTATAAAGACTGATTTTTTTTTCATAACGTGTAAAGAATGATTGTTCTTTACCAAACTGTATTTTACGTTAACTTATATATGGTAAAAGGGTTGAAATCTATGTTTGGTCAATCTATCTAGTGAAATTAATTAACGAGAAGAGCAGTGGAAAATAAATGAAAAATGATTTATGCACACACTTGAAAGAAATCATTTCCTTTATCTATTCAACAACCAGAATTAACTTGCTTCTAATTCTATACGTGCAGTTCATATGAAATGTATGCTAGCTGTCACCTTCGTGTAACTTATTTATGTACACGACTCCACGATACCTTTTATAGAAAGGAGGGTACTGGTACTCTTTGTTTTAACTAAGTTACATTACAATCATCAAAGTTTATTGTCCAATGTTATTATTTAGATTATAGAATGATACTGTTTATTACACTGCCAACGTTAATTGTTAAATCATGAACGTCTTGTTACATTATAGACTTATTACTAGTAAACGTTATTGGATTACTCATCATCGTTATTCACTTGTAAGCTCCTTACCTTCATGTTTAATTGCGTTACAACACCAATATCAACATCGAAATAAGCCATCTGAATTACAAGAAAGATAAAATTACATTGTATTTGTCAAAATTACAGTTCAAAATTACATAATATATGGATAAAGTCATAGTTTGTAACTCAAAATGACTACTTATTATTATATAACAACATTAGCTTTTTACATTGTAAACCTCATAATGCCGCTTTATGTGTGCACATAGAAACATTGTTCGATAAAGGGCACCAATACTTTGTTTTGAATGTTACTCTAGACTATGTACCCATGTGATGTAAATTATCGCCAAATCAATAATTTGATCATTGAATAATATATCCATGTGACAACCGTTATTTTTAAAATCGCTATCCTTTTTGTAAAAAAAATGGCACACATATAAGCAATATCTAATTTTGAAGTGAGGAGTTGAAACTTTGAAAGCATGCAAAGCATTTTTCACCAAAAGGAAAAAAATGTAAGCGTGACCTCACCAATCTCATCTTGAATTTTCGGGGCCACAACATATGACATAACAACAAATAATTGACCAACATTTGGTTTATAGTTTAGCTGTACTTTTCCTTCAACTAATAGTTTATGGAGGGCTTTTCATTCATCAAAACTTCCCACTAGTCTCAAACGGAACTCAATCACAATATTGAGAAGTTTGGAAGAACAATACTAATTAAAAGATGTTATTAATTAACTAAACACATGTAATTAGTCAAATCTTGAGCTTTAATTCGATTAGTACTTAAAAATAGTGGTCAGACCCTTGAAGCAATAGCCAAGCACAAGATGTTGAAAAGAAAGCAAGCAATCATTTGAAATTGCCTTCATCATTCCACATCTTTACTCCAAAGCCAGCAAGTCATGATCTAACATTGGTCAAAAATGTCGGAATTAATTGGAATATAATTTCCTTCGGTCTCTCCTCTCTCCAGTTGAAGTTGATTCGATTCGCTCAATTCCCCTTAGCCTTATACAACCTGATGATTGCTCGATCTGACCTCGTAACAAAAAGAGTGTATTTACAGTTAAAAAAACGCATACCATGTGGCTAGGGAGTGGATCCAACCAACTACCGGTGGAGCTTCATCTTCCTCTGCCAACTCTTTTACTGGTCTTTGGTCTAAGGTTTGGAAGGCATTGATCCCTCCGAAAGTAAAAGTAGGAATGGGAGGCCACGACATTATCCCCATAAGATGTAATCTCCGAAAAATATCGCATTGAGGTTGATCCTTCGCGTGTCTTATGCAATTCAAATGATGAGACTCTTGAACGAATGCCACTACGCTAAATGTGCTTGGTTATCCGTGTTCCCCCGAGCATTGCAACATCACTATCAATGAGAGCTTGGGTAATGGAGATTTCAGAGCATATGTCCCAGCCCAGTTTGATGGTTTTAAGATGATTTGTCGGGGCGATATGGAGAAAGAGGACCTCCAAAACTTATGGACAGGGAAGAGTGTTCTCCAAATGTCTTGGTGTCCTGTCATCCTTGTAGGCAGAGGCCCTGCTAGCTCTTCGAGAAAGGCGTGGCAATGGCAGCAACAAGGGGTTTTCAACGACTTGATATTGGATGCGACCCATTTCAATCTGTATCGGCAACTATGGACCCGCAACCAAATTGGTCTAGGATAGACCAAATTGTTGAGGACACCTGTAGACAAGGGCAGTTAGGATGAGCTGTTATCATTTAATTGTAATTTGTATTTAATTGTATTGTATAGCTGCTACAGGAACCCCTATATTCTGTAGACCTCTTGGTGTATAAAGGCTTGTAAAGTTTACCTAAAGATTAATGAAAATCTGAAACTTCACATGGTATTGAGCCTCTGATCCTTTTTTTTTTCCATGGCTTCCGTAACTTCCTCTCCTTCATCTCCAATCCCTAATATCTCTACTCTAGTTTCTGCCAAACTTTCTGAGTCTAATTACTTACCTTGGGAGAGTCAAGTTAAGCCATTCTTGATTGGCCAAAACTTTTGGCCTTTTTGTAGATGGAACCCACCCTTGCCCTTCTCCCTTTATCACCACCACCACTCATGCAACTTCCCCAAATGCTTCTGCTGATTCCGACTCCTCCACAGTGGTGCCTCATGTGACTACTAGCATTCCCAACCCCGATTACTTGGTGTGGTACCAGACTGATCAAACACTTGTCAGCATGTTGCGTGCTACACTTACAAAGCATGTTCTCTCTTTGACCGTCGGGTTGTCTACTTCTCGTGAGATTTGGGAGCACCTTCGTCAAAAAATTTCTCAACAATCCCTCGCCAACTCTACCCATACTCGGTTTCAGTTGATGTCTCTTCAGAAAGGTACTAAAACAATTTCGGAATATATGGGTCTTGCCAAACATTTGGCAGATCAATTGGCTTCTATTGGCCAACCTGTTCAGAATGATGATTTGGTGACTTATGTACTTAATGGTTTGGGGCCTGAATATGAGATTTTTGTCTTGGCGTTGACCAACTTCCCTCCTCTACCATCATTCAATGATTTGCGTGCTCGTCTTCTGGTTTATGAATCCAAACATGCTATGTCTCAAGCTGCTTTGGCTCCCTCCGCCTTCTACTCCGCACGTACTTCTAGGTAGTAATTTCTCTTAGGGACGTGGTGGTCCGCCCTCCCGCCCTCATGGCACTTCAAGTGGCAATCGGCATCCTCGTTCTTATGGTGGTGGTCGTTCTACTATGCATGGTGGTGCTAGCCGATATGGTCAACGTGCTGCACAACAACGACCTGGCATCCTCGGACCAAGTCCTGCTCCTCATGGCCCTCAATGTTGGGCATGCAATCAATTTGGTCATATTGCTGTGTTGTGTCCTCGAGCGACTCGTTCTGATGATGACATCTCTCGAGCTTTCGCTGGCATGCACATTGCTTCCCCCTCTGATCCTACATGGTATTCGGACACTGGTGCTACTCACCATATGACAAGTGACGCTCGCTCCATTACTTCGGCTACGGGGTATGGTTCTAATGACAAGGTTGTTGTGGGTAATGGTGAGACCCTCCTTATTGCGCACACTGGTAATCTTTCCTTTAAGTCCGGGTCGTTCATTTTTCGGTTATCCCAAGTTTTGCATGTTCCAGCAATTCAGAAAAATTTATTGTCTGTTGCTAAGTTTACACATGATAATCTTGTTAGTCTAACATTCTTTCCATGGGGTTTTGTCGTACGTGACTTAAAGACGGGTGTTGTTCTTTTTCAGGGCCCATGTGAGGATGGTCTTTATCCTATTAAGCTTGACCTTTCTTCTAGGAATGGTTCTACTTCCAAACATGCTTTTGTTTCCATTTTTGCGTCACCCTCACTCTGGCATCGTCATCTTGGGCATCCCTCCCGTCAAGTTCTTAGTGTGTTAGCCTCTAATGATGTATTAGGCTCGTCTTTTATTGTCTCCACTAAAGATTTTTGTACTCACTGTGCGTTGGCTAAATCCCATCGCCTAGCATTTACGTCTTCAGATCACTATGCTATGTCTCATTTTGAATTAATTCACTCTGATGTTTGGATGTCTCCTATTGTGTCGGTGTCGGGTTTTCGTTACTATGTCTTGTTTACGGATGATTACACACGATACACATGGATTTATCCCATGCGTAAAAAGTCCGAGGTCTTTACTCACTTTAACAATTTTATAACCTTCATTTTTAATCAGTTTTCTACAATGGTTAAAATACTCCAAAATGATGGGGGTAAAGAGTATGATAACTTGTCTTTTCGTCAATTGTGTGCGCATAAAGGGATTCACCATAGATTTTCTTGTCCACATACCCCGCAGCAAAATGGACTTGCAGAACGCAAGCACCGTCATATCTCAGAAATGGGACGTACCATGTTACTTGCTGTCAATCTTTCGCATAAATTTTGGGCTGAGGCACTCTGCACCGCTGTTTATATAATTAATCGGCTACCCACTCATGTTCTTAAGTGGGCTTCTCCGTTTCAAATTTTATATGGCCGAGCTCTTGATTATATGGCTTTGCGCACGTTTGGGTGTGCTTGTTTTCCATATCTTGGTGATTATGCAACTAACAAACTACAACCCAGATCTTTGTCATGTGTTTTTCTTGGCTACAGTGACCAATATAAAGGCTATCGTTGCTTTCATCCCCCAACTGGACGTGTATACTTATCACGTCATGTTAAGTTCAATGAAGATGATTTCCCATTTCACTCTTCTATGGCATCGTCTTTCGTGCAACAATCAGACTTGGTATTTGTTCCCATTGTCCCCATACCTGCCCCACCTTAGCACCACAATGCCTTGTCACCCATGTTGCCCTTAATGCAACCCATGACTATGCCTCACAATCTGGAAGAGTCAGTTCCTACTACAATTCAGCAGCAACCATCCCAATCACATGCTTCTCCCTTGCCAGCTGGTGGCGTGGCACCCATGCTGCTTGCAACACCCGTGACCATGCCTCAAAATATGGAACTAGTTGCTGTCAACACACTTGCACTTGTCCCTGCGTCAACTCCTGCTGCAACTCTGCAGCACCAATCACATCCACATGCATCTTAGTTGTCAGCTAGTGGCGTGGCTCATGCTCCTTCCTCAGGACCTCACACACGGTCCAAGTCTGAAATTTTCAAACCCAAAACCAAGGCCTACTTTGCTAGTTGTCATCCTATTCCCTCTGCCATGACTGCATTTCTTGAATTCGATGTGGAGCCTACTTATTTTACACAGGCCTCATGGTCTCCTAAGTGGCGCCAGGCTATGTTGGATGAGTTCAATGCGTTGCTCAAACAAGGTACATGGACTTTAATTCTTCCTGTTCCTTATGCTAACACTGTCGGATGTAAATGGGTGTTCAAAATAAGCGTCATTCTGATGGATCGATAGAGCGTTACAAGGCGCGTCTTGTCGCCAAAGGTTTCCATCAACAGCCTGGGGTTGGTTACACAGAGACCTTTAGTCCCGTTGTGAAGCCTACCACGATTCGAACCGTGCTCAGCCTTGCCGTGTCCTTAGGTTGGTCGATATATCAACTTGACGTAAAGAACGCATTTCTCCATGGTTCACTTATGGAAGAGGTTTATATGGGCCAACCACCTGGCTTTGTTGATCCCAATCGTCCCAATTATGTTTGTAAGCTTCGAAAAGCCATCTACGGTCTTAAACAAGCTCCGCGAGCTTGGTTTCAACGTCTAAACACCTTTCTCATTCAGGTAGGCTTTGTTCAAAGTCGGGCCGATAGTTCGATGTTTACATATCATCATGGCTCCACTATCCTTGTTTTTCTTCTATATGTGGATGACATCGTTTTGACGGGTAATTCCTCTCCCTTGATTCAATCCTTTATCCAAACTTTGAGCACTGAGTTTGAACTTAAGGATCTCGGCAAGCTGCACTATTTCCTTGGCATTGAGGTATCCTCTTTATCCAATGGCATTCACTTGTCTCAGAACAAATATACTCTGGAATTATTACAACGTGGTGACTGCTTAGAGTGTAAACCTTGTGCTCCACTCTCGGATCCATCTCTTTATAGGCAGCTTGTGGGTTCTTTGCAGTATCTTACTTTAACTCGGCCGGATATTTCCTTTGCTGTCCAAAATGTATCTCAGTTTATGGGTCATCCTACTACTGCTCACATAGAGGCGGTTAAGCGAATATTGCGTTATCTTAAGGGCAGCTTGGGTATGGGACCTCACTTAACTTCGTTTTCACAACCATTTCGTCTCATTGCTTATTCTGATGCGGATTGGGCTGGGTGCCCTGACACACATCGTTCTACCACTAGCTTTTGTATTTTTCTTGGTGACAATCTGATTTCTTGGTGTGCTAAGAAGCAACGGACGGTCTCTCGATCTAGTGCCGAAGCAGAGTATCGGGCTCTTGCCTTTGCATGTGCTGATTCTATTTGGATAACGGGTCTTTTGCATGAACTTCGTGTCCCAGTCTTTGAGCCAATATTGATGCACTGTGACAATCTGAGTGCCACACATATGGCTGCTAATCCGGTCTTTCATGCTCGCACGAAACACATTGCTTTGGATTATCATTTCGTCCGGGAACGTGTTGCTTCAGGAACTCACCGTGTTCACTTTCTTTCTTCTGTTTTGCAATTGGCTGATCTTTTTACGAAAAGCTTGTCGAAGACGCGTTTTCAGTCCTTGTGTTCCAAACTTGTCTCCTTTCCGACGTCAAGTTTGCGGGGGAGTGTAGACAAGGGCAGTTAGGATGAGCTGTTATCATTTAATTGTAATTTGTATTTAATTGTATTGTATAGCTGCTACAGGAACCCCTATATTCTGTAGACCTCTTGGTGTATAAAGGCTTGTAAAGTTTACCTAAAGATTAATGAAAATCTGAAACTTCACAACACCAAAGCCTACCTCTCTACAATTACTAAAATTACATTATTCACGTTCGCCGATATGCCAGTGGTGTGACACACAGCCTAGCTCACTATAGTTTGTATATTAGAAATCCTTGTTACTAGTGTGTGAATCTTTTTACTCTTATTGTAGATCTATGGATTGAGGAATTTAACATCATGTAATTTGGTTTTTGTACTTTTTCTCTTTCATTAATGAAATCCTATAGTTTCCTTTCTAAGAAATTAAAAATTAGAAGAAAAAACAGAAAAATAAAAGAAGACGATTTGGGAAATTAACTGCCACGTGGAAGTTGGATTTAGTAACTAGGTGATGAAGCTGATGTTTGTTCTTGCATGGTAGTGTAACTTTTAGTCGTAGTTTTATTTGCTTTTTTCTTTACAATAAAATCAACTTACGGAAAGGAAACAGAAAGAAGGAAGAGTTGTTGTCAATCTACACTTTTTAATGTGCTTTTGCACGTTGTATTTTTACTTTTTTTAAGTGCATAGGATTTGAAATATTAATAACAATTTTTTTAATATAATCAATATTTCTATTTTAAACTATACTAATATTAAAAAGAAGGGATAGGAGTTAGAACTCAATACGTATTATAAAGTTAAGATAATTTAAGATTCGATTCTTTCCAATATAACAAAAAGAAAAACACGATGGTAAAATTAAACTCTATTGATTGTCTTTGTATAATGTACAACAAAAACCTCGATCGAGAGGGTAGAGAGTCCAGAAGCCTGAGTATGGATCAGTATAGTTTGCTCACCCATACCTAAAAGTTTCCATGGACAAAAGAAAAAAAACAAGAAGAAAATATATATTTGTTTTTCTTTATTATAAAGAAATTAACTGTGTGGTAATGAATTTGATAATTTGATGATTATTTGTCTAATTTAATCAAGACTCCAGCGCGAAGGGTGTCTGTAACAGATCATATGGGGCCCACAGAGCATCCAATGGGCACGGTCGGTTGGCGTCCAGTCTCACCCACGGCTTTCCCTTCCCGCTCCAATGCAGCAAGCTCACCGGACCCGGATGCAGATCCCGACACAACCCACGAAAGTTATCTCCGCCCAGTCCGTGCTGGTTCCATCGGTGGTCGACTGAGGCGATGTTTCCGGCGAAAACCAATAGGAACGGCGGGAGGGACCCGAGCTCGTAGATCCGCATCCGCTTCTGCAGCTCCATCCACTCCACGATCCGTTCCGTGTACCCACCGAATCTCCACTTGTCCAAGTCGATGACCTATGACGCCGGTGTTGAAGTAGCAGGCCTTGCGGTTCTCGAAAGTGAGGGAGAGCGTCGGGTTGGACCAAAACGTGGGCGTAAAGTAGGAGGAGAAGTTGGCGTTGCAGTACTCCGGCGCAGCGAGGACTTGGGTGGGGCCCAGCAGGGTGGACGCCAGCTTGGAAATGTCGTCAACGAGGATGAGGTCGGAGTCGAGGTAGACGACTCGGCGGACACATGTGGGGAGGATGTTAGCGAGGTAGTTGCGGGCGTAGTTGAGCGGGCAGTCGAGGGCGGAGCGGATCGACGTCGATATGAGCCCCGCCACGGCAGAGTCGTCGAAGGGGTAGACTCGGAATTTCAAGTAGGGAAATGACGTCGCGATAATTTGCTGGAGGAGTTGGGAGTTGGAGGTGGAGGAGGAGGAGACGAAGTGGAAGATGACATTTTCCGGGCAGGAGGAGTGTTGGAGGACTGAGAGAATGGCGGCCATTGAGCCGCGGAGGTAAGCGGCGTCGAGGGTCATTGCCACGTGGACCGCCTCATCCGAGCACATGGGCACCGCTGTGTGCTCGTGGTTGTTGAGGTCGGGGCAGCTCGGGGAGTTGTAGAATTTCGGTGCTTCCTTGAATCGTTGAGTGGTTGCGGTGGCGAGCACTTCCCTGAGTCGTTCTGAAGTAGTGATGGCGGCATTGGTGGTGGTCGTAAAGAGAAGGATGAAGCTGATGAGGAAAGAGAGCATGTTAAGAAAATTTGGATAATTAGGAAAGGTAGTGATATATGAACGGGAGGTGTGTGGTGGCTTTGGTTTTTGACGGGACGAGAGAGGGTTTAGTTTTTTTAAAGGAGAAAGTTAGATAGGGGAGAGAAAGAGGAGTTTCTGTAGAGTGTTTGGGGAGAAGACACTTCTGCGATTTCTGCGTGGCCTTGAAACCACGTTGGTTTCAAACCTGAACTGCTCGGGAAGCCAAGTCAAGGGAGGGGGGTCTTTGTTCAAAGACAACCAAAATGAAGGCAGACAAGATTATTTGGATAATATTTGCATTCTCTCTTTGCGAATAATGTATCTTGACTATACAAATTTTATAATCAAAACCGTTATATTTTTTAAATTTTATTTGAAGATCATCCTTAAAAAAATATTTTCGCAAGGAAACAATGAGATTATTCTTTTTCCATATGTGGTTTTTTACCAAAATTTTTGGAAACTAACATATTTGGTAATATGCCATCAAGACCTAGACCGCTAGGTAAGTGTGTACATTAATTTTGTCCACTCACATCAGTCTCTAGTTTTTACAAAAATGTTCTTGAATTAAAATTTACAATTAATATTGTGGGAGGAAAAACTTGAACACAGATTACAGAACCTAATATAGGTGTACAGGTCAATCCTCCTAATTACTTGCATTACAATTTAGGAACCACTAGCAATTTGCATAGCTTGCCAAGGAAAATTTGACATACATTTGTCAATTTATTGGTCATGTGATAAGTGACAACTATTAGGTTATATTAATTCAAATATTTCCTTAGAGGATAACTTAATTAACATTTCTATTAATTTCCAATTACTAATTTGAATATTCATTTAGTACTGGAGGAATGGAATTGAAGCAATCTCCATTCCCTAACTCTCTAGGTTGTAAAATATAAAGTGATTAGGACATCATAACCCTGAGCTGGGCTACTTTTTAAGCAAAAATTGAGCATAAAATATGAATTTAGGAACCTTAATCTTCTTCCCCCCACCGCATCATATATCCTGTAGGTGAACTGGTGAGGTATCTCCTTCAGGAAAATTAAACTCCAACCTCATATCATGTATATATGTGTGTGCTTCAGTGCAAAGCTATACTCTATTTTTATATACAACTCCCAGCAAGAAGTGATTCCAAGAAGGGTGAAATGAGAATTATAATACACAAAAGTCATTAGATGGGAAAGCTACTTTTAATTTGTAGAAATTTTCGTCACCAAATGTATGTGATCTAATATTCTAGTAAACAGAGTGTTAGGTTCTACCCAATATAACACAATGTCTACAACTTACTAAACAATCGGCACACACATGACATAACATTTTTATCATAAAAATGACATTTACTAAATTTTTTTTTGGGGGGGGGCTAAACATGGAAACAGTTCTAGCGATTCATGAGGAAATATTTAGGGATGACGAATTAACTTAAAACCTCTTCCAACATTAAGAAAGACGACTAAACTAAAATACAGCCATAATTTATTTGAATGCTTAAAGCATATTGCTGTTATCAAGAGTACTTCTAAACAAACCCTAGCTAGTCAAAAGAGAATGTTATGACACTTGTAGATTTAATTACAATCTACATAACATGGATGCTGATCAGTGTTCTACCCTGCATTTGCAGTAGCCGTCGGATCCCTTTATTTCCCTAATCATATAGTACCATCTTAAATCCTAATTATAATTAAATTAAACTAAACTTGGACCTAAAATTATTAGAGCAAAAGGAGAACCCCACATAGACAATTCATGTCTCATGCGATGGGGGCAATCGTGATTTGGGATCCGAAATTTGTGTTTATATTTTGAGCCACCTCATTACATTGTACACCCTGATAAACTTAAGAGAGTTGCCACCTGGCCCCTTGAATGGGACCCAAAGCGTGAAAGTTGGTTGTTTCTGAAAACGGATTGAGACAGCCAAACTAAAAAACGCATTAGAAAGTGATTTGTTTCTTGTGATCCTTCTAACCCTTTTTAATCTTTTCTAGTTATCTTACCTTTTAATTTATTACAAATATTAAAGGTTTAAAAAAGAGACTTTGATTAAGTTATTCCCTCTTTTTTGAACATTTTCAAACTAAACGCGATCACATTCACATTTGAAACTACTAGTTAAAATGAAAGAACGAAAGATTTAAAAGTCTTGATTAATTTGGAGAATTATTTGTATTTTGATGGTTAATGCATTCCTTTGTATAGAGATAAAAGTGGTTGTTTATACTAAATAAATTTAATTCAAACTCTGGTGAGGAAATATGTAACTTATTGCTTTAACCAGCTTGACTCAGTTGAAGTTTGCCTCAAATATTTTTCGTGAATTAGTTACAAGTTAATTGAAAAATTATTCAGGCATTATATGTTTTCTTGTATATTTTGTTTCTCTGTTATCCATGCATTCTATAAATTAACTATTGTGTATACAATTTGAAAATAAATAATTTTGCTTGTATTTTGGTCATGTGTCATACTTTCTATTGAGAATTACTATATCAACATGTTTGATATGCTATATTAGTCAGTAATTTTCTCTCTCGCCTTATATTTCTTTCTGCTTTTGTCATTTGATTCTTTTTTTTATCAATTAATCTAAAATAAGAAAATAACAGATGAGTACCTGAGTGATGTGATAGAAATAGTATATACAAGAACAAGATCAGAAAAACCAACGTCCTTAGATTGTTGATCACAATGCCTTAAACCCTAAACCTACCATAACTATAAATTAATTGTTTTCTTAAAAACCTGATATATCATGTATATTCTTTATTCTTGTATTTCTTATTCAGGATAATATTAAACTAAAAATTACTCCAATGAAAAGACAGCCTCATGCTGTATGCCCTTCAATATTAAGTAGTTTGCCTTTTGACACAAAAGATGGAGAAACTCTTTCCATTAATTGAGCTTGGTTGCAGCATTTTTTTTTCAAACCACCATGAAACCAAGCATGTGCGACACGACAGCCACATGTCAAGCACTTTCACTCGAGCACTTTCCAATTATTTGGGTACATCTCGACTCCGACTAACACTTTTGTTAGGCCATATAAAACCCTACGTTAGTAAATCTAAGCATTGTTTCACAATATATGGCGTAACCAGAATTTTGTCATAACAGAGCATGATGGTGAAGTTTTGACAAAGAAAATTCCATATGTTTCATCAATCACGTTATTTCTCTCTTTAAAGAAAAACTCAAAGACTGAGATCAAAGTGTATGCAAACCCAAAATTATTCAAAGATTACAAAAGTTACTTCTCCATAATCAGGGTTGTAAATCGGCTCGAAACAGTTCGAGCTTGGACGGTTCAGCTCGTCTTTGGCTTGTCGAAGTTCAGTTGTGAAAGAACCGAGCTAAGCCTAGTTTGGTTTGATTAAGAAACAAGCCAAACTTGAGCATTAGTGTGTTCGGCTCGTAAAACTTGTGAACATCTCAAAAAAAATTACGAGACAGCTCGAGGTAGGCTTGAGTGTGGCTTGGTTATTCGAGCTTGACTATTGTATAGTATGTATTTTGGAGGTCCAAGTCCAACTAAATCAATTACCACGATCTAACGATATTCCTCTTTACTTATAAATGAGAGGTCTTGTGTTCAAATCTCGAGAATAACGAGTTCGCAACCAATTAATTCTCCCACCCTCTTAGTCTATACATATTGCAATCGTTGTATAAATAAATAGATCTATAAAAAAAAATGATAGTTTAATGGGGTTTCTTCTTTATGGTTGCCGCTCAAAGAAGCCTAAACCATATAAAAACAAAACCAAAACCAAAATCTAATTGCCGATTTGTTCATTGTTCCCATATCTAGTATCTACTTCAAAACATATTAGAGGTAAGATGTTGCTATAAATTTAATGCTCTTATATGTATAATAGTGTATATAAAACACTATATCATGATATTAGTGACTACTGCGTAATTTTTTTTTTTTTAAACAAACGATATTATCTACACTAAGGGGATGGGAGAGTGGGCTGAGCCTCACAATGGGCAAGCCATAATAAGTTGGTTCAAATTCGTCTTTGATGAGAATCGAATCTAAGACCTCTATGTAATTAACACTATATCAAAATTATTTGATATAGTAGTTAATTCTTAAGCCTAAACCCTACCACGATATCGCAAAATTTTTTAAACAAATGAACTAACTTACTATTAGAAATAGCTCGAAACAGTTTGATCTATCTGGTTGTTCAGTTTTCAATTTAGAAAAAGAGATGTGATAGTTGAACGAAATGATTATATATCAAACAACTTTATCTCACCTAGCTAGCTTTTATATTAACCGAGGAGTACATTTTCGTAGATGTTGACCAGAACGGAATATAATATAAGTGGTTCACATTTTGCTTCTTAATTGTACTCGAACTATATTTTGATTGAAAATTTGAAAGATTTTATTTTTGGAGGGGTTGCATTTGCATGTGCTGAGTAGTTACTGTGGAGGCAGTGTCACCGACACAAATGGTGGGGCAGCCGGCCGTGGGGGCAGAGGCAATAAGGGCGGCCAGAAAAGTCAGCTGAAATGGCCAATGCATCAATCCTCCCTTATTGCTTAAACCTTTGGCTTTGTCTCTGTGTGATTTTTCTGCAAGGCAAATATGACAGTAACCATGCATGCAATGCAAATGGAAGTTTCCAGATTTACTTTACCGTAAAAGACGGAAGCCCAGTGAGATCCCAGCCGTCTAAGTCAAACCAGTCATCTCCTAAAGGCCTCCAAAAATGGATGGTTGAGTTTTACTCAGCCCTTTGGTGAGGTTGCATCGCAGTAAAAACAATGGTAGAAAACCTCATCTTGTAGTAGGTTTTGGATATTGGCAACTAATTTGATGACAGAAAATCAAAAAAAAATATTTAGGTGTTCAAAAACCAACACATTTGTTGACACATCGTTTAATAGCTTGAAAGCGGTAGATTTTAACTTATTACTACATGTGAAGTTCACCTGTACTAAATTGTATCAATTTTGTTAGTCCAAATAACATCACTCATAGAAACAGACTTAAATCCAAAGTTAAATCTAATGTACCATCTTGTTCATAGAAGATTGCGGCATGCAAACAAAACCGTACAACGACTTTCAAGTTTTAAGCCTAACGAAACAAAATTGAGTTGGGTGGGAGTCAAAGAAATGGAAGATGAATATTCATGGAAAGTACCAAACCAGTCTAAAACGTAGAAGAAGCAAATATTATTCAATTAGAGTAGTCCCTTTGAATTAGGTAGTCGTACACTCATGGTACACCAAATCACCGACGCGGTTTTGTTTGGTAGGTCGGTAACAAGAAGTTAGATTAGTCCTAAGAGTGTTATTATTGTAATGAAATCTCCACTTGTGGTTTGTTTTTTATACTTTCCATTCTCGATTATTAATTTAACCAAATAATCAATTAGACTAGTTTTTAAGAAAACTAATGAAAATAAATTGAAAATTTTGAGTTTTAACCAAAATGACAAAAAGGTGTTGTAAATGAATAGTATCAGGAGTGAATTTTTAAAGTAAAAATATCATTGACGTTAAAGGTGAACAGTACCAGGAGTATTTCGTCAAGACTTGATTTTTTTTTAATGAGAGGGCCAATAAGGTTATCAAATTTTTTAGATTAAATACCTAAATTGGTCTCAACATTTTTAACATTTACCCAACATATTGATTATGTTACATCCGTTAAGCCCCAATTAATTTTTCAAACATAGATTATATTCAAAAACCACCAATTGGGTATATCATGGTCAACATTATTAGTTGCCTCAAAATCTAAATTTCAGACATAGATCATATAATATGAAACTCAAATCAAAAGGGTATTGAATTGAATCGAAAATAGACCTAAATTGAAATTACATTAGGAGGGCAATCTCCTAACAAAGAAGAGGGTTAAGAATTTAGATATGATTTCAAAGAGTTTGTCTCTACTTATGTGATTTCCTCATTTGCCAATTCTCGACTCGTAAAAATTCCAGTTTGTGGGCGGTGAAGATGGTATCATGATAGTCCATACTATTTCAGTAACCTCCATAACCTTCTCGATGTTTGCGACTTGAATTGTAAGTTGGAGTTGGTGGTTTTGTGATGGGTTTGGAGGTGATGGCATGACGGGGGTGGTGACCGTTAGTTAGTGGAGGCTATGCTTCCATGACTTTTTATTGATTTTGAAGACAAAGTAAGCTCTAGTTAATTTAACAAATTTTTATCTGGTGTTTAACATATGTGACATTTTTAATAGATCGGGTACTTGTTTGGAATGTTTAAAAATGTTGACACCAATTTGAAATGACACTAAAATGTTGGATGAATTTAGGTACTTAATCCAATCTTTTATCTACTTCTTCAAGTAAGTGTTTGGAAGAGGATTCGAGCACGCAATGCTTTAAGTGCCAAAATTAGAGGTGGGTTCGAAAAACAGAAAACCTAATTTACCCCTTTTGTTTTAACAATTAAATTTCTGTATGGAATACTCTGCCTTTTTACAAGATTGCTTATGAGATTTATGATTTTGGACGTGTGATGCCAATCCCATGACGACGCTGACGATGATACAGAGTTCAGCCATCACTCTTCCGATAAAGCTAATTGTGAAGACCATATTCATATGGCCTTGTACAGCTCATAACCACTTCACCAATAACATTAGGACTCTATTAAATTGTTTTACTAGAAAGTACTTCAACTTATAAACGTTTTGATGAAATTGATTTTATTTAAATTTGAATTAAAAATTCAAGTGCTTCTCGGTAAAGTATTCTACGAGTTATAAATATTTTAAGTTTTTTCTGCTAAACACAATCAAACTTGCATTTGAATGTTAAGAAATCGTTTGTCATTGGAGGAGCAATCTAAAATAGGCATTCATTCGCTTTGGGCTACAAGACACTTGATAAGACCCCATTTTACTAAGCAGAGGGGAAGAGTTTTGAATACTAAGATGTAATGGGTTGGAGATGAATGCCTTATATTCACTTTTCGAAAAAAGTGAAAACAAAATAGTTATTAAACTGCTCCAAAATGATTATCAAACGAGTCTAAGATGATAAAGAATTCGGTAAAATCAACTTTTTAATTGAATCCAACAAAATCAACTTCATCAAACTTTTCAGCATCGGTCCCTGGTGGTGGCAGTGCCCAGATCAAAGGCACATAATGGAGAGATGAATTATAACCTTGTCCCTTGTCCTTGTGTTCTTATTACATTCATCATTGCACAAAAACCAGACAGGAAGAATACGATGTTTGCTACTCATGGCAGTGCCAGATAACATGGGCATTTTCAGAATACAGTAAAAAAAATATCTGAGAGAGAGAGAGAGAGAGCAAACCGTTTATTATAAATCGACCCCAAACTTCTAACCTTGTTGGTCTCAACAAACAGAAATGCGACTAACGTATATTACACATATAAGAGCAGCAACACTAAACAACCCTGTTGGTTTCAAACCTTTGAGTGGCAAATCATTTTACGAACCAAAAATAACCGCGATGATCACAAACACACCGATAAACAAAAAAAAATACTTCCAAACATCAGCCGGCTGCCATTGGTGGTTTTCCGGCTGAAAGAATCCGTGACCATGGCCTCCGTGAAATGAATTGAATGGTGCGAAAGGGAAACCAGAAGTTGTTCCATATACAGTAGCATCCGGGAACCCGTGATACTGAACGTTAAGCAAGGACGGTAACAGACCACCAAATGCAGTCGCCAAGGTGAAGTTACCAATCCGTTGAGTTGCCATTGGTACAAATCCCCCCATGAATCCAAAGCCATAATTGGCAAATTGATTGGTGTCCGGAGGAGGGGCAGTTGGAGGCCTCTGCCCAGACGGGCGATTGGGAATGTTGATCCCTGGATACGACTTTGATCTTGGGTCAGTTTGCGTCTTGCCCCTACCATAAAGCGGAACCAACTTCTCTTCCTCTATGAGGGCCTTGCAAAACGGGCACTCTTGGGAATTCGAGTGATGGTGGAGCCACCTGTAGAGGCAAGGCCAGCAAAAGAGGTGGCCGCAACGGGTTATGATCGGGTCTTGGGCTAGTTCGAAGCAAATATTGCATTCGAAATCTCCCACATCGTTGGCATTGTTACCGGAGCATGACACGCTTTGGGGCGGGACGCTTGTTGACTCCCCAAAACCACTTGCCATCTCAGTAACCACAAAACTTGGGAGTGGAAACGCCTGCCTGCACTTCATACAAACTCATCACTAATTTAGTCATTTTCTTATCACTCAAATAAATCAATTGATACCTCCACATGAATTAGATTCAGATACAGCTGAAATACAGAGAAAATTTCAGAATAGTTAAATTATTCAATCTCCAAGACAAAGAAAACTTACTCAAAAAAATAATTAAATTATTCAATCTCTAAAAACGTTTTTAATCATTTTAAAAACACATCCAAACGAGCTCTAAATCCTCAAACCAGATTCGTATTTTACATCTAAATACCAGATTAAATCTAGAACAAGATTAGATCAGGAAAAAAAACAAAGATCTAGACCACGCAGATCAAGAGATTAAGCAAAAGGAAGACCCAGATCAGAACGATTAAGCAAGTATATCCAAACAATTGCACAACTTATTCAATAAATTAGAAAATCCCCAAAATTCCAAATCCCTAAAACCCTAATCCCTAATCATAAAGCCTCTAACAAGCAAACCGAGAAAAAACTCAGAAATCCAAAACGGGAAAAATAATCGAATCAAGGTGAGAGAACAATTAAAAAGCAATTAACTGAAATTAAACTATAGAAACAATTAAATTAAACTAAAAATAAATTAGAATTAAAATTACCTTTTGGGCGAGTGAAATTTGATTGGGAATCGTATGCCGAAGAGAGAGAGAGAGAGAGAGAGAGAGAGAGAGAGAGAATGTGCACTGCTTTAGGTAGGAAAAAGTCAGTCTTCTCTCTCCTAATATTTGGAGGAAGGCAACCGAGAACCTCTATCGGCCCTCTCTCTGCGGTTGTGGAATATACCACGCTTTCCTCCCACTTTTTCGATATGAGGACTCTCTTATTTGTGAGGATCTTCAAATCTTGTCATTTTATCGTATATTATATAGTTAAAAATTATTTTTAGTATTTTTATTTAAAATTAAATATAAATAGTATTTAAAGAAAATTGATCGCACGATGTATGATAAATGGATACGATTTAAGAACCCCTAAAATCCTCATGGAGAAGATCGAAGAGACCCTCATCCATTTTTTCGTTTTTGGCGGGCTGTCTATTCTATTTTTTAATATATAATTTAAGAATTATGCGCCCTATTAGAATCTGTAAGTATGCATTCGTTATATTTCCCACCAAACTGTCGGTTTTGGGTCATCCTAGTCCTATTCTGATGTTGGTGATGGCTTTTCTGTGATGTTGAAATCTGTATTTTTGCGGGCTTACCGCTATTTACAGAACTTTTACAAAAGCCTGGCCCATAAACAGTCTTAACACATTGGAATGTTTTTGTGTGTGGAAAATCAACAAAGCGCCCTGAGTATAAGAGGACGGAAACACTAATTATGTGACTTAACTCACATAGGCAACGATTTTGGTAAGTAGGTTTGAAGATTGTATAATTCGACACGGGCAAAACCACAGATGTAAAAAACTTTCTAATAACGAGGTTAGGAAAGGGTGCTTTGTAAGTTTAGAAGACACGCAAAGGGTTTTATGGTTTTGTAGCTCAAATGGTTAGAATAATGTTCACTCTAAAACCGAGATCTTATGTTCGAATACCCTCACACGAGTCTCGCTTGTTGGGCTTGTATACCTACAAGTAATGACAATTGTATTGAAGAGCAGACGGGGAAGCCCAGCCCATTTTTTGCTTTAGTCTTAGCTTTCTCAAGGATCAACAAACGGCCCACACTACATTAGGTCCAATTGAATGTGCCAATTTTGAACGTCAACATGCAAAGACTGTTGAGCATTCTCTAATGAAGTAGGTTTATAAACATTTTAATTTAGACGATGTCTTCATAGGACATCCGCATGTAAGAATTTCTCCTCAATTTACGGTAAAAACAACCCCATTGCGGTATAACATTAATACACATACTTCTTAGAGTTACTTATTAAGAGAATTAATTTCGATACACTAGTTTTTTTTCCATTGCATAGTTTATGTTTGACAGTTAGATCGAACAGAAAAAACAAATCGGCTTTGTAAAAGCATTTCCCTATTTTCGGTTAACTAATTTCAGATAGTATTTAACATCGTTATACGAATCGAACTTGGTGGCTGGAATATTTGGAGTAGGATTCTCTCCCTTCTTAGTTTCTCTCATCTTTCCTTCCTTCCTATTTAAACAGTTACGATTACGTCTCGTCAACGTTTTGTGTTAAATTTTAATAGTCAACAAAAGACAAAAAACAATTTATGAGAAGATAGGAAAAGAGAATAAAAATAGGAATGATGAGAATCCTACACCGAAATATTTATCCCCAAAGAAGAAAAACAAATCTTTATGGCCGTGAGCATCTGATGAACTTTACCATTGTGCTCACTGCTCTGCCACCAGTTTTCAGAGTGGCACTTAAGTTTATGGCTGGTCTACATGCATCCCATTAGACAAATTTTTTAGAAGAAGATATCTGGAAAACCAAGGCCACAGGATCAAGTGATCCGAATCTTTTAAATTTTATCAAACGATAAAAAATTATTACAGGTTTTAAATGATCAAAACAGACGGGCCGTTTGATGAAATTTGAAAGCCCGGATCACTTGATTCGGTAACCTTGGTATAAGAGATTCGGAGAGGATCTCTTTTCATTTTTTAGTATTAACATGACATGCTTTTTTTGATCGACTCAAACTGAGTGATCTCTTTACACCGAAAATAATGTTTTACCGAGGAAAAATGTGATGGAGATTTTCTTATACCATCTCCAATGGTGGGCTAATGGTGGGCTAAAAGCCAAATTACCCCCCAAAATTTCCCCCCAAACTCACTCCAACCCAAGGGGAAAATTTGGGCTAAATGCTAAATGCTAAACCAAGGCCAGATTCCCCTCAGAATTTAGCCCAGAAATCGGTGTGGGCTCCACCGAATCGAGTGAAAAGATTTATCGAAATTTAAATTTTTTTAGATTAAAATGTTCATAAAATTAATTTACGATTGTCTACATATTTTTTTTTTAAAATTAATTTAAGAAAAAAAAATAGCCTAAGTTTATTCTTTAATAATCCCGGGCTAAAATTTTAGGGTAGAACGGTTGGAGTAGAAAAACTGTTTCTGGGCTCAAAGCTAAATTTTCCGGGCTAAAATGTTTGCCTTTTAGCCCAACCATTGGAGATGGTCTTAGAAGTTCGATTTTTTGTAAACTTTTTGTCACTTTATATTTTTTGCACAAAGTTTTATAATTTTGATGCATAAATTAACGTTAAACAATAAGATGACAGGAGTTGATGAAGAGTTTCACTTTAAGAGAGTCTCCTTAACATTTCTTTCTATAAAGTTTAGGTTTGCCCAAACTTTCACGTCTCGATCTCAAGCTTGTTCTTTTAGTTCTGAAATTAAAGATCGATTCATTTTGTCTTTGCAGTTGACCTAAAACATCAATCTAATCTTTGCATTCCAATTCCATCAAATTCCCCGCTAGTTTCAAAAATTAAAATGATGAGTTTGAAAGTAATTTCAATTTCAAATACCAGTTGTGATAAAAACCCTCTGTTGTTTAAACACGCATGTTGAAACTTGGTCCAGTTCTGAGTTCTGGCATCTTCATAATACCATTTAACCAATCTCGTCACACCATGTGCATTATCCAAAAGTAAAATTTTTATAGATAGATTACGACAAGATTTGTAACCCATTCCGTCGCGCGACATGTTCTTAACTATTTAGAATCATTGAAAATATTGAAATGTGGTGTAAAGTGGGAGAAAATGATAAGGTAGAGTAGAGCAGTTCAAGTTAATAAACTTTATCGTATGAAATGGTCTTACAGTAACTTGGTCCAATTACATTCGTCACCTTCAAACTTTTGGGTGACAATTTGATTGAAAGTAACATTGGGTAATGCTAGGGAGACCAATTATATTTAGATCAAATTTTGTAAATTATATATGAATCGTAGTTGTTGATGATTGAGTTATTACTTGAGTTTTAATTATCGTATTTATTATCTATTAGTGACACATAATTTGCAAATTTGATATAAAAAATTAGTCTACCTAAGCTAATGATATTAGTTTGCTCTCCTTCAGGTTATCTTCAGCAAAGAGATGTTCTTGTTTCCAACTTCTCAATTATATTGATAGAGACCCCCACCTGCCAAATTTTCAATAAACTGAAAAAACAGGGAGATGATCTTCGCCGGATCCTCTTTACAAGAATCATGGGAATTCTCCAATCACATTCGTTCGTCGTAAATAAAAAAATTACAATAATTCTGACAGCATGATGGACGATGAACGAATATGATTAGAGAATTTTCAGGATCCTCACAAAGAAGATCCAGGAAGATCCTCCTAGAAAAACAAATGCCACACATCACTATTTGTAGCCACAAAATCCATTAAACATGACAACTGAAATCTAGAATGATTTGAGTGCCTAGTTGACTAGTTGGTACGATGATAGTGTTACGGTGAGCCGTCCACAAATGTATTAAGGGGGTGTGATATTCACGCATCTCTTTTTACTTTTTACATATTTTTGTTTTAATTTTTGACCGTCAGATCGGATGAATTGAAGAAAATCAAAAAATAAAAATTAATAAAGAATGTGTGTAAATAATACACCCCATTTATTAAATGAAGAAAATCACTTAATGTGTGCGACTAATTAGTGCACTAAGTCTATACGTTGTTATTGAGATAAGATGTCTTAAAGATATTGGAGGACGATGATCCTTCCTAATTTAAGTTGAATGCTCCAACTTTAGGCCGAAATCTCGACATATTTGGCCTACTGTTTGTGCCTATACGTGCTTCCCATAACTAGCAAAATTAATAAATGTTTAGTACACAAATCATGAGCTGGTGGTCCAGTGGTAAAAGTCGGATTATGAGGCTTTCTTAAAATTAAAAACTAGAGGTCTTGAGTTCGAAACCCACTGTTGGTGTCGAAGCCAGACTTGTGGCCAGGGAAGGCTGAAATGTCGCTATGAGTCTTCCCGGATCCCGAAATGGATGGATAACTATGGCTTGCCACCAGTCATCCTCCTATTTTATAAGAATAATAAATGTTTTGGTACACATGTGACAAATGTGTTTTATTTTATTTTTACAAACAATATTATCTACACTAAGGAGGTAGGAGAGTGGACTAAGCTTCACAATGGGCTAGCAATGATATTGTTCAAATTCGCCTTTGACGAGAATTAAATCTAAGACCTCTCACTTATAAGTGAAGAGGAATATCACTAGACCGTAATAATAAGTGGCTGACAAATGTGTGCATGTATAGGCACATTTGAGGTTCAATGCATACATTTTCCAACACTATTTATAGGAAAGTGAATTAAAGAGCATGGAACCTCATATGTGTGCATGGACTCTAAAACTTTTTTTTTTTTTTTGAACACATGATATTATCTATACTAAAGATGTGAGGAAGTGGGTTAAGTCTCACAATAAGCAAGCAATAATGTAGTTCAAATTCGCCTTTCGTGAGAATGGAACCTAAGACTCTCAGACTTAACGTTTAATTTTTTTGAGCAAACGATATTAACTACACTAAGAGGGGGTGAGGGCATGGACTAAGGCCTAGTTTGGTATTGCATTAAAAAAAATACTTCACTTTTAAAAATACAATTTATCAAACGTTTAACTAAAAAGGGCAGCAATCCCAAACTGGTCTTAAGACTCATAATGAGCTAGCAATAATGTAGTTCAAATTTTCCTTTGATAATAATCGAATATAAGATTTTTCACTTACTAGTAAAAAATAATATCACTAGACCGTAATACTAGGTGACTATGTTAGATATAACAAAGAGAAGGGAAGAATCGATGGATTATTTTTGTTGCCCATGGTTGACCTAACAAGATTAAAAGTCCTAGCTACAACTACTTAATTTATGATCATCAATCAAATTAATCACCTCCTAATTACGTTCATAAATACACTTGCAAAAAACCCACACTTCCTCCCAAAATCCCAAAACTTTAACAAACAAACCTACTTCCTCCTAAAACCACCAAAACAAACCTTTATTTTACTCATCCCAACACGTGACAAAACTGGCCCCACCAAGTATTACACACGCATCGAGTACCAAACCTCTCCACGTGTCCTCCAAAACTGCAGTTTTTCCAACACTATTTCTTGGCTTCATTCCCACCAGTCATTTGACTCGCTTCCAATTTTCCATCCCTCAATTTAATCCCAGCACTGCCTCTCTCTCCTCTCTCTTTCTCTCTCTAAAACTAAAACGTCCCTCAAATTCCCGAAACGAAAAAAGTTGGAAAAAATGGTGATTGGATGACTCGATGTGAGCCATACCCACCAGACCCACCCACCACCGCGTGAAGGGCCGTCTCCCGTCGTTTACTCTGCCCCCTAAAACGACGAGACACGTCACCTCCACCGTCTGATCCGCCCCCAACCCGGTAAAACCAGAATGTTGGGTCAACCCGCCATCCAGGCCCTCACATTCTGGCTCTCGGAGCACCCCTCCATCGTCGGGTTCCGCTGGTCCCACACCCACTCCTGGGGCTCCACGTGGTCCTTCCTCTTCACCGCCATTGCCGTCTACATAACCCTCTCCATCCTCCTCCACCTCTTCCTCCTCGCCGTTAACCGGTCGGGTCGACCAGTCCCGCTCGGACCTATACCCGCAATCCACAGCCTCGTGATGGCCCTAATATCGTTCACAATCTTCGCCGGCATCACCCTCTCCTCCGCCGCCGAAATTCACGAGACACGGTGGTTTTGGCGGCGCTCCAAAACCCCATTCCAGTGGCTCCTCTGCTTCCCGCTCGGGACCCGGCCGTCGGGTCGGGTATTTTTCTGGTCCTACGTTTACTACCTGTCCAGATTCCCCCACATGCTCCGCACATTCTTCACCATCCTACGCCGCCGGAAGCTCGTCCCCTTCCAGCTCTTCAACCACTCAATCCTCACCGTCATCTCGTTCCTCTGGCTCGAGTTCTCGCAGTCGATTCAGGTCCTCGCCATCCTCTGCACAACGCTCGTCTACTCCGTGGTTTACGGGTACAGGTTCTGGACCGCCGTGGGGCTGCCGGGCGCGTGTTTTCCGGTGGTGGTGAACTGCCAGATTGCGCTGCTGGGTTGCAACGTGGCGTGCCACGTCGGCGTCCTGATGCTGCATTTCATGAAAGGCGGGTGCAACGGGATTGGCGCGTGGGTGTTCAATTCGGTCCTCAACGGTGTGATTCTGTTGGCATTTTTGAATTTTTACATCAGAATTCATCTGGGGTTTTTCAATAAGAAGGGGAAGGGAAGAGGTGTCAGCAGCGGAGCTGGCGGTGGCGATACGGCGGCCAAGTCCGTTGGAGTTAAGGACAAGGAGCTTTGATGGTGTAAGATGCAATTTTAGGGGGCGGAAATTAAATTTTTGATGGGAGAGTAGGTTTTTGGAATTTGTACATGGTCCACAAATTAATACAATTACGATGACGGAAAATTTATTTATGTTCTGGTCTATAATATGCATATGCTTCGGAAGAATGAAGTCTCAGAGAAGAATCAGGGACTCAACGGTTACAAATATTAATAATATAATATACACGGATGCATATTAAAAAAGGATGAGGATTGTCTGCCCTCCCATTTCCCATCCCTTCCCATTTGAGCGATTACGGTTAAGTCACGTCAACATTTTATATTGATTTTTTTATAGAGATAATAAGACAAAAATGAATAAGAATATAATATGTTGATGTAGCTTAACCGTGATCCCTCAAATAGGAGGGGATGGAAGGGGATGGGAAGTGGGAGGGCAGACAATCCCCATTCACGATGAAAGACTTTGTTTAAGAAAGAGGATGATTTTATATAATATACATCGATGCATATAAGGATTCATTATATATTATACCGTTTATATGAGAACTTTAATGAAAAGATTCTTATACTGTTCACTTTAACGAAAAATTACATTTTTACACTAAAAAATCTATTTTGGAACTATTCACTTTACCCTTTATTTTGTCCTTATCATTAAAACTAAAAGTTTTCAAGCCATTTTTATTAGTTTTTCTTTGGTTTTAATAGCGTGCATTGAGGGTCAATGCAATCTTGCAAGTTTTATACCCTAAATTAGGTCTCTTAGGCCTCGTTTGGCAGCTCGGACTGTACTGACTATTTCAGTCGGATAGGATAAATAGTCACCGGACAGTACTGACTAAATTAGTCGGGCGTTTGGTGCAGTATCGGATTAATGACCGTATTATTTATACAGTGTTTGGTATTATATCGGATAGGAGGAAAACTTAAAATAAAATTAAACTTAAAAAAAAAAAAAAAAAAATTGAAATCTGGTTCCGAGATCTCTCCGCACCCCCCAAACTCCCTCCCTCTCTCTCCCTTCTTTTTCCCCGACTACAAAAGAATCTCAAATAATGAAACCCAGATCTCTCGCCGCACCCTCAAACTCTTTCCCTCTCTCTCTTCTTCTTCTCCTTCCCTGACTGCAAGTTCTCAACACCGGGGTCTGGCCCGAGTCCAAGAGCTTCGATAACACTGGAATGCCCGAGATCCCGACCAAGTGGCGCGGCCAGTGCGAATCTGCCCCCGATTTTGCTGCTACTCTCTGCAACAAGAAGCTAATCGGAGCTCGGAGCTTCTCCAAAGGCTATCAAATGGCCTCTGGCGGAAGCAAGTTGAGAAAGCCGAGGGAAGTCGTGTCCCCTTGCGACATAGACGGTCACGGCACCCACACCTCCAGCACTGCCGCAGGGTCCCTCGTGGCCAACGCCAGCCTCCTCGGATACGCGAGCGGAACGGCCAGTTGCAGGCGATGGCCTGGGTTTAATTTGCCACTTCTGATTTTCTGTTTGTATATGGTTGATGTTGATCAGAGGTGGGGAGGAAGAGAGACAAGGAATATTTGGATGAGCATGTTGCGATGCGAGTAGAGAGGTTGAGAGCGCGAGCGTGAATTGCCCGACTAAATTATACGGAGGTTCTGGGGAGGATAAGTTAGCAGGCGTGAGGGGTATTAAAATGGTGGGACCGGTGTAATTTATCTGGTGCTTAATTAGTACAGATGAGCACCAAACAACTTCTACCGTATTATTAATACTATCTGATCCTTTATATGGCGTGCCAAACGAGGCCTTAGTTTGCCAAGGAATTTGTACTTCATTATATTTGAATTTGGATATAGCTGATTACTTAGTTATAAACAACTGGTCAGCTTGATAACTATTTTGTGGGAGAAATATTGGTGGAAGAAATGGCCGAGAATGTATAAAGGGCCCCGATCTGGTGGATCCTTTTCATAAGGGTTGTTAGACAATTATTAAGGGGTAGCTTGGTATTTAATTTGAAAACAATTTATTGGTTTAAAAAATGATGATCGTAGTTAAATTACTTAGTACTCATTAGTTTAAAAACGAAAAAATTAGATCCAAGAAGGATATCAAACAACCCCTAAGCGATTAGTGTTTTTCTATACAACGGTCTACTACTATATGAGTGGGAGAAATCCGACTTAAACCACACAATGAACAAACAATAACAATTAAGTATTAAACTCATTATTCAGGTGAATTGAACTTGAGATCTCTTATAAGTGAAGACAAACCACTAAATCATAATGCTAATTACTACGTTACCAAAAGTATGAGTAAAACATAAATTGTGCAGATAATTTAGTTTCGTTTTGTACTGGCATTAATCTCAAAGATGGGAGATTTAATTGGTTATGGAAATGCGTAATGTATCAAATTCCAAATCAATTTGGTGCAAGGGCACTTTAAAATTAGAGTTTGGGTTTGACGAGGAAGTGATTTGGACCACAAGTTATTGAGTCCTTCATGAATGCGAGCAATTACGTTGTGAACTTTCCTATGTTGATAAACATGCATCGATCAGAGGTTCAGATGGGAGAGATGGCACGGAAACAGAAAGGAAAAGGATACATATTACATTTTGATTTGTTTGAGATGCTGAGGTTACCAAGATGAAAATATCGATGCATACTTTTTCATAACTGAGGAGAATTTGGCGTAAAATTAGAAGTCGAAAAGGAAGTTGTTTGGATGAGAAAGTTCACATCGGAATTTTGGAGCTGTGGTTTGAAAGTTGGGAAAAAAGAAAAAGAAAAAACTAACCCAAAAGAATAAGTTGGGCCTAAATGAATAAGTTGGTCCATATTTGTGGTTTGACTCAAATCCAATGAACCATATAACTAACTCCACTTGATTCTGTATCAAATTTTATTTCATCTCAGGCAATTGTATTACGTTTTAGTAGTATTTTAGTTACTCAGTGAATAGAGTTTAGAGTTTGACTCTCATAAATAGTGAGTTTATTAAAAAATAAAATTGTTGAGTCATTGTGTTGCTCAGCCAACCCTTACCCCCGATATCGTTGTATGAAAAAAAAAAAAGCTTACCTATTATGAAATTCAATTTCATCTTTTAATGGTTATTTATTTGGATTGCATTTGAAATGGTTGGTATTCTTTTTGACTATTGAAAAATGTTTCTAACAACATTTGACATAAAATTTTGAAAACGCTTCGAAGCTGTAGAAACAATTTCTGGAGAAGTACATCATAATTAGGAAGTACCTCAGCAAAATCCAAGTGCTTTTCTAATAAGTACTTGGATCTTTAACAAAAACTTCAATATGTATATGATAAAGCAATTTTAGAATACAAATGGAAGTGCTTTCTATAAAAACAGTTTCGTGCGAGTCCTTATTCCCCCTCAAGCTCATAGAACAATAATTTTGTACCATCTCACATCAAACTTGAAGAAAAAATAAATCTTATGTTTAACAGAAAAATTGAAGCCATAATTTTCTGTTTTGCTAATTTTTATCAATGTCCCAAGATATGAGTCGTGTTTGAAATCTCTTACAATAGAGAAAACGAAGGTCAAGACTACATAAATTATTATTTTTGTCATGAACAAGTTCCAATAATTTATCTTTCTTTAAATTGGAAAGTTTGTTAAACCCTACTTCTTGCATCGTAAGAGGAGAAAGCATAGACAGACGAATAACAAGAAACTTAAACAAAGGTTTCGTGTCTGTTTTAGTGGCATAGATCTGGGCCGGCACAATTCCTCTCAACTGCCAAACATGAACATGGTAAAAAAAGACATTAGACACTACAATTACAAGTGCAGAGATCAAATCTACTGTACTGAAAAGCATATGTGCTCTCTTGGTATTCTATCTTATTTGTTCATACATGACCATTTATTTAAATCACACTTAGCAGTGTTAACTTTTCAACTTATCTCTTTAATAAAAAAATGAAAAACAAAAGGTAAATTAAGTTAAAATGACACGTGTCACTCAAGTATATAGATTATAGAAATGCCAAAGAGGTTTTTTTTTTTTTTTTTGAATGCCACAAAGTCTTTAGATGGAGAAGATTTGAACTCACATGTGGCATGCATGCCACATTAGTTCTATACTAAAACACAAACCAACGTGTACTGTTCATGAACAGTGGAGTGGCGAAAATGCCCTCGATTTGGTTTGTTCCCACGCATGTTTTCCATTGCTTGCACAGTTAAAAGGCGGATTTGCCCTCCTTTGCCACGCATTTGTCATCGGTGATTTCAGAAGGGGTATCTCTTCTTCGTGGACCACAACCTCTCTTTCTTCTAAACTCTTCTTTCCATTTTCGTCTCTGTCTCACAAATCCTTTTGTTTCTCTCAAACCTCTCCTTTCCTCGTTCTCTGATCTCAAGTTCTCTCTGTGTCTCGGCTTTTTGTAGAAAAAAGTTAAGTTAGTAAAATTTGTTTAGATCATTTTGTTGGGGGCTGCAGACGACATCGTTCTCTAGCTGAAAAATAGTCAATTTGGTCTCGATTTGCAAAAAATTTGGAGCCCATAATGGATCGCGTTTCCTACTGCCGATTTGGTGTGGATAATTTTTTGCTTTGAATGTTATAGGCTTGGGAGTGTAAATTTGGATTTATAAATGGGTTTTTTGTTTGAATTTTTGTTGGTTGTGATTTTAGGGATTTTGTTTATGGCTTCGGATTCTGGGTGATGGTGGTTAATGGTTTTATTTTTGGTCTCAGGAGATCCGGTTTTTCTGGTTTCTGATGTTTCTTTGCAGCTTCCGAATGCCTCTATATTTAAGGTGAGCAGTTTTGAAATTCTACAATTCTGATTCGACTTGCAGCTTGAGATGTGATTTTAAAGTTGAAATTTCCAAGCTTTTTGATAAATCTTAAATTAGATTAGTTAATTATAGTTAAATTAATTTTTTTTTTTATGTTATGTAGTTGAAATAGCTAAAGTTGAGAAAGAAGAGTCTTGCACTTGGGAGTGTAAATTTGGATTTTTGTTTAATTTTTTGGTTGTGATTTTGGGGATTTTGTTTGTGGCTTCGAATTTTGGGTGATGGTGGTTAATTTGGTTTTGTTTTTTGTTTCAGGAGATCCAGTTTTTCGGGTTTTTGACGTTTCTTTGCAGCCTGCGAAGGCCTCTGTATTTAATGACACACCCCGATCCGGAATGTCCACCTGGACTTCGAATCGAGCTGTGTTGGCCGACACCAGGAGGATGACAAAGCCATAAAGGGTAGTGGTGTGGAAAATGTGAATAAATTTAAATCTAAAAGTGCATAAATATAAGAGTGCGCTTGTGAGCGGGAATGAACCCATTTCACACGTGATGTCAGAGCATAAGTAAAGTACAGTAAAGTAGGATGAGAATTATACCATCGAAGGTAATCTCTAATGCCAAGATTTTCCAAGAATCCTCGTCGATACGAAAGCTCAATGCTAAAACCTGGACAGGCGAAAACAAGGGTGAGCAGGCCTAAAAACAAAGCTTTGTAAAAATCTTTTCAAAAACATAATAATCCCTCGCCGTAAAATAAGTATAGTTTCCAAAATATACATACTACGTATAGTAGGAAAATACTTACCCTAGCCTACAATATTCCAAGAATTCAATAGGCAAAATATTTCGTAAATAAACACATGATGTGTGCAATCACATTATCTCGCATAAGCAAACATATCATATCGAGTGCTCATCGACACATGCTGACACACGAGTTCATGCAGAGATATTCTGACATGAACAAGACTGGGTGTCATAATGATATACGTTCTAGTACTATAATCACGTGAAGACTGGCGCTGTGGGCAGCACATACGAGTCCTAATTGCCTATAGCAATCTAGGACAGGACTGGCACCTACAATGGATCGAAAGTGAGCGTACGGTGCGATGTGCACAAACACGTGAAAGACTGACCCTGGTCAGGGCGAGTACTAACACTGGTGCAGCAAACGATGAGCAGAAAACATAAATATAGTCATGCCATAGTGATTCGATAATTCTAGTCAACATATTATTATTCACATCCATAATATAATTAAGGCATCAATAATAATACGCATACTTGTGCATCCTGTAGGATGTAGCATAACGTCACAATTTCTATCAATGTGCTAAATCTTAATAACGTCACGCTAATCTAGGCGTATTATAGAAAACTCTTTATGAAATGTATAAATGGAAACTAGCAATTATATATATATATATTATATAAAAGAAAAGACCCACTCACAGATACTTGCGAAGCCGCAGCCGTTCGAAGTAGGATAGCCGGAGTCTTCGATAGTAATCGCACCTAAGCATAATATTGGGACCCATTAGTAAAACTCAATTAAAATGTTTGAATTTGGAGAAACGGATGGAGGATTCAAAATTAGCGCGTCAAAATACACTAAGAAGGGTCCCATGCAATTTTCGTAAAAGGTCAACGAAAAGTCAATAGTCAACCCTAAAAAGTCAATCAAGACGCCCCGGTGGTCAACTATGTTAAAACTTTGGAATTTCATTAAATGGATGTCAAAAACAGAATCGGAACGTCGAAATTAGCCTTGGAGGGTTTTCGAGAAATTTTTGAAAAGTCAACTAACGGTTAACATTTAACTTTAACAAAATATTCCCTCCTCATAATATTTCAAAATAATATTTCCAAGGTTCTAAAAAACGTTAGGCGCTAGTCAGGCGGTGGACTGGCGCTTAGCGTCTAGGCGAATTTAGGTAAATTTCTTATATATTTTATGAATTAATTAAATTAATTATATCAAATGTAAATAATTCTTGACTAATATTGTTTGACACACCTCGACCCGGAACGTCCACTAGGACTCCAAATCGAGCTGTGCTGGCCGTCACCCCAAAAAGGATGGTGATGTGGAAAATGTGATTAAATTTAAACCTAGAGTGTCTAAGGCAGAAGTGCGCGGTGAGCGGAATTGAGCCCATTTCACACGCGATGTCAGAGCATAAGTAAAGTACAGTAGTGTGGGTAAGAATCAGACCCTCAGAGGCAGCCACCTAAACTGGAATATGCCACGAATCCTCATCGATACGAACCTTTAGCAGTTTAAACCTGGAGGGGTGCAAAACAAGAAAATGTGAGTGAGCGAAAACAAAGTTTTTAGAAAACATTTCTTTTCTCAAATTCTGTAACCCCTCGCTGTAAAACCTGTATAATTTCCCAGAAATTATAATATACACAAATATATATGTCTCAAGATCATTTCCATAATCCAGAAATCGCAACATGTAAATCCTGCAAGATACCCTATAAATAATCAAGCCAAACAGCTGAACTAAAACGCTGAATAATAATGTGTCAGCCGGATCCACTTATAGTGGCATGTATGGTTGAATCTATAGCTCATCATACATGCCTGCACATGAGTCGGAACCACTTATAGTAGTTTGTACGACTAGACTGTGTCGGAACCACCTATAGTGGTCAGTACGACAAAACTGTGTCGGAACCACTTATAGTGGTCTGTAAGACACATAAATCAATCTATGATATCACATGAGTCGGAGTTGCCTACGCAACCTGTACGACTCATAGGCAACCTGTACGACAATGTCGGAGTTATCTATTATGGCAACCTGTACGACAATGTCGGAGTTGCGTAAAACACAATATAATCATGCCATAACCTAATCATTTCAAATAACACCATATACTCACCTGAACGCACCTGCGCATCCCGCGTGCACCTTAGCACTTCAAGCATTCACGACAATTATAGGTAGGTAATATGCATATGGGTATGCCATAATGCAATCTAAAACTCATTCATATCATAGTATATGCAACTAATAAATACATAATCTAACGTATAAACACTTAACATAATATTTCAAAGCATATAACCAATTATATGACTTTTCTGGGAAAACAAAAGGTATATATACATATATAGAAAACCAAAATGCCCACTCACCTGGAATCCGCGCTACGCCCTAACACGAGCATCGAGGAATCCCGAACGATCGGCGCCTGTGACCAATTATTGAATCACACCTCAAAACTTTTATCAATATAATACATAACTCACAAATAACATATCCCCTAGGACATTTTAGAATGGTTTAAGACCTATTGACCAAAAGTCATCCGTCGATCAAAGTTCGACGGTAGGGTCACAACCCTACATAACTCGATTTGGAAGATCTGCATCTCAGATTTCCGATTCGTAACTTCCAGAGGTCCACAATATACTTCTAAAATAACATACTAAAATTTTGATACGATCCAACGATCGGATCTATGCCAATTGCCAAAACCAAGTGGCGGTTAACATTTTATTTTATGAATTTCCAAATCTAATTCAGGAAGATCCGTACATCGGATTCCCGATCCACAAGTTCCTATGATCCAACGGTCGGATCGTTGATTCATATTTTCACCTAACCACGTATCGTAATGAAATTAGGTTCAATTGCTCAATCTACGTCATTCGATTATCAAAACTGAATTTAAGACGTCAAACATAGCCTAAAAATAACATTGACGGCCCACTGGCCACGCGCCGCCGCAGGTGGCGGTCGGCCGCCCCGACTGGCCGGAAAATTCTACTATCTCCAAAAATTACCAAATTTTGCATAAATGAAGATATCAATGAGTAGAGTAACTTTCATACCTGTGACCAAGGCCAATTTGGCTTGGAAACACTTCAATTTTACCAAAACCGTGAGAAACCCTAAAATTGGGTGTGCTTCGATTCGACCTCCAAACTTGTTACAACGCCTCCACCATTGCTTGGGCTTTGTTCCTGTGTTATAAGGGAGTCTAATGGTGGTGGTGGTTGACGAGATTTACTTCGAAAATGGCGGATCGCCGCCACACCACCTTCGCCGCACCCCTCACGGTTTCTTCCATTTTCACCACCAAATCTCTCCAAATTTGGGATGTAATAGGTAGAGGGAAGGTCATGGAGTTGATTCTAGGTGGTTAGGTAGTGCAATTTGTCGGAAAAATGGGTGAAAAATCATCAGAAAACAAAGAATGATGCGGGTCGGGTCGCGGGTCAAGGTGAGACCCGGCTGTTCCCATCCTTCTCTTGTCCCTCATTTCTTTCCTTTCCTCTTCTCCCAATTAGTCCACTCCTCATCTCTCTTCTCCTCATTGCTCCCCTTAACTCTCATCTCTCTTCTTTTCTTTTCATCACAACCATCTGTTTTCTTCTTCCTTAAATCTGGGCCACACACGTGGCACCCCAGATTTAACTCCTAAAATCTGAAATTTTCCAATATTAATTAAATTACTAAAATATCTCCAACTTCAAACGTCAATAACTCCTTCGTTATAACTCCAAATCACGAATCGCTTGCGCCCACGAGTCTGTAGCGACGAGTACTACGATGATATGCCAAGAAAATGAGTGTTACATGACATGACACTGCAGTTAACCCCAGTCAACGCACATGCCTCGAAGGGCATTTTCGTAAAATCACTTATTAAAATTATAAAAATCATAATTTTCAGGGACGGGTCGTCACATTGTTTCTTATAGAAGAACATACTTATGTGAATGTTTTATGTGCATATATAATATGCTTGTCTATGAAAAAAAAAACCTAATATTATCTAAATAATTTATAATTTATATAACATTTATATATATATATATATATATATATATATATATATAATATATCCCAAACTTTTAAAAATATAAAAAGCCCACATAAAGGGTGGTTTTCATTATTAAAAAGGTAAAACCATCAGCCATCCCCTCACCTCTTTCATATCACCCGTCCACTTGGGTGGTTTTCATCAATAAAACCATCCCATGGTTTTCAATTTCATAATTAAAACCATATTGGATTTGAGATCCCGGTTTACCACCACGTAGAAATGCTTTAAGTCTCTCTCTCTCTCTGTCTATCTCTCTCTGTCTGTCTGTTTATCTCTGTCTCTCTCTCCGCACTCTCTCAGACTCTCTTCCCTCATCTTCACAGATGAGCTGCAAAAATTCCCTTATCTTCACATACAAGCTTCAAAAATTCACCGGCATCACTCTCTCTTCCCTCATCTTCACAGAGACGAGCTGCAGAAATTCGCAGGGGCTCTGCTGCTACGTATGAGATCGGAGGTTGTAGATCTGTTGCAAAAATTGCAGCAAGTTTAGGATTTGCAGCGAGATTCAAATCGCCTAGACTGCCACCTAGCTCCGCCTAGCCCGCCTCAGGCGCCTACCGACCGCCTAAGTCCTCCCTGCCTAACTGAAGTTTTTGGTCTAAATCGGGTCGGAACTCCGCCGCCCAGCGCCTAGGCCATTTTTTAGAACACTGAATATTTCCCTTAAATCTCTAAGTGGATCCGGGTCGATCTCGTGGATTTAGGTTTGGATTCTTTTTTTCTTCTTCTTCTTCTCCGGACGGTTGCTGCTGCAATTACCGGATTCTGGAAATGAAATGGCCAAGACAAATCCTAGCTCCGACCAACCAAAAACTTCACTAAACCTAGCCTTCCAATATATGAAATCGAAGCTCAGAGAACAAGGAATTGGAATATACCTTTGGTTTCCTCGGCCATGGCTAGAGTTGACCGAAAAACGGCTCGAAAGTCACCGGATCTCCGCTGGAAAACTGGAAAAGTTTCTCCAAGTTGGTTTCTGTGTAAAAACTACCCAAAACTTACGAGTAAGCTCAAGATCGAGCTAGAAACCAAAAAATACGAGAAAATAGAGGAGTATGAGTCCTTACCGAGGTAGATAAGTGAAGGGGATAACCGAATTCTTGTCGACATTTTTGTGCAGTGAGCAACGAGAGAGAGCGTGTCAAGAGTTTGAGACGAGGAGGGGAAACGACGATGATGCGTTGGCCTAGGTTGGTTGGTGCAGCTCGCCGATGTCGTAACGGCAAGGTGGTGGTGGTGTTCTCGGAGGGTGAAGGTGAGTGAGAGAGAGAAAGCTTACAGAGGGAGGAACGAGAGAGAGATGGGGAAAAGAGAGAGATCCGGAAGAGTGGTCGTGGGAGACACGTGTTGATGGATGAGAGGAGAGCTTGGTGAGATGTGAGCCCCACGGCCAGGAAAATTAATAAAATATTAAAAATATCCTGTCAGAAAATACTAAAATAATAAATACCCAAAATTCGAATTTCATAAACACCCTCAAGTTTCATAGTTCCGTAAAATCTTTATTGTAGCTCCAAATTCGATTTCGCTTGCGCCTACGCATTCGTATCGTCAGGTATTACACGAATACGCTAAAAGAATATTTTGTACGTCTCACTATACGTTGTCAACGAAAGTCAACGTCCTCACCTCTAGGGGCATTTTCTTGTCAAATCACTCTTTTAAATTTTATAAAATCGTAAAATTAAGGACGGGTTGTCACGTTTAAGGTGAGCATTTTTAAACTCACCGATAGCATCCGTTCTCTCAAACCAGGTACGACTTCTTTCACTTTCTTTTGTTTCCGGGAAAATTTAGGGCTCGAAAGTGTGTAGAATTTTAGAAGTAAAGAAAAGTCTCAATCTTTGTGTCGTCCTGTACACAAAGAAATTGAATTTTGATTTGTGTTTCGGCATACCCTTGCTGGAATTTTTTGATTTGGGAATTGTAGAAGTTAGTGGTGATTCGTTAACTAGAATGAGAATTCGACGACACCCTCTTCGTTTCTGCCACAAAACCGTCAACCACTCTCTCCGTGGAAAAATAAATTAGGGTTTTTCTTCGATTATGATAGGATCAGAGAATGGCACGGTGTGGTAAATAAAAGAGAAAAGGAAAGAAATAAACTAAAGCTTCATATTTTCATTTCATGCCTATCCCAAATGGTGAAAGGGGGATTTAAATACAACCCTAAAAAGGGGGGGGGGGGTGTCCAGATTGGAACACATCTTTGCCCTCATTACCATTGGATGAAACAAAGATAAGACAAAATAGACTAACAGCTGCCCATAATTTGCTAAGGTCCTAACAATCCTGCCCCCTAAGAAAGAGCTTGTCCTCAAGCTTTGAAGTCGAGAAAGCGGTCGAGAATGGCGTCGGCATTCTCCCAAATGGCATCGTGGTCCAGTAAGCCTGCCCATTTGATCAGCCAATAGGTGATTGCATTGTTCCCTGTTTGAACATGCCTCTCTGCAAAATTTGTTCTGCTGTCTAATTCACAAGGCCCGTGTCAGAGATAGGAGGGAGTACATGGGATGTTGTGACAATTGAGCCGAGCTTAGGCTTGAGGAAAGACACATGGAAAGTGGGATAGATGCGGGAGTCGGCAGGTGCAAGGTATATGCTACTTTCCTCACACGAGTAGCAACCTGAAAATGACCATATAACCTTGGTGCTAATTTGGGGCAGTTGTTGTGACTGACAGATGATTGCCGATAGGGTTGGAGTTGGAGGAAGACCCAATCTCCGACCTTAAACTCGCGGACGGAGCGGTGTTTGTTGGCATGGTGTCGCATTCGATCGTGAGCAAGCTGTAAGTTTTCTCAAAGAAGACGCAGGAATGCATCACGGTCTCTGAGTTTGGTTTCCACGAGGTGGACCGGGGATAACCTAGGCAAATATGAGGAAATGCGGGGCGGAGGATATCCACAAAGATGCGCAGGTAGTGTTCCAAGGTACGGTTCAAGACCTCGGTTTAACCGTCGGATTGTGGGTAGTATGCGGAGCTACGGCAGAGCTTCGAGTCATTGAGTTTGAAGAATGACTCCCAAAACTGGCTAATGAAAATGGGATCCTGATCAATGACGATGATGGCTGGCATGCCGTGTAAGCGGAAAACCTCTCGGATGAAGATGTCAGCTACCTTGGCTGCAGAGTAAGGATGTTTGATGGCAATAAAGTGAGCATACATGGAAAGACGGTCGACCATGACAAAGATGTCGTTATGTCCGTGAGTGTGAGGGAGACCTTTAATGAAGTTCATGCCAATATTGGTCCATATTTGAGAGGAGCTGAGCATTGGCTGGAGCAATCAAAGGGGTTTGATGGACTCATAATTAGTGCGCTTTGACTGTTTTCTTCAGGCCAGGCCAATTGAAATTTCGACAGACCCGTTTATAAGTTCAAAGAAAGCCTAAGTGTCTTGCCGTGTGGGAAGAGTGGAACTCGTGGAGGATACGATTGCACCTCGGGGTCGTGAGCATATTCGACTTGTATCTCGGTGATGCTATCAAAGATGGGCTCGGAGTGGCCCATAAGGGATATGCATTCATGTTGCCAAGACAGAGCATCAGCAGCCGTGTTCGAAGAGCCGGGACGGTACTCAAAGGTGTAGTTGTATCGTAGTAGCTTGAGAATCCACTGTTGTTGAGTGGGGGTTGTGATCTTCTGATCGAGGAAATACTTCAAAGTCTAGTGGTCAGTGAGTATTTTGAAGGGGTGCCCAAGCAAGTAAAGGTGCCACTTCTGGACCGCGACCACGATTGCCATCATCTCCTTATCATAGACGATATAGCTTTGTGCTTGTCTGCCAAAAACTTGCTAATGAAGGCGATGGGGTGTTGGTTTTGTAAAAGGACAGCCCCCGATACCGGTGTCGTATGCATCATATTCGATGGTGAATGGTTGTGTAAAGTCCGAAATGACCAGGACATGTGTGGAGGTTAGGGCCCGCTTGAGGGCTAAGAAGGCAGCTTCTGCCGTAGAAAACCAATGAAAATTCCCCTTCTTCAAGAGGTCAGTCAAGGGTCGGGCAAGTAGGCCAAAGTTGCAGACAAATTTGCGGTAGTAGCCCACTAAACCCAAAAAACCCCACAAGCCTTTGAGGGTACTAGGTTGAAGCCACCCCAAGATACACTGGACCTTTTGAGAGTCCACGGTGACTCCTGATGCTGAGATGGTGTGACCAAGGTATGCCACTGTTGTTTGTCCAAATGTGCACTCAGAGGCATTTACCTTTAAATCATTAGCCCACAGAACTTCAAATACAGAGACCAAATTGGAGATGTGTGTCAATAAGTTTGGGCTGAAGACAAGAATGTCGTCGAAGAAAACGAGGACAAACTTCCGAATGAAGGGCTTGAAAATAGAGTTCATTAAGGCCTGAAAAGTGGAGGGTTCATTACAAAGCCCAAACGACATCACTAGGAATTCGAAGTGGCCTTCATGCGTGCGGAATGCAGTTTTGGGGAAGTCGGGCATATACTTTCGAATTTGATGGAAACTGGAGTGGAGATCCAGCTTAGAAAATATTGTAGCACCCCGAAGTTCATCCAACAATTCATCAATGACAGGTACATGGAAAAGAAATTTAACAGTGACCATATTGAGAGCCCGGTAGTCTACACAAAAATGCCATGTACCATCCGCCTTGTGTGCCAATAAAGCCGGGGAAGAGAAGAGGCTTGAGCTGGGGCGGATAACGCTAGCAGCAAGCATTTCAGCTACTTGATGTTCCATTTATGCCTTCTCAACGTGGGCGTAGCGGTATGGATTAACATTGACTGGTTTGATGCCGGATAACAATGTAATCCAATGGATCCGATAGTTGCATCCATTTACTTGGAATTCCATAATCTTAAGTTTGAAATTCCAGCCAATGTATCCAAGGGTCTCCAACAATTATACAGTAAGTACCATGTCGCAACCCGTCACAGATAAGAGGCGAATGTTGAAGGAGAAGACATAATCTTGCAAATGGACCAAAACGTTGAAAGCAATGCCTTTGGTGTAGCAGAGACGTCTGTTAACAACTGTGACCGATTCTACAATAGAGTGGTCGATACAGAGGCTGAGGCGGTTGGCTACGGAGGGATTAAGGAAGTTGAGATCGGCTCCAGAATCGACAAAATCTCGAATGGGAAGATTCCCATTGTTGCCCATCAAATGCATTGCACGCTCACATGTGCATTTAGGAGAAACTAGAGCATTAAGGGTGATGGGGTTGGGATCTTGTGGTGGATTCTCGTCCGAAATGTGGGGTAGGTCATCGACCGGTTCATCGGAAGCAGCCTTAGAGACTGCGGCTGCATCTAGAAGCAGCAAGTGGGGTGTTGCATAGGAATGGCCCGGGTAATATTTCTCGGGGTAATAGAGACATTGTCCTCGTGAACATCTTTCACGAACTTCAGACAGCGAGAGACGGAGAGGGGGCCGCGCCGTGGTGGTGGGTGGTGGAGGGGAAGGTGATGAAGAGGAGGGCGAAGGTGAAAAGGATGGGCGATGGGGAAAAGGGCGAAAGGGACCCTGGCGTCTCTGTTGCTTATTGGCATAGATGCGAGCAAGTTTAAGGGCCCGGGATAAGGAACGGGGAGCTTGGGCCACAAAATCATCCTGAAGCTTCGGTTTAAGCCCACCTATAAAAATTCCTAAGAGTTGTGGGTCAGACCATCCTTGGGCCCTACAAGAGAGCCTGATGAAGTCGTTGATATAGTCCTCCAGTGGGCCGCGTTGTAACACATGAGAGAAAGACATAGCTTGTACCATTTGAACCAAAGGGCCACATCGCCGGTGCAGTGGAGCCCCGCGATCATGACTCGGTGGGTTGCATCAACGCTGTGATAATCCATATACTCTTTGGCGAGGGCCAGCCAACTATACAGATCGTCACTGGAAAACCAAGTGAGCTCGTTTTTCATGTGTTTGGGGCCAGGAAATGGGGGTGGTGTCCCCGGGGTGTAGGGAGGAGGTTGAGGAGAGGTAAAGGAAGAGGATGGTAGGTGGGGACAGGGGGTGGTTGAAAAGGACAAAGGGAATGTGTATCTGTGTGGGTAAACAGCAGGTGGGCGTAAGGAATATCGAATTAGGGGTGGGTTCAAAAACCCGAAAACCGAAAACTGAAAAAAACTAAAAACCGCACCAAACCAAAGTCGAAAAAAATTGAACCGAAACTGCCAAAATTGAACCGAACCGAATCTACCCAGTTCGGTTTCGGTTTTTTAGGTCCGGAAACCGAACCGAACCGGAAAAAAAAACATATATAAATAATCAAAAACATGTTGGCGTCAGGGTTTGAACACCTGACCTCCAGGTTGGGTAGTTACTTCAACCCAACTTGATTGTAAGCTTTGCGTTGTTATAGTTGTACCGGTAATTTATTTATAGGTTTCTAATATTTAACGCTTTATTAAATTTCTTATGTTACAAACCCTAGCCGTCACTCACAATCCCATTTCATATTTTCACCTTTTCTCATACTCTCTCTCCCCTCCGCTGCTTCCTCCCTGAGTCTCTGCCTTTACTTCCTCAATCTCTCTCTCTCTCCCCTTCCTCTCTTCCTCCAAATCACTCTCTCCAGTCTTCTTCTGTCCTCCTCGCGGATTCCTTCTTCCAAACCATGATTTTCTTTCCCCCATTTCAAATCGGAACCCCTCCAAATTGGAAGATTCTAATCCGAGTTTTCCTATCTCTCATAGGTAATTTTCCAATCAAAACGAATATGATTTATATTGTGATTTTTTGAATTAAAATGGGTTTTTCTTTTAATTATTTTGTTGGGGTTTTGGATATTATAATCTTCCAATTTGGCAGCAGATGCATAAGTGTTGCCATGGCTGAAGAGATGTTTGGGACTAAAAATAAACCCCCAAGATAAAAATCGCTCCTAGTTGTTATTTAATTTTTTGTGTTTATTATCGTGGAAAAATCAAAGATTTGACACATGCATGCGTTTTCTCTGTGAGAGCTCTCGGATCCACAACAAGAAAGACGCACCGACACCCAATAATGTCATATCCATGGCCGATCGTCCCAGTTCGTATTCATTTGATGCAGAAGTTTCTGCATTTTCACTGCTCAATCGTTGCAAATTTCTTCCAGATTTAAAAAGAAAAAATCATGGAAAAAATCGAAAATAAACTGAAACCGAACCGAACCAAAAAAAACCAAAACCGAAAAAAACTGAACCGAAAAAAAATTGAACCGAACTGAACCGAAATTTTGGTTCGGTTTCGGTTTTGGTATAAAATCGAACCGTTTCGAACCGATTCGAACCGAACCTAGCCCTATATCGAATGGAGGGGGAATGGGAAAAGGTGGGACCCCAGGTCGAAGGGGGAACTACGGAAGAGGGTTGGGAAGGGGTGGGTAACGGGTCGGGGTTGGGAGGGTTGTGGCAGTGGGGTAGATGATGAGCCCAATAGGATTTGCGAGGAACCAATGGGAATCTGAGGAATGTCGGTTGTCGACGACGAGGGTTGTCTGGAGGCTTGGATTTCCTCTATCAAGTGGTGCTGAACAAGGCTGGTGTTGGCCAAAGAGGCTTGAATGTCCGTCAGATTCGACTGAAAGGACTCCTGGCGAGTAACAAGCAGGGATACCGAGTAGACCTGGCATTCGTGTCGTGTTTCCCGTGTTCGTGTCGTTTTCGTGTCATACCCGATATCTTAACGGGTCGTGTAGTGTAACACCCGTTAAAATAAACAGGTAAAATGACCCGACCCGAAATTGACCCGATAATATTAACGGGTAATATGACCCGACCCGTTACCCGTTAAGGAAAATATATTTTAAGCCAATAAATAATTAAATAAAAAACATAATACTTTTTTTGAGTGAAAACGCATTTTTCTTTTTAAGTATTGTCACATCCAAAACATAAAAATGGATTTTTCTTTTAAGTGTATATTTACATATCCAAAATTAGACCATAATAAAAAAAAAAACATTAGAACATTACAAAATATCAAATGTTCAAAAGATTTGTAAAATTAAAGACATTGGAACATTAGAACATCTTGCACATTTTCTTCCAATCAAACCCTTCAATGTAGAAGTATAAAAAATATAGAAAAAATATATAAACGCTCGTAATAACAAGCTTTACAACTTTCGTGAAGAGCTTAACTTCGAAATTCGTCACTATAATCATATAAATCATAGATCAAAATTTAACCGTTGATTATTGTTTACATTTACACTTCATTTTTCTCATCAAATTTTGTTTTTTCAGATTTTCTTTTTTGAAAACATGATCTATTAGAGGATGCAAGAAGATGAACGGTTTGGATCGTTGATATTATGTTCAGAGTTTTACGATTAGTGAAAATATTGCTTGATGTTTATAAAGTTTCTACAAACTATATGACATCGACTCATATTTCATTTAATCGTAAATATCGAAACGTGATATCAAAGATCTGAACCGTTCAGCTTCTTACATCCGTCAAATGATCATGTTTTCCAAAAAGAAAATTTTAAAAATGAAATTCAGTAACAAGAATAAAGTGTAAATGACAATCGACGGTTAAATATAAATTTAAGGTTTATGGATTATAGTGTTGGATTTCAAAGCTGACCCCTTCATAAAAGTTGTAAAACTTGTCATGACGAGTGATTGGATATTTTTTTTTTTTACATTTTTTACACTTCTATAATAATTATTATTAATTTTATTAATTTTGCCCTCAAATAAAAAACATTATTTATGAGGGTTTGGAGGATTTTAAAAATCTAAACAAGAATGTAAGTGTAACCATTATCTACTCGTAGATGAATAATGATGAATCGCAAGTGTTTATATATTCTTTCACATTTTTCATACTTGTATGTATGTCTTCTTAGTTCTTGCCTATACAAATACTATACTAGTTTATTTTAATTTTGGACAAGAACATGTTAAGTAAAATTTATTATCCTAGTAATGATAATAAAGAACTCTCACAATAAAAATAAATAATGACTAAATTTTTTTTTTTTTTTTAACTTATATAGAATAATAATACAAAACTATATATTTAATATAGAATATATTGTATATATTAATATGGCTATTGTATTTTATAATAATTTTTTTAGTAATTAAACTTTAAAATTATCAAAATAATTTTTTTCTTAACGAGTCGAAACGGGTCACCAACGTGTTACCCACGTGTATACCTGTTAAGAACCCGTTATTAACGGATCACCCGATAATGACCCGATAAGTTATCGTATCGTGTCAGAAACTGCCGGGTCTAATATCGAGTCATGGAACCCATTGAGTTGTTCCAGGATTTGGTGTTGCTGGTACTCCAGTTCCAGGTCGGCTTCCGAGACGTCGGCCACTGCCACAGAAGCCTGGCACAGTGCGGTAGATAAAAGATAAAAGGAAAGAAATAAACTAAAGCATCATATTTTCATTTCATGCCTTTCCCAAATGGTGAAAGGGGGATTTAAATACAACCCTAAAAGGGGGGTGTCTAAATTGGAACACATCTCTGCCCTCGTTACCGTTGGATGAAACAAAAATAAGACAAAATAGACTAACAGCTGTCCATAATTTGCTAAGGTCCAAACAGATTATCTCAGGTATCCAACTTTTTTTCTCTTTTGCCTTGTGTTTTCTTCTTGCAGCTTTAGTTCCTCAATTTCTCCACTAAAAAAGTTTGTCCTGTATTGCACTTTTTTTCAATAAGTTTTTATCCTTAGTTGCTTAAATTGATCTTTTGATTTAGAAGCAGCAGAAGAAATTAATTTTGGTGGTCGTCCATTAGGCTCTCCATAAGGCACTCCAGTCAAGACAAAATGATAACGAGGATGCACTCCACTCGAGACAAAGGGAAAAACAAAGGGATGAGAAGAGGCTGTTACTTTTGACAAATCTAGTAATTATTAAATAATTTCATTTTATGGTTCCAATAATTTGTTAGAATTGTGATTTAAGAGTTACAAAGAGAATTTCAGTTACTTTGTTTTTTCGATGAAGATTTAGGGTAAAGGTATGGGTTTTAATCAACCAAACATGAATATAGATGTTACATTATCTGCCTTATTTGTGTTTCATGATGAGGATGTGAAGGTTTTTGGCCGGGGATGGAAAAAGTACGGTCAGGTATGATTTTTTTTCTTTTCCGGTTAGGTTTGATTTAACTTTATCAATATTTCATGCTATTTAGTTCTGTGAAATATATTTTCTTTTTAGTGTTGTTTTTTAGCATGTCAATGTGTGAGTATCTTTTTTCATTTTTTTCAAAAACATATTGAACAATGTTTTGTTTCAACAAATGATTTAAGCCCTTAATGTGTTAGGCACCACATCGTGTTCCAAAGAACTTGAATGGCAGGTTAAAATATATTGTAGCTTATCAACAAATTCGCTTCCATTAGTGAACAACGAAAAAAGAGTGAAAGGTTTCTCTAAACCGTGGGGAGATGTTGGACAGAATGAATCTTTATGGCGTTAAAGGTTGACAATAGTAGCTCATGCTGAAGGATTTTTAGAAAAAGAAGAAGGAAAAAAAGGGGTATTTTCCTTTTGTTTTATAGGACGATTATATTCACACACCCCAAATTAATTTTCACATACTCTTTTAATTTTTTAATATTTTTTCTATGAAGTGTTAGTGGTGTGTAGAAAATATTAAAAAATAAAAAAAGTATGAAAGAAGTAATTTGGAGTGTGTGAATATAATCTCTCTTATAGTTTATGTTTCAATTATACAATGGATGCTATCTAAATGTTTTTTTTTTTATCTGATTTGACTTGGAATTCTCCGCCGAAAAGCAAATTGGTTTCTCTTTCTATTTTTAGGATTTGGGGGGGGGAGGTGTGTGTGGTGTTCCAAGTTCATTAACTTCATGGTTATAGGTGGGAAGTGCAGGTTATCCAATCATGGTATGTCATGGGACGTACTCATGCAGATTGGCTAATTCTATTGTTATATATCACTACAGGCTCACATTTTTACAATTTTAGTACATTTAAAAAAAGTACTATATTGTTAGTCTCCGAGTCATTTTGTCGAATTGTTGACCTTAAATACATATGGGCAGTAATTGGGTAATTGTCGTATACAAAAAAAATTCATAGAAAGTCAACCTTCTCAAGTGTATTTCAACTATGAAGACAACCTTCTCAAGTGGTGAGTAGCAATTATTCAATTCAATATGTGAGACAATGTTTTAACTATAGAGTTAAACTTCCTAATGCAAAATCTTTTTGTGTTATAAAACATACGCAGAGTATTTCTGCTTCTTTATATTCTTATTGAGCTTTACTCAATCTTCTTAGTAATAGTTGTTATTTGTAAAAAGATTGAAATATGCTAATATAATATAGTATTAATGGCAGCTCGCAAGTTCTTCTGTGGAATCCAATCCCCTCTATGGTGTGGATAAGGGTTTCAAAGTGATGCCATCTTCATTTCATGATATTAGCAACGTTGAGTTTCAAGATACTTGGGATTGGTTTGGTATGCTTTGCATAACTTAGTTGAATTTTCATACTACAATTCTTTGCGATTTTTTTCCACATGAGAGTTTGAACTCGAATTATACATACATGTACAAAGGGCACTGTTCTAAAAATCTCTGCCTAGCACCGCCTAGGCCCCGCCTAGGCGCTAGGCTGCTGGCCACCGCCCCGATTAATGCCTAGGCATTTGAAAATTAAGAAATGATGCCTAGACTTGCTGAGGCACTGCCTAAACCGCCTAGGCACCCGCCTAGACCCGCCTAAACACCCGCCTAGGTCCCAACTCACTTAGACAGAAAATATATAACTTTCATTTTGCATTTTATTTTTTTTCCAATAAATTGTAAGAGACTTGTTGCATACTTAAATTAACACACTTTATATCCTTATTTCACATGTTTTCATTATGTTCTAATGCTTCATAATATATATGCATTATATTTTGTAGTTTATGATGAAATTATATATATTTCAAATATAAGCGGACACTTATTTACACGAAATATGATAAATTTACTTAAATCCGCCTAGTCTGCCTAGGCGCCCGCTTAGGTCCCGCCTAGCCGCTTAGCCGCCTAGGCGCTAGGCCCCAGCCCGCCGCCCGACTAGCGCCTAGCGACTTTTAGAACCTTGACAACAAGGTAGACCTTGGTACGGTTTCTATTTTGGTGTTGATGTACACCTCAACTGGTTGATGGTCTTGAGTACAGAGTAAGTTAGAATAATCTAAATAAAAAGAAATTATTCCAGTTTGGTGGAATTGTTCAGTTTATATCTTTTAGTGAAATTCATATATATGTTATTTGCGTTTAATTTAATAAACGATGCATGCTTATGTGAGTGCACACATATAGACGGCTTACTTTACTTTCATAGAATGTTTCTGGTTTCTGTTTGTCTTGGGGGAAAATTTACATTTGTGGAGAAGTTTTTGGTGAAATATGATCAAGTATAAAGCTTTGCAGGTTGTTTTGTTTCAACTAGGGGTGCTGGCTTTTTGTGTGGCAGAAATGAGTTCAAATTTTTCGTAAATAGAATTATTTGTTTTGAAAATTGGGTTTGAAGGTACTCAACTGTGGTGAAACCGTTGTTCAAAAGGGTTGGTATGGAGCTGATCGCAATTGAATTGGATGAACTGAGTATGAATTTTTCTACCCATTACATGGCAATGCTACAGTTTGCAATTCAGTCCTTAGATTAATGTAATTGAATTTTGTCGTATTTCTGAGCCTGTTCTTTAATCGTTGTTTTATCTCTGTTGGGATTGTGATTGAAAAGAAATTAGACTACATTGTCCCCTTGAAGGGGGGTTTTCAAGTTTTGGACCTCTTAGTTCTGGTCCATGGGAGAGATAATAATGTTTTTATCATCATTATTGTTATATCGTTTTGCACTTAACATATGTGTAAGAGCAGGCAATAAAATCTTCTGTATAACAATCTACTTAACGTTGTCAAGTAGGTTGCTATATACTTTATATTTTGTATATTGCATTAACGTTTTGCAACCCAATCATTTATATCATTCAAACATAATTTTTTTTATACAATTTTTAATCCCGTAGCAACACGCGGGCATAAATTTCTAGTTGTCAACTAATTGGTACGAAATTGACTAAAATACAAGTGACATTTCAACATAAGCTGGATTACTACGAAACCTTGGTTGGCATATATGGCCCATACGATAGCATATCATAGCACCGTCACATAAACAATTTCACACTTGTGCCTCTTGGTTGAATAGATTTAACGTGTAGAGTGTGAAGAAAAAGAAAGAAAGAAACAAAGGGTTACAAATCATGAATAGGTTTACCTACATGTACACCGATTTGTAACTAACGTAGTTTGACATATAAAATTCATAATCGAAACTGTTTATCTTCTTTATAGTCATCAAAAAATCATCTCTTAAAAAAATATTCAATCTGGAGTTCGTTTAGTCATCCATAAGTTTTAAATAAATCGATTTAGCATTCTCATGATGAACCGTCAATTAATTTGTATGTATATAAATGACTAAATGAGGCCAAAATTGATTTTTTTTTATTTCTTTTATAAATATCATACTTAAAACATGATAAATAAAAAAGGAAAACTAATGAAAAGGGCTTGAAAACTTTGAGTTTTAACGATAAGGACAAAATAAAGGGTAAAGTGAATAGTACCATGTTTGACTTTTTAGTGTAAAAATGTGGTTTTTCATTAAAGTGAACAGTACCGTGGGCTTTTCGTTAAAACTCCCAAATAAAAAATGAGCGGTTTTGATTATGAAGCTTGTACAATGATAATATGCTAATCACAAGTAGAGTGGACAAGTAGGGCACTTATGCGGTGGACATAAGTATTTTTCTTAATAAAAATAAGCTAAAAAAATACACAATTTGAAAAGTGTTGTGTTTAAGAAAATATTTACATATGAATTCGACTGTAATACGTAAATTAAAAAAACGACTTTCTTATTAGTAAAGAGAAAAACCATGTTTATAGAGAATATCATTGATCATAAATTAGGATTAAAAATTTGAAAAAGAAGACCCAACTTACACTCACATCACATGCCTATGTCACGACAACTGTGGATTGGACTATTTCTCAAGAGCATCATGGGATTTGATTTGGGGTATCTCATTTGTGAGTATATGTATGATTTTATTACTTATTAAATAATGTTAAAGAGACTAAATTTGAAGATCAAAATTACAAATTAAATAATGTATCATAAATATAAATGAACACGTCTATCAATACTTAAGTAATCCATATCCCATCCATCTTCAAATCCAAACAGAAGAATTGTATTATTTTGAAAGAATAATTACATATGGCAAGCAAGAAAATTAAGTCGGTGGCAGGCACCATATCTGGATCCACGTTACACGGCTACTCATTAACAATTGAATCAGTACAAAACTTTGTCACCAACTATACGGGAATCAGTCCAAAACTTTGTCACCTACCATACGGGCAGTCAAAGCATAATCTTTTTTTTTTTTTGGTCAATTAGTAAGCATAACGTTTGACTGCCCCGTCTTCTTGGAGGTTTCTTGGTGCTCTCGCTCTTCCACACGCAAGTCCACAGATCTCTAGTTCTGAAATGAGAAATAAACGCATGATTGTACGGATCTTTTGTTAACAAAATGTGGTTTCGTAAATAAGATTATTTAAAAATCTCTCAAGGATAAAGGATTATGTTGTCACATATCTATTTCTAGCCTCTAATCCGCCAACCAAACAGATACGTAAGTTGCACACATTTATGTTCGTTATCTGTGAAAACAGGTACACATGAAAAGAGCAATGTTATGGCAACCAAATATTTAAACTATATCTGCGAACCAAATGATGTGTAACCTCAATCAACACTTAATTAATAATCAAATCATCTACAATCACATTATTTGGATTGCAATTTAAAATTTTTGATCTTCCTAACATTGCCTATATGAAAATATTACGTGGGATAACTAATTAGTTTTCTTCCTCAAGAATAAGACCCATGAACTTAGACTTGACATCAGGCTTAGCTGGAGTGAATTTGGAAAGAACAAGCGCTTGTCCGCCTTCAATTTTGGAAGTTAGGCTGCTTGACAACTTACATGAAACAGTTTTATCAAACGTTGTATTCTGATTTAGTAATACCATAACACATTATAAAAACTTGCACATAATATTGTATTGTTACACCAATACGATACGATAAATCTATCATATACAAGTCTTTCTCCAACTTGAAACGAAAATGGTTAGGCAGTCGATGCATTCGTTTATATGGTCCCAATGGACATGATCTATCCCGTATATATATATATAAAAAAAAAAAAAAAAAAAGGCAAATAACAAGGCCGAAGGGTGGACCATGAACTGAATGAAGACATGGCCTGTCCAGCTAAAACCTCCCCTGGCCTAAGCAATTCCCCACTCACCAGGAAGGCTCATATGATATTGTCAGACGGTGATGTATTGACCCTAAACCCCCAAGAATAAGTTCAAAACCAATGCACTTTTATTCTACGGCTGCAATTGGTTGCCGAATTGTGTAGGACGAAAAGTAATGTTGTAGCATAAAGTGATTGACTTTGTTAAGTTCAATCTTTCGTGAGACCGTTTTTTTATTAAATGATGAAAATCTCAATTGGATCACTCGTTAGAAATTGTTCGATCGTGTAATATAACATGAATTTTAGGGTCTAGCATCTGAACTACGTATCCGTGTTAATTCTAGACACAAAATCTCCTCTATAACCCATTACACCTTGTTTTGAGACCTACCACTAGACATAAAATGAACTTGGCCCCCTCATACTACCTTCGTGACCCGCCACCTAAGGATGCTGCACTCAAGACTTTCTCCTCGAGTAGAAATATTTTTTTGTGTCTAGATTGGTAAGAATGAGGTGCTGCATGGTACCCTATTACATGGATAATGCTAGGGAGACAAAATTTGTAAGCTAAATGATATGTCGTCAATAGAAATGAGCACATTTATCAATGCTTTAGTAATAATTCAATCATCAACTTCCACAATATTTTTGGAAAACTGTATACTTGTTTTAAGCAAGGGGTACACTTTTCAAAAAAGTTTTACAAAATTTTATTTTCAAACTCTTTCATCCTTGTTTTTCGCCCCTCCGGAAATTTAGCGGCAGAGCTCATGTTGTCAATGAGTATTACTGACAAAAGCTGACATGTAGGAGGATCCCTCCTTTCAATATAACTGTTCTAACTTTATTTTTTACTACAGTTTACTTATGCTCTGACATCACTTATGTGACAAGTGTTCAACCCCGCTCTCATACTCACCCTAAAACTAGTTACTTTAGGTTTAAATTAGTTCGCAATTACAACATCACCATCACTTTATGATTTTGTTATATTTAAGAGTCGATCAATACAACTCGATTCAAATGTCCAGATGAACATTCCGAATTGAATGTCGATGAAAAAAAGAATTTAGCGTAGAATTGGGTGTCAACGAAAAATCTTCATGTGAGCTGCAAGCCTGCAACTGTTGCTGAGTGAAGACTTTCTGTTTGTTTCTGTTTTCTTTACCCTTAAAAGCACATGCAGCCGATACATTTGAATGACCCCTCCCAGTGACCACGAGGTAACCGTTCCCCGTGACCAAAAAGAGACCATTAACTTGGAAACAACATATAGTCATCTACCTGGATCTTTATTTTGTACAAGTCTATTAGCCATAATATTACTAGGAGGAATCGAACTGAAAATCTCGAGCACACACGGATGGCCATAACATATAGTCTTCTTTAGTAAAATTGTGAACTTTATTGATGATAGGGAATTTGGCCGCTAAGATTGTCAAGGAGGAAATTTGATTTTGGTGCGGGATTTTGACTTTTGTTTTTCCATCAAAGTGATCGGTGCGTTTTCAGAATTTCCACACGTAAAAAAAAAAAGCTTAAAATGATCGTAGCAAAACATTAAGCCTGATATATTATGGTAAAAGTTGGAAACAACTAATAATAGCATTTAGGTAGGCTTATGTATAAAGTGGTTTTAATTTCTGAAAATTTGACATTACCCCTTGAAACAATATTTTCCTCAACTAAAACCCATGTTCTTTTGTTTTCTTGAATAAAACCCATTTACTAGCCTCCAACTAAGCAAATTCTTTAATTAAGTTTGACTTTTCAAATTGTGTATTTTTCGAATGTCTAAACTACCCCTATTAATACTTGGATAGGGTTTTTGGATCAATTACTTGTTATACCCATTTAATTAATTTTATATATTTTACATAATAATTCATGCCATTCATTGTATATTTAATGGATTAACTTTCAAATTGTTATAAGGTGCCTAATGCACAAAACAAAAGCTATATGTTCCACACAATTTTTACCTACAAAATAGTCTAATTTACCTATTCCATCAAACCAAAATTTAAAGGGTTTAATTTACTTCCAAAATGGTCTTAATTACCTACATGATTTATGTGCATTAGATTAAAAGTTTATTTAATTGCCTACAAGCACAAACCCACAACATTCGAACATTATCTAATATCACTACTTTTTTTGGAATAGGTAAATTAATTTAAATGTAGGTAAATTAGTATAATATTTGTATGTAGGTAATTACATGATTCAAAATGCAGGTAAATTAGTATAATATTTTATAAGTAGGTAAATTAATTTGTATGTAGGTAATTACATGATTGAAACAATATTGATTTTTTTTTCGTACAAGTTATGTCTTCTTTTTTTTTAATTTGGTAAACTAATATATATATGTTGCTAATATTTATGATACAAGAAAGGTAAAATATCCATATGGATTTAATTGCTCATCATAATTAGGATGAGTAATAACATTTATTGACCAAAATATTTGTGGCATAAGTTGTAAATGTATTGTAATAGTTGGTTATATATTTGTCTACATGGCAGTTTAATTGAAATTTGGGTTTTATTTGAATGTTTAAATTTAGGTGGGTTTTTGTTTGGAAAATAAGAGTTTCAAGGGTTTATATCTAAAGAATCCTTTTAATTTCCAACTTCATAACTTTCGAATAAGACCCTTTCTAGATTCTTTTTGTGATGATCCTGAAGATCATTCAATTACATCTATTCATTGTATATCGTGAGGCCAGAAATCATTGTAAATCTTTTTATTTAAAATTAAATATAAACAATACCTGATGAAAACTAGTCACACAATGTACGATGAACAGATATGATTGGAGGATCCTTCATTCATAAACTTTCGCTTTTAAGTGATTATGGTATGGATAAAAAATTAAATAAAAGAGAAATGCTAATAAGATTCTTTAAAGTAGATTATTCATGGATTATCTGTCATCTTATAGTTTAACGTTAATTCATGCCAACATAATAAAATATTGTGTCAAAAACAAAAAATTTATAAAGAGTCTCACTTTCGAGAAAATTTCCCTAGCATTTCTCTTAAATAAAGTTTCAAGTACTTTTCATGGAGTACCTAATAGCGCTTTTTGAAGAAGAAGAAAAAAACATTGTTTATAAAAAAAAAAAAAACTAAAAAAAATCTTTAGTAATGCATGAATTTAAATTTGGGTATTGTTATTCACACACCCGTTTTTACTTTTCACACATTTTTGTTAAACATTGTCTGATCATCTTTAATTCATTCGATTTGGCAAACGAAAATTGAGAGTGGTGTGTGAGATCTAAAAATAGGTATGTAGATAGCACCATCCTTAAATTTTGAGTAAATTACACTTTACCACCTTAGGTTTGAGGTCTATTTCAATTCCTTACAACATCTTTAAGACATTTCACTTTCATACCTCAAGTACTATTTTATTTCAGTATAATACATCCGTTATATTTTTCATCCATTGATCTGTTAAGTGGTGACGTGACGTTCACATTTGTGCCACGTGGCAGCCAAATTTGTGCCATGTGGCAAAAAAATATTTTTTATTCATTTAAAATATTATAATAATTTACCCTATTAAAAATAAATAAATAAATAAAAACTGAAAACCCAGAAACCCATCTCCTCCACTTTCTTGACCTTCCCTCCCATGCCATCCAAAAACCCACCCCATCCCACCACATTTATGAACTAACAGGAAAATGATTTCAAAGTTGAATAAAAAGCTCAACTTCGTTTTGAGCCTCTCTTACCAATATCACAAATAAAACGGGTAAAATAAATCCTAGAACCCTAATCAAATCAATTCCAAACTCTTATCTGGAAATTTGAGGGATTGCAAACACCAATTCAATCACCAATCGAGACTGAAATACACAAACTTCAACAAATCCAATTACAAAGAGAGAGAGTTGAACCTCGCATTGGCGAGCATTGCTGTGATCAAGGTATTAAATATCGAGGATATCGGAAATATCGGTAGTCCCAAAACACGGAAATATCGATGGAAATATTGGGATATTATCGATATCGATAAAAATTGAATAAAAACCACGGAAATTGTAAGAAAAACTTGGAAATTTTTATTGAAACTTTGCAGGATGTTTATTTAGTCAATTATCTATTAGTTTATCACAAAAAATTGGAAGTAAATGCATTGCATGATGGATTTAACTGATTTAAGTTGATTATATAGCGAGCTGGCAAACATTGTGAGTGTAGAAAATATGTAGTAATTAATGAAAAAAGTTTAAACACACCAAAATCATTTATATATAATGAATTAGTGCAATATTTTACACTTTATACATCTCACAGTCACATTCCGCACAGTATGCCTACTTGGACTTTCACACAAACCTGAAGTTTTTCTTGGACTTTCACACACGCACACGCAACACGCACACACGCATACCCAGAGCCTTCTGGATCCTTCTCTCTCTCTTTCCCTCGGTCTCTCCGTCTCCTTCATAGTTCACACGCACACGCAACAAGCAGAAGAACACAGAGCCTTTCTCGATCCTTCTCTGCCTCGGTCTCTCCGTCTCCGTCTCTCCCTCGGTCTCTCCGTCTCCTTCTCTCCCTCGGTCATCTCATTCGCTTCGTCTCTCTCCTTCTCTATCTCTCTCTCCCGTCGCATCGTCGTAGCAAAGGGAGCGAACTCAGGAAGGTTCTCCGGCGAACCTCTTCGCGTTTTCCGAACGGGTAAGCTTCGAAATCTCTTCCTCCTGCTCTAGTGTGTGCTTGGTTGTGATGATAGAAGCTCATATCGTTCTTTTCTTCAAGTTTTTGGCACGGATCCGACTCGGGAGAAGGCGCACCCAATTCCGGCGCACCCGTGGTCTCGATCCTTCTTCTCCGATGATTCACACACACCCCACGAGGCTCTCAGATGATTCAGATCCATCAAATCCGAGTGGGGATTGCTCATTTTCAGGGTCTGAGCGTGGATTTCCGACGACGACGACGGATCCGGCGCGATATTATCGCGATATTTTAAAGATATTATACTTTAAGTTAAAAAAATGTCGGTAGGTGAAAAAAACGATATTATCAGCGAAATATCGCCGATAATATCGATTTTTAAGTCCTTGGCTGTGATTAAGCCACTGCAGGAGACAATCCTGGTGCACAAACTTGATGCTTCCGCTACAAGCGCATGGGTACCGCAGTGGGTTATCAGCGTCGCCTGTGTTTCTATAGATCTGGCACACGTCCTCGTCTTCTTTCTTATCGTCGTACTTGACCGTCGCCGTCGCGGTGCTCGCTTCGTTCTCCTGAAACGACAACATCTTGACGGCGTCTGTTGGGACGTCCCGGTCAGCGGACGGTGGCGGGGCCAAGGCAATCTCTGTGGGCTGGGTCGGATCAGGTCAGGGGTGGGTCGGAGTCCGCGTTGGTATTGCTGATCGGTCCTCGGTGGGGGCGTTTCAAAAGATGATGAAAGATGGGTGGGTTTTTGGGTTGTAGGGGAGGTGAGGTTGGGTTTTTGGATGGAAGGGAAGGTGAACAGAGTGGAGGAGAGGGAGGTGGTAGGGGGAATGGGTTTCTGGGTTTTAAGTTTTTTTTTTTTTTTTTTAAATTTTTTTTACTAGGGTAAATTATTATAATATTTTAAATGAATAAAAAAATATTTTTTTTTCCACGTGGCACAAATGTGACCTCTACGTCAGCACTTAATAGATCAATGGATGGAAAATGTAACGGATGTATTATAGTGAAATAAAATAGTACTTGAGGTATGAAAGTGAAATGTTTTAAAGATGTTGTAAGGAATTGAAATAGACCCCAAACTTGAGGTAGTAAAGTGTAATTTACCTTTAAATTTTTGTCAAACATTGTCAAATTGTCAATACTCTTTCACTTTTAGAGTAAATTGTAGCAATGATCCCTTAACTAAAAATTAATTACCATTGGTCCCTCAACTCACCACAACGTGTAGCTATGGTCTCTCAACTAAAACTTCATTACCATTGGTCCCTTAATTTTAATCTATCTGGAGAAATGATCCTCAACTTTAACTCAATTCAAGCAATGGTCTCTCAACTTTAACTCAATTGTAGCAATGCTCATTCTAATATAACTCGCTTTGACAAAATTCTAACGAAGTTGACGAAAATGACCATAGCTACACGTTTTGATGAATTAAGGGACCCCAATTACAGCAACGGTCCTTCCAATATAACTTATATTGACAAAATTTTGATTAAGTTAATGAAAATGACCATATCTACACATTTTGATGAGTTGAGGGACCAATGGTAATGGATTTTTAGTTGAGAGACTATTGGTCCAATTTGATTAAAGTTAAAGAATCATTGCTTCAATTTACTCTCACTTTTATAAGTCTTTTGGATTTGAAGCTATTGTAAAATGAATTCAAAACCGTAAGCTCATAAGAAATTAAAATTAAAAATTAAAATGCATGTTTAACACTTCTATTTGTGCCATTTAGTATTAACTTAATAATATTCTGCTTCATTTGTAAGCAAGATTGAGAGGTCTTAAGTTTAATTCTCTTCAAAAACGAATTTGAATCGCATTATTACTAGTTCATTGTGAAACTAAGCCCACATCTTCTCATTCGTATAGATGTTTGTTCCAAAAAAACAAATAAAAAACACTTTGTCTATTTGGGGAAGTGCTTTTGGTGGTAAAATATCGAAAGTTTAGATATGTGGTGCTTTTCTTTTTGTTGCCCATTTTATATCTACCCAATAAAAAAGACAAATTAAATCAAAGTTTTCAAAAACTTCAATTTCATAGTAGTAACTTGTAAATCATGAACTGATAACCTAAACACTCTCAAGTCTCAACGTCATTGTTTACATAAAGCCGGTGACTAAATTTCTAAAGTTATATTTGCGGGGAAGGGAAGGGGTGTTAAAACAAAATTGTGGTTTTCCAATCAATTATATTGTTGTTTTTTTTTGTTCTATTACTTTTATATTTTTTCTTTACCTAATGTATTGAACCAAATTGCTTCCTCTTCGCCCCATCAGAAGCAGTTGTCGGGGTCATTTCTGCTGAATCCGACGAGTACGGATAACATGCTTTACGAAGCTCGTCATACCTTCCGACGTCGAAATTCTCAAGCTTCATGAGGCGCTTCTGCTTGGCCTGAAACCGGCTATGGTAAAACCCTTCGAAAGAGGGCTCTATTGACGTCCTGAGGAAGAAGGCGTATCCAGCCATGAAATACATTGAGGTAACGTAGAAGCAAACGGGTTCCATGATGTCCCATGAGAGCTCCCAGAATGTGAGCCTCATGAATCCGGCTGTTTGGACAACCAAATAGCCAAGACCGCACCAAAGCTCCCTTCGGACAAGGGACTCCGCCTTTCGGTCGATCTCAAACTTGTGCCTCTCCATGTCTTCCAATTCCCTAATTCTCGGGTCATCCGAGTCTGCTGGTGTTCCTCGAATGGGAATTAGTTCTTGAATTGCTTTGGCCACCTGCAGTAACCAAACAGTTTGAAACAATTGGGTAAAGGCCTATCACTAATTAATCCTCACCAACTACAGGAAATACTTTTACAAAAATTTGCTCAAAAATAATAAAATTAACCCAAAAACCTATGTTTTCAACCAACTTTTCAAAAACAATAAAAAAAATTTCTATGTAGAGGGGAAAATTTATAAATAAATTTCGAAGTCATTTCAAGATATATGAAATTTTTCTCCAAAATACCGGAATTAAATCTGACAACTTTAAATAATGAAACATGCCATACATACTCCGAAATATTGTAAGTCAGATGCGTTATGTTCACGAGTGATGCAAGCAAAAAGATGAAGATATGGGGACAAAGTGGATCACCCCCAAACCTATTTAGGTATGCAGACCAAATTCAAATCCACAAACAAAAGCAAATCCAAGATGTAAATCTGCAAGCTATCATTACTTAAAGAAAAGCACTTTACTTATAAAAAAAGCACTTTCTCTATTTCAAACATTCCCATAATCTTTGTTGAGCTCAGCAAGCGCTTTACCACCACCCAAAAAAGAGAAACAACCGCACCCAGCTTTTCAAACTTTATGCCACCCAAAATACTAAAACGCCCTCTAATTTTCTAATTTGAGTAAAATATGCCCCTTTTTTCACAATATTTACTCCTTTTAAATAATTTCTTCCTATTTTTCATCTACACCGGGCCCCAAAAAACAGCCACCCAACAAAAATGTAATTTTCTTGTTTTATTTTTCTGTTAGTTTTAATATTTATTTTAATTCACTGTGGTCTCCTCCCAAAGATGAAAAACAAAATCTGCCCCGGTGAAACAGTGACACCCTTTTCACGTTTAAAGGTCTCGCCTGTTGAAGAAAACAAAATAAAATCATACAAACTATATCAGTTTTCGGAATTTCCCATATCACCGTAACAATTATCTGAATTTCTGTAACACCAAAAAATTATAAAAATAAACAATAACAAAAATTAAATTTAAATTCGAAAAAATAAAAAAAGGATAATTTAATTGGGACTTAGTGAATTAAGAAATTAATTTTTTACCTGTTCAGGCCTCAAGCAAACGGAATTTCCCAATACGATGACGGAGCCGTTTTCGTCAAGCGATTTCGCAAACCCCAGACCCATATCCGGATCCGCGCAACTTTCTCTGCAGATCCGAACAAACTCCGAATACGATACCCAGCTTTTTCGGACTTCTCGAAGCTTCGATTTCACCGCCTCCAGCTGGGCCACCCTCAGCAGCTTCTTTGTTTCCTCCGTCGTCAATCCCGATTTTGCCACCGGAGAGCTCTCCGGCTCGGGCTCCGGCGGAGCCAAACCGTCCAATCGGATCCGATCCTGGCCAATGGCCATGACTTTGAGCTTCTCCATTAGGTTTTCCCCCATCGGCAAAGACCAGATCGCTGGCTTCTGGAAATCCCCCGCCGACGGTGTCTTGTGGAGGAACCTCCGGAAAATGGCATTGTCACCCGGGTCGGGCGCGATGCTCGTCTCGCAGGGCTTGGGAGCGGGTCGGGTGTGGACCGCCGACGACGAAATCCGGCAGTTTCTGAGGGTTTGGGTCGACGCCTTGGAGATGTTGAACAGACGCTGGGCTAGGGTTTTCTTGAACGCCATTGTAATAATCTAGAGAGAGGAAATCGAGAGAAATATAGAGAGAGAGAGAGAGAGAGAGAGAGAGAGAAAGAGCTGTTGAAGCTTTGTACTGGTTATTGAGCGCATCAACAATGGAGGCCTCTGGCTCTTTATATAGGTGTCCCAATCGACGGGACGACCACGATTTTTTGAAACCCTCGCGATATTTTCACGAGTTGGGAGAATTAAAATCGGGAGAAATTTCGATTTGCGCGGCTCCCCGTGTCTCTAGCGGTGAACTTATCCCTTACGTTCGGGGCATATTCGTTTTATCCGTACTCCCGAGTTTATCTCGCTCGTTCCAATTTACCGTACGTTGAAAAATGCGGCCGTGTTCACGGGTGATAAGATCAGGGGTTGGTGGATTACTCACCGTACACGTGGATGGTTCGCTTCCAGCAACGTGACCTTGTCGACTGTGGACGGTCGGATTAGACGACTCTAGTTAGCTGTTTGATGTTGACTGATTTTTGTGAGGACTAGCGAGGTGGAGCAGCGTAATGAACACGTGGAAGGTAGAGAGGCGTTATTATTTTCGGAGCCCTGTGGGATTAATACTAGGGTTGGCTGCATTGGAAATAGGTTACTACTTTTTTTTTGGCACCCGAGAAAGTTGGATGGCACACCTCACGAGGAAGTTGGAAACGTTCACGCAAACGTGGCTCAACATGGGCTTGCGATGCTCGTTAATATAAATTTTGAAATTTGTATTTATTTATAAAAAAATCTCGAAGTTTAAATTTATTTTAAAAGTATTAAATTGACAATGAGCAAAACTATTACGTTGATAAGTAGTTAGTTGATAAGTCTACTTAATCCGAATTCAACTCGCGTGTTACTTGAGAACTATGAGTAAGTCAATTAGTCTATTACGTCCGAAATAAACTCGTGTTGCTTGGATATGGTACCAAGCAGTCATGTAGCGAGATCTAAATTTGAGATTTATCCGCCTGCTAATTGTTAGCCGTTAAGGTTATTTCATCCGAAATCGACTTTTGTGGCTCTCGGACACAACATCAGGTGCTTAATTGTTGAACCGTTCTTAAACAAAAGTTGAAAGTTTGACGTTAAGTAATGGGAGTAATTGGGGGTGGACATTTTCTCATTGTCCTAAAAATTTCCGTTTAACGCCGTTTAGGCCTCGTCTAGAAGCTAGGTGGTTGGCCACCGTCCGCCTAACCCGCCCAGATCTGCCTAGGCTGCGACTCACTTAGACAGAAAATAGATAACTTTCATTATGCATTTTATTTTTTCAATAAGTTGTAAAGACTTATTGAATACTTAAATTAACACACATTATATGTTTGTTCCCACGTTTTCATTGTTTCAATAGCTCATAATATAATGGATTTTAAGCATAAACATACACTTATTTACACAAAATATAATGGATTTAATTAAATCTATCTAGTCCGCTTAGGCGCCCGCCTAGCTTTCTATGCGCTAGGCCCCAGCCCGCTACCCGACTAGCGCTTAGCGTCTTTTAGAACTTTGCATTTTCTCCATAGATATGCCAAATTCTATGTTTAATTCTTCTTCTTCGGATCATTTGTTGTAAACTTGGTTTTGTCAAATTTTGTATGTTTCCAACACATGTTTTGATCTCCCTCTTAATTAGTTTTTCGTAAATTTTCTTATTAAGTAGTTCACATAAGAATTAATATTCGCTTGTATCTAAACACTTAAAATACTACCAATTCATTCATATTGTAATACTTTAATTTATATCAGTATTGGTGAGTGGCATATTAGGCTCTTTTCTTGTCAATCGATATATTTTTATTAAATCAAAGACGAATAGCAATGTTTACATCTTTAGTAAAAATATTAAGCAGAAATTCGAAAAAGAGAAAACCCCGTCTATGATAACCCGTCATTTTGTTTACAAACAAAGCCACCAAATGAACCGCCCTATTGCAGGCTCGAGGCACAAAAGCAAACTCAATGGACTCCACTTGGGTTGCCAACTCTCGGATATCAAAAAGAATGCTAGCAATTGTAAAATCTGGGTCCTTTTCTCCCTTGAGCATAGAGATCAAGTTAATTTAATCGGATTACTACCACATTTTTATGACCCTCCTCTGGAAGCTATCAACGCTTCCCTTACTGCCTCCGCTTCCACAGCTAGACTCAACGGCCATCAAGCCCCCCCGCCCAACCCACCGAACACCTCCCGTAGACGCTTCGGCTCGCCATGCTCCATCGCAGTTGACTTATCATCTAACTCATATAGTTATATTATAACATGTAGACTAATAAGATCACCTGCTGATCTTCTCGGTCATATTTTCTCCAAATATTTGTTAAGCTGATAGTCATACGTTGAACACCTCCGGAAGCCTTATCACGAGTGACGACGACACTTTATTTGATTTTGATTATCTGAATAACACTACAAACTTGTGCCTAATACGAGTTGCAAAATGCTGTTTAATATAATTATCTCAAATAAATCGTCACGTACTCAAAACCCTTTGTTCTTGCTATTAAAATATTGATTAGCTTAATCAAACCAACGTAACCATGTTTTCCCACAAGCCTAAAAGCTGTTGATTAGTATAACTTACTAAATTATTATATCTATACACAAATATTATTTTCAGTCGTATTTAGGTTTTTTTATATTTCCATGGCTGAAACCCATCCTCCATTTCTGAGGTGTCTAATAGTCATGAACCACGTACGTACACTCTTCAATCTGCTTTTATATTTTGGAAATAAAAAGCTATATAATTAGTCATACAGAGAACAATTCATTGGGATGACACAGCAATAATATTAGATGGATAATGAGATTCTTAGTACCTTGATGTTATGGCTTTGTAACAAGTTTAGTCTACGTTTGGCAGTAAAGGCTAAAAGCACTTTCTTACAATCAGAAGCACTTTTATTACATTTGGCAAGAAATTTGAAAGTGATTTCGGGTCATATAAGGGCTTCTTGAAAAAGCAAATGCATTGTCAATAAAAATGTGAACATTTCTCTAATACAAGCACTTATAGCATAAACAATAATGAGTAGAAGTATTTCCTATAAAAGCAGTTTCAGTCGTGTTCTTATTCTTTAGTCAGTTTTGGTGTCTAAGATTCAACAAAACATGATGAACTCAAAAGAATTAACTATCTTTTCCGATGTGCGATGAGTTTGACAACGGTGGAACTAGATCAATCAAATTGGACATTCGTTGAACATATTGGGTTACAAATAGTCCCCTTTCCAAAGGGGAGACTCTAAAGGACCGGACCACACTCAGTCTCAATCTTGTTCATTCACAGCCACCAAACGAGGCGTGATTAGGCTCATTTGGGTAAATGTTATGTGCCACACACGTCTCCATATCTTCGACTCTGAAGGCAATAACGAAGCTTCCTTCACACCAAAACTAAAGGCTCCTATTGGTTGCCACTTTCATATATTCCTTGTCGCATCCAGATCTCAATGAATATGCTTTGATCTGATAGCTAATCAAGTATAAACTCACCAAAAATAATGAAATGATATAATGGGAATAGACTGCTATGGTTGACAATATTGCTCAATATCCCATTGTTATATAGAATATCTCCATTTTTTAAAAGAAAATCACCACAGTACGAGATGAATTTTATTGATAACGAAAATTGAAATTATATCCAGTCAGGATGGGCTAAACCATACCCCTTATAAACCAAAGAAAAAAAAAAAACTTCATTTTAATCCTTGGCAAAGATGACTTTTAGATTAAAACCATGAGTAAGATCAAAATCTAATTTTAGTCCCTTGATACATTAAGAACCTCATTTATTAATTATATTTTGATTTTTTTAATTATTTCTCTTTTTCTTCCGAATTTTTAATGTACAAATTTTATTTCATTATAATTTTCATTTTCATTTCATTTATCCTAATCTATTTTATTGTAAACATTTAGATAAACTAATTTTTGTTATACAATATATTTCGATGTACTTTGTCTTCTTCATTTAGGTACATTAAATTCATTATAATAGATTTAGGTACACACATTTCGGTACATACATTTCGATACAAACATTTAGGTACATTAATTTAATATAATACATTTTGGTACTAACATTACGGTACACACATTTAGGTATATTAATTTAATATAATACATTTCGGTGCATATATTTCTGTACATACATTTCGGTACACATATTTCGGTACTAACATTTAGTTACATTAATTGAATCTTTCAAGTTTGAAGAATGTTAAATAAAATTAATAAATTAAAAAACTCTTTTTTAGTCAAAAAATAAATTAAAATTTGTATATTAATGAACTTAATATTTAATGGGAGACACTAAATAAAATGTACATTAATTATTTTGAATTAATGACACATCAAGAGATTATAATCAATATGTAATCTAATACTAGGTTTATTTTAAATTTCAATCTTCTCGAAGGATTAAAGTTAAAAAAACCCAAAAAAAAAAAACATGAAAAAGAAGGGGGATATAAAACTTACTTCTCTAGAAACAAACAACAATGATACATAGAGGGGAACATAAACTTAACCCTTCTAGAGCCAAACGTTAAGGTCTAAACATGCAAAACAAATCGAACAACACCACAAAGTTAAGGGGAAAAAAAAGAGACAAATATGAATGTCGAGATGCATATTAATTTGAGAAGCGATAACCAGACAAACAAATATAGTACGAAAACAAAGCATCACAAACCACCAGCATAAAAAAACCATATCCAAAATTTGATTGATTACATAATGCTTTATTCCTTCTCGTATTTGCAATTAAACCATGTAACTTGTACATAAAATAAAAGTGACGAGAACAATACCATACGGAAGGAACCTCAGCCTCCTAAGATTAGAAGAAATAATTGTGCCTTGCTACAAAAGCAATGATTGTGAAACCATTGGATTTTGTAATATCAGACAGCATATTCCCACAAATATTTTGTTTTAGTACAAATAATATGTTATACGAATCTATTCAAAAAAGAGGAGAAGAGAAATTGAATTTGAAACACGGTTGTCCTAACCATCATGGCTGCCCTAACCACATGACAGTCCAACGCATTCCCCGACAAAATATGGTTGTTCTCGGAGTTTTTGCCGAAGTTTAAGCAATGCCAGCGAAACCAATGTTGCAGCAATAATGTTTGACCTGTGTTGACCAGGACACAACAATCCTCTGAAGATTTTTCATGTTCTTTTTTAGTCTTTTTATCCTCTTTGGCCTTCCGTCCATTCCAACCCTACCGATCATATTCCATGGTTAGCTAGAACTTTCAACGTTCGAGAACCACATTAGGAACTTTCAATCTTTATATCTGGTTTCGTAATTTTCCTAAGGTGGTGGCACTTGACTTGTTCTACGATAATAGGGGGTTAAATGAAAGCTTCTTCGTAAGTTTTTCTCTCTTCTTTTTACCATAAAAAAAGTGGAGTCGTTTTTTAACACTCCAACTGCATAGAATGTAGGAAGACAATTTTGAAGTGCTAATTATAATAACCACCTACGAAAGCATTAAAAAAAATGAAACTTGGAGAAGACTAAATTAGGAGTAGTTTTTAGCCTTTTGTACACGATAAAAGTTGAGGTTTCACCATAAAACTAATTGACAAATTAGGAGTTACCCAATTACTTATAAGCACATGCAAAGTTCCTCATTTTGCTGATGCAAGACTGATACTCTCAACACGCCCCTCAATTGTGGTGAATTTTCAAGTCTTAACACATAGACAATATAAAAAGAGTGACGTTGAGTAAGTGTGACGGTTGGACTTCACATGCGGGACAACCTCTCTGATACTATGAAGAAAGTTGAGGCTCCACCATCAAACCAATGGGTAATATGGCATGAGGATGTGAAGGCAAAAGAGTCACACATCAGGGAAATGAGGGAGCTTGCATGTGATTATAAGTATGAGGCCATTCCCCATATTGTCAATTGGTTTTATAGTGGAAGCTCAACCTTCTTCATGTTTTAGAGCATGTTGTCCCATGTGTGAAGCCCAACGTCCACACGTCCTTCACGTCACCAGATTTGTGTTGTCCATGTGTTAGGATATGTTCGCCCCACATGAGGGGGTGTGTTGAGAGTCAATCCAACATCGGGAAAAAGAGGGACCTTACTTATGCTTACAAGAAATTGAAATACTCCCTTTAAACTTTAATTCTATACTTAATTAGTTCATTTCCAGTGCTCTTTATAAATGGATTAGGGCAAGAGAGGAACCTTAATGCAGACAGTCAAGAGAAGAATACTCACGAAAACCAAATATCGTTATAATTCGTCCCGTTAATTCAAGGCAAAACTGGACCAGAAGAGTATCCGCAGAGTTGCAATTCCACTGTATCATTAATCATGTCAATAAACAGATATACGTATGTTTAACATGGCCTTAAACCTTCCCCTACATACAAGTCTAATTGCCCATCAAGACAACTCAAAAGTGTGTCAACCACATAACATCCACTCCAATCTATTGAATTTGAACTTGGTCACAAATAACAGAATATCGAGTCTTGCCCTCGCAAAAGTTTCATTGCATCCATTAATTGGATAGCTTTCTTTCTATGCATTCGAATACACGAAACCCACGGGTGATTTCTCTTCCAGAGTATGGATTTTCGACCAACTCTTGCCTTAATAATCGTATACACAGCCATCGCGTTGACAGGAAAAGTGCTTCCATATATACGACATTCTCTCAAGCAGCGACACATTGTTTTGCATTGCGAGACCAATTGGGGAATCTCGTTTGCCCAATTGGCATCAAGACACAACATCCCCAGCAAACAGAAAATCACAAATCTTTTGGTCAATCGGGACAGCATTCTGAAACTCACCATCTGCCTGCAGACTCTTCTTTTCCTTCCTATACATTTCAGCTTCATGAACTCTACAGCACTTTCGGAGACCAGTTAACAGATCATTGTATGTGCCCAAAAAGGGACGAAATCCTTTCCCTTGCATCACTTCAAAAATTTGAAGCCCTTTATCAGCACTCCCAGCAGAGAAGCCCCAATCAACGCAGTGTAAGTTGAAGTGCACTTGTGATCATAAGGCAATAAATTAAAGATTTTTGCAGCAGAAGGTGTCCTTCTAGCACGCCCCAGCCTATGTATCAGAAGTGCACTTAAGTATATTCCAAGAGAACATCCAACCTTAATCATCTCTGCAACAATCTCAACCACTTTTAGAAATGACTTTGATCTGATCAAAGCTCCAACCAAAGCCAGATATGTATTTCTCTCAAGGATTATACCCATTTTCACACTATATTCGAAAGCCAATAAAGCACCATCAAGTCTGCAACGTCCACAATTTACCTCAATGATGGTCGAGGTGATAGCACAATCCAATTGTATATTCTTATCTCCATTTCCAGCAAGCAAGCGGTATATGGCAACGAGATTTTCTTTTTCAAAAGAATCAATACAAGCCCTTCATCAATTGCCATGAGCATCAGCAGCAGTTGGTCTAAACTCACTTTCCTCCAGATTGCCAGAGTCAACTGAAAAGTGAGGATGAACTTGCCTGAGTAGGGAATCACTCTCGCCAGCAATTTTGAAAGTTCTGACAGCCTCTAGAAATACAGGGTAACGAAGGGTAAGGTGATTTTCTTTCGTAAACCAAAGGATATGGTTCATTGTCCATGTGTCTCCTGCTTTGCACAATTTCTGAATTAAATATTGCAAGCCGCTGTATCAGGTTGTACTCCAGCGTCTGGCATTTTATCGAAAATGCAAGTGCCTCTTTGCATTTCCCTTAATCACATAACAAATTCAATAACTTTATCGATATTTTGGGGAGGAGGGAGAGGAACATCGCAAAGATGAGTCCCTGTGCATCCCACCAAAAGTGCATATATGCATAGAAATCATAGCATGATGAGTCCATTTATGAAACTATTAATGTGCAAGTTACACAAACATGATATCTTTTCTAAATACGACTAAGAAAAGAAATGTAATTTCACATCATCTTATTAAGAGGGGGGGTAATGCAAGCAATCACAATGTGGAAACAACTTCATATCATAGCATAAAAAATCTCATCTTCCTTTAACAAACACACACCGTGCGTAAACAACCAGTATAACCGTATGCACAAATTGGTAACTTACAAGAAAAAATTATCAAAAAATCACCCCATTCAGACATTACAACAAACACATAGAGTGCAGTACATATGCGAAAGCAAATGCTACTCACCAGAACCAATTAGGCAGACCATTAATACAGTGCAAGTATGACAAGTTGGAGAACATCCACATTGAGTCATTTCCCTGTAAACATCAGTAGCCTCCTTCACTCTATTATCACCGAACAAAATTTTCATATAAGCAGTGTAAGAAACAACAGTTCTTTAGCGGAATCCCATGTCGAATATGTTTGCGACTGTTTCTCACGTGTAAGTTTTCGGGTCCAAAGGTCGTTGCTTTGGACTGGATTTGTGCTGGTTTTTTGTGTTATTTCTTGGAATTGGATTGTTGGGTTTGTGGGGTTTGATTCGGTTGAGGAAATGGATGGATTTGGTGGAAAGTTTTCGGCATTGGTGATGGCGGATTCCTGTGAAAGTTGCAAGGTTCTTGAGAAATCCATGGAGGTTACGGAAACTGCGCATAGGAGGAGTTGTTCATTAGAGTTGCGCATAGAGGTTACGGAAACAGTGAGGGATATACGATTGCAAAAGAGTTCCACACACATCTTTACTTTTTCCGCACACCTTTGTTTGTTTTTTTTTTTTTTTTTTTTTTTTTTTTTTGTCGAAAGATAGGAATTTATTGAATTAAATACGAATCGTTACATGCCCCTATCTATTCATGCCCTTCGAATATGTTTAATTCGTTTAGTTCAAAAGACGAAAAATAAACAGGAGGGTGTAGAGACAGAAAATAAGTGCGCGGAAATCACTCGACAAGGTCAATATTCAGTAACTTTTGCGTTTCAAGTAGCCTCTGTGTCCATAACTATCCGTTTTAACAACTGCTACCACCATTGATTTAAACAGATGAACTACAAAACTATTGTTTTCATGATGAACAGGTGCACTAGACCACATATAAATGCATACAATATTAACCACAATTTTTGAGTAATACTAATATCTCATGATCCACTCCATTGAGTACAAAGCCTCGGAAAAAGCTTCTAATACGTGCAATCATCTGCAAATATGTGACTCGCCTCGTGCTCATATTTTACCTTCGGACGCTTAAACATATATCATCTCAACATGTTTCGAAGATATGTGGCAAGAGCGGTGTGGTTCCGAAGCTTGGGGTTAAGGGTGGATGCCGACCATCGGATGTCTATCTTGGAGTGGCTAGCGAGGTTATATTCGAGGGGTACTACACCAGGTTTTGAACTTTCTTTGATGCTTATTTGGAATATTTGGAAGCAACGGAATAATTTTATGTGGAATGGTAAGGTCGTGCCTCAATATGTACGAATTCTATTTCGCTTAATGAATATCGTACTTTTCTCAAAAAAAAAAAAAAAAAGAAATCCGTTCTATTTTTTAAGTTCTTAAATCAAATAATCATGTAACTGTCGAAAACTAGAGATTAATATGTCCCCAAGAAGCAAAATCATAAAACAACAATGCATGCTCTGTCAGCTTATTGACTAATAAAACCAAGTGTAAATTCAATACCGAGCCCCTTCATCATGCAAAAACTCTTCAGCCGTTGGATTCATTAGGCCGTCCAATATATATCGGACTGTACCTATATGATAGAGAATCAAGAAATATAACTATTCTCAAACTCATCTCATTTTGTGAATCCATATAACTATTCAATGTGAAGAAAGAGAGCTCCAAATTCGAGAGCGTTCTAATGCTTGCAGACATTCCAGTTTCGAAAGAATTTCTTACACATGCCACCTCCCTTTCACAAGCTTGTGGTGGGATCAACATCAACTACACAATGGTGAAGAAAACCACTCTTGTGAGAGGGCGGCACAGAGCGTGCACGCACAAACTATATTAATCAGTCTTAAAAGAGATTCCCTAGTAGCCATCAAATCCAAATGTTCAGCATTTAGCAGCTAAGTAAAGTAAAATCTATCAAGTTCTAGTACGTTTTGCAATAAAAAAAAACAGATGAAATAGTCGGTACGTAATCCTTTTGATTTAAGCTTTCACACCGATACTATAACCCTGCTTAACAATGTAACTCCTTCAACCTTAAAGATATAAATAAATAAAAATATAGACTATACCATTTGTCTTTAAGAAATGCCAAATCGAATTCATGTGACCCAAAGTGAAGAGTTAGCTTTAGCAGGGTGCATATGTTTCACTAATAGACCACCAGGAAGAGAACAGTGATCAGAAACACATACCGAAAGGGTCTTTCATTTGTTGGGATGCCCAATTATTCTCTGCAAAATCACTGTCCTTGCCTTCCTTATATCCCTGCCACACTTATCAGCATGTTGGCTTAGATTATCAATGGTCTCCACAAACACATCAAGCTTTTTCTTGATCTCATCCATCACTAGCTTCACAGCCAACCCCTCTTCTCTAATAGCAAAATCAGCATTGTGCAACAGCGACTCAATCCCAATTTCAAATTTGTCAACAAGCACCCGGATGTTATCCAGGTCCTTCATTGTGACGTACGTTCCAATCTGCATTGAGCAGATTATCTCCCTCTGCCCTTTCAGTCCTCTCTCGTAGTTATTCCAAAGCATATTACACCATTTTCCAACTGAACCTATAGGGACAGCCAATGCTCCTGCCAAGGCCGTTACAAGTGGTGGTGCAGCAATGGAAGCTGCCACTACAGAGAAAACCAATACAGAGACAAATGTAGCAACGAAAATAACATTTGACAGCCTCCTCCAAGCTTTCACTGATTTGAACTTCTTATCAAGTTTTCTCTTACGAAGTTGCAGTTTCTCAAACATGGATGCCTGGTTCTTGTAAACTGCCTGAAACAGTATAAAGAACTCGTCCGTGAAAGGATCCCCAGCCGCCTTAAATGCCCTCAATTCTTTTAAGGTTCTTGCACACCCGTTCCCGTCTGCCCCAGCACCTACTTCTTCCTCAAACTGCCTAACTGCAGCCTGAATTATGAGCTGGGTATTGAGCGCACGCTTAAGACATTGCTCGAGGGAAGTACAAAAATCCAACGTTTGAAGACTGTTGTCAAAGTATTCCTCCACAAGAGAGAACATTTCTTTACTTTTCCATATATCCTTCTTGCATTCTAGAATCACCTTGACCACCTCCTGGTTCATGTCAAGCAAGCAATCGGTAACCTCCTTGAGCGAGTCAAGGGATAGGGACCGAAAATCCAGCCCCGCTGAAAGTGAGTGAATGACACGGCTTGTGCGCTGCTGGAGATTGACATCAAACGATTGCAAGGCTGGATCGAGCTTACAAGCTGCCTCATAGGAGCTCAAATCGGCGGTGTCCCGGGAGTTGGTAGTAGGTTCAAGGCTTTCTTGTGTTTGTGGGGGTGGTGGTGAGGGGGTTTCTGAGGCATTAACGCCCTGGTTTTTACTGGATTTTCCTCCCATCATTTGGGTTCAGATAATCAGAAATTCCCAACACCTAACTATGATTGACTAGTAAAAAAGATAATTACTTTTCCTCCTTTTTGTATTTTAATCAATCAAGCCAGAGTTCAAAAATTCTAAAATCTAGCAAACCAAGCAGCCAAATACTCGAAATCGAATCGAATACAATCGATGAGTAAGTTGAAGAACTACAAAACTGACCAAAAAGACTTGGACTTTGGCTAGATCCTAAGCAACCCAAGAGCTAAATTTTTCACTTGGTAAAGCAAAAGTAAAAACCCAGATGAGATTTCACTTGATGGATTTTTCTCACCTGAAATTCAGCTTAAATGCAAAGAAAAATATGAACTTCGTAGCTTTGCTCTCTCACTCCAAACCCAACCACCCAAAAACCCTCCAGAAAGTTGAAGATTCCCAAACACAAGCAAAATCCAACACGACGAACCGAAGACTGAGTCTTTGCAAAACCCACAAGTCAATGGTGCAGAATAATGCAAAGAAGAAGATGAAATGGGAAAAGGAAAGTGAGAGGAAATTGGGAAAGCGGCAAGGGGCTAAGCACAATTTCCCTTTCGTTAATCAGGAAGGAGTGTAATTGACCCAAAAAATAAGTCAGGAAGGAGTGTACTGCATAATTTAAGGCTATGTTCTACGAAATGATTAGGATTCTCTTCCTCCTCTTTTCATCTCCTTCCGTCCTTTCCTATCAAATTCTTTTATTTTTTCTTTCTTTTGCTATAAAAAAAATTAGTATAAGATATTGACGTGGTTTAACCATGATCAATCAAATAGGAGGGGAAAGAAGAGGAGAGGGAAAAATGGGAAAGAATCCTACTCACGAAGTTGAAGGAAAATACCAAAAGAGAAAAAGTGGGAACCAATGTCAAGCGAATGAGGATCCTCAAATCGTATATCGTGCAATTAAAAATTATTTTAAATATTTTTATTTAAAATCAAGGTTCTAAAAAACGATAGGCGCTAGTCGGGCGGCGGGCTGGCGTCTAGGCGGGGTCTAGGCGGATTTAGGTAAATTTTTTGTATATTTTGTAAATAACTCCATATTGACACTTATAAAAAATTATACTTGTATGATAAAATGCAAAAAGAGTATCCAACAAGTCCAAAATTCAAAAACACATTAAGCATATATGTCATATAACCATAGTAAGGAGTATCATCACACATGTACAACAAGTTCACAATTTAAAACAACATAAAATGGAAAATAGGAGGAAAATAAGGAAATATAGTAATGTAAGATACTTATCTTTAGCATCCAAGAATTTAAGTTGATACGCAACACACATATTCTATAAAATGAACAAAATTTCAAGGTATAAAGTTATAAATTTATATATATATATATATATATATATAATATAAAAAATAAAAATAAAAAAATAAAAATGCACAGCCGCCTAGCACCGCCTAGCCCCACCTAGAGCCAACCCGATTTTTCCAGCTGTTTTGAACAAAATCGCCTCGGTTCCAACTCGCATAGGCCGTTTTTCAGAACACTGTTTAAAATTAAATATAAATAGGATCTGATAAACAGACATAATTTAAGAATTTCTAAAATCCTTGTAAAGAGGATCCGGAGAGGATCTCGTTCAATGCAGGCCCATTCTTTTGCTCTTGCCTTGTCAACCAAGTAGCTCTCACACAATCACTTGTGAAGCAATGGTATATTTAACCTTTAATTGAATATTTGAGGATTTGTGGTGGTTAAAGATTTTCTAAAATTCTAGTCAACGCCATTTCGCCTTACAATTCTGACTTTTCATTTGTATTTGAGTCTAGTTTAGGGATGGGCAACGGTTATGGCGGGCGGGTAACCGCGGTTATTTATCCATAACCATTTATTCTCATACCCGCATAACCGTTTACCCGTTGGGTAATTGCCTAAATGGTTATACCCATACCCATAACCGTTTATAAACGGTTAACCATACCCATAACCGCGTACCCATTTAACCGTAACCGTTTAATACCCGTTTACCCATTTATCATTTTTTAACCCATTCATCATTTCTTTTTTTACCATTTACTCATTTTTCACCCGTCTAAGTGTTTTTTTAACAACATGAAAATTAAAAAAGAAAAAATTGTCATAATTTTCTTTTTCTAACAATTAAACACCGTTATAGGTACATTCATCATACATTTTCGCATTTTAATTTTTTAAGTCCTTATACCATTCCAATAATTGAAATAATAGTTTACGGACGATATTTTTAACTGTTAACAATGAAGGTAATATAAAATTGGCTAGATATTCTTGGGTTACGAAAACTGTTAAAAAACAATATTCTTTGGTTATTTAACTTGGAATGTAAAGTATTAACATAATATATATATATATATATATATATATATATATATATATATATAATGGACCATGAAATCATGCACTATAGTCATAGCATTGATCTAAGTTTTGTCCGATAGAGAATATGGTTTGTGTTAATTTTACATATATAAAATAAATGGGTAAACGGTTACCCGTTTATAACCGCGGTTAATACCCATAACCGCCCATTTAAATTTCGCGGGTAAACGGTTATACCCATAACCGTTTATTTATCTAAACGGTTACCCATAACCATAACCGTTTAATTTAAACGGGAGGTTAACCGCGGTTACCCATAACCAATGGGTATTTGCCCATCCCTAGTCTAGTTCATTGACTCCATGCGAGAAGAATTTTAGACTATGATATTTTTGTCAACTATGATATTTTTGTCAAATAATATAATATTATGTACAAGCCGTTTGGATCAAACTCCCTATGTTATGGTGAATTTGTTTGATGTAAATATTCTACAAATTTTGGGTGTGATTGGAGAAAGTCATTGATTTTTTTTTTTTTTTTTTTTTTTTTTTTGCAATTCAGAAATCATATTGTGCCAGTGAGCCCAACAGTTAAAAGATAATTTTTAATTTTTTTTTTTTTTTTTACGATCCTGACTTAAAAAAAATAAAGTAACTGACGTCAACCTGCCTTCAAAGATCAGCCAATTTAGCCGCTGATACTCTTGAAAATGGCAGTTGGGAGGCTTTTCCTGTCTTGGCTAGAGTTCTCAGGCTAAGTGGGGCTTTTCAGTTCTGTCGCTGGTCTTGGGTCCCAAGATCAGCCAATTTAGCCGCTGATACTCTTGCGTCGGCTGTGTCGTCGGAGATGTGTGAAGTTGTTTGGGTTGAGAGGCCCCCATCTTCGTTAGTTTGTGTATTACGCAATGATGGCATTCCTTGTCCTCATTAGCTTCTGTTTGGTGGTGTTGGGGGTGACTCTTTTACTAGGTGAAAGTGTCTGTGTAGTTGATCCCCTTACATTGCTTGTTTCTTAGTTAGTCTGCCTTGTGCTTTGCCTCGTGGTTGGCTTTCTGTTTCCTCTTTGGCTTTCTGCCTTGGAATGAGAATTCCTCTCTTTCAAAAAAAAAAAAAAAACTTAGGAGCCCACATGGGCAATCCCTACCTGATTGCTTGGTCTGATTTTGTTGGGCCCATGTGTGGCCGACTAATTGGGCTATGGTGGAGAAGGATTTTTGGGTTTTAGAATACTCAATGCCCAATTGCTGGGCCAATTGTGATGGGGATGTACTTGCTTTAATAGAAGAAGAAAAAAAATTGAAAACATACTACAAAACAACTTAATGCCAAGTTACCAACACGCTAAACATCCATCTTGGTAAAAGTTGTAGATTTTATCGTTTTATATGAATCCAATAGGTAAGACTTATGAGTACTTTACACGTCATAATACAAGTAAATGAAATAATATATTTTTGCGTGTCTCACCATTTATTTTTGACATAAAATTGTCAAATGTATATAGCCCCATCTTTAGTGAGATTAATTAAATCTCAACCGCATATTCTAATGAGTTAAATCTTAACCGTTCAGTAAATGTGCAAAAGAAAACCATCACTTCACTCCTAATCTGAAACCCTACTCTCTCCCACCGCCTAAATTAGGGGTTGGCACGGGCCGGGCCGGGTTCGCTTAGGGGTGGGCAAGACTGGGCCGGGTCCACATTTAGAGGAACCGTACATGACCCGTTTGAAAATGAAACGAGGCAGGGGTTGGACGGATCATGATATTCTCAAAAGAGGCCCGAACCTAACCCGACCCGTTTGAAATGGGCCGGTTCCTACGGGTCCAAGTTTTTATTTTTCAATTTTAGTATTTTACAAAAGTGATTTCTACAAGCTGTTTAGTTGCCAAAAATCCGAATCACAATTAACATAACTCCGAAAGATACAACAGGCCCACTGCATCTTCCGCCACAAAATAACCATCCGAATTACACATACAAAATTTGGCATTCGTACTCGATTGAACTCAATGCAGAGAGTTATGGGGTGAGAACGTTACCTTAATTTGGGAGGAAATGAGATGATGGTGAACTGGTGGTCGATTTCGATTTGGATTTGCAGGCGTTGGCCTTAGACGATGGTGGTGTTCGACAATCTCTACGGCAGTGATGGGGTGGTCGCTATTGGAAGGTTTGGGAGGAGACGATGGTGATGGTGGTCGCGAACCGGGAGACGAAGACAAAGTGACGTCGACTACGTCTGCGTCCCGGTTCAAAGCATCCCCTCTCCAAAGTTGGATAAATTGTGCAGACCATCTTATCGATTTGTAAAAAAGAAGTTAAAGGCATGCCTCGAGCTAAACACATTAATTTCACATAAATCAAATGTAAGTAAAGACACGGTCTGAACAAGGAGAAGAAAAAATGTGTATATTTGACCCAACTCTGTGTCTACTCTTATCCAGCTATCCAACACAAACATGCGGATCAGACATTCTAAATTCCCACGAACAAACATTAAATTCTACGGTACAACAAAAGGGTGTCTTTAGTTTTGCCTGTAAGCAATGTAGTTCGCCAGAGCAATCAAGGGGGCAGTCCTTTTCGGGATCGAAACCGGCGAGCTGTTCCTTGGCGTCTTTGTTCAGTTTCTCTGCAAACTCTCTCGACTTCTCGATCCCCAACAGCTTCGGATAAGTCACCTTATCCGCCACCAAGTCCTTCCCTGCCGTTTTCCCCAATTCCTGGGAAGATTTGGTCACGTCGAGGATGTCATCCACGACCTGAAACAACAATCCAATGTACCGAGCGAAAGTCCTCAGCTTTTCGATTTCGGAATCCGACCCACCTCCCAGAATCGACCCCAGAACCACCGAGCACTCCAGCAGCGCCGCCGTCTTGTGGAGGTGGATGTATTCGAGCTGTTCGAGTCCCACATCGGACAACCCCTCTGAGTTTGTATCCACCACTTGCCCGGCCACGAGCCCTTCGGACCCAATTGACTTGGCTAATTCCCCGACTGCCCTGATGATTCGGGCCGGCGACACGCCGACGGTAGACAGGGAGATGTGCTCGAATGCGAAGGCCAAGAGAGCGTCGCCGGCCAAGACCGCGACGTCCTCGCCGAACACCTTATGGTTGGTGGGTTTTCCGCGGCGGAGGTCGTCGTTGTCCATACATGGCAAGTCGTCGTGGATCAGCGACATGGTATGGATCATCTCGACGGCGCAGGCCGCCGGCATGGCCATGGATTCCGACCCACCAACGAGCTCGCACGCGGCTAGGCAGAGGACTGGTCGTACCCGCTTGCCGCCGGCCAGAAGCGAATACCGCATCGCCTCGTGGATTGTAATCGGGTCACGGAGGGAGACGGCGGCGTCCAAGGCCTGGTTGACGGATTCCGCCCTCTGGAGCATGTAGGACTTGAAATTGAAGGCGGGTTTCGGGGACTCTTCGTCGAATTCCTCTGTGAGGGTCTCTTGCTTGGTGAGGACGGCGGAGACGGCGAAAGGGGAGGTGGGTCGACGGCGGTGTGGGGCGGCGGAGGATATGGGTATGGTGGTTTTGAGGGGGTGGAGGAGGTGGAAGGATTGGGAGGATTTGGATCTGCCGGCTTGATTCAACATTGAGCAGGTCTGAAATTGGACCCATGAGCTCAGATTCATGCAGCTCATTTTTTCTTGAAATTCTTTGAAACTCTATCGAATTTGCTCAAAGATTGTTGCTTTTGCTCTGAAATTGCAGTAATGGGGGGATGGATTTACAGTGTTATATGGGGAACGTGGGGAGTCACGAGGGGTCCAAATAAGGTCATTGACACCACATTGCAATATGCAAGCTCACATCCCCATCTTGGAATTCTAGAGAGAGAAAATGAAAAGAGTAGCAGTTTGGAGAGAGAGAGTATGTGAGTGTGAGTGTGAGTGTGAGCGAGAGCGAGACGGGAGGGAGGGGAAGTGGTGAGAGCAGTACATAGAAAGAACCAACCAACCAATAGACGAGAGGAGGACAAGGTGTCAAGGAGATAGGATTTTGGGTTGGGTGGAATTCCTAGTCTCCATGCCAATTCGAATGTATTTATTTTTTTATTCTTTCTAAAGCCGCATTCTAAACCACTCTAATTACGACGAGTGGCATTCGAATTCGGTTTAAAGAGTGGACACAATATTTTGATCAACTAGTTACTATCCGACACCACGGAGAAAATTTTACATGCAACCAAGATCGACTCCATAGGAGAAATTCACATTCAATTCTATCAATGTGTTATCGTGTGTTTGAATTTGCTCACATGACATACGTGGTTGATTTGAAATACACTACCTTATCATCACAAAATCTTAATTTCAAATTACTCTAATTTATGGAAAGAAGAATTCAAAAAGCGCAAGAAAACCTACGCACTGCTAGGACACCCTATTAATTGCAAAATTGACATCATATTAGTCACGCCTCTTTTACATGTTGAATTTTCTGTGCGTTTCCACGTACCAAACAACGTAGAATTGGAATCGTATTTATCATTTATCTAATTATAACAGATTCTTTGAATTTTGGACACCCAAAAGAAAGGGAAAATAGATTAATTAATTTTTTGAATTTGTACAAAATTTAAATGGCCAGAGCTTACAAAATGGGTCCGTTTGGCGTTTGCTGCTGACGAACGGGCACGGAGAATTCACATGCATTAAGTTGGTTGGTTTTACTTTTACTTTTTTCCCGGCGGCTTTTGGCTTTTAACTTGTTTTAGTTTTGACTCCAAAAGCTTGTTGGCAAATCAAATCAAATCAAATCAAAATATTTTTATTTTGCTAGCAGAAATTATCAAAGAGCCAAAGATTTAAAGAGAAAAGGGGGACAGCCAACTAAACTGACTCAGACATGCAAGTTCTCGAATTATTATAAAGTACGGGTTCCTTCGGTAGATTAGATAAGATTCGGCCGTAATGACGTGATTGGATTGACAGAGATTTGTAATTTATGTACGAGGATATGTTAGATAACTTACTCTATTGTAGACTTATAATTGATCACAACCTATTTCATTTTAATTGATCACAACCTATTTCATTTAGCCTACCAAGTAACGCCTATGAGATTTGATGTTTTTTTTTTTGTCCTTCAATCGATAATTATCTGTCAGCTAACCTAACGTCTTCTGTCCCTCGAGACCAACAAGGGGCAGTACAAAAATGTTCACTTGGGGTTGTCCATTTATTATGCCCTGTGGAAGAACCCTTAAGTTTTTACTGTATTTACACAGAGTGGGAATGGATAAAACAGAGATTCGAACATAAAATCTTGGATGCAAAATAAATATATTAAGTTTTAACTATTTGAAGTACAAGCGTTGAAGGATTTGTTGTTCTTGTTTAAATTCAGTTTGTGTAATTTTTGCAGTAATTTGTTTGTAAACTTTTACCTTCTAAAAGTTACTTGTTAGCCACTGTAAATTTGAAAATCCAGTCTTCAAGACTCCAAAGTGTCCCATGTTGCAATGAGAGGGGCCGTTGCATCCCATTAGGTCATCTTCAAAAAAAAAAAAGCTAAAGGTCTAAAAATTAAAAAATAGCTTGATTCTGCAAAAAAAACTCATCTTCAATCGATAACTAAGATATAATTCTAAGGAAAACTAACGAAAAGTCCAAAAAAACTTCTCTTTTAATGAAAAGTCATTTTTAAAGGTATAATGAATAGTGATAGTTAAAGGTAAAAAAGTGATTTTTGGTTAAAAGTGAACAGTACCGGGGGTATTTTATTAAAACTCCCATAATTCTATGACACTCATCAGACCATTATTTGGCCAAAAAAACATCAGACTGGCCAAATGTAACCCTCATCTTAGCCCCTTTTTGGGCATAGTTCCTTACTTGCAATTATTGATTCAAATTCAACAACTAGATCTGAAAACATCTAGAGTTAATTTAATTAAATTAACTAATAAATTTAAAATATAAACTTAAAAAAACTAATAAATTATTGAGGAGGCTATGCTTAGCCCATTCTGTAAGATCCCACATCGCCCAGGGGAGTGGATCATCTATGCCTTATATGTATATTCTCATCTCTACCTAGCACGAGGCCTTTTGGGAGCTCACTGGGAAGTTCTCGTGTGAGTTCCCAGAAACAAAACCGTGAGGGCGTGGCCGGGGCCCAAAGCGGACAATATTGTGCTACGGCGGAGTCGAGCCTAGGATGTGGTGGGGGCCTGGGCCGGGATGTGACACATTCGGTTGGAGATGGTATATGAGTATGGTCTGACACTGATTATTTAAAATTTAATTTTTGTAAGGCTATAATTTTGGACTAGGCTATGTTTAATCTTTTTCAATTGGAGATGGTCTTAGCACTTTCCTAGTTTCTCAAGCATGATTCCCATGAGGATTGACAAAACTGTGATTTTTTTATTTTCTTTAATAAAGAAAAATCCCATAACTTTCAATTTCTTTTAAGGGTTAATTAAACTAACACACCATCAGGTTTATCGTGTTTTCACAAAATCCCCTCAGGTTTACAGTGTTTTCACAAAACCCCCTCACGTTTGAAACATAACACTAACACCCTCTGAGGTTCTAATTTACTTTCACATAACTAGAGATGGCAACGGGACAGATTGGGTTCGGATGTGCCATCCCCATACCCGAACCCGTTGAATTCCCGAACGAGTTTTTCCCATAACCAAACCCGTCCGGTGATGGATTTTTGATTGGGGAACGGTTTTCCCCATTATGATATTTATATATTTATTTATATTATTAACTAGATGAAGAATATTAAATAAATTGCTATTATTAATACAATTGATACATTGCATCTAATAAGAGCACTTCCACCCCTAAGACTGGGTGCTAGCACCCAGCGCATTTATCCACTTAAATGAACAGTAATAGACCTCAATAAACAGTGATAGACCAACGCATCTCCACCCCTAAAACTAAATAGCCTAGTCAATTTTATTAAAATATTATTAATTTTTATTATAAAATAATAATTTAATTTTTAATATTTATCTTCCCACTTCTTCTTCTTCGCTCCGACCCCAAAACTCTTCTTCTTCTTCGCTCTGTACACCCACCAACACCACACCAACGCTCCCCAAAAATGGACCTCCTCCTCTGCATGGGGCAGCGCAACCTCGTCGTGGTCTCCTCGCCGGAGCTCGCCATGGAGGTGCTCCACACCCAGGGAGTCGAATTCGGGTCGAGGGAGTTGTGGCGGTGGTCGCGGAGCTCTGCACCAAGATCCCCAGCGAGAAGCAGAGAGGCGACGAGATCCGACCTGCGGCACGCGAACCCGTGCCATCCCGCGTCGAGGAACTGAAGAGAAGAGTGAGAGCCGTGGAGTGGAAGAGGAAGAAGAAGATGAAGAGCATCGGATCTCCTTTCGAACCGAGTGGAAGAGGAAGAAAGAGATTTTGCCCGGTCAATGGGTCTGTCAAAATTAGACTGGGCTCTTGCCTGACTTGGGCTGGGTGCCAGGCAAATGGGTGGGCTGGAGACGAAAAACTGGAGACTGGGCTGTTTTTGGACTGGGTGCCGGGCAATATTTGCTCCGGTGGAAATGCTCTAAGTAATATTAAAAATTTATATTACTAAGAAAACATTTACACTCTTGAAAATTATAAGCATATAATTCATATTATTAACGATATAAAAGTAAATAATTAATTTTATATTTATGAATGCATGATTATTAACAACCTTTTTCATATAATAAATATTTATATTTTTTCTATTCATAGATGAAATGGTTCGGTTTCAGGTATGGGTTTGGGGCGGATACCCCAATAACCATTACCGAAACCGAAAATTTTACCCGACAGTTACACATAACCGTAAAATACCTGAAATTTTATGCCCGAAACTGAACCATTCGGATCGGTTACTTGCGGTGATCGAATTTGACGGGTTAAATTGCCATCCCTACACATAACCTCTTTAGGCTGACATCACCTTAAAATATTTTCTTAAAGACAAATTTGCCCTCATTTTTAATTACTTTAAAAAATAAAAATATAAACCATTTTAAAAATAGGGTTTAGGGCCTCCCCTCCGCGTTCACAACATAATAGAAATTCTTAACATGCTTCACCTCCTCCCTAGCAGTCTTCACAAGAAGCTACTCATTCGTCTCGGTTTTTCGATCAATCAGCCTCTCCACAAGCTTGGCCTCATTCTTCGCCATAAAAAAAATTTGAGAACCGCCGAATTCCCAAGAATCTTCCTCGCGAAATGCAAGCTGTCGTTGGAAACCTTGAACTTTTTTATACCGAATTCCGGAGAAGATCTGAGTCCATGGTAGAGGAAGAAAGATATTTGCCCTCATTTTATTTTTTCTTTATTGTTTAATGTAAGATTTTAATTTATTTATTCAAAGGATTTTTCATTTTTAAAAAAGTATAATTAATAATGAGAGCAAATTTGTCCTCAAGAGGTTATGTGAAAGTAAATTAGAACCCAAGGGGTGTTAGTGTTACGTTTCAAACGTGATGGAGTTTCGTGAAAACAAAATGAACATAAGTGGTGTTAGTATAATTAACCCTTTCTTTTAATAAATAATTAGTCCAATGTACAATCGTTTGTTCAAAAATTAGGTCCAAGTTAAATAAAAATTCCACATAATCAAATTCCGGATTTAGAAAATTTGAATGTATTTTCAAAATTTGAAATATATTGGGGTTACTAATCACATTGACTAAATTTATGTTGAAGTACATATGATTTACATTAATTTTTTTAGTACATCGATATTTTTACATTAGGGGGAGTTCAGCTAAGCCACACAATAGGTAGCCTAATTGGTATCGAATTCGCTATCCACGAGATTCGAATTTAAGACCTCTCACTTCTAAGCGAAGAGGAATACCACCAGAAAGTATGTGATAGACTGATAGCATTTTTTTGACTTTCAGTATGAATTTTCAATTCTAACAACATTTGTCATTTAATACTACGTTCTAGTGTTATTCCTCTTCACTTATAAGTGGGAGTTCTTAGGTTCGATTATCGCTCAAGGCGAATTCGACCCACATTATTGCTAGCTCATTGTGAGGCTAAGCCCACCTCCTCCCTCTTAGTATAGATAATATCATTTGTTAAAAAAAAAAAAAAACATTTAGATTCAAAATTTTGAGTGAATTTTAACATATGTACGTTATGAAATTTTTTGAAAATTCCAAAATGAAAATCAAAATGAATGCTGAAATTTGAAAGTCTGGCATATCTTGAACTCAGAGATCCGTTCTTTTGGTGACCAAGAATTCATAGTTACCTACTCTTAAATTTAATATCAAAGATGAGATTAAACATTAAATACACATCTTTTTAACCTCCACTCTTAATACAAATTTAAAGATGAGTGACCAAGAATTTTTAATCACTTCATGACAAAGACTAACATTTTGTCTTAAGCATCACATTGAAAACAAAGTTATAAGTCTTTTGGTAAGCCTAAACAACGTAGTACACGCAAACACAACACGAGAAATTAATGAGTTGAAGAAATGGACCTAACAGAAAAAAGAAGATAATCGATGTGACATAATGCTCGTGAAACTCGATGCGACTTTTAATCCAAGAAGTGAATCGGTACAGTGGATGCTGGTCCATTTTTTGCACTTGCAAACAAACGACCAAGTGAAAAACAGCATTTGGGATAACGCCAAGTTGTAGTTACAAGGCCAGTAAGACGGTAAAAACCGAAATTACTAGTGTCAAATGATGCCATACCTATCTTCAACGTAACTATCTGAAGTCCCTCGACAAATGTTAACAGGAAAACTGAGGATCTGCGTCATGGAAAGTTGTCTCGTGCGTTGTATTGGCAGTTTACTTCTTGCACATGAAGACAATGCTGAAGATAAAAAAACCAGCCATCTGCAGAATCGAAAGCCATGGTCGCTGCGGATTTGTCGACAAATAAGATCACAGGAGAGGGAGAGAGCAAAGAGACTTGTGTGGTAAACGAAGCTCCGTAAAGGAAAGACACAAATGGCACATCCTTAGAATTTTGAACAACTTCTTCTGAAATCTTAAGATGTTTCCCTATATTAGCAGTTGAGCACCGTAACAACCTCCCACGACAAGCAATGGACGGTATATCACGGAGAACTGCACTCGGACACCATTTGCGACATACGTATGGTTCCCAGCTCTTTTGAGATCACTCATATATCTCAATATAATACTCCTGCAAATATAAATAATTAAACGGTTTCAGATAATTCCTGCTACTTATAAATCATAACTTCAGCAAATGTACATATATATACACATAGACAGAGTGTAAAGACATTACCAGGTCATCGTTAATCCTATAGATTGCAGGTTCGTTAGGTTCTCCAAGTTTATTTTGTCTAACAAGAAGGACAGTTAATAATTGGACCCAAGGAAATATACATCATATATGTGTCCATGTGTCTATATACATGACAGAAACAATATATATATATAGGAATTCCTTCCCAAGAGGGATCCCAATTTTTATAAAAAAATGGGACACCCTCTTGACCGTTAGATTTGACCTTAATGAAATTGTGGTTGAGATTGTGTGGCCTGTGTTTTAATCTCAACCACACAATTTCATTAAAGTTAATCCAACGGTCAAGAGGGTGTCCCCATTTTTTTATAAAAATTGGGATCCCTCTTGGTAAGGGATTCCTATATATATATACATGCCCCTTACCAAGAGGGATCCCCTTTTTTCTAAAAAAATGGGGACATCCTCTTGACCATTAGATTGACTTTAATGAAATTGTGTGGTTGAGATTAAAACACAGGCCACACAATCTCAACCACACAATTTCATTAAAGTCAAATCCAACGGTCAAGAGGGTGTCCCAATTTTTTTAGAAAAATAGGCATCCCTCTTGTGAAAAGATTCCTATATATATATATATATATATATAATTCATATGTAATGAACGTGTCTTAACCGTGTATTAACTGTATCTTAACCGTGTCCAAACCGTGTTCGGAACGTGTTTGAGGCGTGTCAGGATTTCGCGGTGTCCATGCAACGCAGGCTGAAACATACTGTCAACTACATAAAGCAATAACCCATCATCTCAAAGCCATTAAACCCCATTGGAGAGGTCATTTCCTAGCTTCCAAAAAAATTAGGGTTAAGCGCATTAAGGAAAAAAGTTTGAAACTTGGATTGTAGATTGGTGCTTACCAAGCTAATGGATGCGCAATCCCCTTGATAATCATCACTGGGAATCAAAGTCTGGTCTCCAGCAACGCGTAATTGGTGTGATCAATACACACCATATTAAAACCAATTCATCAAGTCTGGGCTATAGTTCATCTCTTTATTGGGCCTTCGTACTTTATGGAAATTTTTGTTTATGAAGTGATATTACGCTATTAATTCAAATGTTATAATGTTAATAGACGATATATTTATACTTCAAGAATAATAGGTGGACAAAACAAGCTGAAAGCTCAAAATACCAACCAAATCAAATCGTTTAGGTTGGTTTGTTGTCATATCCCAGTCTCGACTTTGCCATAGCACGATATTGTCCATTTTGGGTTTACCATTCCCTCACGGTTTTGTTTCTGGGAACTCACGAGCAACTTCTCAGTGGGTCACCCATCCTGGGATTGCTCTCGCCCGAACTCGCTTAACTTCGAAGTTCCGATGGAATCCGAAGCCAGTAAGCTCCCAAAAGGCCTCATGTTATAGGGAGGGAAGCATATACATATAAGGCACATCACCCCCTCTCCATTGGTCGATGTGGGATCTAACAATCCACCCCACTTAAGGGGAACCCGGCATCTTCGCCGGCACATCCGCACCGAACGTCAGAGTGGCTCTGATACCAAATTGTCACATCCCAGTCCGGCTCCGCCGATATTGTTCGTTCTAGACTTACCATTTCTTCACGGGTTTGTTTCTGGGAACTCACACAAGAACTTCCCAGTAGGTTACCCATCCTAGGAATGCTCTCGCCCAAACTCGCATAAGTTCAGAGTTCCGATGAAATCCGAAGTTAGTGAGCTCCCAAAATGTCTCGTGATATAGAGAGAGGGGAGCATGTACATATAAGGCACATCACCCACATGCTCCCCTCTCCGTTGGTCGATGTGGGATCTCACAATCCACCCCAATTAAGGGGAATCGAGCGTCCTCACCGACACATCCGCACCGAACAGCGGAGTGGCTCTGATACCAAATTGTCACATCCCAAAAGGCATTGTGCTATAGGGAGGGAAACATGTACATATAAGGTACATCACCCCTTCTCCGTTGGTCGATGTGGGATCTCACATTTGTTTTTTTTCTTTTTGTCCATTCTTTATAAAACCGTTTTGAAATACACGATTTATTATATACGGTTTTCGTTTTTACAAACCGTGGATTAATGGACCAAATTGCTTATAATGAAATATATAAAATAATAAATAATATATGTAACATCTTGAAGTTATGAGATTATATTATAAGTTAAGACTTTTAGTCCATTTATGAGATTAAGTATTTTGAAGTTATGAGATTGTCAAATAAGTCATGAGGTTGATAGTTTGATGATTATTTTTTATAAATAAAAGGATTTACGTAATACTCTAGTATTTATTTCGACATAGCTCTGAATTTGTTATTTTTTTTTCAAATGAATTTGTTTGTTTGTTTTTTTTTTCCAAATGAATTTGTTATTTAATAGTAGATACATGTTAAACCAAAAACCAAACCGCAACATTGGTGAATCGATTAATTACATCAGTTTTAAGTCTTTATGGTTCGGTTATGATTTTGATTCTAAACAAACTGAAGTGTGGGATTCGGTTCATGATTTAGACTCAAAACCAAACAAACCCAAACCACGCCCCAACCCTAGTAAATACACCCCATTTTTTTTCTTTTCGAAAAGAAGATATTATCTATAGTGAGGAGGTAGGGGATTTAGCTTAGCCTATTGGGCTAACTATAATAATGTGGTTCAAATTCGTCATTGGCGAATCAAACTTAAAATCTTTCACTTACGGATGAATAATACCATTAGACCGTAGTACTAAGTAGTAAATACATTCCTTTTTTATGTTTGGACCAAAAAATAACTTTTTAAATTTTACGGAAAATAAAAAGTAAAGAGGAAAACAATTATCTGTGATAAAAAGAAAAACAAATAATCATGTATTAATCAAATCACGAGAGGTGGCTCAGTGAGTCAAAGTCGAGTTTCAACAAAAAAAGGGTTGAGTTTCAAACATTTTCGTTTCTTCATGTTGGGAAGAAAAAGAAGGGGCGTAGAAATAAAGCGAGACGCGAATAATACTGTGTCATCTGTAGCAGCGTAGACCCCAGAGAGACCAATCATCCAAACCTCCCCACAAAACCCCTAAACGACATCGTCCCATCTCAAATCTGCCGCCCGCCCCCTTTCTCTCTCTCTCCGTACTTTCCCACTCATCCACAAAGTCGTCTTCTCCGCAGCTTCTTCTTACCAGGTCAGCATCTATGCATCCCAATAATACACTTTTTGTGTGTGTGTATATATAGGTGTATGTATATGTCGGCAAGTTTCTTTCTTTCGCTTTGCTAGATTTTCCAGGAAATCCGATCATCAGGTGCTTAAAGTTTTGAAATTTCTTGGGTTTTGAATCTGATTGGTTGATGATTATGTCTGTTAATTTTTGGGGTTTATTGGGTTTTTAGTTGTTGGTTGTTCCTTTTGAGCAAGATTTGATTTTGTTTGTTTGTTTCCGATTTAGCAATTTATGAAGCTTGTTTATTTGATTTTTGTAGAGAAGTGGTGTTAATTTGAAAAGGGTACTTTAAAAAGGAGTAATTTGTAAGTGTATTATTACTTTGAGATTATTGTTTTAGCGATCAGAGTGAGATTGGAAATTTGTAATTTGTTTGAAAATATCAGATTTAGTTTAATGATTTTGAGTACTAAGCTGCCAATGAACCGACAGTTGTATAGCACTTTAACCCGAAGGGGTCCAGAAAGATGAAAAGATAAAAACGAAAATAGAAGAAACGAAGAATAATTAAAGGAATGGTCACCCGTGAATAGAACGGTTTCTTGATTATGTTTTTCTTGGTTGGTGTGTACTAAATTTGATGTTCATTTGGTTATTTTCAGCTTTCTACATGAAATTTCAGTGTATCGATCTGCTTAGCATGCCTCTCGCATCTTGATTGATTCATCCTGTACTTGTAGACCAGCACAATTGTTGTATGTAGCATGAATGTATAATCACTTTAGGATTTTTAGGATCATTGTGTTCTTTTTCACTTTTTCAGGAGATATGATTAGGCTATTCAAAGTAAAGGAGAAGCAAAGAGAACTTGCTGAAAATGCGAATGGAGCATCACCTGTGAAGAAGCAATCTGCTGGGGAATTGCGTCTTCATAGAGGTGTTCCTTCTGTCCAATTGCAAATGGAGTATCACCAGTTATTTGTGATGGAAACTTCTACATATTCTTCTAGTTTTTAAATGCCTTTGATGTTCTAATTCCACAAATTAATCGAAATATGAGAGACGAGTGATTTTTTAATGTCAAGCAGCATGGATCAAATCTGTTAGATGGTTTTAATTTTTCTTGGTTGATGTCTTAGCTGACATTATATTCTCTAGCCCATAGTGCTTATGAATGGTGAAATAGGACATCGTTCTTGGTCCGTAGTGACGCTGTATAAAGTTCTTTAGCAAATGATTTACCCTGGAATGTTTAGGGTTTCATCTTTTTTTAAAGTCAGGTAGACATTTGAAGTTGAGATAATTTCATGCTGAGTACAAAGTTTCAGCAAATGAATGTCAATTGAATTTTCTAGCATTCTTGATTACAATCATTATTTAAATCTGTTTTAATTTTGTTAAAGGATAAAGGGGTTTAAACTGGTTCGTTGCTAAATTGTGTTTTGGAGTTGTGTTGTTTTTCGAAATGTGGCCACCATTTATTAAAAAAAAAAACATTTTTGTGGCATCTGATGCAGATATATCTGAGCTGAATCTTGCAAAAACTTGTAGCATTTCATTTCCTAATGGCAAGGATGACCTGATGAACTTTGAGGTTACAATTCGTCCAGATGAAGGATATTACTCGTAAGTTCTTCAACTTTTTGTGTGTAAAAGATTGTTCACATAAAAGCTTTTGCCACAGCTGCACATACTAATTTTAGACACCTCTCCTTTGTCAGAGAAGCTGAGTTCTTTCGCTTTCCACTCACACAAACACATGCAGATACTTGCTCGCACAAAATTTGTCTATAAATTTAGATGTAGTTGGGGGATTTTCAATTGTAAGACACTGCATTGACTATGAAGTCAACACCGAAAACTTTCAATATTGTTGTTGCTCAGGTGAACAATCATATATTGTTTCAACATTGTGAATGTCCTGCAGCCATTGTTTGCATTGACTATGCAGTGAACTCAACACGAATACAAGCATTGGTGTTGAAGGTTTCAATATTTTTGTTACTTCTAAAAGAAAAAAATATATTGTTTTTGTTCTGGAAAACAAGTATATATGTTGTTTTAAGATGTCCTATAAAATTAGCATAACAATCAATTAACTACATTCTTTTCCATTTGTTATTACAGAGGAGGTACGTTTTCGTTTACTTTCCAAGTGGCGCCTATCTATCCACATGAGGCACCAAAAGTCAAGTGTAAGACCAAGGTAGACCTGCACATCACATATATTTCACCGAGTATAGTTTAACCGTATTTGTTTCTTCTCTTCTATTTGATTGCTTATATGCTACATTGTCTCGTACATGGTACAAACCCTCACAGGTCTACCATCCTAATATTGACTTGGAAGGTAATGTCTGCCTCAACATCCTGCGAGAAGATTGGAAACCTGTCCTCAACATAAACACTGTCATTTATGGATTGTATCATCTTTTCACGGTACTAATGATTGTCTCGATGGTCCCTTGCGATTCATTGCCATCTGCTATATGAATGCTTATTTTTCTTTTTGGTTTTGTTTCCAGGAACCAAACTATGAAGATCCACTAAATCATGACGCAGCAGCAGTGTTGAGAGACAACCCGAAGATGTTTGAGTCTAATGTAAAACGTGCTATGGCTGGTGGTTATGTGGGGCAAACGATTTTCCCCCGCTGCATGTAGCTTTTGTTTGGTACCACCAAAGTGCCAATTGAGGTATTTACCAATGCTTGAAATGCAAGTGGGGTTGTAATATTTGTTTGCAGATTGCATTTTCTTTGTTCATCCTTTAAAATGAAAGAAAACTTATCGACGGAGCTGGGGGCAGTAAAATGTATGTCGCTGTAACTGTTGGTATGCTTTGTATGTTGACATGAATGTTAATCTTCATTTGTAATAAGGATTCATCTCTCTCTCTCTCTCTCTCTCTCTCTCTCTCTCTCTCCCTCCTCCGAATATACCAATAAGAATCACAACTTTTTTCTTATGGTTTTTTTATCCAAAATGATCCTGAGATTGACATAACTCCTTACTTTGGTTTGTGAGATTTAAAATCGTGGTCTCTAGATGGGACATCATTAATCATTTTGGTCATTTTATGTAAAATCTTGTTAAATTGAGAGTATTTTTGTCAAATCAACCATTTTCTCTGAACTAGTGGTTTCTTCAATTTAATAGAGATTTTTCATAGAAGGATAAAAATGAAGGAAAATTAATGAAAAGGTTTTGAAAACTTTGAGTTTTAACGATAAAGACGAAATAAAGGGTAAAATGAATAGTATCATGATTGACTTTTAGTGTAAAAATGTGGTTTTTCGTTAAAGTGAATAGTACCGGGAGCTTTTCGTTAAAGTTCTCCAAAAATGATTGATGATCAACAATTTCAGAGGACTATTTTATCGATTTTAAATCTCATAGATTAAAATGAGGAGTTATGACAATTTTAAGACAATTTTAGCTAAAAAGTATTTTCCTTTTTCATACAAGAATTACAACATTAGTTTGTTTTTTTAACGAAAATCTTTTAGTTGAACCGTAAAATAACCGGTTTGATACGGTCTCATGCAGTTTGGGCTTTAACCCATTTTATTTGATTTTCGTTGCTATTGCCCTATCATATTGCTTGAAACTTATTCCTAAAACCATTTCGATGATTTCAGGTTAACCATTACTAAGTTGGGTGCGGTTTGGGTTGGTTCGGTATTGGGTCTTAACGTCGTATCAATCGCACACTGCAGTTTGTCTTAAACTACAACCGAACCACAATGACTGAAAACTGATGTAATTGGTTAACCAATATTGCAGTTTGATTTGGTTTAGTTGCACTTTAGTATGCACCTATTACCAAATACAAAATTAACAACTTAAGTTTAAATATTTGTTTATTTTAATTGAAATACTTATTAGAGAAAATTTATAAGCATATTAATTTATAAAAAAATTCATTATCAAATTGTAAACCTCAAACTTAGATTTACAATCTCATAAGTCATAATTCAATGTTTCAAACTCTCAATTTCATAACTCCAAGATGCTTAGTAAAATATTAAAAATATAACATTCCAAAAATCTTATTCTACACTCCTCACAAGTGTATTTTTATTTTTAATTATAGAAAATTTGGAATGTAAAAATAGATTTTAGGAGTGTCAATGACAATTCTCTTATTTATTTATTTATAGATAATATTGTACATAATATGTGTTACTTTATATATATATATATATATATATATATATATAAATTGTTGAACCACATACTAAAACGATTCTTTCAATTTATTTCGGTTTAGTTGGGTTTTCTTTGTTTGCCCGGCCCTAAACCCTACATAAAGCTTCATAATTTTTTATTTTATATACAATCAAAATACTATTAGACCATAATTCATACATCACGTTGTCCGTGTTTCACATAACACGTTCCGAGTTTGATTTTTGAAGTTGGTGGATCACACAATGGTAACTAAGAGAGGTTGTAAAACCTCTGTGAGTCTTCCCGACCTCAAAAAAAAAAAAAAAGGACTCCCGTGGTTAAGCTATTATTAGGACCCATAGTCCTAATTAGGGCTGGTTCGGGTCGGGATCCCAAACCGAAACACCCAACCCGAATCCCAAACCCAAACATTTCGAGATGAGATTTTATATCCCAAAACCGAACCGAAAATATGCAATTCCCTAAATTCAGGATACCCGAAACTGTTTTGGGATTTTGGGTAACTTTGGGATTGGGCCTTGAAGCCCAAAGTGGCTGCAACCCTGACATTTTCACAACAAACCCGAAGGTATGAAAGCTCCAATTCTCAACCAGATGAATCTCCGTGCTCCCCTCCGTCGAGGCTGAAAAATAAACATAAACATAATCACACACTGCAATTTCACTGATTCATTCACATAAACATAATCAAACACATAAACATGATCAAACACTGATTGCAGGTCGAATTTCCACAATCCCCTACAATTGCAAGTCCTATTTCCACCATCCCTTATAATTCGTGCAATTTCATAAACATATAATTCGTGCAAGACTCTTACAATTGCAGCCCACCCATCCCCGTACAATTCGTGCAGGTCCTATTTCTAGTTTCCACCATCCTCTATAATTTTATTATACAAATTCGTGCACCCACCCACCCTAATCTTAATCTAAATGAACCCACAAATTCGTGCACCCACCCTCCCAAAGGCATGCAAGTCCTGCACTGCACCCACCCTAATCTGAAACCCACAGTCCTCAAATCCTCACACATTTGACAAAATACTCAGAAATCAAGTTAATCAACATGAAATTTGACCCTAAACCCTAAAGAACAAAAACCCAGTGAAAATCAAAAACCCTTACCTAGATTTTGGGACTCGATTGTTGTCGGATGAGCGTCGTTGAAGTGGACGGATGAGCGTCGTTGAAGTAGACGGAGGAGCGGCGTGACTCGATGGAGGAGCGGCGGGAGTAGCGTTCGAATTAGTTTTCCGAGAGAGTGAGATTGAGCGACGAAGAAAGAGTCTGAGGAAGTGAGAGCAATGAGAGGAATAAAAAGACCTAACTCACAATTGACGGTTGGATTAGATCTTAACCAATCCAACGGTCCAAGTAATTTCTAATTATAAATATATATATATATATATATATATATATATAATATTCAGTTCGGTTTGGGATTACTGCAGGGATGAAGCCAGAAATTTCTTCTAGTGGGGGCAACCGAAAACAACAAAGAAAACCTTATTATAGTATGGTTATACTCAATATGATATTAAGGATGGTTTCAAATGATGATGTATCACAATTCCAATGTTACAAAAATTTCAATATAGTAGTGGAAAGTGGCAAAGTGATAAGAAAAATATAAATACATGATAGGCGAGAGAGGGTTTTTTCGGTTTGAATGACAGAACAAGAGCACTATTGCTCATATAATATTTGATATGGTGTATAAGTAGAATGAATGTATGTTGGATATTAGATACATATATTTTATTCAAAGATAACCCGTGTATATTATATAATTGTACTATGTAACTAAACAAACGAATTACTTGAGTGGGGGCATCTGCCCCCACTGAGCTTTCATTGGCTCCTTCCGTGGATTACTGAACACTTTCAAAGATGTGGCCGAATCCCAAACCGAAACTTTCGGGATCGGTTTGGTTTCGGGAAATTTGGTTTGGGCATTTTTGGGTCAAATTTTGGGACATGTTCGGGATTTTCGGGAAAAAATTTCCACCCCTAGTCCTAATAGAAATAAACTTTCTTAAATTTTAAAACACAAATTATTTTTTAATTAAATTGTTTCCATACAAAACGCAAGCGCGTACCAAACTTTTCCTTATCCAGATTATGTAAAGAAACAGAGTATAAATAAAGCGACACCAAAACCACCGTATAAACAAATCAGGCATAAACCCCAGGGGGAGGAGACGATCAATCATCCAAAGTTCCCCAAACCCCTAAACGACAGGTCGTTCCCTTCCAAATCTGCCCTCTCTCTCTCTCTCTCTCTCTCTCTCTCGCTCTCTCCTCACTTTCTCACTCATCCCAACTCTTCCTTTGCGGAGCTTCTCTTCTCTACCAGGTCAGCATCTACCCATCGCAGTATTATGTATATGTATGTCTGCAAGTCTCTTTCTTTCTTTTGATCTGTTAGATTTTCCAGGCAATCCAATCAGGTGCTTAAAGTATTCAACTTTTTTCTGCCCTACCCCCTTTTTGATATTTTATTATTTGCGCCACTTGGGTTTTGGCATCTGATTGGTTGATTATGCTTGTAAACTATTGGGGTTTATTGGGTTTTAGTTTTGTTTCCCTCTAGAAATTTATGATACTTGTTTATGTTGATTTTGATAGAGAACAGAACTTAATTCGAAAAAGGGTATTAATAAAAAGGACTAATTTGTAAGTGTATGATCACTTTTGGGTTATTATTTTATAGGAGATACTAATTTGTTAGAGATCGTATCATCTTTTGATTCAGGGTTTTGAGTATTACCATTAATCCGAAAGGGTCCAGAAAGAAAAAATAATACAGCAAAAACAAAGGCAACAAAAATAATTACAGGACCAGTCACCACTCACCACTCACCACTCACCAGTGAATAGCAATTCTTATAGTTTCTTGATGATGTTTTCCTTGCTTGGTGTGTACTCCATTTGATGTTCTTTTGGTTAGTTTCGACATTATGTAGTGTATCGATCCGCCTGACATATCTTGTATGTTCTATGCCATTGTTTTCCCATGTCACAGATTTGGGCCCTTTGGGGGTAATTGTGTTTTGTTTTCTCTTATTCAGGAGATATGATTAGGCTATTCAAAGAAAAGGAAAAGCTGAGAGCACAAAACGCCAATGGAGCCTCGCCAGTTACGAAGCAATCTGCTGGGAAGTTGCGTCTTACTAAAGGTTTTCCTTCTATTTAATGATTGAATGTTTTAATATTGTGACTGAAACTTTCACATTTTCGTCACTCTTCTTCAAAAAGAGTTTGGTGATTGTTAAGCAGTCTGGATCAATTTTGTAAGATGGTTTTCAGTACCATTGATGGTTTACTTGTTTAATATTTTGGGTTAATGAGGAGTTTGAGTTTGTCCTGGATTGAAATTCAATTTTTAAGCCACGGTGCTTATGAGTGGTTTTTGAATGGTGCAATAAAACATCCTTCTCTGTCCTTGGTTCCGCTATAATAATTATTTAGAGGTGTTCAGGCTGGTGGAGTTTTAAGTCAAATTAAAACATTACAGTTTTTAGCAAATGGATTAACACCATGACTGCTTAGCGTGTCATCTTTTCTCAAATCAGGTTGATATACGAAATTGAGATGATTTTTTTTTCGGATTACAAAGTCTTAGCAAATGGAATGGCAGATGAATCTTTTCTTGCATTCTTGATTGACTTTACATGTCATTATTTAAATCAGTTATAATTTGGTTGAGGATGCTGGTTTTAAACTGGTTCTCATTCTGAATTACGTTTACTCTTTTATTTTTTTGGACTATGCGTGGAGTTGTATTGTTTCTCTAGATCTACGCATCCGTTTAATAAAAAAAAAAAATTGACTTCTTGGGGCTTCTGATGCAGATATGTCTGAGCTGAATTTACCAAAATCCTGTAGCATTCATTATCCTCATGGCAAGGATGAGCTGATGAACTTTGAGGTTACAATTCGTCCGGATGAAGGATATTACAAGTAAGGAATTCTACTGATTGTGTGCAAAATTTTGACCGAACTTATTATTTTAGACACCTTTCAATTGTAAGAGAAGCTGGTTTCTTCTTTCGTTTCCACTTACACAAACACTTTGTCACACAAATATGTCTATGAACATACGTGTGCATGAATTTACAACTGTAAGACACTGGACAATGTGACTGCCTGCAACCATTGTTTTAGTTAGCTACACAATGAATTCACACGACCACAAGAAGCAATGGTGTTGAAGGTTTCATATTGTTGTTCCTCTGGAGAACAAATATATGTGTTGTTTCTAATGTCTTGTAAATTATCATAACCATCAGTTTTCTACATTATCTTTCCATTTGCCATTACAGAGGCGGTGTGTTTATGTTTACGTTCCAAGTTGCCACTATCTATCCACATGAGGCACCAAAAGTCAAGTGTAAGACCAAGGTAAAGCTGCCAAGAAAATATTTTTCACTTAGTTTTGTTTAACTTCATCTCTTCCCTACGATCGCTTATATGAAACATTCTCTTGTATGTACTCCAACCCCTCACAGGTCTACCATCCGAATATTGACTTGGAAGGAAATGTCTGCCTCAACATCCTACGAGAAGATTGGAAACCTGTCCTCAATATAAACACTATCATTTATGGATTATATCACCTCTTCACGGTACTAATGACTCTCTTGAATCTTGATAGTCCTCCACTCCTGTGATTTGTTTCCACTGGTATTTGAATGTCGCTCATTTTTGTATTTGAATTTTGTTTGCAGGAACCAAATTATGAAGATCCACTAAATCATGATGCAGCTGCAGTGTTAAGAGACAACCCGAAGATGTTTGAAGCTAATGTAAGAAGGGCTATGGCCGGTGGGTATGTTGGGCAAACCTTATTCCCCCGGTGCACATAGCTTTCGTTTGGTAGCACCAAAGAGTACCAATTGACATATTATCAATGCTCGGAACGGAAATGTGGTTGTAATATGTTACAGATTGCAGTTTCTTTTTCAATCAATTTAGTTGGAGGCTTAAAAGTGTATGTCACTTAAACTTTTTGGAATGCTTTGTAGTATCGTGACTTACCCAAATATTATCTCCTTCTCTCTCTCTCTCTGAATACTTTCACAATAACTGATTATGTCGTGTGACCGTACATTGTACCGTATGCACGATTTCTCCGCTCCCGGCCCTGTACGGTTGGAGTTTGCTGTATCCGTGCTTGTGTGATATATTGCAGTGAGTTGAGCATACAATACTGCATTTGGGGAAACGACAGGATTTCAATGGTCATGCGATTTCAGATGGCAGTTTTGGAGCATATAAGTTATGTTATTTCCCAATCAGCCTTATAAATGTGTCAATCTCGAACAATTCACGGCATGCTATCAACTCCATTATGCTAAATCAATCACAAAATCTAAGTGTGCGAATGAAAATTTGCTATCGAAAATCCTTTGGTGTCGAAGTAAAAGTGTGTCGCTTCACAAAGCGGCTTCTTCGAACTGGTCAGTATTGCAGCTGAAAGCTTGGAAGAAGCTAAAATGGTAGTCTCATGTGCTTGATTGCTTCCTCAAACTATAGAATGACTTCTCACGTCATCTCTTCCTCTTTGACACTGGTGATTCTGGCATTTTCGCGGTCCTTTCTGAAAAACAGATACAAAGGTGTGTACAGCAAGCTACACAAACCAAACGGAACTGCCATCATCGAAAGAAGAGCTTGTGATAATGCCAAGGCCTCCCGAGTAGACCCTTTAGTCGGATCCACTGATTTTGCATCGTAACCAAACATCTTCTCTGAAAGGATTCCGACCAAGGGAGCTGCAAAAGAAGAGAGTGATCCTTCGAAAGCTCGATCAAAGGCGTAGATCATGGTCCGGTGTTTGACAGGGACAACCTCGGCAAACATAGGACCATTTGCAGCAGTAGCATTCCAGCTGATAGTCAGGCCCATCAGCAAGAGGGTGACCGCGAAGGTGTAATAGCTGTCTACTGACTGTGGGATGACTTTGAGTAAGAACCACGAAAAGGGGATGCCCATGAAGGCGCTGAACTGTGCACACATGATACGGCCTGAGTGAGGATAGATCCGTGACATTCGATCTGCTATTAGTCCACCAAGAAGAGACCCCATAGCACATCCAACAGCAAAAAGACTGAGCAAGGCTGCCGTACTGCTGTGATCAAAACCTACCAGAATGATTAAAAGACGTCATATGACTTGAAGGTACAAGTTAAAAGGTTAGTAGCTCAGCAAGGACAGGAGAGGTAGAAAGAGAACCAACAGTGGTTCCATTGACACCCAGAGTATATATTACGCTACAGAATAAAAAACATATATGCATAGAAATTTACGAATCAGTGAGAAATGAGAAAGATAGATTTCAAACTAAAAACCTCATGGATCTAGGCCTTTGATTTCCATGCTAGAAAATTATTGCACTCGGATTGCTCGAGTAGTTAGAAATGAGAAACAAATCAATGTCTAACAAGCTAACTGTAGCATACCAATTCTACTTTTGAAGTATCGTGCGCATAATCTAAACAGGAAAAGAATTTTCAGTAGCTCATACCGATTAATTGGAACCACATTGTGAAGAACACCATGGCAGTCCAGGGTAGTGAGCCAACAACGCCCTGCAAAACAATTATTTGAAACGTTCGCACTTTAACAACTGCCTTCATGGCTGTCCAAGACTCCAGCCAAACTGATGCTGCACTTGTAGGTCCCTTAATTATCAAATCTTCCCTGCAACATAAAGCAACCAAGTCATCACACATGATAGATGCTGAAAACACATTCAATGAACTCTTTCTTCTTTCACAATCACCAGAGCTACAATTTGTTCAGGGATTTGGAAACTGAAATAATCAAGGAAATTAGATGCAGAAGTGATAAAATGATCGTCTTGTACCTCTCAAAACTCGGGTCAGTAACTATTTTTCTCGGGTCAACCACAAACGCGAAAACAAGGAACCCAATTAGAGAACTAAGTGATGCCATGAGAATGAAAGCACAGCGCCATCCCGGTATATTCCAGTACTGTTCACCAGCCATGAGTGTAGCCAGAACACCACCCCCAATTCCACCCAAGGAACCGACAAGGCTTACCATCCCAAATCCAGCTCCCCTCACACCATCCTTATAACTATCAGCAATAAACGACTGAAGTGCTGGTATAACAATTGCCAATCCGAAGCCATTCACTGCCCTCCAGAATGCAACTTGTGAAAAAAAACGACTTGCACCCACTGCGGCTGTTGACAAAGCCCAGCCAAAAGTGCCCATTGCAAGAACCGCAGGGCGGTCATAGTTAATAACTAGTACACCTGCAAGGGGTGATGCCAATCCCTGTATAAAGTTCCTAATGAATGTCAGATAGCCAAGGTCAGACGGCCCGGCATTGAAAGCCTCACTGACTTCTTTGTAAACAGATGGGAGTAGATTTTCGTCAGCGCGCTCCATTATAGCAGCCAAATTGATCAGAATGAGAGACAGCGAAATCCCAAAAATCTTTCTTGTCCTGTGAAAAGTATACGTATTAAACGATATAGATATACACTCAACCACTCAGTGCAATGTGAAACTACTCCACAGAAATCAGCTACATCAAGAGCATAATTCCTGAGTACATTTTCATCAAGAACACACACAAGCATACTAGCAGAGACATTAAAACAAAGGCCACTGCAATCTTGTGTCATACATACAGAAATTGTACACACTCCAAAATTCAAGGTGAATCAGAAAAACAATGGACGATTTTCTAAAACGTACAAATTGAAGGTCGTTTGATAACCATTTCGTATTTAGATTTCATTTTTCAGGTTTGTGCTAGATATAAGAGGGAAAATACATGGAAAAAGACGGACGAAGAGGGGTGGAAGGTGTGTGGTTGACGCACACCATAAAAACTAGAAAGTGAAAGCAACTTGAAATTGTTTTCACGTCCCTCCCACCGTTATTCCTCCATAATTCTTCATCTCTCCTTTCTCCCACGTATTTCTTCTATCTCTAACGAAAAATAAAAACTAAAAAACGAAATTGTTACTAGATGAGCTCTTGTCAAAACTATATTGTGTTGAAAACCACATCAATAATTTACATTTGGACATGAAACTCTGGACAAACGGTAATTTGAGAAATTAAAAGAATCGAACCAGACAATTATTGACTGAAAATACACACAACACATATATGCTTCATAATCCATGACTCCCAGAAAAAAAGGAAACAACTTTGGAAAAAATCAAGGGACAGTAACAACGTGGGAAGAATCAAACTCACCTCATGGCTTCCAAACTTCTGAAAAAACCAGGTTTCGACCGAGACGAAGTATAAGATGATGGAAATCTGATTAATCCCCAACTAAGGCCCTTAAACATAATTAATTAAGAACCCACGAGTGCAAACTCCAAAGAAACCGGAAGGACAAGCCCTCTGCATCTATGGAAGATCTGAGACGAGGCACCCCAACTTTCCTTAAACAATCTGACCTCCCACGGGCTCATCAACAATTTTCTAAACGGATATTCAAAGATTATGTCTAACATATGAATCTAGTACATATACGTTTTTGCAACAATTACGATCGGATTTATTGATTTGATTACAGTTCTTTACGGTCGTTTTCAAAACGAGCGCGCCTCTAAGTTTTCGTTGATGGCGTCGTTGACTTTAAAGTTTCAAAGTACAGGGCAATGGGCAATCGTGGGTTGGGTTCGATTTCGACCGTTGGATACTATGGTTCATGACTGACGTGGAAGAATCTTTCCAAATCGGCTGCGTCTCATATGTTGCGTCTCATATCTTGTTTGCTTTTAGGCCGTCCACGTGTTTAGGTGATGATGATGTCTGGACATAAGAATTTGACATTAGAACTTTGATTTGGATTAGTGTCAGTTTTTTTATTTTTTATTTTTGATAAAAGGTAAATTTTCATTACCAGAAACTTGCACACAAAACAAAGGCTCAAAGACACAACTAAACACAAACAAAAGATAGACCAGCATAACAACAACCCAACCCGAGGGTTGAGCCCGAGAAAAAAAACATATGAAAAAACTGAAAACCCTAGCCGCTTAGTTCCCCTGCTGCCATCAAAGCAAACTTCGGCGACCATGAACCAGCAACCCAACAAAAAACAGAAGTGAAGACCAACCAAGCCCTAACAACAAAAAGATAAGCAGACGTCGACGCCCTTTATCGAACTCCACACAAAACCAATCCGCAGCCACCAATGGTATAAAAACTGGGAGGAAGTCAGTGGAACCACTGACAATAGTGCCGAGATCGACACACAGGTGGAAGGTGGAAACACCCAAGTTGAGGCTCTATGCACCTTCGAATAAAGTCGTTGAATATGACGGAACAAAATGGGAGCAAATCGGATCCAAAGTGAAATCGATAGAGAGCGGTCACATGTGGGAGAGAAAGAAGGTGAAAATAAAGGATGCATGGAGGGAAAATACAGTGGAGAAAAGAAAAGGGAGACAACGAAATGGAGTTTTCCGATCGGGGCAAGGAACAGTTACAATTGATACGCAAGGTCTAAGTAACAAATGAGAGAAAAAGAAAAATGAAAGGGACTGCCACCGGCCTTGGCCGAAGTTAAGGCCGGCGGCTGAACTGGAGAATGGGAAAGGAAACACTCATGTCGATGCAAATTTCCGTCGTCTTCAGTCTTGACGAAAATGCACCTGCAAAACAATCAACACTTTTGATCAAAGATCTAAGCCTCACGCGCCCACGAGGTGGGGGGGAGGGGGGGTTAGGTCAACGAATCTCCGATGCCTAAGTTAGTTTCTCTGAGATAGTAAAGTGTTTAGGGCTTTTTTAGGGTCGCAAAAGTTCTGAAAATTTGGTAGAATATGGGGTATTTATATGAATAGGGCCGGCCATAGTGTTTAATGAAGAGATATTCTCTAAATATTCCCAAGATATTAAATAGGAAATAATATCTTGAGATAATGATGTAATTATCCCTAATTTATTTAAATTGGGATTACTTACTTACTTGATTGAAGTCAATCTTTAAATGGGAATGTATTAAAGATAGGATTTGGATAATTAATCCTTATCTTTAATTCCTTGCCAAGGGCAGGTGAGCTGTGGGCAGTCGTATTCAGCTATTGAGACCTCCAGGGATGTGAGCTGTGCTTGGGAGCATATGCGAAGCCTGCTCATTTATTAAGGGCAATCTTGTCTTCCTTGAATAAAAGTCCATGTGTCGCCTCTAGAATTTTGGGGATTATTTTAGGCTCCACAAATGCCCCCACAACTACTGTGCTGCACGCAAAAAAGGGATATTAGGTGTAGGAATCCCAAGCTGCTTAGGCTTGTGAAGTTGTTTCCCAATTTGAACTTGATCTTCTTTCTTGATTTGGAGATAGACTTCTTCGAGGAAAAGGAAACCAATTACCCCCAATACCTATTTAATTATGCCTTAAGCAGGGGATTAAATAAATTTGGAGAACAATCATTATTTCAACAAGGAAGAGAAGCCAGAGGAAATTTTTATTCCCCCTCCCCTAGTGTTCTCCTTTCTTGCCCTTGCAAAGAGTCGTCTCTCGTTGTAGTTCTTCTTCTCCGTGCCGCACCAAGGTAAGAAAAATTTGAATTTTCTTCTTCTTGAATTTTTTGGGAGTCTTGGGACTTGAAAAATTAGCTCGGCGGGTGCCAATGAGGTGTGAGTGGCATGGCAAGGATACTACGGGGCTGCAGGTGATGCAGCAAGAGGGTCGGCTTGGCTTAGCCGAGGTGTTGGCGGCGCTGGGGTGCTGAAAGGTCAGCTCGGGCAGAACCTTGAGGGCTGTTGGGCAGAGGCTTGTGCAGGTGGATGGCGAGAGAGAGAGAGAGAGATCGGCACGGGCCGGATCTCTCTGGCTAGTGCGTTGGGCTCGGGCCCGTTGAAAGTTGGAGAAGAGAGGGAGAGGCCGGCTCGGGCCAGACCTCTTGTTGGCGCCTGCGATCTGGGCTGAGAGGCCTGGGCCTGCTTTGGGGCACGCTGGGCGCAGAAAAATAAGGGGAAAAAGGCGCGGGCCTCCCCTCATGCTGGGCTGAAACGGCTTGGGCCGTGGAGTGCCAAGCGCGAGAAAGAGCATGAAGGCCGTGAGGCCTGACGCAAGGGCGCTAGGCTTGCGGTCATTTTATTTTATTTTATTTTTTATTCTCTTCTCGCGAGCTGTCTTCTGAATATTTTTTCCTCGTGCTTTTTGTAGAGACTTTGAGATGTCTTCCCTTAACCGCAAAAGTGACAAATATCTTCCACCTTTATACCATCAAGGTGGTTCTTTTGGCAAGGTGGGCTACTTCAAGGCTGTGCATATCAAGATCAATTCCAACGAGTTGTTTCGTGATTTTCTTGAGGCGTACAAGCATGTGATTCCGTTAGGAGTTCGAGTCAAGCGGGTGAAAGATAATAACGGTCATGAACCATGTGGCGAGGACGCCACTGCTAGGAAGAGGGCCATAAAATTTCATCCGTACTACTTTGTGTTGGGATTCACTTTTCTCATGCTGCATCTTTCCAGGACTCATTTATGGCCAGTGCTCCTCAAATGCAGTTCATGCGATGATTGGGTTCTCGAACTTGAGCAGGTTCTTGGATCTTGGCTTGACCATAAATGAGTTATGGTACTTCTTCAAGATCGGCCACAAGGAAGTGTGTGGCAGCTGAGGTCTCGCTATAGGCTGCTCGATGCTTCTAGCAAAGGTGATCATGAGTGAGCGAGAGACACATTGGAAGTAAGTGGAGAGTGGGAGTCAGACTCTTCTCACGAGCTGCGTGTCCCGACTACATTTATCAGTGGTAAGTGAACTGCTTCATTCTTGTCCTGCTTGAATTTTTGTTGAGCTACTCCATGACTTCAATTTATTGATTGTCTTTCTTACTTTTTGTAGATTCGGAGTTTGGCTCAACTCCAAGGACTTCGGCAGATATGAAGAAAGTGCATGTTGCCTTGGGCATTCTTGTTGAGTATCGTGAGTGGCGCTGGCTGCTCAGCCCTCTTCGTTGGGAGAAAGATGGTTTGCCTCCGAAGGAAAAGATAAAACGGATAAAGGATGAGGCGTTGGCTCGCCCGATCGCTGCTGTAAAACCTGTTGCTAATGAATGTGGAAAGAAGGTATTCCTCACTTGTTTGTGAGCCTTCGGCTGAGAAGAAGCCAATAACTTCTTCTTCTGCTCGTGGGAGCTCGTCTGCTGCCAATAAGCTTGTCATTGATCTAACTTCCCCCAAGGGGGCGAAGAAGACTGTTGAGCCTGAGCTTGTGAAACCTGCTGCTCCGAAGATGGTCACATCTATTGTTGAGAAACTTGCCCAGCGGAAGGGTTTGGTGACACCTCTAGCGTCCGAGTTTGTATCGAAGCGTCTGTCGGGATCTAAGTCTGGTTCCGCTTCTTAGAGGCTCGCTGCTATGAAGAGCAGAAAGGTGGATTCTGCTGTTAAGGTGGCGCTTGGGCCTGCTAAGGTGGATTATGTTGACTCGTCTACTGAGAAGCGGAAATCTGCTTGTATGGGCAGTTATGAGAGATTTACTAAGTCTGAGGCTAGAGAGTTTCCTGAGGTTTGTGCGCTGCTGAAGGCTGCCCTACTTGAGAACGTCGATGCATGCGCCAAGTTCGTTGACAATGTTGGGAAAGTTGTCATCTGCTTAAACTTATTTGCAAAGCGTCCTACCTACTCGAGGAAGTCCTCTCTGATTATTACAATGCATAAGGCTTTGATCCTGGCAGCTGAGTCTATGCGCATTGATCAGGATGTTGTCAAGTGTGCTAAGGAAGTCGAAGTGGCATTGGTGGCTCAGATTCGCTCGGCTGCTGAAAAGATTGAAAAGCTCGAATCTGAACTCATCGTTTTGAAGGGGTATGATGTCTCTGCCCCCACTTCTTTGCCGCTAGAGATCGCTCATCAAAAGGTCACCCATTTGAATGCCAGGCTTAGTGCGACTCAAGTGATGTTGGAAGTTGTAGAGAAGGAAGTCCGTCGTGTTTCTCCGGTGGTCAATGACCTTAAGCGTGTCAATTCGGAGCTACGATATGCTTGTTTTGCCAAGGACGAAGAGTTTATCTTCATGCATGTTGAAGTGTCTCGTCTCAAAGAGGTTGCTAGTAAGCTTGAGTCCAAGGAAGTGGATCTGCAAGGTGTGCTGTCTACTAGCAAGAACCTAAAAAAGGAACTGGATGAGCTATAGGGTGTTCACACTGGGCTTGTTGAAGAGAATGTGTAGCTAAAAAAATGAGAAAGCTGGTCACGAAGTGGCGCTCGCTTCTTGTCAGGCCGATTTCTACAAGCTTGGCTATGTAAACCATCTTTAGAGCAGGGCGTCATATTATGAGTTTTCTGAGAAGGACTTCGAGATTTTTTCTATTTCTCCCAGTTGATCTGCTTGATTTCTCGTTTGAGGCTGCCTTTGGTGGAGCAGCTGAAGGTCAGCCAGTCTAGGCAGGGGCGGCTAAGGATGAGCTGATGGAAGCTTTGGCTGCTAGGAGCAGTGCGACTGCTGAAGGCTTGGCAGTCAAGGCACCAGTGGTTGCATAAGCTACCAAAGAATAGTCTTTTTGCTTAGACTTAGGAATTTTCTTTTGTTCTTTTTTGTTCTGCTTTATTTGAACTTTGTTAGCCTCCGAGCCGTTTTATCAATTTGCTAGAAATTTAATAAACAACTTTCCTTGTTTTTACTTCATCCTTATTTCCTGCCATGCCATTTGCGAAGCTTTTCACCGTACGACGGGCGGCTGGATGGACTGTTTCAGTGAAGCAGTTGATCATCTGTCTGAAGCAGCCGATCTTCTGTCACCGCTTAGGTTTTAGCTTCGCCTTTTTGGGCTTCTGGAGCCTTGCATGTTGGATGCGACTTGCAAAACTTTGTCGTAGGACAGGCGGTTGAGTTGGCTACTTCGATGGAGCAGTTAACTCGCGTAGTCATTTTAGGCTTCAATTTTGGCTTTGATGCTCATAGAGTTTTACTTGCATGAGGAAAAATGCGAGATTTTTAACTTATAGTTGGCGAGTTCGCGTAGCTACTATAGTTATGAATATCGACTTTGGATGTCTTCATAAGCTTTAGCCCTTCCGGGACGTATTGCGAAATTTTTAACCTATATGGTCGGCGACATAACATGTGCTTCTTGTGGAAAGTAAAGGAGTTCACGTAGCCTCTATGGTTGTATTTCGTCTTTCGAGTGGCTTCTCAAGCTTTGGCCTTCCCGGGGCGTGTTGCGAAGTTTTTAACTTATAGAGACGTCGGGCGGACTCATGTTTCTCGTAAGAAGCAGAGGAGGTCCTCGTAGCTGTTATAGTCGTACCTTGGCTTTGTTCCAACAAAACTTAAACCGTAGACAGTCGGCAGGAAGCGCTACTTTTAAGTAAGTAGGCGAGTCCGCGTAGTCATAGCATACGTAAGTATCAGCTTACGGATTGTCTTACTTACAGAAGCAGACGATCCGAGTAACCTCTTCAGGCGTCATCCTTGGCTCTCGGAGGCATTTTAGGCTTGAGGTGTAGGCGAAATAGCGCTTTAGAGGCCTTATCCTTCTGAGTCGCAACTTGATTCTGCAGGTTGCTTAACTAGTATTGCAACACTTTAAAACCAAGCCACTTCATGAAGATTTGCATGTTGAGGATGAACCATCTTGTCATGCAAACTCTTTCATGGGCTGGGATCCTGCACTTAGCGTCTCTTCCGGTTACAGACCTCGGATCCCACGAAATTGAATCCTTCAGTTGGCTAAGTCTATTCCAGGGGAAGGACTATCATGGCCAATTCAGGGAGTCGTCCAGCTCAGGTAGTCGATGTATTCAAGGGAAACTAAGCAGTTGTACCACCCATCCACGTCTGGATATTCCAGATTAGTTTACCCTCTCGTATTGGAGAGCACACGCCATGTCTGAATGGGCAGAGGTCATCTTCTGCTTGTCACATGGGTGGTTAAGGAATTAGTTTACCCTTTCGCTGTAAAGCTTACGCCATGTCTGCAGGGCAGATGGGGTCTTCTGCTTGTCATAGGGTTGGTCAATTTGTTTATGCATTTGGCCCAGGTTTGTCAATAATTCCTTCAATATTCATTGAAAATAGAGGCTTTTATTAAATTTGCTCGTAGGCAGTAATGGCATAACAACTTATAATTCTCGGCATGCAGGTCTTGTTCGTCGAGCTGCTTGAGTCTTCGAACTTTTTTCATCTTGAACGAGGTACAAGGAATGGTGAGAGGTCACACGTAGTACTTTCTTAGATTGTAGGCATTCCACTGCTTGTCGATTTCTTTGTCGTTCATAGTGGTGAGGGTGTAGCTGCCCCTTCCGCCTGCTCGGCTGATTTTTTACAGACCTTCCCAGATGAGAGCCATCTTTTTGGAGCCTTCCTGTCGAGCGGTGATGAAGGCTTTTCTGAGGACGAGGCCTAACACTCCCATGAGGTTCGGGGGGGGGGGGGGGGGGTTAGGTCAACGAATCTTCGATGCCTAAGTTAGTTTATCTGAGAGAGTAAAGTGTTTAGGGCTTTTTTAGGGTTGCAAAAGCTTTGAAAATTTGGTAGAATATGGGGTATTTATAGGGATAGGGCCAGCCATGGTGTTTACTGAAGAGATATTCTCTAAATATTCCCAAGATATTAAATCGGAAATAATATCTTGAGATAATGGTGTAATTATCCCTAATTTATTTAAATTGGGATTACTTACTTAATTGGAGTCAATCTTCAAATGGGAATGTATTAAAGATAAGATTTGGGTAATTAATCCTTATCTTTAATTCCTTGCCAAGGGCAGGTGAGCTATGGGCAGTCGTATTCAGTTGTTGAGACCTCCAGGGATGTGAGCTGCGTGTGGGAGCATCTGAGAAGCCTGCCCATTTATTAAGGGCAATCTTGTCTTTCTTGAATAAAAGTACACGTGTCGCCTCTAGAATTTTTGGGATTATTTTAGTCTCCACAACTCACACATAGTGAGAAAAACTCACTCAAAGAGAAAGCTCTCATGCGGAGAGTATTAGTGTGAGTTTGATAAGTGCGTTATAATTAATATATAAAATAGTGTGACTGTGTAAGTTCTATAAATCTCCGTCTAGTGCCGTTTAGGCCCCATCTAGGCCTAGGTGGTTGGTCATCGACTCACCGCCTGATTAATCTCTAGGCGTTTAAAAATAAGAAAATGGTTCTTTGACCTGCTTAGGAGTCTACCTAGTTCGCCTATGCGTCTGGCTAGACCAGCCTAGGCACTTCCCTAGGTCACAACTTTCACTTAGATAGAAAATTAATAACTTCAATTTTTCTTTTAATTTTTTTTTTCAATAAAATGTGAAAGACTTATTGAATACTTGGATGAACACTCATTATATGCTTATTCCCCACGTTTTCACATTTATGATATTTTGTAATCTTATGTCATTTTATTTAGCAATTTATGTGTTCCAATACAAGTATAAATAAGCACTTATACGATGTATAATAAATTGCTTAAATCCGCCTTATCTGCCTAGGTGGCCAAGTAACTGCTTAAGTGCTAGACCCCAACCCGACGCCCGACTAGCGCCTAAGGTCTTTTAGAACCTTGATACAAAGCAAAGATAAATTAGAAATCCTTTAAAATTTAGAAGATCTTTCGTGTTAAACTTTGTTTTATTTGGAGAGTCTCTCCTCATTTACTATTAATAAAGACACTAGAAATGAAGAATTATAACACAAAATTGTTCAAGCCCTTCTCCATCTTCTCTTTGCTGCACCCTCTCTTGCTCTTTAAGTTTAGGTCACAACATATTATCAGTACGCTCTTCACCAATCCGAACCTGATGACCCCGACTGATTTTGGAGGCATCCGATTCCTTATTTCTTAATCTGAAGGCAGCCAAATCCAGTTGGGTCAAACCCAAATGAATCCATGCCCTTGGGCTTGCTGTGGCTTCCAATTCACTGCACTGTGACCATGAATTCCTAAGCTGCCTGCACAAGAATTGCCAACAAACGAAGAACAATGATGTCTGCACAATAGAGCCACTGACAAGTAGATGCTTGACCTATTATTTTTCTATATACGAGTTCCATACTCGTCAACAAAATTCAATTAAATAAGCAGTACATGCTTAATCTGTAAGTTGGAATTAGTGTTTGGGTTTGAAGCTTTGAAGGCAGCCTTAATTCATGGATCTTTTCACAACATAAATGACAAAAATAACACATAAGTTTTAAGTCGTGCCTAGCATGCTGTGAAAAAAAAAATTTAAAAACCATCACCTTATACAATAAAATTATTTGGCAAGGATTTTATTTTACCGTTGCACATAAAGGTGGTTGGGAAACAAAAAAAAACCCAAATTTTGGGCCCAAATCATCATCAAGGGATGTATTTCGAGAGTGGGAAAAATATGACTTTTGGTTTGGAGTGGGTATTCCGGTCTGCAAACCCGATTAGACTCTAGGTGTTTGAAAATTAAGAAAATGCACTTAGGCCCACTTAGGCATCCACCTATCTCACTTGGGCGCCCACTTTGCATTTTAATTTATTAATAAAATGTAATAGACTTGTTGAATACTTAGATGAACACTCATTATATACTTGTTCTCCATGATTTCAATATATTCTAATATTTTATAATTTATATGTCATTTTATTTGGCAATTTATGATCTCATTATTATTATTAGTTTTTTTTAAGTATAAATAGACACTTATTTATATAAATATATAATAAATTTACTTAATTCGGCAAATTCACCTAGCGACTAACACCTGGTGTATTTAGAACTTTGACCCTTAGTTTAGTTAATATCATTTGTTCAAAAAAAAAAAATAGAACGATTTTATTCTATTTTCGATTAACAAACGACAAATAATATACACTCAATTCATATAAGTTATGAAAATGAGAAAATTTTGAACTCAAAACTTGATGAATTGAGAAAAAGACCTATATTTATCAAGACAATCTATCGCTTATCTTGGAATGCGATTATAAATTTATTTGTTACAGGGGATGGTTTGGGCCAAATGGACCCCCACGTGGTCTCTTGGACCAATGGAGAAGACCAAAAATAAGGAGAGAGGTCCCTTCCTACTTTCTGGATAAAAGAAGACGGACACGGGCGTTGGTCCCCGCATAAACGGCACGTGTGCCAGGTCTTGTTGCCTTCACTCCCCCCCCCCACGACTTGACTCGGCCACCGGCCAGCAGCCTGCTCTCAAACACCAACCTAGATTAGCCGGATCCCCACGTGCTGGTTGTTAATTAATTTATATTTAAGAGTTAATTAAAAGCTTAATTGTTAATTGTTATTCTAATACATTTCGTGACAATTTTCGTTTGTTGCACGTAATTCGAAATAGTCAAGCAACGACGGATGACCACGGGTAGTCTGGTGCCGCAGCATTGCATTTAAAACCAAGTGTCTGAATCTTATATTTCCGCCGTTGAGATGACTCGAGTAATGTTATCATGCGGAGATCAAATTATGCAGATCAAATTTTTTAAATTATATGATATGATTGTTGATTATTAAATTATTATTTTTGTAGACTGTGATTCGAAAATTATTTCAGGGATTTGGATCCCCTCCTAAGCAAATGGTGGGGATCCTCATGACCCACTAACAGAGGCCGTTGGATTTCAATCAAACGGCTACAATTATTATAACTTTTAGAAGGACCCTCCTGTTTGTAGCCGTTGGATCGAAATCTAACGGTCCCTATTAGTGGGTCATGAGGATCCCCACCATTTGCTTAGGAGGGGATCCAAATCCTTATTTCAGTCCTCATTGCAGGAGCTACATTAGAAAGGTCACTTGTATTAAAAAAACAAAAAGGACAAGAAAAAGAGATTAGGTGGGAACCATAGTCACGTGGAGAGCCACTGGTGGACATGTCAAAGGTCGTCGTGGTCCCCGCCGTAGATGGCTGAGTTGGGGTGGGGTGGGGACTTCGAGTGGGGGGACCTGGAGGGGTCTTGCTCTAATTTTGTATATAGGTTTCTGTGTCGCACGTGTGGAGGCGACTGAGCACTGGAAAAATACCAGGCCAGTGGCTTGTGAATTTTTGAGTTGTTTGTCTGTAACTGTACCGTTCAAACTGAACATCAAGTCAGGACTCCACAGGGAACCCTAAAGACCGGAGAGACAGCATCTCTTTAATCATCTCTATACTCGAGAAAACAAATAGAACCTTAACGAGTCTTCATAATCCGATCATAGATAACCTAAGTTTGATGATTTTTAAGTGAATTGCAAAGAACATTTATAACATTTCATGATAATATAACGAGTGAGATCATCAAACCTCTCTTTAGTTGAGCTCAATCATAGATTAATAATACTTATTTTCATCGCAAGAAACTTAACACATTTTGTTTCTAATCAATTAAACATGATGTCGAATTGGGTCATGACCCATTATTTTCAAAGAAAACAGCAATGCACATCAAACTCATTGCTTTGCCATAAGATATGGTTTTTTTTTTTACGTTGTCAGTGTTAAATTTGTTATCTTATCAAACTATCAATTTATAAAGTTTGAGATTTTTGTTTCATATTTCTTATGGATTTTAGTATTCCTGTTCTTTAAGATTAAGCTTGTTTAAGCTTTGTCATTAAGCGTCAAGAGAAGTATGTAGCCAGGTGAAAAACCCCGATTAAGAAAAAAAAGTCTAAAATATTAAAATGTGTAATGTGTACCAATATTCAACTACTTAACATATACTGTTAAGTCGACAACACATTTGACATCTACAATAGTAGACACTTTTTGTACGATGCATAACTTGTTAGGGGACCTATAAATAATCAATGAAAATGATGGAATTGAGGTGCACAACTCAGTTTGCTTTGGCCAAAAATTCAACTATGCTCTAACCAAAAGATATTCCGAAACACACCAAGAAAATCTATGCTTTGAGCTGTTAATATGGTCGAAACCGTTTGTCGTGATCGAGTCAACCATATCACTTGCCCCGTTTTGGAACTGGAAGTAGAGTTTTATTTTGACATGGTGGGATTACGGTTTTTTGCTCGAGTGAATATAATTGGTCTACTCACTTTGAGTGGTCTAGGGCTTGTCTGCCTTTGATCTTTTATGTCAACCATCCCAATTTTTTTTTTTTTTTGTACAAAGGTAAATATTTCATTACCAATAAAAGAAACATTTACAAACAGAGATTCAAATACAGATAGAGCTCAAATCTACAAAATGAATCCCAAATCAAAAGATTGAGCAAAAGCAAACAAAAAAACAAAAAACCCTAGAAACATAGACATTGACCACGAACCCCGACCTCTTGCAGTCACCGAATCCAACCAAACGAAGCTTTGAAACCGGAAATCAAGAAGATTCCACCCTCCTCCATCATGCCACAAAATCCAAATCCACAACCATCAAGTAAATGAAAGTCATGGGAGGAACATCCCACAAGTAATCGTGCCAACAAAGGCACACAAATGGAAGGTGGTGATGTGACCACCGGAGCAGATGCTCTACACACATTCTAGGAGAGCCGCAAAATGCGGTTAGAAAAAATGGTTGCAGATCTAAGAAATAGTGGGATAGAGAGAGGCCATAACCCAAGGGGATAGGTACAAGATGGCCTGAAAAGAGTCATGGATGTTGGAAGACAGCAGGGGGAGAGATTGATCTTAATTGGAATTACTACCCAAAATTTGGATTCCATAAGAAATTCCCATCTCACTAACATTAAACAATAATCCCCAATTATCTTTGATGAAACCCTAATTACCCTATTCTCATAAAAATTTTGCCCTCCAAATCCAATTTGCATGACATGCGTGGATAAACCCTAATGAAACCTTAATTACCCTTTCAAAGGGCATTATTATATGAAGAGGAGAAATGCCACTCGGATTCTTTATTGAGAAATGATAACAAAACTCTCAAAAGTAGAATCCTCTATAAATTTTCTAGCACCTCATATTTTTAATACAATATTTTATAATATTGATATGAAAATAACTTTAAACCGTGAGCTAACAAAAAGTACACAGAGTCCCATATTTTGAGACATTTTTTTTTTCTTTTTTATTTGTGGCAATTCTCTTCTTTCATTCAATAATACACCCCATTGAATAAAGAGAGCACTTTCCTCGTGAGACGGCCACAAAAATACTGCTTCCCACTTCTCTTCCCTCCCCTTCCCACTGCAGCTCGCCACACCCTCTCTCTCTACCCACAAGAAAACAGAATCTAGAGAGAGAAAGCTCAGAAAGGAAGGAGGTGGTCGACCAGGAAAAGCTAAAATGACAGGCGGTGGGTCGTCGGGGAGGTTACCAACATGGAAAGAGAGAGAGAACAACAAGAGGAGAGAGAGGAGGAGGAGAGCCATTGCTGCCAAGGTATATTCTGGGCTCAGAGCTCAGGGAAGCTACAAGCTTCCCAAGCACTGCGATAACAACGAGGTCTTGAAAGCTCTCTGTGCTGAAGCTGGCTGGGTTGTGGAAGAAGATGGCACCACCTACCGCAAGGTTTGTGGGATTTCATTTGACTGTTATGCAGATTCAGCTGAATCGGCTTATTTTTTTTTTTTTTTTTTTTTTTTTTTTGAAAATTGGGTTTCTGCTTTTGCTTTTGGCTTTTGGGTTTCAAAGATCTCTGCATGCAATTCATAGTGGACTTGGTTTTGGTTGATTTTGTGAATCCTTGCTTTCTTGTTGAATCCCAGTTGGATTTTGGTCTTTGATGATCATTGGATAAGGAGGTGTGGATTGAAACTTGGTGATTCCAGCTTATTGAGCTTGTTTTTGGTTAATCTTAATCAGTGGGAAGCTTTTAATTGTTTGAATGAATTTGTTTTTTGTTTCACAAATTAATCGATATCACAAAATAACAAAACCCTCTTGGTTTTTGTATATCTGATTCTCTGTTTTGGTTCCGATACGAGTTAGGATCTGGATATCATGAATTGGGTCTCTCTCTACGTCTCTAGATTTAGAAAAGGGATTATGAATTTGTCTTGGTTTGTTGAAAGTTAAAATTTAGTCATGCAATTTTGTTTTCAATCTTCTGCGAGATCTCCAATGTTTGTTCCCGAAAATATCCGTTTTTCATTGCTCTAAGGATTCAGGAGGTCATCAATTTACTCTGCTCCACGTGCCAATATATTGAATTCCAATTGCATTAGGGGAAAACCCATGATATTTAGAGCTACATTTGCTGATATAGCTTTCTGTTAATCAGTTTCTTCGTTCATATTGTATCATTGTTTGTTGAATTTGGGTGCTGAAATGCTTGTTTTGGTTGCAGGGATGCAAGCCATCTCCAATGGAAATTGCAGGCACTCCAACAAATATGAGTGCGTGTTCTTCTATTCAACAAAGTCCACAATCCTCAGCTTTCCCAAGTCCCGTACCATCTTACCATGCCAGTCCATCCTCCTCCTCTTTTCCAAGTCCTACTCGTTTCGATGGAAACCCCTCCTCTTACCTTCTTCCGTTCCTGCGCAACATAGGTTCCATTCCCACAAATCTTCCTCCTCTTAGAATATCCAATAGTGCTCCTGTAACCCCACCTCTTTCTTCCCCAACCTCTAGAGGTTCAAAGAGAAAACCTGATTGGGATTCCCTTACTAATGGTTGCATAAACTCCCTGCGCCACCCTCTTTTTGCAGCCTCTGCCCCTTCAAGTCCTACGCGTCGCCACCATCTTACACCTGCCACAATACCAGAATGTGATGAGTCTGATGCTTCTACTGTGGACTCCGGTCGTTGGGTCAGTTTTCAGACAGGGGCGCCCTCTGTTGCTCCGCCTTCGCCCACATTTAATCTTATGAAACCAGTGGCTGAGCAGAATGTTCTTCAGAATGCTGTTGAAGCCCATGTGGGGATGGGATGGGGGAGCACTGCAGAGAGGGGACGAGGCTCGGAGTTTGAGTTTGAGAGTGGCACAGTGAAAGCTTGGGAGGGTGAGAGAATACATGAGGTAGGAGCGGATGATCTGGAGCTCACACTTGGAAATGGGAAGAACCATTAGGCATCACTCGAAGCTTTAGCTTGAGAATGCATAAAATCAGGAGGGAATATCTTAACATGTTGTGTGCATTTCTCAATGGTAATTGGTTTTCTTTGGCAGCTGAGTAGAGCATCGCTTGGTGTCTATTTTGGTTCTGCTACCATTGGGGGACATCAAAATCATATTTGGTGCATTATGTATTTCTTTAAATGTACAGCTTACTCTCTCTTGGAGCATTACAGGAATCAATTCCTATTGAATTTGTTGGTTAAAGAGGGAATTTCCGAGCACTCTTCACAGAAGGCCTGCAATTCTGAATCTGAAATACTCCATGTGTGGGAAAAAGAATCAAGCAAGAACTGGAAATCGGGGGTGTTAGTTCCCCTCGATATGTTTGAAGTATCTTCTTCAATTCTTCACTGATAGACCCCTTGTCAAGTTGTCATCAGTGGGATTATTTCACCAGCTTCAAACACAGAGAATGCATCGCATCTCCTCGCGAGCTATGCATTCGTTTGTAGACTCTATTGGACAACCCCATGCTCAAATTTCTTGAAGGTGGTTAAAATTATTAGATCTATCTATCTTGTTGGAAACTTCTTTATTTCCTTACCTTCTAGTACTGTATTATTAGCAATTCATGACATCAAAATCTTTCAGTCCATGTTTACAAATTCTTATTAGATCATCTTCGTAACCGAATTGCAAGTTAATTTCATTGCATGCTTAGTGAATTATCGGCTGTGATTTCATGAACACAATCATAAACTGGGAAGGACAGAAGGGGTGGTGGGATGATTAGGATGCATGAGAGATGCAATAAGTTTGAATGTTTGAATCAGTAGGTCCATGTCCTTCCGTGCCGATTAGGGTTTCGATTTCTTATCCATTCATATGCAAAGCAGCGGATTGATGGAGTGGGAATTGAGTTTGTTGTGTCTGTAGTCATGTAGTGTTTTGTTGCCTTGTTCTTGTGAGTTGTGTGGGTCAAAAAGCATCTCTCACAGAAGGGAAACCTCCGAGAGGGACCCCTTGGCATGTGATAATATGTATCCTGTGGAAGTCCATGTGACCTAAGCCACGCTTGATGTCTGAGTCAGTGTACCAACCAATTCAATAACTTTGCTGCTTCCCCAATTATTGGTGGATGGATCTCCTCTTTTGACCGGATTGCCCCCAAGTTCCAACAGTCCTCCAAATATGATTGTGTCTGGTTGGTTCAGAAAACCTTGATTCGCCTGATTTTCTTCTACAGGGAAAACGCTTCTTCTCTTGCAAATCAATGATAATCCTTTGGGTAAATTACAAAAAACTATCTCAACTATTGGGATCACGACAGTTTCATACTTCATTTTTAAAAATTAACAATGTCATATCACATCTTACGAATTTGTGACAATGTCGTACCTCCGTCAATTTTTCTGTTAAGTGCTGACGTGGCTTGATCTGGGACCTATTTTCTAATCCAACTGGATTTAAAAACTATTAAATATATTTTTAAAAATTAAAAAATATTTTTTTTATATTAAATCTCTCTCTCTTTTCTCTCTCTTCTCTCTCCCCTTCTCTCTCGCCTCTCTCTTCTCTGCCCAGAATCCCCTTCCCATCTCCCCCACACCCCGACCCCTTCCCGTTCCCCTTCCCTGCAACCCTCCACCCTTCCCCACCCATCCCAACATCTCTCTCTCTCATCTCACTCATTCTTTCTCCTCCTATCCCCCCCCCCCCCAACTCTCTCTTCCTCATCTTCATCCTGCTAATCTTTAATAGAAAAAAAAAAAAAAAATTGAAAACCCAATCGCCCAACCCCACCCCCCCCCCTCGGGAGAAGGAGGAAGAATCGAAGAAGAAGAAGAAGGAGGAAGAAGAAGAGGAAAAAAAAAAAACCCAGATGAAGGAAGAAGAAGAAGGAGAAGGAGGAGGAAAAAAAACCCAGAAGAAGGAATAAGGAAGAAGGAAGAAGAAGAAGGAGAAAAGAAAAAAAAAAAAAAAAATTCAAACCCAGTTTCGGCAAGAAGAGGAAGAAGAAAAAAAAAAAAAATAATTAAACCCCCCGTGCAACCCAGAAAGAAAGAAGAAAAAGAGGAGGAGGAGAAAGAGAAGAAGGAGGAGGAGGAGAAGGAGGAGGAAGCAAAAAAAAAAAAAAAAAAAAAAAGCAACCCAGTTCGGGATGCAGAGAAGACAGAGAGGAGAGAGAGAGAGAGGAGGGAGAGAGAGAGAGAGAGAGAAGGAAGAGAAGAAGGAGGAAAAAAAAAGAAAAAAGAAAAGAAAAAGCAACCCAATTCGGGCAGAGAAGAGAGAGAGGAGAGAGAGAGAGGAAGGGAGAGAGAGGAGAGAGAAAGATATTTTTTTAATTTTTAATTATTAAAAATATATTTAATAATTTTTTAAACCAGTTGGATTAGTGATTGGGCCCCGCATGTAGCCACGTCAACACTTAACAGAAAAACTAACAGAAAATTTGATGGAGGTATGACATTGTCACAAATTCGTAAGATGTGGTATGACATTGTCAATTTTTAAAAATGAGGTATGAAACTGTCGTGACCCCAATAGTTGAGGTAGTTTTGTATAATTTACCCTAATGGTTTTAATATATTCAATTGATTCTTCTTTTTGAAAAAATGGATCAGCTGCCACCTAATACTACGGTCTAGTAATATTGTTTTTCACTTGTAAGTGAGAGGTCTTAGGTTCGATTCCGTTAAAGACGAAGTTGAACCATATTGTTATGGTTGGTCCATTGTGAGGGTTAGCGCACTCTCCCACCTCTTTAGTGGAGATACTATCGTTTGTTAGAAAAATGAAGAAAGGACCACCAGTCCACCCTTCCTGGGTCTGGGAAGACTCACAAAGCCATTTCAGCTTCCCTGACTACCATTATGCGAATCACCAGTACTAAAAATCGAATCCAAGACATCCTAGAGTACCAAATGAGAATTTTAAGAGTGCCAAGAACAATTTCCTATTATTTACTTATTAATTAATATATATTAGCCTTTCTGCATGCGCTCTCGACTCGTGTATGCGAAATGCATTTTTAATCATTTGAGCTACGTCCGACTTCCAAAGTCTTATAGTATTTGATAAATAGTAGGCTCATATCATAACATACGCTTGGTATATACCTTTGTATAATCACTGGTGGTGTAACATTTGCTACAAATTCACGCATCATTTATTTTCCAGATTTGCGACTGCAGTTAGGGCATGGTTTGTATAATTACATTCCATACATGACAGTTTGTATTGGTAATTTGACTGTAGATACTGTACAATCTACTCTCGCAAGGCTCTTGGGGTGCTTGATTGCTTGTCAAAATTGCAACAAGAATAAAACACTCAAAAACATGTAACGCAGCATACAAATGATTAGAGGCGGAGTGCACCAGGATGGGCCACTTATTTTTCACGCTGAAAAGTTAGTGTTATATGCCTTTGATTTCAAAGGTTTTTCCTTGGACTTTGGTTCCCAATGAGACGTTTTTTCTTTCATTTCTTTCACTAGATTTCATTTGAGGTTGATGATTCCTATGAAGTTCAGGCAATTCGTTGTTTGTTAACTTTGAGGAGGTTGGGAACCATTGGAGGGAGAGGGAAAGACAATAAGAGAGGTGGATTTTTCTTTTTCTTTGTCGATTTTTAGTTTCCTTGAAATCCATTAATAATTTTTTTTTTTTTTTTACTTTTGTCTTTCTTTATTTTTATTCTTTTCTTATTCATTTTCTCCTTCTTCCTTTCTTCTTTGAACAATACTTGAATGCTGAATTTTCAGCTGACACTCCTGCTTTTATTCAATCAGATTTGAACACATGTTTAAATAATTGAAATTGTAAATACAAATTAAACACGTGTTCAAATCTAATTGGGCGAAAGCATGAGTTGCTGTTGAAAATTCAGCAATCAAGTATTGTTCTTCTTCTTCCGTCCCACTTAAAAGAAGAATTTTTAAATCAATTAAGTCGTGATATCTGTTGATTGTGAGTTTGGGGTTTGGGTTTTTTGCTCTGGCCTTTGTCAATTCAGCAAAACTCCTCCTACCATTTTGTTGACCTTGATAGATCAATAACAAGTCTTGGAACATTCTCTCTTCTAGTATTACACGCAAGATATTATCATGTCGAAGACAACTAACATTCTCTCTTCTAGTATTACACGCAAGATATTACCATGTTGAAGACGACTACCAACTTAGAGCAACTCCACCGTTGCAAAGGCCCCCTAAGGCAAGTCACTATTGAATAGTCTCAAATGAGCAGTAACTGCCTTTTACATCTTCACCACTGAATACCATGGCAATAGGCAATAAAATATTAGTATTTATTTTTAAATAATACCAAATAATTTTATTTGTAATTTCAGATAAGATTTTTAATTGTTCTTGTTGCGCCACGTGTCATTATCCGAGAAGACAATTTTTGGTGATAGATTTCGATAAGATATTTATCCAATGTCGTCATGCCACATGTTGTTACATTTTCAGAATCGTTGAGGATAGATTTCCGACAAGATTTTTAACCAATCACGTCGCGCCATGTGTCACAATTTGAAGACAATCTTTGAGGATAGATGTTGATTAGATTTTTAACGAATGACGGCATGCCATGTGGCATTATCTACAACCTAATCCTTTCTTTTTCCTCCATATAACCCACCATCCAGAACCAGAAATCACACACCAAAATCAAAATCTCTATCATTATTCATAGTTTTTGCTTTCTTCTTCACCAAAATCAAAATCTCTATTATTATTCATAGTTTTTGCTTCCTTCTTACAATGTCTTCTTCTTCAAGGAAGTTGTGGGAAATCGAGAAGCAAGAGAAAGAATTGTTTAAGCAAGGGGAAGAAATGCTCAATCTCCAGGTGGCCAAATATGAGATGGAAGACGAAGAGGATAAGGAGCGTAGAAGGAGAGATGACGAAGCAAGAAGCCAAAGAGCCTCACATTCCCGTCGAGTCAGCCAAGCTGTGGCATAGATCTGCAGGCCCATCCGTTCCGCAAACCTTGATAAAAGCAGGCAACGACGATGTATGGATCTCTTTGATGATTATTCTGTAAAAGTGCATTCCCTGATACGTACTTTAGACGTCGTTTAGAATGGAACGACATTTGTTTAACAAAATCATGATTGCTGTTTGCAACCATGATTCTTACTTTGTGCAAAAGAAGGATGCTTTTGGTGTTATAGGTCTCATTCCTAAGCAAAAAATTAATGTTGCCATGCGGATGCTTGCATATGAAGCATCTGCAAACCAAGTGAATGAGATAGCGAGGATGGGGAAATTAACCATTTTTGAGTCCCTGATGAGGTTTTGCTCCGCAATCGAATCTCTCTGCACCACAGAGTACCTCCAGAAACTTATTGAGATGGACTTGCAATGGCTTTTGAAGAAGGCCGAGATGCGATGTTTTTCTGGGATGATTAGAAACATCGACTGTATTCACTGGACCTGGAAAAACTGTCTAAGTGCATGGCAAAGAGCTTATGGGGACATAAAAGGAGCAAAAAGTATCATTTTGGAGGCGGTGACATCATTTGATACATGGATTTGGCATGTTTTTTTCGGTGTTCCAGGGGCTTAAAATGACCTCAATATCCTTGCCCAGTCCCCAGTGTTCAACGAAGTCTTGCAAGGAAAAGCACCAAGAGTCACGTATTAGGTCAACGGACATAAGTACCACGGGCCATATTACCTAGCAAACGGCATTTACCCAAGGTGGTCATCATTTGTCAAAAACAATGCCACGTCCGCGAAGTGCAAAGAAAAAACACTTTGCAAGCTATCAAGAGGGGTGTAGGAAGGATGTGGAGCATTGTTTTGGTATCCTCCAAGCTCGTTGGGCGATTGTTAGGGGTGCTGCCATAATGTTTGATTTAGAGTCGCTTCGATCCATCATGATGACGTGCATCATTCTTCACAACATGAGTGTGGAAGATGAGTACGATTATGATGCCGTTGATGAATATGAGCCAGACACGATGAACAATTCCAGAACACAAATATATTGTGCTCATGTGCCACCGAAGAACCTGTGCAACACAAGCCATTACAAAGGGATGTACATTACAATGAAAGGCTCATTCAACGATATACTGCAGTTCATGACCCATATATGCACAATGCTCGGCAAATTGACTTGACAGAGCACCGGTGGGAATTGAAACAAGCTCAAGAGTGTGTTTGTTTTTATTTGGTGTGTTTATTTAATTTTATTTGGTGTGTTTTTTTAAGTTCATTTAGTGAGTTTTTTTTTATTTATTTGGTGTGTTTATAATTTTATTTGGTATGTTTTTGTAATTTTATTTAGTGTGTTTTTAAGTTCATTTAGTGAGTTTTTTATTATTTGGAATGTTTATGTAATTTTATTTGGTGTGTTTATGTCCTTTGAATAAACATTCTCTTAGTTTAAATAAATTACCAAATTAAATAAATATACTCTTAGTTTAAATAAAGTACTAAATTCAATAAATTGGAAACAACATAAAGTACTCTATTCATTAAATAAGAAATTACAACCCAAAGTGATTGGAAAATTATGGGCTCATGAATGGAAAATCATCACCTAACCAATTTGTGGTGCTAGGATCATCTTCTCTTGTCGTGCTAGGACCATCTTCTCTTGCTCTTACTTCTCTTGCACGCCTCCTTCGCACCATGTCTGCTTTCTCTGAATTCCAAAAATATTTAGAATTCGGAGACTTCCCTTCTAAAGGCGTGTTCATAATGTCACGATCTCGTTGAGCCCTTATTTCTTCTCTAATTTTTTCTCTTTTCTTGCCTAAGTAGCTCTCTTTCTCTCTCATTAGCTTGATATAATATCTCAACAACTTCAACTTTTGCCTCCTCTTTAGCCTTATCAGCCTCAAATTTAGTCATTTCCTGCGCCAAAGTTAATTCACCTTGGCGAGCAAGTTCTTCCACATATTTTGCATAATCACTCTTGGAAGCACTCCCTTTTCTCTTTGAAGCCTTCTTACCTTGAGACCTAATTGGATAACGGGTCGACCCCGACGCTTGTTCAGGGAGGCGTTTCCGGCACTTCTTATGCGTCATCTTCATGAACATGGGAGGCATGATCAGGCGTAGAGTGTAGAGGGGTGTTGTTCATGACAACTTCTAGACCGACATGCACAACTCTGAATTTAGGACAATCTTTGACAATACTCCAACATTCCCACCAGTTGAATGATTTGTTTTTGCTTTTGGTTTTGGCATTATACCAAGCTTGTGCTTGAAGTGTCTACACAACTCGAGAGAAGAAATAATTATAATCAAAGTAGCTAATGTAAATTTGGGTATAGTACAAACAAATAAATCATATATTGTTACCTGATCCGCTAAATTTTCCCCACTTCGAAGATTACTACTAACTTGTGCCAATGTGTCTCTCCACATACTAAACGATTGGCTAAGTATTCTCCAACGACTTGACATCAATTCTTTGGTTATTTTCCCACCAATTTTCTCAAGATAATTGGTATGAATAAGACTCCACATTTCTCGCAACTGCATCTCATTACCCGTAATCGGATCATGAGTAACTTCAATCCAGCTAGTACACAATGTAACATCTTCAATAAGCGTCCAATTCATACTTGCATCATTAGTCATTTTGTTGGAAAAAAAAATTGGATTGAAACTTTGAGAGAAAGATAGGAATGTGGTTGAAAGTAGTTGAGAAAATATGAAATTATGGTGTAAAGTAGAAGATAATGAGAAAGTATTTATAGAAAAGTAGAATCAATTTTTTTTTTTAATTTTTCAAAAACAAAAATTCGGATTTTTTATTATTTTTTTACATTTTTTAAATTTTTTATTCACATAATTAATCTCTGCCGTTGGATTAAAAAAATTTTGAATTCCAACCCTCCAGATTGTGCCACGTGGCACAACGGTAAAATTTCAGATTTTTTAATTTATAAAGGCGAATAACGTAGACCGTTGATCTCAAATCCAACGGCTGAAATTAATGAAGCTTTGAATTTTTTTTTTTTACAGTTGGAAATCCAACGGTCCATAAAATGTAACCGTTGAAATCCAACGGACGTGAAGAAGCCACGTGGCCTCCCCAACGGTAACTTTCAGAAACTGTGCCGCGGGCCCCACATCTGAAAATGTGTCGGAGACGCGCCACCACGCGCACTTGAAGTGCATGCGCCTGATGCAAAAAACACATAAACGTGGCTGACATCGCTCTGACATCAGCCTTGCATCACCTAGCTATCAGGCTCTCAGGCCAACTACTCATGCCGGGCCTCTCCCTCGGGCTCAATCGCCAACATGGGCTGGACTTGCTTGCTGGGGCGATTTGGCCCTGTTTGATCGCCTGTCCATTGAGCTCCAGCATATGCTAGAGCTACTCTTAATTTTCCAATTGCATCACTCCATAAACATGTAATATCAAAACCGTAAATTTAATAAAGAATAATTACATTATTATTCATATTTAAAACACTCATATTTAATACTGAAATCCTTAGATTCAAATCCTGAATCCTTCTCACTAGCGTTGGGATGAGGAAGTGCAAGTTTCTGCGGAAAACAGTAACAAAGACATATCAATATCATTAAATACGTTGCTGAAATGCACACAACATTGAAGAGAAAAAAGAAACAGTGACAGACGCCAGACTACAAACAAAAACTGTAAAGCACGTGTATATCAAAATGCAAAGAGAAACATGTGCAAATAAAGGGTTTAGGGGTGCATTCTGGAGAGGGGCTAACTGCCTTGAGACACGGAGTGGAGAGGTTTTGTAACACTTCTCCTCCACATGGTTTTTTACCATCTTCTCCTCATTTTTTATTTGATTGTGTTTTTATTACTTGTAAACAAATGGGTAATTGTGTCATGATCTGAATGTTTAACCAGTCTTATGCCTTAGTAATATAAATTAGGATTACATATCTGCTTACTACCATGAAATTTCTTGGTTTTCAACATTTGATACATCAAGTTTTTTTCGTTCCAGTTTGGTACCTAAAATCATAATTTTAGGACACTTTTATACATCTGTTAAGGTTTTCTGTTAGAACATCTGTTAACTGATGACGTGACGTCCACGTGAATAATATTTGGGCGCCACGTGTCAATATGGTCCTACATGAATATTAAATTTTTTTAAAAAAAAAAAGTCTCGAAGACTCGCACCCCCAGCCGCCACATTTTTCAAAGCCTCTCAACTCCCTGGGGTTTCTTCTAACCCTCTCACCCCCGATCCCAATTTTTCAAAGCCCTCCCTCCCTCTCGAAGCTCTTTTCTCTCTGCCTCCATTCCAAAAATCTCCCATCTTCAACTTCCATCCCCAAATCCAATCAATTTCAACCATCCAAACTTATTAAACCTGCCCCCAGAAAAACCTAAATTTGAAAAAGGAAAAAAAAAACCCCAAATTTGAAAGATAGGAGGAAGAAGAAGATAAAGAAATTTAGTGGGCCTGTTAATGGTGGTTCTGGCCGTTGGGATTCCGGCTTGATGGAATGAGGGATGAGAGTTTTGGAGGTCGTGTGGCATGAGGGATGGGGGTTTTAAAGTTCTTCTCTCTCAAAGCTCTTTTCTCACCTCCTCATCTCCATCTCCTTCTTCTTCCTAGGCCTGTTCTTGTTCGGTGATCCCGAGCCGTTGATTTGTGGCTGCAAACACAAGTTTTACGGTCCAATTTCTTCGATATCTTGACTGGAATTGTGGGATTTTAGAGAAATGGGGGAAGAGAGAGGTGTAGTGGTTTTGGGTTGTGAGAAATTTGAAGTGGCAGTAATGGGTGAGGTGGTTTTTTCTGGGAAGGTTGCAAACATGTGCAGAGCTAGCTCCATTGTCGGAGCTCCAAAAGAGAGTCATCAGACTATTTTTCTTTTTTAAATTTACAATTTTTAAATTTTTAATATTCTCGTGGGCCCATATTGTCATGTGGCGCCCAATCATTATCCACGTAGATGCCACGTCATCATCTAACAGAAATTCTAATTGAAAACTTAACGGATTTATCAAAGTGTCTCAAAATTATGACTTTAGGTACCAATCTGGGACCAAAAAAACTTGAAGTATCAAATGTTGAAAACCAAGAAATTTCAGGGTAGTAAACTGAGATTAATCCTGTAAATTAATACACTACAAACATTAGTGTAACGACATACACATGATTATACTCATTACTCCAGCATTGCTATTATGGGAAATGACAAAGAGGTAGAGTTATTAAAGATTAAGAAAATTACAGACATAAGGGGGGATATAAAGTCTAATTCTAACCATGACAGTAGGCATACCAAATGAACCCTCCAACAATCAATACAAGATATAACAAAGCTAGCAAAAGAAATCTATCTAAAGCAATAGTGTGGAAGCCCTACATAATCACGATGGTAATACGGCAATATGAAATCAAGAGGAGAATCCTCCAAACAAGACAAATAAAAGAGGAACCATGATTTGTAAGGGTATCATCGACTTGATTACCTTCCCTACAAATGTTAGAAGATCAAAAATATATTGGGGAAATTCCATGCAAGCAATTTCTCCACTCCACCCTCAATTGCCAAGGAACTAATTGAGGAGAGCTAGTGCAAGAAGTCGAGAACAAAATAGAATCAACTTCTAACCAAATAAAAACAAACGTTTCTCTTCAAAACGTGAATCATGCATGTTGTGATCGATTGGCGTAAAACCTTCGTACACTAATTCTGGGATTTTTCTTTGCGTAGTTGCTTTCTGGTTTTGAATGATAATTCATCAGTTAGATCAAAAGCTTGGTGGGGAATCTGTTTGATTATCAAATGATTGATATCATCATTAAGCCTCTAGGATCTAGGAGGTGAACAGAAGAGAGTTAATTAAGAGAAGAACATTGTGGATATCTTCTATGTTTAATAATTAGGGGTGCATTCTGGAGATGGGCTAACTGCCTTGAGAGAGGCACGGAGTGGAGAGGTTTTGTAACACTTCTCCTCCACATGGTTTTTTACCATCTTCTCCTCACTTTTTTATTTGATTGTATTTTTATTACTTGTAAACAAATGGGTAATTTTGTTATTTTCTGAATGTTTAACCAGCCTTATGCCTTAATAATATAAATTAGGATTAAATCTCTGCTTACTACCCTCATTAGTGTACCGACATACACATGATTACACTCATTACTATAGGGTTTAGGAAAATTACTGACATTAAAGGGGATATAAAGTCTAATTCTAAGTTTCTAACCACGATAGTAGCCATAACAAATGAATCCTCCAACAACCAATACAAGATATAACAAGGCTAACAAAAGAAAACTATCTAAAGCGATAGTGTGGAAGCCCTATATAATCACGATGGTAATACGACAATATGACATCAGAAATGCTCTCATTTCTATCCCACCAGCCAATCCCTCCTCACCACCCACTCAATTGTTTTCCCTCTCTCACTCAACCAATCAGAAATGCTCTCATTTCTGTCCCACCAATCACAACTCAAACCTCTCTCTCTATCCTTTCTCCCTCTCCCTGAAGACTCTTTCTCTGCAACTCTCTTAACCGACGTCCAAACCACCCAAACGTGACTTGTAACCTACACCTTTGACTCCCCTCAACTCCACAAACACAACCGTGTAACCAGATCTCGATTCGGTTAAGGTTTCACTCACCAACTCGAAAGCTCAAACTCGGTGAGTTCTGGATCAATGATTTTCAGACCGAGTCACGCGTTTTAGGACTAGGGGAGCTGCTACTCAACTCCTTAAAGATCCTAGACTAGATTTGGTGAAGAGTTGACGTAAAAAACACGAGGTTTTGAGAAGTTCCAGTTTGGTTGTACCTTTCGAGCCATTTTCAGGCCACCTCAGTCCACTTTTTGGACCTTTGAAAGGTATAACGTGATTCTACTCTTCATCAGGTTCATTTCTATATAAATTTTGTGAAAATGGTTGAAAAATGAAGAAGATATTAAAGTTTGAAATTTTACCTAGAAACCAGCGAAAATTTCCAAATTCCAGCGAAACCAGACAGTGGACTACGGTGACTGGTGAGAACACCGGAGAAGACAATAGAATATTCTGTCAAAGTTGA